>MU270014.1:20883155-22162168 GCA_021432705.1 Caranx ignobilis
GTTTCCCTCCAAAACCTTAATAGGTAAAAAGGAAAACATCAAACATAAATTTAACAATATAGATACTTGATTTTTCTAATTTCATCAGTTGGCTGGACTTAATGTGAAATTCAACACAGTAATAGGACAAAAAAGTGCCAACAGCCTGAGGACCATCATGTCACAACAAAAGTGAAAAAAAGGACTGTTATCATCCTGAATACAGATCACAAGTCTTGCGCATGTTTTCCTAGAGTATATTGGTCATTTAAAAATCTGCTCACCTTGCTCAAGGTTTGAGTATGGTCCAGGACCAGTTTTCTGAGCTGATTATCTTCATGATGGAAACCCAGCAGCATGTGTTCCACAAACAGAGAGAGGATGTAGATACGTTTCCAGCTGTTACTATAAAATATTACAGACCATAATCACAGTTAGTTTCTTATAGAAATATTTGCAGATTATAGTTAGCAAAAGTAGTAATCCCTAGATTGCTTGAATAATCACTTAACTAATTACAGTTCTAGGCCTTATAAACTGGCATCAACGTGCGTGTGTGTGTGGGCGGGGGGGGTAACCACGTAGATATGAGCAGTAAATAATAGCAAAGAGCAGTGGAGTCGGACCAGCACAAATTGCCAAGCTGACATAAGTGTGAAATATTGACAGATCATCTGTGTATCAGACACATGGACACACAAAACCATTTACTCTGTTTCAAGAAAGTCGTATTGCATTTCATGAAAAATATTTTTCATTTACCTACAATCATGTGCAACACTGACTTACCTGACATGGAGTCTTTCTTTGCATCGCTCTCCAAACTGTTTTGTGTTTTGCTGGGAGCAAATCAGCTCCAAAGAAGGTTGCAGCCTCTTGACTTGCTTCAGCCAGCGCTGGCAAAGAGCATCAGTGTCTAAATCAGGAGACTCCAGGTATTCAACACAAGCCATGGCTGCATGAACATCCAAAACCTACAGGGCAACAAAACAATTTGGAAGTGATTCAGTATTAGTTAAATTCAAAGCACCCTCTGACTAATTTGAGAAATGATCTACTTTCCACGATAACGTTTTACATATATTTCAGTGTTGTGCACCCTGCAAAACGCCACCTCTGACTTAGACAAGAGGTATGCATACGGTCACTTGCAGTATAATGGATGAGTGGGCCTTTCAATAACAAAATTACAAATTAAACTGACTTTATCTAATATGAAGCTAATGTGCCCAGCATGAATGTGTTCTCTTTTTGCAGTCTTTGAAGTTTCCTCAGAAAATATTGCTGGGATTTAGAAATGCATTTACCATCTCTGGACAATGTCTACTGTGATGGTTTCCTCGCAATTTTTTAACAATCTCAGGCTGAAGAGAAATCATCCTTGAGAGGTTCTGAAGACGGCTTTGGTAGAAATGGTAAGCGATGTGAACATGAGGCAGAGAAAGGTCATCTTCATGTCTTCTTCGTCTCTGTCTTTCATCCACACAGGTGGCCAGAGCTTGACATAGGATCTGAGGAGTGAATGTCCAGGTAGAATATCAATACATTATTTAAACTGTGAGAAATGTTAATGAGGGTAGTGGTTGCAGTAACAAAGTACTTGTATTTCCCTCACCTTTAATTCTTCATCTGATGCCACTTTCATTGACATGGAAACAAAATCCTGCAGGTAGCGCTCAAAAAATTCTTTTCCCATTTGTTTGTTCACATTTTTAGCCATGTAACTGCCAAGTGGAGTTGTCAAGAACAGATCTTGGAAATGATCAGGTGAATGAGCTGCAAAGAAAAGTTAGAGTCAGACTAATACGAGGGCTTTCCATTACAGAGCTAATACTTGTACATTGCTTTTCTTGAACAGAACATTTAATATATGTTACTTATTCAATGCGTTAGTTACTTTCATGTCTGGATGTGTGCATCATGAGCCCATCCAGGAAGTCTTTGATCCACCAGCTGAAAGGCATGACACAACGCAGGGTGGTGCCACCCACGATATGGCTTTGTACGATTAATACCCTGTAGATATAAGAGAGCGATAATGAAAATATTACTAGCATTTTTACTTGTATTTTTTTGAGTCCGTTAACAAAGCATTTAGAACCAGCAGCTGGCAATTTGAGCTGGCATCAATGGTCATATAAACCAAAAGCTACTCACTGGCTTTCATCCCTGACATGGGGTACACGCAGCATCTCTTTGCTCCCAAATATCTCAAGCCACAAGTTCCTGATGTCATCCCCACCAGACAGCAGAAGGTCCAAATTGCAATCTCGGTCGATGGCTGAGACCAAGTTGGCCAGAAGTGGAGTAACAACTGCTTGGATTTTCCTCCACAATGTGTGTCTGCAAAATATTCACATGGCTTTCTTAAAATTAACCAGTTGCAGATGTTTTAAAAATGACAACTGAGAGTTGTAAAGTCATCATAGCTTGCCTCGCTCGAAATCACAGATGTACATTTTTATTCAAACTAAAGTAAAACTTGATACGTAAATAAGTAATGAGTAAATAACAGATAAAGATTGAATGCAAATATCATGATGAAACTGCCATGTAGACTGGTAATGTATGTGATATAAAGACAAGACTTACAGGAATGTTCCTCCTTCTTGAAGAGCAGTGATATTAGATGCTTCACTTAGGACCCAGCTTCTTGGATTGTGTATGCTGGCCTCATACTCCTCTAACAACATGTGAAGACGCTTCCTCACAATACTGGCAAATGAGCCTTTAAAACAAAATTGATTTACAATTATGTTTTTCCCAGAGAGCTGCACTTTCACTGTACATGGAGTAGATGGGCTAAAGATGATCTAACATTTAAAAAATGACCCCAAATGACTGATTTTCTAACCTTGTGTCTGACCTCCATCCAGAAGTGTAAGCAGGTTTTCAATTCTCTTCGTGGTGAGTTCTCCACTGTCTTCTGCATCTCTGAGCATGCTCACTGCACTCTGCACACAGCTCTTCACCAGATCTTTGGTATCAAACAAATCTCCCAAATCCTGAAAAAAGATGTAACATAAAGAAAATAAACAACAGTAACATCTGATGAGGCAAAATGTCAGTGAGGCCACGAGTAACTGAATGCCCTCATAACTGCCTTCTAATTTCTTCTAATTTCTAATCTGCCTTTTTATTTGTCACAGTATCCTAATTCTACTTTTATCTATGTCAGTCATAGGTCCTTGTGTTTAAATGTCTGAAGTTAATTTTGCTTAGACATACATCAGTTTGGGAAATTATACTTTGGTTATAGGATCCTCTAGTTCATCTAGGTTTAAGAATATGAACAGTAAATTCAACTTACAGAGGAGTCATCATTTTGTGTCATACCAATGTGCTCTTCTTTCTCCATAGCTAGATGGGACAGAATTATGAGATAATTTATTAAATTGTTTAATATAGATTACATCCTTTAAAAAAAGGTTTTAGATACATTACCTTCAGGAGGATCTTCAAAAAGATCACTTATGCGTAGATTTTTCAAGGATTGAACATCAGACACAAACTCTTTTGATCTTCTGAGATCATCAATGTGAACAGATGTCCATGGACCTGGAAAAAAAAAAGCAACACTAATGAAGACACAACATGTAGGTGTTAACTGAATCTTTTGCTCTTTGCTCATTTTTTTGTTGTTATTCTTAAGGTGATTTTGTGTATGAAAAGAACTTCAGAAAATGTTATCACCATACTGCATATAGGGACAAAAGTCACTGACATGCATATATTTCTTTCTGTTTGTGTACAGGTGTGTTGGTGTGTCGATGTGTATGTAACAGCAGAACTAACCGCCTGGAAACCCAACATAGGAGGTCCCACCCTCAATGCGAGGAAGCTTGGTGACAAAGTACACAAATATCTTTGTCTTGTCCACAGTGGTCCCCTTGCTTATTTCATTGATGCATGAATACCTGAGAAATCCAGACAGGTGAGAAAATGTGAACTTTTTAACATTAGAGAAAGCTGTTATTATAAAATCATTATGTGAACACTGTCAACACACTTAGCTGAGGAGAGGATATTCTTTCTGTGCAAATCTTCATCGTACTCGGTCTGGATAATCAGTACTTTGTCTTCATGTGTTGAACCAAGAAATCCCCTAATTCCAAGGCACAACACAAACACACAGTGTAAGTTTACAGAAACATGTGCAATTTTATCAGTTAAAAATGTCCTAAAGAGAAACCCAAATAATTAGAAGCACACATGTGTTTATACTGAATTCAGTAAATGACTTGCTTTTGATGCTTTTATACGGTATTGCAGACCTGATTTCCTTAAGAAAGGAGTACTCCGTGTCAAACTGCTGCAGTGATAGCAACTTCATGTTTTCAAGCTTTGTCAAATTCTGTAGTTCTTGAGTGTCTCCGGCAGTCAGCAGCCTGGAAAATGTTGTGACCTTCACAAAAGAAAAAGAACAAATTAAGCATTAGGCAAAAACAAACAAAATTAATTTTTAACCAATTATTATGCAGGTAATTTCTTATTTGTAATTAATGATAAAATAATTTGGTACTTCCAATATTAAAAATGGGGGAAATGGACAATCTAAAGCTACATTAACACAAGGTTAAATACAGGTAGAGCTGTCCCCGTGCCAGTACCAGCAATGCAAGACCATGTTAAGTTAAAACATTGAAGCTGCTCCTGATACAGCAACAACCACATCTTAGGCCTTAAGACTGCCCCCTCTGTGGTCAACTAGTGACAGTAAAATTATAGCTTTGAAATTAAGAATGTACATCAAGATCAATAACAATCTTAATACACAAAGAATATGAAATCCGAGCATGAGAGCAACAGTTGCACTTTTGGATTTCATCTGATTCTTATATAGTTTTGTTTACTTCTTGCCTGGAATGACATACTTTGTGCCAAATGATTGTTGATGCATTGTGCCAGTCATATCTATTAGACTGAGAATGAAAATAACATCACTGGAACCAAAATTGCAAGACATGTTCCGGTAGCTGTGTTTTTAGGGTGGAGTTTTCTTATTTAATAGCATAATATTTTTTTTTTTACCTCTGTAAAGAAGCTGGGCAGTTCCATTTGCTGTGTGTGATACAATATGTAGTCGCCCAATGACCTGTGCAGCTCTTCTTTAACATAATCTGATGTTAATTGTTTTCTTTCCTCATCCGGCAGTTTGGACTTGTCCAAGCGGATGACTGAGTCTGGAGTAGCACAGTTCAGCAGTATGATTTTGGCTTTGTCCAGTGTGGTACTCTGAGCATCTGTTTCAACACTGTGATTCTCCGTTACTTGCAAGACCACAGATGAGCATGTGTCTGAGTGGTAACCGATAAAGACATCCCTTGGATCATACTGCTTTTGTGTGGAGTGTCGACGACTTAAGGAGACAAAATCATCAACCCATTTCTGCAGTTGTGTGGCAATGTACTTCTGCTCATCCCTGAGAACAGTGTTGATGTCAAGGTAGTGCTTCTCCAGCCTGTTAATCAGTGGGATTGGAAACTGTTTGTAGACCACCTCTTTTTCTTCAATGACAATGAGCCTGAAATTTTTGTGAACTCTGCATTTCACACGATGTGTTCCTAACCCAAGATCAACATACTTCTGGCCTCCTAGAGTCACATAGTATTGGTTGAGTGCATCATACAGACTTTCGTACAGATTCTGAAGGTTCAGAAGCACAACTGTCTGTCCAGTCTCCATGCAAACCTTGACACGATTGATGTTCCTACAAATCTGTGTGTACTCCTGATCCTTTGGAAAACTAGACCCAAAGATTATCTCTGGATGAATTTGGTGGCGGTGAAATATCTGTTGCAGAATCTCAAGAGCTGCATAGTTTTTTGTGAGGATTAAAAGGTATCGATTTTCCCCTACTTGGGTTGAGATGCTTTCATCTACCATATCAATGGTGGTGATGTTGACGTTTGCACAATCATCTCTGAGGTTTTCACTAAATATGGCCATCGTGTCCACATTGTCTTTTCCACTGAAGTTTCTCAGGACTGCTGTGGTGATTTCATCTGCAGTAGGGCATTCATTGGAGATTTTGGTAATTGAAAATACCATTTTTATCAGACTGTAGAAATCCCTCAAGCCAAAAAAGCCTTCGCCTTCTCTGCATGCTGTCATGTACGCTTTAGCAAAGGGCACAAAGAGGTGTTTGATCTTTTCAAGAACCTTTTCTTCAGATGAGCATATCCCTTGGGCGCTTTTTATCAGCTCTTGCTCGTTTGGATCTCCACGGGACACAAATATTCCACGATTCATCTTGGCAGGGTCCAGTGCCCAGTTGGAAATTCCAATGAACCCGACCCGTTTATGAGGCAGTGGCTCATCATCAACACAGCCCTCTTCCAGTAATGGATGCAGTGTTTTCAGTGGCATTTTTGGGGAATCCTCAGCCAATCCAATCTCATCAAGAACAACTACTGAGATGTACTCATCCAAGTTTTTGCTCTCTTGAAAGCGGGCACACTGTTTGAATGTACTGATTATTCCCTCAGGAGTTGAGTGGGGACTACACTGGAAAGACACCAGATGTATCTGCTTCAGCTTCTTGTAGAGTTCAGAATGTGAGGCAGGGCCTTGCATTGCATCAGCAACCAGAGTTTTGGACAGTGACTTGGAGCTTCCTGGTTTCCCAACAATGAACAAGGGAATTCTTAGCTCAACACAGATCACCATCATGAAGAAATTCTCCTTCAATGCCTCATTTCGGGCTATTGTCTTGCCCATAGGAACACCATTGAGGAGAAGGTCCTGCATGAGTTGCATTTCCCACTTCATTATCTTTGGCCTGTATTGAGGAAGCAACTGGCTGATAGTTTTTTGATATTGCTTTTTGTCCTCTAAGCAGGACTGATAGCACACTCCAGTGGCCATCAAAAGGGACCAGATTACCTTGTCACTTGCAGGTACAAATTTGCTGTTTTCCTTACTTTTCTTTTTCTCCTGAAGAAATTCCCTCAGTTCCTTAGCAAACATGTGGTGATTTTTGTAGAACCACACAAACACTTGCATGCAGCGCTCAACATCCCTCAAACTAACAAAGCTGCATTCATCTTTCCTCTCTCTCATGAACTGTTGTGATGCTGACATCACTTTAGTTATAGTTGGAATATAATGCTTTTCAACCAAGTTGGCCTTTGCCTGTCTTTGCACTATTTGTTGGATATAGATTTGCTCTGTTGTGTCACTCAGCTGTCCAAAGTCCCAAACAAGAGGAATCATGCTAGGGGGTAAAACGTGAACACGATACACAAGTTGGCGAAGAGGGATGGACCCAAGCCTGTCTTCGGTTTCCTCAGCCCTGACCCTGTAGCCCAATCCTGATGCTTCTAGCCTCTCAATCATCTTGTCTGTGTGCTTCCTGTAAGGGTTGCAGGCAGCGATAATGTTCAGCCCTGATTGAGAGGCAAGTTCTTGTCCTTGCACAGAGTTATCACAAATGATCTCCTTGATGCTGCTGATAGCATCTGTGGTGTTTGCTTCATCAAAGAAAAGAACTGAATCAAATTCATGCTTCTCTTTATTGGCCTTTGCAAGAGCCTCTGTTTCCCTCACTTTCTGGTAAATCATTTCTGAAGTAGTTCCTCCATGAACCTTGACCAGTTTCATGTTTTCTGCTGGTGCTCCACATCTTCTCAACTCACACATGAACTTTATCAGCCTTGTCTTACCACATCCTGTCTCACCCATTATGATGACGGGGATACCACATTTGAATCTCATATGGATTGCCATCATTTTGAGGATATTATCAGTGGTCAGTTCATATGTTCCATCAGGATCTGTTGGCCACTTGACGCCAAGCACACTACAGAGATGTTCGATCTTGTCAGCTCGTGGAAGCTGATCAAAGTCCGTATTAAAAGGGACTCTCTGAAGTTTTAAGCCAGTGTACAGCTGTTGAGTCATGATGTTTTTCTTTATCACTTTTTCTGTCAAAGGATTTATAGCATCAACCCCTTTCTGGTCATTAAGCTTGAGGTGAAACCCAATGAATGTCATGGACACGTGGTCATCATTGAAAAAGATGTATGGATGAGGCTCAGACTCCCATCTTTTTCTGATGAGGAATGGCGCCAAGTCTCTTTCATTAAGACCAACCATTTCAATTTGTTGCCTTCCTGGACTCTGGTCAGTGATGCATAGTGATGGAGTGGCAAAGTCTTTGGACATCAAGATCATAAACTCGACCACAAAGTTTTTGAAACCACGAAGAGTGTCTCCAACAAACTCATGTTTGCAGAAGACTGAATTTTCGCAGTCTTGCAATTGAAGATTAAGGAACCAGACAAAGTTTCGTAGCTCTGCCCATGATGGATCTATTATGCCACAGTGGAGTAAGAGCATCTGAATACACTTTCCATGACTCCCTTCAATGCCTTGGTAAGTGAAGTTGTCAAGATTGTGATTGTTGTAAAAACGTGTGAGGTACTGGTATGGTCTCTGGTAAACTTCACTCCTGAAACATTCATCATCCATGAGGGGGTCATCAGTCTCCACGTCAGCATTCTCCTCTCTCCTCAGTTCCAAAGTCATGACCTCCTTTGGTGGACGACACATTACCTTTGGGAAAATGTCTGAAAATGCAAAGTTTTCCTTTCGTCCCTAAAAATCAAGTGTGAGAAGATTGTGAGTGAGAAAAAAAAATCTCACCAGATTAGGATGCAACAAGGATATCAATAATAAACAACACCAATAGTATGATTTCAGATAATGAGAAAATAGCAAACTATAAATTTAAACTCACAGATACCTGGGCATATCTGGGCAAACAATTCATCGGTTCCAGTAACTCAATGATGTACAAGTCTTTTTGACTGCAGCGCCACATCCGACCATCTGAATCCATCAAGTACCGTAAGAAGAAAAGCTTGAATAGGAATTCATTCAAGCCTATTTGCACCTGTTAATCAAAATGTGCATAGTTAGTAAATGGTCTCCAGGTATTCAACAAAGTAAACTTTTAATATCTTACTGATTCTCTAAGAACTTCTTTTTTTTTTCTTTACAAAAAAATCTGTTAAGAAAAAATATATAAACATTGCTTACCGAGGATGTGACATCAAAGTGAAACACCTTGATATCATTTTGTTTTGGTGTGTCATACAAAGACTTGAGAACCTTGTGATCATCAACCTCACGATCAGTTAGTCGGATGCACTTCTTAAATGCACTTCCTGGTTCAACACACTCTTCCAGCTTTTCATACAACCTTTGTACATACAATGATTTACCTGAAAAAGTTAAAGTACAATATATAATTTAGCTGACTAAATCATGGTGTTATTAATAATTAAGAGGAGTTTAAATCAGTTATTTGTGCACCTTGTTTTCTACAGACAATGCTGTATAACTCACAGCCAATACAAATTATATACATTTAAGGGTATTTTCAACATTAGCACTCTTATCATCTTTGTTTGAAATAGCACAAAACTGTGAAAAGAAATTACAAATTGTGCCGCATTTCTCAATTATACTGTTAACACATGCATAAGACTTGTGGGATAGAAGTCTGACTTACATATATAGATGCAAAGACTTTGAGGCTACATATTTTTCAAGATGATGGTTTTCTTCTAACATAGATTCCAAATTATTATTCCAACTATATCATGTATTTTTCTGTAGCTGATTAGTTGATGATCTGCTTAACTCCTTTACATTGCACTGGCACAGATAATAAATTAAAGACATTAGAAGAACAAAAAGAAAAACTAATGCTCACCTACTCCAGCACGTTGGGAAGCTACAATGCCAACAGAATGGCCACCTTTGAACAGGACATTTTTCTGATCTGACACAACGGTGTGATGTCTTGACAGATATTTCTGGATCCTTTCCAATGTCTCTTGTGGCACAATGTCTCTTTTGTACTGACTGAATGCAGTGGGAATGTAAGTGTGCTCCCTGTCAGAGCTGCAGAAGATCACTAGCCTGTAGTCATGTTTAAATAGAGAGTGTAGTTTCTGAAAACACTTCTCCATTGCACAGCTCACGTCATAGGTAAGTTGGTCTGCCCAGAGCATTGTGTAGATCTTCTCACCAGTGTCACCTGGTGTGAGACATCTCCTCAAGAAAAGTTCTACTTGCTCATGTGATGTTGCCGAGTTACACAAGAGAACCTCATCATAACTTGGCATTGGCTCATAGTCATTGGTCATGTACAAGCAGATACTTGAGGTCAGTACCTCATCATGGGGGCAGACTATGAGATTAGGTTGCTTTGAGGAGAGGCCATTTGGGAGCCGTCTTCTGAGTGAATGGTCTTTTGTCTCTGAAAGTACTGGTTCTTCCCATTCATTTTCATTTTGGTTGTCAGTGACAGTCATCATTTGTAGGAGTTCCCCTAAACTCCTTATGTCTAAAAGGTCATGGAAAAATATCCCCTCATTCTTCATGTAGCCATTCCACAACTCCTCCAGTTCTTTCAAACCAATAGTCTGGTCTTTCTTATCTTCTGGTTCAGCTGAAGACAGACTACTGTCATCCTGGTGAAAAAAGAGGCTTTGAAATGGAATGCATTCATTCATCCTTCTGCCAGACTTGAACTGGTTGCAAAATCTTCCCCAAGTCGTCCAGACATCCGATGTTGTGCAGTTTGGTTTGATAAAAGAAAGCATCATCAATGCATTTTCCTCCATTTCTGCATTTAGATTTGTCTCAGTCACAACACTGCACAGGTAGAATAGTTGTTCTGCTGTGAAGTAGTTTATGTAGTAGTGATCAGATCTCTGTTTGTCCATGAAGTTTCGCCAGTCATCAAGAAACAACTCCATGTTGCTGGACAGCGCTGTAAGTTGCTCAACTACACTTCCACATACTTGGATGTGATGCACAGATTTGCAAAAGTTGATTTCCATACTAATACAAGGGTCTCTCTGGGTTGTGCAATAAATCTTGGCTTCCCAACACCTGAAGAGTGGGTTCCCTGCAGCATAAAGGTCTACAAATGCTTTGGCAAGCCTTTGGACATTGTCGAACACCTGAATATGAGTAAAATAAGGCAAAAATATGCACATATATATGTGAAAACAGTACAGAAACATAATAACATTATAAAATTCCATTTTGCTCTTTATGCAGCTTATATGAACACTGATTTAAACTACAAATATCTTCTTAAAAATTAAAAAAAATACAGTTAATATACAACACCTCGATGAACTGGTCCACTTCACTCTGATTTTGTTCCCCTCTCCCAGACATGAGCATGAGCTTATTTTGTAACTCTTTCAGGTCCTCATAGGTGCATGTCATGTTCTTCTCAGGTCCATCTTGAATTTGGAGCAACAGGGAAGTCTCTAATGTGAGCTATATAGGGAAACATCATGAGCCAATTGAATTTTGTTAATTTATATGTACATCGTTAATATTAGGAAATAATTCTAAGGTCTCTGTTCAACTTTGTCTCAAGATAATTATCCAAGCAGTAAGTATCCATTGCACTTACAGTACTGTTTGTTTCTTAGTTTCCTTGTTAACAATGATGTAATGACCATTGTAAAGATAGGAATAATGTAAATGAGAATATAATATTTTGCACTTACAAACATTTTTTAAGTGACCTTTACATTGTTAAGTGATTTGAACCATGTTTTGGTGTTTTACAAGCATTTATAACTTTAATAGAACGATCATGTTTTTATTCTAAGCAGTTCTGTAATTCTTTACATTATTAATTTCATGTAGTCCACTTAGTATACCTTTTTCTGATTCTGGGCCTTGATGATGTATATTCCTTTCTTGTTGATGGATGTAGCCAGAGACAGCGATGAAAATTCAACAGATCCATGGCTTTCTTTAACAGTCTTCAACCATTCCAAATGACGTGCTGTATCCCTCTGAAATCAAACACCAGACATTAAAACACTAATTCTGTCTGTAAGTAGATTAAATAATCAAATTTTTGTTGTTTTACATGAGCTTGTACAATGTTGTTTGCTCGGCCTGCCTTAATCTAGTTTAAAACTTTCTTGAGCACTTTTGTAAGTGTTGAAAACTCTGTGTGAGAAGTGTTGGTTAGTGATTGTGTGTTTTTACACACACGCACCACACTGAGTGGAAGATGTAGCTACAGTTTTTCTTGTTTAATAGCACCACAATGGGCAGGTGTCAGGTCTGTTTACAGTGTTTGTATGCTTTGAAGGATGTCACAGCGTAGACGAGGGGGAAAAATGTATGTATGCTGTATGCTGTACCCTTTCGCTGTCAAGACTGATCAAATTTGAGGAAAAGGAGGCATTATACCAAACTACTTAACAAGGGCAACCATTAAAGCACAGACCCCATACAAGGGTGGCTCAAGAGTATTTTCTGGTGGGGGGCACAGGGGGTAACAACAGAGAATCTGGGGCGGCCACCGCAAAAGTAATAAAGATGAAGGCTGCCACTAATCGCTCTCTCCAATATTTCTAGTGTACAGATAACACACTGTTTACAGTATGTCTTCATCTTGCTTTTATTGGCAGCATCAAATCTTTCACCTTGTAAGGAAGATACCTATGAACTTTTCATTTTCCACTGTCAGTGTTAAATTAAGATAATAATCAATCACAGATTGCAGGGGAGGGTGGGCACCCCTGACCCCATGTGATCTCACTGCCTGTCCTTTGTTTAACCATATTGTTCACTTAATATTTTCATTAGGATTTGGAAAGCTACTACCCTTTTCAACCTTACTGACATTTTAAATATTATGTAGCTGTGTATATGGTGAGTAAATAAATATCAGATGAATTCATTTTTACTGTAAAATAATTTGGCTGAAACAATATGATAACTTTATTTTGATGGGATGTTGTTCAATTGTGGTATTAATGTCAGTTAAGGTATGATGGAAACAAAAAGGCTTGAATCTCACCAACTTCGATGGTATACTTCTGTCATTTTCGAGAGCCTTCCACAGTTTTGTGGTCGCTGTTTTAAAGTCTTCAAAGTCAGAGTCCTTCTTCAGACCATACAGCATGGACGAATACCCAAGGACAGCATCATGAAAACAGGCCACTCGATCAACATCCAAGTCATTTTCTCCAGCAGAGATAGATGCCAGATCAACGAACACCTTGAGCTCATTGATATCTGAAATTACAAATTTCCTTTAGCTGATACATTTTTTTGTGTTTTGCTAGTGGTGACAAACATTGGCATCTACTGTACCTTCAAGTGATTCTTTAACCCACAGCACAAAGTTTCGTCTCACACTGAGTTCCTGAAGACATTCCTTGCGATTATTTGTAATGTCCTTAAGAATGTTTTTGGCGTTAATTAATGTATCATCGATGCAATTTAGGCTGTTTTTCTTGAAGTCAGCTTGATTCTGAAAAAGACACATTTATAGAATTAAATCACAGACTGAATGATTCAGTTATGCACTTTGGATCAGGATATAAAAACTATTATCATTATTATCACAACTGTTTGTGGCAATATAGCACTACTTTTCATCAAAAGTTATTCTATGTAGAACCAAAGATGATGATTATCTCAACCTCCATTTTCTATTTTTCAGAGAACTTCTGTATTAAAAGGACCATCATGTTCCTCAACAAGAAATGTGAACTGAGGAGCAATTACTTACAACAGCAACATACACTAGAGAATAAATTTTCCTTTATGAATGAAGCTACATCTGTAGGCCTGTTAATATCTTACAGGTAAAGACACATGTTTCTTTAAAGACTCTTATTAACCATAAATTGATGTAAATGTACCATTTGCAGTAGTCTCTCGAGGATGGTGAAGTCTCCTTCAGGACATAGTGTGTTTCTGATATCCATGATGATTTTGGCAGATTCCATTGCCAGATGAAGATCATGGTAGTGTTTAATCTGGGACATCGTTCCTTTGGTCCATTTTTTGTCATCGGATCGATTTATTCTGCACATGATTTCTAAATCTTTGCGCAACTCTTCATAGTTTTCTTTATAGATGTCAACCATGCTGTCTATATCCTCCAGCAACACTTCCCCACTCTTCAGACTATCGTAAAGCTCTTTGTACTTGATGTAGCAGCTCTGAAAAAGTGTTCTGTAAACATCTTCAAGAGTATATATTTCTTCATTTTCATCAACATGTTCAGTGTCTTCTGTATCAGGCTGGTCTCTTGAAAGCTCTTCTACTTGGGTCCTCCAACACATTTTGAAGATTAAACTGTCTTTAATGTCAAGTAGTTCTGAGGCCATTTGACGAGTGTCATCACAAAGGTTGAAATAAGTGACCTTCTCATTTGTAGAAGATATCTGTCCATCAATAGTGTGAACCTTCAAAAAGTCATTCAGATTCATCAACTCGAAGTTCTGTTGAAGTTTTTTGTCCAACCCCTCAAAGTCAACTGTGGATTTAAAGGATATTATCAAAAATGTGTGTAGATAAAGATAGATACAAGTTCTTCTACAGTCCTTTCATTTCTTAAGTTACAATACAAGAATCTAAGATCTTGAGAGTTGTAACTTGATGGTAATCTTGGATTAGCAAAATTGACTACAACTATGACTACTGTAACTAATCTCCAATTTCTGTCCATATATGGCCTATTACACACTGAGTATGACAGCTTTACAACTTTCATCAAGTATATACAATACATGTAACTCTAGCGGATATAATGTGGTTAATGTTAATTGGTCTCTAAAAAAAAAACTAAAAACCATATAATTATCTGTCAGCACTGCCTACCTTTGATATGTTGAGGAAGCTCCTGGCACATTTGCAGAAGACCCTTGGCCAGATCCCTCTCACAGTGGACAGCTTCTACTTCATCTTTTCTTGATTTCAGTAATCTTTTTATGTTTCTGTCATCTTTACAGCGGCCATCATCACAGTGCCCGTCTAGACAAACAAGAATAGATGAACTCAACAAAGACAGACACACATCATTTTTAATGCTTCCCCATAACACAATGATTATGAGAACGGTTATGTTTTAATGGTAACAATGTTTCACAAGATAGATGTGAAGAATTGTGGGGTAGAATAACAAAAGCTTCAAATTTGCTACAAATTATTGCATCTGGAGCAGCATGTTGGGGCAGTGGTTAGCACTGTCACCTCTCAGCAAAAAGTTCTTGGGTATGATTCCCAGGTCTGTTCTCCTTGTGGCTGTGTGGGTTCTCTCTGGGCACTCCACAGTCCAAAACACACACATTGGGTTGATTGGCAAGTTGCCAATGGCAACCCTAAATTGCCAGTAGGTGTGAATGTGAGGGTGTGAGGCTGCTCATCTCTATATATGTGGCTCTGTGAAAAACTGGCAACCTGTCCATGTTCTACCCACCCTCACTCTGTGGGCTGGCATTGGCTCCAGCCACCTACAACCCTACATGCATCGAGGTATAGCCAGTGTATGGGTGTACTATATTTTTTTGCATCACTTTTAAAATTTTTGTCTTATTTGTGCTTTTTGTGAAATATTGAATTGCTTGACCTCTTTGGGACTTAAACGATTATTTAGATCACACCATTAAACAAGTTTAGGGGGGAAATCTCTTAGGTGGAAGTGCTTATCACAAAACACACAGCTAAACTCAGACAGTAGACTAATAGCTTTTTAACTGAATATATCCAAAATTGGGACTTCTGCTGACCAGACATCTTATTTGCGATTAATGTAAATCATATTTATTTTGTCTGCATACAAGTAGTCACTACTGAAAAGTAGCTGAACTGCTGACAGTCAGTTATATGGAGTATTTACAGTGACTTCAGATTCCAGTATGATGATTTATGCTTTGAGTGTCCAATTTGTCTTTTGTCTTTTAACTGGAGTTGAGGTCTCAATGGCCGGGATCTCAAAACCTCTTTTTGATGTATACATACACAATAAATAGTATGAACTAGAAGGAAATATAAAGTCAGAGTAGTAGAAATAAATATTTATATTTACCTATTTTCAACAACTCAATGAATTTGTCTCTTTTTTGCAGGATTTGGTTTAAGGTTTTGATTTGGATTTCTCCACTGAAGAACTTCTCTGACACAGATTTGAATGCTGAACTTGCCAAAGTCATCCTGATTTGTGCTTCATCTGACAGTTTGTCAATGAGCTTTACTGATGCACCTGAAAAACAAGCAGGCAAACACAAACTATTTAACAGCTTCTTATATGTTATTTACTGTGAAAATAAAAATTAATAAAAACAGAGTACAACAAAACTGTGGTAAATACATACACACACAGCTATGAATATGACCATACATTAATAAACAACAAATACCTTGTAATGGTAGTTAAGTAGCAATAAAGTAGTTACCTGTCATCTGGAAGACAGCTTTAGCCATGGGCCAGTTTAAAAGATACTCAAATATCAAGTCATCGCCTTCAATGCAAACTCCATTAGAGTTTGTGGGCCACGTTTTCAGCACAACAACAGACATCAGCTTCCCAAACTTTGTGATATCATGTTTCTCCAACAGAGCTGAAACAGCCTTGCCAGATTTATCTTTCTAAAAAAAAAATCATGCATACTAATTAGGCATCCATAGTAGTATTTCAACTAGGGCAGGGTGGTATTTGGAGGAGAGATCAATATTTTTAAAAGAGGGATGTACTGATTCAATCATTTGCAAGTCTCTTTTTTCAAAATTTCAATTTTACCTGACACAGATCCTTAACTGCATCAACTGCACATTTCTCCATTGCACTGCATAACAATGAACTTGTCCTGCCCAGTTCTTCCATCTTTTCACAGTATATTCCAATTTGATCACATGGTTGTTTCTATCACAAATGAACATATTATTAGTTTTGTTTTTGAGGTCCACATGGAAAGGATGTAAACAGAAATCAAGTTTTACCTGTTTTAGTTTTTCCTCAAAATCCATCATGAAGGTTTCTCTCCAGCATGAAGTGTGTTGCTCATGACTAAAGGATAGTGAGAGCAATTTTTTCCACACCTAAAAAGTGGAACATGGATTTTTACAGCATATAACATCAACTGGCTACCACAATGGTTAAATAAAAGCATTTCATTTGGAAACAATAAGAGAGAACAATGTGCAGGTGCAGTTAAATTCTGCTTACCTCGATTTCATCAGGTACAGAAAACTGCTGTTGCCCTTTATTGAGCAACCTGTTTTGGAAGGTTTTTCTCCGCCATTCCCTCATTGTTTCTAATGTTTCCCCGACTGACTCTTCATGAACTCTCACTCTTGACTGGGATAGCATTTAGAAATTATTATGGATAACTATGTTTTTAATTTCTTTTCTATATAATAATAAAAGGCTCTCAATGATAAAAAAAAAAATTATATATATATATATATATGTGTGTGTGTGTGTGTGTGTGGAGACATATCACTCACCTGGGAATCATTGTGGTTATACAACTTAGTAATCACACAGACCAGATGAAGGAAGTGAAGGGGAAGATCACAGTGGGCTGGACCTTTTGCATGAGAGCAGACAGTGCCAAGAAGCCTTACTGCAGTTTTCAGGCAGCACTCTCCATACTGATCAGTGAAACTATGAGAACAATATATGTATTATTGTTGTGTATGCACACCATCAACCATTGATATACCAAAATCTATAGATATTACTGCAGATTCCTTGTTAAAATGACAGATAACTTTTTAAATGTACCTATTACTGCAATGGCTTTCTCTGTTAATGAGATGCAATGCCAGTTCTTTCAAAGTCTGTAATCCAAGGAACAGAGGAAACATTACTTGTAGACATTGTTCAACAGTGATGAGATTATCCAAGCAAATACAAGTAGGAGCTTTTAGTTAAGGATACATACTTGCATTGAGTCAGGTATTCCAGATTTGACTCTAAACTCCATGTGATGAAGAATGTCTAGGAGGTCCACTTTCACCATGGATATGAAGCTCTTCACATCCTCCAAACTCAGAAGAGACATCCAAGAGTGCACAAGACGATGATCAATATTTGCCAGGTAGGCATTGTCTTTCATGATCTGTGCTCCTGTGCTCCCCATACATCCTGTCCAGACGGCAAACTGTGGATTCAAGACCACTGGAGCTGGCTCAAACGGCTTGCTTTCTCCTCTCAGTAAATGAATCAGTGGAATGACCAAAACCCACTTCTCAATATGACATAGTCTGGCATAGTTGCAAAGTGACTCAACAGCATCTGCAACAGCACTGTAACGGTGGAGAATTTAAAGTATTATATTTATGATGGAAATCCTGATCACATAAAAGAAAACAATTCAATATTTGAAAATTTTACTTTCCCTCTTTTTTTTTTTTAAATTATATTACATCCCATTAGCTTTTGTTTTTACTCCAACTTATGTTGATGGAAGACCTGTATTCAGACCTGCACCTTAACAGTTCTACTAAATACAACATTAAGGATTTATTTGCACCCCCCTGGCAAAACCATTGCTGAGTTTCAGAGTATCCGATTGAACAGTGTAAGTGTTGTCATTGACTTATTTGTGTAAGATAAATATATAAATTTATTTCTTTAATCTGTAGTTTTGATTTTATGACAAAACAAAATGTCTTGCACCAATATCCCAAATTCCCAGTAGTAGTCAAGTAAACCCATAAGACCATAGAAGGATGGTGGGATGGCAAACAATGAGCTCATGAAAAAGCACCACATGGCCTATATATCCTGTCTTTTCTAGGTTAATATCTAATCTTTGAGCACAGATAACTAGTAAAAATACGACAGTGTTAACACAAGTCAGTATTGTGAAAAGCTATTTTCTGAGCTCATAAGAAAAAATATTTTTAAATGTATTCATGACGAAGACCAACATGCTGGACAAGAAACAGAGAAAATACAATATTTTCAAACTGTTCGAGAGCAGCAACATGACACTAATGCACTTCAAATAGAAATCAATTCATTGTATGTTGTGATTTTGGAGCTACATACATAAAATTGAATTGAATGACTGGTACCTTGTTTGGGAATGGGTCTGTGCCATAGATGGTCCTTTTTTATTTCCATTTATAGAATACAGTTTGGTTTTGCTTTTCTCCCTATCCTTTTCTGGTTTGTTATTTCTCAAACACCACTCTATTATTACTCTATCTAATGGATACATTTTAAAATGACCCTTGTATACGTCATTTGGCTAATAAAACATTTTTTTTCTTGAATGAGGTTAACTTACTGGGTCCTCTGACTGATATTACTACTACTGACACTTAGGCAAAAGCAACAGTTGACTGGACTTTTTTTGTTTCTTTGTCTATTATGTATTTATAAACTATATTATAATAGATGGAATCTGTAATAACATTTTGCTTATTTTATGCTTGAACTTCGACCACACAGTAGTTACCTCTTTTTATCTTGTAGTGGCCTGACAAAATCTTCCCAAAAAGAGATGAAATGGTGCTGTGGCTTTTTAGGCAGACAAAGAAGATCACATAGACTAGATAGTTGATCGATCATGCTCTCCTGCAGATACTTTTTGTAGATGAGCAAACTGACAACTCCAGCATGCAGAGGTGTTAAGTGGGATTCAGGTTTTCCTCTCCACCTGCTTGGCTCTGGAATGATGCTTTCCTCCAAGAAACATTTTAGCAGTGTTTTCACCTATAAAAAGTAAGGTGATTAAAAGACTTACACTAAGTAGTTTTAGGGTGTACATACATACATATTGTTGTAGAATAATGCTATTGTTCTTACCTCTTCTTGACCATATGGCAATCCCCATGATCTTTCCCTGCCATCATGAAGTACAGGATGGCTGTACGTACAAAAGAACTGTCGTAGCATGGAAAAGAAGCTGTTCACATTTTGTTCATTCCAGGTTGTAAGAACACCAAAGACTGATTTTAGCATTTCCCTGCCAGCTAAGTGTCTCCCCTTCAGTACAGTTTCTTCGGTAGAATGCAAGATAGAAGACCAACCGGTCATCTTGGGATGGATCATGTCATCATATTGGTGCCACTCATCTGTCAGACAATACAAAATTTACAAAGATGCATTAATTGCTTGTTTTTGAGAACCAGATTACCAGATATGAAGGAGGGAGCCTCTAGTCTACAGATATTGAGCCAACTCATCTTTTCTTGTATGATATGCAGTGTAATCTGTAATGTCATGAGTTTATCACCCAGTGGGGAAATGTCAAACCTTTTCACAGAAGCAATATCTTTCAGTTTTAACACTGTCTTGTGTGAAAATATTAGGTAATTCACAGGTCAAATTAATCATAAGTGACAATGTTAATGTTATAATATCAATGGTAAATGTTTTGTATTTCAAAAGTTAGACACTGTGTATTTTACATTCAAAAAAACATATAGAAAACATTTGCCTCAAATAAATCAGTCATAAGAAAAGAATACCTTTGTGTGATAGGAGATCGTGCTTGATTGAAAGGCACCTGTTGATGAACTTATTTCCTTCTTTCTGATAGATGGTCTCATAGACACCCGTGCAATTATTTCCACTGCGCTTGAAAACAACATATTTGTAGGGTATTTTCTCATGAATTCTGTTTTTGGGAATCGTAACCCATGCTTCAACAAGATATCTGTTGTCCCCCAGAGGCCTGTAAGAAAAGTAGGTATTGGAAGAGACACACAGAGAAGTGACCAACACATGGCTGAAAATTTCCAATGGAAAATTTATAAAACAGGTGTTTTGACATGATCACAAAAATAAAAAATACTAAGTCATACCTGGAAAAGGACATTTGTCGACCATGATTCCACTGTCCAAACAATGCTCCAGAATGTATACAAACACAGTCCTTAGTTGGATCCAAATGGAAGTCTTTGGAAGTGACAGCATGGAAGTAGACTTGTACATGCTCACCAACCGATGACCTAAAAAGAAGGAAAAAAAAAACAAGACTTCATAACTGTGAACATAAAGTGATAGTTTTGGTATTTGACATGGGAGAAGAAGGTAAGGGCACTAACACAGAAGCAGAGCAATGTACTGCTGTGCAGTGTATGTGCATCTCGTTCTCTCTCCACCGTACTCTCCGAGTGCGTGTGATTGTGCTGTGTGTGTGTGACTTTATGAGTCTCAGAGTTTTATGGGTGCCAATTGCTGGATCCCACAGGTTTAAATGACTGACTAGATTTAGGCACTCTAATGTACTTACATTTGTGGATGTTTAGAAGACCTTTCCAAGACATGTGCTTCCACTTGAACACCCAGTTCCTCTGATCCTGGTGGTCTGGAGTCTACATTTCGAATGACTGGTTGTTGCTCTTGCCTGTCCGGGTGTGTGCTTGTTTCGTCAACTGACTCGGGGTCAGTAGTCTGTGGAAAAAGGAAAGGGTATAGGAAAATGATTGCCATGCATTAAGAATGAGTGGAGTAATGTAGATTTACCATACCTCTAAATTTCAGTGTTTTACGTGTGATATTCTAATTTTGTCTTGGTTGGTAAATAGACATGTAAATATTATTATGCAGTGAATAATCTATATCCATGATTATGTGTTATGGATACACATCACAGTGTATATTGTTGTAACCTGATAATAATGAAAATCATTACACTGTCATTGTCAATTTAAAATTGTCAAACATGCCAACCATTATTATCCATGGGAGCCATAAGTATTTGATGCCTTATGATGTTTTTGAGTCAGTTTAAGCAATAAAATGCTACTTGACTGATGACAAAAGTACCTCAGGGGGTTGGGTCATTTCCTTTGCTGGAGTAGCAGAAGACTCTTTGGATTGACTGGGAGTATGTTCATCTGAGTCGCACAAGCTCTTATCTCCGCCAGCATGGTCTTTGTGTCTGTTAGTTTGCTGAGCCAAGTCATTCTGCTCAGTGTTGGTGTGACCTTTATTGACATTTGGCCTGCCAGACAGATTTGGTGTCTCATTGTTGGTTGACTTGTTTTCATCCTGACCAGAGTGCTTTGCCACCAAATCACATCCTTGAGGTGTTTGATGAAATGATCCGGGTGCAGTGGAGGCAGTTTCTTTAGTTGATGTTGTAGAATTAGATGGCCCAGACTGAGTATCACTTGACTTGTCAGCAGGAACCTGAACTGCACCAGAGCTGCTCGCCTCTGCACTAATACCTGATGGAGCCTCTGTTTTTTGTTTTGTCAGTTTATTACTGGAGGGTTCTGGAGAAGGTGGTGTTGTGGAAACAGATAGGTTTATTCCAGAGGATGGTCCACTGTGTGGTTGAGGGCCACTTTCAGAAACTGTACTAGACAGCCTCTCTCCCTCTCTTCCTACATGTGTCTGATGGATGGACGAGGCTGAGGTTCTGGTGTCCCCTGTGGCTGTGCTTGATTTATTACTTGCCAGGTCCGCCGGTGCACCATCATCTGTGGCAGGCTCCGAGTCATCACAAGCCAACTGTTCCTAAAAGAAAAAAATAAAATAAAAATATATAAATGCGCATATATTTGTTATGTCTCATAGGTAGCAAAGAACATCTGTACAGTGCAATGGTATCCAACACCACAACTCACTTCCACTTCCACTTCCAAATTGTTTCTTTTTTGTTGCTTAGACATATACTTAAGATTGCTGGTGGTGTTTTACTGTAAAGTGCTGCCTGGTGTTGAAAGATGTGTTTCATTTGATTTATGACATGTTTTGACAAAGGTAGGAACCTGTTCTCCTGTTTCATGACTTTGTTTACCAACCTAAGTAATGTCAGAGTGAACTAACAGACAAAACCATGTTTCAGTTTCAGGAAGAAGAAGTTAAAGTTGCTTATTACTGTGAAAGGATGTTGCATTGACTCTTTTTATTTTGATGTCATTGGTTAAATTTGTAGCTCAATACCATTTACATGAGTGTGAAAATGACATCCATCTAACAACCGTTTCTTAGATTTTCACCTTTGTTGGGGAAGTAGTTTCCTGTTCTTCTTTAACATCTTTTAGCACCTGGTCTTGACCCTCTTCTTGGCTCTTCTCATGCACAACTAAGGGTTGAGGTGCTGATGTGCTCACATCTGTGTAACAATAAATGTGACATATTCACTACATATCTCTAAACACATTAAATGCATTAGTTTTAGTCTTTTATGGTATTCTATACAGATCGCATAAGAAAATGACCATGTGCAAACTTCAGCATACATCATTAATGGATGTGTAAAACACCACATGTTTTTGTTATATCAATAACATCACTAAGAAGTTATTTAACATGGAAACATGTTGTAATAATCAAGAGATGCATGTTACATTAGTTCTATTTCATACAATAACCACAAGAAATTAATAAAGAAGAGTTTGGTTGGAAACTTACTTTGGGTGATCGTTTGACTCAAAACAGGTAACTTGACACCACACTCGGGACAGAACTTATATGAACTTCCCACTGAATTTCCACACTCAGGGCAAAACATGATGCATGACCTGTGTAAACAGAAAAATGGTAAAGGGAGCAAGCATTTACAGTTGCATTATAATCATGGTTCCTGCAGAATATGGCAAATCGGATTTAGGAATTTTAACATATTTCTTTGATTCAACTAAAACAAAATGTATTGCCAACTTCAACCTGGATACAAAAGTGTCAGCAATGTTGCAGTTGCATGATTATATCATTTTCTAGATCTCTGATTCATCTTGCCCCAGTTCAGGTTGATGGGTGTGGAGATGAGAGTCGAACATAACAAGGAAATGCTTTGCATCTGCTGGCTGGCTGGCTGGCTGACTTGGTAATTTTGAGTTTCGATAGTCATGACTTTTACACACATGCGTTGACACAGGGAGATCACGCTCGTGCGTAATTTGCGCAGCCCCACGCAACTTCCGTGTGGACGTATTCCTGCGCGCAGCCTGCTGACAGTTTCTGCCTCGTTCAGCCCCCAATGTCCTCGCCGCTAGCTGGCGGACAGTGCCCTGCTGTAAGCGTCCAATAAGCCGCAAACAAATCAAGTGTTGTCCTGATCCTGATCCGGACGACGTTAATGCGGGAGGTAGCCTACTCAACCTCGATAGATCAAAAGCGGATGTTACCAATTATTTTGAGAATAATGTCTGAATAAAGCGATTTGACGATGTAAAATCCAATTTAAAGACTTTCTCTCACACCATTACTGAACGTAAGTAGACTTGATGCTACTTTACAAAGTCACGTAACACCCTGAATCGAGGTGTTCCTGTGTTATACACGAAGTTGCCTTGTGACACATGAAACGTTGCTCTACTTTCGTCTCACTTCCTTAACCCGCCTCGATCTGTTATTATTTTAGCGCAGGTTGATCCGAAAAACAACGAGGATTCATCAAACAACTCAAAGTCACGTCTGATCTTATTGTGAATCAAATTAAGAAGATAATACAGAGCAGATAATGCAAAGAGACTGAACAAATAACAAACACATTGCAAAAACACACAGACTCAACAATTCATTTCAAGCAAACAAGTCATTCATTTCTACTCTGACTTAAGACAAGAGTGGTATGTGGGTCAGTAACAAGGTGAATGTGTGCAGCTACCTTGTCTGCTCATCGCCCTTCCATGGCTGAGAGTGAAAATCTGAGCCGATGACTTGCTTTATGACTGAGTGTTATACATGTAGTTTCACTTTCATTTATAAGGAAAAGGAGTGTCAGCTTTGGCTTTTGCTTTTAGGTTCTTTGAGCAAAAAAACTATTTCTTCTAAAATAAATAAATAAATAAACAAAAATCTAAAGCGTCATTTTCAAATTGACTGTTTTGTCTGATTAAAAGTCCAAAAATCCAAATTTGCATGACAAGACACAAATCTTCACATTTGAGTAGCTAAATGTGTAAAAGATCTCTATTACTGAAATGATTGGTCATTCATTGTTTTAGCTGTACTGTATTTGTCATCACCACCTTTAGCACAGTTTATCCAGATGTTAATGATACACTTATAGATAACACATGGCATATTCAAATGCAATCAAACAAAACAAAAACCATCTTTTACAGCAGGTTTATCAAGTGGAAGCCAGTACATGAAAGTTATCATCACTTTCACTTGTAGGATTGTTATGCTAACACTGTTAAGTGACATGTTCTGCAACCTTAAGATACACACAGACTTCCACAATGTTTGCCTTAAAGTGGCAGTATATTTTAATCTCCAAGACAATCTCAGGATCCAACCTTAAACACAGATGATCATTAAACAACTTCAACTGAATGTAAATACAGCGACACACTAAGCGGCTCATTAAAAATAGGGTAAAGACTGGAAAGGAAGACTTGTTTTGTCATTCTAGTAATGGAGGCACCAGCACTTCCATGACAAGTCATCAAAGTAACAGCTGTAGTGATGGTACCTATGGCAGAACTTGAGAAGCAACCAAAACCAAAGTAAAAAGCAATAATTCTTTCATTATTGACCTATTCAAAGGTCATAATGTTTAGTGTTTGCCCTACTGGACATGTTACTCTACTGAGAAGTGTTTATGACCTTTTTACATAGAGAGGATATGTATTAGACGTGTCTCCAAATATAATGTTTGCTGCAGGCAAGCAAACGTGTTTCCAATGGTATCTGCTAACCCACTTTCTATCTCTTCGTCCTCTGCCTTTAGCCACATTAATAAATACCATTACCGGCATGCATTCAATCACTCCTATCATCTGAGACACTGCAATTCCCTGTCTGTCCAGCAGATGTCTCTAGAGAGCTATCATGGTGTCAGGTGCACCCCATTCCTTTGCCCTCTTGGTAATGCTGCTTCTTTGGACTTACCCATTCCTGTGATAATATGCTCACCCCCTGATCATGTAAAAACAAACAAACAAACAAACATTTTATTCTAATCCTGCTTCAGTTCTCTGCCAGGTTTTCGATTGGTTCCATCAAAAAACACAGGATTTGCACTTAAAATACCAGACTGCAGCAATCACTGAATGCCAACAATGTCAAGATGAAGCAACTTCACCCCATCTGTAATTTGAATGTGTTGTGAGTTATATCTACCTGGATGTGAACAGTTATCATCATCCTATAAAATATATTGAACTAGAAAAGCTGCAGAAGAAGAGGGAGAGACAGCTGTATTTAAGATTGAGATTAGAGGGCAGAATAGCTTTGAAATTTAATTAAATTCAACGTTAAGTCTTGGGCAAAGCAGCTACATTGCCCAAAGGTTTATTCTAATGGCACTGAAAAGAAACACTGAGTTCAGTTCATGGGCGAATATGGGCAATATTTTCCTCCTAAAATACATGCATGCATAATATCCAAGATGGCATTTGTGAGGGAGGAAAAAAACACAATTTTCCACTTCCTCTGAAGTCAGTGCTCAAACAGCGTGCTAAATCATATCATCTCATTGCAAGGCTGAATTGTTGACCGTGCAAACAGGCTTGGACTGTGTGTGTGTGTGTGTGTTTATATATGTGGTAGTTGCTGGGCCTAATCTCAGTGCTGGGTTATTGAGTCCTCCTCCTCTTCTTTACCACCCACACATCTCTGCCACACACACATACACACACCACTGCACTCGCCAGCCAATCACTACCTCTATTCCTTCCTATTGCCTTTACCTGCGTCACTCTGCATGTGTTGCCATGGCGATCAGTGATGCTCCCCCCACACTTTGTCTCTCTGCCTCTTCCAGTATGAGGATCAAGCCGACTTGTGGCTGGTGATGCAGGCAGGCTGCAGACGTCATCACTTCCCTTGGGAAGGAGGCCTATTTTTACCACTGGGCACAAAGCATACCAAGCTGCCCAACATATTTATGGAACCGCATCTAATCCCAGCCTGCCAGGAAAACATCCCTCCTCACACTCTGCACCTCTGTCTCTCTCCCCCCCTTCAACTCACAGAAATACTGCTTCAAGGCATATTTTATCCCTTCAACTGAGATGACAGCACTTCTCAAGGTTTCTTACATCAGGTTTTAGTGTATGATCTTGATACCAAACCAGCAAACGGAAATTCCAGACTCACACTCACCGTCCACCGAGACTTCAGAGGTCAGTGGTTACAGTAATCCAGGGACTACCAGCCCCAGAGCTGGTTTAGTGATTCAAGTTTTGCGCAAGGCCACATTAGCTGAGTAATTGCCTGTTTTGCCAGGGGAAAGATAAAAGAAAAGGAAGTTCAAAATTAAATTGCCCACAGATTTCTGACTGACGATTTTGAAAACAGGAGTGCTTATTTTAGGTGCGCTATTTGTAAGCAGAGCTGCCATAGTAAGAACCAGAAGAAAGGAAGTCAAATGGTCTTAATCCAAAAAGGTGCTGGATGCATGAACTCACCAAGCACTTTCAGGTACACCTTCACACCTGGTCCTTATCCAATTAGCCCAATACATGTGATAAAACGGGAGATTAGAAGCTTCAATGTGCATTTGATAAATTTGTACAAATTATGTTATGCAATCATATCAACATGGACCAGAATGAATGAATATCTCCAACACTATGTGAAATCCACAGTGTGCCTAAGGAAGTGTTTATTTAGTGTAATTGTATAAGGCAAGTCAGACTGTCAACAGCAACCTCAATTTTGAAACCGACACACAGACGGTATAAATAAACTGTGCAGCTGTTGTAGCTAGCTTGTGGCGGCTCTGCGCTTACCTGTGCTGCCAGACTTGACTGGACTGTCTCCATTTTCCAGCAGGGAGGATACCAGTTTACCTTGAGTGACGTCCCCTCCTCCTTTTTTCTTCCTGCCTCTCAACATTTTACAACTACATCAGCTACAGGTGCAGACGAAGAAAATACATCGTGCAAATGTGTAGCATTTAGGCTAGGTAGCTAGCTAGTTAGCGATATTCAAAAGTACAAAGTAAAAAAGTTAAACACAGGTCGCAGCAGGCTACCTCCTGAGAGCTAGCTTGATTTTCGCGGTCTTGTCATGATCAATGGACGTGTCATCATTAATCCGCGTGGGCAGTTCCGCGACCAGAGAGGATTAAACGATGTATTTGCGCTAGATAGGCATAAACGCTACTGTTCAGGTGAAGTGTGTGGCGATGTACCATTGCCACTGACGCGGCAGCACCGTCTCTGTGCAGAGTGTGTATGACTGAGGCGTATTCAGTTTTTGACGTATTTCACGCATGCGCAGACCACACTAAAATACACTACCCACAAAAAGTTAGGGATATTTGACTTTTGGGAAAAATTTATGGAAAATGTAAAGAGTTCATGCTACAGTGATATTATATCATGTAAGTATAAGGCATTTAGTGTAATTTCAACTCAAGTTCACCTGTAAAGGTTATAGTGTGTTTTAGGTGCATTCTGAAAATTCACCCGAAAGCCCAATATCCTTAACTTTTTGTGAGTAGTCTAAGTACGAAACCTTAGGGAAACGACCGCAAATTATACCCATTTATCATCTTCGTGTAGTATCTACGAGAAGTTTGAGACACATTATTGTTATATGACAGACACAGCTAATTTAAGCTGCTTTGAGTGCGTAGCTGGCGAGAAAGAGAGAGAAAGATAGCGGTGGTAAGTGGCTGAGGAAGAGTTAGCTAGTTAGCTGCTAGTTAGTTAGCACTGAGTAGTTGCTTTGATAGTGCACGTGAGGCTATTTGTGTTTCATCTTTGACTCATCAAGACCATATTTCCTGTATCTCGCCTGCGCTTTCCCAACTAACCAGTAAAGGTTAACAACAGAGTCTGGGTTACACAGGAAGACAGGATCCAAACAAGGTGTCACTGCAGTGTGTCATTGTCAGATAAGGGTAATTACATTTGATAAAGGTGATGTTTTTTTCGTCGTTTCTTATATTTACGCTCATACTAAATAATACTAACGTTTCTTCAGGTGAATGGTGAACGTGTCCAGAGAGGTGCAAGATGCAGGGGAGAGATGAGCAACATAAAATCATGAGAAAGGGCAAGCCCAGAGATTTGCCACTGCTGCCGTCATGAAAAGGTATGTTATAGTCTGGTCCATCTTCTTTAAAGTTCTTGGCCATGTCTCTATAAACACACGTCCACAGTTTGAAGAGTCACAGCTTTTTGTCAATGTATGTTTTTAGTTACGTTGAAAAATTCCAAGAATGTGTTTTACTTTGAGTTAATTTAATGACCAAATGTCAATTTTATCCATTTACACCTGATCTGGAGCATTTTTATTGTACATGAGTCATAAGGGCTATAAATGTTCAAATATGTGGAAACATTAGGGTGTGATGTTGCTCTATACCACAAGCACGGCTGTAACTGTAACATTCAATGGAAAAAATATTAACCAAACATCAGATGATTTTGTCTGATAGCTGATGAAAAGGTGTGAGCCTGGTGAGGTTTTGTGGTTAGGTATTTGAAGCAGTGTGTATTTGTGTGGGTGCAGGTGTGTTTTGTGCAAACCAACAGTGCGCGCACACACACAGACAGAAACACACACTGAATCTCACTTTGTACATGGGCTTCCAACATCCGCCGTGTGGAACTTCACCTACACTGTGAAACTACGTCATCAGAACTGGTGGAGAAGCCTGGTGGGCTCACACAAATACGTCTCTATCTGTACTTGTAAAATTTGCTATTTACTTCATTTACAACTAAATATACAGTACAAAGCATATCCTGATATGAACTACATCTTAAAAACATGTTCAACTAAAAAACTAATCCATGCTGACTTAATAAAATGAGGAGTAGCTAAAGATTTATATTGTATGGACACGTCACTCCTCTCATCATATGTACTCACTGAACGACAGCGTCCTTTTCAGCTAATTGACGAGCACAGTTTGGTTTATCATCATGAATATATGATCATTAATAGTTAAGGTCAAGAAGTCTGAGCACATAATCATCACATGCTGTAGAAAGAAGGAAGGAAATGAGCTCCAAGTTTTGCTTGGCAGCTGTTTTATTTTTCACCACACATGCCCACACAAAGTCACATACCTGCCATTCAGGCAGTGTATCACTGGTGGCCAGGAGCAAGATCCTAAATTATTTAACTACTTTGAAAGAATGCTTTGCAAGCTCACACAATATTTATTGATATGTTCACTTGCCAAACCAGTTGCAAGCAGAGCAACAAAACAGTTCACATCTGTGACTGGCCTTGTTTGTTCATATTCATAGGAATTCATAGAAAACGATGGTGGAAGTAAGCCAACCTTTAAAGTTTCTCTCTGCTGACAGAAAATGGAATCTTTTTTCTATTAATAACCCACTTTCACTCTTCCCCTCTCTGTGAATCATACATAATGTTTCAAGTACAAACCATGCATCAATCACATATTGCCCAATACAGTCCAGAACTTTCCTAATCTCTCTTTGTTGGCACATCAGAAGTTGAACCATTCCAGTTGATGCCAAGCATTCCTCACAGCCCATCAGTTTGTGCCTTGACTTGCAGTCTTAACCCACGGACACTGATGAAAATCATTGCTAAAGCCCTGAATTTACTCTTTAACTCACGCTGACTTGAGTTCTTGATACGCTGTAACAAAGCTATTTGCTGAGAGTCCCTTTATCCAGAATATTCTACATCTTCAGTCCAACAACTTTAACCCCTATATTGATTGTTTGTCCATGTCCTTGTATGATACCAGAAAGAGTACAGCATTGTCATGAGGACAGTTATAAACATATGGTAGAGGCTGTGGAATGGAAAGATTTTGTGGAAAGGTTTAAGAACAAAACGACTTCAGCAGTTTGGCTTCAACTGGGGAACTAGATTGTCCTTTCCATTCAGTACTCAATATTCACATTCAGTGTTAACTCTTCCAAAGTTTGGCATGCATATTTTCTGCCACTTTGAAAATAAAATGGGTTTTGGACTGCCCACTTTGTATATTAAGTAAAATGCAATTTTAAGATATTTTCCACTTTAAGACATGGAATTAGATTGGAAAAATAACACGAATGGAAAATAAAATGTAATGATTTTAGAAAGGAGTGTTATAATAATATTCACTGCCTATATGGTATTCTCATAATAAATAAAACAATTGTGTATGTCGAATGTACTCTATATAGTCTGAGTGTGTTGCACCACTCACTGTTTCAGTAAAGATGGACCACATACATTGCTTTCATGCCTTGAAAAGCAGCTTGAAACTTGTTTTACACAAAAACAATAGTAAGAGAATCATCTACATGTATGTAGTTATTCTGATAGAGAGCAAAACGTCAGTAAACAAACACGTCTAACTCTTTGTAAAAGTATACCACTCACAGTTTGTACTGGTTTGGTTAAAAAAAAAAAAAAAACTAAAGGAAAAAGGAAATGAAAGAGTGTGTGTGAGAGAGTGGTACATCCTTTTCCCGCTACTGCCAGCCTTTTTTCTTGAGTTCAGGCTCAGCACCCCCACTCTCTACTCCGATACTCGTCTTTTAGACAGAAATACCTCTCCTCTGTTGGTTTACTTCCCCCCACCTCCATTTCCGCCTCAGCATTAAGAGATCTGACATCACAGGGTCCGTCATGTGATCCACCCTCACTGATGGCTAGGGCCTACCTGTGACGCAAATGCCTCCTTCTCTGTAACCCTTTACAAGCCAGAGGACGGATAATGAAGAAAACAATGGCTGCTGTCTTGTCATAAATTGATTGAATGTTATATTTTTTGCTTTGAATGTATTGTTTAGTGACTGACTGCTCTAGGCAACATTTGAAAGGGAAAGGGACCAAACACAGTAAAGGAACAAATCATCAGTATTCAGTCCAGCTGATCATCATGTCATTGATGAATAACTGATAAAACATCACAACAACATTTCTAAAACAAATTTCTGTACTTTTATGTATGTTGTGTTACACCGTAGTGATTTTGAATATGTATAAGTGTTAAAATTATGGGAGTACAAGTTTCACACATATAATTAGTCTATTGCACATGGCAGGAGGACTCATCTGGAAAATCCTGACAAAATGTACCAGACAAACAGAGCTTCCATTATGTGAAGTGCTGACCAAACTTTCACTGAAGATTTCCACCTCATCTGTCCCCCAGAGACACAGAGAGCAAATGTACTGAATGAAAGCCACTTAAAAGAGATGACAATATATGTGTATGTGTATGTGCATGTGTATATTTTTTTTTTTAAACTTCGTTGATCAGTCTGTTAAATGTTAAAAGGGAAATAAAAATACTGGTATTAAAAATGATCATTGAATTTAAAAATGGAAGCGGAAATATGTAAAAGAAAATGGAAACTCATGAGTTGGAAATTCACAAATTACAATTATGCGATTCATTACATGGGTGTGTTGGGTGGGTGTAAGAGCAGAGCCGACTGGAAAACAACCCAGAACTGTTAACTGACCAAAGGAAGTGTTGAAATCACGTCAGTTTCAGATTCAACTTCTTCAAATTTGGATGTGCAGGGTACAGTGTCTTGGCTGAAGACACAAAAGAGAAATGACTCCAAGTTTTTTCCGAAAAGATGTTTGTGACAACTCTATATTGACCATATTTTATAGCATACAATTATCTGTCTTACATTATGACAAACTGGTGAAAAATGTGGCTCCCAGTGCCGATCGTTCCAGGTTTCATTTTATTAGTTTGAAAATGAAAACAAGACTTGAACCAGTCAAAACTTCCTTTCACAGTAAACATACAATGTCTCTGTTTGTAGTTTGATCCTCATCTCCATGGCAATAGAACTGGTACCAAAGATCATCTATAAAGGAAATGAATTACTCCGTACAAAGAAAAGTTCATCTACGTCCTTGAAAAATCTTAATACAAGGTTCCAATACATTTAGCTCCCAGAGCTTTCAACCTTGTTTTTTGTGGCAGGGGAGGTTTGCTGAGTTGTTACAGACAATTATAACAAGACTGTAATCATAATGAACATGAATGAGCATGATTGAAGTTCATATCTTTAGTGTTAATCTTTGTTGTTTTTAAGGCACTTGTCTGAAAAATAATGTTTTATGGGCAGAGGGGACAAATAATTCTCTAAGGAAAATATGGCTGCTGTGTTTTCAGAAAGTCTACAAAAGTCAGCCCCCAGCTAGTTTGGAAAGGCGTGGCATTGTCATTCATGGTCTCCCTGAAAAAAAGCACCATGCACTCCCACAACTCACATTATAGACTAACACATCCTTCACTGCCATAACCTTATTAGTCTGTGCAGGGGGAGATAAACTACACGTAGGCAACTCTAAAATTTGGTGACCATAGGCAGATATAGCTTCACCTCACTTCAGTAAGTAAATGTCTAATCCCTGAAATAAGTAACTATGGAGCAGCACTTCAAACTTCTCTCTGTCATTTAAATTGCCTTGTTGTTTCCTGTTTGTCTAAGTTTCTGTTTCCTCTACTCAGTGCTTATTGCAATACAAAAGATAGAAATCACATTCCTGCTTCCGTGGCCACTGTTTTCAGGACTGTAGTCAGACACCTGAATGAGGCTCAGAGTGAGACCTCTCAACTGTCTCCTCCTCTCTGGTTGGTTCGTCCCTCTTATTCAAATAAAAGTCTACAAAACGTAATTTCTGCCCAATGCGCGCGCTCTGATGTGACATAATGGAACGTGCGAGCCTAGAAAAGCTCGAGGCGGTGCGCGCGGGCGTACAGTACGCTCAGATTCCGCTCGAGAGCAGAGGACAGGCTACGATTTCAATATTAAAAGTATTAAATATTATTTTTAATACAAGATATTTGGCGTTACTGTGTGTTTCTCTTAGGTTATGGGAAAGAGACCGCTCTGAGGGAGCGCCGAGCAGCACGACTTTCTCGTTTTACCCACGGAAATAATGATGAAGAAGGATATTAACTTGAGCCTGGCGGAGGACGCAGACCTTAAACCGCATCTCCGCGACGCTGAGAGCATCCTCAACTCCCCGGACCTGGGGCTGCTCAAACTGGCCTCTCCGGAGCTGGAGAGGCTCATCATCCAGTCAAACGGCATGGTCACCACGACACCGACCAGCTCCCAGTTCCTCTACCCGAAGACGGTGACGGATGAGCAGGAGTTCGCCGAGGGCTTCGTGAAGGCGTTGGAGGACTTGCACAAGCAGAACCAGCTGAACGGAGACGGGCAGGCGAACAGCACACTGGATCTGGGCGCCAACATCGCTCCGGTCACCGTCCAGCCGGATCTACCGGTATATACGAACCTGAACAGTTACGGTACCGGGCCATTGGGAACCACTGTCAACTATTCAACAGACACAGTCCCTTTCCCGCCTCCTCCGGCACATCATTTGGGGGCAGCCCCGCCGCAGTCGGAGCTCTCTCGGGTCCAGCCGCTGAAGGAGGAGCCTCAGACGGTGCCTGACGTGCAGAGCTTCGGTGATAGTCCGCCGCTGTCCCCCATCGACATGGACTCACAGGAGCGCATCAAAGCCGAGAGGAAGAGGCTCAGGAACAGGATTGCAGCCTCCAAGTGTCGGAGGCGCAAACTGGAGCGGATCTCCAGGTTGGAGGACAAGGTCAAAACGCTGAAAAGTCAAAACACCGACCTGGCCTCGACGGCTAGCGTGCTGAGAGAGCAAGTGGCCCAGCTGAAACAGAAAGTCCTCACCCATGTTAACAGCGGCTGTCAGCTACTGCCACACGAAGTTCAAGTGCACTAGCCAGAGGGACAGACTTGCAGTTGGGCTACTGACCAGCATATAAGCTTCATGGACTTTGTGAATGGTGTTTTTTTCCCTGTATGTAGCGTTGACCAGATGTGTGCTGTTCTTGGTGGAACCAGTGCCAGGCCTCCTAGGCCAAATTGTACATTAAGAACAGACTGTTTTTAAATGCTTTGACCATTGGCAAAATGTAAACATATACGTGGTAGAACATGAGATATTTGGACATGTTTTATTCCTTAAGCAGTTTCTTGAACACCCATGACTTTACTGTCGCCTCGGCTCCATGGAGAACAATACTGTGTTATTTTTAAAGTAACAATCGGCTGTTGGTTTATTATGATTTCTGATGAAATAAAGAGCATTTTCTTTTGGTATGTTCAATGTATAGAATCCTGTTCTACCTTGTATCTGTGTTTACTGACGAACAAGGCAGCTTTAAAATGCTATTTCTTTCAATGGGATTAGGCCATAGGCTTCAGTGATGGGGTGGGGGGGTCATATAGGGCCTATATGCTCAGCTTCAATCAGGCCTACAGACGGCACATGTCCATAGATTTTTCTTGTAAAAATGTTTACAGACTGGCTGTGCTTACAGTCTCATACCTGGACCAAGCAGATTTAAAATATTTATACAAGCATATATGCATATTTGTGACATATCCTTAATATATGACGAGTTGGCTGTAAGAAAAACGCATACACCCACATTTGATAAATCAGAGATAATCTACATATGTAACCTGTTTACCATATATTTCTGTAGGGAACAATTTGCATGTTGTTGACAAACTCGAATGTTGCCCACAGCGGGGTGTCACAGGGCGCAATTATTCAGTGTTTATGATTTTTAACCTTTACAAACACTTGTAATTATATATTTTTAATCTACTGTGTCTTATTTCTGTGTGTCCTCATTTTAAATGTGAGAAGTCGTGACCTTTTTGTTGCACTGACTGTTGCTGTCACCTCTAGCCTACAGTTATTTGGCTTGGTGCCGATGTGTTCTGAATTAAATGCTGCTCGGCAATAAACACTGTTTCCTCTATTTTGGTGAATCTCCTGTGTTTGCATTCATATACAGTAGATGAAGTCAGAATGTGCAGCTGTGAACCAGATGCAGGTGCATACAGGCCTTCAGGTGCTGCTCCATAGAAAATAGCGAACGGGCTTGATGTTTTAGGAATGACACATTCAAGTATAGAAACAAAGAGACAGTAAAAATACATTGCAGGTTATAGCTTTGTCCTCTGATGAATGAAATCAGTGTTGTATAATAACTGGATTTTGACTGCATGGTTTCTGCTCTGAGCATCATGGCATCACCATGGTGTCTATCTCCACCTGCTGGTTAATTGCAAAATTGCAACAAAAATGAGTCTTGCACCATTGGCTTTAAGGCCATTTTAGAGGCAGTTGTGCAATTTTTGATGCCAACTGCAGACATGTAGTTGTCCCCGAGGGTCACTGAAAAGTATCCAGGTTGTCTGAAGAATAGATTGATTCCACTTGTTGTCAGTATGTTGTACATCAGGTCCCGATAATGTTCACAGTTTGACCCAGTGCTCACTCCCAAAAGGTATAAAGTCTTCAAAAACAGGAGTCCTCTGATTGTTAGCAACTTTTTTTTTATTGTTTTACCACAAAGTACAGATAAAAACATCCACAGCATATTCTCTCACCTTAATGGCCCAAACTGAGGAGGATCTGAAGAGGCAGTGATACGAGACCAAAGAAAGTTACATGTTTCTGCGTGCTAGTAGAAGATCTAAAGTCGGCAACCTCTACCAAGCTTGATGGCATTTCTTTTTGTGTAGATACTGTAGTGTGTATTGCTTTGTAACTGAGTGACACATTCATTCACAAGCAGGCCTTAGAAATGAATGCAGATACAGTACAACATGGCTCTTTTAGTGTTTTCAGGTTTTTACTGTCTTTTTTTTTCACTCTTTTTTTTTTCTCTTTTGTTGTTGCAAGCCTGAGTCGATACAACACAATCCACACATATGACTCAAAGGTATACAATATTTACAGATCTGGTTTATATAGAGAGGAAGACATATTAGAAAGGAGAACAGTTTAAAAGTTTGGATTTAACCAGGAAACAGTCACAACCAGTAAAATATATGCAGGATCAAAATCGTCTCCTGGGTTTGTTGTGATAATTCTTAACCAAGACTTCACTTCCTTTCTGATATAACAGTATCATTACTGTGACTGGGGCCTCGTTTTCTCAAACTTTAATAACCAATGGCTCATCTGTGAGTCCAGGTTTACTGTATGCTACAGTGGACGCAGTGGTTGTTGTCAGTATTAACAGTTATGATTCAGATTATCTTTACTTGATCAAGTCATCATGATTTTGACAACCATAATAATTTTTATTAGGTTTGCCCTCTCAATCCATAGGTGATGTCCATGTTCTCATCAGGAATAACAGCATTTCAGAATTTAAGATTGCACTTCACACTGGCAAGACTTGAATAACAATGACAGGTAATGATTTACTTTAATGACCAGAGTCCCTCCCAATCCACCAAACATCACTTGTTTTATTACAAATTTGAACTTTTAAAACTGGTCTGACTGCTCATTCTGGTATCCTACAGCAAAAAACAGGGAGCTGCTTCTACAGCCATCTTTGGTGAAGTGAAATGAAAGAATACCTGGCGATCCAGTTTTAACTGTGGAAACTGTATTAAAACAAGTGTAAAAATGCTTGTATGACAGTTTCTGAGGGAAGGGGATGTGGTGCATGTCAAGAAATGCTATGCTGACTCAAAAACAGCTCTTAACAAAATTGCGTTCTGAGGACACAGTAATCCACCAAATAACATTTGATGCCTGCACTGATTCAAAAGAAGTGTCAAACTTAACAGCTGCTTCATCTGCGATCAGTCAACCTCCAGCTGTTTGATGCCTCTGATTTAAAAGAGCAGTGTCCACAGTTTTTCACCTGAAGACTAAGCGTCAGAGATAACGTTACACACAAACAGACAAATAAACTTGAGTCCACTGTAATACTGATTCTGAAGACATCTTACTATGAGCAGTGTTCGTTAATAAGCAGAGAAGCATTAAGTTGGTGTATAGTTTGACACATTTGTCTCTCAATATCTCAAAAAAAACAAAAAACAATACAAGATAACACAAGTGATACTTGAGCTGCAAACATACAGTAACACAGGCCTGAATCCTTTCAAACTAGATTTAGAAACTAAAAAGATGAAATACAGATGATATCTTGCCTGGCTGTCGGTTTGGATTGAGACAGATATACCGTATGCAGTGCATGCTACATATGTTTGTTTTCCTGTCTTGTATTATGTTTGCTCTCTGGGTCTTCAAGTCTTAGACATCACTTGTACAATGACTGCAGCCGAGCATGGCCTTCATTCATTTTGAAAGAAACTGCCATTGTTGTGGTAGTTTCAGTGATGTTGAAACCAGGCCTGCACATCATAGTGGCTTCATAGTCTCATATTTGTGTCGTATGAAAGCAACAGATTTAGCTCTAGCCCAGTTGCTGATCTTTATCACATGCTAATTTATTCTCTCTTGATGTTTCCTTTCACTCCCTGGGGTCAAACTATAATATAAAGGCAAAATACCATTGAAAAAAAAGTCATTGAACATATCATTGTTTGCATCCTCCAAACCCAACAACATGTTTTAGAAATCATTAAAATGTGCCAGTGATGGCTGTCTTTTTGATCAATTTGAGGAGGGCCTGCATGATTTTCTCTGCCTGACATAAAATACTGTTATATCAATATATAGCTCAACTGAATGGTGTTTCACAGGATGCTTTTTATATGTCTTTAGATTTTTATATTGTCCATAAGTGACAGCAAGAAGAATAGCAGCTTGAAGCTGGCGTCGAAACTTTTGCCACCATAATTACAATCTTTCTGCTAAATCGAAATGACTTTTAGGTTTGAGAACGTCATGGTCATGTAATGATGCAGCACAAAGTTTCTCCAGCCTGCACCCTCCCCTGATGTAAGAGCTCTGCTTAGATGTTACACATGATCAGCAGCAATGCTGGAAAAATCACATTGAGTAGATTTGGAGGATGATGAGCATGTTGCAAAATTTCTGACTGACATGCTTGAGGTGCCATTGCACTGCGTTTTTCTTAACAAGAAGTTTGAATTTCCAAAACCAACGGAGAAATGACGCGATTCACGGAGGAGGCAAACAACTCCACACACCTTTCAAACAAACCCTACAGCATTAAACTTTTTTTATATTTGATACTATCCTCATAGAAGTTCATACTTTTTAAAATTCATTTCCAGAAATGCATACCTGTAGATATTATATATATTGCACAACATTTATATGTACATTTGAAATAAATAATATAATTAAATAAAATGTGTCTCTTCATTATTATTTTTTGCTTCTTTTTTTTTACCTACATATATCTTGTTCATATTTTCCCCCACCCGCTGTTTCATATATGAAAAGAATAAACAGGGCACCAGAATATAAAAAAAAAGCCTGCTGAAGAAATGTAAAAAAAAAAAAAAAAATTAAAAAAGGCCAAATGAAAAAGCAAAGATGAATAATGAACAACAAAAATCTAACACCTGCAGCATCCATGTCTAGATCAGTCAACACAGAAACAGATCCATGTATGCTTGATTCTGTATCCAGAATCACATAAGAAACTAATCCATCAGTATGGAGCAGCTTTCAGCTGAACCCCCCCCCCAACAGGTAACTCCAACATGACCTCCTCGGTCACCAAATCCAAGGCTGACGTCTTTTCAAAACATTTGACTGACATGAAACAAAGTACTGTAAACATCGGAAGGATTTAAATGGCACTCTGAGGATGGACGCCGTCAAATCCTTCTTGTAAAACCACACTGAGGAACAGGGAGACAACAGAAAATGGATGGAGAATTTTAAAGAACACAGGTTACAAAGAGTCTGAAACACTTTAATTTAACTGAACTAACTTTGGCATCAGACCAACACCCGCACTGATCCAAAAAACAAAAAAACAAACACATTTTAGCTCCGGTATGCGGAGGAACAAGAAACAAACACACCTCAAGTTCCGGTCCACTTGAATCACTAAGTATTTCAGACACTTTTCAACCTTGTCCTTGAGCTCATCTATCAATCATCTTTCCCAAGTTGCACAAAGAAGCAGGAGAGTAAGTGAAAAGGATGATGGAGTATGGAACGGAGGCCCTAGGGTCCAGCTGAAGGAGAAAGAGGAGGAAGAGGGAGGAGAAGGGCTTCGGGGGAGTAGTCAGCTTTAACATGCACAGTCCTGGTGAGGTGGAGCAGGCTGCTCTGTCAGCTGGGGCCCTGTTTGGCTCCTGTGACGGCAGGATCTCCAGCATCCAGGCTCTCGGACATCTTTTCACAGATGATGTCAACCAGACGCTCAAAGGTCTGCTTCACATTGATGTTGTCCTTGGCACTGGCCTCAAAGAACTCAAAACCTGGAGGGGACGTAGCGTACGAAAGACGGTCAGAGAGGTTTAATGAGGACGTGGTCCCCTATGGAGCTGCGTAGTGCAGTGGTGGATATGTAGCACCGAGTAAATCAAGTGATATACACACATTTACCATGGTGGTAGCATGTCTATAGTGATTTCTGTTGGTTCTGTCAGCCCACAGTGAAATATCTCGATACATGTCTGGTTCCTGGTTATTTTTCGTTTTGTATCTGGTTTCACTTGTTAACCAACTGTTTCATATAGGTAACATGATAAATATATCTAGTATGACTACAGGGTTAGTGGCGATGAGTCTGAATGTTCTTCATTCGAAATTGTAGAAGATATTATACAGCATAAAACCTACATAGTATGCTGAATGGTTTCAGCAGGCAAATAGCTTAGCTTAGCATAAAGACTGGAAACAGTTGGAAACACTTAACCTGGCTCTGTTACAAGGTAAGGTACTTCTGAAGTGAACAATAAATGCTGAGATGTCAAAACCTTTTAGAGTGTAAATACAATACAGTGTTATTCCTAATGTATGATCAATAATGTAATATTGTATTGTATTTATTCAACCAGTAACTAATACACAAAATAGTAGGAATAGCACTGATGAGGTCCTGCTGCAAACTCTGGTCACTGTACATAACTGTGACTCATTGTAGATACGAAGTGTTGGTGTGGTGTTTGTATAGTGAGTGTGTGTGTACACCATGAACTCACCAAGGTGTTCAGACAGCTGCCGGCCTCTGTCTCCACTCACCACGCGCTCGTCCTCCATATCACACTTGTTTCCTACCAGCAGCACCTGGGCGTTGTCCCATGAGTAGGTCTTAATCTGGGTCGACCTGGGGATCAACACACTCAGCTGTCAGAGAGGAAACTCAAAAGCTGTGATCACACACTGAAACTGCTTAAACTGTCCTGAAGTCTGAATTTCTTTTTTGTTTACCGTGTACAGAGAATATATTTTTTTTCTTCTCCATCATTAATCATCTCATTTGGAGTTACTTGGTGAAACTAAACTTTTACATTGTTTACATTTAAACAAGCTCAGCACTAGTGCAGGTCCTGTCATGTCGATTAAAGCTGTGTCTGGAATGATTTAAAAAGTAAAAACTTTAACAATGACATAATTTACTTTTAAACAAACAAGATTTTGATATTAAATGTTACAGTGCACAGAAAACCGAAGGTAAAGGAACAACCTAAAGTCCTGTTAGGACACAAAAAATAAAAGATCCCTGCATCCAGGTCTCCTGCAGACACACAAGACACGGATGCAGTGGACCAGTGAAACAATACAGAGTGAAAGATGAACCTGTTCATCAATCCACAATTATCTCTACATCTATTTCCAAACTGGTGCTGGTTAATCTTGATACCACACAATGCCCCCTCTCACAGGAAAATGCTCCATGGTGTCATTTGTCATGTGACAACACCCCTTAGCCAGTCACGTACCAGTCCTGAACAGCGTTGAAGGACTCCTCATTGGTGATGTCATACATAAGGATGAAGCCCATGGCACCTCGGTAGTAAGCTGTGGTGATGGTGCGGTAACGCTCCTGACCCGCCGTGTCCTGGAAAAGATGGAGGCGACATTTTTATGCAACAGTAATATCATTACATCTTTTTAACTGAATCAAAACCTCAATTTTTGGTCCTAAATTTCAAGACACACATAATTGGTAAGTTTATCTATACTAAAGCCCACACACAGCAGAGCTGCTGACCACTGCAGAGTAGAAAGAAATACAAAGTTTTGCTTTGCGCTTACAGTTTTGATGCATCAGCAAATGTATTAAAGACAGCACAGTAAAATCTAACTAAATAAAATGACCAAGTTTCCCATCCTGTGAGTCTGCAATGCACCTTCTTTCTAAAAGGTTTCAGTTAATTATACCAGGCACTTTGGCAGATAGCGCACCATTGATTCCTTGTTTTCAGTTAATGAATTTGGCTTGTAAAATGATAAAAGACTATCTGCAGGGTGCAGAAGCCAAATCCAGACCCACTGAATTATTTTTTGTATCCTCTTACTTCAAAGTTACAGCACAGTTTCCTCTTTAATCCTCAGAGTCCTCTACACAAAACGTCTATCTTGGATTCAGATGTTTAAAACTGGCCAATAGCCCAGAGGACTGTGACAGAATTTCCTGCCATGATGTCAGAAAACCACAGCCAAAAGATGAACTACCCTAACCCACGCACACGTACATACAGTGAGGATCAGGCATTACATTCAACATGTCAGACTGCCCACATGTTCCATTAAAGCCAGCGCATTAAAAGGCCTCTGGTGGTTTTAAAATCTGCCAGTAGGTGACACTTCATCAGCTTCTCCTCTTCTCTTTGTTTCCGCTGTGAGCATTGCCAAGAAAGTGTCTCTCTGTGGCTTGCTCTCTCCTTGGTCTGGACTCTGGTGAGGTTGAATTTCAGTGCTAAGCCCTGATGAATGCTCAGGGAATTAAAGCTCAGTGCTTCTGATACCCAACACCCTGCATCGCTCTCTGAGTCGAGCAGCTTCTGGTTGAACAGCATCACTCTGCAATCAGCAGAACGAAAGACACTGACATCTACTGAACAGCCACTTAAAATGACCAGGAAATGCACATGGGAAGCTTTCTGGTCCTATACATATATATGTATATATATGTTGTTTTCAGTCTGTATACTATGCTCTGCTTCTTATTAGCATGAAAGCCAGTAAGTGTGTTTTTCAAAACCATTATTTACTTCATATCAAGAAAGACAAATCTGTATCTTTCTGTGCAAAACAATGTGTAGGTTGCTTGAGCATTATTATTATATACAGTATTCCCTTTCATCATAAGCATTGACATTAATCAAAAGTACACAAAATATAGAGATGACAATAGCAAGACCCACTTACAACTGTGTAGGTACTTCAGCTGTATGTTGACAGGCTTGTGCTGTAGACACACATACACTCCCTAGCTTTTCTTTGACTAATCAATGTATCTATTCACTCAATCACACATGACCAGTCTCAGGTCACAAGAATATTGTATGACATGTATTTTTAGCATGCCGCAGCTCTGACCTTTACTTTTCTCATAATGCTCTGTAACTGCAGTTTGCACTCAGCATGATGTGCTGCAGGTCGCTCACAATGAGAGCATCATCTCCATACCTGAAAGTGTCAGTGTAGGTAGCCCCGAGTGGCGTTTCATAATGAACATTGTGCTGTAGCCTACTCATCTTTGTGTTCACTGTGAACTCTGATGACTGCTTACATAATATTTTAGACTAAATTATTGATCTATCATTAAAAAATAGTCTCCACAACAGAAGAAATACTATGAACTACAGCATGACAAGGTATTTAACAAATTATACACAGAATAACCCAAAGACCCACAGATGACCCTTTTTGGAGCATGTACGTAAAATAACAAACATCACATCACACGGTGTGATGACTTATGAGCCCATGACTCAAACCATTTGTATTTTACTCTACTGGAGTCTCAGCTGAGATGTAGAGATATGGGGGATGGGAATTTCATGTGTGTGTGTGTGTGTATGTGTATGGAAGTGTGTGGTGTGCTTGTGTGTGTATGTGTGAGTGTGTTTAGGGAGGGGAGGGGATATCTACTCAGGGAGATGTGTAGTAATGGGGGAGGGGAGAGCAGCACCCAGCCATTCGCTTCTCATGTTCTGATTGGCCGATGATGTCTTCCTTACCAGAGGCAAGACCTGGCAAAGGCTGACAACAGAGACACACACATACAGAATCTCTGCTCACCATCACAGCTCGGTCTGCTGTTGAACACAGAGTTAAGATGGAAATTATGTGATGAGCTATCTATACCATGAACCTGAAACACAAGGTTCCTGCTGCTGAGCTCACCTCAAGGGTCTGCTCCCTGAGCCGGCTCTAAGATTGTGTTTACTGTTGAACCCCCCAGGAGACAACACACATCTGATGTAACAAAGCATCAGAATAAACACCATCCTGTTTGCTCCTCAGGGCGCGTCATTGTAACTGACTGACTGTGTGTTGGGCTTATGTCACTACTTGACTCTTTCCGCTGTGTTCTACTCATCCAGGGGTCAGCTGGACAAACAGGCAGCAGAGAGACACCCTTTGCTTGCATGTTGACCATGATCTGAGGACACGCTGGTGTTTCACAGAGCAGCAGATAACTTATCTTATTATATCTTATGAAATGTTATTTGCTGTATAATGGGAACTCACTCAAATTCATAACTTAACCATATTCTTAAAGTTACAATTCAAGTTTTGTTTTAGAGATTCAAGGTTTGCAGAAATATCTTTTTGTCAGAGATTTGTCAGAGATTTGCCAAGATCTTCCCAGGCTGATCATGTAGCATGATGATCGTGTGTTTTGGGTTGGTCACAATTGAAGGCCAGACCAAAGTGTGGCAGTTTTATCACACATTACAATTCCACAGATGCGGCACGTTTTTTGAGGTAGCATGCAGAGTTCTATTGAACAAACAGATGTCGGCCATGACATCACAGCATCAAGGACCTGATGAACACAAGTCTGTGCCATGTGAAATCCACAGTTCAGTGCCTAATAAATACCGTGTTTCAAAATAAAACTTCACAGTTTTGAGTGGTGCTTCATTATGATGCGCCCAAGGCACACCTGTGTCATCATAATGCTGTGTAATCAGCATTGATAGGCCACACTTGTGAGGTGGATGGATGATGCTGGCAAAGGAGAAGTGCTCACTAACAAGGATTTGAACACCTTTGTGAAGAAAATGTAGGAGAAATTAATGTTTTGTGTGCCTACAAATATCTTAGATACTGAGATCATTTCATTTTTAATTTTTGATCAGGTTACTTCGGACAACATGTTCCCTGCCCGTGTGCCCATGTGCAATAGTGTGGTGACCCATGTCTCTAATTAGAAATTATATAACAGAACTGCACTTGCAAATTTTTTTCTTTTACCTCACAAATACTCAGAGGAAAGACTTGGACTGTTGGACTGAGCCAAAGGTCATGTGTTAAAATGCAGCTAGCCATGGGACACTGTGCACCAGCTGCAGGTGATGGTGTAATGTGGGAATTCACAAGTACTTCTAGGTTTAAATTATAGATTTCCGTTTCATTTATTCGTGTCCATAAAATGGGAATATCCAGAAGTCTTACCCAGATCTGTAATTTGATCCTCTTGTCATTCCTGTAGATGGTCTTCACCTTGAAGTCGATGCCCACTGTACTGACGAAGGCTGGGGTGAAGGAATCATCTGCGTAGCGGAACAAGAAGGAGGTTTTTCCCACACTGCTGTTTCCAATGATGAGGATCTTGAACATATAATCAAAGTTCTGGTCCGAGGACTCCTTCTGCCCGTAGGTTGCTGTTGCTGAGGCCATCTATGGACAGAGAGGAAGGTAAAATATATAAAACTTTAATGCCTCATCGTACAACAACACATGGTAGTAAACTAAACATTTGGATTCTGGGTTCTTTTGTCTTTTCTGTGGGCTGTAAACTACGAGAAATTTTTCACAACATTTCACAATGACTATTTGAGAAATAAACTAGATTAAATTGTCTGAGTCCCTTGGTGATGGTGGATAGACCCAGGACCTGGGACGCTGACTTGAAGAATTTGATCCTGAGGGGACACAATGAGACATGTCAGACTGGGAAGTGAAGCGATGTTACCAAAAACTAGCAAACAAACGTAGCTGAGTGGCACACTTTATGGCACAGTCAGACTTATTGCCCAACAAGTCTAATTATTTTAATTTAACATTTCCTTGTTGTGTTAATAGAAAATATAATTTGGCTGCAATTACTTTCCCCACAAAACATATTTGCTGTTGCAAATTAGTTTTATTTAAACGTTGTTTCTGAGACAGAATGCAGGGGTTTCCTGGTTGTTAACACAGGCAACCGACCCTGTCTGAATTAATGGATATCTCTATTAAGTTCATGAGCAAATATAGATATTTTTTTATAAAATAAACCCAAGAAACCAATGAAAAAGCCCAGCAGAGGCATGGTTTCATGCAGAAAAGGTCATCTATTTAATGAGTATTTAGACAAAAGATGAGATTCTGTTAGCATCTGTCAGACTAAGTATAACAAATGATACTGATTAACTAGTCAGGCTTGAACAGTGGATATTTGCTTCATGGTAATTAATCAAAAGCAGCATTTTGCAAAGTCAGGGGAAAAACATCTGAGTTTTCTCCATTTAGTTTGTCGGAGGCAAATGGTTCCATCAGTCACAATCAGCTGGGGATGTGTGAGGAATAATTTATTGTGCTTGCAGAGTGGTGCACCACGGTGAAGTTAGTTTGGAGTTTGATATTCACCAGCTGGACATGTATTTTAAAGTCAACGTCATCAGCTAATGTCTTGTCTTGTTGTTTTTTGTTTTTTAATCCCAAAACATTATTTCAGGTGTTCTATTGCCATTTGGGTGATCAACAAAAGTCACTATTCACTACTGTTCAGTGGAGGCAGAGCAGTCAGGGCAGGAGTCTCATACTTACAGCTGAAGTTACAGTCCAGGAGAGATGTAGGCTGACATCTAAACCAACCCGGACACTGCTAACAGGTAAGTACAGAATATGAATGTGGTAACTTTAGCTGTGGGAACCTACACACACTCACAGACCAAACTGTGGCAGGTGGGAGGTTAGTTGAGCTACGTCTGTTACAGACTTTCTTACAACTGATACTGAAGATTTTGGGGGATTACAGTTTGTCTCCTCTTAGACACATAGACACAACTTCTGGGGCTTTCTCTTCTCTTCTGTTCTTTTTCACTGCCACCAAATGTTGTTTCTTGCTGGAGTGAGTGCTGGTGATTGTTGCTCTGTTGTGTTTACAACCCAAGAGGTAACAATTCACCTGCTGAGTAGAGCTACATTTTCATGGCAGATTGGAGGCTACAGGGAGTCACTATCAGCATGGTAACTTCAAGAAATGCAGAAAAGAGTTTATATTCCTGTTGTCTTCCACAGATGGAGATAGCTCTTGGTCAATAAACAATTATAGTTATCACCACCTGCATGAAGGTCATGTAGCTTAAAACCTTTGAGGCTGAGGAATGAGGTGGAGTATATTGGAGACCACTTAGGTGATGCCCTAAGTCATGTGATCATCTTACAGTCCGATTGTTGATCATCTGGATCGTTTCCCCTTAAGACCGACTGACATTTTCTGGGGAAATAGCCACAGTGGCTTCCACTAAACTACAAGACTTTAAGGATACAAGAGATATAAAATGATTTAGAAAAGCTGCTGCACAATGACTTGAGCCCACAGGACGTTGAGTCCCTGCACCCTGCTCTATATTTAGACCATTATCTCGACTCAGCTGCAGTGGAACACTAGAACTCTCAGGGAATAGAGCACAAACAAAACAAGCGCACCCTCCTCACAGCTCTGGCCTATCAGTTTACATGGAGGAACAGAGAGAAGCTTGCTAAATAATGAAGAAGCACCGACCCCTCCTCAACACACTGGTGATTTGTTATGCAATTGACTTAAAGCCACCAGTAAACCTGCTTTGGTTCAGTGGGGTTCACACAGGAGACTGAAGAGACTGAGCATAACAGAAGCAGGAATAACTGAGATAATGGTTTGTGATAATTCCTGGTGTCCTATATGTAAATAGGATTTTCTTTTCGTGTTTCTAATTTTAGAACATCAGAATATGCTGCAGCAGCATCGTTGTCGATCTCTATTCAGTTGACGATAAATTCAGCTCTGCCTGTGACGTCAATAACTCCTCACAAATCTGCAGTCTGAAGCTCCTGTGGGTGCTCCAATAGACTGCACCACGTAGAGCGAATGTTTTATATCATTAAATTGTTCATTTCTCTAATTAAAGAATATGGAAGACCTGCACCTGAAAAAATATATATCATAGGCATAAAATGAATTGAAGATAATGCAACATTCGTTTTTCAATATTGTACCCTGTTTTTTGTATCATAGCCACATATACTTTTGACTAATCAACTATTATCTATTTTCATATCAACTAATATTTTGAATATTCTGTATTTGCTTTGGTAAAACCTAATACTTTCCCTTCAAACGGGAAGTTGCCAGAAATGTTTGTCATTGACTGTGATCTAATTTTAAGAAAAAGCACAAAGCACATTAAAACAAATCATTATGCAGAGGGTTTTATTCTGAAATGACTTTGCCTAACTCCCTGTAGTGCAAATGTGCTTGACATTACCTAAAGTGTAACTTCACATAATGTACCGTTAAGTCAGAAAGTGTTAGAGCAGTGACATGACTATTGTTTTGGCTCTACGTACCATATTAGACCTGAAATGAAATCTCTTTCATTGTGTTCAGAGCGACAGGACTTGTAGCCCTGTTATGCACAGCCTCAGACCAATTAACCAAAACATAAAGAAAAGGTCATCAAATAGCTTCATACAGTATAGCTATAACTAGTATTATCAGTTTCATGAAAACACTTTAAACAAGCAGGAAGTGTTGCTGGCTGAAGAACGGGGCATTAACAGAGAAGATACTGCCAAGCCAGTTTACAGTAAATGAAAAATGAGAAACCAAATATTTAATCTGTAAATATTTACGTCTGTTTATTTTTATGTCAATTTGTCTAATTCTCATCATCTCCAAAGATGAGAGGATCAGCCAACAGATGGAAACAAACTCAAATTAGAACAGGACATTTTTACCACTTTGACTGTTGCAGTCTGCCAAGCACTGTTGGTGTCCAAAAAACGCATTCACTCTAGATGATTGCAATGTTAGTTTCAGTGCTCTAACAAGAGACCTGCAGTGTGACTCACTGAGGGCGAGAGCATGATCCAAATCAGCCTCACTGAGAGAGAGTGCAAACACAGGGGTTGAAAGAGATCCATATAATGTTGACAGCCAACGTTACAAACTGTCTCCAGTGAACCAACAGTAATCAAACTGCTAGTTTAACAGTGTAAAAGCAAACACAAGGTCGTCCTAAAGCACAGTAGAAGATAACTGCCGTCTCACTGACCCAGCTGTTTTCAAAGGATGACCCACGAAAATGCAGTCTAGCTCATTTGACTGGTTTACACTGTTTTCTATATGGTTCATTTTGTATGGTTCGGTCATCTGAACATTCAACAGTCTGACAGCAAGGAAAATGAGAACAAATGTGTTTCAATGCACCACATCCACAAATATTACAAGTGATAAACAACTGGTAGCTCTAATTCTTCAGGCAGGAGCCACTGAGCCATGGCAGAAAAAAGCAGTTATGGAAATGTTGCTCTTAGTTTAGTTTCATATATAAATGTCAGGAACATTTGTTTTCATTTACCTCTGTTCCCCAAATCATTTAGGTCACATGCTTCATCGAAATTGGCTAAATTTAACAGTGTAAACCACAACAGGCTACGTCTAAAAATGCAACCAAGTCTGTTTCTCTGGCTTTAACAAAAGCGAAGCAGTTGAAGGTGAGATGACACTTGATCACAGCCGGGGTTCGGTTTCGATTTCCTCTCTGGGCAGCCTTGTTAAAACTTGCGCAACCGCTGCACCAAAGTGTCCACTCAGCTCGGCAGCGATTTCAGCCCATCGATGAGTTTCTTCGAGCTGAGTCAGCTGTGTTACAGGAATGGCACATCACGTCTTAAACTTAGAAATAAACATTCAAGCCAAGGACTTAAGAGTCAGTTTGGATTCAAAACTTTTTTGATTATCTTTACTTGTACAGTGTGTCGCACTAGCTCAAAACGAAATACTTTTCAAACACTTCCGCATCTTCACACTCGTCTCTAAAACATACACTATTTCTCTCTTAAAGTTATTCACCTGCTCAAGAATATTTCCTGCATCCTTTTAAGTGCTGTGGTTTGAACTTCTCCTGCACCTCTTTTCAAATACTGTCTTACAATCTTGGGCAGCCTAAACTTATATTTATTGAGCTTGTTCAGAACCAAATGGCTAAAACTGAAAGTAAATATGGGACAGTTATTAATAGCAGCGATAAGGAGAGGTTAAAAATTAGCAGCCACTGCTGGAAGTCTGGGTCTTGTCAAACGCCACCATGGCCTTTTGTTGGGGTTCAGAAGAGGCTGTTCACTCTCTGCTGTGTGTGACGATGCAGTGAGATTACTGCAGCCTTTCCTCTGCGTCTCAGCGATTAGCTATGGAGAAGAGAGTTGGCTTAACCTTCACTAAACACTAATTTGATACAGAAGCTTACAGACTGAGGCCTCTGTGCTTAATCTCAAAGCAATTAACAAATTCTCATTATGCAAATGTATAGCAGGCTGCAGGACACGGCTGCTGCTGCTTCTGCTTTCATTTGGCCTTGATGCTTCAACTGCCTTTGAACAAAGTTACAATCAGGTGTGCTAATACCTAGTCTGTCTTATTTGAAGCAGTGGTGCTGTACATTATATTGACACTTTTGTCAAACACATCTTACATTTTTCACACGGACAAACAAAGCGACTCAAATTGATCATTGACAAAAATAAGAGATTATATTAATGATTTGATCACTCACATACACCGATCAGGCATAACATTATGACCACCTGCCTAACATTGTGTTGGTCCCCCATTTGCTGCCAAATACACAACAAACTGTGATGCACTGTGTATTCTGACACCTTTCTATCAGAACCATCATGAACTTCTTAAGCAATTTGAACTACAGCAGCTCGTCTCTTGGATCGGACCTCATATATATATATGAGTATATGCATATATATATATATATATCATCCTATTTAATTTAATTTAATTTAATTTAATTTAATTTAATTTAATTTAATTTAATTTAATCATGACTAAGAGTTGAGAGTTTCAGTCCTGGACAATGACATCATCAAACTCTCCCCTAAACCTGTCACCTAAAGGAGATTGACGTCCTGCTGGAGCTGGATTGATCCAGAGCTAAGTGCTGTTGTGGCCGGTCAGTCGGGCCCATTTAATCAGTATTGGCCAGCTTCCTGCAGACTCACAGCTAATCCCCAGCTGATTCCAGATCACTCAAACACCTTCCTGCTTAAAGATAGTTACTGAGGAACCTGCTGAGATAGCGTCTTTAGCACCACCTGGCACTGTGGTGACATAAACACTCATAGAGCAAAAATCACATTTAAGCTCTACTTGGTAGGATTCTCTAATTGGTGTAAAATAAAATCTAAAACCATGGTCCATTTCATGTGCCAAAAGATTAATAGCAACGAAATCAGAGACACTTTCATGACATCTATTTATGTGATATTTACATTAAAAAGCACTCAGCAGCTCAGTTCATGCCACCGAACAAACTCAAACAACTGACAATATTTGAGCACTTAAAGCAATGGAGCTGCAACAATCAAGCGAGCAGGCGGCTGTCATAATGTTAAAGGGCAACAGTTAAGATAATTTAGGTAATTTTTCAAGTGAGACTGGCAAACATGTGATTCTACCAGCCCATATGCAGCATTTCCCTGTTTTCCATGATAATACACTGAATATCTTGTTCCTGGCAGCTGTTCGAACAAACTTTGAGCTCTGGAAAATATATAGTTAATCTGTGGATAAATTAATGATAGGGTTAGTAAATGTTATTAGCAAACCCCAGATCAAAACAGTTGGTTGCTTCTTCAACTAATTATGTTTTTCATCACAGTTACACAGGCACTTACTTTGAAAGTGCAACATCAATGCTTCCTAATCATGGGGTCAATCACAGACTGTCTCAAATTTTTAATGAGAGTTGCTGCTTCACTGATTCAAGATCAATCAAATTGAACTATGTACAATGTAAACAAGGTTTAACACATATTTACAACAGTCAGCAAAAGCATCTCATTTCCTTCTCCATTAGAACAAATAGGTACATTACACAAGTACTGCATTTGAAGGGGAACTACTCAAGTCGGGTCCTTTTTCACTGTTTTGGTCACTTTTTTCTCTATGGAGCTCCACCTACAGTTTCGGATACATATTTTCACTGTCGTAAAAACTCAGGTCATTTCAAAGCTGCCGCGAGACTCATAACAGTCAAATCAATTTAGTTTAGCGGAGTTATTGCTGTTGTTTAGAAGTGAAATCAGCAGCCATTTGACCACTGACCCCGTCACAAACCACTGTCATAGTATCTTTCCTTACTGCCTACTGTGCTGTTCTCTTTCTTTGCTAAATAAATGTGAAGTATTCAATGTTTTTTGATGCCAACGTGTTAAAAACATTAAGGATTACAAACTTAAAGCGAACCACTTCACCATAGCCTGTTGAAAATCTTACAAGATAAATCTAATCTACTGTCAAGGTATCACAGTTGATTATCACCTGACGTACATCATTTATCACTAATGAGCCTTTTCTGTGAAACAATAAGTCAAAACGCTCTCACAGATGAGAAGATGTCTCCTCACCAACACAGCAGTGGTGCTGCGCAGCTGCTGTCCTGCTCCCAGGTTGCCTGAGACGGCATTTTTTTCCCTGTTTCCACCAATCACGTGCCTCCTTTTCTAGGAAGCGTGGGGATGCAGATGAGGATGGGAAGCTAAAAATAGCATCACTTCATTTTTTTTCTTTCATAGCAAACAGAAAGAAGAGCGAAGAGCAGGCAGGATGAGCGAGATGTTTTTGGGCTCTTGAGTCTGCAGGTGAATCCAGGACAAGTGTCTGTTTGTGAGCCGGTTTATTATTACTTCACAAAGAGGCTTCACATACCTACTGGATGTGTCTCTTATTTTCATTTTCAAAAACATATTGATCAAAATGTGTTTCTTTCAAATAGTTTGGTAGCGTAGACCCTGTTCTGTTCTAATCATTTATAGTTTTTGCTGATATCTTATATTTTGTGTTTATATTCCAACGTTTTACTCCCTCTCTCTCTACAACCTACAAGATTTCAGTTTGTCCATTTCAGGAGTCATTATAAATACGTAAAGGGTTCTCGAGCAGCTTTAGACAATTTACTGAAAATGATTCTTTCAGTAGCAGCAGCTCCATTTGACATGGAAGACATGATGTGTAAATCACACAAAAACGAAGGTAAAATCTTCTGGATTATTCTGGGTAAATACTTTACAGGGTTTTACTGGTCAGACAAGAATCTCTTGGACTCTGAACTCTGTTTTCCCATGAGAGACAGCAGATGCGTCACTCTCGCCTTCAGGTCTGACTGCCAGTAACTTTACCATCAGCCGAGGAAGTGCAGATGCGGCTCGTAGACTGTGAGCTCATAATCACTCTGATAGTTTTACATACTGTGTACTCATTTGTGTCTCTTTGTGCTCCCTTTGAGTCTCTTTGTATTTGCTTTGTTTCTGCCTGTACAGTGACTGATTTTTTTTTTTCCATCTCTTAGTGGTCGTTGTGTGTTCTTTTATGTCTCTTTGCAGTCACTTTGTGTCTCGTTGTGGATGTTTTCAGCTCTATGTCTTCGAAGCCATGAATATCTCCAGTCACTTCATACTGAGGTTTAGGCCCCTGACCCCTTGGGCCCCTGGGCCAGTGCCAGATAGGTCTGTTCAATAATCCATCCATGTTTGCAGTATCCAAAGTCTTTTAACTTTACAAACAAACAGGCTATTGAGGTTTGAATTATTTCATTATAATTTTTCAATAGTGTAGCTTTGAAAACAGTTGGGGGTGGAGATTGAAAGCCAACAGATGCCCCTTCTCTCCGACACACAGACACTTTCATCTATCGCCTCAACTGCACATCAAATTCAAAATCTACAAATACCGAACAAAACATTTATTTCCAGTATCCATACAGGTATAGCCCATACGCAACATAGGGACATTAGAAAATGTCTCTTCCACAGTCAGTGCACAGTCAATTTCTCTTTTTTCTTTTGCTGTGTCGTTTAAAACAAGCACACACCTACAAGCCAAGTCATATAAAGGTAGTGACAGATATTGTTGAAGGCTACAAGAGCACAGCAGTCTTTCATATGGCTCAACACAATGTGTTAGATCTCAGTCATATTCCTATAATCATCCTCACTCAGACTAATGGTGAATTCAGCTGTGACCTTAGGTTATTGCACGAGAGGCTCTTCTTATCTTATCTACTTAATATTACTACTAAATGACTGGTAATTAGACACATGAGTGTCAAAAATGAAATTTGATTACGCTCTTCCAGTTTTACATGACTATCAGGGTTTGGATTTTATATTTCTTTGTGCTATAGGCCATATTCTTTTATACCCCCCGTTTTTCATTATTCAGACCATCGTACGGTGTGAAACGCCTTTTCCTGCAGGACAGGCCCCAAGTCAAACCAGAGATGCACTAAACGAGCAGCAGCCTTCACATCCATCCACACACATATCATGAAATAATATGTACTTCATACATCTGATACGATTTCATGGGTTTTCACAATGAAAACAGCTGTTCCACAACGAGCATCTATACGCTATTGGTTCTTTAATCTGAAATCCTTCTCTTGGTATTTCAGTATACGCAGTCACAAACGATGAATACAAGATGTGGTGACTTTACATAGTAGAGATGTGATTTTTATGCCTGTGCCAAAGATAAATAAAGAGAGAAATCCTACCTTTATAGATTTATATCCAGCTGCTATCCACCGCGTCCAGCACCCGCAGAAACACCACCACAGTCAAGTCAGAAAGCTCACGCGACACAACATCCGGATTTCAATTTCAAAATAAAAGCCTTTATAAAAGGAGCACAAAAACGCGACAGTTACGATGTTTGTGATTTCCTCTGCCACTCTTCTGAAGCAATATATTGATAGCCTTATTTTACTGTATCCTGCCGTTGTTTTCTCCCTGCATTGTCTTTATTGCAAAGCAGGCTACGTATAGTTCTTTCTCAGCATCACATCAAATCTGTTGATTTAGCTTTAAACTCAAAATATAATTGCATTTAAATTGTTGGCCGATGTAAATTTGTAAAATGGAAAATTGTTGTCTGATATGATTCAAAGTGATCTAACGATGACCATCGGCCTATATCATTAGTTTATAGTAGGCCAGACGCTGTTGATTTCCATAAAGTGGACTACAGCCTCCTGTTTCTTTACCTTGGCAGTCCTTTTTTGTCCATGCACAAAAAGCGCCCCATGAATTTAGCAACTATACGGTGACAGTATAAATGGATAATATTAATACAATGAAATAAAACTGATGCGGCAGTACCTAAATATTTTTTAATCCAATGCATTTCTTAGTGTGGTTGGGTGGAGGCGTAATGCTAGTAGCCTAGTGGCTAATGTAGCCTTGAGGTGCTAAGCCTGATGGGGAGCAAGTTGGTAAATTCAGGTATTTCAAAATCCATAGCCTACCTGCAGGGTATATTGTTTTGTTTTGTTTTTGTTAAACGTCACACATATAGCGTCTTTAAATGGTTGAATGTTCGGGTGTATCAGCACATGAATACAAGCAACTTAACTCTTTTATTTTGAAAGAAAATTTATTTCTGTCCTTTTGAAATTTCGCCATCTTTACACAGGCTGAAAACGTTGACGTAAAATGACTGACAGGTGGGTGGGGCTTTGGGGGAGGCTGTGTGGAAGATTGACGGCCTGTGTGACAAATCGGGAGCCGCGTCGTCACAACTGTCCTGAAACACTCTACCTCAAATGTTCAACCTGTCATTTATTATTGATGAGCTCTGCCTGAGTGACTGAATTATTGATCAGGAGGTCACTAGTAACCACTGCTACCATTTCCATCCAATAACAGACCCTAGTCTTATGACTGTAAAAATATTACTGCATAAACATTTAATGAATTCTGCTAGTAGCTATTTCTGTTTGCTTGCTGTATTAATTTGTCTTGAATATCAGATTTTTCAAAATAATTTCTTAATTTTGTAGAATACTTTTGTTTGTACGTATTAATAGACTTATTTATTCATTTTTTCCTTAGCGTTTGCTTTGCTTTTTATTTATTTATTTAGTTTTATTTAATTGGATGGCAATGTAAGCACCCCAAGATAAGAAGATAGGTGGACTTTTGGACTGGACTTTTGCCAACAGTGAGTGCTGTATATGTGTATGGCTGTGAGGCTCCTTCAGGCTGGCCTGAGCGTGGGGTACCACGACCACCGGCTTGGCCACCTCCCCCCGCCCCCTCGCTTCCTGGTCAAGCGTGTGACGTGAGGGCTCATGCCTGCGTTGTATTGTATTGTACTGTATGGCCGTGTATGTCTGTGTGTGTGGCTGAGTCTGGCCTGAGCCTGTGGTACCGCAACCACGAGCTGGCCGCCAGCCATCCCCCCGCCCCCTCGCTTCCTGGTCTGTGTAGCCTCTGTGTACTGTATGTGTGTGGCCGTGTGGCCGAGTGTGTGTCTCTGATCTGATTCAGAGCCGGCGCGGTCAGATCTGCCCATAGGCTTCTACCGCGGCCAGCCATCCCCCCGCCCCCTCGCTTCCTGGTCTGTGTAGCCTCTGTGTACTGTATGTGTGTGGCCGTGTGGCCGAGTGTGTGTCTCTGATCTGATTCAGAGCCGGCGCGGTCAGATCTGCCCATAGGCTTCTACCGCGGCCAGCCATCCCCCCGCCCCCTCGCTTCCTGGTCTGTGTAGCCTCTGTGTACTGTATGTGTGTGGCCGTGTGGCCGAGTGTGTGTCTCTGATCTGATTCAGAGCCGGCGCGGTCAGATCTGCCCATAGGCTTCTACCGCGGCCAGCCATCCCCCCGCCCCCTCGCTTCCTGGTCTGTGTAGCCTCTGTGTACTGTATGTGTGTGGCCGTGTGGCCGAGTGTGTGTCTCTGATCTGATTCAGAGCCGGCGCGGTCAGATCTGCCCATAGGCTTCTACCGCGGCCAGCCATCCCCCCGCCCCCTCGCTTCCTGGTCTGTGTAGCCTCTGTGTACTGTATGTGTGTGGCCGTGTGGCCGAGTGTGTGTCTCTGATCTGATTCAGAGCCGGCGCGGTCAGATCTGCCCATAGGCTTCTACCGCGGCCAGCCATCCCCCCGCCCCCTCGCTTCCTGGTCTGTGTAGCCTCTGTGTACTGTATGTGTGTGGCCGTGTGGCCGAGTGTGTGTCTCTGATCTGATTCAGAGCCGGCGCGGTCAGATCTGCCCATAGGCTTCTACCGCGGCCAGCCATCCCCCCGCCCCCTCGCTTCCTGGTCTGTGTAGCCTCTGTGTACTGTATGTGTGTGGCCGTGTGGCCGAGTGTGTGTCTCTGATCTGATTCAGAGCCGGCGCGGTCAGATCTGCCCATAGGCTTCTACCGCGGCCAGCCATCCCCCCGCCCCCTCGCTTCCTGGTCTGTGTAGCCTCTGTGTACTGTATGTGTGTGGCCGTGTGGCCGAGTGTGTGTCTCTGATCTGATTCAGAGCCGGCGCGGTCAGATCTGCCCATAGGCTTCTACCGCGGCCAGCCATCCCCCCGCCCCCTCGCTTCCTGGTCTGTGTAGCCTCTGTGTACTGTATGTGTGTGGCCGTGTGGCCGAGTGTGTGTCTCTGATCTGATTCAGAGCCGGCGCGGTCAGATCTGCCCATAGGCTTCTACCGCGGCCAGCCATCCCCCGCCCCCTCGCTTCCTGGTCTGTGTAGCCTCTGTGTACTGTATGTGTGTGGCCGTGTGGCCGAGTGTGTGTCTCTGATCTGATTCAGAGCCGGCGCGGTCAGATCTGCCCATAGGCTTCTACCGCGGCCAGCCATCCCCCCGCCCCCTCGCTTCCTGGTCTGTGTAGCCTCTGTGTACTGTATGTGTGTGGCCGTGTGGCCGAGTGTGTGTCTCTGATCTGATTCAGAGCCGGCGCGGTCAGATCTGCCCATAGGCTTCTACCGCGGCCAGCCATCCCCCCGCCCCCTCGCTTCCTGGTCTGTGTAGCCTCTGTGTACTGTATGTGTGTGGCCGTGTGGCCGAGTGTGTGTCTCTGATCTGATTCAGAGCCGGCGCGGTCAGATCTGCCCATAGGCTTCTACCGCGGCCAGCCATCCCCCCGCCCCCTCGCTTCCTGGTCTGTGTAGCCTCTGTGTACTGTATGTGTGTGGCCGTGTGGCCGAGTGTGTGTCTCTGATCTGATTCAGAGCCGGCGCGGTCAGATCTGCCCATAGGCTTCTACCGCGGCCAGCCATCCCCCCGCCCCCTCGCTTCCTGGTCTGTGTAGCCTCTGTGTACTGTATGTGTGTGGCCGTGTGGCCGAGTGTGTGTCTCTGATCTGATTCAGAGCCGGCGCGGTCAGATCTGCCCATAGGCTTCTACCGCGGCCAGCCATCCCCCCGCCCCCTCGCTTCCTGGTCTGTGTAGCCTCTGTGTACTGTATGTGTGTGGCCGTGTGGCCGAGTGTGTGTCTCTGATCTGATTCAGAGCCGGCGCGGTCAGATCTGCCCATAGGCTTCTACCGCGGCCAGCCATCCCCCCGCCCCCTCGCTTCCTGGTCTGTGTAGCCTCTGTGTACTGTATGTGTGTGGCCGTGTGGCCGAGTGTGTGTCTCTGATCTGATTCAGAGCCGGCGCGGTCAGATCTGCCCATAGGCTTCTACCGCGGCCAGCCATCCCCCCGCCCCCTCGCTTCCTGGTCTGTGTAGCCTCTGTGTACTGTATGTGTGTGGCCGTGTGGCCGAGTGTGTGTCTCTGATCTGATTCAGAGCCGGCGCGGTCAGATCTGCCCATAGGCTTCTACCGCGGCCAGCCATCCCCCCGCCCCCTCGCTTCCTGGTCTGTGTAGCCTCTGTGTACTGTATGTGTGTGGCCGTGTGGCCGAGTGTGTGTCTCTGATCTGATTCAGAGCCGGCGCGGTCAGATCTGCCCATAGGCTTCTACCGCGGCCAGCCATCCCCCCGCCCCCTCGCTTCCTGGTCTGTGTAGCCTCTGTGTACTGTATGTGTGTGGCCGTGTGGCCGAGTGTGTGTCTCTGATCTGATTCAGAGCCGGCGCGGTCAGATCTGCCCATAGGCTTCTACCGCGGCCAGCCATCCCCCCGCCCCCTCGCTTCCTGGTCTGTGTAGCCTCTGTGTACTGTATGTGTGTGGCCGTGTGGCCGAGTGTGTGTCTCTGATCTGATTCAGAGCCGGCGCGGTCAGATCTGCCCATAGGCTTCTACCGCGGCCAGCCATCCCCCCGCCCCCTCGCTTCCTGGTCTGTGTAGCCTCTGTGTACTGTATGTGTGTGGCCGTGTGGCCGAGTGTGTGTCTCTGATCTGATTCAGAGCCGGCGCGGTCAGATCTGCCCATAGGCTTCTACCGCGGCCAGCCATCCCCCCGCCCCCTCGCTTCCTGGTCTGTGTAGCCTCTGTGTACTGTATGTGTGTGGCCGTGTGGCCGAGTGTGTGTCTCTGATCTGATTCAGAGCCGGCGCGGTCAGATCTGCCCATAGGCTTCTACCGCGGCCAGCCATCCCCCCGCCCCCTCGCTTCCTGGTCTGTGTAGCCTCTGTGTACTGTATGTGTGTGGCCGTGTGGCCGAGTGTGTGTCTCTGATCTGATTCAGAGCCGGCGCGGTCAGATCTGCCCATAGGCTTCTACCGCGGCCAGCCATCCCCCCGCCCCCTCGCTTCCTGGTCTGTGTAGCCTCTGTGTACTGTATGTGTGTGGCCGTGTGGCCGAGTGTGTGTCTCTGATCTGATTCAGAGCCGGCGCGGTCAGATCTGCCCATAGGCTTCTACCGCGGCCAGCCATCCCCCCGCCCCCTCGCTTCCTGGTCTGTGTAGCCTCTGTGTACTGTATGTGTGTGGCCGTGTGGCCGAGTGTGTGTCTCTGATCTGATTCAGAGCCGGCGCGGTCAGATCTGCCCATAGGCTTCTACCGCGGCCAGCCATCCCCCCGCCCCCTCGCTTCCTGGTCTGTGTAGCCTCTGTGTACTGTATGTGTGTGGCCGTGTGGCCGAGTGTGTGTCTCTGATCTGATTCAGAGCCGGCGCGGTCAGATCTGCCCATAGGCTTCTACCGCGGCCAGCCATCCCCCCGCCCCCTCGCTTCCTGGTCTGTGTAGCCTCTGTGTACTGTATGTGTGTGGCCGTGTGGCCGAGTGTGTGTCTCTGATCTGATTCAGAGCCGGCGCGGTCAGATCTGCCCATAGGCTTCTACCGCGGCCAGCCATCCCCCCGCCCCCTCGCTTCCTGGTCTGTGTAGCCTCTGTGTACTGTATGTGTGTGGCCGTGTGGCCGAGTGTGTGTCTCTGATCTGATTCAGAGCCGGCGCGGTCAGATCTGCCCATAGGCTTCTACCGCGGCCAGCCATCCCCCCGCCCCCTCGCTTCCTGGTCTGTGTAGCCTCTGTGTACTGTATGTGTGTGGCCGTGTGGCCGAGTGTGTGTCTCTGATCTGATTCAGAGCCGGCGCGGTCAGATCTGCCCATAGGCTTCTACCGCGGCCAGCCATCCCCCCGCCCCCTCGCTTCCTGGTCTGTGTAGCCTCTGTGTACTGTATGTGTGTGGCCGTGTGGCCGAGTGTGTGTCTCTGATCTGATTCAGAGCCGGCGCGGTCAGATCTGCCCATAGGCTTCTACCGCGGCCAGCCATCCCCCCGCCCCCTCGCTTCCTGGTCTGTGTAGCCTCTGTGTACTGTATGTGTGTGGCCGTGTGGCCGAGTGTGTGTCTCTGATCTGATTCAGAGCCGGCGCGGTCAGATCTGCCCATAGGCTTCTACCGCGGCCAGCCATCCCCCCGCCCCCTCGCTTCCTGGTCTGTGTAGCCTCTGTGTACTGTATGTGTGTGGCCGTGTGGCCGAGTGTGTGTCTCTGATCTGATTCAGAGCCGGCGCGGTCAGATCTGCCCATAGGCTTCTACCGCGGCCAGCCATCCCCCCGCCCCCTCGCTTCCTGGTCTGTGTAGCCTCTGTGTACTGTATGTGTGTGGCCGTGTGGCCGAGTGTGTGTCTCTGATCTGATTCAGAGCCGGCGCGGTCAGATCTGCCCATAGGCTTCTACCGCGGCCAGCCATCCCCCCGCCCCCTCGCTTCCTGGTCTGTGTAGCCTCTGTGTACTGTATGTGTGTGGCCGTGTGGCCGAGTGTGTGTCTCTGATCTGATTCAGAGCCGGCGCGGTCAGATCTGCCCATAGGCTTCTACCGCGGCCAGCCATCCCCCCGCCCCCTCGCTTCCTGGTCTGTGTAGCCTCTGTGTACTGTATGTGTGTGGCCGTGTGGCCGAGTGTGTGTCTCTGATCTGATTCAGAGCCGGCGCGGTCAGATCTGCCCATAGGCTTCTACCGCGGCCAGCCATCCCCCCGCCCCCTCGCTTCCTGGTCTGTGTAGCCTCTGTGTACTGTATGTGTGTGGCCGTGTGGCCGAGTGTGTGTCTCTGATCTGATTCAGAGCCGGCGCGGTCAGATCTGCCCATAGGCTTCTACCGCGGCCAGCCATCCCCCCGCCCCCTCGCTTCCTGGTCTGTGTAGCCTCTGTGTACTGTATGTGTGTGGCCGTGTGGCCGAGTGTGTGTCTCTGATCTGATTCAGAGCCGGCGCGGTCAGATCTGCCCATAGGCTTCTACCGCGGCCAGCCATCCCCCCGCCCCCTCGCTTCCTGGTCTGTGTAGCCTCTGTGTACTGTATGTGTGTGGCCGTGTGGCCGAGTGTGTGTCTCTGATCTGATTCAGAGCCGGCGCGGTCAGATCTGCCCATAGGCTTCTACCGCGGCCAGCCATCCCCCCGCCCCCTCGCTTCCTGGTCTGTGTAGCCTCTGTGTACTGTATGTGTGTGGCCGTGTGGCCGAGTGTGTGTCTCTGATCTGATTCAGAGCCGGCGCGGTCAGATCTGCCCATAGGCTTCTACCGCGGCCAGCCATCCCCCCGCCCCCTCGCTTCCTGGTCTGTGTAGCCTCTGTGTACTGTATGTGTGTGGCCGTGTGGCCGAGTGTGTGTCTCTGATCTGATTCAGAGCCGGCGCGGTCAGATCTGCCCATAGGCTTCTACCGCGGCCAGCCATCCCCCCGCCCCCTCGCTTCCTGGTCTGTGTAGCCTCTGTGTACTGTATGTGTGTGGCCGTGTGGCCGAGTGTGTGTCTCTGATCTGATTCAGAGCCGGCGCGGTCAGATCTGCCCATAGGCTTCTACCGCGGCCAGCCATCCCCCCGCCCCCTCGCTTCCTGGTCTGTGTAGCCTCTGTGTACTGTATGTGTGTGGCCGTGTGGCCGAGTGTGTGTCTCTGATCTGATTCAGAGCCGGCGCGGTCAGATCTGCCCATAGGCTTCTACCGCGGCCAGCCATCCCCCCGCCCCCTCGCTTCCTGGTCTGTGTAGCCTCTGTGTACTGTATGTGTGTGGCCGTGTGGCCGAGTGTGTGTCTCTGATCTGATTCAGAGCCGGCGCGGTCAGATCTGCCCATAGGCTTCTACCGCGGCCAGCCATCCCCCCGCCCCCTCGCTTCCTGGTCTGTGTAGCCTCTGTGTACTGTATGTGTGTGGCCGTGTGGCCGAGTGTGTGTCTCTGATCTGATTCAGAGCCGGCGCGGTCAGATCTGCCCATAGGCTTCTACCGCGGCCAGCCATCCCCCCGCCCCCTCGCTTCCTGGTCTGTGTAGCCTCTGTGTACTGTATGTGTGTGGCCGTGTGGCCGAGTGTGTGTCTCTGATCTGATTCAGAGCCGGCGCGGTCAGATCTGCCCATAGGCTTCTACCGCGGCCAGCCATCCCCCCGCCCCCTCGCTTCCTGGTCTGTGTAGCCTCTGTGTACTGTATGTGTGTGGCCGTGTGGCCGAGTGTGTGTCTCTGATCTGATTCAGAGCCGGCGCGGTCAGATCTGCCCATAGGCTTCTACCGCGGCCAGCCATCCCCCCGCCCCCTCGCTTCCTGGTCTGTGTAGCCTCTGTGTACTGTATGTGTGTGGCCGTGTGGCCGAGTGTGTGTCTCTGATCTGATTCAGAGCCGGCGCGGTCAGATCTGCCCATAGGCTTCTACCGCGGCCAGCCATCCCCCCGCCCCCTCGCTTCCTGGTCTGTGTAGCCTCTGTGTACTGTATGTGTGTGGCCGTGTGGCCGAGTGTGTGTCTCTGATCTGATTCAGAGCCGGCGCGGTCAGATCTGCCCATAGGCTTCTACCGCGGCCAGCCATCCCCCCGCCCCCTCGCTTCCTGGTCTGTGTAGCCTCTGTGTACTGTATGTGTGTGGCCGTGTGGCCGAGTGTGTGTCTCTGATCTGATTCAGAGCCGGCGCGGTCAGATCTGCCCATAGGCTTCTACCGCGGCCAGCCATCCCCCCGCCCCCTCGCTTCCTGGTCTGTGTAGCCTCTGTGTACTGTATGTGTGTGGCCGTGTGGCCGAGTGTGTGTCTCTGATCTGATTCAGAGCCGGCGCGGTCAGATCTGCCCATAGGCTTCTACCGCGGCCAGCCATCCCCCCGCCCCCTCGCTTCCTGGTCTGTGTAGCCTCTGTGTACTGTATGTGTGTGGCCGTGTGGCCGAGTGTGTGTCTCTGATCTGATTCAGAGCCGGCGCGGTCAGATCTGCCCATAGGCTTCTACCGCGGCCAGCCATCCCCCCGCCCCCTCGCTTCCTGGTCTGTGTAGCCTCTGTGTACTGTATGTGTGTGGCCGTGTGGCCGAGTGTGTGTCTCTGATCTGATTCAGAGCCGGCGCGGTCAGATCTGCCCATAGGCTTCTACCGCGGCCAGCCATCCCCCCGCCCCCTCGCTTCCTGGTCTGTGTAGCCTCTGTGTACTGTATGTGTGTGGCCGTGTGGCCGAGTGTGTGTCTCTGATCTGATTCAGAGCCGGCGCGGTCAGATCTGCCCATAGGCTTCTACCGCGGCCAGCCATCCCCCCGCCCCCTCGCTTCCTGGTCTGTGTAGCCTCTGTGTACTGTATGTGTGTGGCCGTGTGGCCGAGTGTGTGTCTCTGATCTGATTCAGAGCCGGCGCGGTCAGATCTGCCCATAGGCTTCTACCGCGGCCAGCCATCCCCCCGCCCCCTCGCTTCCTGGTCTGTGTAGCCTCTGTGTACTGTATGTGTGTGGCCGTGTGGCCGAGTGTGTGTCTCTGATCTGATTCAGAGCCGGCGCGGTCAGATCTGCCCATAGGCTTCTACCGCGGCCAGCCATCCCCCCGCCCCCTCGCTTCCTGGTCTGTGTAGCCTCTGTGTACTGTATGTGTGTGGCCGTGTGGCCGAGTGTGTGTCTCTGATCTGATTCAGAGCCGGCGCGGTCAGATCTGCCCATAGGCTTCTACCGCGGCCAGCCATCCCCCCGCCCCTCGCTTCCTGGTCTGTGTAGCCTCTGTGTACTGTATGTGTGTGGCCGTGTGGCCGAGTGTGTGTCTCTGATCTGATTCAGAGCCGGCGCGGTCAGATCTGCCCATAGGCTTCTACCGCGGCCAGCCATCCCCCCGCCCCCTCGCTTCCTGGTCTGTGTAGCCTCTGTGTACTGTATGTGTGTGGCCGTGTGGCCGAGTGTGTGTCTCTGATCTGATTCAGAGCCGGCGCGGTCAGATCTGCCCATAGGCTTCTACCGCGGCCAGCCATCCCCCCGCCCCCTCGCTTCCTGGTCTGTGTAGCCTCTGTGTACTGTATGTGTGTGGCCGTGTGGCCGAGTGTGTGTCTCTGATCTGATTCAGAGCCGGCGCGGTCAGATCTGCCCATAGGCTTCTACCGCGGCCAGCCATCCCCCCGCCCCTCGCTTCCTGGTCTGTGTAGCCTCTGTGTACTGTATGTGTGTGGCCGTGTGGCCGAGTGTGTGTCTCTGATCTGATTCAGAGCCGGCGCGGTCAGATCTGCCCATAGGCTTCTACCGCGGCCAGCCATCCCCCCGCCCCCTCGCTTCCTGGTCTGTGTAGCCTCTGTGTACTGTATGTGTGTGGCCGTGTGGCCGAGTGTGTGTCTCTGATCTGATTCAGAGCCGGCGCGGTCAGATCTGCCCATAGGCTTCTACCGCGGCCAGCCATCCCCCCGCCCCCTCGCTTCCTGGTCTGTGTAGCCTCTGTGTACTGTATGTGTGTGGCCGTGTGGCCGAGTGTGTGTCTCTGATCTGATTCAGAGCCGGCGCGGTCAGATCTGCCCATAGGCTTCTACCGCGGCCAGCCATCCCCCCGCCCCCTCGCTTCCTGGTCTGTGTAGCCTCTGTGTACTGTATGTGTGTGGCCGTGTGGCCGAGTGTGTGTCTCTGATCTGATTCAGAGCCGGCGCGGTCAGATCTGCCCATAGGCTTCTACCGCGGCCAGCCATCCCCCCGCCCCCTCGCTTCCTGGTCTGTGTAGCCTCTGTGTACTGTATGTGTGTGGCCGTGTGGCCGAGTGTGTGTCTCTGATCTGATTCAGAGCCGGCGCGGTCAGATCTGCCCATAGGCTTCTACCGCGGCCAGCCATCCCCCCGCCCCCTCGCTTCCTGGTCTGTGTAGCCTCTGTGTACTGTATGTGTGTGGCCGTGTGGCCGAGTGTGTGTCTCTGATCTGATTCAGAGCCGGCGCGGTCAGATCTGCCCATAGGCTTCTACCGCGGCCAGCCATCCCCCCGCCCCCTCGCTTCCTGGTCTGTGTAGCCTCTGTGTACTGTATGTGTGTGGCCGTGTGGCCGAGTGTGTGTCTCTGATCTGATTCAGAGCCGGCGCGGTCAGATCTGCCCATAGGCTTCTACCGCGGCCAGCCATCCCCCCGCCCCCTCGCTTCCTGGTCTGTGTAGCCTCTGTGTACTGTATGTGTGTGGCCGTGTGGCCGAGTGTGTGTCTCTGATCTGATTCAGAGCCGGCGCGGTCAGATCTGCCCATAGGCTTCTACCGCGGCCAGCCATCCCCCCGCCCCCTCGCTTCCTGGTCTGTGTAGCCTCTGTGTACTGTATGTGTGTGGCCGTGTGGCCGAGTGTGTGTCTCTGATCTGATTCAGAGCCGGCGCGGTCAGATCTGCCCATAGGCTTCTACCGCGGCCAGCCATCCCCCCGCCCCCTCGCTTCCTGGTCTGTGTAGCCTCTGTGTACTGTATGTGTGTGGCCGTGTGGCCGAGTGTGTGTCTCTGATCTGATTCAGAGCCGGCGCGGTCAGATCTGCCCATAGGCTTCTACCGCGGCCAGCCATCCCCCCGCCCCCTCGCTTCCTGGTCTGTGTAGCCTCTGTGTACTGTATGTGTGTGGCCGTGTGGCCGAGTGTGTGTCTCTGATCTGATTCAGAGCCGGCGCGGTCAGATCTGCCCATAGGCTTCTACCGCGGCCAGCCATCCCCCCGCCCCCTCGCTTCCTGGTCTGTGTAGCCTCTGTGTACTGTATGTGTGTGGCCGTGTGGCCGAGTGTGTGTCTCTGATCTGATTCAGAGCCGGCGCGGTCAGATCTGCCCATAGGCTTCTACCGCGGCCAGCCATCCCCCCGCCCCCTCGCTTCCTGGTCTGTGTAGCCTCTGTGTACTGTATGTGTGTGGCCGTGTGGCCGAGTGTGTGTCTCTGATCTGATTCAGAGCCGGCGCGGTCAGATCTGCCCATAGGCTTCTACCGCGGCCAGCCATCCCCCCGCCCCCTCGCTTCCTGGTCTGTGTAGCCTCTGTGTACTGTATGTGTGTGGCCGTGTGGCCGAGTGTGTGTCTCTGATCTGATTCAGAGCCGGCGCGGTCAGATCTGCCCATAGGCTTCTACCGCGGCCAGCCATCCCCCGCCCCCTCGCTTCCTGGTCTGTGTAGCCTCTGTGTACTGTATGTGTGTGGCCGTGTGGCCGAGTGTGTGTCTCTGATCTGATTCAGAGCCGGCGCGGTCAGATCTGCCCATAGGCTTCTACCGCGGCCAGCCATCCCCCCGCCCCCTCGCTTCCTGGTCTGTGTAGCCTCTGTGTACTGTATGTGTGTGGCCGTGTGGCCGAGTGTGTGTCTCTGATCTGATTCAGAGCCGGCGCGGTCAGATCTGCCCATAGGCTTCTACCGCGGCCAGCCATCCCCCCGCCCCCTCGCTTCCTGGTCTGTGTAGCCTCTGTGTACTGTATGTGTGTGGCCGTGTGGCCGAGTGTGTGTCTCTGATCTGATTCAGAGCCGGCGCGGTCAGATCTGCCCATAGGCTTCTACCGCGGCCAGCCATCCCCCCGCCCCCTCGCTTCCTGGTCTGTGTAGCCTCTGTGTACTGTATGTGTGTGGCCGTGTGGCCGAGTGTGTGTCTCTGATCTGATTCAGAGCCGGCGCGGTCAGATCTGCCCATAGGCTTCTACCGCGGCCAGCCATCCCCCCGCCCCCTCGCTTCCTGGTCTGTGTAGCCTCTGTGTACTGTATGTGTGTGGCCGTGTGGCCGAGTGTGTGTCTCTGATCTGATTCAGAGCCGGCGCGGTCAGATCTGCCCATAGGCTTCTACCGCGGCCAGCCATCCCCCCGCCCCCTCGCTTCCTGGTCTGTGTAGCCTCTGTGTACTGTATGTGTGTGGCCGTGTGGCCGAGTGTGTGTCTCTGATCTGATTCAGAGCCGGCGCGGTCAGATCTGCCCATAGGCTTCTACCGCGGCCAGCCATCCCCCCGCCCCCTCGCTTCCTGGTCTGTGTAGCCTCTGTGTACTGTATGTGTGTGGCCGTGTGGCCGAGTGTGTGTCTCTGATCTGATTCAGAGCCGGCGCGGTCAGATCTGCCCATAGGCTTCTACCGCGGCCAGCCATCCCCCCGCCCCCTCGCTTCCTGGTCTGTGTAGCCTCTGTGTACTGTATGTGTGTGGCCGTGTGGCCGAGTGTGTGTCTCTGATCTGATTCAGAGCCGGCGCGGTCAGATCTGCCCATAGGCTTCTACCGCGGCCAGCCATCCCCCCGCCCCCTCGCTTCCTGGTCTGTGTAGCCTCTGTGTACTGTATGTGTGTGGCCGTGTGGCCGAGTGTGTGTCTCTGATCTGATTCAGAGCCGGCGCGGTCAGATCTGCCCATAGGCTTCTACCGCGGCCAGCCATCCCCCCGCCCCCTCGCTTCCTGGTCTGTGTAGCCTCTGTGTACTGTATGTGTGTGGCCGTGTGGCCGAGTGTGTGTCTCTGATCTGATTCAGAGCCGGCGCGGTCAGATCTGCCCATAGGCTTCTACCGCGGCCAGCCATCCCCCCGCCCCCTCGCTTCCTGGTCTGTGTAGCCTCTGTGTACTGTATGTGTGTGGCCGTGTGGCCGAGTGTGTGTCTCTGATCTGATTCAGAGCCGGCGCGGTCAGATCTGCCCATAGGCTTCTACCGCGGCCAGCCATCCCCCCGCCCCCTCGCTTCCTGGTCTGTGTAGCCTCTGTGTACTGTATGTGTGTGGCCGTGTGGCCGAGTGTGTGTCTCTGATCTGATTCAGAGCCGGCGCGGTCAGATCTGCCCATAGGCTTCTACCGCGGCCAGCCATCCCCCCGCCCCCTCGCTTCCTGGTCTGTGTAGCCTCTGTGTACTGTATGTGTGTGGCCGTGTGGCCGAGTGTGTGTCTCTGATCTGATTCAGAGCCGGCGCGGTCAGATCTGCCCATAGGCTTCTACCGCGGCCAGCCATCCCCCCGCCCCCTCGCTTCCTGGTCTGTGTAGCCTCTGTGTACTGTATGTGTGTGTGGCGAGTGTGTGTCTCTGATCTGATTCAGAGCCGGCGCGGTCAGATCTGCCCATAGGCTTCTACCGCGGCCAGCCATCCCCCCGCCCCCTCGCTTCCTGGTCTGTGTAGCCTCTGTGTACTGTATGTGTGTGGCCGTGTGCCGAGTGTGTGTCTCTGATCTGATTCAGAGCCGGCGCGGTCAGATCTGCCCATAGGCTTCTACCGCGGCCAGCCATCCCCCCGCCCCCTCGCTTCCTGGTCTGTGTAGCCTCTGTGTACTGTATGTGTGTGGCCGTGTGGCCGAGTGTGTGTCTCTGATCTGATTCAGAGCCGGCGCGGTCAGATCTGCCCATAGGCTTCTACCGCGGCCAGCCATCCCCCCGCCCCCTCGCTTCCTGGTCTGTGTAGCCTCTGTGTACTGTATGTGTGTGGCCGTGTGGCCGAGTGTGTGTCTCTGATCTGATTCAGAGCCGGCGCGGTCAGATCTGCCCATAGGCTTCTACCGCGGCCAGCCATCCCCCCGCCCCCTCGCTTCCTGGTCTGTGTAGCCTCTGTGTACTGTATGTGTGTGGCCGTGTGGCCGAGTGTGTGTCTCTGATCTGATTCAGAGCCGGCGCGGTCAGATCTGCCCATAGGCTTCTACCGCGGCCAGCCATCCCCCCGCCCCCTCGCTTCCTGGTCTGTGTAGCCTCTGTGTACTGTATGTGTGTGGCCGTGTGGCCGAGTGTGTGTCTCTGATCTGATTCAGAGCCGGCGCGGTCAGATCTGCCCATAGGCTTCTACCGCGGCCAGCCATCCCCCCGCCCCCTCGCTTCCTGGTCTGTGTAGCCTCTGTGTACTGTATGTGTGTGGCCGTGTGGCCGAGTGTGTGTCTCTGATCTGATTCAGAGCCGGCGCGGTCAGATCTGCCCATAGGCTTCTACCGCGGCCAGCCATCCCCCCGCCCCCTCGCTTCCTGGTCTGTGTAGCCTCTGTGTACTGTATGTGTGTGGCCGAGTGTGTGTCTCTGATCTGATTCAGAGCCGGCGCGGTCAGATCTGCCCATAGGCTTCTACCGCGGCCAGCCATCCCCCCGCCCCCTCGCTTCCTGGTCTGTGTAGCCTCTGTGTACTGTATGTGTGTGTGGCCGAGTGTGTGTCTCTGATCTGATTCAGAGCCGGCGCGGTCAGATCTGCCCATAGGCTTCTACCGCGGCCAGCCATCCCCCCGCCCCCTCGCTTCCTGGTCTGTGTAGCCTCTGTGTACTGTATGTGTGTGGCCGTGTGGCCGAGTGTGTGTCTCTGATCTGATTCAGAGCCGGCGCGGTCAGATCTGCCCATAGGCTTCTACCGCGGCCAGCCATCCCCCCGCCCCCTCGCTTCCTGGTCTGTGTAGCCTCTGTGTACTGTATGTGTGTGGCCCGAGTGTGTGTCTCTGATCTGATTCAGAGCCGGCGCGGTCAGATCTGCCCATAGGCTTCTACCGCGGCCAGCCATCCCCCCGCCCCCTCGCTTCCTGGTCTGTGTAGCCTCTGTGTACTGTATGTGTGTGGCCGTGTGGCCGAGTGTGTGTCTCTGATCTGATTCAGAGCCGGCGCGGTCAGATCTGCCCATAGGCTTCTACCGCGGCCAGCCATCCCCCCGCCCCCTCGCTTCCTGGTCTGTGTAGCCTCTGTGTACTGTATGTGTGTGGCCGTGTGGCCGAGTGTGTGTCTCTGATCTGATTCAGAGCCGGCGCGGTCAGATCTGCCCATAGGCTTCTACCGCGGCCAGCCATCCCCCCGCCCCTCGCTTCCTGGTCTGTGTAGCCTCTGTGTACTGTATGTGTGTGGCCGAGTGTGTGTCTCTGATCTGATTCAGAGCCGGCGCGGTCAGATCTGCCCATAGGCTTCTACCGCGGCCAGCCATCCCCCCGCCCCCTCGCTTCCTGGTCTGTGTAGCCTCTGTGTACTGTATGTGTGTGGCCGTGTGGCCGAGTGTGTCTCTGATCTGATTCAGAGCCGGCGCGGTCAGATCTGCCCATAGGCTTCTACCGCGGCCAGCCATCCCCCGCCCCCTCGCTTCCTGGTCTGTGTAGCCTCTGTGTACTGTATGTGTGTGGCCGAGTGTGTGTCTCTGATCTGATTCAGAGCCGGCGCGGTCAGATCTGCCCATAGGCTTCTACCGCGGCCAGCCATCCCCCGCCCCCTCGCTTCCTGGTCTGTGTAGCCTCTGTGTACTGTATGTGTGTGGCCGTGTGGCCGAGTGTGTGTCTCTGATCTGATTCAGAGCCGGCGCGGTCAGATCTGCCCATAGGCTTCTACCGCGGCCAGCCATCCCCCCGCCCCCTCGCTTCCTGGTCTGTGTAGCCTCTGTGTACTGTATGTGTGTGGCCGTGTGGCCGAGTGTGTGTCTCTGATCTGATTCAGAGCCGGCGCGGTCAGATCTGCCCATAGGCTTCTACCGCGGCCAGCCATCCCCCCGCCCCCTCGCTTCCTGGTCTGTGTAGCCTCTGTGTACTGTATGTGTGTGGCCGTGTGGCCGAGTGTGTGTCTCTGATCTGATTCAGAGCCGGCGCGGTCAGATCTGCCCATAGGCTTCTACCGCGGCCAGCCATCCCCCCGCCCCCTCGCTTCCTGGTCTGTGTAGCCTCTGTGTACTGTATGTGTGTGGCCGTGGCCGAGTGTGTGTCTCTGATCTGATTCAGAGCCGGCGCGGTCAGATCTGCCCATAGGCTTCTACCGCGGCCAGCCATCCCCCCGCCCCCTCGCTTCCTGGTCTGTGTAGCCTCTGTGTACTGTATGTGTGTGGCCGTGTGGCCGAGTGTGTGTCTCTGATCTGATTCAGAGCCGGCGCGGTCAGATCTGCCCATAGGCTTCTACCGCGGCCAGCCATCCCCCCCCCCTCGCTTCCTGGTCTGTGTAGCCTCTGTGTACTGTATGTGTGTGGCCGTGTGGCCGAGTGTGTGTCTCTGATCTGATTCAGAGCCGGCGCGGTCAGATCTGCCCATAGGCTTCTACCGCGGCCAGCCATCCCCCCGCCCCCTCGCTTCCTGGTCTGTGTAGCCTCTGTGTACTGTATGTGTGTGGCCGTGTGGCCGAGTGTGTGTCTCTGATCTGATTCAGAGCCGGCGCGGTCAGATCTGCCCATAGGCTTCTACCGCGGCCAGCCATCCCCCCGCCCCCTCGCTTCCTGGTCTGTGTAGCCTCTGTGTACTGTATGTGTGTGGCCGAGTGTGTGTCTCTGATCTGATTCAGAGCCGGCGCGGTCAGATCTGCCCATAGGCTTCTACCGCGGCCAGCCATCCCCCCGCCCCCTCGCTTCCTGGTCTGTGTAGCCTCTGTGTACTGTATGTGTGTGGCCGTGTGGCCGAGTGTGTCTCTGATCTGATTCAGAGCCGGCGCGGTCAGATCTGCCCATAGGCTTCTACCGCGGCCAGCCATCCCCCCGCCCCCTCGCTTCCTGGTCTGTGTAGCCTCTGTGTACTGTATGTGTGTGTGCCGAGTGTGTGTCTCTGATCTGATTCAGAGCCGGCGCGGTCAGATCTGCCCATAGGCTTCTACCGCGGCCAGCCATCCCCCCGCCCCCTCGCTTCCTGGTCTGTGTAGCCTCTGTGTACTGTATGTGTGTGGCCGTGTGGCCGAGTGTGTGTCTCTGATCTGATTCAGAGCCGGCGCGGTCAGATCTGCCCATAGGCTTCTACCGCGGCCAGCCATCCCCCCGCCCCCTCGCTTCCTGGTCTGTGTAGCCTCTGTGTACTGTATGTGTGTGTGGCCGAGTGTGTGTCTCTGATCTGATTCAGAGCCGGCGCGGTCAGATCTGCCCATAGGCTTCTACCGCGGCCAGCCATCCCCCCGCCCCCTCGCTTCCTGGTCTGTGTAGCCTCTGTGTACTGTATGTGTGTGGCCGTGTGGCCGAGTGTGTGTCTCTGATCTGATTCAGAGCCGGCGCGGTCAGATCTGCCCATAGGCTTCTACCGCGGCCAGCCATCCCCCCGCCCCCTCGCTTCCTGGTCTGTGTAGCCTCTGTGTACTGTATGTGTGTGGCCGTGTGGCCGAGTGTGTGTCTCTGATCTGATTCAGAGCCGGCGCGGTCAGATCTGCCCATAGGCTTCTACCGCGGCCAGCCATCCCCCCGCCCCCTCGCTTCCTGGTCTGTGTAGCCTCTGTGTACTGTATGTGTGTGGCCGAGTGTGTGTCTCTGATCTGATTCAGAGCCGGCGCGGTCAGATCTGCCCATAGGCTTCTACCGCGGCCAGCCATCCCCCCGCCCCCTCGCTTCCTGGTCTGTGTAGCCTCTGTGTACTGTATGTGTGTGGCCGTGTGGCCGAGTGTGTGTCTCTGATCTGATTCAGAGCCGGCGCGGTCAGATCTGCCCATAGGCTTCTACCGCGGCCAGCCATCCCCCCGCCCCTCGCTTCCTGGTCTGTGTAGCCTCTGTGTACTGTATGTGTGTGGCCGTGTGGCCGAGTGTGTGTCTCTGATCTGATTCAGAGCCGGCGCGGTCAGATCTGCCCATAGGCTTCTACCGCGGCCAGCCATCCCCCCGCCCCCTCGCTTCCTGGTCTGTGTAGCCTCTGTGTACTGTATGTGTGTGGCCGTGTGGCCGAGTGTGTGTCTCTGATCTGATTCAGAGCCGGCGCGGTCAGATCTGCCCATAGGCTTCTACCGCGGCCAGCCATCCCCCCGCCCCCTCGCTTCCTGGTCTGTGTAGCCTCTGTGTACTGTATGTGTGTGGCCGTGTGGCCGAGTGTGTGTCTCTGATCTGATTCAGAGCCGGCGCGGTCAGATCTGCCCATAGGCTTCTACCGCGGCCAGCCATCCCCCCGCCCCCTCGCTTCCTGGTCTGTGTAGCCTCTGTGTACTGTATGTGTGTGGCCGTGTGGCCGAGTGTGTGTCTCTGATCTGATTCAGAGCCGGCGCGGTCAGATCTGCCCATAGGCTTCTACCGCGGCCAGCCATCCCCCCGCCCCCTCGCTTCCTGGTCTGTGTAGCCTCTGTGTACTGTATGTGTGTGGCCGTGTGGCCGAGTGTGTGTCTCTGATCTGATTCAGAGCCGGCGCGGTCAGATCTGCCCATAGGCTTCTACCGCGGCCAGCCATCCCCCGCCCCCTCGCTTCCTGGTCTGTGTAGCCTCTGTGTACTGTATGTGTGTGGCCGAGTGTGTGTCTCTGATCTGATTCAGAGCCGGCGCGGTCAGATCTGCCCATAGGCTTCTACCGCGGCCAGCCATCCCCCCGCCCCCTCGCTTCCTGGTCTGTGTAGCCTCTGTGTACTGTATGTGTGTGGCCGTGTGGCCGAGTGTGTGTCTCTGATCTGATTCAGAGCCGGCGCGGTCAGATCTGCCCATAGGCTTCTACCGCGGCCAGCCATCCCCCCGCCCCCTCGCTTCCTGGTCTGTGTAGCCTCTGTGTACTGTATGTGTGTGTGGCCGAGTGTGTGTCTCTGATCTGATTCAGAGCCGGCGCGGTCAGATCTGCCCATAGGCTTCTACCGCGGCCAGCCATCCCCCCGCCCCCTCGCTTCCTGGTCTGTGTAGCCTCTGTGTACTGTATGTGTGTGTGTGGCCGAGTGTGTGTCTCTGATCTGATTCAGAGCCGGCGCGGTCAGATCTGCCCATAGGCTTCTACCGCGGCCAGCCATCCCCCCGCCCCCTCGCTTCCTGGTCTGTGTAGCCTCTGTGTACTGTATGTGTGTGGCCGTGTGGCCGAGTGTGTGTCTCTGATCTGATTCAGAGCCGGCGCGGTCAGATCTGCCCATAGGCTTCTACCGCGGCCAGCCATCCCCCCGCCCCCTCGCTTCCTGGTCTGTGTAGCCTCTGTGTACTGTATGTGTGTGTGGCCGAGTGTGTGTCTCTGATCTGATTCAGAGCCGGCGCGGTCAGATCTGCCCATAGGCTTCTACCGCGGCCAGCCATCCCCCCGCCCCCTCGCTTCCTGGTCTGTGTAGCCTCTGTGTACTGTATGTGTGTGGCCGTGTGGCCGAGTGTGTGTCTCTGATCTGATTCAGAGCCGGCGCGGTCAGATCTGCCCATAGGCTTCTACCGCGGCCAGCCATCCCCCCGCCCCCTCGCTTCCTGGTCTGTGTAGCCTCTGTGTACTGTATGTGTGTGGCCGTGTGGCCGAGTGTGTGTCTCTGATCTGATTCAGAGCCGGCGCGGTCAGATCTGCCCATAGGCTTCTACCGCGGCCAGCCATCCCCCCGCCCCCTCGCTTCCTGGTCTGTGTAGCCTCTGTGTACTGTATGTGTGTGTGGCCGAGTGTGTGTCTCTGATCTGATTCAGAGCCGGCGCGGTCAGATCTGCCCATAGGCTTCTACCGCGGCCAGCCATCCCCCCGCCCCCTCGCTTCCTGGTCTGTGTAGCCTCTGTGTACTGTATGTGTGTGGCCCGAGTGTGTGTCTCTGATCTGATTCAGAGCCGGCGCGGTCAGATCTGCCCATAGGCTTCTACCGCGGCCAGCCATCCCCCGCCCCCTCGCTTCCTGGTCTGTGTAGCCTCTGTGTACTGTATGTGTGTGGCCGAGTGTGTGTCTCTGATCTGATTCAGAGCCGGCGCGGTCAGATCTGCCCATAGGCTTCTACCGCGGCCAGCCATCCCCCCGCCCCCTCGCTTCCTGGTCTGTGTAGCCTCTGTGTACTGTATGTGTGTGGCCGTGTGGCCGAGTGTGTGTCTCTGATCTGATTCAGAGCCGGCGCGGTCAGATCTGCCCATAGGCTTCTACCGCGGCCAGCCATCCCCCCGCCCCCTCGCTTCCTGGTCTGTGTAGCCTCTGTGTACTGTATGTGTGTGGTGTGGCCGAGTGTGTGTCTCTGATCTGATTCAGAGCCGGCGCGGTCAGATCTGCCCATAGGCTTCTACCGCGGCCAGCCATCCCCCCGCCCCCTCGCTTCCTGGTCTGTGTAGCCTCTGTGTACTGTATGTGTGTGTGGCCGAGTGTGTGTCTCTGATCTGATTCAGAGCCGGCGCGGTCAGATCTGCCCATAGGCTTCTACCGCGGCCAGCCATCCCCCCGCCCCCTCGCTTCCTGGTCTGTGTAGCCTCTGTGTACTGTATGTGTGTGGCCGTGTGGCCGAGTGTGTGTCTCTGATCTGATTCAGAGCCGGCGCGGTCAGATCTGCCCATAGGCTTCTACCGCGGCCAGCCATCCCCCCGCCCCCTCGCTTCCTGGTCTGTGTAGCCTCTGTGTACTGTATGTGTGTGGCCGTGTGGCCGAGTGTGTGTCTCTGATCTGATTCAGAGCCGGCGCGGTCAGATCTGCCCATAGGCTTCTACCGCGGCCAGCCATCCCCCCGCCCCCTCGCTTCCTGGTCTGTGTAGCCTCTGTGTACTGTATGTGTGTGGCCGAGTGTGTGTCTCTGATCTGATTCAGAGCCGGCGCGGTCAGATCTGCCCATAGGCTTCTACCGCGGCCAGCCATCCCCCCGCCCCCTCGCTTCCTGGTCTGTGTAGCCTCTGTGTACTGTATGTGTGTGGCGTGTGGCCGAGTGTGTGTCTCTGATCTGATTCAGAGCCGGCGCGGTCAGATCTGCCCATAGGCTTCTACCGCGGCCAGCCATCCCCCCGCCCCCTCGCTTCCTGGTCTGTGTAGCCTCTGTGTACTGTATGTGTGTGGCCGTGTGGCCGAGTGTGTGTCTCTGATCTGATTCAGAGCCGGCGCGGTCAGATCTGCCCATAGGCTTCTACCGCGGCCAGCCATCCCCCCGCCCCCTCGCTTCCTGGTCTGTGTAGCCTCTGTGTACTGTATGTGTGTGGCCGTGTGGCCGAGTGTGTGTCTCTGATCTGATTCAGAGCCGGCGCGGTCAGATCTGCCCATAGGCTTCTACCGCGGCCAGCCATCCCCCCGCCCCCTCGCTTCCTGGTCTGTGTAGCCTCTGTGTACTGTATGTGTGTGGCCGTGTGGCCGAGTGTGTGTCTCTGATCTGATTCAGAGCCGGCGCGGTCAGATCTGCCCATAGGCTTCTACCGCGGCCAGCCATCCCCCCGCCCCCTCGCTTCCTGGTCTGTGTAGCCTCTGTGTACTGTATGTGTGGCCGTGGGCCGAGTGTGTGTCTCTGATCTGATTCAGAGCCGGCGCGGTCAGATCTGCCCATAGGCTTCTACCGCGGCCAGCCATCCCCCCGCCCCCTCGCTTCCTGGTCTGTGTAGCCTCTGTGTACTGTATGTGTGTGGTGGCCGAGTGTGTGTCTCTGATCTGATTCAGAGCCGGCGCGGTCAGATCTGCCCATAGGCTTCTACCGCGGCCAGCCATCCCCCCGCCCCCTCGCTTCCTGGTCTGTGTAGCCTCTGTGTACTGTATGTGTGTGTGGCCGAGTGTGTGTCTCTGATCTGATTCAGAGCCGGCGCGGTCAGATCTGCCCATAGGCTTCTACCGCGGCCAGCCATCCCCCCGCCCCCTCGCTTCCTGGTCTGTGTAGCCTCTGTGTACTGTATGTGTGTGGCCGTGTGGCCGAGTGTGTGTCTCTGATCTGATTCAGAGCCGGCGCGGTCAGATCTGCCCATAGGCTTCTACCGCGGCCAGCCATCCCCCCGCCCCCTCGCTTCCTGGTCTGTGTAGTCTGTGTACTGGTGTGTGGCCGAGTGTGTGTCTCTGATCTGATTCAGAGCCGGCGCGGTCAGATCTGCCCATAGGCTTCTACCGCGGCCAGCCATCCCCCCGCCCCCTCGCTTCCTGGTCTGTGTAGCCTCTGTGTACTGTATGTGTGTGGCCGTGTGTGGCCGAGTGTGTGTCTCTGATCTGATTCAGAGCCGGCGCGGTCAGATCTGCCCATAGGCTTCTACCGCGGCCAGCCATCCCCCCGCCCCCTCGCTTCCTGGTCTGTGTAGCCTCTGTGTACTGTATGTGTGTGGCCGTGTGGCCGAGTGTGTGTCTCTGATCTGATTCAGAGCCGGCGCGGTCAGATCTGCCCATAGGCTTCTACCGCGGCCAGCCATCCCCCCGCCCCCTCGCTTCCTGGTCTGTGTAGCCTCTGTGTACTGTATGTGTGTGGCCGAGTGTGTGTCTCTGATCTGATTCAGAGCCGGCGCGGTCAGATCTGCCCATAGGCTTCTACCGCGGCCAGCCATCCCCCCGCCCCCTCGCTTCCTGGTCTGTGTAGCCTCTGTGTACTGTATGTGTGTGGCCGTGTGGCCGAGTGTGTCTCTGATCTGATTCAGAGCCGGCGCGGTCAGATCTGCCCATAGGCTTCTACCGCGGCCAGCCATCCCCCCGCCCCCTCGCTTCCTGGTCTGTGTAGCCTCTGTGTACTGTATGTGTGTGGCCGTGTGGCCGAGTGTGTGTCTCTGATCTGATTCAGAGCCGGCGCGGTCAGATCTGCCCATAGGCTTCTACCGCGGCCAGCCATCCCCCCGCCCCCTCGCTTCCTGGTCTGTGTAGCCTCTGTGTACTGTATGTGTGTGGCCGAGTGTGTGTCTCTGATCTGATTCAGAGCCGGCGCGGTCAGATCTGCCCATAGGCTTCTACCGCGGCCAGCCATCCCCCCGCCCCCTCGCTTCCTGGTCTGTGTAGCCTCTGTGTACTGTATGTGTGTGGCCGTGTGGCCGAGTGTGTGTCTCTGATCTGATTCAGAGCCGGCGCGGTCAGATCTGCCCATAGGCTTCTACCGCGGCCAGCCATCCCCCCGCCCCCTCGCTTCCTGGTCTGTGTAGCCTCTGTGTACTGTATGTGTGTGGCCGTGTGCCGAGTGTGTGTCTCTGATCTGATTCAGAGCCGGCGCGGTCAGATCTGCCCATAGGCTTCTACCGCGGCCAGCCATCCCCCCGCCCCCTCGCTTCCTGGTCTGTGTAGCCTCTGTGTACTGTATGTGTGTGGCCGTGTGGCCGAGTGTGTGTCTCTGATCTGATTCAGAGCCGGCGCGGTCAGATCTGCCCATAGGCTTCTACCGCGGCCAGCCATCCCCCCGCCCCCTCGCTTCCTGGTCTGTGTAGCCTCTGTGTACTGTATGTGTGTGGCCGAGTGTGTGTCTCTGATCTGATTCAGAGCCGGCGCGGTCAGATCTGCCCATAGGCTTCTACCGCGGCCAGCCATCCCCCCGCCCCCTCGCTTCCTGGTCTGTGTAGCCTCTGTGTACTGTATGTGTGTGGTGGCCGAGTGTGTGTCTCTGATCTGATTCAGAGCCGGCGCGGTCAGATCTGCCCATAGGCTTCTACCGCGGCCAGCCATCCCCCCGCCCCCTCGCTTCCTGGTCTGTGTAGCCTCTGTGTACTGTATGTGTGTGGCCGTGGCCGAGTGTGTGTCTCTGATCTGATTCAGAGCCGGCGCGGTCAGATCTGCCCATAGGCTTCTACCGCGGCCAGCCATCCCCCCGCCCCCTCGCTTCCTGGTCTGTGTAGCCTCTGTGTACTGTATGTGTGTGGCCGTGTGGCCGAGTGTGTGTCTCTGATCTGATTCAGAGCCGGCGCGGTCAGATCTGCCCATAGGCTTCTACCGCGGCCAGCCATCCCCCGCCCCCTCGCTTCCTGGTCTGTGTAGCCTCTGTGTACTGTATGTGTGTGGTGTGGCCGAGTGTGTGTCTCTGATCTGATTCAGAGCCGGCGCGGTCAGATCTGCCCATAGGCTTCTACCGCGGCCAGCCATCCCCCCGCCCCCTCGCTTCCTGGTCTGTGTAGCCTCTGTGTACTGTATGTGTGTGGCCGTGTGGCGAGTGTGTGTCTCTGATCTGATTCAGAGCCGGCGCGGTCAGATCTGCCCATAGGCTTCTACCGCGGCCAGCCATCCCCCCGCCCCCTCGCTTCCTGGTCTGTGTAGCCTCTGTGTACTGTATGTGTGTGGCCGAGTGTGTGTCTCTGATCTGATTCAGAGCCGGCGCGGTCAGATCTGCCCATAGGCTTCTACCGCGGCCAGCCATCCCCCCGCCCCCTCGCTTCCTGGTCTGTGTAGCCTCTGTGTACTGTATGTGTGTGGCCGAGTGTGTGTCTCTGATCTGATTCAGAGCCGGCGCGGTCAGATCTGCCCATAGGCTTCTACCGCGGCCAGCCATCCCCCCGCCCCCTCGCTTCCTGGTCTGTGTAGCCTCTGTGTACTGTATGTGTGTGGCCGTGTGGCCGAGTGTGTGTCTCTGATCTGATTCAGAGCCGGCGCGGTCAGATCTGCCCATAGGCTTCTACCGCGGCCAGCCATCCCCCGCCCCCTCGCTTCCTGGTCTGTGTAGCCTCTGTGTACTGTATGTGTGTGGCCGTGTGGCCGAGTGTGTGTCTCTGATCTGATTCAGAGCCGGCGCGGTCAGATCTGCCCATAGGCTTCTACCGCGGCCAGCCATCCCCCCGCCCCCTCGCTTCCTGGTCTGTGTAGCCTCTGTGTACTGTATGTGTGTGGCCGTGTGGCCGAGTGTGTGTCTCTGATCTGATTCAGAGCCGGCGCGGTCAGATCTGCCCATAGGCTTCTACCGCGGCCAGCCATCCCCCCGCCCCCTCGCTTCCTGGTCTGTGTAGCCTCTGTGTACTGTATGTGTGGCCGTGGCCGAGTGTGTGTCTCTGATCTGATTCAGAGCCGGCGCGGTCAGATCTGCCCATAGGCTTCTACCGCGGCCAGCCATCCCCCCGCCCCCTCGCTTCCTGGTCTGTGTAGCCTCTGTGTACTGTATGTGTGTGGTGGCCGAGTGTGTGTCTCTGATCTGATTCAGAGCCGGCGCGGTCAGATCTGCCCATAGGCTTCTACCGCGGCCAGCCATCCCCCCGCCCCCTCGCTTCCTGGTCTGTGTAGCCTCTGTGTACTGTATGTGTGGCCGTGTGGCCGAGTGTGTGTCTCTGATCTGATTCAGAGCCGGCGCGGTCAGATCTGCCCATAGGCTTCTACCGCGGCCAGCCATCCCCCGCCCCCTCGCTTCCTGGTCTGTGTAGCCTCTGTGTACTGTGTGTGTGTGGCCGAGTGTGTGTCTCTGATCTGATTCAGAGCCGGCGCGGTCAGATCTGCCCATAGGCTTCTACCGCGGCCAGCCATCCCCCCGCCCCCTCGCTTCCTGGTCTGTGTAGCCTCTGTGTACTGTATGTGTGTGGCCGAGTGTGTGTCTCTGATCTGATTCAGAGCCGGCGCGGTCAGATCTGCCCATAGGCTTCTACCGCGGCCAGCCATCCCCCCGCCCCCTCGCTTCCTGGTCTGTGTAGCCTCTGTGTACTGTATGTGTGTGGCCGTGTGGCCGAGTGTGTGTCTCTGATCTGATTCAGAGCCGGCGCGGTCAGATCTGCCCATAGGCTTCTACCGCGGCCAGCCATCCCCCCGCCCCCTCGCTTCCTGGTCTGTGTAGCCTCTGTGTACTGTATGTGTGTGGTGGCCGAGTGTGTGTCTCTGATCTGATTCAGAGCCGGCGCGGTCAGATCTGCCCATAGGCTTCTACCGCGGCCAGCCATCCCCCCGCCCCCTCGCTTCCTGGTCTGTGTAGCCTCTGTGTACTGTATGTGTGTGGCCGTGTGGCCGAGTGTGTGTCTCTGATCTGATTCAGAGCCGGCGCGGTCAGATCTGCCCATAGGCTTCTACCGCGGCCAGCCATCCCCCCGCCCCCTCGCTTCCTGGTCTGTGTAGCCTCTGTGTACTGTATGTGTGTGGCCGAGTGTGTGTCTCTGATCTGATTCAGAGCCGGCGCGGTCAGATCTGCCCATAGGCTTCTACCGCGGCCAGCCATCCCCCCGCCCCCTCGCTTCCTGGTCTGTGTAGCCTCTGTGTACTGTATGTGTGTGGCCCGAGTGTGTGTCTCTGATCTGATTCAGAGCCGGCGCGGTCAGATCTGCCCATAGGCTTCTACCGCGGCCAGCCATCCCCCGCCCCCTCGCTTCCTGGTCTGTGTAGCCTCTGTGTACTGTATGTGTGTGGCCGAGTGTGTGTCTCTGATCTGATTCAGAGCCGGCGCGGTCAGATCTGCCCATAGGCTTCTACCGCGGCCAGCCATCCCCCCGCCCCCTCGCTTCCTGGTCTGTGTAGCCTCTGTGTACTGTATGTGTGTGGCCGAGTGTGTGTCTCTGATCTGATTCAGAGCCGGCGCGGTCAGATCTGCCCATAGGCTTCTACCGCGGCCAGCCATCCCCCCGCCCCCTCGCTTCCTGGTCTGTGTAGCCTCTGTGTACTGTATGTGTGTGGTGTGGCCGAGTGTGTGTCTCTGATCTGATTCAGAGCCGGCGCGGTCAGATCTGCCCATAGGCTTCTACCGCGGCCAGCCATCCCCCCGCCCCCTCGCTTCCTGGTCTGTGTAGCCTCTGTGTACTGTATGTGTGTGGGCCGAGTGTGTGTCTCTGATCTGATTCAGAGCCGGCGCGGTCAGATCTGCCCATAGGCTTCTACCGCGGCCAGCCATCCCCCCGCCCCCTCGCTTCCTGGTCTGTGTAGCCTCTGTGTACTGTATGTGTGTGTGGCCGAGTGTGTGTCTCTGATCTGATTCAGAGCCGGCGCGGTCAGATCTGCCCATAGGCTTCTACCGCGGCCAGCCATCCCCCCGCCCCCTCGCTTCCTGGTCTGTGTAGCCTCTGTGTACTGTATGTGTGTGTGGCCGAGTGTGTGTCTCTGATCTGATTCAGAGCCGGCGCGGTCAGATCTGCCCATAGGCTTCTACCGCGGCCAGCCATCCCCCCGCCCCCTCGCTTCCTGGTCTGTGTAGCCTCTGTGTACTGTATGTGTGTGGCCGTGTGGAGTGTGTGTCTCTGATCTGATTCAGAGCCGGCGCGGTCAGATCTGCCCATAGGCTTCTACCGCGGCCAGCCATCCCCCGCCCCCTCGCTTCCTGGTCTGTGTAGCCTCTGTGTACTGTATGTGTGTGGCCGTGTGGCCGAGTGTGTGTCTCTGATCTGATTCAGAGCCGGCGCGGTCAGATCTGCCCATAGGCTTCTACCGCGGCCAGCCATCCCCCCGCCCCCTCGCTTCCTGGTCTGTGTAGCCTCTGTGTACTGTATGTGTGTGGCCGTGTGGCCGAGTGTGTGTCTCTGATCTGATTCAGAGCCGGCGCGGTCAGATCTGCCCATAGGCTTCTACCGCGGCCAGCCATCCCCCCGCCCCCTCGCTTCCTGGTCTGTGTAGCCTCTGTGTACTGTATGTGTGTGGCCGTGTGGCCGAGTGTGTGTCTCTGATCTGATTCAGAGCCGGCGCGGTCAGATCTGCCCATAGGCTTCTACCGCGGCCAGCCATCCCCCCGCCCCCTCGCTTCCTGGTCTGTGTAGCCTCTGTGTACTGTATGTGTGTGGCCGTGTGGCCGAGTGTGTGTCTCTGATCTGATTCAGAGCCGGCGCGGTCAGATCTGCCCATAGGCTTCTACCGCGGCCAGCCATCCCCCCGCCCCCTCGCTTCCTGGTCTGTGTAGCCTCTGTGTACTGTATGTGTGTGGTGTGCCGAGTGTGTGTCTCTGATCTGATTCAGAGCCGGCGCGGTCAGATCTGCCCATAGGCTTCTACCGCGGCCAGCCATCCCCCCGCCCCCTCGCTTCCTGGTCTGTGTAGCCTCTGTGTACTGTATGTGTGTGGCCCGAGTGTGTGTCTCTGATCTGATTCAGAGCCGGCGCGGTCAGATCTGCCCATAGGCTTCTACCGCGGCCAGCCATCCCCCCGCCCCCTCGCTTCCTGGTCTGTGTAGCCTCTGTGTACTGTATGTGTGTGGCCGTGTGGCCGAGTGTGTCTCTGATCTGATTCAGAGCCGGCGCGGTCAGATCTGCCCATAGGCTTCTACCGCGGCCAGCCATCCCCCCGCCCCCTCGCTTCCTGGTCTGTGTAGCCTCTGTGTATGTGTGTGCCGTGTGGCCGAGTGTGTGTCTCTGATCTGATTCAGAGCCGGCGCGGTCAGATCTGCCCATAGGCTTCTACCGCGGCCAGCCATCCCCCCGCCCCCTCGCTTCCTGGTCTGTGTAGCCTCTGTGTACTGTATGTGTGTGGCCGTGTGGCCGAGTGTGTGTCTCTGATCTGATTCAGAGCCGGCGCGGTCAGATCTGCCCATAGGCTTCTACCGCGGCCAGCCATCCCCCCGCCCCCTCGCTTCCTGGTCTGTGTAGCCTCTGTGTACTGTATGTGTGTGGCCCGAGTGTGTGTCTCTGATCTGATTCAGAGCCGGCGCGGTCAGATCTGCCCATAGGCTTCTACCGCGGCCAGCCATCCCCCCGCCCCCTCGCTTCCTGGTCTGTGTAGCCTCTGTGTACTGTATGTGTGTGGCCGTGTGGCCGAGTGTGTGTCTCTGATCTGATTCAGAGCCGGCGCGGTCAGATCTGCCCATAGGCTTCTACCGCGGCCAGCCATCCCCCCGCCCCCTCGCTTCCTGGTCTGTGTAGCCTCTGTGTACTGTATGTGTGTGGCCGTGTGGCCGAGTGTGTGTCTCTGATCTGATTCAGAGCCGGCGCGGTCAGATCTGCCCATAGGCTTCTACCGCGGCCAGCCATCCCCCCGCCCCCTCGCTTCCTGGTCTGTGTAGCCTCTGTGTACTGTATGTGTGTGGCCGTGTGAGTGTGTCTCTGATCTGATTCAGAGCCGGCGCGGTCAGATCTGCCCATAGGCTTCTACCGCGGCCAGCCATCCCCCCGCCCCCTCGCTTCCTGGTCTGTGTAGCCTCTGTGTACTGTATGTGTGGCCGTGTGGCCGAGTGTGTGTCTCTGATCTGATTCAGAGCCGGCGCGGTCAGATCTGCCCATAGGCTTCTACCGCGGCCAGCCATCCCCCCGCCCCCTCGCTTCCTGGTCTGTGTAGCCTCTGTGTACTGTATGTGTGTGTGGCCGAGTGTGTGTCTCTGATCTGATTCAGAGCCGGCGCGGTCAGATCTGCCCATAGGCTTCTACCGCGGCCAGCCATCCCCCCGCCCCCTCGCTTCCTGGTCTGTGTAGCCTCTGTGTACTGTATGTGTGTGGCCGTGTGGCCGAGTGTGTGTCTCTGATCTGATTCAGAGCCGGCGCGGTCAGATCTGCCCATAGGCTTCTACCGCGGCCAGCCATCCCCCCGCCCCCTCGCTTCCTGGTCTGTGTAGCCTCTGTGTACTGTATGTGTGTGTGGCCGAGTGTGTGTCTCTGATCTGATTCAGAGCCGGCGCGGTCAGATCTGCCCATAGGCTTCTACCGCGGCCAGCCATCCCCCCGCCCCCTCGCTTCCTGGTCTGTGTAGCCTCTGTGTACTGTATGTGTGTGGCCGTGTGGCCGAGTGTGTGTCTCTGATCTGATTCAGAGCCGGCGCGGTCAGATCTGCCCATAGGCTTCTACCGCGGCCAGCCATCCCCCCGCCCCCTCGCTTCCTGGTCTGTGTAGCCTCTGTGTACTGTATGTGTGTGTGGCCGAGTGTGTGTCTCTGATCTGATTCAGAGCCGGCGCGGTCAGATCTGCCCATAGGCTTCTACCGCGGCCAGCCATCCCCCCGCCCCCTCGCTTCCTGGTCTGTGTAGCCTCTGTGTACTGTATGTGTGTGTGGCCGAGTGTGTGTCTCTGATCTGATTCAGAGCCGGCGCGGTCAGATCTGCCCATAGGCTTCTACCGCGGCCAGCCATCCCCCCGCCCCCTCGCTTCCTGGTCTGTGTAGCCTCTGTGTACTGTATGTGTGTGTGGCCGAGTGTGTGTCTCTGATCTGATTCAGAGCCGGCGCGGTCAGATCTGCCCATAGGCTTCTACCGCGGCCAGCCATCCCCCCGCCCCCTCGCTTCCTGGTCTGTGTAGCCTCTGTGTACTGTATGTGTGTGGCCGTGTGGCCGAGTGTGTGTCTCTGATCTGATTCAGAGCCGGCGCGGTCAGATCTGCCCATAGGCTTCTACCGCGGCCAGCCATCCCCCCGCCCCCTCGCTTCCTGGTCTGTGTAGCCTCTGTGTACTGTATGTGTGTGTGGCCGAGTGTGTGTCTCTGATCTGATTCAGAGCCGGCGCGGTCAGATCTGCCCATAGGCTTCTACCGCGGCCAGCCATCCCCCCGCCCCCTCGCTTCCTGGTCTGTGTAGCCTCTGTGTACTGTATGTGTGTGTGGCCGAGTGTGTGTCTCTGATCTGATTCAGAGCCGGCGCGGTCAGATCTGCCCATAGGCTTCTACCGCGGCCAGCCATCCCCCCGCCCCCTCGCTTCCTGGTCTGTGTAGCCTCTGTGTACTGTATGTGTGTGGCCGTGTGGCCGAGTGTGTCTCTCTGATCTGATTCAGAGCCGGCGCGGTCAGATCTGCCCATAGGCTTCTACCGCGGCCAGCCATCCCCCGCCCCCTCGCTTCCTGGTCTGTGTAGCCTCTGTGTACTGTATGTGTGGGGCCGTGTGGCCGAGTGTGTGTCTCTGATCTGATTCAGAGCCGGCGCGGTCAGATCTGCCCATAGGCTTCTACCGCGGCCAGCCATCCCCCCGCCCCCTCGCTTCCTGGTCTGTGTAGCCTCTGTGTACTGTATGTGTGGGCCGTGTGGCCGAGTGTGTGTCTCTGATCTGATTCAGAGCCGGCGCGGTCAGATCTGCCCATAGGCTTCTACCGCGGCCAGCCATCCCCCGCCCCCTCGCTTCCTGGTCTGTGTAGCCTCTGTGTACTGTATGTGTGGGCCGTGTGGCCGAGTGTGTGTCTCTCTGATCTGATTCAGAGCCGGCGCGGTCAGATCTGCCCATAGGCTTCTACCGCGGCCAGCCATCCCCCCGCCCCCTCGCTTCCTGGTCTGTGTAGCCTCTGTGTACTGTATGTGTGGGCCGTGTGGCCGAGTGTGTCTCTCTGATCTGATTCAGAGCCGGCGCGGTCAGATCTGCCCATAGGCTTCTACCGCGGCCAGCCATCCCCCGCCCCTCGCTTCCTGGTCTGTGTAGCCTCTGTGTACTGTATGTGTGTGTGGCCGAGTGTGTCTCTCTGATCTGATTCAGAGCCGGCGCGGTCAGATCTGCCCATAGGCTTCTACCGCGGCCAGCCATCCCCCCGCCCCCTCGCTTCCTGGTCTGTGTAGCCTCTGTGTACTGTATGTGTGTGGCCGTGTGGCCGAGTGTGTCTCTCTGATCTGATTCAGAGCCGGCGCGGTCAGATCTGCCCATAGGCTTCTACCGCGGCCAGCCATCCCCCCGCCCCCTCGCTTCCTGGTCTGTGTAGCCTCTGTGTACTGTATGTGTGTGGCCGAGTGTGTCTCTCTGATCTGATTCAGAGCCGGCGCGGTCAGATCTGCCCATAGGCTTCTACCGCGGCCAGCCATCCCCCGCCCCCTCGCTTCCTGGTCTGTGTAGCCTCTGTGTACTGTATGTGTGGGGCCGTGTGGCCGAGTGTGTGTCTCTGATCTGATTCAGAGCCGGCGCGGTCAGATCTGCCCATAGGCTTCTACCGCGGCCAGCCATCCCCCCGCCCCCTCGCTTCCTGGTCTGTGTAGCCTCTGTGTACTGTATGTGTGGGGCCGTGTGGCCGAGTGTGTCTCTGATCTGATTCAGAGCCGGCGCGGTCAGATCTGCCCATAGGCTTCTACCGCGGCCAGCCATCCCCCCGCCCCCTCGCTTCCTGGTCTGTGTAGCCTCTGTGTACTGTATGTGTGTGGCCGTGTGGCCGAGTGTGTCTCTCTGATCTGATTCAGAGCCGGCGCGGTCAGATCTGCCCATAGGCTTCTACCGCGGCCAGCCATCCCCCCGCCCCCTCGCTTCCTGGTCTGTGTAGCCTCTGTGTACTGTATGTGTGTGGCCGTGTGGCCGAGTGTGTCTCTCTGATCTGATTCAGAGCCGGCGCGGTCAGATCTGCCCATAGGCTTCTACCGCGGCCAGCCATCCCCCCGCCCCCTCGCTTCCTGGTCTGTGTAGCCTCTGTGTACTGTATGTGTGTGGCCGTGTGTGTGTCTCTCTGATCTGATTCAGAGCCGGCGCGGTCAGATCTGCCCATAGGCTTCTACCGCGGCCAGCCATCCCCCCGCCCCCTCGCTTCCTGGTCTGTGTAGCCTCTGTGTACTGTATGTGTGTGGCCGTGTGGCCGAGTGTGTCTCTCTGATCTGATTCAGAGCCGGCGCGGTCAGATCTGCCCATAGGCTTCTACCGCGGCCAGCCATCCCCCCGCCCCCTCGCTTCCTGGTCTGTGTAGCCTCTGTGTACTGTATGTGTGTGTGGCCGAGTGTGTGTCTCTGATCTGATTCAGAGCCGGCGCGGTCAGATCTGCCCATAGGCTTCTACCGCGGCCAGCCATCCCCCCGCCCCCTCGCTTCCTGGTCTGTGTAGCCTCTGTGTACTGTATGTGTGTGGCCGAGTGGCCGAGTGTGTCTCTCTGATCTGATTCAGAGCCGGCGCGGTCAGATCTGCCCATAGGCTTCTACCGCGGCCAGCCATCCCCCCGCCCCCTCGCTTCCTGGTCTGTGTAGCCTCTGTGTACTGTATGTGTGTGGCCGTGTGTGTGTCTCTCTGATCTGATTCAGAGCCGGCGCGGTCAGATCTGCCCATAGGCTTCTACCGCGGCCAGCCATCCCCCCGCCCCCTCGCTTCCTGGTCTGTGTAGCCTCTGTGTACTGTATGTGTGTGTGCCGAGTGTGTCTCTCTGATCTGATTCAGAGCCGGCGCGGTCAGATCTGCCCATAGGCTTCTACCGCGGCCAGCCATCCCCCCGCCCCCTCGCTTCCTGGTCTGTGTAGCCTCTGTGTACTGTATGTGTGTGTGGCCGAGTGTGTGTCTCTGATCTGATTCAGAGCCGGCGCGGTCAGATCTGCCCATAGGCTTCTACCGCGGCCAGCCATCCCCCCGCCCCCTCGCTTCCTGGTCTGTGTAGCCTCTGTGTACTGTATGTGTGTGTGGCCGAGTGTGTCTCTCTGATCTGATTCAGAGCCGGCGCGGTCAGATCTGCCCATAGGCTTCTACCGCGGCCAGCCATCCCCCCGCCCCCTCGCTTCCTGGTCTGTGTAGCCTCTGTGTACTGTATGTGTGTGGCCGTGTGTGTGTCTCTCTGATCTGATTCAGAGCCGGCGCGGTCAGATCTGCCCATAGGCTTCTACCGCGGCCAGCCATCCCCCGCCCCCTCGCTTCCTGGTCTGTGTAGCCTCTGTGTACTGTATGTGTGGCCGTGTGCCGAGTGTGTCTCTCTGATCTGATTCAGAGCCGGCGCGGTCAGATCTGCCCATAGGCTTCTACCGCGGCCAGCCATCCCCCCGCCCCCTCGCTTCCTGGTCTGTGTAGCCTCTGTGTACTGTATGTGTGTGGCCGTGTGTGTGTCTCTCTGATCTGATTCAGAGCCGGCGCGGTCAGATCTGCCCATAGGCTTCTACCGCGGCCAGCCATCCCCCCGCCCCCTCGCTTCCTGGTCTGTGTAGCCTCTGTGTATGTGTGGGGCCGTGTGGCCGAGTGTGTCTCTCTGATCTGATTCAGAGCCGGCGCGGTCAGATCTGCCCATAGGCTTCTACCGCGGCCAGCCATCCCCCCGCCCCCTCGCTTCCTGGTCTGTGTAGCCTCTGTGTACTGTATGTGTGTGCCGTGTGGCCGAGTGTGTCTCTCTGATCTGATTCAGAGCCGGCGCGGTCAGATCTGCCCATAGGCTTCTACCGCGGCCAGCCATCCCCCCGCCCCCTCGCTTCCTGGTCTGTGTAGCCTCTGTGTACTGTATGTGTGTGGCCGTGTGGCCGAGTGTGTCTCTCTGATCTGATTCAGAGCCGGCGCGGTCAGATCTGCCCATAGGCTTCTACCGCGGCCAGCCATCCCCCCGCCCCCTCGCTTCCTGGTCTGTGTAGCCTCTGTGTACTGTATGTGTGTGTGGCCGAGTGTGTCTCTCTGATCTGATTCAGAGCCGGCGCGGTCAGATCTGCCCATAGGCTTCTACCGCGGCCAGCCATCCCCCCGCCCCCTCGCTTCCTGGTCTGTGTAGCCTCTGTGTACTGTATGTGTGGGGCCGTGTGGCCGAGTGTGTGTCTCTGATCTGATTCAGAGCCGGCGCGGTCAGATCTGCCCATAGGCTTCTACCGCGGCCAGCCATCCCCCCGCCCCCTCGCTTCCTGGTCTGTGTAGCCTCTGTGTACTGTATGTGTGTGGCCGTGTGGCCGAGTGTGTCTCTCTGATCTGATTCAGAGCCGGCGCGGTCAGATCTGCCCATAGGCTTCTACCGCGGCCAGCCATCCCCCCGCCCCCTCGCTTCCTGGTCTGTGTAGCCTCTGTGTACTGTATGTGTGTGGCCGAGTGTGTGTCTCTGATCTGATTCAGAGCCGGCGCGGTCAGATCTGCCCATAGGCTTCTACCGCGGCCAGCCATCCCCCCGCCCCCTCGCTTCCTGGTCTGTGTAGCCTCTGTGTACTGTATGTGTGTGGCCGAGTGTGTGTCTCTGATCTGATTCAGAGCCGGCGCGGTCAGATCTGCCCATAGGCTTCTACCGCGGCCAGCCATCCCCCCGCCCCCTCGCTTCCTGGTCTGTGTAGCCTCTGTGTACTGTATGTGTGTGGCCGAGTGTGTGTCTCTGATCTGATTCAGAGCCGGCGCGGTCAGATCTGCCCATAGGCTTCTACCGCGGCCAGCCATCCCCCCGCCCCCTCGCTTCCTGGTCTGTGTAGCCTCTGTGTACTGTATGTGTGTGGCCGAGTGTGTGTCTCTGATCTGATTCAGAGCCGGCGCGGTCAGATCTGCCCATAGGCTTCTACCGCGGCCAGCCATCCCCCGCCCCCTCGCTTCCTGGTCTGTGTAGCCTCTGTGTACTGTATGTGTGTGGCCGAGTGTGTGTCTCTGATCTGATTCAGAGCCGGCGCGGTCAGATCTGCCCATAGGCTTCTACCGCGGCCAGCCATCCCCCCGCCCCCTCGCTTCCTGGTCTGTGTAGCCTCTGTGTACTGTATGTGTGTGGCCGAGTGTGTGTCTCTGATCTGATTCAGAGCCGGCGCGGTCAGATCTGCCCATAGGCTTCTACCGCGGCCAGCCATCCCCCCGCCCCCTCGCTTCCTGGTCTGTGTAGCCTCTGTGTACTGTATGTGTGTGGCCGAGTGTGTGTCTCTGATCTGATTCAGAGCCGGCGCGGTCAGATCTGCCCATAGGCTTCTACCGCGGCCAGCCATCCCCCCGCCCCCTCGCTTCCTGGTCTGTGTAGCCTCTGTGTACTGTATGTGTGTGGCCGAGTGTGTGTCTCTGATCTGATTCAGAGCCGGCGCGGTCAGATCTGCCCATAGGCTTCTACCGCGGCCAGCCATCCCCCCGCCCCCTCGCTTCCTGGTCTGTGTAGCCTCTGTGTACTGTATGTGTGTGGCCGAGTGTGTGTCTCTGATCTGATTCAGAGCCGGCGCGGTCAGATCTGCCCATAGGCTTCTACCGCGGCCAGCCATCCCCCCGCCCCCTCGCTTCCTGGTCTGTGTAGCCTCTGTGTACTGTATGTGTGTGGCCGAGTGTGTGTCTCTGATCTGATTCAGAGCCGGCGCGGTCAGATCTGCCCATAGGCTTCTACCGCGGCCAGCCATCCCCCCGCCCCCTCGCTTCCTGGTCTGTGTAGCCTCTGTGTACTGTATGTGTGTGGCCGAGTGTGTGTCTCTGATCTGATTCAGAGCCGGCGCGGTCAGATCTGCCCATAGGCTTCTACCGCGGCCAGCCATCCCCCCGCCCCCTCGCTTCCTGGTCTGTGTAGCCTCTGTGTACTGTATGTGTGTGGCCGAGTGTGTGTCTCTGATCTGATTCAGAGCCGGCGCGGTCAGATCTGCCCATAGGCTTCTACCGCGGCCAGCCATCCCCCCGCCCCCTCGCTTCCTGGTCTGTGTAGCCTCTGTGTACTGTATGTGTGTGGCCGAGTGTGTGTCTCTGATCTGATTCAGAGCCGGCGCGGTCAGATCTGCCCATAGGCTTCTACCGCGGCCAGCCATCCCCCGCCCCCTCGCTTCCTGGTCTGTGTAGCCTCTGTGTACTGTATGTGTGTGGCCGAGTGTGTGTCTCTGATCTGATTCAGAGCCGGCGCGGTCAGATCTGCCCATAGGCTTCTACCGCGGCCAGCCATCCCCCCGCCCCCTCGCTTCCTGGTCTGTGTAGCCTCTGTGTACTGTATGTGTGTGGCCGAGTGTGTGTCTCTGATCTGATTCAGAGCCGGCGCGGTCAGATCTGCCCATAGGCTTCTACCGCGGCCAGCCATCCCCCCGCCCCCTCGCTTCCTGGTCTGTGTAGCCTCTGTGTACTGTATGTGTGTGGCCGAGTGTGTGTCTCTGATCTGATTCAGAGCCGGCGCGGTCAGATCTGCCCATAGGCTTCTACCGCGGCCAGCCATCCCCCCGCCCCCTCGCTTCCTGGTCTGTGTAGCCTCTGTGTACTGTATGTGTGTGGCCGAGTGTGTGTCTCTGATCTGATTCAGAGCCGGCGCGGTCAGATCTGCCCATAGGCTTCTACCGCGGCCAGCCATCCCCCCGCCCCCTCGCTTCCTGGTCTGTGTAGCCTCTGTGTACTGTATGTGTGTGGCCGAGTGTGTGTCTCTGATCTGATTCAGAGCCGGCGCGGTCAGATCTGCCCATAGGCTTCTACCGCGGCCAGCCATCCCCCCGCCCCCTCGCTTCCTGGTCTGTGTAGCCTCTGTGTACTGTATGTGTGTGGCCGAGTGTGTGTCTCTGATCTGATTCAGAGCCGGCGCGGTCAGATCTGCCCATAGGCTTCTACCGCGGCCAGCCATCCCCCCGCCCCCTCGCTTCCTGGTCTGTGTAGCCTCTGTGTACTGTATGTGTGTGGCCGAGTGTGTGTCTCTGATCTGATTCAGAGCCGGCGCGGTCAGATCTGCCCATAGGCTTCTACCGCGGCCAGCCATCCCCCCGCCCCCTCGCTTCCTGGTCTGTGTAGCCTCTGTGTACTGTATGTGTGTGGCCGAGTGTGTGTCTCTGATCTGATTCAGAGCCGGCGCGGTCAGATCTGCCCATAGGCTTCTACCGCGGCCAGCCATCCCCCCGCCCCCTCGCTTCCTGGTCTGTGTAGCCTCTGTGTACTGTATGTGTGTGGCCGAGTGTGTGTCTCTGATCTGATTCAGAGCCGGCGCGGTCAGATCTGCCCATAGGCTTCTACCGCGGCCAGCCATCCCCCCGCCCCCTCGCTTCCTGGTCTGTGTAGCCTCTGTGTACTGTATGTGTGTGGCCGAGTGTGTGTCTCTGATCTGATTCAGAGCCGGCGCGGTCAGATCTGCCCATAGGCTTCTACCGCGGCCAGCCATCCCCCCGCCCCCTCGCTTCCTGGTCTGTGTAGCCTCTGTGTACTGTATGTGTGTGGCCGAGTGTGTGTCTCTGATCTGATTCAGAGCCGGCGCGGTCAGATCTGCCCATAGGCTTCTACCGCGGCCAGCCATCCCCCCGCCCCCTCGCTTCCTGGTCTGTGTAGCCTCTGTGTACTGTATGTGTGTGGCCGAGTGTGTGTCTCTGATCTGATTCAGAGCCGGCGCGGTCAGATCTGCCCATAGGCTTCTACCGCGGCCAGCCATCCCCCGCCCCCTCGCTTCCTGGTCTGTGTAGCCTCTGTGTACTGTATGTGTGTGGCCGAGTGTGTGTCTCTGATCTGATTCAGAGCCGGCGCGGTCAGATCTGCCCATAGGCTTCTACCGCGGCCAGCCATCCCCCCGCCCCCTCGCTTCCTGGTCTGTGTAGCCTCTGTGTACTGTATGTGTGTGGCCGAGTGTGTGTCTCTGATCTGATTCAGAGCCGGCGCGGTCAGATCTGCCCATAGGCTTCTACCGCGGCCAGCCATCCCCCGCCCCCTCGCTTCCTGGTCTGTGTAGCCTCTGTGTACTGTATGTGTGTGGCCGAGTGTGTGTCTCTGATCTGATTCAGAGCCGGCGCGGTCAGATCTGCCCATAGGCTTCTACCGCGGCCAGCCATCCCCCCGCCCCCTCGCTTCCTGGTCTGTGTAGCCTCTGTGTACTGTATGTGTGTGGCCGAGTGTGTGTCTCTGATCTGATTCAGAGCCGGCGCGGTCAGATCTGCCCATAGGCTTCTACCGCGGCCAGCCATCCCCCCGCCCCCTCGCTTCCTGGTCTGTGTAGCCTCTGTGTACTGTATGTGTGTGGCCGAGTGTGTGTCTCTGATCTGATTCAGAGCCGGCGCGGTCAGATCTGCCCATAGGCTTCTACCGCGGCCAGCCATCCCCCCGCCCCCTCGCTTCCTGGTCTGTGTAGCCTCTGTGTACTGTATGTGTGTGGCCGAGTGTGTGTCTCTGATCTGATTCAGAGCCGGCGCGGTCAGATCTGCCCATAGGCTTCTACCGCGGCCAGCCATCCCCCCGCCCCCTCGCTTCCTGGTCTGTGTAGCCTCTGTGTACTGTATGTGTGTGGCCGAGTGTGTGTCTCTGATCTGATTCAGAGCCGGCGCGGTCAGATCTGCCCATAGGCTTCTACCGCGGCCAGCCATCCCCCCGCCCCCTCGCTTCCTGGTCTGTGTAGCCTCTGTGTACTGTATGTGTGTGGCCGAGTGTGTGTCTCTGATCTGATTCAGAGCCGGCGCGGTCAGATCTGCCCATAGGCTTCTACCGCGGCCAGCCATCCCCCCGCCCCCTCGCTTCCTGGTCTGTGTAGCCTCTGTGTACTGTATGTGTGTGGCCGAGTGTGTGTCTCTGATCTGATTCAGAGCCGGCGCGGTCAGATCTGCCCATAGGCTTCTACCGCGGCCAGCCATCCCCCGCCCCCTCGCTTCCTGGTCTGTGTAGCCTCTGTGTACTGTATGTGTGTGTGCCGAGTGTGTGTCTCTGATCTGATTCAGAGCCGGCGCGGTCAGATCTGCCCATAGGCTTCTACCGCGGCCAGCCATCCCCCCGCCCCCTCGCTTCCTGGTCTGTGTAGCCTCTGTGTACTGTATGTGTGTGGTGGCCGAGTGTGTGTCTCTGATCTGATTCAGAGCCGGCGCGGTCAGATCTGCCCATAGGCTTCTACCGCGGCCAGCCATCCCCCCGCCCCCTCGCTTCCTGGTCTGTGTAGCCTCTGTGTACTGTATGTGTGTGGCCGAGTGTGTGTCTCTGATCTGATTCAGAGCCGGCGCGGTCAGATCTGCCCATAGGCTTCTACCGCGGCCAGCCATCCCCCCGCCCCCTCGCTTCCTGGTCTGTGTAGCCTCTGTGTACTGTATGTGTGTGGCCGTGTGGCCGAGTGTGTGTCTCTGATCTGATTCAGAGCCGGCGCGGTCAGATCTGCCCATAGGCTTCTACCGCGGCCAGCCATCCCCCCGCCCCCTCGCTTCCTGGTCTGTGTAGCCTCTGTGTACTGTATGTGTGTGGCCGTGTGGCCGAGTGTGTGTCTCTGATCTGATTCAGAGCCGGCGCGGTCAGATCTGCCCATAGGCTTCTACCGCGGCCAGCCATCCCCCCGCCCCCTCGCTTCCTGGTCTGTGTAGCCTCTGTGTACTGTATGTGTGTGGCCGTGTGGCCGAGTGTGTGTCTCTGATCTGATTCAGAGCCGGCGCGGTCAGATCTGCCCATAGGCTTCTACCGCGGCCAGCCATCCCCCCGCCCCCTCGCTTCCTGGTCTGTGTAGCCTCTGTGTACTGTATGTGTGTGGCCGTGTGGCCGAGTGTGTGTCTCTGATCTGATTCAGAGCCGGCGCGGTCAGATCTGCCCATAGGCTTCTACCGCGGCCAGCCATCCCCCCGCCCCCTCGCTTCCTGGTCTGTGTAGCCTCTGTGTACTGTATGTGTGTGGCCGTGTGGCCGAGTGTGTGTCTCTGATCTGATTCAGAGCCGGCGCGGTCAGATCTGCCCATAGGCTTCTACCGCGGCCAGCCATCCCCCCGCCCCCTCGCTTCCTGGTCTGTGTAGCCTCTGTGTACTGTATGTGTGTGGCCGTGTGGCCGAGTGTGTGTCTCTGATCTGATTCAGAGCCGGCGCGGTCAGATCTGCCCATAGGCTTCTACCGCGGCCAGCCATCCCCCCGCCCCCTCGCTTCCTGGTCTGTGTAGCCTCTGTGTACTGTATGTGTGTGGCCGTGTGGCCGAGTGTGTGTCTCTGATCTGATTCAGAGCCGGCGCGGTCAGATCTGCCCATAGGCTTCTACCGCGGCCAGCCATCCCCCCGCCCCCTCGCTTCCTGGTCTGTGTAGCCTCTGTGTACTGTATGTGTGTGGCCGAGTGTGTGTCTCTGATCTGATTCAGAGCCGGCGCGGTCAGATCTGCCCATAGGCTTCTACCGCGGCCAGCCATCCCCCCGCCCCCTCGCTTCCTGGTCTGTGTAGCCTCTGTGTACTGTATGTGTGTGGCCGTGTGGCCGAGTGTGTGTCTCTGATCTGATTCAGAGCCGGCGCGGTCAGATCTGCCCATAGGCTTCTACCGCGGCCAGCCATCCCCCGCCCCCTCGCTTCCTGGTCTGTGTAGCCTCTGTGTACTGTATGTGTGTGGCCGTGTGGCCGAGTGTGTGTCTCTGATCTGATTCAGAGCCGGCGCGGTCAGATCTGCCCATAGGCTTCTACCGCGGCCAGCCATCCCCCCGCCCCCTCGCTTCCTGGTCTGTGTAGCCTCTGTGTACTGTATGTGTGGGCCGTGTGGCCGAGTGTGTGTCTCTGATCTGATTCAGAGCCGGCGCGGTCAGATCTGCCCATAGGCTTCTACCGCGGCCAGCCATCCCCCCGCCCCCTCGCTTCCTGGTCTGTGTAGCCTCTGTGTACTGTATGTGTGTGGCCGTGTGGCCGAGTGTGTCTCTGATCTGATTCAGAGCCGGCGCGGTCAGATCTGCCCATAGGCTTCTACCGCGGCCAGCCATCCCCCGCCCCCTCGCTTCCTGGTCTGTGTAGCCTCTGTGTACTGTATGTGTGTGGCCGTGTGGCCGAGTGTGTGTCTCTGATCTGATTCAGAGCCGGCGCGGTCAGATCTGCCCATAGGCTTCTACCGCGGCCAGCCATCCCCCCGCCCCCTCGCTTCCTGGTCTGTGTAGCCTCTGTGTACTGTATGTGTGTGGCCGTGTGGCCGAGTGTGTGTCTCTGATCTGATTCAGAGCCGGCGCGGTCAGATCTGCCCATAGGCTTCTACCGCGGCCAGCCATCCCCCCGCCCCCTCGCTTCCTGGTCTGTGTAGCCTCTGTGTACTGTATGTGTGTGGCCGTGTGGCCGAGTGTGTGTCTCTGATCTGATTCAGAGCCGGCGCGGTCAGATCTGCCCATAGGCTTCTACCGCGGCCAGCCATCCCCCCGCCCCCTCGCTTCCTGGTCTGTGTAGCCTCTGTGTACTGTATGTGTGTGGCCGTGTGGCCGAGTGTGTGTCTCTGATCTGATTCAGAGCCGGCGCGGTCAGATCTGCCCATAGGCTTCTACCGCGGCCAGCCATCCCCCCGCCCCCTCGCTTCCTGGTCTGTGTAGCCTCTGTGTACTGTATGTGTGTGGCCGTGTGGCCGAGTGTGTGTCTGATCTGATTCAGAGCCGGCGCGGTCAGATCTGCCCATAGGCTTCTACCGCGGCCAGCCATCCCCCCGCCCCCTCGCTTCCTGGTCTGTGTAGCCTCTGTGTACTGTATGTGTGTGGCCGTGTGGCCGAGTGTGTGTCTCTGATCTGATTCAGAGCCGGCGCGGTCAGATCTGCCCATAGGCTTCTACCGCGGCCAGCCATCCCCCCGCCCCCTCGCTTCCTGGTCTGTGTAGCCTCTGTGTACTGTATGTGTGTGGCCGTGTGGCCGAGTGTGTGTCTCTGATCTGATTCAGAGCCGGCGCGGTCAGATCTGCCCATAGGCTTCTACCGCGGCCAGCCATCCCCCCGCCCCCTCGCTTCCTGGTCTGTGTAGCCTCTGTGTACTGTATGTGTGTGGCCGTGTGGCCGAGTGTGTCTCTGATCTGATTCAGAGCCGGCGCGGTCAGATCTGCCCATAGGCTTCTACCGCGGCCAGCCATCCCCCCGCCCCCTCGCTTCCTGGTCTGTGTAGCCTCTGTGTACTGTATGTGTGTGGCCGTGTGGCCGAGTGTGTGTCTCTGATCTGATTCAGAGCCGGCGCGGTCAGATCTGCCCATAGGCTTCTACCGCGGCCAGCCATCCCCCGCCCCCTCGCTTCCTGGTCTGTGTAGCCTCTGTGTACTGTATGTGTGTGGCCGTGTGGCCGAGTGTGTGTCTCTGATCTGATTCAGAGCCGGCGCGGTCAGATCTGCCCATAGGCTTCTACCGCGGCCAGCCATCCCCCCGCCCCCTCGCTTCCTGGTCTGTGTAGCCTCTGTGTACTGTATGTGTGTGGCCGTGTGGCCGAGTGTGTGTCTCTGATCTGATTCAGAGCCGGCGCGGTCAGATCTGCCCATAGGCTTCTACCGCGGCCAGCCATCCCCCGCCCCCTCGCTTCCTGGTCTGTGTAGCCTCTGTGTACTGTATGTGTGTGGCCGTGTGGCCGAGTGTGTGTCTCTGATCTGATTCAGAGCCGGCGCGGTCAGATCTGCCCATAGGCTTCTACCGCGGCCAGCCATCCCCCCCCCCTCGCTTCCTGGTCTGTGTAGCCTCTGTGTACTGTATGTGTGTGGCCGTGTGGCCGAGTGTGTGTCTCTGATCTGATTCAGAGCCGGCGCGGTCAGATCTGCCCATAGGCTTCTACCGCGGCCAGCCATCCCCCCGCCCCCTCGCTTCCTGGTCTGTGTAGCCTCTGTGTACTGTATGTGTGTGGCCGTGTGGCCGAGTGTGTGTCTCTGATCTGATTCAGAGCCGGCGCGGTCAGATCTGCCCATAGGCTTCTACCGCGGCCAGCCATCCCCCCGCCCCCTCGCTTCCTGGTCTGTGTAGCCTCTGTGTACTGTATGTGTGTGGCCGTGTGGCCGAGTGTGTGTCTCTGATCTGATTCAGAGCCGGCGCGGTCAGATCTGCCCATAGGCTTCTACCGCGGCCAGCCATCCCCCGCCCCCTCGCTTCCTGGTCTGTGTAGCCTCTGTGTACTGTATGTGTGTGGCCGTGTGGCCGAGTGTGTGTCTCTGATCTGATTCAGAGCCGGCGCGGTCAGATCTGCCCATAGGCTTCTACCGCGGCCAGCCATCCCCCCGCCCTCGCTTCCTGGTCTGTGTAGCCTCTGTGTACTGTATGTGTGTGGCCGTGTGGCCGAGTGTGTGTCTCTGATCTGATTCAGAGCCGGCGCGGTCAGATCTGCCCATAGGCTTCTACCGCGGCCAGCCATCCCCCCGCCCCCTCGCTTCCTGGTCTGTGTAGCCTCTGTGTACTGTATGTGTGTGGCCGTGTGGCCGAGTGTGTCTCTGATCTGATTCAGAGCCGGCGCGGTCAGATCTGCCCATAGGCTTCTACCGCGGCCAGCCATCCCCCCGCCCCCTCGCTTCCTGGTCTGTGTAGCCTCTGTGTACTGTATGTGTGTGGCCGTGTGGCCGAGTGTGTGTCTCTGATCTGATTCAGAGCCGGCGCGGTCAGATCTGCCCATAGGCTTCTACCGCGGCCAGCCATCCCCCCCCCCCTCGCTTCCTGGTCTGTGTAGCCTCTGTGTACTGTATGTGTGGCCGTGTGGCCGAGTGTGTGTCTCTGATCTGATTCAGAGCCGGCGCGGTCAGATCTGCCCATAGGCTTCTACCGCGGCCAGCCATCCCCCCGCCCCCTCGCTTCCTGGTCTGTGTAGCCTCTGTGTACTGTATGTGTGTGGCCGTGTGGCCGAGTGTGTGTCTCTGATCTGATTCAGAGCCGGCGCGGTCAGATCTGCCCATAGGCTTCTACCGCGGCCAGCCATCCCCCCGCCCCCTCGCTTCCTGGTCTGTGTAGCCTCTGTGTACTGTATGTGTGTGGCCGTGTGGCCGAGTGTGTGTCTCTGATCTGATTCAGAGCCGGCGCGGTCAGATCTGCCCATAGGCTTCTACCGCGGCCAGCCATCCCCCCGCCCCCTCGCTTCCTGGTCTGTGTAGCCTCTGTGTACTGTATGTGTGTGGCCGTGTGGCCGAGTGTGTGTCTCTGATCTGATTCAGAGCCGGCGCGGTCAGATCTGCCCATAGGCTTCTACCGCGGCCAGCCATCCCCCCGCCCCCTCGCTTCCTGGTCTGTGTAGCCTCTGTGTACTGTATGTGTGTGGCCGTGTGGCCGAGTGTGTGTCTCTGATCTGATTCAGAGCCGGCGCGGTCAGATCTGCCCATAGGCTTCTACCGCGGCCAGCCATCCCCCCGCCCCCTCGCTTCCTGGTCTGTGTAGCCTCTGTGTACTGTATGTGTGTGGCCGTGTGGCCGAGTGTGTGTCTCTGATCTGATTCAGAGCCGGCGCGGTCAGATCTGCCCATAGGCTTCTACCGCGGCCAGCCATCCCCCCGCCCCCTCGCTTCCTGGTCTGTGTAGCCTCTGTGTACTGTATGTGTGTGGCCGTGTGGCCGAGTGTGTGTCTCTGATCTGATTCAGAGCCGGCGCGGTCAGATCTGCCCATAGGCTTCTACCGCGGCCAGCCATCCCCCCGCCCCCTCGCTTCCTGGTCTGTGTAGCCTCTGTGTACTGTATGTGTGTGGCCGTGTGGCCGAGTGTGTCTCTGATCTGATTCAGAGCCGGCGCGGTCAGATCTGCCCATAGGCTTCTACCGCGGCCAGCCATCCCCCCGCCCCTCGCTTCCTGGTCTGTGTAGCCTCTGTGTACTGTATGTGTGTGGCCGTGTGGCCGAGTGTGTGTCTCTGATCTGATTCAGAGCCGGCGCGGTCAGATCTGCCCATAGGCTTCTACCGCGGCCAGCCATCCCCCCGCCCCCTCGCTTCCTGGTCTGTGTAGCCTCTGTGTACTGTATGTGTGTGGCCGAGTGTGTGTCTCTGATCTGATTCAGAGCCGGCGCGGTCAGATCTGCCCATAGGCTTCTACCGCGGCCAGCCATCCCCCCGCCCCTCGCTTCCTGGTCTGTGTAGCCTCTGTGTACTGTATGTGTGTGGCCGAGTGTGTGTCTCTGATCTGATTCAGAGCCGGCGCGGTCAGATCTGCCCATAGGCTTCTACCGCGGCCAGCCATCCCCCGCCCCCTCGCTTCCTGGTCTGTGTAGCCTCTGTGTACTGTATGTGTGTGGCCGAGTGTGTGTCTCTGATCTGATTCAGAGCCGGCGCGGTCAGATCTGCCCATAGGCTTCTACCGCGGCCAGCCATCCCCCCGCCCCTCGCTTCCTGGTCTGTGTAGCCTCTGTGTACTGTATGTGTGTGGCCGAGTGTGTGTCTCTGATCTGATTCAGAGCCGGCGCGGTCAGATCTGCCCATAGGCTTCTACCGCGGCCAGCCATCCCCCCGCCCCCTCGCTTCCTGGTCTGTGTAGCCTCTGTGTACTGTATGTGTGTGTGGCCGAGTGTGTGTCTCTGATCTGATTCAGAGCCGGCGCGGTCAGATCTGCCCATAGGCTTCTACCGCGGCCAGCCATCCCCCCGCCCCCTCGCTTCCTGGTCTGTGTAGCCTCTGTGTACTGTATGTGTGTGGCCGAGTGTGTGTCTCTGATCTGATTCAGAGCCGGCGCGGTCAGATCTGCCCATAGGCTTCTACCGCGGCCAGCCATCCCCCCGCCCCCTCGCTTCCTGGTCTGTGTAGCCTCTGTGTACTGTATGTGTGTGGCCGAGTGTGTGTCTCTGATCTGATTCAGAGCCGGCGCGGTCAGATCTGCCCATAGGCTTCTACCGCGGCCAGCCATCCCCCCGCCCCCTCGCTTCCTGGTCTGTGTAGCCTCTGTGTACTGTATGTGTGTGGCCGAGTGTGTGTCTCTGATCTGATTCAGAGCCGGCGCGGTCAGATCTGCCCATAGGCTTCTACCGCGGCCAGCCATCCCCCGCCCCCTCGCTTCCTGGTCTGTGTAGCCTCTGTGTACTGTATGTGTGTGGCCGAGTGTGTGTCTCTGATCTGATTCAGAGCCGGCGCGGTCAGATCTGCCCATAGGCTTCTACCGCGGCCAGCCATCCCCCCCCCCCTCGCTTCCTGGTCTGTGTAGCCTCTGTGTACTGTATGTGTGTGGCCGAGTGTGTGTCTCTGATCTGATTCAGAGCCGGCGCGGTCAGATCTGCCCATAGGCTTCTACCGCGGCCAGCCATCCCCCCGCCCCCTCGCTTCCTGGTCTGTGTAGCCTCTGTGTACTGTATGTGTGTGGCCGAGTGTGTGTCTCTGATCTGATTCAGAGCCGGCGCGGTCAGATCTGCCCATAGGCTTCTACCGCGGCCAGCCATCCCCCCGCCCCCTCGCTTCCTGGTCTGTGTAGCCTCTGTGTACTGTATGTGTGTGGCCGAGTGTGTGTCTCTGATCTGATTCAGAGCCGGCGCGGTCAGATCTGCCCATAGGCTTCTACCGCGGCCAGCCATCCCCCCGCCCCCTCGCTTCCTGGTCTGTGTAGCCTCTGTGTACTGTATGTGTGTGGCCGAGTGTGTGTCTCTGATCTGATTCAGAGCCGGCGCGGTCAGATCTGCCCATAGGCTTCTACCGCGGCCAGCCATCCCCCCGCCCCCTCGCTTCCTGGTCTGTGTAGCCTCTGTGTACTGTATGTGTGTGGTGGCCGAGTGTGTGTCTCTGATCTGATTCAGAGCCGGCGCGGTCAGATCTGCCCATAGGCTTCTACCGCGGCCAGCCATCCCCCCGCCCCCTCGCTTCCTGGTCTGTGTAGCCTCTGTGTACTGTATGTGTGTGGCCGAGTGTGTGTCTCTGATCTGATTCAGAGCCGGCGCGGTCAGATCTGCCCATAGGCTTCTACCGCGGCCAGCCATCCCCCGCCCCCTCGCTTCCTGGTCTGTGTAGCCTCTGTGTACTGTATGTGTGTGGCCGAGTGTGTGTCTCTGATCTGATTCAGAGCCGGCGCGGTCAGATCTGCCCATAGGCTTCTACCGCGGCCAGCCATCCCCCCGCCCCCTCGCTTCCTGGTCTGTGTAGCCTCTGTGTACTGTATGTGTGTGGCCGAGTGTGTGTCTCTGATCTGATTCAGAGCCGGCGCGGTCAGATCTGCCCATAGGCTTCTACCGCGGCCAGCCATCCCCCCGCCCCCTCGCTTCCTGGTCTGTGTAGCCTCTGTGTACTGTATGTGTGTGGCCGAGTGTGTGTCTCTGATCTGATTCAGAGCCGGCGCGGTCAGATCTGCCCATAGGCTTCTACCGCGGCCAGCCATCCCCCCGCCCCCTCGCTTCCTGGTCTGTGTAGCCTCTGTGTACTGTATGTGTGTGGCCGAGTGTGTGTCTCTGATCTGATTCAGAGCCGGCGCGGTCAGATCTGCCCATAGGCTTCTACCGCGGCCAGCCATCCCCCCGCCCCCTCGCTTCCTGGTCTGTGTAGCCTCTGTGTACTGTATGTGTGTGGCCGAGTGTGTGTCTCTGATCTGATTCAGAGCCGGCGCGGTCAGATCTGCCCATAGGCTTCTACCGCGGCCAGCCATCCCCCGCCCCCTCGCTTCCTGGTCTGTGTAGCCTCTGTGTACTGTATGTGTGTGGCCGAGTGTGTGTCTCTGATCTGATTCAGAGCCGGCGCGGTCAGATCTGCCCATAGGCTTCTACCGCGGCCAGCCATCCCCCCGCCCCCTCGCTTCCTGGTCTGTGTAGCCTCTGTGTACTGTATGTGTGTGGCCGAGTGTGTGTCTCTGATCTGATTCAGAGCCGGCGCGGTCAGATCTGCCCATAGGCTTCTACCGCGGCCAGCCATCCCCCGCCCCCTCGCTTCCTGGTCTGTGTAGCCTCTGTGTACTGTATGTGTGTGGCCGAGTGTGTGTCTCTGATCTGATTCAGAGCCGGCGCGGTCAGATCTGCCCATAGGCTTCTACCGCGGCCAGCCATCCCCCCGCCCCCTCGCTTCCTGGTCTGTGTAGCCTCTGTGTACTGTATGTGTGTGTGTGGCCGAGTGTGTGTCTCTGATCTGATTCAGAGCCGGCGCGGTCAGATCTGCCCATAGGCTTCTACCGCGGCCAGCCATCCCCCGCCCCTCGCTTCCTGGTCTGTGTAGCCTCTGTGTACTGTATGTGTGTGGCCGAGTGTGTGTCTCTGATCTGATTCAGAGCCGGCGCGGTCAGATCTGCCCATAGGCTTCTACCGCGGCCAGCCATCCCCCCGCCCCCTCGCTTCCTGGTCTGTGTAGCCTCTGTGTACTGTATGTGTGTGGCCGAGTGTGTGTCTCTGATCTGATTCAGAGCCGGCGCGGTCAGATCTGCCCATAGGCTTCTACCGCGGCCAGCCATCCCCCGCCCCCTCGCTTCCTGGTCTGTGTAGCCTCTGTGTACTGTATGTGTGTGGCCGAGTGTGTGTCTCTGATCTGATTCAGAGCCGGCGCGGTCAGATCTGCCCATAGGCTTCTACCGCGGCCAGCCATCCCCCCGCCCCCTCGCTTCCTGGTCTGTGTAGCCTCTGTGTACTGTATGTGTGTGGCCGAGTGTGTGTCTCTGATCTGATTCAGAGCCGGCGCGGTCAGATCTGCCCATAGGCTTCTACCGCGGCCAGCCATCCCCCGCCCCCTCGCTTCCTGGTCTGTGTAGCCTCTGTGTACTGTATGTGTGGGCCGAGTGTGTGTCTCTGATCTGATTCAGAGCCGGCGCGGTCAGATCTGCCCATAGGCTTCTACCGCGGCCAGCCATCCCCCCGCCCCCTCGCTTCCTGGTCTGTGTAGCCTCTGTGTACTGTATGTGTGTGGCCGAGTGTGTGTCTCTGATCTGATTCAGAGCCGGCGCGGTCAGATCTGCCCATAGGCTTCTACCGCGGCCAGCCATCCCCCCGCCCCCTCGCTTCCTGGTCTGTGTAGCCTCTGTGTACTGTATGTGTGTGGCCGAGTGTGTGTCTCTGATCTGATTCAGAGCCGGCGCGGTCAGATCTGCCCATAGGCTTCTACCGCGGCCAGCCATCCCCCCGCCCCCTCGCTTCCTGGTCTGTGTAGCCTCTGTGTACTGTATGTGTGTGGCCGAGTGTGTGTCTCTGATCTGATTCAGAGCCGGCGCGGTCAGATCTGCCCATAGGCTTCTACCGCGGCCAGCCATCCCCCCGCCCCCTCGCTTCCTGGTCTGTGTAGCCTCTGTGTACTGTATGTGTGTGGCCGAGTGTGTGTCTCTGATCTGATTCAGAGCCGGCGCGGTCAGATCTGCCCATAGGCTTCTACCGCGGCCAGCCATCCCCCCGCCCCCTCGCTTCCTGGTCTGTGTAGCCTCTGTGTACTGTATGTGTGTGGCCGAGTGTGTGTCTCTGATCTGATTCAGAGCCGGCGCGGTCAGATCTGCCCATAGGCTTCTACCGCGGCCAGCCATCCCCCGCCCCCTCGCTTCCTGGTCTGTGTAGCCTCTGTGTACTGTATGTGTGTGGCCGAGTGTGTGTCTCTGATCTGATTCAGAGCCGGCGCGGTCAGATCTGCCCATAGGCTTCTACCGCGGCCAGCCATCCCCCCGCCCCCTCGCTTCCTGGTCTGTGTAGCCTCTGTGTACTGTATGTGTGTGGCCGAGTGTGTGTCTCTGATCTGATTCAGAGCCGGCGCGGTCAGATCTGCCCATAGGCTTCTACCGCGGCCAGCCATCCCCCCGCCCCCTCGCTTCCTGGTCTGTGTAGCCTCTGTGTACTGTATGTGTGTGGCCGAGTGTGTGTCTCTGATCTGATTCAGAGCCGGCGCGGTCAGATCTGCCCATAGGCTTCTACCGCGGCCAGCCATCCCCCCGCCCCCTCGCTTCCTGGTCTGTGTAGCCTCTGTGTACTGTATGTGTGTGGCCGAGTGTGTGTCTCTGATCTGATTCAGAGCCGGCGCGGTCAGATCTGCCCATAGGCTTCTACCGCGGCCAGCCATCCCCCCGCCCCCTCGCTTCCTGGTCTGTGTAGCCTCTGTGTACTGTATGTGTGTGGCCGAGTGTGTGTCTCTGATCTGATTCAGAGCCGGCGCGGTCAGATCTGCCCATAGGCTTCTACCGCGGCCAGCCATCCCCCCGCCCCCTCGCTTCCTGGTCTGTGTAGCCTCTGTGTACTGTATGTGTGTGGCCGAGTGTGTGTCTCTGATCTGATTCAGAGCCGGCGCGGTCAGATCTGCCCATAGGCTTCTACCGCGGCCAGCCATCCCCCCGCCCCCTCGCTTCCTGGTCTGTGTAGCCTCTGTGTACTGTATGTGTGTGGCCGAGTGTGTGTCTCTGATCTGATTCAGAGCCGGCGCGGTCAGATCTGCCCATAGGCTTCTACCGCGGCCAGCCATCCCCCCGCCCCCTCGCTTCCTGGTCTGTGTAGCCTCTGTGTACTGTATGTGTGTGGCCGAGTGTGTGTCTCTGATCTGATTCAGAGCCGGCGCGGTCAGATCTGCCCATAGGCTTCTACCGCGGCCAGCCATCCCCCCGCCCCCTCGCTTCCTGGTCTGTGTAGCCTCTGTGTACTGTATGTGTGTGGCCGAGTGTGTGTCTCTGATCTGATTCAGAGCCGGCGCGGTCAGATCTGCCCATAGGCTTCTACCGCGGCCAGCCATCCCCCCGCCCCCTCGCTTCCTGGTCTGTGTAGCCTCTGTGTACTGTATGTGTGTGGCCGAGTGTGTGTCTCTGATCTGATTCAGAGCCGGCGCGGTCAGATCTGCCCATAGGCTTCTACCGCGGCCAGCCATCCCCCGCCCCCTCGCTTCCTGGTCTGTGTAGCCTCTGTGTACTGTATGTGTGTGGCCGAGTGTGTGTCTCTGATCTGATTCAGAGCCGGCGCGGTCAGATCTGCCCATAGGCTTCTACCGCGGCCAGCCATCCCCCCGCCCCCTCGCTTCCTGGTCTGTGTAGCCTCTGTGTACTGTATGTGTGTGGCCGAGTGTGTGTCTCTGATCTGATTCAGAGCCGGCGCGGTCAGATCTGCCCATAGGCTTCTACCGCGGCCAGCCATCCCCCCGCCCCTCGCTTCCTGGTCTGTGTAGCCTCTGTGTACTGTATGTGTGTGGCCGAGTGTGTGTCTCTGATCTGATTCAGAGCCGGCGCGGTCAGATCTGCCCATAGGCTTCTACCGCGGCCAGCCATCCCCCCGCCCCCTCGCTTCCTGGTCTGTGTAGCCTCTGTGTACTGTATGTGTGTGGCCGAGTGTGTGTCTCTGATCTGATTCAGAGCCGGCGCGGTCAGATCTGCCCATAGGCTTCTACCGCGGCCAGCCATCCCCCCGCCCCCTCGCTTCCTGGTCTGTGTAGCCTCTGTGTACTGTATGTGTGTGTGGCCGAGTGTGTGTCTCTGATCTGATTCAGAGCCGGCGCGGTCAGATCTGCCCATAGGCTTCTACCGCGGCCAGCCATCCCCCCGCCCCTCGCTTCCTGGTCTGTGTAGCCTCTGTGTACTGTATGTGTGTGGCCGAGTGTGTGTCTCTGATCTGATTCAGAGCCGGCGCGGTCAGATCTGCCCATAGGCTTCTACCGCGGCCAGCCATCCCCCCGCCCCCTCGCTTCCTGGTCTGTGTAGCCTCTGTGTACTGTATGTGTGTGGCCGAGTGTGTGTCTCTGATCTGATTCAGAGCCGGCGCGGTCAGATCTGCCCATAGGCTTCTACCGCGGCCAGCCATCCCCCCGCCCCCTCGCTTCCTGGTCTGTGTAGCCTCTGTGTACTGTATGTGTGTGGCCGAGTGTGTGTCTCTGATCTGATTCAGAGCCGGCGCGGTCAGATCTGCCCATAGGCTTCTACCGCGGCCAGCCATCCCCCCGCCCCCTCGCTTCCTGGTCTGTGTAGCCTCTGTGTACTGTATGTGTGTGGCCGAGTGTGTGTCTCTGATCTGATTCAGAGCCGGCGCGGTCAGATCTGCCCATAGGCTTCTACCGCGGCCAGCCATCCCCCCGCCCCCTCGCTTCCTGGTCTGTGTAGCCTCTGTGTACTGTATGTGTGTGGCCGAGTGTGTGTCTCTGATCTGATTCAGAGCCGGCGCGGTCAGATCTGCCCATAGGCTTCTACCGCGGCCAGCCATCCCCCGCCCCCTCGCTTCCTGGTCTGTGTAGCCTCTGTGTACTGTATGTGTGTGGCCGAGTGTGTGTCTCTGATCTGATTCAGAGCCGGCGCGGTCAGATCTGCCCATAGGCTTCTACCGCGGCCAGCCATCCCCCCGCCCCCTCGCTTCCTGGTCTGTGTAGCCTCTGTGTACTGTATGTGTGTGGCCGAGTGTGTGTCTCTGATCTGATTCAGAGCCGGCGCGGTCAGATCTGCCCATAGGCTTCTACCGCGGCCAGCCATCCCCCCGCCCCCTCGCTTCCTGGTCTGTGTAGCCTCTGTGTACTGTATGTGTGTGGCCGAGTGTGTGTCTCTGATCTGATTCAGAGCCGGCGCGGTCAGATCTGCCCATAGGCTTCTACCGCGGCCAGCCATCCCCCCGCCCCCTCGCTTCCTGGTCTGTGTAGCCTCTGTGTACTGTATGTGTGTGGCCGAGTGTGTGTCTCTGATCTGATTCAGAGCCGGCGCGGTCAGATCTGCCCATAGGCTTCTACCGCGGCCAGCCATCCCCCCCCCCTCGCTTCCTGGTCTGTGTAGCCTCTGTGTACTGTATGTGTGTGGCCGAGTGTGGTCTCTCTGATCTGATTCAGAGCCGGCGCGGTCAGATCTGCCCATAGGCTTCTACCGCGGCCAGCCATCCCCCCGCCCCCTCGCTTCCTGGTCTGTGTAGCCTCTGTGTACTGTATGTGTGTGCCGAGTGTGTGTCTCTGATCTGATTCAGAGCCGGCGCGGTCAGATCTGCCCATAGGCTTCTACCGCGGCCAGCCATCCCCCCGCCCCCTCGCTTCCTGGTCTGTGTAGCCTCTGTGTACTGTATGTGTGTGGCCGAGTGTGTGTCTCTGATCTGATTCAGAGCCGGCGCGGTCAGATCTGCCCATAGGCTTCTACCGCGGCCAGCCATCCCCCCGCCCCCTCGCTTCCTGGTCTGTGTAGCCTCTGTGTACTGTATGTGTGTGGCCGAGTGTGTGTCTCTGATCTGATTCAGAGCCGGCGCGGTCAGATCTGCCCATAGGCTTCTACCGCGGCCAGCCATCCCCCCGCCCCCTCGCTTCCTGGTCTGTGTAGCCTCTGTGTACTGTATGTGTGTGGCCGAGTGTGTGTCTCTGATCTGATTCAGAGCCGGCGCGGTCAGATCTGCCCATAGGCTTCTACCGCGGCCAGCCATCCCCCCGCCCCCTCGCTTCCTGGTCTGTGTAGCCTCTGTGTACTGTATGTGTGTGGCCGAGTGTGTGTCTCTGATCTGATTCAGAGCCGGCGCGGTCAGATCTGCCCATAGGCTTCTACCGCGGCCAGCCACCCCCGCCCCCTCGCTTCCTGGTCTGTGTAGCCTCTGTGTACTGTATGTGTGTGGCCGAGTGTGTGTCTGATCTGATTCAGAGCCGGCGCGGTCAGATCTGCCCATAGGCTTCTACCGCGGCCAGCCATCCCCCGCCCCCTCGCTTCCTGGTCTGTGTAGCCTCTGTGTACTGTATGTGTGTGGCCGAGTGTGTGTCTCTGATCTGATTCAGAGCCGGCGCGGTCAGATCTGCCCATAGGCTTCTACCGCGGCCAGCCATCCCCCGCCCCCTCGCTTCCTGGTCTGTGTAGCCTCTGTGTACTGTATGTGTGTGGCCGAGTGTGTGTCTCTGATCTGATTCAGAGCCGGCGCGGTCAGATCTGCCCATAGGCTTCTACCGCGGCCAGCCATCCCCCCGCCCCCTCGCTTCCTGGTCTGTGTAGCCTCTGTGTACTGTATGTGTGTGGGCCGAGTGTGTGTCTCTGATCTGATTCAGAGCCGGCGCGGTCAGATCTGCCCATAGGCTTCTACCGCGGCCAGCCATCCCCCCGCCCCTCGCTTCCTGGTCTGTGTAGCCTCTGTGTACTGTATGTGTGTGGCCGAGTGTGTGTCTCTGATCTGATTCAGAGCCGGCGCGGTCAGATCTGCCCATAGGCTTCTACCGCGGCCAGCCATCCCCCCGCCCCCTCGCTTCCTGGTCTGTGTAGCCTCTGTGTACTGTATGTGTGTGGCCGAGTGTGTGTCTCTGATCTGATTCAGAGCCGGCGCGGTCAGATCTGCCCATAGGCTTCTACCGCGGCCAGCCATCCCCCCCGCCCCCTCGTCCTGGTCTGTGTAGCCTCTGTGTACTGTATGTGTGTGGCCGAGTGTGTGTCTCTGATCTGATTCAGAGCCGGCGCGGTCAGATCTGCCCATAGGCTTCTACCGCGGCCAGCCATCCCCCCGCCCCCTCGCTTCCTGGTCTGTGTAGCCTCTGTGTACTGTATGTGTGTGGCCGAGTGTGTGTGTCTCTGATCTGATTCAGAGCCGGCGCGGTCAGATCTGCCCATAGGCTTCTACCGCGGCCAGCCATCCCCCGCCCCCTCGCTTCCTGGTCTGTGTAGCCTCTGTGTACTGTATGTGTGTGGCCGAGTGTGTGTCTCTGATCTGATTCAGAGCCGGCGCGGTCAGATCTGCCCATAGGCTTCTACCGCGGCCAGCCATCCCCCGCCCCCTCGCTTCCTGGTCTGTGTAGCCTCTGTGTACTGTATGTGTGTGGCCGAGTGTGTGTCTCTGATCTGATTCAGAGCCGGCGCGGTCAGATCTGCCCATAGGCTTCTACCGCGGCCAGCCATCCCCCGCCCCCTCGCTTCCTGGTCTGTGTAGCCTCTGTGTACTGTATGTGTGTGGCCGAGTGTGTGTCTCTGATCTGATTCAGAGCCGGCGCGGTCAGATCTGCCCATAGGCTTCTACCGCGGCCAGCCATCCCCCCGCCCCCTCGCTTCCTGGTCTGTGTAGCCTCTGTGTACTGTATGTGTGTGGCCGAGTGTGTGTCTCTGATCTGATTCAGAGCCGGCGCGGTCAGATCTGCCCATAGGCTTCTACCGCGGCCAGCCATCCCCCCGCCCCCTCGCTTCCTGGTCTGTGTAGCCTCTGTGTACTGTATGTGTGTGGCCGAGTGTGTGTCTCTGATCTGATTCAGAGCCGGCGCGGTCAGATCTGCCCATAGGCTTCTACCGCGGCCAGCCATCCCCCCGCCCCCTCGCTTCCTGGTCTGTGTAGCCTCTGTGTACTGTATGTGTGTGGCCGAGTGTGTGTCTCTGATCTGATTCAGAGCCGGCGCGGTCAGATCTGCCCATAGGCTTCTACCGCGGCCAGCCATCCCCCCGCCCCCTCGCTTCCTGGTCTGTGTAGCCTCTGTGTGTACTGTATGTGTGTGGCCGAGTGTGTGTCTCTGATCTGATTCAGAGCCGGCGCGGTCAGATCTGCCCATAGGCTTCTACCGCGGCCAGCCATCCCCCCGCCCCTCGCTTCCTGGTCTGTGTAGCCTCTGTGTACTGTATGTGTGCGTGTGGCCGAGTGTGTGTCTCTGATCTGATTCAGAGCCGGCGCGGTCAGATCTGCCCATAGGCTTCTACCGCGGCCAGCCATCCCCCCGCCCCTCGCTTCCTGGTCTGTGTAGCCTCTGTGTACTGTATGTGTGTGCCGAGTGTGTGTCTCTGATCTGATTCAGAGCCGGCGCGGTCAGATCTGCCCATAGGCTTCTACCGCGGCCAGCCATCCCCCGCCCCCTCGCTTCCTGGTCTGTGTAGCCTCTGTGTACTGTATGTGTGTGGCCGAGTGTGTGTCTCTGATCTGATTCAGAGCCGGCGCGGTCAGATCTGCCCATAGGCTTCTACCGCGGCCAGCCATCCCCCCGCCCCCTCGCTTCCTGGTCTGTGTAGCCTCTGTGTACTGTATGTGCCGTGGCCGAGTGTGTGTCTCTGATCTGATTCAGAGCCGGCGCGGTCAGATCTGCCCATAGGCTTCTACCGCGGCCAGCCATCCCCCCGCCCCCTCGCTTCCTGGTCTGTGTAGCCTCTGTGTACTGTATGTGTGTGGCCGAGTGTGTGTCTCTGATCTGATTCAGAGCCGGCGCGGTCAGATCTGCCCATAGGCTTCTACCGCGGCCAGCCATCCCCCCGCCCCCTCGCTTCCTGGTCTGTGTAGCCTCTGTGTACTGTATGTGTGTGGCCGAGTGTGTGTCTCTGATCTGATTCAGAGCCGGCGCGGTCAGATCTGCCCATAGGCTTCTACCGCGGCCAGCCATCCCCCCGCCCCCTCGCTTCCTGGTCTGTGTAGCCTCTGTGTACTGTATGTGTGTGGCCGAGTGTGTGTCTCTGATCTGATTCAGAGCCGGCGCGGTCAGATCTGCCCATAGGCTTCTACCGCGGCCAGCCATCCCCCGCCCCCTCGCTTCCTGGTCTGTGTAGCCTCTGTGTACTGTATGTGTGTGGCCGAGTGTGTGTCTCTGATCTGATTCAGAGCCGGCGCGGTCAGATCTGCCCATAGGCTTCTACCGCGGCCAGCCATCCCCCGCCCCCTCGCTTCCTGGTCTGTGTAGCCTCTGTGTACTGTATGTGTGTGGCCGAGTGTGTGTCTCTGATCTGATTCAGAGCCGGCGCGGTCAGATCTGCCCATAGGCTTCTACCGCGGCCAGCCATCCCCGCCCCCCTCGCTTCCTGGTCTGTGTAGCCTCTGTGTACTGTATGTGTGTGGCCGAGTGTGTGTCTCTGATCTGATTCAGAGCCGGCGCGGTCAGATCTGCCCATAGGCTTCTACCGCGGCCAGCCATCCCCCCGCCCCCTCGCTTCCTGGTCTGTGTAGCCTCTGTGTACTGTATGTGTGTGGCCGAGTGTGTGTCTCTGATCTGATTCAGAGCCGGCGCGGTCAGATCTGCCCATAGGCTTCTACCGCGGCCAGCCATCCCCCCGCCCCCTCGCTTCCTGGTCTGTGTAGCCTCTGTGTACTGTATGTGTGTGGCCGAGTGTGTGTCTCTGATCTGATTCAGAGCCGGCGCGGTCAGATCTGCCCATAGGCTTCTACCGCGGCCAGCCATCCCCCCGCCCCCTCGCTTCCTGGTCTGTGTAGCCTCTGTGTACTGTATGTGTGTGGCCGAGTGTGTGTCTCTGATCTGATTCAGAGCCGGCGCGGTCAGATCTGCCCATAGGCTTCTACCGCGGCCAGCCATCCCCCCGCCCCCTCGCTTCCTGGTCTGTGTAGCCTCTGTGTACTGTATGTGTGTGTGGCCGAGTGTGTGTCTCTGATCTGATTCAGAGCCGGCGCGGTCAGATCTGCCCATAGGCTTCTACCGCGGCCAGCCATCCCCGCCCCCTCGCTTCCTGGTCTGTGTAGCCTCTGTGTACTGTATGTGTGTGGCCGAGTGTGTGTCTCTGATCTGATTCAGAGCCGGCGCGGTCAGATCTGCCCATAGGCTTCTACCGCGGCCAGCCATCCCCCCGCCCCCTCGCTTCCTGGTCTGTGTAGCCTCTGTGTACTGTATGTGTGTGGCCGAGTGTGTGTCTCTGATCTGATTCAGAGCCGGCGCGGTCAGATCTGCCCATAGGCTTCTACCGCGGCCAGCCATCCCCGCCCCCTCGCTTCCTGGTCTGTGTAGCCTCTGTGTACTGTATGTGTGTGGCCGAGTGTGTGTCTCTGATCTGATTCAGAGCCGGCGCGGTCAGATCTGCCCATAGGCTTCTACCGCGGCCAGCCATCCCCCCGCCCCCTCGCTTCCTGGTCTGTGTAGCCTCTGTGTACTGTATGTGTGTGGCCGAGTGTGTGTCTCTGATCTGATTCAGAGCCGGCGCGGTCAGATCTGCCCATAGGCTTCTACCGCGGCCAGCCATCCCCCCGCCCCCTCGCTTCCTGGTCTGTGTAGCCTCTGTGTACTGTATGTGTGTGGCCGAGTGTGTGTCTCTGATCTGATTCAGAGCCGGCGCGGTCAGATCTGCCCATAGGCTTCTACCGCGGCCAGCCATCCCCCCGCCCCCTCGCTTCCTGGTCTGTGTAGCCTCTGTGTACTGTATGTGTGTGGCCGAGTGTGTCTCTGATCTGATTCAGAGCCGGCGCGGTCAGATCTGCCCATAGGCTTCTACCGCGGCCAGCCATCCCCCCGCCCCCTCGCTTCCTGGTCTGTGTAGCCTCTGTGTACTGTATGTGTGTGGCCGAGTGTGTGTCTCTGATCTGATTCAGAGCCGGCGCGGTCAGATCTGCCCATAGGCTTCTACCGCGGCCAGCCATCCCCCCGCCCCCTCGCTTCCTGGTCTGTGTAGCCTCTGTGTACTGTATGTGTGTGGCCGAGTGTGTGTCTCTGATCTGATTCAGAGCCGGCGCGGTCAGATCTGCCCATAGGCTTCTACCGCGGCCAGCCATCCCCCCGCCCCTCGCTTCCTGGTCTGTGTAGCCTCTGTGTACTGTATGTGTGTGGCCGAGTGTGTGTCTCTGATCTGATTCAGAGCCGGCGCGGTCAGATCTGCCCATAGGCTTCTACCGCGGCCAGCCATCCCCCCGCCCCCTCGCTTCCTGGTCTGTGTAGCCTCTGTGTACTGTATGTGTGTGGCCGAGTGTGTGTCTCTGATCTGATTCAGAGCCGGCGCGGTCAGATCTGCCCATAGGCTTCTACCGCGGCCAGCCATCCCCCCGCCCCCTCGCTTCCTGGTCTGTGTAGCCTCTGTGTACTGTATGTGTGTGGCCGAGTGTGTGTCTCTGATCTGATTCAGAGCCGGCGCGGTCAGATCTGCCCATAGGCTTCTACCGCGGCCAGCCATCCCCCCGCCCCTCGCTTCCTGGTCTGTGTAGCCTCTGTGTACTGTATGTGTGTGGCCGAGTGTGTGTCTCTGATCTGATTCAGAGCCGGCGCGGTCAGATCTGCCCATAGGCTTCTACCGCGGCCAGCCATCCCCCCGCCCCCTCGCTTCCTGGTCTGTGTAGCCTCTGTGTACTGTATGTGTGTGGCCGAGTGTGTGTCTCTGATCTGATTCAGAGCCGGCGCGGTCAGATCTGCCCATAGGCTTCTACCGCGGCCAGCCATCCCCCGCCCCCTCGCTTCCTGGTCTGTGTAGCCTCTGTGTACTGTATGTGTGTGGCCGAGTGTGTGTCTCTGATCTGATTCAGAGCCGGCGCGGTCAGATCTGCCCATAGGCTTCTACCGCGGCCAGCCATCCCCCCGCCCCCTCGCTTCCTGGTCTGTGTAGCCTCTGTGTACTGTATGTGTGTGGCCGAGTGTGTGTCTCTGATCTGATTCAGAGCCGGCGCGGTCAGATCTGCCCATAGGCTTCTACCGCGGCCAGCCATCCCCCGCCCCCTCGCTTCCTGGTCTGTGTAGCCTCTGTGTACTGTATGTGTGTGGCCGAGTGTGTGTCTCTGATCTGATTCAGAGCCGGCGCGGTCAGATCTGCCCATAGGCTTCTACCGCGGCCAGCCATCCCCCCGCCCCCTCGCTTCCTGGTCTGTGTAGCCTCTGTGTACTGTATGTGTGTGGCCGAGTGTGTGTCTCTGATCTGATTCAGAGCCGGCGCGGTCAGATCTGCCCATAGGCTTCTACCGCGGCCAGCCATCCCCCGCCCCCTCGCTTCCTGGTCTGTGTAGCCTCTGTGTACTGTATGTGTGGCCGAGTGTGTGTCTCTGATCTGATTCAGAGCCGGCGCGGTCAGATCTGCCCATAGGCTTCTACCGCGGCCAGCCATCCCCCGCCCCCTCGCTTCCTGGTCTGTGTAGCCTCTGTGTACTGTATGTGTGTGGGCCGAGTGTGTGTCTCTGATCTGATTCAGAGCCGGCGCGGTCAGATCTGCCCATAGGCTTCTACCGCGGCCAGCCATCCCCCGCCCCCTCGCTTCCTGGTCTGTGTAGCCTCTGTGTACTGTATGTGTGTGGCCGAGTGTGTGTCTCTGATCTGATTCAGAGCCGGCGCGGTCAGATCTGCCCATAGGCTTCTACCGCGGCCAGCCATCCCCCCGCCCCCTCGCTTCCTGGTCTGTGTAGCCTCTGTGTACTGTATGTGTGTGTGTGGCCGAGTGTGTGTCTCTGATCTGATTCAGAGCCGGCGCGGTCAGATCTGCCCATAGGCTTCTACCGCGGCCAGCCATCCCCGCCCCTCGCTTCCTGGTCTGTGTAGCCTCTGTGTACTGTATGTGTGTGGCCGAGTGTGTGTCTCTGATCTGATTCAGAGCCGGCGCGGTCAGATCTGCCCATAGGCTTCTACCGCGGCCAGCCATCCCCCGCCCCCTCGCTTCCTGGTCTGTGTAGCCTCTGTGTACTGTATGTGTGTGGCCGAGTGTGTCTCTGATCTGATTCAGAGCCGGCGCGGTCAGATCTGCCCATAGGCTTCTACCGCGGCCAGCCATCCCCCGCCCCCTCGCTTCCTGGTCTGTGTAGCCTCTGTGTACTGTATGTGTGTGGCCGAGTGTGTGTCTCTGATCTGATTCAGAGCCGGCGCGGTCAGATCTGCCCATAGGCTTCTACCGCGGCCAGCCATCCCCCCGCCCCCTCGCTTCCTGGTCTGTGTAGCCTCTGTGTACTGTATGTGTGTGGCCGAGTGTGTGTCTCTGATCTGATTCAGAGCCGGCGCGGTCAGATCTGCCCATAGGCTTCTACCGCGGCCAGCCATCCCCCCGCCCCCTCGCTTCCTGGTCTGTGTAGCCTCTGTGTACTGTATGTGTGGGCCGAGTGTGTGTCTCTGATCTGATTCAGAGCCGGCGCGGTCAGATCTGCCCATAGGCTTCTACCGCGGCCAGCCATCCCCCCGCCCCCTCGCTTCCTGGTCTGTGTAGCCTCTGTGTACTGTATGTGTGTGGCCGAGTGTGTGTCTCTGATCTGATTCAGAGCCGGCGCGGTCAGATCTGCCCATAGGCTTCTACCGCGGCCAGCCATCCCCCCGCCCCTCGCTTCCTGGTCTGTGTAGCCTCTGTGTACTGTATGTGTGGTGCGAGTGTGTGTCTCTGATCTGATTCAGAGCCGGCGCGGTCAGATCTGCCCATAGGCTTCTACCGCGGCCAGCCATCCCCCCGCCCCCTCGCTTCCTGGTCTGTGTAGCCTGTGTACTGTATGTGTGTGGCCGAGTGTGTGTCTCTGATCTGATTCAGAGCCGGCGCGGTCAGATCTGCCCATAGGCTTCTACCGCGGCCAGCCATCCCCCCGCCCCCTCGCTTCCTGGTCTGTGTAGCCTCTGTGTACTGTATGTGTGTGGCCGAGTGTGTGTCTCTGATCTGATTCAGAGCCGGCGCGGTCAGATCTGCCCATAGGCTTCTACCGCGGCCAGCCATCCCCCCGCCCCCTCGCTTCCTGGTCTGTGTAGCCTCTGTGTACTGTATGTGTGTGGCCGAGTGTGTGTCTCTGATCTGATTCAGAGCCGGCGCGGTCAGATCTGCCCATAGGCTTCTACCGCGGCCAGCCATCCCCCGCCCCCTCGCTTCCTGGTCTGTGTAGCCTCTGTGTACTGTATGTGTGTGGCCGAGTGTGTGTCTCTGATCTGATTCAGAGCCGGCGCGGTCAGATCTGCCCATAGGCTTCTACCGCGGCCAGCCATCCCCCCGCCCCCTCGCTTCCTGGTCTGTGTAGCCTCTGTGTACTGTATGTGTGTGGCCGAGTGTGTGTCTCTGATCTGATTCAGAGCCGGCGCGGTCAGATCTGCCCATAGGCTTCTACCGCGGCCAGCCATCCCCCGCCCCCTCGCTTCCTGGTCTGTGTAGCCTCTGTGTACTGTATGTGTGTGGCCGAGTGTGTGTCTCTGATCTGATTCAGAGCCGGCGCGGTCAGATCTGCCCATAGGCTTCTACCGCGGCCAGCCATCCCCCCGCCCCCTCGCTTCCTGGTCTGTGTAGCCTCTGTGTACTGTATGTGTGTGGCCGTGTGGCCGAGTGTGTGTCTCTGATCTGATTCAGAGCCGGCGCGGTCAGATCTGCCCATAGGCTTCTACCGCGGCCAGCCATCCCCCCGCCCCCTCGCTTCCTGGTCTGTGTAGCCTCTGTGTACTGTATGTGTGTGGCCTGTGGCCGAGTGTGTGTCTCTGATCTGATTCAGAGCCGGCGCGGTCAGATCTGCCCATAGGCTTCTACCGCGGCCAGCCATCCCCCCGCCCCCTCGCTTCCTGGTCTGTGTAGCCTCTGTGTACTGTATGTGTGTGGCCGTGTGGCCGAGTGTGTTCTCTGATCTGATTCAGAGCCGGCGCGGTCAGATCTGCCCATAGGCTTCTACCGCGGCCAGCCATCCCCCCGCCCCCTCGCTTCCTGGTCTGTGTAGCCTCTGTGTACTGTATGTGTGTGGCCGTGTGGCCGAGTGTGTGTCTCTGATCTGATTCAGAGCCGGCGCGGTCAGATCTGCCCATAGGCTTCTACCGCGGCCAGCCATCCCCCGCCCCCTCGCTTCCTGGTCTGTGTAGCCTCTGTGTACTGTATGTGTGTGGCCGTGTGGCCGAGTGTGTGTCTCTGATCTGATTCAGAGCCGGCGCGGTCAGATCTGCCCATAGGCTTCTACCGCGGCCAGCCATCCCCCCGCCCCCTCGCTTCCTGGTCTGTGTAGCCTCTGTGTACTGTATGTGGTGGCCGTGTGGCCGAGTGTGTGTCTCTGATCTGATTCAGAGCCGGCGCGGTCAGATCTGCCCATAGGCTTCTACCGCGGCCAGCCATCCCCCCGCCCCCTCGCTTCCTGGTCTGTGTAGCCTCTGTGTACTGTATGTGTGTGGCCGTGTGGCCGAGTGTGTGTCTCTGATCTGATTCAGAGCCGGCGCGGTCAGATCTGCCCATAGGCTTCTACCGCGGCCAGCCATCCCCCCGCCCCCTCGCTTCCTGGTCTGTGTAGCCTCTGTGTACTGTATGTGTGTGCCGTGTGGCCGAGTGTGTCTCTCTGATCTGATTCAGAGCCGGCGCGGTCAGATCTGCCCATAGGCTTCTACCGCGGCCAGCCATCCCCCCGCCCCCTCGCTTCCTGGTCTGTGTAGCCTCTGTGTACTGTATGTGGTGGCCGTGTGGCCGAGTGTGTGTCTCTGATCTGATTCAGAGCCGGCGCGGTCAGATCTGCCCATAGGCTTCTACCGCGGCCAGCCATCCCCCCGCCCCCTCGCTTCCTGGTCTGTGTAGCCTCTGTGTACTGTATGTGTGTGCCGTGTGGCCGAGTGTGTGTCTCTGATCTGATTCAGAGCCGGCGCGGTCAGATCTGCCCATAGGCTTCTACCGCGGCCAGCCATCCCCCGCCCCCTCGCTTCCTGGTCTGTGTAGCCTCTGTGTACTGTATGTGTGTGGCCGTGTGGCCGAGTGTGTGTCTCTGATCTGATTCAGAGCCGGCGCGGTCAGATCTGCCCATAGGCTTCTACCGCGGCCAGCCATCCCCCCGCCCCCTCGCTTCCTGGTCTGTGTAGCCTCTGTGTACTGTATGTGTGTGGCCGTGTGGCCGAGTGTGTCTCTCTGATCTGATTCAGAGCCGGCGCGGTCAGATCTGCCCATAGGCTTCTACCGCGGCCAGCCATCCCCCCGCCCCCTCGCTTCCTGGTCTGTGTAGCCTCTGTGTACTGTATGTGTGTGGCCGTGTGGCCGAGTGTGTGTCTCTCTGATCTGATTCAGAGCCGGCGCGGTCAGATCTGCCCATAGGCTTCTACCGCGGCCAGCCATCCCCCGCCCCCTCGCTTCCTGGTCTGTGTAGCCTCTGTGTACTGTATGTGTGTGGCCGTGTGGCCGAGTGTGTCTCTCTGATCTGATTCAGAGCCGGCGCGGTCAGATCTGCCCATAGGCTTCTACCGCGGCCAGCCATCCCCCCGCCCCTCGCTTCCTGGTCTGTGTAGCCTCTGTGTACTGTATGTGTGTGGCCGTGTGGCCGAGTGTGTCTCTCTGATCTGATTCAGAGCCGGCGCGGTCAGATCTGCCCATAGGCTTCTACCGCGGCCAGCCATCCCCCCGCCCCCTCGCTTCCTGGTCTGTGTAGCCTCTGTGTACTGTATGTGGGTGGCCGTGTGGCCGAGTGTGTCTCTCTGATCTGATTCAGAGCCGGCGCGGTCAGATCTGCCCATAGGCTTCTACCGCGGCCAGCCATCCCCCCGCCCCCTCGCTTCCTGGTCTGTGTAGCCTCTGTGTACTGTATGTGTGTGGCCGTGTGGCCGAGTGTGTCTCTCTGATCTGATTCAGAGCCGGCGCGGTCAGATCTGCCCATAGGCTTCTACCGCGGCCAGCCATCCCCCCGCCCCCTCGCTTCCTGGTCTGTGTAGCCTCTGTGTACTGTATGTGTGGGGCCGTGTGGCCGAGTGTGTCTCTCTGATCTGATTCAGAGCCGGCGCGGTCAGATCTGCCCATAGGCTTCTACCGCGGCCAGCCATCCCCCGCCCCCTCGCTTCCTGGTCTGTGTAGCCTCTGTGTACTGTATGTGTGTGCCGTGTGGCCGAGTGTGTCTCTCTGATCTGATTCAGAGCCGGCGCGGTCAGATCTGCCCATAGGCTTCTACCGCGGCCAGCCATCCCCCCGCCCCCTCGCTTCCTGGTCTGTGTAGCCTCTGTGTACTGTATGTGTGTGGCCGTGTGGCCGAGTGTGTCTCTCTGATCTGATTCAGAGCCGGCGCGGTCAGATCTGCCCATAGGCTTCTACCGCGGCCAGCCATCCCCCCGCCCCCTCGCTTCCTGGTCTGTGTAGCCTCTGTGTACTGTATGTGTGTGGCCGTGTGGCCGAGTGTGTCTCTCTGATCTGATTCAGAGCCGGCGCGGTCAGATCTGCCCATAGGCTTCTACCGCGGCCAGCCATCCCCCCGCCCCCTCGCTTCCTGGTCTGTGTAGCTCTGTGTACTGTATGTGTGTGGCCGTGTGGCCGAGTGTGTCTCTCTGATCTGATTCAGAGCCGGCGCGGTCAGATCTGCCCATAGGCTTCTACCGCGGCCAGCCATCCCCCCGCCCCCTCGCTTCCTGGTCTGTGTAGCCTCTGTGTACTGTATGTGTGTGGCCGTGTGGGCCGAGTGTGTCTCTCTGATCTGATTCAGAGCCGGCGCGGTCAGATCTGCCCATAGGCTTCTACCGCGGCCAGCCATCCCCCCGCCCCCTCGCTTCCTGGTCTGTGTAGCCTCTGTGTACTGTATGTGTGTGGCCGTGTGGCGAGTGTGTCTCTCTGATCTGATTCAGAGCCGGCGCGGTCAGATCTGCCCATAGGCTTCTACCGCGGCCAGCCATCCCCCCGCCCCCTCGCTTCTGGTCTGTGTAGCCTCTGTGTACTGTATGTGTGTGGCCGTGTGGCCGAGTGTGTCTCTCTGATCTGATTCAGAGCCGGCGCGGTCAGATCTGCCCATAGGCTTCTACCGCGGCCAGCCATCCCCCCGCCCCCTCGCTTCCTGGTCTGTGTAGCCTCTGTGTACTGTATGTGTGTGGCCGTGTGGCCGAGTGTGTCTCTCTGATCTGATTCAGAGCCGGCGCGGTCAGATCTGCCCATAGGCTTCTACCGCGGCCAGCCATCCCCCGCCCCCTCGCTTCCTGGTCTGTGTAGCCTCTGTGTACTGTATGTGTGGCCGTGTGGCCGAGTGTGTCTCTCTGATCTGATTCAGAGCCGGCGCGGTCAGATCTGCCCATAGGCTTCTACCGCGGCCAGCCATCCCCCGCCCCTCGCTTCCTGGTCTGTGTAGCCTCTGTGTACTGTATGTGTGTGGCCGTGTGGCCGAGTGTGTCTCTCTGATCTGATTCAGAGCCGGCGCGGTCAGATCTGCCCATAGGCTTCTACCGCGGCCAGCCATCCCCCGCCCCCTCGCTTCCTGGTCTGTGTAGCCTCTGTGTACTGTATGTGTGTGCCGTGTGGCCGAGTGTGTCTCTCTGATCTGATTCAGAGCCGGCGCGGTCAGATCTGCCCATAGGCTTCTACCGCGGCCAGCCATCCCCCCGCCCCTCGCTTCCTGGTCTGTGTAGCCTCTGTGTACTGTATGTGTGTGGCCGTGTGGCCGAGTGTGTCTCTCTGATCTGATTCAGAGCCGGCGCGGTCAGATCTGCCCATAGGCTTCTACCGCGGCCAGCCATCCCCCCGCCCCCTCGCTTCCTGGTCTGTGTAGCCTCTGTGTACTGTATGTGTGTGGCCGTGTGGCCGAGTGTGTCTCTCTGATCTGATTCAGAGCCGGCGCGGTCAGATCTGCCCATAGGCTTCTACCGCGGCCAGCCATCCCCCCGCCCCCTCGCTTCCTGGTCTGTGTAGCCTCTGTGTACTGTATGTGTGTGGCCGTGTGGCCGAGTGTGTCTCTCTGATCTGATTCAGAGCCGGCGCGGTCAGATCTGCCCATAGGCTTCTACCGCGGCCAGCCATCCCCCCGCCCCCTCGCTTCCTGGTCTGTGTAGCCTCTGTGTACTGTATGTGTGTGGCCGTGTGGCCGAGTGTGTCTCTCTGATCTGATTCAGAGCCGGCGCGGTCAGATCTGCCCATAGGCTTCTACCGCGGCCAGCCATCCCCCCGCCCCCTCGCTTCCTGGTCTGTGTAGCCTCTGTGTACTGTATGTGTGTGGGCCGTGTGGCCGAGTGTGTCTCTCTGATCTGATTCAGAGCCGGCGCGGTCAGATCTGCCCATAGGCTTCTACCGCGGCCAGCCATCCCCCCGCCCCCTCGCTTCCTGGTCTGTGTAGCCTCTGTGTACTGTATGTGTGTGGCCGTGTGGCCGAGTGTGTCTCTCTGATCTGATTCAGAGCCGGCGCGGTCAGATCTGCCCATAGGCTTCTACCGCGGCCAGCCATCCCCCCGCCCCCTCGCTTCCTGGTCTGTGTAGCCTCTGTGTACTGTATGTGTGGGCCGTGTGGCCGAGTGTGTCTCTCTGATCTGATTCAGAGCCGGCGCGGTCAGATCTGCCCATAGGCTTCTACCGCGGCCAGCCATCCCCCGCCCCCTCGCTTCCTGGTCTGTGTAGCCTCTGTGTACTGTATGTGTGTGGCCGTGTGGCCGAGTGTGTCTCTCTGATCTGATTCAGAGCCGGCGCGGTCAGATCTGCCCATAGGCTTCTACCGCGGCCAGCCATCCCCCGCCCCCTCGCTTCCTGGTCTGTGTAGCCTCTGTGTACTGTATGTGTGTGGCCGTGTGGCCGAGTGTGTCTCTCTGATCTGATTCAGAGCCGGCGCGGTCAGATCTGCCCATAGGCTTCTACCGCGGCCAGCCATCCCCCCGCCCCCTCGCTTCCTGGTCTGTGTAGCCTCTGTGTACTGTATGTGTGTGGCCGTGTGGCCGAGTGTGTCTCTCTGATCTGATTCAGAGCCGGCGCGGTCAGATCTGCCCATAGGCTTCTACCGCGGCCAGCCATCCCCCGCCCCCTCGCTTCCTGGTCTGTGTAGCCTCTGTGTACTGTATGTGTGTGGCCGTGTGGCCGAGTGTGTCTCTCTGATCTGATTCAGAGCCGGCGCGGTCAGATCTGCCCATAGGCTTCTACCGCGGCCAGCCATCCCCCCGCCCCCTCGCTTCCTGGTCTGTGTAGCCTCTGTGTACTGTATGTGTGTGGGCCGTGTGGCCGAGTGTGTCTCTCTGATCTGATTCAGAGCCGGCGCGGTCAGATCTGCCCATAGGCTTCTACCGCGGCCAGCCATCCCCCCGCCCCCTCGCTTCCTGGTCTGTGTAGCCTCTGTGTACTGTATGTGTGTGGCCGTGTGGCCGAGTGTGTCTCTGATCTGATTCAGAGCCGGCGCGGTCAGATCTGCCCATAGGCTTCTACCGCGGCCAGCCATCCCCCCGCCCCCTCGCTTCCTGGTCTGTGTAGCCTCTGTGTACTGTATGTGTGTGGCCGTGTGGCCGAGTGTGTCTCTCTGATCTGATTCAGAGCCGGCGCGGTCAGATCTGCCCATAGGCTTCTACCGCGGCCAGCCATCCCCCCGCCCCCTCGCTTCCTGGTCTGTGTAGCCTCTGTGTACTGTATGTGTGTGGCCGTGTGGCCGAGTGTGTCTCTCTGATCTGATTCAGAGCCGGCGCGGTCAGATCTGCCCATAGGCTTCTACCGCGGCCAGCCATCCCCCGCCCCCTCGCTTCCTGGTCTGTGTAGCCTCTGTGTACTGTATGTGTGTGGCCGTGTGGCCGAGTGTGTCTCTCTGATCTGATTCAGAGCCGGCGCGGTCAGATCTGCCCATAGGCTTCTACCGCGGCCAGCCATCCCCCCGCCCCCTCGCTTCCTGGTCTGTGTAGCCTCTGTGTACTGTATGTGTGTGGCCGTGTGGCCGAGTGTGTCTCTCTGATCTGATTCAGAGCCGGCGCGGTCACATCTGCCCATAGGCTTCTACCGCGGCCAGCCATCCCCCGCCCCCTCGCTTCCTGGTCTGTGTAGCCTCTGTGTACTGTATGTGTGGGGCCGTGTGGCCGAGTGTGTCTCTCTGATCTGATTCAGAGCCGGCGCGGTCACATCTGCCCATAGGCTTCTACCGCGGCCAGCCATCCCCCGCCCTCGCTTCTGGTCGTGTGTGTAGCCTCTGTGTACTGTATGTGTGTGGCCGTGTGGCCGAGTGTGTCTCTCTGATCTGATTCAGAGCCGGCGCGGTCACATCTGCCCATAGGCTTCTACCGCGGCCAGCCATCCCCCGCCCCCTCGCTTCCTGGTCTGTGTAGCCTCTGTGTACTGTATGTGTGTGGCCGTGTGGCCGAGTGTGTCTCTCTGATCTGATTCAGAGCCGGCGCGGTCACATCTGCCCATAGGCTTCTACCGCGGCCAGCCATCCCCCCGCCCCCTCGCTTCCTGGTCTGTGTAGCCTCTGTGTACTGTATGTGTGTGGCCGTGTGGCCGAGTGTGTCTCTCTGATCTGATTCAGAGCCGGCGCGGTCACATCTGCCCATAGGCTTCTACCGCGGCCAGCCATCCCCCCGCCCCCTCGCTTCCTGGTCTGTGTAGCCTCTGTGTACTGTATGTGTGTGGCCGTGTGGCCGAGTGTCTCTCTGATCTGATTCAGAGCCGGCGCGGTCACATCTGCCCATAGGCTTCTACCGCGGCCAGCCATCCCCCCGCCCCCTCGCTTCCTGGTCTGTGTAGCCTCTGTGTACTGTATGTGTGTGGCCGTGTGGCCGAGTGTGTCTCTCTGATCTGATTCAGAGCCGGCGCGGTCACATCTGCCCATAGGCTTCTACCGCGGCCAGCCATCCCCCGCCCCCTCGCTTCCTGGTCAAGTGTGTGACGTGAGGGCTCATGCCTGCCTTGTATTGTATTGTACTGTATGGCCGTGTATGTCTCTGTGTGTGGCTGAGTCTGGCTGAGTTTGGGGTACTGCGACCACCAGCTGCCCGCCAGCTCCCCCCCCCCTCGCTTCCTGGTCAAGCGTGTGACGTGAGGGCTCATGCCTGCTTTGCATTGTCTTGTACTGTATGGCCGTGTATGTCTGTTTGTGGCTGAGTCTGGCCTGAGCCTGGGGTACCGCGACTACCAGCTGGCCGCCAACTCCCCCGCCCTCTCGCTTCCTGGTCAAGCGTGTCACGTGAGGGCTCATGCCTGCGTTGTATTGTATTGTACTGTACCACCAGCTGGCCGCCAGCTCCCCCGCCCCCTGGCTTCCTGGTCAAGCCTGTGACGTGAGGGCTCATGCCTGCGTTGTATCGGATTGTACTGTATGGCCGTGTATGTCTGTGTGTGGCTGAGTCTGGCCTGAGTCTGAGGTATCGCGACCACCAGCTGGCCACCCCGTCCCTGCTTCCTGTACAGCATGAGTGCTGTGTGTCTCGCTGAGACTCGTTCAGGTTGGTGTGGGCGTGGTGTACCCGGCCACCGGCTGGCCAGCCCCCGTCCCTCCTGTACTGATCACATTCTCATTTTGCATGAAAACAGCCCAGCACCATACAACAGAGCGATGAAAGTAATACAAATGTCACCCTTAACTACAGTGAGTAACAAAATCTCTTGTTCACTGCGGACTGTATAGTTAAGGCAGCATGACAGGTATGTTGGAAGGCAGAAGGAAGAAGTGGTCAAATACTTAATCATCGAGGTGTTTATTAACATCATGCTGGAGGAGGATATTTTTCCATAAAATATTTGGTTGTACATTTTGTTATTGAATTCCTCATATGTTAGGAACATATCTTTGTTGTTGAAAAGCGTCCCACCAATAGATTTTTTATCTTTCAAAATTTCAAATCAATCATGTAAAAACTTCAATTTAATTCATTTTCAGAGCCTACTATAGGCTTATGGGAGCGCAGCTGACCAGTTTTCCTCCCCACACCAGATGGCGCTCAAACATTTATCATACACTGTGAAGCAGGTCCGTTCCGAAGTCTGTTCCACCTTCAAATATCGTGCATCGCATGCGAAGTGTTGGTAGGGTTTATGTTAAGTTGAAATTAGTAAAAGCAAATATAACTATTTGTTTGTAATAGTAAGGTAGGAGTCAGGGTAAACACCGCAAGGACCAGCGGTTGTAGTTCGTAAGAAACTTAAACTCAGGTGAAGGAGAAGGAAACACGTAACGATTGAGAAACGGACTTCAGCACAGCACCGGCTCGGACGTCACTCATCGGTTTGTTTCACGCGACGTTCATGTGGTTTCTGTAAAGAACAAACTGTATTAATTAATATATATGTATGTGTACTCCGAGGTCAGTGTCAGCACTTGTATTTTGCCAAATAGAAAACGTGACACTGAACAGTTGTCGGTGGCTTCACGGTCAGAGCGAGCTGTTAATGCCGGTTTATATTAGCCTGACCGCTAACCAACAGCTAAACGTTAGCACGGGGAGAAGGAGCTGCTCGTTACCGATAGCGTTTCTCTGACAATAACTGTTGTCATCTCATCTTAACTCTACTCTTCACACAGTCAAACACAGTATAGAATACATTATGTATATACATAGGATAGAAACATAAACATTGTCATCACCACTTAAAGAAAGTTATATGTAAGAGCTCAACTTAATTAATAGAATATGGATTAGTCGAATGACAACAATATCTGCAATATGCAGTCGGTTGTTGCAGCCCTCATCTGACTTTATCTTAAAACTGTGTCAGATACTTAATCTATAGTAACTGTTGTCATAATTGCCTAGTGAGACTAAACATTCATTGATAAATTTTATTGATATTGAGTGGATCAGTTCAGCACCAAGAGTGATGACCATCATCACTTCCTTGAAATTATTAAGCTGCCTCCTCTGATTCCAAATGAATTATCTGAGAATAGAGATTAAAAGTTGTTTTAAAGTACTATTTTAATAATGTTGTATTAAACATGTGTATAGAGTAAAGCAATTTAAAGTCCTTGCATAATTTTATATGTTTATCATGTTTTGTGATGATATTTTATGACTGGAGCATGTAGAATATTAGATACCTTTATTTTGAAACCTTTGTCTTCGAGGTATTGCATATTGCCACCAACCAATATCAACGGACAATTGTTAAATTTGTATACACACAATGAGCAATATAATAGCAGCACCGTGGTATTACAGGAAGGACTTCCATGCTCAGTGTTTTGAATCCGATTTTAATAACAGAATGTGATAGTAAGTTGTTTTTCTTCTGCAGATGACAGTTTGTTCTCTGCGGTACAAACATCATGCTTCCCCAGGCGGGTAAAGAGTTCTTGGTTCGTATACAGTTCTTCTGGCGGCCATTTTTCCAGGGTCGGTACCTGCTGCTCACCAACACCCTGAGTGGAGGAGGCATGCTAGCACTGGGAGACCTCCTGCAGCAAAGCCGAGAGATCCGCAGGGAGCCAGGCAAAGTCAGAGACTGGAGCAGAACAGGTAAAGTCAAACTTACATGAAATGACCAACTGGTGCCACAACTGTCAAACATTCCCATCTTTCTGTTGTTGCATCCCTCTTGGATCTCCGTTCTTTGACATCCCAAACCAGAGAATAACTTCAGATTTACACAGGTCACAGTCTGATACCTAACTCACACACATTACCAGAGCGCTCTTTGGAAATATATGCAAAGTCCTCTAAGACCTGAGACAGTTTCACAGCAAGAAGTCAATCCCAAGTAGACAAAACAAGCTTGTCAGAGTCACTCGTACTGTGTTTGGCCCTGACTGTTCATTATCTTTCCTAAATGATGAAGTAAGTCTCCACTTGGCAGACATTTAAGAGATGCCAAAGATTTCCTGACCTGTAAGGAGTTGCTAGGTTCATAAAAGATTGATTTGATAAAAGCTGAAAGTATAGAAATAGAAAGTATGCAATAGTTGCATCAGTGTCTGGGTGGCTGGTCAGTTCCACAAAACAATTTCTCCAGGGGATTTTTTTTATTTTTTTTATGAGGACATATTTGTTTCTTAAAAAACATTTTCCATCTCTCTCTGCAAGTGAACTCTACAACTGTGTGACTCACTGCTGACTTTAGCTGCAGGTGCAGCAGATATGGGTGTATGCTTTGTGTACTTTGAATCAAAACAACGCAAGTATAAACTCTCAGCGTAATTTTCTGACGTCACTACGCTCAAATCTCCTAATAAAGAATAAGAGATAGTTATGATTGACCGACCCATTATCGTTAATCAATCAGTCTCTTATCACTGTCCCTCTACAGGTCGCATGTTTGCAGTGGGTTGCTCCATGGGTCCGGCTGCACTACTGGTACTCCTGGTTGGACAGAATCTACGTGGGCAAAGCGATGCACACGGTCGGGAAGAAGGTTCTGGTGGACCAGCTGATCGCTTCACCGACGATTGGATTGTGGTATTTTTTAGGTGAGAGGGCTTTCAGAATTTATCTCCTTCCTCTCTCAGCACACACATACACACCCTCAACATACATCAGGGTGTTAGCACATAAGCAGTTTCTGTATGAGTCACATTACACGTAAGACACAGTCTACAGAGTCAAAGGTCGCTCTTAAAGACATGGCTGAGGTAAGACAAAAGAAGGCGTTTGTCAGTATCTGAGGTGGAGTTCAAAGATCGTCTGTGATAAACTGTAAATTTGACTGATGTTGTGTTTGAGACTGTCAGTCATTGTTCTATAAGAGTTCATCCCCATCCTCGAAGCTTATCTAAAGTTGTTTTTTCTGAAGCGTGGCACTGACGCACATCTGACAGACGACTTTGTTTATTGCAGGTATGGGAGTCATGGAGGGGCACACTGTATCCGAAGGATGGGAGGAGTTCAGAGACAAGTTCTGGGAATTCTATAAGGCAAGTACATCTGTCAGGGTCTGACCTGCAGATGGAGATGCTCAGGCATTCACCTTATCGTTCACCTATCACAGCATCACATCACATCTTATCACTCAGGCATAACCAGAGACGAAAAGTTGACTTTGTAGCTTTTCATACCCCCACACCTGCAAGAATCATAACTGGAAGAATTGGGTCATCCATATGTGATAAAATACAATTTGATTAATTTGACTTTTTATTTGATCCCTGTCTGGACAATGATGGGTGTAAATTGGCAGAGACCTTTAAGGGGAACACCATGAGGTTGTAATTCTTGTCTGCATTTGTAACTGATGTAACTGATGATTTTGCTTTGATTCAGCTCTGGTGATCACTTAACTTATCACTCGCCACCACATTCTTCACAGCTCCAAGTGCCTGGATTTGTCCATGTGTTGATCACATGTACACTCTTCTCTACATCAACCAGCTCCCCTTTGTGTTTCTGTCTCAACCTTTAAAACGTGATCAGAATAGTTCTATAAAAATTATCACATGGTAACGTTATAACCCCTGAGATGGTGGTTAATGGAGGTTTCTTCTAAATCACCTGTTCCTCCAAATCTTGGTTGCTTGTTGGAAAGTGACTGATAGAGCAAATACAACAGACACTGCCCATGTTTACCAGTGTTTAGCCTGAGTCCTGGATTGATTTCTTGGCCCAGCCATCTGACAGAGCGTGCTTCCCTTCTCTTCTCACAGTGTTAAAAATGTTTGCGCTGTTTAATCTGTCCGGGTTTGTTCATGCTAGTTCCTGTTTTTCTCCCCGGCAGGCGGACTGGTGTGTTTGGCCTGCAGCTCAGATGATCAACTTCTACTTCCTTTCGCCCAAATTCCGCGTCCTGTACATCAACTTTATCACATTAGGGTGGGACACGTACCTCTCCTACCTCAAGCACAGAGTGAGTCAGTGTCACAGGTCATTAAAGGGATATTCTGCTCAGTGTTTCCTGGACAGTTTCCGGGACAAAAATTATTATTATTATTTTAACCATTTCAAATCATGTGTTTTTCACACTGTTGGCTCTATGTTTTTATCTATCACTGTGCCTCTGTAACCCATGCTACATCAAACAATTTAAGTGACATAATAATGAATCACTATTAGAATTACCACTTTTTAAAATAGTTTCATTTGCTTTGTTTGCTTCGTATTGTAATTTTCTCATTAATTGTGTTGTTCATCGTGCTCATAAGTTAAATGAGTGATATGATATTGATAACATTGTTGTGTGTTCTGGTTTGTGTTGTGCCAACAGGACAACAGTCAGCATGCTGACCTGGTGTCAGACAGCAGTGCTGTGGATGTAAAGAAGGAACCATCCAAACCTCTGGAGGAGAAAACTTAACATTCCTGCTCAGCTGAGAGGTTTCCATTGGAAGCAAAAGAACATTTTGCTGTTTCTGTACAGTTCTTCTCCTCCTTTCCAAAATGCTGTAAGACCATTGTGTGCACTACAGTTTTATATTATTCTGATGGTTTTTTCCATCCAACAAAACCACTCCTCTCTCAAGTTTAATTGACCATGTGTTTGTCTGGACTCAGAGGAGATGTCGATACTGAGGTGATGGAGTACATCTCCCTTGTGTCTCTGTCTGTCTGAATGATATGTACTCCTGTAGGAGCATTCAGGGAAGAAAAGCTGCTTCACTGCCCAAAACCACGGCAACTGAATCCACTGTCCAGTTGTTGCACTGGTTATAGTGGGAAGCTGATGACACCCACAGACAATTAACTTCTAAACAAAGTATTGTCTCTGTTGTGTTGTTGTACCCAAACCTTTAAACAGCCTAAATCTAACAGAGTAGCATTCCTTTTGTTTCAACCTTTTTTTATTTTCTGGTTTGACATGGAGGAATACTTATTGATGTGAAACAGCTACTGTGTTTTTAATGCCAACCGATCTTACCTGTGTAAACTTTGCCTTAATATGTAGTCCATTGCCATATGCCATATGCTACGTGGTCTTCAGTTTAGCTCTTTGAAGTTCCTATATGATGCTGCATGATTGTGAATCTATAACGTAGTAATTGTTAAATATAAGAGGGTCTATATTTATATTTCACAGAATCCTCAACTGTGTGTAAACTGAATTCCTGATGGACTGAAGATGTGAAATTAACTTTAAGTATTTTCAGATGATAGTTTTACACTAGTGACTGTAAAAATTAAACTCTGTACTCCATACCTCCAGCTTTTAGTTTTGGCAGACCAGACCAAAATTAGTTTCAGTGGTAACAGACAAACTGCAGAAATGGTGTCAACAGGAAATATGCACATTTATGTGTGTCATTGAGGTCTGTAATGACTTCTGAATGCTATTCAATTATACTGGTTTTATTGTTTGTTTGTTTTTTGTTGTTGTTTTTTATTGTTGAATTTTATGATCAGTTTAATTTATTGAAAAAAAATCATGGCAAGAAAATAAAACAACTTGAAATTTAGCAAATAATGTAAAATAAATTACATTTAACAGAAATCATGGTCATGCTTTTTTTTTTATCTTGTCTGTCACATCTCTTCTGCACAGAAAATAAGACATGATGTTATATATGCAACAGAAAAAGAGCTTCAGTGTGAGAGAAGTGATTTTTAAGAAGCAATGCGTAAATGCAGTAAATGCGTTCACCCTGGGATAATTTGGATCATCACATGTTAGAGAACCCAGCAGAAGTAATCAACAAATGTTACTTCAATGTCATTTGAATGTGTTAGAACTAAAACCTGTGGGCTGCATTGGTCTGAATAACAGCAGCAGAATGGAGCTATTAGCAAATACAGAGCCCTGTTTAAACATTGATGGAAGGTTTGATATGCACCAACCCAACATTTAGATCACTCCTCCTCTGGCGTTCAACACATCCTGCTGTCAAGGATGTAGTGCGCTTGTGCGTCTGCGTGTGGTTGATTGTTGCCGGGATGATTGTCAGTCTTTTCTCTGTCTCAACATGCCTGCAGCGATGCACCTCACTGTACTGGTGTTCCTGTTTACTGTGACAGTCTCTGGAGGTAAGTCAATATTTCACATTTTCACTGTTGTTAGCTTGTTTGACAATTTGCCTAAACGTTGGGTTTAAGTCTTATAAAGATGCAAAGTTATGCAAAGAGGAAACTTACCGCTGTGAGTGGGCGGTTCAGTAGTCTGAGGTAGTCTGGTCGCAGGTTTTTCCTCAGTATACAGGAAATACTTGTATTTTTGAACAGATTTGACACCTTAGAATTAAAACATCTCTCAGTTAGGGTTACCTAACCCTAACCCTAACCCTGTGTTATACTAACACAAAACTTTTTTTCATCTAAGTCAAAGTTTGTCTCCCAGCATTTTGTCCAGCATATGTTACAATGGTGAAATATGCACTGCAAACTGTAAATCCTAAGAAGAAGTTAAAGGAAACGGGAAGGTCACGTCTGGGGGAAAGCTGATGCAAATATTTGATCAGTGACAGAGCTCCTTGGTTAAACTCACTGTGGTGTCTGATACTTACGCAAACACATAAATGAACACACAGGTACACAATGCCAGCAATCCACCTGCATTACCAGCAACCACAAATCATTACCTTACAGGGTTTAATTAATTCTGCCTTATTAAACACAGTCAACAGTCTCAGCTGAATCTCAAAGTAATCTGTGACTTAATGACAGGAGTCACCTTTAGGTGGATCTACAGCCACCGTCTGCGCATATACGATTCCAGTGCATCACTGCTCATAGAATAAAATTTCAGCTTTGCCTTTGAAAAGCCTACAAACCCCCTCTTCCCCACCTTATCCTCATTAGGTCTGATCACTCATTGCAATTTGTCTCTCTGCAGGTTCTGACCCCACATCCCGTGCAACTCAACTTGAGGCAAGTTTAACCACACGAGCTCAACCCCCCACTACTTTATCTACGATAATGAAAACTGACGTCAATTCATCACCAGCAAAAACCATCAGTGCCACAACACAGCATCCAACGACACAAACCCGAGTATCACTTCAGTCACTTCAGAAAAAATGTCATCATCACATCATCACCACCACCGCTGACTTCCCAAAAAACACCCAATACAACAGAGCAGTCCCAGACCAGTCGTCCTCCTGAGACTACACTGACCAACCAGACGTCCAACGATACAGTTTCCCACGGATCGACAACCCCACAAGCATCAGCCTCACCAAATGTCACCAGAACTACCGTGAACACGAGCAGCCCAGGTCAGAGCCAAGGGTTAACTTATTATTCTGAATCATCCATCACCATCATCTGTCTGAACTGAACTGAAATGTAACTGTGTCATTCGTGGGATGGAGGCGATGACATTTTCACCCAGTGGTCACAATTTCATTTGTTAAGAAGCTCATGATCTTACATTGTGTCTTCATCAGGTGTTTCACATGAGCAACAAAAGACGACTTGGCACAAAACCCTGGCCTTGTGGCCATCATCTGCATCTTCTGTATTATCCTCACCCTCGTGCTGGTGGTTGCCACTGTCAAATGTCTCAGATCATCAAGATCCAACTTTGAGAGGCTTGAAGATGTGCCAATGGTGAGTTAGAAAACTTAGTTAAATGCCAGTTTCACATGACAAAAACTTGTGTAACACTTGTTACAATCCAGTTGCAACCACATTTAGACGAGGCAAGAAGGAAAATAACAAATAAAATGCATGAAACTAAAAACAAGAGGAAAAACACAGTTAAAATATTGAGAGGCTTTTCCTGGTGTGTGCAACTTTTTTATATCTCCACCAGCAGGGGGCAACACCGACAACACAAACAAGGTGTAACTTGGCAGCAGTGCATTGTCTCACTCCATATACTGAACTGTGAACCCTGGCAGTGTGTGAAGGCTTGCATTTAAAGCACTGGATGTGTCATTTCTTCCGTTCCCCTCAGCAGTGAGCACAGTGGTTTGCTGCTCTCTTATTTTTTACACAACAGGAAAGCTGACTAGAAGTCTTAACAAATAGGTCAGTGTATGGTGAACGTGTGACCACAAAGCACCTTATTGGAAAAGAAAGTTTATCATTGGCTCTCCATCAGCGTGTCAGCAAGTAGTCATGCAGCCCTAATGATTAAAGTGAAAGTGTAACTAAGAAACTGGACTTCTCACCATGTAAAAAAAAAATAATAATAAAAAAAAAATAGAGACAATGTCTCTGAAGAAGTAAAAGCAAAACACCCCATAGAGACCTGTCAGCAGCTGTCAATAAATCTTTATTGCCAAATGACTGCAGATGCTGTAAATCATGTTCAGGACATTGTATTTGGTTAGAACAGAGAACACAAAAAGAGCTGATTTTGCAAATTGAGCCGCTGACAATGAAAAGATAACTTATAGGTTTAATAAGTGACAGGACTGGTCCCTCCCTTTAAAAAAGTGAGGGACCAGACTATTGCAGTAGGTCTTGTTGGTGGTGTATTATTTTTAATAAGAACTGACTTGATTTAATTTCTTGCAGTATTTCAACAAACTTGGTTTAGTCAAAGAAAGGACAAAACACATTTGTATCTATATTTATTTATATTAGAAAGTCAAACACACAGTATAAAAAGATCTGTGCCTTTGAAAACTTACAAAACACAAAGGAATTTTGTGGCATGAATAATTTCATTTTCCTTGCCTGTGGTGTTCTTCAACAAAATCAAACACATAATTTTAACATTCACCAGATTTTTTCAAGGGGAATATTCACAATATTCGCCAACTATCTCAGGTATGTTGGAAAGTGTCAGTGTTGGTCTTGAGAGAAGAAGACTCTACACCCTGCTCTTGCTCAGTTTCACTATTTATTGAAGGTGAATGTCCAGAAGGACTGAAATGTGGCACTGCAGCAGTTACACACGGTAAAACTTTTAGGTATTGGTAGGTTTGTAATATCACACGTCCAGTGCAGACATCAGCATTAAGTTGCAGGTTATTAGGGATTATTTCTTTCTCTTAACCCCTCGCTTTACTGTTTTTCTCTCATCTCTGCAGAGCAAAGTCAATGAACACTCTCCTTTTGCCCAGCACTCAAAATGACAGAGGAGACTTCATCAGACACCAGAGTCCAGGAGGAGTGCGGTCTGCTGTGGGAGTCTGATGTTTCTGAACACAAAAACAGACATGTTGTCAACACCAGCAGAGGCTCTCAGTTTAGGAACACAAAAAAGACCACTTTTATGGTTTTCTTTTAGGCTCTTATTTCTTTACAAAGCACTTTTGTTACTGACAGTGAATTATCTCTGCCTCAGATTTGACCTTTGACCTGTTAATCTGGCTGTTTGTAATTCTGCTGATTTAGGCTCTGGAGTTTATTCCCCTGTAGTTTCTTCAGCCTAAAAACTACAAATGTAAATCTAATGTTTCCCAGATGATGGTGACATACGTCTTCAACATAAGCACTTATCATTCATGCACCCTTACCTGTAACAAGTTTTGTATTTCCATAATAAGTTTAGGACATGCACACCTGCATGATGTAATGAAAACTGAAGATGCATTGAAAGTGCATGAGAAATTAATGTGCATATGCATATACAAATATATTTTGGGCAAATACACTCTAAACTTATTTGGGGCTAAAAATAATTTAAGATTAGAATATACAAGTGCATGTGAAATCCTATTATTTATTGTCATATTTGATATATAAATAATGTCTTCTCTGGCCTGGGATCTCCACTGCAGATTGTAGTTTAAGTCCTATAAACAGTTCTCAGAGGCCAAAATAAACAGAATGCTTAAATTACATTTGTACGGAAGTCCTGAGAGGCAAATAATGTTGTGATCCATTTTCTTAATTGTTGCCTTCCTAAGACCAGAGGGTTAGTGGTGCACTAAAGCTACTTGTGGCCAGAATGAGTCTTACAAGAAATGACAACCATTTTATATATACCTGTCAAAACTTTTCTGCATTTTCTCAATTGTAAAAGAAAATGAAGATCCTTGCAAAGACTGTGAAAACATTTTTCATTTGTTCCTAAAGACAGAAGATAAAACAACTTACAAAGTGGATGACTAGAATTTTCACTCACCACTGCCTGGGTTTATGGCATGCTTTTTATACCAGTCTCTTGTATATGCATTCACCGTTAGGCATATTTTGATTTTTTTCAATGAAATAAAATGAATATGCCCCAAATGTGTGTATGTGTGTTTTTTCTTTTTGTATTTTGGTATTGTGGTTGTGAGATCCCTGACCTACAATGATGTGTGAAGGAGAATCAACTCCCACAAACCTGCCATCAGCCACACTTTAACATGTCAAGTTTCCCCAGATAGGAGAATCAGACTTCAGTGATAAAGCATGTTGGCTGCAGAGTTTGAGTGTGTGGATTACCGGAAAAGGTCAGAGCCACAAAGATGATGACTGTGTATCTGTGTGGTCAAACTGGATGTGTGTCTGAATCTGATTATGGTCTTGGTCTTGTGTAACGTCATTCACCTAGTGAGATATTTGATAACATTTGTGAGCATATACGGGAACCTTTACTTCTTTTTATCTGTTTTGCAACATAGACAACTGCAAACATTATTTTCTATCTGAGATATGTGGACTATGAATGCATTGATCTTTAATGATCATTATTAGCATTTTCTTGTTCTCCTTTTCAGTTTCATTCTTATTTTCCTCCTCAACAAAGAAATGATTGATACAGAAAGAGACCAGCCAAAAATTTAATCTACTCCGATGACACTCCCCCAGCCCGTCACTGCAAATCAGCTCCTCTGCATTCACCCTGTTGTTTCCTTCAGCAGAGGGACCATCAATAAATGCCTGTGTATGCCAAACCTGAAGCCAGCACCATGTTTGATGGATGAGTTTGTGAGTTTGGGGCCTGAGCTGTACCTTTTTTTTCTATCCTGACTTTTCTCTATCCACCATTTTGATTTAAAGGCTGATTTTATCCCCAGGACTTTATTGCAAAATTTTACTAGTGTGCAAACTATGTGTTTTTGCTCAGCGTGACTTGTACCAGCAACTGTTTTTGAATCTAGGTTGGTAACTTGAGGTTAGCTCTCTGAGGTTATGGTCATGGAGGAAACGTACATCCTGCAGAGCACTCTTGACTCGTGACACAGTAATAAAAGAGAAAAGGAAAAAAAGCGGGGTGTTATTTCCTCACCATGCAAATGGTTTTCTTGTCTGTGGGCACCTTGATGGCTATTTTCTAATTTCCACATGTACACATTATTTGAAACTGAGTTTTGTACTCCTCATACTGGACAGACAACTCTGACTGAACTCATTTCTGCATTGATTGATGCTGAATATACAGTAACACACAGCTACTTGAGAAATATTCAGTACTACTTCTTTGCCCAGTTTGGAGTATCAAAAGTGCTATATATTCATTTAAACTGATTTTCTAACTTGGCATTTTACTATGCTGAATAGCCTCTGTCAGAACTATACATTGATAGATATTAAAGTCTGTGGAGGAGGCCATAAACTGGGGACAAAAGGTCAAAATATGAGTAATAGTGGGAAAAAATGACACACGCCTTTGTGGCCTAAATAAACCCCTGATAAGCAGACAAAGGGTCAGAGCAGGTTATGTTTGAGGTGTGAGTTGTGTCATGTCATTTACTGGATGTAACACCGGGCCAGTGCTGAGCAGAGGGCGCCTGTCAGCGCTGTTTCAGCGAACCTCGTGGTTAGTGTAGTAAAGTTGTTTACGTCCCACCGCCACATTTCCTGTCATGTGACGCGACGGCCGACGTCACGTTGACGCTCGGGGCTCGCCGCGCAGTATGTCGCAGAGTTTGAAGTCTAACTAAGTAGCGAACTTAAGTTGCAGCAATAAAAAATGGACAACAGCGATAAGTGCAGCAGCGTTACCTGACGCACACACACACACCTCCGGGCTGGCGGAGCAGCCTTTTACCTGCGAGGATAAACCCGCGAGAGAGGACGCTCCAGTCTCTGAGGTGAGTTTAAAAGAAATGAGCATTTTAACACGTATCACAGGGTTTCACAGCAGTGACGGTCGATGCCACTGATGTGTCTAAAAACACACGAACACACGTATCCCGATGAAACACAGTGAGAAAGCTTCGGGGCTGAGTTCCTTAAAGTCACTGATGTCTCTGTGAGAAACAACCTGTGTAGTTCCTGTAGGAACATAAAGCCTGTCTGTGACACCCAATGATCACCTATAGATTGATGTTATCTCAATGAATGCAAAAGCCATTCACTGTTAAACACTTATATAGGATTTAACAAAGTGTATGTGTTGTATTTTAGTGTGTTTTCTTTAATATTCCCATAGTATGCCTTTTAAAAAACATGATACACTTTAATGGAAGCTCTTCACAGGATTTGTGGATCATTGTCAATACTCCCACATGGCCTCGCCCTGCACTGATATTTGTATAATATCCTCTGTGGTGTTTATCGTAACATCAGTGCAGCACGTATTCATTAGTATCAGTTGCAGGAGTCTCCAGTCGCTGTTGTGTGGTCCTGTATTTCAGTAATGTAAGCTGCGGCCGTCTCTGTGAAGCCACGGGAATAATTCAGCTTCATGAGCAAACCAACATGGAATGTATTTCCCCAAAATATTACGCGTTCCCTCCTCCTGTCTTTATCTGCTTCCTTCCTCCATATCTGCTTCCTTCATTCTGTCTCTATAACCCCTACACAGATGGTCAGAGACACTCTCTCTCCACATTTTGACAAAGTCTGATCCCTTCCGTTTTTTTTATTTGTGCCTTAAAGGGAAAGATTTAGCTGAAACATCTGATCTCATTTAATCTTGCTGTCATCACTTCTTCTGTTTGCTATATCTCCATTTATTTATGACTGTGTCTCTCTCTTTCTCACACACACACGGACACACATAGACACACACACACACACACACATTTCCAAATCATATGTCAATGTGTAAGAAGAAGCACGAAGAGACTCGTCCTGAATGTTTTTAGTCTGTTTGAATTCAGTGTGTTTTCAGCATGTTCCCCACCACTGTAATGGGTTTGTAAATGTTGTTTTCCTTCAGCTTTATGGGTTAAATCAGTTTTCCTAGTTGGGATTGGCTGTTTTTTGAGCAAGAAAAAGTGTCTAAAAGAAAAATCCACACTTTCAAACAAAGGTTTGGTGATAACTCATCTGTTTAAGAAGTCAGGGACAGTTGATGTATTCATGTCATAAGTTATGAAATGTTTCTTTCGGAGCAGCAGTGATTGTTTCCAGCCTCTATCCATCCACCCATCGAGTTACATAATTCTGCACAGAGCCTTGAGAGGTCTCTGCAGGGTTAAACCCTGTTCTGTCTGAGCAGTTTCTTTATCGTGGGAAACTTTGTGAATTCTTCAGTGTCATCAGTTTAACAACATACACAGAAAAGCTGAGCATGCCTGTCCTGCCGGCGTCCATTAGATGGCATCCTCCTCTAGCACTATACGCCTGTTCTTATCATCCATCACCATCTCAGACTCTTTCATCTGCAAACATTTCCAGAGCCTAAAGCTTAAATCTGCTTTCATCTGCTTGTGTGACTCACTAGGTAATTTAACCAAAAAGTAGTTTTTGTCTTGCAACTTCCCCAGAAATCACTTGTGAGGAGAATAAGGAGGAGGAGGAGGAGGAGGAGGAGGAGGAGGAGGAGGAGGTGACTAAAATACAGATGTGATTTGTCAGTTTTTCAAGTTTGTCACATCAGCAGTATTTTTGTTTTCAGTTTCAGGAGTTGTGGGGCAATTTGTTGTGGCTTTTGCAACTTTCTTTGTGGTGTTCAGATTGCATGCGTGTGTGTGTTTGGAGGCAGTGATGAAACAACAGGACAGACTGGAGGTTGGAGATTGTGACTTGAAAACGCAGAGTGGTTGCTCGGGTGAAACTCAGAACCAGAAGTAAGAGCAGACTGAGCTGAGGTGAGTGTGAGGAAGTACAACCAGAGCAGAGAGCAAACCAGAACAGAAAACAGAGAAGAACCACACCTGTATGGATAGACTGTGATGCACCGTGGTCTTTCAGTCGTTACTACACCACTGTAGCTGAACAAGGTACTTTATCCTCTTTTTGAGTTTGACGCCTGAGTGAGTAACACTCACTCAGTGTTCGGTGGAAAACCCACATGTGTTTATAGTTGAGCCCTTTCCTGTATGATACACAGATATTTGGCCACAGTGGAGGTCAGACAGCTCTCGATACACGTTCTTGAAGCTAGTTAAATTTTAACGCAACACTTACTGTTTTTCAGTACACAACATTTAATTCAAATCAAATCAACAGATAAAAATAAAAGATGAAATTAATGTTAAGAGAGAAAATAAAAGAGACGTGTCACCTAGAATTGAGAAGAGCACGACTGAGGTGACGGTGGATGTCAACTTCAGCTAAAGTGACATTTGTGGTTTGAAGGAGCTTAATACAAAACCATGCTGTAGCAGTTAAATACATAAATGACAACTAAAAGTCTAAAGCAGCTAAACGTTAAAGAAAAACCTAAGTTTGACATTTGAGAACTCGAAAGTTGACACCACCCATGTCTGTGTGTGATGTATGCAGCTCCAGCCCGTGCCTGTTTAGTTCAGCTTAAACAAACAGGCACAGGTAGCTAGTCTGGATCTGTCCAAAAGTAAAACAATACACCCACCAGCTCACACACATTATATATTATTTGTTTAACCAGTACAAAAAATGGGGAAGGGTAAGAATGTGTGTGAACCAGACCGTTTCTGTGCTGCAGCGTTCACCTTGCTAAAGTTGACTGACAACTTTATATTGACAGTTAGAGAGCGGGTGAGCATCCTTTCCCCAAGTACTATTAATTTACTATACTCTATTATTAGAATGTTATTCTAATAGTATTATTTTAATTAGAGGTAAGCCGTAGTGCATAATCACAGAGCCCTCTATGTGTGTGTGGTGTGTGTGTGTGTGTGTGTGTGTGTGGGGGGGGGGGGGGGGGGGGGGGGGGGGGGGTTGTGAATCACGTTCTCCCTCCTTTTCCCTCCTCAGTGAAGCTCTTGAACGTTGCTCAGACTCTTTTGCAGACCTTATCAGTTCTGGTTTAAACAAGCCTATCTTCTATCTGCTGTGCGTCACCACGAGGACAGCATCACAAGACGCCTTGGGTGTTCACTTTATGGTGGTTTGATTGTTGAATCTAAGGACACCGCTGCTGAGATAGTTAATGATTACAGACTCTTCTGTGCCGGGGCAGTGGGGAGCACTCGGCTCAGTCTGCATGCACTCGCTGTTTTGAATTTATCAAATCAGAAGTATTTTCATCTTTAAATTCACCATCTCTTGCTCTAAAAGTGAATTAATTACTTGTAGAGAGAATAGACTGCATAGCCTATGTTTGTGTTAGTGTTGAGCACTGCATGTTTTATTGTGAGACCTTCACTGGTTGACCTTCCTAGTGCACATGCCTTCAATGAAGCACTAATTATAGCCTCATTAGGACCTGAGAGCTCACCAATTAGGTGCCTAAATACACCTAGCAAACAGCAGGCATAAAGCTAATGACATTATTAATGGCCTCGCTCCATTTCGGTGTGTCAGGGAACAAGGGTCCTGGTCCAACTGAACAGAAAACAGCAAGTGTTTAAATTCTTATTTACATGAGAGAAGTGAGTGTGTTGTCTGTAATTAATGAGGTCTGGTTAAACACGAAAGAGTCAACCAGAGAGCTTGTCTTACTTTGACAGCAGCAAAACAGAAAGAGAGAAAAGGCAGGATGTCATCGCTTTGAGAACTGAGAAGCTTCTTTAAAAAGAAACTGACCAAAATGTCACGGTGGCTGTCAGAGAGCAGCTGGGAAGATGCTGTGATCAAAAACGGTTCTGACAGACTGTTGTAGAGCAGATCAGGAGGCAGAGGGTTTCCAGGCTGCCACACTGGAAATCATCAAAGATCAACTTTTTTTTGTTTTTTTCTTCGAGGCAAAAGAAATAACAAATACAGTGATGTACAAGGAAGGATATCCCAGAGTGCGCGCACTTCTGTCAAAGCTGCACAGTCTTTGATATTTCAATAATAGGCCTTGTTCACAGCTGACATTTTGACAGGAGTTGGAGGAGCTTTTTTGGACGCCTCTGGTTCTGGAAGTGAGAGTCCCATTCATTTCTTTCATAGACATTATTACATGACAGCTGGAGCATTTTATAGGCCCAAATCTGCATGAAACTGAATGAATCTTCAGTCCATAAAAACGTAGGAAGGGAAGAATCTGATTTCAACTCCCAAAGTACATTCAGTCAAGAAACATCCAATCACAGAGCTTGAATTTTTGTTATGGGTGGTAGCTAAACGATTCATAGAGAACTGATTAAAAACCTTCTTGACCCCTGGAGCAATGAAACTGAATGATTCAAATCTAAACCAAATGGGTTCATATTCAATGGTACTCAAGACACTTTACTTTTCATTTCACAGTCACAGTTAATTAAAGTCCAGGATATTGTTAAAGAACATTTTGAAACGGGTGATACAGAATAAGGAAAAGCATTTTCCTGATCCTCCCACTATAATAACATTTACAGAGCCTCAGTCAGGGTTCAGGGCCTGAGAGGCAGTAGGCAATTGTCCCCGGCCTGGTCCCTCAGTTTGCTGTGTCCCGGCCTGGTCCGTCACGTTAATGACTGAGTTCCAGTCCAGTCTCTCACAGACCATAAACTGTATATGGCCTAGGCTCGTTCATATGAAGTGCATGAGTGTCCCATTGTCACATCATCAAGTCAGTTTATGTCCTGGTCCTGGTCCTGTCCCATTCCTATCACAGCATCTGGACCCTTTCAGCAACAGCAACAATGCAGACCTTCAGAGGAGGAGGCAGCAGCAAATGTTGAGAATCAAAGATGGAAAGCAAATTCCACGATATGTTAAACGGCTAAACTGTGCAAAAGCATAAATATTGATTGATATTCAAATCTATATTTTAGTCTAACACTGATTGTCTGAGAACTTGTTACGCGGTTAACTGACAGATTCGGATGGCAATGCATTGTCGATAAAAAAGTTTGCTGTGAAAGTTTCTTCTCTGTTGTGTTTTTATTATGTATGCAGAAGAAAAATGAATTGGTAGATTGAATGGACAATTGTAGCCTACAGGGAAGTTTAATAATCTATGACCTTCATAGAGTCCTGCCGAATTATTCAGAAGAAACTGAAACCTTAGACACAAATCTCTTGTTCAGCTCATCATGTCTCATCCCCTGGAGCTACAGTAGGTCTTAACTTATGCAAACAAAGTCAGATTGGGACTCCAGTATGGAATAATCTAATGGACATGGAGCAACAACAGAAATACCCAGTGAAGCATTAATACAGCAAGAGAAAGAAGACTGGAGGGGGCAAAGTGTCTGTTACCTCACTGATTTTACATATACATTCATATACATATTGATACATGGGAATATTTTTTTGAAAGATTTTGTTCAGCACACTTAGTTGGAATCGGATGAAATGCAGATATGTTCATATTAAGCTACTACAAACAAAGGATTTCTTTTGGTGACGTACATTTTTGGATGTGGTATTTGACAAACATAAAAACTATATTTCTTAAATTTAAGAACATAGTTTTTAATCACTTTGCAAATCATGATGGCCAGACACTTATAAAGGGAAACTGAAAGTCAGTGTAGATATTGCACAGAGGGAGCAGTATGTGTTGCAGTATGCAAAGTGTAGGCTCCAGTCTACATTTTGAAAGCAAGACAGGGAATGGGCAATCTCCAACTCAGTCGCATAGTGACTGACTGAAATGGATGAACTATGGTCACTCAGTCAGTCAGTTAGTCACAAACCTCACAGCCATGTTGTTAAAGTCCTAACAAACATACAGACGGCGTCAGTGTCCTTAATGGCAGCCACAGCCTCAGTGTTGACACGTTGGAAAGCACTTTGTACTGATCTCAGGTTAAAAGCTCCACATAAGTGCAGTTCATTCCCCATTTTATGAGCTATTATCCCTCATATGAAGCGAGAAAGGATGTCCGTGTCTCCTAATTTAATCTGTCTCAAAAGACAACACCACGCTTTTTGTCCATGCTGTCAAGTGTGCACAGTAATGTCTGTGTATTGTACTGAATTGTTTGTTACCTGCATCTTTTGGGCAGTGGTCTGTGTGTGACTTGAAAATCAATAAATGAGCCCATCAAAGTATAAAGTGCTTTGTATCCACTTCATTTTCTGTCTGGGCAGAAAAAGCTTTTTAGCGTCTGTGGTGTCTCTGGCATCCTCATACATCCATCCTCCATCGCTCACTCAATCACATGGTAATGCCAGGTGGTGTCGATGAGTCATATGAATTCTTAATGGGCAAGTCAGAGTCAGGGTTTGTTTTTATAGGCCTTTTAAACCACAGTTTTTTCTTCTTTGTGTGTGTGTGTGTGTGTGTGTTTTTTTTTTTTTTTATCTTTATTACAAGTTCCTACTCTGTGCTTTTCCTTATGTATTGTAAAAGTATAAAGTAAGTTTGATTTGGAGGAGTATAATTGGTTTTGAACAGTAGATAGTAGTGAAGTTACAGATGATGAATTTGACAGTGAGTAATAATAGCAGATCTCTCTTCATCTCGTCCTCTTAGACACTATCAGTCTCTTTTGTTTTCTTTAAGACTGAACCAGTTCTATTCATATTCTACATGATGACCAATGTGTCTGAATGTCTTTTGACAAAACTGTGATGGATGACATTTTAAAAACACCTCTCATTGTTCTCTCATCTTTGTTTTAGTTGCTGTCATTCTGCTGCAACATCTAACCAACATCGATGTCTCGGTTTGAGGTAAATAAATTCATGGCTTCTCTTCTTACTCATGCACACACACATGCACACACACCCTCTTACCAGTTTTATCATATTTGCAGTTTACTTTGCTGATAAGTCACACTGAGATCCAACCTCAGTGTGACTCTGCATCTGTGCGTCACGTTGTGTCTCTGTCAGATGATGGAGTTGGATTACTTCACAGCCATTAAAGTTTTATCTCCACTTCAGGGCTTTGTTCACAGTTAATAAAGACCCAAGGGACACACACACACACACATACACACGAACATGACCAGAATCAAATCTGTTGTGGTTTGTTGAAAAGCTAGAAGTGCTTTATGAGGTCCTCTAATTATTTCTTTACACAGGAGGCTGATCTTGCTTCACTGATTTGCTGAATTTGTCAGGTAGAAATCCAGTTTCTAGAGCGTGTGCTGATTGGGTTCAAAAGTTACAGAAATGCACTCAGCTTTCTAGCAAGTCACCAACTGGGCTGCACACAAGCAGGTCATGCTCAGATCAGATGCTGATTCAAATTAAGTTTTATATATATTACATATATATACATGATATACATTATATATTAATCTTGCACAATTATGTTCTCGTCCATGAATTTTGGTGCTGAAGAGCAAGGGCTGTAGAAGTTACTCTTGACTTGTGACTCACTCTCATATTTATCATCACAGACAAGTTTTCAGAAACTCAGCTGACAGTTTCTCTCTCTCACGACTACGAGTGAACTTCGGTGAAAAACATTCAGCTTCTGTCCGCCTGCAGAGTTAATCATGGCACAGAGACCTGTACAGACAGTTAGGTAGGGTGAGAAGGACGTGGATGATTGGAGACCGACTCTATTTATGGAGCCAAGCTAATCATGCTCTTCGCACTCATTATACATACAAGTGAATGTTACAGGTTTAGCTTCTGGCCTTCTCCTGTTCACACTCACATGTCACACATCATCACAAACACACACACACACACACACTGTGGGAGGTTCTATCCAGCTCTGCTCCTCTCATCTTTATGATGAGTTCATATTCATTTTCTCAAAGAGGAAAACAGCGGTGGCTGTGATTGCTCTCATAATTTAATGAAAGATCAACATGTCCTAATGAAATGCTCTTATCGTCTCTGATTACATCACCAATCTGTGTCGGTGTGCTGTCTGAATGTGTAGGTGTGTGTGTGTTTGTGTAGAGAAACAACAGTGCACTCTCCTGTTTTGTGTCTATATGTGCAAGCATATGTGTTTATGTACGAGCACACAGTGTATGAGTGAGTACATGCTGGGTGGAGCAGATGGGAGCCCAGTGGATTGTGGGATAACTGCTGCGTTAAACTTTGGATGTAAACTGGACTATGGTCAGAGCGGGAAGATGCCTGAGCTGTTGGCACTCAACACACACACACACACACACACACACACACACACACACCACACACACACACACACACCTCCTCAGATGGCAGACAACCTTCACAGTGAGATTAGCTGTCAGCTCAAGACCTTCACTGGCTTTTGTTTTCTTTCTATTTCAACCAGTATCTGTCAGAGGAAACAGTGTAGTGCAGTAGCGGGTGTATATTCGTCCTATTGATAACAGGAAAAAGACGAGTCGTAAATGTTAAACAGCCCTGCCGCATGATTAAGTAAAAACGCCCTCTGACACAGATCGAGTTGTTTGTTCTGAGCACAGAAGCTGAATTATGAGGACCTTCTGTAAAGTGTTGTAAGAAAATGACGAGGAGCAGTGGAAAGTTTCTAGGACCAAATTGAAAGCATCTGTTTTGTGACATGAGAGCTGTGATGAAGATCGACTGCAGTAGAGGACAGCTGCCACATTTACACAATAGACTAATCAACAAATGTACAAAAAGAAAACAGAAAAAGAAGAGAGCAAGAGAGTGTCAGACAGATTAAAGGAGTGAAAAAGGTTCATGAAATCACAAACCCAAGACAACAAATAAATATGTAAATGAGCTATAATTATGATAAATGAATATGAATTCAGAGTGTGACTTGCTAGAGAAACTGCAGCTAAATTAAATCTGTATTTGCTGCAACAGATTGAAGTCATGCTAATGGATCGTTCCACTTGGATCATTTTGCCAACAGGGCAAACAGAGAGTAATAAAACAATCAAGCTGTCCCAGACAGACAGAAGAAGCTTCGATGAAGAAGCTCGGTGAACGGTGAAGGATCTGTGATTGAGTCATGACTGTTGTGTGTTTTCATGTAATGATGCATGGTAAAAGTGTTTAAACCTGTTTTTTCCATGCATCATTACGTGAAAACACACAACAGTGTTTAAACCTGTTCTGGTCAGACTCCAGCATGAACTTGAAAATGAGCTTTTCATGTTGATTGATTCATTAGAACATTTAATGCTGGTTGAAAGTGTTGTTATTGCTGAACCTCCAGCAGCACTGATGCAGAGGTCGACTCTGTGGCATTTCAGTCAAACATGACATCATCAGTGTTGGATGTGGTCAGCAGTGGTTGTTCACATGTTGGCCTCTTGAAATTTCCAGTCGTTTATAAGAACCTGTAACTAACCACTCTTTTACCATTTTCATCTTGCCATTTAAATGTCATGTTATTTCAAACAGACCTGTCAACTCCAAAGCATTACAAACCACCAAAGTGTGCAGAGGGCAGAATCATGGGACAGCCTCGATGACGAAGTTAACAGTTTTAAACTTTTAAGAGATCTGCAGGATTTATCCTCTGGAAGCCATGGGTGTCTGCACAATGTTAGGTCACACTGTGAAATATTAAACACATTTGTCACTGACTGAATCAATAAAAGAAGTTGAGTTTGACAGAAGAAAATGTTTGGCGACCTAAGACATCAGTGGTTAACATCAGGTTTAGGTGCCAGGCTCTCAGTGTTAACGAGGAGTGGCTTATTTATAGGCCTGCAATTTTACTGCAGTGCTCAGCAGTCACACAGAGAGAAGTCAGTCAGAGAGCCACAGACTGTTTTTAACAGCCTCGAGCACAAAAGTACAGCAGAATCAGATGCCGGCTGACTAATGACTGTGTGATTCAGTGACCAGAGTGTTGAGAAGTGTTGAGGTTTGGGTTTGACTCCCACTGTGTCCTATCACACTGAAAATACAACAAGCAGTTTAGGAGCAATAGCGAGTCGTTAGCATCGATGCAGCGCTGTGCTCTTGATTAACGGATAGATGTGCGGCGAAGACAAGTGCCATCAGCTCATTGGTTTTTTGGAGGTAGATGCCTACTGAGAATCCCCGTCCTGTCTGAATACACACACACATACACACATACACACACAGCAGTCTTACTACCTGCATCTAATTCTCACGCCCTGTTTGTGGCATGGTGGGAGATCTGCCAGGTGATAACTCAAGCCAGCTGCTCCTTCTCTGCTGCTGATTGGTTGGAGGAAAATGTGTAGGGGAAAAAAATGCTGTAAATAAAGCTGATACAAAACAACAGCTTTGAAGAGAAATTATCAGATCAACGCTTGGGAAAGAAAAAAGCACAAAGATGATGCTGATGGTATCTCTGACTGAGATTTGTTTTGAGTCGGTGACACAAAAACAAGAAGTTCTTTCTGTGCCACAGTGAGAAGATTAAATGATGATGCATTGCACTTCTACCTTAATGAACATGTCACTTGACAGCAAAGTGGGAATCAGTGTCTTGCTCAAGGACACTTTGACACATAAAGAGCTGGGGACTGAACCACCATCTCTGTGGTTAGTGAATGACCTGCTCTCCCTCCTGAGCCGCAGCCACTACAGTATGTCCTTGGCAGTACATTAGTGACCTCTTTCAGTTTTGGATGGTTGTAGTAGGCTACGTGTCAACCCAAAAACCAGCAGTGTGTGTTTGTGCATAAGGTTGCAGTTGGGTTTGTCTTAAGAAAGCCGATTTTATTTTTGTATAACTGAAGATGGCAGGTGTGAAAGCCCATGGCCTCAGATGGTGAGAACAGAGTTGTGACAGATGAACAGCTGGATGGAAGAAAAGATCATAACAAGCAGTGAAACATCTTTATATTTTGAAATAATGAAAAACTAAGAAGTTAATTCTCTGACTTTTGAGGTTCAGTTCCTGGGCCTGGGTTGCTTTGGCGACCATATGAGTCCCTCAACTTCTTCAACTTGATGACAACTTGATGTCCAGATCCTGGCAACTCGCAACCTCGCAACGCAAGGTCCATTTGTTGTGGAGTGTCCTTATCACACAGTCCCCTTCAGGATGTGACACATGATACTCTGGCTCTGTCTCATCTATCTGTGCCTTAAAGATGAGCTTCATTTTTGTTCAACAGCAGCCTATAGAACAATCTCAACTCATGGTCCAATTACTCACTCCTTCAACAAGCACAAGTATAAATGCTTCTGAAGTGTGGTCGGGCACATGGGCACTAGGTTGTACACTGCAGCACAGCCTTATTATATATGCAGCGCTAGGCCTGCCTGCACGTCAGTGTAATGTTGTTATCAGAGCTGCTTTTCAGACAGTTGAGTAGCTTTGGAAAACAAACATGCACACACACACACACACACACTTTTCCAATGTCTGATTGGGGGAGGTGGGTCTGACAATGAAGCCCACTTCACACTGAGGGTGACCAGCTGTGCAGGGGTGAGAAAGTGTTTGATCGTTTCTCTCGATTTCTCTTTTTTCATTCGTTACACAGCTGATGTGTCTTGTTTCACGTTGACAAGAACATGCAAATCTATGAGCGTCTTCCAGAAGAGACACCCTGAATAGGTGCATCATCATAGCATCATCATACTCCCCATATTTCAACAATATCACGTCTCCTCCTGCAGTTTATATTTGAATCAGGTACAAAAACTGCTCTTGTCTGAACATAACATGACCCCTAAACATTTCAAGTTTGCGGAGCATTATATGCAATACATGGGTTGAAACACTTTGTTTATATCGACGGGGAGAAAATAATCAATGGTGCAGCAGGTAGAGGAAAGCAAATCTTTCAAAAATATTAAGCTCAGGAATAAAATGTTGGCTCGATATCCAGTAGTGCTGGAAACAAAGACTGTCTGAGGGGATGGATGTCACGTTTGGTTTTTGATGTGTGGCAGCACCAGTGGGGGAAAACTTTTGTAGCTCGTAGGGAAGCAGATCGATATCTCAGTTCTCACTGAACCACCAGGTTACAACTACTTGAACTCTGCTGCAGCACAGATTACAAAGACACAGGGGGTCTGAGCTGTAGGGGGCTCAGCCACAATAGGCATGGATTTTCAAGGGGTTTCTGTGGTCCTTAGGTGCTTCAGTCTCTTTTGGCATTTTTTAATGGGGAGATGTCATTTTGGTCATACACCCACCCACACACCCACACACACACACACACACACACACACACACACACCCACACACCACACAGACAAGGCTGCTGTCTCTCCACCTGTCATCTCTCAATACTGCTATCCATTAAACTGCATCAGTGGATGTGAAATGGATTTGCAAGGGGAGAATGCAAAACAGGCCGATTTAATGCTCAGGCCAAAAGACAAACTATTTACTTAAGTGTCAGATGTGAAAAGTTTGTTAGACCTGCAGTGCCCACAGCGCCACATGTCCCAGAGTTATACAGGCTGATTCACTGTTGATTCTCCAAGTTATTTGTTGAACTTTCTTCTTGGTGAGAGAAAAAAAAACTAATTTCAGCATTTAATTTATCATGGCAGAAAAAATAAATTATGTATGTATACACAATGTATTCATGCATCAGCAGTGATGCTTTGGAAACATATGGTGACTGTAAATGATTGGATGATGTTCCATTTTTTTGCACATCGAAGTCTCATCTCCAATCTTTTATTTATGGACCTCTCGTTAATTTGTGTTTCTGTTCTCTAATTTATATGATAGACTGTACAGTGTGCTTGGTGGCCATATGAAACATATCAATAATAATGAAGATTATGCTGCTAAGTGTACAATTCATGTGTAGTATGAGGGAGGTGAAGCAGCAGATGGGCAAATCGCTGTTTGGGAACTTTATTGTTTCTGCTTTTACTAATATTTGACCTGCTCACTAATACAAGTGAAGTAGGTTAATGTGTATAATTCAGTACAATTAAACAGCACTGCACACAAACTGCAGCCTCCAAAATGGCCACTAAGTTGAAGCTGCACCTCTTAAATAATAAATTGATTGCAGGGTGTTTGTATTAGGCTGTATCAGTTTTAACCAGATGGACCTAACAAACTGGGGGATCTATGATCTGAACTGCACAAAGTATGTTTTCTAACTCCTACTCCATACTCCTATGTGCTCAGACACTCATGCACTTCTTCCACTTCTCTTGTGGTGCAGGGTCGTCGGGAGTCACTCCCTGTGGCCCAACAGGCCGTGCGGCGGCGTTTTTCCGGCCCACTACTGCTTCCTCCACTGTGGAGACGACACTCCTGCCAGGATCGTCCACTCAACGCCCGACGTCCGTCTGGAGCACACGGCCTGCCACTGGAACGACTGGAAGTGTTGTACAACAAAGCACTGGCCAGCCACGATGAGCACCGGTCAGTAAAACACAAAGACATTACTTTTCTTGTCTCTTTCTGCCTATAGGTCTTTGTTCAGATACTGTGTGAGCTCCTCCTTCATGTATCTAATGAATGAGCTGTGTTTGGGAAGACGGAAGTGTGTCTCTTGTGGGGGTGGGGTGGTTACAGGGGGCGATGGTCAGGATGACAGAAAATGTAACAGGATCAAGGGAGGAATTATTTTAATGGTTTAATGGGCTGATCTCTAGAAGCCTGAGTATGAATACTGAGGAAACCTCATGTGTTGTGTGAATGGAGCTGTGATGCTTTGATGGCTGTGTGGGTGAATACTGCACATCTGGTTGTTAATGCTGTTCATGATGTTGGTTCTCCGGCTTGAATAACACTATGTCACATTAGTGCAGTAAAGATTTCTGCTGATTTTCTTGTGATAAGTTTATCTCAGAAGGTTTCTTGTGTCTATCACAGATAATCTTGGGCGTTGTTATTCTGGTGTGGTGCAGGGTATTTGGTTGATCAGTCAAGTGACAAGTTGATCAGTCAAGTAACTCTTTCTTTCTTTCTTTCTTTCTTCTTTCTTTCTTTCTTTCTTTCTTTCTTTCTTTCTTCTTTCTTTCTTTCTTCTTTCTTTCCTTCTTTCTTTCTTTCTCAAAGGTCAGCAGGGCAGAGTTACCTCAGCTCATTTATTCTCACTCTCTTTGTTGTGTGCTGGTGTTCGGTTTAGTCCAGGTGGACACCGAGGAAACAGCAGGGTTTCTGTCTGATGAACTGAAACTTTTTGACTAACAGTGAAGGCAACAGCTCTGCACACACACACACACACACATCCACAAGGGAAGGGGGGATATGTTTTGTGGTTTCAGGTGACAATGAAAGCTTTCTTATAAAAATGCCTGGTAATTACAGGAACAGAGAGAGGTTACTGCAAGGTCAGTGTGTGTGTGTGTGTGTGTGTGCGTGTGTCACCTTACCTCTTTAGCTACACCACTGTATCTCCCCTTTCTCTTTGGAAAAAAACTTTGACCGTATTCATGGTGAGACATTTAGAAACATTGTGTGCCGTCCAGACCATAATGACAGAGGACTCGACTCAGATAACAATGATTCACTTTAGAATAAAAACCCTTCTTGGATAAACAAGCTTGTTAGCTAATGATACAGCCCAGATTTTCCTCCAGGCTGGTAAACAGTGGGTTTGGTGACATCCAGTTATTCGAACGAGCCGATGTTGCTGCTGCTTTCCTGCAGTGCTACTAAAGCAGACTTATTTGAATATGGGCCGTGCAGCAGCCTTTAGGACATTGAAAGAGACCGTGTGTATAGGTGAATTTCATCTCTGTTCTGTTGTTTCTGAGAGGAACTGTCACTCATACAGAGGCTTTGGTCCAGGGATGCCCTGACCTCTTGACCTCTGGGCCTGACATCCTGTGGGTGGTAGACTATAAGTGTAATGTGGCCTATTGAAGTGAGCAGTTAAATGTAGTTAATATGTCATTTTCTCTAATTGCTGTGATGAAAACAGGAAGCCAAATCTAGTGACATGGCTCATGCACATTTTTCCTAATTTAGATGTTGTTGTTGGGTGGACAGATGCCGAAATGGTCTCTCGGATCATGAGCCCTTAGCATGACTTCTTATTCCTGGGATCCATGCAGCATTTAAGATTAAGTCCCCAGTGTTATATGATGCCACTGTTTCAAAAGAATTAAGTTATCCATGGATGGATAACTTGACTCACTGTGTCAAAACAACTTCAGATGAAGGACCCCTGACTGTGTGGAGGTCTTTACTTGTCTACTCCTCTGAGCCGTGGCCTCTCAATTCATATCAATATCTCCGGAAAGTGTGTTGATACTGAGTGGATTATCCAGGTGGATAAAGAGCTGCTAATTGGGGAAAGAAGGAATGAATACAGTCAAAATTTGACCAAAAGAAGAGGAGGTGAGATGACGCGGAGAGGAGAGGCTGAGTAAAGGAGGGATATACAGAGCAGACAGGAGAGGAGGAGGAGAGAGAGAGAGAGAGAGAGACAGAGAGAGAGAGCGGTGGTCCTGATCGAGGGGTAGACTGACTGGTTTCAGCACTCCGGCTCGTGGACAGCAGCAGCAGCAGCAGCAGCACCATGACGCTCTCGCTCCTTTAACGCGGTTTCCTCCTCTAACTCGCAGCCGGTCTCTTTGCCGCACTTCTTCTCCACGCTCTACTTTGCTCCTTTCGTCAACTGAAAAGCAGAAAACAACCATATAAAAGTACCAAAAAAAAAAAAAAAAAAAAAAAAAAAAATGGAGTGTACTACGCTGAGCAGAGAAGGAGCGGGGCTCGCCAAGCCGCCCAAACATCTGTGGCGACAGCCCAGGACGCACATACGGATCAAACAGCGCTTCAACTCGGACACCGAGCGCTACCTGTGCCGCAACCGGACCCTGGAGAAGCTGCGACCCGGGCTGAAGAAACCCCGCATGTCCTGGCCCTCCTCACTGAAACGGTAACCGCTAAACTCAACACAGGTTCAATCGGCTCCATCGCTCCCCTGTAAGTCAGCGTTATGCAGATGAAGTCCAAAACCGGTGTCAGACAGAAGTAGATCACCGTGACAGTTTAACACAACTTGTTATTCGCTTACCACATGATATGAAAGTGTGACTCATTTTATAGTTTAATAAGGGGGGGGGGCATTAAGGCATCCAAGGTGTGGCAAAGTCTGACAAGACTGAAAACACACTTACACACACAGGTTTGATTACAAACCATAAAATACAGTAGCAAAATAGACACCAGGAGATTTTTATTTTTATTTTTTTACTATAATAAATAAAAGACTACTGCACCAATGTCCATTCATAAAACAGTGTAATATCACCAAATCTCTGCAGACGCCCCTGCTTATATGTGGCGCGAACATCCAGGAGACAAAGCAGTGTGATGATTATGTCTGTTTAGATGATGATGATGATGATGATGATGATGAAGATCACTGGGTCATCACTCTTTGCTGAATGTGATAATGACTTGGTAAAAAAGTCTCTTCTTCCTCTGCCTTGCTGACACCAAAACCTCAAAACAGTCTGGTATAAATAGACGCTGAATGTCGGAGGCTTGGCAAAACACCCACTGTTATGATATTACTTCATTACTTGATTGGCCATAACAAGTGAGTCATACGCTCAGTTGGCAGTTTATTAGGTACACATAGCTAGAAATATTGCAGTCTGATATGACAGTCTTGCCATAAATCCTCCACCATGAAGGATTTAATGTTGAGCTTTTATTGACATTGTTTCAGAGAGGCGCTGATGCATCTCTGTGATCATTTTGGAAGCTGTAGTTTGTGCTGCTCTTGAGCTGTACCGAGTTATCCAGAGAGGAGTTTCCATTATTTAGCCTCACTGGTATAAATGAGTACCGAATCCTGATTTTTGGGGTTCTGCAGAATACTGAATCCACTGTTTAAAGATTCGATCGAATCCGAACCAAATACTGAATCCTACTCCCATCATCAGCCCATACAGTAAACACATTATAAATGCAGTAAACATCACAGAGGGGGTTTTATTCTAACTGTAAAAAAACAATGGGCAATAACTTTCATCACTATTTTGCATTATGCTCACACTCGGAGAACATCATCAAACATTTAAGGTTCAAGTCATTCAGGATACAGGCTTTAGTATTTTTTCTCATTTAAAACAAGAAAGAAAAAGACCGAAAGTGAAATGATTTCCACAGAGCATCACTATAAATGAGGGTGGACAAAGTAGTAGAAACCTCTCTATAATGAGGTGAACTTCAACAGCGCTGCGAACTGCAGGCTCTAAAATGACAGCAAGGTTGAATCAGCAGCTTTCTAAAAAAAACATACTTTGTGCTTTGTAACAGTCGTCTGTATCCTTGGGAACATTTCATTACAACGTGTGTCTTGTCAACATGGCTCAAGGCTTTTAAGAGAGATTGGACACTCATGAACTTTTAAACATTTCATTACAACGTGTGTCTTGTCAACATGGCTCAAGGCTTTTAAGAGAGATTGGACACTCATGACTTTTAATTATCAGGCTGGTGCCGCCCTGTTACATGATGCTGCGTGACTCAGTGTGCGGCCATCGTTGGGGACGTTTGATTTGCAATCTATGATTAATTATTTTCACTTCAGAATATTAATTCTTATAATTAATCAGTAACCCCAACCTGGAGCATGTTGAAGTATGATGTAATTTTAATCATGATACTGTGCTGCAGGCAATTTTGGATTATTACAAAAAAGAAAAAAGAAAAAAAAAGGCAGGCTGTGAAATAACACAGTGTGATTGAGTGGGAGTCTCCTGCAGAGGCCGCCTACCTGGGCTTCTTGCAGCACTCGCTGCACTTTGAGGGATGATGGAGGAGATGTGAGTGATGGTTTAGCCAACAGTGAACGACTCTGCAAACCTCATCCATCAGGCTGATGAGGGGCTCTGACATGCCTCTGTTTCAGTGTGTCGCTCCTCACTCATTCATACCCAAACAGTGTCAGGGGAGAGATTAATAGCCAGTGTCTGGGCCTCACATCTGTGGTGTTGTACATTTCTTTTTGCTTCGAGATTGAGAATCCTGAGGAGAATTGGAAGGAAAATAAAAGAGAAAAGTGCGAAGCCACAAACTTTTTTTCACAATAGATAAATCTTGAATCTGTTTTGTGCAAACTCATTTTGTGGCACTGTGTGGTGAGATTTAGTGCTGCGGCAGTTAAAACTCTGATTCAGCTTCTTTCTAGGGAAACACTCCGCATCCTTCATGTCCTACAGCACAATATGTTGACATGTTGATACGATATGTTGACCTTCCACATTTGGACAGTGTCTGTGTGTGTTTCCTTCCTTCCGGGGAGAAAGAGGAAATCTTGAGTATAAAGGAACAGTGTTCATGTGTGAGACTGGCTGCAGCAGAATTGAACATGCATGAAAACAGCTGTCGCTTCAGCTCGGGCTCCCCAGACGACGCTCGCTGTCAACAAGCACCGCCACGGCCCGTCTCACCTCAGCGGTCCCTCACACTCAAGCTGAAGCGCTTGTTTTGTCACTTCATAGTGCAGCAACATTTTTTTTTAGCCTTGACACCAGTTGAGCATGAACTCTGCTGTGTGGTCTGCACATCAGTGTTGAGAATATGACGTTAATGTTGCTCATGTATAACAGTGTATTTCAGATGGATCTGGTTTATGTTTACAGTCAGACTGGTCTGAACAGCCTGCTGCCTGGACCTGCAGGTGGAAGTTTATTTCCATTTAGACCGCTTCTGCAAATGGGTATTTCTGTCCACTGTGTGTTCACCATCCTCCTCTGCAGCTGATTTGGCAGATCTTCAGTGTATATTGGTCTTGTTAACAAATTTTATGCAGCTTTTTTCGTCCCGTTGTGGTTCCTATCAGATCATCCAGACTGCATTTTTATTGTTTACATATTTCACATCTGAGTATCAATCTAAATCTCCGAAACAGTGTGTCTTTCTGTTTACACCTCATGGGTCTGATGCATTTCCATTTCATGTGGCTATAGCTAGAATCAGATTAGAATCAAGTTTTGTTTTTGTCATGCACTACGGTTTTGTCTCTCTGGTTCACACAGTGTCTGTCTCTGTCTCTGCACTAAAGTGTCATCATGACATCTGTGCTTTCTCTCAAGCACTCACTGTTTCATTAATTTAATGTGTCTCGGTGCATAGTTTGCTCTTCTATTGTCATGTACAGATCTTCTATAGGTCATGTACAGATCATAAATATGTTGCTTTTAACGTGTGTATGTAGGTCACCCTGGGGCCGTGGTTATTTCACACCGATGCGAGATGTGGGTGACTTCCTAACATGAGTGTTCACACTCATGAGAAGGAGGTCTGTCAGATATGAGCAAAACATTAAACTGAACTGAATGTGAACACAGCTGAAACCCAATTCATTCATCACGACAAGGGGACGATGAGAGCGTAGAGATAGAATAAGGACGTGAGTATTTTTCTGTTTATACTGATGCCAGCTGCAGCGGGTGAGTGGAAGATATTCCTCTGGGTTACAGTCTCACTCGGAAGTGAAGAGACGATGATAAAACATGCGGGAAAAATTCAATATGAAAATGACTGGCAGTTGCAATCTGACAGACACGTCAGTTTAATATTCTCAGTTCATGAATAAAGTGCATGAAAACCGTAATAATAAAAGAGAAATTTACATGAACTGAAAAGGAGAATCTGGCAGCGAGCTGATACAGTATGTACTGTACGTGTGGAGGTGTGTGTGGAGGTGTGTGTGTGCGCGTGTGCGCGTGTGTGCATGTGCGTGAAAGCGCGTGTGGGTGTTCACTCACATCAGTGCTGTTGAATAGGCACTAAAAAAAAGACACTGTCATAATAGAAAAAAAGTCGCTTTAAGAATTAAACAAATACAAATATTAGGATAAGGGTTTATCAGTGTCACTCACGGATCACGCCTCATAACAGCAGAGAGTTAGAGTTAGATGTTAGCAGAGTGGAACACGTAAGAAGTGACTTGAAAGTCTTGAGGTCTGTCATGTGTACACCTGGCTCTATCTCCCCAGGTTCACCATCAGAAGAACCAAGGGATGTCTGCGAACCTGGTTATGGAGTAGTTTGAGTGTATGCACCTGTCATGTCATGTTCTCTCACCGAGTCAACTTGATAGTTTGAGTGTAGCGCGTCATTTCACTATCTCCAGTCCTGTGAATGGATGGAAATGCAAACAGATGGAGCTGTAGGTAGGAGTAAGAGCAGTGAGTCAGCCAGCCTCATCGCCACCAACGACACCACCACCACCGACACCACTGGAGCTGTGTTTATTCTCTGAATACATCTTTTCCTTTTTTGTCCCAGAAGCCTCTGATTGGGTTTTGCTCCAGATGACTCAGATCACAGTTAAATATAAATAATCCTCAATTGTCCTCACAACCTCAGCTCTATTTCATTACGTCTTTTGATCCAAGAATAAAACTGCAATTTAAAATAAAAAGGTATTTTGTGAAATGAGTCAGTAGACTGCAGTATTTTAAGTGCAGGATCAATTAAACAGACGATATTGTGTTTGTTGTTGTCCTCAGTGGGAGTTACTACTCCTTTTTGGGCTCCCAGACCGTTATTATGGTCGGTACACTGCAAGAGAGACAGGACAGTGTGGGGGGGGGGGCATGCAGCAAAGGGCTGCGAGGCGGATTTGGACCTGGACCACCGCAATCTGGGGACTAAGCCAATGTGGTACATGCTGTATGGGATGAGCCACAGTGACAATTCATTTTAAGCATCCCTAATCAGCACTCATAAGCCATATGTGAACATCTAAGAAATGGTTCAAAACACACTTTAGTGTTTTTATAAGAAGGTACAAGGCTTTATTAGTTTCCTTAAGTTATTTGTCAATAGCTGCAGCTCCAAGGCTCTTGGTTGAACGAAACAAAACAGTCATGAGCATTTCACAAAAACTCAGTGATAAATAGTTCAAATAATGACCATATGAAAATAGCTGTTAGATGTTCCATATATTTATATTTAATATTGCCTGGCTTGTGTTGTTTTCCTTTCGACAGTGTGTTTAGAAAGTGCAGGAACTACAGTCTCATGTGTCGCTGCAGGATTAAACTCTACCACAGATTTCTCCTCTCCCCTTATTCATCTTTCTTCCTTCTGTAAATCATCCTATAAAGCTAATTTCCACTTCATTTTTATCTGCATGCGTTTCTGCATGTGTATGAAATGTGAACGTGGAGCGTGATGACAGGGTGGTAAATGTCACAGAGGAAGGTGGAGGGTGGTTGGGGGCTGGGCAGCTGAACTGAAGGTTATCTATCTGATCAGTCTTGTGTTTCGGTGAAAGACACAGAGCTCGTCTGGATTGGCAGTTCAGCTGCAGGAGGAAAAGTGAGAGCTAATGCGCTCGTGTTTAATACGTGTAGCTGCGTGAACTGACCTGCAGGTGTCAGTTGTTGGTGTGATATTTATTATGTAACACAGACTCTATTCAGTGCCACTGTGCCCACTGCAGGGGGGGGGGTGAGGTGTGTGTGTGTGTGTGTGTGTGTGTGTGTGTGTGTGTGTGTGTGGTGGGGAGTGGGTGAACCTCTAGTTAAATCAAAGGCAGTTGATGGTTTCTGCCTTGGACTTTTACATTCAGATAAAAGCCACTGGGCTGTGGGTCATTTCTCTTTTTGAAATCTTTTCAGGGAGTGAGAACGGTTGTATGAAAAGAAACAAAAACATAAGCAGAGGTATTGATCCTGACTGAATATATTAGTGGCTTATTGATTCTGATGATGTTTGATGAAACATGAATCTTCCGTAGAGACTTAAAAATAAAATAATTCCAACATAAGTTGGGATGAGATTTTCATTTATGCTTCGTGCTTTTACTTGTACAGAGCCTCAGGAGATAATTGATCTCCCTGATTTGTATGTGTCTTCAAAAGAAACCAATACAGAAGGATTTGTAGAACCAAGAATATAAATATTGCACTGGCGCTACACATATATCTCTTTCCGCTCCTTAGTTTCATCTCTCTAGATAAGGTGTATACAGCCAGAGATGTCCCATTTATCACACAATCCATCCTGATGAATAGAGTCGAGGCAGTGCAGGTGCTCCCTTTGAGCGAACCGGAAAAAGTGTTTGTGACTGTAAAAGGTGAGGGTGAACATTGCAGCAACATTGATTTATTAACACACTGCAGTTTATTGAAGAGCTGACAGAGGAAACACGGAGCAGCCGACACCTCTCCTCCACACTGTCAGCCAAAGACGCTCAGAGTGGTCCGGGGAGACGCTGTTCTGTCTGTCTCTGCGTTTGTTTTTCATCAGGCTGTTGGCCAGTAACAATTAGTTGGGACGCTGGAGACTGTTCTCAGACAAATGACAGGTGGAAGACAAGCAGAAAAAAAACAAGAACTCTCGACACTTTACTTTAAGATTTCCCACTCTGGTAGCAAGAAGCAGTCATTTGTGTTTATGGATATTGTTCGTAGCATAGTAGTAGTATTCTTTCTTTTATGGTGTAAAGTTTACATTTATTTGTTGCTGTTTAGTCTCCGATTCATCATGTATGATCTGCTGTATTACAGTTCCTTTGTATTACAGGTCGTCAGTCACTTTGCCTCCTTCCTGATGTCTTACTTTTTTGCATAAATGTTTAAGATCATCAAACAAATGTTAATGTCAGACAAAGATAACCCAAGTAAATATAAAATGCAGTTTTTTAAATGATGATTTCATTGGTTTGCTGGAGTCCCAAAGCTTTAGAAATGTTTTTGTAACTTTTTCCAGACCGATAGTTGTTAGTGACTTTGTTTTTTCATCTGTTCTTGAATTTCTTTAGCTCGCAGCATGTTGTTGTTGTTTTTTGAGGTCTCTCAGCCTACTTGGTTTTGTCAGACAGGTTCTATTGAAGTGATTTCTTGATTCAACAACTCTATCAGGTGCAGACAGAAAAAAATGGTTCATCACAAACCTACCTGGCCCTTTTTTCATAGGGCCAGGTAGGTTTGGATAGAAACATTGCATTTTATATTTACTTGGGTTATCTTTGTCTAATATTAAAATTGGCTTGATAATCTTAAACATGTAAGTGTGACAAATATGTGAAATACGTAAGAAATCAGGAAGGGGGCAAATACTTTTTCATGGTACTGTATGTGGAGCATGAGAAGCAGCAGGACTGTGGGTGATCAGGTCCAGATTTCAGAGGAAAAACACTGGAAAGAATTTGTCTTTGTCCTCCTCGTGTCGCAACGACCTGACAAACATGATTTACTTAAAAGGGTTTCTGTTGCATTCAGAGGCCAAGATGTATCTCTTGCTGTATTTGGTCATGAAAATGTAAGAGGCCATTAAGTTCCGACACACAGACTCATGAGGCCCTAATTTATCCCCTGGAGAGAAGATCACAGCAGAGACTTTGGTTCTCCTCCCCCTCGATTCCTCTTTGCTGACGACAGAACGACACAATCAAAATGTAAATCAGATGAGGTTTAATTATTTTCCTAGAATAACAACGAGGAACCACAACTCCCCGAAAAGCACTGGGTTGTTCATTTGCTGACATCTGACAGTAGTCTGATATGACTGATGAAATTCATCAAAACCTTTTTGTTCTTGTTTTTAATCACTGCAGCTGTGTTCCTCCATCCAGCTTCATATTGTTGGTTATTGTTTGCCATTTTAGGCATAATGAAATGTCTTTTGTGAAAGTGAAGGCAATAGCACCCATTGTGGGAACAGTCATTCACTTTTTAACATCAACACAAAGCACAGGCATCACAGTTTACTGATCATTTTAACATCTTCTTTACTGGCACTAGTAGCAGACACATGGTTCAGTGTGTCCAGAGTTTGTGATGATCAGCTGTGTGTCCTCACCAAAGGGCTCGGTGGATAGTTTTGGAACAGTGATAGCTGGACTCTTAAAACTTTCCTCTGCTGATTTTTGAAAACAGCTTTTGACCCACAAGTGGCCAAAAAACCACATGCTGTTTACAGGCGAATGTGACAAACAGCCAGGCAGCGCACAAGCAGTGATTTCTCATTCCAGTCAAGCTTAAGAGATGGGAGGTTTTTCAAGGCCACAGATTTCCATTTGTTCCACAGGAGCACTCAAGGCTCATCAAAAAGTATATTTGATGCCAAATCTTACCCTAATGGGAGTTGCTTGCTACAAGCATCAGGCAGTCAGCAGAGGCGCCCTGTACTCATGGACAAATAAAACTGGACTGGTATCGAATTTTTTTTTCTTTTCTTTTTTTTTTGAAGCACATTTCCCATTTAAAGATGCTTTTTATAAAAGTGATTTTTGAGTTTCTTCATTCATGTCAATGCTTATTTTTCGTACAGACGCTTATTTTAACCCAACTTTTGGGTTGAATATTCGACTCAGAAGGTGGGGTAAATAGAAAGACCACCTATACCACTTTTCAACCTAAGTCTGACCAACCCAGCAAACCAGTTATTACAAAAAAATGACCCAATACCTCAAACAACCCAGGAGTTGGGTTAAAATAAAAACCCTACAGCCCAGAAAATGGGTCACTCTAAAAAATAACATAAAAATTTAACCCAATGCCAGAAAACCAGTAACTGGGTTACAAAAATAACAAAAAAATGTGCAATTTAATCTTTCAAAACTTGTTACCACGATGTCAGTGGGACAAATTCAAAATGTGCAGCCTCTATAATTTCTTAGAAAGCCCTTCTTTTATTCTTTTGGTTTTTTTTAAAGATGCTTTTTGCCTTTATTTGATTGGACAGTGTGTGACAGGAAAGCATGGAGGACTGACATGCACTCAAGATCGTCTCCATGGAGAATTGAACCATCGATCAGCGCTTCACAACGTGGGGACCTCCTCTCCAACTACTAACCCACCGAGCGACCCACCCCCCCATTCTTTTATTCTACATAGACAGATTGACATGCATAATCAAACTTTGTTCTGAAACTACACACTTAGCTTTGATACAACGCTGCATCCTTTAAAAAATGTTTGCTGTCCTTGTGCTCCCTGCTCATTTGCCGTGGGCTGGTTGTGAGACTCATATAGAATCGACAATGTTTACTCTTTTCCCAGTCCGACCAGTCGCCCGTGGCAGAATCATGTCAGGCGTTTCTTGGAAACTGCTGTTTCTGCCTGCTTGATAAACTTGTTTGTTGATTTTACTCAGGATGTGATGCCTTATGGTGCTTTTGATGCCCTGTTATGGCTCCATAGAATAAATTTGTCACTGCCATCCTCGCTGCAAAAGAATGATCAATGAAGCCTCTCAAACTGCAACATGAGGAAAATGTTATATAAATCAAAAAGGTGAAAAGGTTTATTAGTGAGTGAGGAAAATGACACTCATATATTGCATGCTGGCTTCCTAGCTTCTATAGCCTCTCAATAATAACCAAAGTGAAGCAACTATGTCTGATTTGATTTGGGAAACTGAATTGTGCATATGCTGTTTATTTTAACCTGTATTCAAAATGATAACACAAGCAAATTGTTTCCTAAAACTCTTACATACGAAACAGTAGTTAAGCATAAAATCCATTGAAATTCAGAAAGAAACAACTTTGAGTCAAAAGTCCAGTGTGTAGCTCCCAGCTGAAATTGGCCCATTGTAAATAATTTCAGAGTCATTTCTACCCTTTGAGGGGATGTTTTGCATAATGTGGGGGTAATAGCAGGATAATGGCCTGACCTGAAGCTCTTGCTTGACATGCTCTTAGGAATAAAAATGCGTGTTGAGTGTAATATCTGGTCATTTTTATCCCCTATATCTCTGCGGAAAGAGTGTTCCCCTCCCTCACCTCATCAGTCTAGAGTCTGTATTTTTCTTCCTCACTTCAACTAAATGTGCAGCTTTGTATAATGTTTGATATAATTTATAATGTATGGAGAATAGGAAAGTAGCCATGGGCTGTAGGCTTGCTAGTCAAATGTGTCCCAGTCAGTTGGTAACAATAAATAATGAATGTTTCGAAGGCCACAAAAACAGGAAATGAAAAATATTAATGAGTCAACATGAGGAGATCTGCCATCTCTCTTATTATCTCTCTGGTGGCGTCCTACTCACAAGAGGGAAAGTAAACAGTGTCCAAATGGCACAAGCAAGGCGGTTCAGTCTTAGTCGAGTTTGCATGTTCTCCTTTCCCATTTCACACCAAAAGATCCATGTTGGCTATTGTGTTTTAAAATAACCAGCATTAGTCTGAGGATAAAAACTATAAATATTAAACCTATCCTGCAGTTGGGGATGTAGTTAGTCCTTGGGCAACTGGGAAATGGAAATGTCTTTTTTTGTTTGTGGTCGAAGGAAGGTGACACCTGTTATCTCAACGAAGCTCATTGTTATTATCTGGAAAAAGGGGGGTGGGGGGCAGTTTCCCCCCTTTCTTTCAACACAAGTGTTGGTTGTAGGGTTGCATACCATGTATCCCTGTGTAGAAAGCAATCACAACAACAAATCGTGTTTCTGATCCAACTGGCAGCTGCGCAGCGATAGCCAGGTGATTGAGCTCTATGGGAGAATAAGGGAGTAAAGCACTTCTCATCATGTGCATATGTTGCCCACTGATTCAGTCAAGGCACAACAGATGAGAGAGGTGAATGCATTTGCTCATGATAAACCTTGATGAATTACAAAACAACACTCGGTGAAACCAGGAGAGATTTTTATCCCTGCCCTTGCAGTGACCTCACTCTTGTGAGAGGCGTGTGTGTGTGTCTGAATCCTGTTTCATTTGTTTCAATGCTGCTCTAAGTGGAGAGACGGGAGGAAAATTATATTTTTCCTTTGTTAATATGTTTTTTTTATATCTTGTCAAACTATAGAGAGCCTCTCACCTGTGTCGACACCCAGCACTTTCAACACACAGCATCTCCTGAACTCATCTCTATGGGTGACATTTCAGGATGAACTAATCCTCATTATTATACGAGGATCATATGAAGCTCAGATCTCTGCATGTGTCCGTTTCATAGCTGGACATCCCTGACTCTCTCACATATACATAAAAAAAATCAAAATAAGCAACTCTATTATATATTTCCAAGACATTACTACGTCTGTAGCAGCAGATGTTATTCATTCTTAAGTTATTTTTGTCCATTTGTGCCTTTTTTGGATAGTTGTGTTGTGGTACTCAAGACTGGTCTTGGTCTCAAGTCTAACCTAACCCTAACCCCCTTAGTCTTGGTCTTGACTCGGTCTTGACCCTCTCACAGTCTTGGTCTTGGTCTTGGTCTTGACCTTAACCACAACACTATTGGATAGATGAGCCAACATAGAGGGAGAGCGGCAACAAAACAAGTAGAAATACATGGGATTTAAGGGTTAGATGTATTGATGCTGGGGAACAGGTCCTTACCACATCATAGTGAACAAATTTGCCAAATCTGGCTCCCATATTGGACCTTTATATTATAGGACTTAACAAATATTTCATTGAAGATGTTTTCAGATGAAGAAAATACAACAAATTCAACACTGTTGCAATGAGATATATGTTTTAGCAGCTATGAGCTCTTACAAACTCCATTTACTACAGTGTTTTTCCATGCAATAGCTTTAATATTAATAGTTTTTAATTCGTTAGGAGCTCCACAGAGAACACTAACATGTATCTGTACACTGACAGACACATCTGGTATTGTGAACCACCTCTGCAATTATTGAAAGTGCAGCTGCTTTGGAGATACTTGCTACTTTGCCTGCTTAGGTGGTTGGCAACAACTTAGTCACCCATCCACCCAAACCCCTCCCTCACTTCCTCAGCACCTTTGTTCCTCGTCCTCCTCTCCACCTCACACAGAAACAATATATCTGTAATATCTGTAATTGCTTTAGTTTCGTGTATTATGAGAAGCGGCGAATAATACAGATCCATTCCAGGGGCAAACAGGAGGCGGTCGACATAATGACTCTGATTCATCACACCGATGCACATCTGTGGTTGTGTTGAGTCACGGGGAATCTCGATGCTGATTACTCAGAGACAAGCGGAGAATGGGATTTGTTGTCCAGTCAGAGCAGGAAGCTCTGGCCGTCTCTGCAGCAACGGTCGTCTCCCTGTCGATGTTATGAACCTGACTGCGTTACTGCATGTTAATCATCATCATCAAATCATTGCCAAATTAACTGCGATACATCATGTTAATTGTCAGACACAAAAGAGATCACAGTGGAGTCGGTAAGCAGCCTCCATCTCATGTCTCGTTGTGATGAAGGGATGAAAACTTGTTGCTGTGTCAGTAGAGATGCTGCTGCTGTGAAATCTGCAAGACAAAAACAAAAATGGATGCTGCTGCTTTATCTTATTTGAGTTTTCTCTGCTCATTATGTGTATGTATTACACAAAGCGTTGAAACCAATCTGTGTGACTGGGCACCGATGAAAATTGTCACTCAAAGTCTAATTAACTGATTTTAAAATGCTCAAAGCAGCACAACAAAAGCTTTGTCAAACTGCTCGACCAAAGTCTGTGTGGTATTCACAAATACATTTCACAGGGGGTCTGTGATGTTTGTGTTGCACAAGAATAGTAATCAACCTGACGCCCTCTGCCTCAAGAGACTGCTCTAATGTGGTTAAAGTAATAATTTTAGTTTTCATTAATTTCTAACAGAATTACAGCTGCTTTAGGCAAGTTTGGTATGTTAAAATACAAGTGTAAATCACAAATAGTGCACAGAAGGCCAGGTTGTGTCCTGTGGTTGAGATGCTGTTGATCAGCTCTAATTAAATTCTCTCCATTCTGGTTTAACAAATGGAGACAACTGGAAAATCTCATATATATGTATATCTCCTACATAATGGAGATTCAGATGTTGTTGACTGAAGACTGTGCTCACTCGGCATTGAACCTTAGACAACATAGATGAACATGAATTGCATCCTGGCTCCTAATCTAATCAGAGAAAAACTAGAGACACCAAAGGTGGCGGCAGGTTTCACCCATGCACCTCCATCGCCACTTTTATTTTCCACTGTGAGGAGCAAATGTAGACTAAATATGAATTCTGTGTGAAATGGTTTTCACCACTGATTCACATAGTTGTTTACTTTAGAGGATCCTTTTTATGAAAACATATATCCGTATCATTGAGCAAAACATGAGCCTCTTTGTAGTGTCCGGCTTTTTAGAAGTTACCTTGTCATTTCTGATGGTGATTCAGGCGAGGCCGTTCAACCCCTCAGATCTAATCTGTGATGTTTCTTAATGTTATTAAGCAGTGGACACGTGACACTATTGTGTACATAGGAAATCCACTTTTATTGATGGAGGTTGAAACTCATATTTCTTGCCAGCTTTTATGTGGATAGAAAACTGCGTATGTTTATGTTGCACGTTGTTACATTTCCTCACCACAGATGTTGGTGCAAGAAATCTAGAGGAAAATTTTAGTGTTGTCAGGGGCACTTGTTGTAAGTCATAAGATGTGAGAGGTTCTCATTTAATTTTTGCCACTGAAAAACCATGTGACAATGTATTGCTCCTCTTTGGATTGATGCTAAGCAACTATGAATCAGTGTGGATGTTAATTATCCCAGTGACAATGACTATGATAATATAATAATACAACAACTTCACACTAATCAAGGACTGTGGATTTTATGATGTTAAATCTTTTAGTTGAGTGCAATGATTTGCTTAGAAGGCACAGGCTTTGAAAAAAAGAGCACAAACATTTCATGAGAGCCAAGTTAGTGCATCCAGTTTCTGACTCTTAGTGTTGACTGTTGTTGTACCACATGGGAGTTTTCAGTCTCAGCCCTATTGAGAAAAGTCTATTCCTCTCAGGTTTTCAGGTGCCACAATAGACACACTCACACACCCACCAGTTTCAGACGTGACGTAGATCTGACCATCACTGTCATGTCTAAGATGTGAAGGCGTGAAGAAAAACCACAAAGCCTGAAAAACGTGGGATATGCTCCGCTTGGCCATGGCAGCCTGCAGCGTGTTAAGATGTTGTAAAATCTTGGAAAACTGCTTGACGGGAGTGTCGGCAGCTGCCATGCTGAATCCATGGTGGAGTTTATGTCACATGGTGAGCAAACAGTGGCAGGTGGTGTGGCAGGAGCTGTGGATATTGTCCTTGTTACGGATGGCTTCACCACACAGTGCTTGGAGATGTCAGCCATAGAAATCAACAGACCTTGTCATTAGCTGCTGGAAATGTCATTAGTGAAATAATTTCTTGTCCAGTTTTTGTTTTAATTAGTGTTATTACCCTGTTATATACTTATATGATGTGTTTAATCAGCCAGCCTTGTCTTTTAGAAATCATGTTCATATTTCCTGTTGACTGTTTGTGTTGTGGTGGCAACATTATTGCTGGGTTATGTTTATAGGAAACATTGAATAAATGAACCATTACATCTGTCCAAGGCAGTGGACTCGAGACAAGGTGGTGGCGCCATAGGCTGTGAATAAAGATGGACGTAGCCTTTGGGAGGTCACCCATAGATTTCTGAGGGCTGAGAGTGGGTTCCTCTGTTGTTGCCGTCTGACTCCTGGCTGATCTAAAAATGGGCAGAGCCAAGGCTTCAGATGTATACATCCACCCTGCTGTCACTCAAAGTGCATAACTTTAATCTTAAGTAAATGAATTGGTTGATTAATGTCTTTTTTTAAGATTTTTTTGGGACATTTTGCCATTAATTGACACAATCCTTGAGAGAGACAGGAAAGTAGGTAGAGAGTCTGGGGGAAGGACACAAAGTACACATCGGCACAGTTGGGAGGCAAACTGGCAAACACTGCATTTGGCATTGCCAACATGGGACGTACTCAACCATTGGACCACAGAGCACCCCAATTAGTTGATTAATTTGACAGCTGACTTTCTGTTTGAACAAATGGACAGCATTTTATTACTGAACAAAACAATAAAACTAATTGAAAACTTTTTCATCTGTTGAAAAGTGAGATGGAGGACGATGTTACAATGGCTGTCAACTTCCCAGTGCCCCTGTAATGTTTTGAATATGTAATACAAACAATAAGTAAACTGAAAATAAACAGGTTTTTATTAATGTAGAAACCTTTTCCCGTTAACGTTGCGGGTGTCAAGTGAAGACAGATAGCACCTCACACCTCCAAATGTCATGGTATTTCTTTACCTTCAAGGCCGAGGAATTGGCATTGGAATAAAAATCGTCCTCCCAAAAGGCTGAGAGCCCCCTAATGTTCTGACCTTTTGGCGACAGTCAGTCTCACAGCCTCACCCGGGGTCCTCATCCAGAATGGGAAACAAAAATGTGACCTTCTAGTTGAAACATTATCATTGAAACGCCACCCTTGGGGCTGTCAGGGGTTTGCTCATCCAAGAGTTCCCCTTTGTCTTGGATCAGCTCTTCCTCCCTACGGTGACCTATGAATGGATGCTTAACCTTTACTGCAGTTTGTTTTCCTGTGAATAATACACAGAGCACACTGTATAATAATGTTCACTAACGAAAGGGTTGGCACTGAAAATATGATGTGTGGTGAAATGTGATTGATGGAAAACCTGACATGCAGAGAGTCAGGTAAACAAGATACCAGCCAGCACATCGCACTCAAAGGTTGTTACCTTAGTGATGTTTTCAGCAATATTTTAAATTTGCTGTTAGTCATGCAAACGTTATTTTCTCACTTTCTCCGCATGATTTGTTTTCCATGATCTCCTCACATCTGCTGCCACATAAGGACCAAAAAACCTTAGATAAACTGTAATTTCAGACATATTTTCTTTGACACATTTTTAAAATATGCCCCATGATGCAGTGCCTTGACAACTTTCCCAGACAACTTGAAAGTTGGCTACTGGTCAAATCAGTGCTGCTGGTGAGCAAAACATGTAGTGTAAATGAAGCAGCGAAGTGGTAACGGTAACCAAAGCAGATTGGACGTGTGTAAACGAACGCTCGTCAGCTTCAGTAACACAGTCTGGTGCTACTTCCCTCAATATCTGGTGTGGAAACACGTACTTCACCTCCCAGCAGTGAAGAACATATGTTGTTGCCAAACAAAGCCAATACCTTCAAAGTGCAGTTGCAGCACGGATGAAGTTGCAGGAACTTCTGAACTGAAGGTGGGAGATATGAGAACTAAGGTGAAAATGATTATGTAAGAGGAGCTGTTTCTAAGTATCGCAAATGTTAGCATCAACAGCTGTCTAGAAGAAATTTACTGAGTCCAGCATCACACTCTGTTTTGTCATTTGCAAAGAGCAGTCTCCAGAGGTGGAAGGCAATGCTAATATTATCTCTAGTCTCTATCACGTTATTTCTTTTTAGCACGTTGACCAGCTAGCATATTTGCTAATAGCAACTCATTGCAGCCTCCAATCTGCTCAGAGGATGCACTTTCACCACATTTGGCGGCAGAGAAAAATTTTCAAATAGCTCCTTTAGCCTGCTCCAGAGGCCTTGAAAATGCATTCGTCTTTTTTGTTAGTTAATCTGTGTGCTATTTCCCAAGTGTTTTAACATCTCCAGCTAACTGTCCTTTTGATAACAGTGGCAGTTATCATCATGGTAACAATGATGAACGTGCGGCAAAGGTAATTGCTCGGTCATGGTTTGGTTAAGTACAGACACAAAGACCACATGCTTTGATTTATTTGGGAAAAGGTTGCAGTTCGGGTTGAAATATTTCCCCCCGTGAGGCTTATCCAGGACGTTTGTTGTCATGGTTACAATAATAACCAGGCCATAAAATATTACCTCTTAACTTTTGAGACTCTGTCAGAGTCACGTTTGTGTTTTTGTCTACACAGATGAATACTACTGTCAGTGAGAGATTTCTGTTCTTGAATTTGGCAAACATTTCTAAAACCATGTTTTCACTTTTATTTGTGGATTATTGAGTCAAAACTGATGTGAGGAAATTGCAGTTTTATCCATTTAAATTATTTCTACAAAACAATAACATGTTCAAAAAGTGAATGAGGTCTGAATAGTTTCTAAATCGATTGTGTTTAGAAATCGCTCCGTGTGGCAAACACAGGGAATCTCACAAATGGCTGCACAAATATTAAACTCACTGCCCACTGTGCCGCTGTGCATCTTTCCCTTTGACGGACTGAGCCGTGAGTGCAGACCATCCTTGTTCTCTTGGATCCCTGCCTGTCTTCTCTCATCAGGTGATGTGTTTTTGTGGAGCCACTGCGGTGCTGGTCAGCGTAGTGTAGCGAGGCTTTGGAGATGAAGTCAACCTCCTGACAGTGGTTCACAGATGGAAATCTCTCCTGCTGTGAAAAACAGAGGAGCAATTTGAATTTTTGGTTTAAAAGCAAATAGGTTCCGGTGGAGAGAAATGAGGAGAGACGGACTGATTTGCTTCCTAAAGAAACAGAGCATCATATTTACAGCACATATATGCACAGAGGAGACGGAGCCTTAGGACAGGGAGTGTTAACATGTGTGTCATTACTTATTTCAATACTATTCAGAAATTGATTTGAGCATTACAACTTTTATATTTTCAACAAGACAAGCAGACAAAGATCATTATCTGATTAAAAGGAACATTATGATATTGTATCATGTCTTTTGAAAAAATAAAAAAAATAATAAAAATGATGCTGGATGGATGAGTCACCGCAAAAACTGATTTAATGAAACGCTATTGCTCAGAGAACCAATTTTTCTGTTCATTATTTTTATCTGCACTCAGGACACTTTGAAACACTGAATTGCTCTGAAAATGTCCTCCTATGCTGCCCTCCAAATTTTTAACATGGCGCAGAAAGGAAAATAATCACAACCTCAAAGTGTCTTTAGATATCAGCTCTTGTCTTTTTGTTGTGTTTTGAATCACACCATCTATGACCTGAGGGACCACTGACTTCAGCACCTTGATTGTGTTAGCTGTGCAGTGTTTGCTGAGAAAACCAAAGCAGTGCCAGTTTCTCATAAAAACAACTCTGTTTGCAGAACAAACCTCTTGCCATATGTCCCTCTCCTCATGTTTGTTGCTTTTGTTGTGGTCTTCTCCTCCAGCGGCAGACTGAGCCATGTAGAGTAAAACTACTCCTCTGTCTCTGGATCCCCTCAGCCGCGTTTATTTAAGGACTTCTAAAGAATTTCTGAAGTTATTTTTAGGCCTCGGCAGGCGTGAACGACATAATAATGAAACGAAACATCATCTGAACATTTCCACCTTCATCGCTCATGGTTCCACTCAGCATTTTTTCTTCTTCACCTTGACAATTATTGTCTGACCTGCTGTGTTTATCCACTCGAGCTCACCGGCTGCAGGTGCCTACAAGGTCACCAGGCGGAGATGTTTGTATAACCACATACTGTTCACCTTCGAGGCGCTCGCAGTTGCCTAGGAGATGCAGCAGATCCTGACAGTCACTGAGATCAGATGCTACATTCATCGTCAGAGTCCACTTTCAATAAAAGTTAAGACCACAGAAAACAGTAGAAGAGAAAATGCATGATAATGATGTTTGTGATGATCATGTGCAGATGTTTGTGACTTACAAGAAAGTGTCTCTGCAGACGTCCTCCAGTTTGTCGGTGCCTATAGTGACTGAATGTCTGTTGCACCACACGTGCACCACTTTGCTGTAATGTAATGTAAACCTTTCCCTGAAGTTTTCTATTAGGACTCAGTCACATGACATAGGTCACAGACACTCCAGTCTGTGGACAGGTTCAGGTGTAGTGATGGATTGTGGGAGTTTGAGGATGCAGAAGAAAGAATAGCAGAAGTCTGACTGCAAACTGTTCTGTCGTTTCTGATGAATGAAGCACAGCGTCGACTCCTGTCTTCCTGTAAGTTTAGTCAAAAACATTTGCAGATGGCCTCCCAGCACTGATAGGTACAGAGCTAAGGAGCCTCTGATCCAAATGGCTGTCACTGTAGAACACACTAGAACCCAAATCGCTCAGAATCATCTGAACGCAGCCCAGTGTAGAATAAATGTGGTTCTAGCGCATCCCTTAACTCAGCCTGAGTGATTCAGGCAGTGGATGACTTCAGAATTTCTGTCTCAATCACTTCTCTGTAAGGTGCGTTTTCATAGGTGATCGCACATTATGTACAGAGGTCTGCAGGACTTGTGACTTGTACCAGGACTTTTTATTTTTAATTTTATCTCATAGATCATCAGAGCTCACTCACCCTTCATTATGACACATTCAGAGGCAGTAGAAGTATGTTGTGTTGGAATCAGTGCTCCCCCGACACTAAATATTCACCTTTGTGTGCTTGTTTTGTTGGTATTTAATTATCTATAGCATCATAATTGCCTGTCAGCGCTGAACGCCAGCTGCAAAATGTGATGAATGAGTCATTTTGAATCATCAGTGAATGCCCTAAATTGATAAATGACTAATCGTTAATTTAAATGAATTTAGCACAGTCATGCGCTCCACAAACATAGCATTAATCTAAAAATAATAGTGCCCAGATCGTGGGTATAAAAGGTGTTTATTTGATGTTATTTCCAGTCTAATGCAGACGATCAGTTGGGGAGTCGTGCTCCAAATTTGCCATGATCAAGTGTAACATTTGAACACACACACTGACAGATATAACTGGTGGGGTGGGGCGGGGGGGGTGGGGGGGATGATCTGCAGCCATTTGATCAGCAGGAATGTGTTGAAAACACTGTGGAGAGTCTCTACAACATTGGATGCTGGCTGCATTCCCAGCTCTTGGCCTTTTCCAGAGGAAGTTGTCCAGAATGAGCCTCTTCATGTTCCTGGCTCCTCTTCCTCACAGGGGCCGGCTGGGACTTGACGTCTCCATCTGGACACGCTTACCACCGCTCAGCTCTGTGCGTCTGTCCTCGCTCTGTGACCTAATCTTATCTGTTTTCCCCCCTTTTACCTTCTCACTGCATGAAAAGAACTCAACAGGCGCATTTATGAAGAACGTACGAGCAGCTCCTGTGCAGATTAATCTTAAACACCCAGGACCACAGTGGAGGGAGATTCATAATTAAACAAAGGGAACAAATAACCATGTTTTTCAATCAACGTTAAGTGAAATATAACGAGCTAATTAGAGTACAGGGCTTATATGAGAAGACTACAGCTGCAATTAACAGTTCTGTTCATTATATATTAATGAGCCAATTGTTTTTTTTAATCGTAATTATTAGTTTTTTGGAAACATCATCAAATATCATCTTTATCAAATATTCACTTTACCTGCAATCATCAAATGTTAAAAAAAAACAAACACTTAATTGATTATGAATATGGATGCCATTCAGTTATCCAACAATCATACGAACAAGCAGCTTCACTTATTCCTGTGTGAGTGAGCCACACTCATGCACTTCTCGTGTCTTTCAAAGTAAAGTGCAGAAAGTGCAGATAATGTAGACGACAGTGACTGAGACGGCCTTCATGGACCAAACGTTTGTTTTAATGATTGTTATCCGTGTCATTGTTGTCACAGCTGCTGTTGTTCATTGTGTTGCTGTCGGAGAGTTCAAAGAGTGACTGTAATGTCCGTGGTGTTGTGGAAGATTGCAATGTTTTTTTGACCAATTAGTCTGTGATTGATTTATTAGTGTTTATTATTAGTGTTGTTATTAGTTTGTGATTGATTTATTAGTGTTGAGTGTGCCGGCGGCTGTAATAGTTGTTTTGTGATCTAAATGTTGATATCTTTTTTCCCTGTAATGAAATTCAGTTAATCATTCTGTGGTCATGCATCGTAACTGCTTATTTCATTACAGATTCCCCTCACATTTGATTAGACATCTTGGAGCTCATAATTGTAATAGGTTAATTGTTGACTGAGGTTCACTAAGGTTAAAGTTAATGATTTTTTTTTTTATTGAATTTTACACATTGCTTACAGACTTTGCTGCCATTTCATGTAATGCCATTTTTTTAGGAGTTCCTGCTGAGCTGCAGCCTCTCTGAATGTTTGTGCGTCTCTGTGGTTTTTAGACAGACGTTCACACAGGTGTCTAGAGATTCAGGTGTTTCAGATGCCACCGGTAATGAAATTCTGCCCTGAAAACATAAACATAAATAGTTAATACTGTCAATAAATCCTCTCTGTGAAAAGGCCGACCCTGAAGCTGTGGCAGAAAAATCCCATTCCTTTGTGTAAACAACAGCATGCACTTATTACTTAACTTCTCCATATGTTACATTATGCAGTTTATCTTTCAGTTTATTAAGTTCCTGCCCCAACAGTTGTCAGTCACCTTGATGAACTATCATCAGAGCTAAGGCTGCCCACACACACACACACACACACACACACACACACATAATGATGTGTATAGACTGAGCTGCACTTACTGAGCAGGAAGCTTCTCACTACTGCTTTGCTGTCATATCATTTATCTGAGGAAGAACTTTGTTTATTTCTTAAACTCAGTGTCAACTCTTATCTGACTGGTTGGAGTTCAATAAACGCAGTAAAGAGGTGTAAAAATCAAGGTGGAGCTACCTCAAGGGACCTGAGGAGCAATAAACACTCCCTGTGTCATGAAACACTGCCTTGATGTTTGGATGTCATACTGGCACAGGCATAGATCAGTAACTGTGTATGACATAAGTGTCTCTTTCCAAACATTTACCTGTCCTCTTTTTTGTTGTGTCTCTATTAGATAAAGCTTGGTGCCTATTTCTACATCCACTTACTTCCAAATAGCCTCCAAATCTGCCATCACTGCCCGTGAAAGCTCCTGAAGAGCCTCTCATTATGGAAGTTTAACAGCTGAAAATGCATGCACATTAAAAGGAAATCTCTTTTTTATTAAAAACACAGCCTTGAGAGAAAAGCTGTCAATAGAAGCCGCTGCTGCTGGAGAGAAGTGCATTGATTAAATGAAATGGTGTTTATGTGGTGAAGTTGTTCCCACAGCTTTTTTTTTTATTATTGTTATTATTAAAAGTCCTTGGCTGAGCATGAAACAGCAAGAATGATGCAGTTACACCTACAGATACTGGAGCTTAATGGATAAAGGAGCATGCACACGGTCAACTCCCAAGGCTGCATGTTCTGTCTGTGTGTTTTAAATGAGCCTGTGTGTGTGTGTGTGTGTGTGTGTGTGAGAGAGAAAGTTTGATCTGCTGTTATTGGTGGGAGGAGGAAGGGTGTGTGACTCAGTCAAATAAATAGGTCCACTTATCCTGGCATTACTCAGTTTAAAAAAAGACATGGGACTCAGCTCCTCGTCTTTTCTCCGCAGCGACTCATAATAGCAACCGTTTGATTGACTGGACCCACGCAGTCTGCATTTATTTTTTTATGTTTTAAATTACTTTCTCCCACACAGCCAACCCCCGACTCAGTCACAGGCGTAATGATAGACTGTGTAAGCAGATGATGTGGACCGTTTCCAGGGGTCAGAGCTTCAAAAGGCAGCAGGTCCGTCCTGGAGGAGGATGCTGAAATAAGTTTCGGACAAATGTTTCCTCAAGAAAATAACCAATTAAAGCTGAATATCTACAAAAGTCCCTGAGGATGATTTGACATTTTCCTGAGTTAACGTCATGTGAGTGATTCTTATATTTTTTGTGCAGCAATGTGTCTTATCTGTGTTTGTGCGTGGGGCCCCATCTGCTGGTCACATTTGGCAGCACTTCATGCAACAGCTGTGTTTTTGTTCGTGAGCTCACTGCGGTGACCCCTCCTGACCCCTCCTGAGTTAATTCAGTGCTTTGGCAGGCAGCCCCTCAGGCTCAAGAGCCCTTCTCTCTCACCACTTTAATGCCTCATGAAAATGGATGTGCAGTGACGGAGAGATATAATGACAGAAATCCCATTTTCTGATTTTCCAAAAGGATGTCGATGCCCTTTAGATGTTCTACAGACGTAACTAAAAGGCAATAACTGGACATTATGAGTATTAATCATGATACTCAGCTCCTGGTGACACATCCCCATAACAGCAGTGATTTAACCTATAGGCTGATAACAAGAACTTTACCATTTCGTGGCTCTAAACACTCGGCATGCCGCCCTGCTCTCACGATGCAGCGATTGAACAAAGGAGCGAGCACTACCCACAGAGTCACAGGCTTCATCAGTGTAACACCCCGGCAAACAGACACTGTAGTCACACTGTTTGATTGACAGGTGATCCATGATAATTGCAGTGCAGAAGCAGCGCAGCAGTGAAGACTTGATACTTAGAGAGAGATGGGAAAGAAAGAGAAAAAGAACAAAGATCTTGGATTCAATCATTCAAACTCTTGAGAATACTGAATGGAGCGTATTCGTGTGATTCACAGCTACATTTTCTTGGATGGTTTTGCTGATGTGGAGCTTGTAAAGCAGACAGAAATGTTGCTGATTTACTAAGCATGTCTTCTCAGTACAAAATGATAGTGAAAATATTCCAGTGGGACGTCATAACTTGTTTTCTCTTAAACATATCAGTGATAAACATCAGCACAAACGCATATATATGTCTGGAGTCTGACACATAGTCAGCATTATCTCTCAGTCCCTGGATTTGAACCTGTTTGTGTGATGTGGATGAGAACCAGGCTTATGTGAGGTGTGCTGACTGAATGAAGTATGTATGTAGGTATCTAAGGTAGGAGCATCATGTGTTTACAGTATGCTGCTTATCAGGAGGAAATGTTGTGGTACAAGCAGATTTCGGATTCATGTTTGTGTATTTTGGCTGCATCCACAAGGTTTTGTTTTGAGCAGAGGAGGTTTGGGTCACTGAGCGTCTGTGGGTCAAAAAGGGAACTCTGCTTGATCTCTGTTTTTCCACCCCCCCCCTCCATCTCCACTGGGAAAACACTATTCACTTGAGATAGGAGTAAAAGTTTAAGTGACGTTTCCAGAGTTCCTGTTATCTGTTATCTCAAGCAGACTCTGTTTTTAGACAGTGCGGGGCCCCACTGACCACCGTAATGAAAACCTATCCATGCTGCAGCAGCCCTCTCAACGCCACGCAGCTCTGGCATGTGTCTGTGCACACAGAGCTGTAATCACCGGCTAATGTTTGTGCACTGATGGGCCAAGGAAGAAAGCAGATGTAAACTATTGTGCTTGGTGGTTGCCAGTTTACTCCTGCATGAAGGGAGTGCTGGACACAACCAGATCACCCGTGATACAAGCTAACAACACTATAATTCAGGCCTGGCCATATTTAGGCAGGGCTCAGTGCTAAGTAAACAGAGCTTACCGCTGAGGGGAGGGCTCAGTCCTGCACTCGTGTCCGTGTCCATCAACAGAGCTTGCACATAGCTCTGTTGAGAAAGGTGATGAGGATACTCGAGCCGTGAAGTAACAGTGGATCTGGGGGTTTTAAGATTCCCATGAGTGTCTCTGAATATGTAGCACATCATCACAAGACAGACCTGGGAGTTATTTTCTGAAGAATGCAGCTGATGGACGACCCGGACCACCTGTCAGGACTGAGGGGGCTGCACAAGAGGTCAGCATAAAACAAAGGTTCTCTGAAAGCCCTCGCACAGCAGCATGAGTGAGTCCCTCTGTGAAAGCTCTGGGGAGGCTGGTCCCTTCACATGCAGCAGCGCTCAGCCCATCAAGCTGAAACCACAGTCAACGTCTGGCTCGCCCTGCGGATCCCCCAGGATGTCCCCCTGTGACTCTCCTCGAAACTCCCCTCGTCACTCTCCTCTGCTGTTCCGCAAACTCCTGGTGAACAGAAGCATTGCCCTGCAGAGACGCTTCACCCTGGCGCACACACCCAGGTAGCGTCAACACATCAGATAGAAAATGTAGAAAAGTTGTTCATTGTTGTTTGTGGATTTGATTCGAAAGTCACCATCAGTCTCCTGGACTATATGACCCCTGCTGAACTTGAGTAAACCCAAGTGCATGCGTTGGTTTCAGGGGCTGGTACAGTAAGGTAATGGGGCATGTCTCAGTATGACACTAGCTGCTTGTGCATGTTATCAACATGTGTGTCATGGGTTTTCTGTGGGGAAAAAAGCCTCATTGTCTGACAAGAAGGTAACTGTGGGAAATCACGATTTTGTTGACGTCGGGGCTGGTGTCATCTCAATGGACCTCGTTGTTCTTGCGATGAAAGAGAGGGTCTTGTTTTGTGCCTAAGGTGTTTGTCGCTGCATTCAGCAGGCCTGGCGCAGGTCAAGTAGTGAGGAGAAAAGACGCTATAGCAGCAGAAGCATTCCCGAACAGAAAAACCTCGGGTTGGAGACAAGCGGGGTGGGGGTGGAGGGGGATTAGAGACACCTCACCCCCACAGTGAACACACTGTTGACCTTTTAATGCCGCACCTTCATTCATTTCATTCCTCATGACTGAAATCAGGCAGCATGTGTCTCTTTTACGTCAGAACAGATCAAAGCTGATTATATTTGTTTGAGTTGCCTAAATTGGTATCGATATCTCAAGTTACTAAAATGTTACGTCATGTCAGATCTGACCGTGAAGCACAGATGTCAGACTGACTTTATGAAGTCATTTCATGGTCTTTGAAATATAAACTAACCATGTCACTGAGAGAAGAAGATGAACAGCCCTGCAGTGACGTAGCATTTAGATTTTCCATGTAAACAACCATGAACCTGTGGGTCAACTCAGAAAAACCTGTGAGAAAGCTTCATTGAAGGAAAATCACTGTGCAGTCCTTGAACGTCACTTTCTCAGTCTTGACTGTAAACACACAGGAAAAAAAACAAACTATTTTTAGGGTCATGAGTCTGTTCAGATATTTGTAGATGAACTTAATGAGCTTTTTCGTAGAAAACCTCCCAACCTTGCTGTTTTATCTCACCAGGGCTTTGATACTGAGAAATAAGGAGAGTTCCCGCAGTGATCTTGGTGACGTTGTCACAGGCCAATTGATATCGTTGTCACTATATGACTCAGGAGGTTTCTCTCAGGAACGTTGATCTATTGATACAGTGTCATTCCCATCAGACTTATTTTGGCTCCATGCACAAACACCACCTGTACCTTCGCTACCTCTCATTGCTCTTCATTAATCCAGTTAATGATCAACCAGATTAAACCAACACATTTCTTATTAAACTCTGATGAGCACAGTTCCCTTGCCCATCCAGCTCACACCCACCTTTCTGAGGAAAGTAATTAAAGTTTAAACCAAATTTCACCAAAGGTGCCAGAGAGTTAATGTGGGGAAAAAAGAGCAAACAGCTAGCAGTGTGGGGAGAGCAAATTTTTAATAACCAGAAATATCATTGCACTCTGCAAAATGTATTTTTCAAAAAAGCTGTGCAGGATTAATTTAAACACACCTAATCAGGTGAACCATATACCTGACTGTCTGTTTTAAATTAGGCAGAGGAAGCAGCTAGTAAATATCGTGCGTGTTAACATCATCCATTGTTACATTTCAGTGTTGTCATCACGGAGCCTGCTCAGCTAATGTTTAGCCCTCTCAGTGGTGTCGGCTGCTCTGCACTCAGAGAGACCCTCCCATTAAAGTTCTCACACCGCAGACTCAAGGACTCATGTTTGGCTTCGCTTCACACTGACATGCGGCTGTCGTTGGTCTCCAGAGTTCATCACATAACCTGTGTCTCAGTGCTTCCAGCTTCCACAGTCACAGTATTTTCAGGTTGTTCACACATCTGTCTCATTTTTGTGAACATGATATCTCAGTAAGTCCTCAAGGGAATTACCCAAATTTGGATCAGATGCCCATTTGGATTTAAGGATGAAATGATTTGGTTGTGGTGATCGTAGGTCAAAGGTCAAGGTCAAGGTCGCTGTGACCTCACAAAAACACATCCATACCATGATTATGAAACAATTCAGGTCAAAATGATGAACTGAAGACATTTTTTATCCAGTAGGTCAAAGGTCAACTTCACGGTGACATCATAATGTTCTCCAAAAAGGCTTTTATTCAACACTGTAACTCAGGAAGAAGATAATGTGAACGTATTTTCTGCACCTTGACTGGTTAGCAGAGACATGCGACTGCCAGTTAGTAATTCTAGTTTCATCCATTTAAACCTGCAGGGTGGTCTAATGAAAGCTGGCCTGTTTAAACAGGACAAAAAAAATAAAACAGTTCAAAAGCTTATTAGACTGAGATGGAAAAAATTACAATGATAATGATGTTAATGACAATAATCTACTGATTCTTCAGTTATACAACTTTTAGAGGGCAGTTCTTTATGTTTTGCAGCATCCTCTTTTGCAGTGTTCAGGCATTGGTTAGGGAAGTGGTTATAGTGGCTTTGACTGTTGCCACGCAACAAGGGTCCCTCTAACCAAAGATGAAACGTTTGAAACTTTAAGTGCCACTAGCAAGACACAGGGGCTTTGCCCCCACTGCTGTCAGTGTCAGATGGCAACTCCTCTCATCCGTAAAAGATGGCAGCGCTGGAGAAGATGGCCTCAGCAGGGAAACACAGCAGATACTTTATATTATAAGGGACCTGTTTTGATGAGTCACTCACATGGTTAACAGCTGATCGCCAGCCAGTACGGTCAAAGCCATATTATGGACTGTATATCTGCTGGTGAGCCATACACTTCCCCTTACATCATTAAAGTGAAGAAAAGACTCTGCAGAGGCTCAACCTTTTTTCTACATGTTTGAAGTACCTCAGGAAGTGAAATCATATAAAATGAAATTATAAATGTTTCCCCCAGGGGATTAATGGATCTCATAAGTCACAATCATACCAACAAACATATTAGAGATTTTTTTTGAAGCACAAAACTTTGACAGCTCTGTATTAGTGAGATCTCACTGCTGTGGTGTGGTTCCAGATGGAGGATGTGTATGTGTCTACGATATGGTGTCTAATCCCACCTCTGAGCTCACAGTGTGCCAGCTGAAGCACCACTCTTATGCTTTAGCTTCTGACTTATTATCATATCATGTGTGAAAAGTTAATGAGTGCAGAGAAGTTGTGATATTAGTCTTCACACTCCTCTTCCACCTCTCTCCTCTCTCCGTCAGAGGCAGTCTTCTCATGGTGGTTTGGTTTTTACTTCCTCATTCCTCAAGCAACAGGAACAATTCATGTGAGCATTGTTTCACTTGTTTTGTCATTTCACACACTGAAGGATTTATTGTTTTATTGAAATAACAATCTGCAGTTGTGTGGAAAATGAAAAATGAGTCGCAGCCTATTTAAAACCGTTTTGTAACACTTGGAAATGTAAACAGATCAGCATCTGTACTGTTTTTTTCCTGAACGAGTGATTGCTTGTGTTTTTTTGTGACTTCTGCGTAAAACGTCACACTCTGCATCCGTACATGCCCTTCATCACCCCCACCCCCGCACCCAACACCCCTCCCCCCTCTGCAGCCCTGCCCAGCAGCAACTCTAACAATATCCCCCTGTAATTATGTAGCTGCGGGGCAGAAGAAGGGGGGTGTTGGGTCAGGCGGCCCATCGATCTCACGTGTCAACGAAGGCTGAGCCAAGCCATCTCTGCCAGACACAAAAACACCCGCCAGCCACGCACCACAGTCAGATCTCCGTTTTCACAAGTTGGGACGCACCAAAATCTTCCTCTGTGTCTGTCTAAATGTTGTGAGTGCTATCAGCCTCACAAAGCTCTGTAAAGGTCAACAGTTGGTGCGTTGGAGTTGTCTTAGATAACTAAAAGTGCAGCTTAAAAAAAGGGACCAGCCTGTAATTTGATATCAGAACTTACACATTTGCCTTGTTATTGGATGTCCTGCACAAAACAGACTTGTCAACAGCTCCTGAGGACTTTGTGGGCTGTCTTCAGCCCCCACAGTGACCTCAGGGGACTCCGCAAGCTCTCACACAACTGGAGGAAGAGGTCAACCCTCGCTGACGCTACCACGGTGTCAATGCTCTCAGCAACAACTCAACCCTTCCCTTTTCCTGCAGAGACAGAGTGAGTGAGTGACTGACAGAGAAGCTGATCAACAAAGCTGCTGGGAAAGTTTTTCTCACCAGATCTTCTGTTTTCTCTGGGACATTTCGGAGTTGTGCTGCTAAAAGACGCTCTCAGGAATGTATTCAGTATCACATCTGGGATTTGAGCTTGGGTATTGACAGGGACAAACCCAGAGAGAGAGGCTGTGGAAAATCCTTCCAGCTCTCTCTCTCTCTAAGCCTTCCCTCTGGAGAGACTAATTGAATATCACACTCCAATCAGCCTTGTTGAAGCTTGTCTGGGAGCTCAGCGCGAGAACTCTACAGCATTCCTGAAAAGTTTCTTCCTGCATCCCGAGGCAGCGATAATTCATCAGGTCCATCCTCCATCAGGTTTCTCTCACCGTACTGTGTTTTTGGTGTTTTGTCACAACCCAAAACCACATGGAGTCAATCCTGAAGCAGCTGGTGATTCATGGGACTAAATCCAAAAATTCAAGACTGAATTGATAAGATCAAGAGTCTTACCAAGATGTGCAGGTGGTTTTCTTTACAGTCCAGAGTGTCTCGTACGAGTCAGGAGCTCGAGGAACAATGAACAAAGACCTCAGATCAACAAGGAAAGGGCCACTGACTGGTTTCGGACACGGTCGAAGACACTCGTGCTTGGGGTATGTTCCTAAACTATGCAGCCTGCATCTTTTCCCTGTTCATATTCATGAGAGGGGAGTGTTCACACAGGCTGCACAACACAGCTGCACACATGGACCTGCAGTGGTAGTTTAACTGTCAAGGCTACAGCAACAGACAAAACAATATATGTGGCTGTTTTAATCAGGACAAGTACGTTCAAAGATTCATGCATCACCGTTATTGTTGATAATATTGTGCATTAACTTATTAATTAGCTGTCACTGGTTTTGCAGGTTTTGTTTAGGTATTACCTTTTGGTCTGACTTGAATAGATAGATAGAGCAACTGCTGTTTGTTTGTGGAAGAAATGAGCTTTATCTGTATTTACTGAGCATGATAAATACCTAGGTAATGGATATTATGGAGAGCAAGCATAAAGTCAAGAAGTGCGGACAATGGATTTGAGCCAGTTGTTTTGTACTGATGTTGTGATAATGGATTGATGGAGAGATGAAGAGAGAGTTATGACTGGTACTGACAGTGGAAAGAATATTGTCTGGGTCTGTTCATGTGATCTGCAGAAGATGAAAAGAAGGAGGCCTGTGATGAAAACTGTGGATGAGTGGAAAACCCTCTGAACAACTGGGTATCTATCAGCCAGACTTGTGTTGTAATCACAGAGTAACTCATGACATTATGCAGGATACGTTGCCTAGGAAAACAATGGTATCACAATACAGCGATTCTGTGATACAGCATGATATGATAGAAGAGAAATAACCCTAAAAGGACAAAATCATGTTTTTATTCACTGAACTGTGTCATTTACATTAAATTGTTCCACAGAGCCTTGAAGCAACAGTATGTAGTTTCCGAACATGGACAGCCTAAATATTGGACTGGTGTTGTAGAATTTTACAAATCCCCACCAGAATCTCACTCCCCTAGTCAGAGTTACAGAGGGAGTCGGATTTTGTTCAACATCAAGCTCAAGCCCGGTCTCCCTGCTCCTCTCACCCGCACATGAGTGCCCTGTACTGGGATGCACAGCCGGCCAGCCTGGTGCTGTGTTCCTACCTGCACAGGAAAGTTAAATGTTGCAGTTGCAGCTGGCGCGACCCCACTCAGGCTGCAGCAGCAGCACAATTCATCCCATTAACTGTTTTTCTACTACTTGAATGAGTTTAAAAACATTATTTTAAGATCGAGAAACTACATAGTGTTGCTTTAACTAAGTGACCTTTTAACACACACACACACACACACACACACACACACACACAACCATAACCAACTTGTCATATGTAAACCTCAACAAATATCTGTCACATATGAGTATTCAGACTTGCAGACCACAGTCTCTTAGTCACCAGCTGTAACTCAGATGCCAGAAATACACACAGTGTGTAGGTGTTTGTATGTGTGTACGTGTTTGTATGTCTGCGTGTGTGTTTACATTTGCTCTCATTAGCAGCAAAGTGGTGACCGGTCTGCTTCTCATCATGAAGCCCGTGCGTGTGTTTATACCCAAGTGTGTGTTGGTTGTTGGTGAAAGACCGGCTCTCTCTCTTGGAAGAAATCGAGCCTGGCTGCTGACACACTGCTCCGTCATTAAAGTGTGTGTGTGCAAGACAGTGTCTGTGGTCTGGCAGCATGTGTGTGGAAGAATGTGTGCACAAGTGTTAATGTCACCTTTGTAGTGTTTATTTGTGCCAGGGGCTTGGTAAAAGCCAAAGTCGGCCCTGACTTTCAACTTGCAACGATTCAGTACCTCATTTCTTCTCTTCCACTGTCTGTTTCTTTCTCTTCACCCTCATCCATGAAGTCATGTCTCTGGTGAGTCAGATTACCAGGGTATCCATTTAAAGCAACTGCATGCTTGAATCTTGAAATATTGATATTTGCTCCAAGGTGAAATAATACAATAAATTCTATTAGTGACATTTTTTGTCCCACCCCCACTTCCTGATATTACAATCGGAGATAACCATCTCAGCTGCAGCATGTGCTAAGACTTCTAGTTCCTGAAAACAGTGTAGCTAACAAAAAATGAAGTTTCGAGTTGAGGAAATAAGAAATGTGTCTAAAGCTGCAGTGACATCCATGAAATAATTTAGTGAGGTAGATTGTGGAATAAGATGTGTCGAAATGTTATGAGTCTCTTGTCTCTATGCACCCAACCTCTGCTCTCTCAGTCTGACTCTCACTATTGTTACTGTGCTGTCCATCTGCACAGCATTGTGAGGCGTTTAAGGACTCATTAATGCCATATGCAGAGGGGAAAGATTTACTTTTATCCCTTGAACAGTTGTATGATTGCAGAGTCAGCCTTTACATTAATGATGTTAAAACCCGTCCTTCAAATCTGGGTTCATTTACTCAAAGTGACAAAGTCCAAAAACTTATAAGTATGGTAATTTGGTTTAGAGATGTAGCAATAGCACAGTGTATGTTTTTTGTTGCAGCAGTAAACTGTGCACTTTGAAATAGACTGGATTCATCAGTGTGTTAATGAACAGGAGTGTGTTAATCTTTGTGATGCAAGTCCAGCGCTGCTTTGGAAATGTCCCACACAAGAGCTTTTTCTTATATTTTACCGTTTCGGTCTAAGTATTTGTGTCAGTGTGTGTTGCTTGTTAATAGGTGGAGCTGGCATTTTACCCAATAACTACCCAAGAGGAAGCAAGTTGTGTTTGTGGCAAGTTTCATTCAACAGACTTCCTGTTTTTACTGAGAGTCTCCTGGAGATGTTCTTCAGTGTGATGACCCTGAGAGAGACGCTGCTCTGAAACTCTGCTTAAAGTACAAACACAGAACAGTCAACATTCATATACAACCATATAGGCCTCAATTTATGAATAATAGATTTTTCTTTGTCAGTGTGTGTGTGTGTGTGTGTGTGTGTATGTGTGTTTGAGTGAGCGTGGTTGCCATGGATAGACAGCCCCACCTGTTGTTGCTGATGCCACAATGAGGGATGGCCTGATGACAAACACACAGCCGCCTGTGTGTCCATGCATGTGCAGTGAGTCATGAGCAGATCCGTGTGCAGGTTTTCTCCTCATGTTCCCATTGTGTTAATGATTTTACACATTCCTCCGTCTTGAATTTTTGCGTGTGTTCATGCCTGTTCCTGTCCTCGTACCGGCAAGCTTTAAACTGGCCCTGGATCAGCGGCGCCACCCAGCTCTTCGCTCTGCTGCTGCTGGGTCATTGGGTGACTCAGACTTCCATACCACAACCACAAAACACAGGCCACACCTTCATCCATCACCTACAGTAACAACCACAAAACACAGGCCACACCTTCATCCATCACCTACGGCAACAACCACAAGTTGAGTAAAGAAGCAAAAAATTTGTGAGAAAACAACACAGTAGGTCGGATTCTCCTTAAACATCTGAACATGGAGCATTTCTCATGTGAAGCGTATCTTTAAATCTTTTGCAAGATAGAGGATTTATCTTGTTTTTGCATGTACAGCAGCTCAAAACCAAATGTACAGTAATTTTCATAATGGCAGCCCCTACCTTGTTTACAAAATCCATCATAAATCCCACCTCATGTTATTTGATCTGCTTTAGTTGCTCCATTTTATTTTTGATATCACACACTGTCATAAGTGTAATTGTGCTCTGTCTGGGAGGTTTTAGTGGAGAGGAGAGGATGACGATGATGATGATGATGATGATGTCAGACATTTATTAATGATGTAGGCATCTGAATTACCATGAATACTTAAAAACACCTAAAAAAAGAACTGTAATTGTTTTTTCCCAGAAAAGTTTCCTCCACATTGTGATCAGACGGTGTAGTCCCATTGTCTCCTGAAATCCTGTCTGAACGACGTCAAAGTGACAAACCTCTGTACCACTCTTCATGTCTTCCTGGGAGGAAGCAGATTTTTGTTGCCAGGTTGCACTGAATGGAGGTTGTGATGTGTAAATAATCTTATCTGGAGACGTTGCATGTATGTAGAACAACAAAAAGACTGTTTTTTTTAATCTGTTTTATTTACAAGCAGTTGAGGGAGTTTGGGGGAATTTGTAAAACTGAGTATGTCATGATTTGGCATCTTGTCAGCACGACTTCCCCTGATGAAATGACTCATGCTCCTGTCAATGCAGCAGAAAAACATGTGCAACAGGCAGATCATCTACACATTAAAGCTGTGTGAACCAGGTTGGATCATCCGAACTGAAGCAGCATGATGGTACCACACTGGTTTCAGTAAGACACATGTTTATGACGCAGTACAACCACAGCTGAGGTCCTGGCACAGTGGGACAGATAAGGAATGGGGGGGTGTGGAAGGGTGAGGAGGGGCCAACAATAACACAACAGACCCTCAAAATAAAACCTCCAAGCCTGGAATAGTTCCCCTAGCTCTGCCAGCCTGGCTGCACGTAACACATACAACACACATAACACGTGAATGAGACATGTGTTTCTTGTTTCTCATGCACATACACATGCAAGTGCACCCTGTCACAGCCACCCATCCCAAAATCTGTATTGATTTTTCCACCAGAGAATTGCTGTAGGTGCTTTGAGGTCATGTTGATAAATTAGACATCTTTTTTTTTCTTTCTTTTTTTCTTTTACGAGCCTTGGAAAAACAGTTGAGAGGTTCAGGCTTGAGTCGATTTTCATTCTTTTAGCTGAGATGTGATGTGATGCTAGAAAAGGTCTACTGGTTTTGTTGGCCAGAACTGAAACATCTGCTCTGTGCTGCACCATTGTCACAGTGTTGTAGGTTTAAAGATAGTTTTATCGTACAGACTCTTTATCACTCCGTGTTTCTGATGTAAACTGTGGTAACTAATGCCTTGCCCTGTTGCTTTGCCTTGTGTTTGTGCTTTTCGACTGTATGTGTGACTTTGAGTCTCTCATGTGTATTGTCAGGGTGTAGAGCGACCTCTGCTGGGCAGGCAGCTCATGTACCTCTCATAAAGATCCCCAGTTTTCTTTCACTAACTGGACATGAGTCTGGGTGTTGCTGCAAACCCTCATGTGGTCAATGAATAAAAAGCCAAAGCCAAAATATGAGAAAAAAAAGAACCAACACTGTCCTCTGAAATAACACATACTGGTCGACTGCATGGCTGCCTGACGCCAGGGTGGAATAGTTCCTCCTGCAGCCGCCGCATGCTGGCACAGAGGGACCTCAAAGCCACATAAACACTGAGCCTCATGACACGTGTCGGCTTGAGGGCTGGCTGTGGACGTGCAAATCAGAGAAGGAAAAGGCAGATTCAGTTTGACTGTTTCTGTTTCCTGTCAGGTTAAAGACATGTCAACCATTGAAATCAGACCGATTAACAAGCAACTGAACCAACAAACGTGTGGTTGGAAGTCAGAGCTCTGTTTCCTCAGCTGGGTCACCTCACAAATTTCTCCACAAGATGGGGCAAGACTGTCTTTGCTCTGTTGTAAATACATCCATCATATAGATGTGCAAAGCAGTGGTACAGTATAGGGACCCTGGGATGTATTTGGTGTTTTTAAAAGAGGAATGATTTACTACAGAGAGAATAGGATCACAATTTTTCAACCCAGTACGTAATGGCATTTGAGCATAAAGACTTTAACTCTATATAATAACAATAACAGGAAACTCACAGTGAAGTTAAATGTGTCTTTATGATGCTGGAAAGGTCTCCATGTTGAGATTTAGCAATGTTATTTTGCAGATCAGTGTGTTTTTATCTGGATGCAAGCTTGGAGAAATACAGATAGCTTCTTTAAGATGAACAGCTGTAGTCTGTGTTTCCTGTTTTCAAGAGGATCTGTTTTGCTTTTTGAAGCCGAGAGCCTGAAGCCCTGTGACCTCACTGGTCTGTTTACAGTCAGGGAGAAGCAGAAGGTGTCTGTGATGTTTCTGTAAAGCAAAGAGAGATCAAAACCAGACCAAAAAGTAGTAAAATGTACCTTTTTTAATGACTTATTTCTGGTATTTTATGTCTGGATAAACTTGGTACAGACGCACACATACATGACACTCCTCCCTGGCAGCTTATTCTCATTAGCAGAGGTAATGTTGTCATAGGAGCCGGCAGCCAGCTGGGCCGTAGAAGTCATTCTGCTGGTGGATCTGGTTACACAGCGGCCTCACAAACACCTCATTCTCAGCAAACCTCCATCCCCTCCGTCTGCTTCGAGGTCCAACATGTTTCACAAGCATGTTGCACAAGGAGGGAGGAGAGAGCATTCGCAGGAAGGATAAGGGGTTTACCATAGTTTAACCACAAGGACAAAACTTAAAATATCTAAATATGATACCAGAGCTCGGAGACAAACGTTTATGTGTTGGTATTAAAAAATGGTCTGAGAGTGGTGGAAAATATGGGAGCGGGAGTGAATCACTGCTGTGTAAATATAGATTTAGTAATTATTGCCATGATTTTAAACTTTAATCAACCCTCGCTTGTTCACATATTGAATCCCAGAAAATGAACACTTATCATTGTGAGAGGCCTCACGTGGCAAAGTCATCCCACACAGGAGAACCCAGTCACGAACCTTTTGTGAATCATCAGGAAAGAGTGACTTCACAGAGAGCAGGGAAACGCAGCCAGAACGGCCGACACAATGGATGGGCACCCAATAATTAAAAGACAGGACAGGTGGAAGTGTTCAGCGCTCTGCCAGACAGTTGGCAGCAGGTGAAGGCAGTGGCCTCATTGCTGCTGAGCCTCGCAGGAAATCCTTATGGCGAGCTGCTGGAGACGGATGGCTCTGACTAGCTGAACTTGACCTTCTGCAGGAGGGTGGAGAAAAAAAGTGAAGTGGATTCCCAGTGTTTGATTACACCAGAGCTGCAAGTTTTTCTGATTATGACTTTAACAAACAAAATCTGGGCGTGTGGAGAACGTCTGCTTGCTTCAACCAAAGATGGCTCCAAGTAGCAAGAAGCCAAAACACTGTGGACTCGACTGACATCTCAGGGTCGGCAGCAAGTCCCCCGAGAACATTATACTGCACTATACTGCACTGTGATCACTGTGAATGAATACAATCACACAGAAAACAGAGTAGTTCAGGATAATGGTTTAATGGGCTGTGGGATGTAACAGAGGCCTGGTCTCATTAAAGATGGAGAGTGAGCTTCTTTTGTCTCCACAAATGCAGAGGAATCTTTGCTGGATGGCCTTGGATTTTTTTCATATTTTAGAACAACTGAGCCATGATGTAGTCCCACGTCAGGCCATTCAGCCCCATTCAGCGTGGAAATGAAATAATAAGAGCCCACAGCTGGTACTAAGACATGTGTCCCAGCTGGTACCAAAAATCAGCCGATAGCAGATTACACGTGCAGACAATAGCATTTATTTTAAGTCAAACTGAGGCGGGTCCATGTAAAGGTTTAAATTTCATATAAAAACAATAATTCCTTTATTTATTTAGCAGAAAGCTTTAAAAACAAGAGTTTACAAAGCACTTTGACCCAAAATCCATAAGAACCTGAGCAAGCAACACAAGAACCCAACAACATAGATGAGACCAGGAGAACCGATCCAAGATGTAAGGTGGTGTTATCGATTAGAAAAAAAAATCAGACAACATAAAGCGCAGAATGAGATTAAAAGAATCAAAAACTTGCGTTTGAATAAAGTGAAAAAAATGCAGTCATTATGTCAGGGTATATGAGGACAGTGAGTGGAGGCAGTGGATGAGGCAGCAGCAGCAGCTCTCCATGAACCCGTTCAACTCCTGAAGCTGGAGATCACTCTCAACCCATCTGACTCGGCCTTCTCTCTCTCAGCATGTGCCCCTCTTCTGTCAGCTCAGTTTGTGAAACGTCTGACGCTGTTGTAAAAGCCCCCTTCACCTCCACGTCCACATGCATGTGCCTGCTGACACGTCCGACTGGGCCGTCTGTCCTGTGTGTCTCAGTAGACAAATATTTGTCTGTGATGTCGACAGCGGTGAGCCGGTCGCCTGGTGAGCTCATAGGGTCCAGTAAGTCCATGGTGAGATGCTCCTATGCTGGAGGAGTAGGTGGGGATGATGAAGTTCCTCCAGATGATGTAGGAGGAAAAAAAGTTATGTATAATTTATGCAAATCAAAAAAAAGTTATTTGGATTTAATAAAGGTTCAGATGTACAAATGTGTGAGGTCAGATAATAGTAACTGTGGGAAACAGTTTTACTACAGATTTTACTGATGGTTTGAATCTACATTGTGCACTTGTGTGTTTTCTGTGTGTGTGTGTGTGTGTGTGTGTGTGTGTGTGAGAGAGAGAGAGAGAGAGAGAGAGAGAGAGAGAGAGGGTGGGTGGGTGGGTGGGTGGGGTGGGGGTCTGTGGTAGTATAGTTGCATCACGTGTGCCTGAGAGTTTGTATCGTGTGTATATGACTCTGTATGTGTGTGTGTATGTGTGCGTGTGTGTTTAACTGTTTACATGCTCAACAAACACACACACACACACACACACGTCGTTAATGCCTGAGGAGTCCATGTGCTGGAAGGAGGAGACAGACAGAGAGCCATAGAAAGACGAAGGGAGGAGGGAGGGAGGACTGTATCTCCAGAGAAAGGGGAGAGTTCAGTCCTGGACTCGTCAATGTGGATTTGAAGGGATCCTCCTCGCGCTCTCCCTCACGTTCACGTCTCCAAACCGCATGAAACAGCAGCGCGTCTCTGAGGAAATGACTGTGTAAAGCCGACACTGCCGTGTCCTCCTCCCCCCCTACCCTTCTCTCCCTCACCCTCTCCTCGCCTCGGACTGGAGGCATGCCGCTGGGACTCACCGAGGAGGGCTCTCCTCCGTCTGCCCGCGCGTCAGTGGAAGCCTGGTGCGGTGTGAAGGGAGAGGAGAGAGCGCACGAGAGCCGAGGAGAAGAGGAGCGCGCGGCGGAGGAGGAGGAAGAGGAAGATTAGTGTAGAGCAAAAACAAAGGGAGACGAAGCCAAGCAAAAACCATGAGTTTGCCGACTAACTGTGTGTATCCGGCCCCCCGGTCCAGGACCGTTACTTCACCGTGCGGAACGGGAACATCTGCGGGTCCCCGTGCGCCGTCAACCGGCCCATCGACATCGTGCAGAAGCGCCGGCGGTAGGCCAGATGTGGTTTCAGTCCAGATGTTGTTGTTGCACAACTTTATACACACAGCTGTCTATTCTTTTTTGTTTAAAGCAAAGTTTCTTCTTTTGACAAACACTCATCATTTTGCAGAAACATAATATTAAGTTGACTAAAGCTCGTGGCAGTGATTTCTATTGTATGAAGCAACAAATCATGCCAATGTGAATCTATAATATTATATAGGCTACATTTGTTTATACTGGGGAAAAGAGGCATTAACCTCTTTTCTCCTATAGCTTACAACTTGTATCTTTGTTTGCACTTCATGAATTACACTCACTTCTGATGATGATCAGTTCTAGCTCCTCCTCTAGCATCACTCATCACTGCCTTGGTTGTGACATTGTTCTTGGTGATTACAGTATCTTTTTGTATTGTGGCAGAGCAGCGTAGGGCTTACACCGGATCTTTGTTAAATAAACCAATGAATCATGAATGTTTGGGATAACACGTGAAACGTTCCTGTTGTGGTCCTGTCCTTCAAGGTGTGGCTGGAGAAAAGTGTGTCAATGTTGGTATTTTAAGCTCTTAGATATTTGTATAATATTCCTATTGAGACTCAAAGTGCTTCACTGTTGCTTGATACTGAATATTTACTGTGGCCTTGTGTCTCTGTGTATCTCCTCGTGATAGTCCTATCGTCCACGCTGAACTCAGTACAGTACGTTTTTGATGATATTTCCCTCTAATATTTGCCACTCAGTCCTGAGGCTTGTTTGGTATTTTTTACCATATGTTTGTAATATTTCATCACATGCTGTTGTGAGCGTGCAGAGAGAGTTTACACCACTAAATCTGAGGGATTTCATCCAGACTAATGGAGTTCACTTCCTTTTTTTCACCACCAAGTGAAAGAAGGTCAAGAGTTTGGGTCTGTAACTCTCAAGAACTAAGTCAATGTAATCCAGGATGTCAACATAACATCCACAGACGGCGTGCTCCGTATCTGCCAAGTTTCTTCTGAAACGATGCCGTCAGACAGTGGAGCTGAGTTCAGACTGAATTAATGACTCAGTTCGGGATTTTAAGTGCTGTTTTATTAGTTTAACGGTGAGTCAGACAAACTTGTGCGCTTCTAGAGGAAGATCTGAATCAGTTTTGTCTGAATCTGAGTGTGTTTATACAACCTACATCACTGCAAAACACATTTAAATATTTATTCGCCCTCTGCTACTGAGAATGCACACAAAGCAGCCTACGCTTGCTTCACCTGTTTCTTCCCAGAGACTGAAAATCGCAGAGATTCAGTTCACATTTTGAATCCTCTTGTGTTCTTGTAGGATTGCTTGGGTTGCTTGAGGGTGACTGTGATAAGGGTGAACCTCAGTGCCAAGTGGGTGCCACTGAGAAAAATAAAGGTGGGAGGGATAAGCTGTTATTTATGGGAGTGTAATTAGCGACGTACACGCAGAGACTTTCTTCTTTTAATGGATAAAATGTCTTTTTTTTACAAACTAAATGAATAATGATTGTAGTTTTACTTTAATCATTAGGTACATTCAGTTCTGTTAAGCCGACTATTTTTCCATTGAGTTTACTCAGCCTCATGTAGCTACACACAACTCACACACACATTTCGTTTCTCAGCAGATGCGTGACGTACCTGACGGTGGCTGCTCCCTGCACAGTCACAGAGGCCTGAGAATGACTAATTTTGCAGGCGTCGTTTCAGAAAGTCATGACAACATCAGCTGTGTTGGGTCGGGAGGGGGGGTGGGCGGTGGATCAAAGTGCTTTTATAATGTCAACCCACCAATAAAAAGCCTTCAAAGGGAGATTGCTAATGAACGCCGAGTCCAGACATATTTATAGGACTGATGGATCAACCACATGTGTGGAATAGCACAGCCAGAAAAGCAGCGGAGAAAAGTAGAGAGTGCACTGTAATCGTCCAGATCCCTGTAACCCCGCACCCTGTGTAGTTTCCATTAATTCCAAGATGGAAACACACCGCTGCCATCGTCATCGATTTACCTCATGAGGTTAGAGGTTTTACAGTTAGTTTTGGCAAAGAGTCATTCGTGTGCATCTGCGTAGATATTTAACTTCTTTTAGTTTGTGTGCCATGATTGTTTTACTGGAACTCCCATACCCTGTGTCTTGTTGTGTTATGTCCTGTCAGTATAGGGTTGGGTAGCAGAGAAGATATGTGTCTTGACACACAGAAGTGAGTGTACAAGTGAGGACAATGTTTAGACTAGAGACTTTCAAATTAGTCAACAATGTCCATTTTCAAAGTCTTTCTTCATCCCACCAATGGTTCAAAACCCTCAAATATTCAGATTATGATCATTTAAATGTTGGAATAAGAGCAAATATTCACCATTCAAAAGGAACAACCAGATCTGCGTCAGCAGCTGTTAAGCTGATAATCAATTAATTCTCATTTTTCAGGTTTTATAATGCAAAGGTTTGCTACTCTTCTTTGTTTTACAGCATTATAAAATGAATATCTGTGGGTTTGGGGGATGGATGGACAAGAATTTGTTGGCTGCAGCCTTGGGATGGAACCAGGGTCAGGGTTTTGATAAATGACCTCAACAGTTATTTGATCAGGATCGTTGCCAATTAGTTCTCTTCCTGTTAACTAATAAAGTAATTGACTAATTGTTTCAGCTGTAATAATGTTGCAGGAGCTGTGGGATGAGCTGTGTGGTGACATTAGGTTTTTGGGATCCTGATAAGTCTATTTATTACACAGGTTGTCAGTCTCATTCTGATCGAGGATTTTTTCCACCTCGGCCTCCACTAACTCGACACATACTTGTCCTGTCCAGCGCTGCTCTTGTCTTGAGCCGACCTTCCTCCTCAGCAGTGATGATGATGAGGCCTGATGTCAGACTCTGACTTACTCATCATGTTTCACCTCCCAGCAGACATCGCTGATGTCAACGAGACACTGGCTCACACTGTGGGAATGGCAGGTCACAGCTCATCAGTCTTGTAGGAATAAAAACAAAACATGACCATGTTTCTGCCTCTGTTTATTGAGCAGTCACCAACATCGCCCTGCACAGAGACATCAAAGCAACACGACAACAGCTCCATAAGAAAATGATTGATGGAGTGATGATGTGTAAACAGCATCCTGTAAACTGTCGATGATGTGAAAAAGTACATTAAACAAAAAGGGCTGATTTTTCATGTGGAAGACATCTGTGTGTTTCTGTCGTTTCATCCTCACCCATGTCTCCTGTGCTGGAGTAAAGTTTCATTGTGTTTGAAGTATCATGTCGATTAATATAATCCCATAACTTAGAGCTCCGATGTGATATTTCTTGAGAGTGAAGGCAGACAGGATTTAGTAGCTGAGGTCAGAGGTGTTTTGCTCTCAGCGTGTCGGTGCCAGCTGTGGTGAAATGTCTCGTGTATATGCGGCCCTGTGCTCTGCACTGAGCTTCACACTTCACACGTCTCAGCTTCACTGAGATTTTCCAGTTTTTGTTTCGGTCAAAAATCTCCTGATTGTTTGAGTTGTTTCCTTTTTTTTCTTCTGCCTTCCAAACCGCAGTTTGATTTTTAAATTGCTGTTTCCCACCGTGTTTTGACAAAGGGTGGTTAATTGTGTAGAGCAAGCAAGTCAGCCAGTTTGTATTTCTAAGGCTGATACTTGGCTTTCTGATTTCTTCTTATTGAAGCTGTTGAGGATTTAATGTATTCACACTTAACATGTTTGTATTCAGGGCCTGAAACATCATTTTCTTTCCTCTGTTTGTATATCGAGAACTTCAGTAATTGTGTTTCCTTACACTAAAAATTCAGTTTTTCTACCAGATGTTTATTGTCTTTAAAAGAGAATACATAGTTCATACCTGGCGCTCAACTTGCATCTGAATCTACAGTACAGTGGAAGAAAGGTTAGGGTACAGATTTGTTAGCTCTTCATGTACAGTTTACTGATCCACTGACAAATCAGCAGGAAAATCCTTGGCCTGCGTGTGTCTATGTGAGTCTATGTGAGTGAATGGATGAATGTACTAGTTTGTAATGTATAGATGATTGATAAGAGTAGAAAAGTGCAGTCCATATATTTTCAGCAGCTGCTTCACAATAAAAGCTTTTCTTCACTTATAGGCTTCTACTGTGATGCAAACGTGCTATTATTGAAATAAATGTTTACAGCTGTAGCTCACACCTGCTCCGCATTAGCTTAGCGTGAACTTTTTACAACTGTTTCAAAGTGACAAGTACAAACAGATGACACTCTGGGAGATGTTACAGATTTTAAACCATCTGAAACCTCCATCATATCAGGATGGCAGTTTAACATCTGAGCCACATATCAGATTAACCGGTGTCATTTTCATGCTGCCTGCATGAAGGCCATCTCTCTCCCTGCAGTACAGAAATCAGATCTGACCTTTGGCGGTGTCACAGCAGGTTTGCCAGCCCTCTGGGCCTCAGCCCATGTCAACACCCCTGCGACATGATGCACAGCTCGCTCCACATGAGGTTAAAGGTCACTGCAGGCTGCCAGCATGTTGCCTCACAATGTAAATGAAGAGTCACGTTAGCTGTGACGTGTGGTGCGGTCGTGCTCACCATGAGTATGAGTCAGCGAGTGGTGTCTCCCTCTGTCCCTGCAGCTGGTTCAGCTCTACTCACCTGTACTCACGACACTGATGGATCTCTCTCTCCACAGACTGCAGTCCTAAATCCCACTGATGTGTTTCTGTTGGGTTTGGTTCAGGTAGTCATTGCTGTCCATACTGAGGTCAGGCCAGGGTGTAGATGAGCTCTATCCACTGAGGATACTCTATGTAGACTTCATCTGTTGGGTTACTTTTCCATATTTAAAAATGAACATCTGCATGGCCCCTGTTAAATACATGTATTAAAGATGCAACTGTTTCATGATTCGCTGAGAGATTAAGTTAATTAGCAACAGTTTCTCTGTCTCATTAGTCTTTTTAGTCATTTTAATGTAATGTCCAGCTCCTCAAATGTGAGGATTTGATCTTTTCTTTGTCTTATTTGATACTAAACTCAACATCTTTGGGTCTGAACACATCCCCTATGGATGTGGGAAGTTATAGCTGGCACTTTTTTAATCATGTCCTCTTCAAGCATGTCCGCAATGATGGTGTGAGCTTTGTTTTCCTCTTCTCTGACAGATGATGTTGTTTTTAGCGTCTCATCCAGGGTCTTTGTCTTTTCACACTCACAGCGGTCCCCACAGCTGTTGGGTGTAATGTCTTCAATTGATCCAGTTGTCCTCCTCCTCCTCCTCCTCCTGTTGACACTCGCCCTGACTGCCTCATAATCACGATGTCTGTGTAACAGATTATATTCCACAGCTGTTCTAATCTGGCAAGTCAGCATCATTAAATGATTCAGGACAGATTCATTTGACAGGAATATGGACTTCTGTAACAAAGGATTTTTGACCCCTGCTGAGGACTGACAGAAAATATTGACATGACAGTGGCTGCTCACTGGACTTGCTCCCAAATCGTTGCCAGTTCACAGTTAACGCCTCATCCCACTGAACCACAGGCCGCCTCTGCTCCAAGTCTCTGGAGTCACTCTGCTCTGTTCCTACAACAAACACGTCTCAGCAGAAATCCCACTGCGTCCGCAGCCTCGGCCAGCTGGTTTCCAGCTCCTATCTTTTCAGCGTGTTTCATAGCATCCTTCACGTTCTAGCCTCTTATTTGGTGGAAAAACGGAACAGCAGTGAGCAGAGTGTTGGGGCCGGGAATAATTGCAGGCCTGCGAGCTGGTCGATCGGCATTGCAGTGACAGCCATGAAACCACAACTGACGTCAGCAGACAAGTGTGACTGTGTGTGTACTTGTGTTGAATATTGCTGCTAGAATAGTGGACCGAGTGTTATCCTGACATCTCTGTGACTCCAGGAATGATCATCAACTCAGGGACAGATGAACACTCAACAAAGAAGCTCTGTTCGAGTATCATCTCGCAGGATTAGACAATAGCGCGGTTGATGGACTTTTTACGTAATCCAAACAAATGAAGAAACAAGGCATCCACATGCAGCACTGTCTCACAGGTGAACTCCATCACCTACATAGACTTCAGGGCTCCGCCTACACAGCGGGATGCCAGGTAGGGAAAAGCCACAGAGGACATTCAACAAATCAAATTTGAGCTAGAGATTGCGGTGACATGACAAGATGTAATGTCTGTGTGTGTTTGTTTGAAAGATAACATTGCAGTTACAGTTAATACTGTATAAGTATGAGATATAAATATGCAGAAGAAGAAAACACTCTGACTCAGGTTCATGTTGAAACTCTGCTTCTTGCTGTATATTTGGGGCTCGATTTGCAAGTATCTGCAGGTATCGTCGCCATTAACACCCCGCGCGTGATAATTATCTAAGAATGTATAAATAAGTAATATAACATGCAGTTTTTTCTCTCCCACTGTCAGTTATCTCAGCTCAGGGTATTGATCCAATATCGGTACTCAAATGTACAGATTTGTTTCTGTATCACTGCGTGCATCTCATTGGGATCAAATAACATGAGGAGGGGGATTTCTGGAGCCATGCTGGCTTTCTGTAGGGACTTATTGAATTTAGCTGAAAACAGAAATGCTGATTTTTATAGTGAGTTTCAGAAAAACACTGTATTTAATATGGATCTTGGTCACATCACAACTGATAACCAGTCTGTTCAGTAACATCAGCATCAAGGCTGATATCGTTCTAGTGTATTGCGTGGGTACATCCAGCAGCAAATACATTTGAACTTAATCATTTGTATTTCTTCATCCAGCCCTATTCAGTAAAGCTCTAGCTCCTAATAATGGTTAAGGATAAGTAGAGTTTCAAAGGTCTTTACAGTAAGTAAGAGCTTATTTAAAAAAAAAAAAAAAAAAAAAAAGACTCAAAGAAAACACCCTTCCCCCATTGTCTCCACCTTGTCGTGTCCTGCTGATCAGCAATGCGATTGGCTGCTCCTGGGTTGCCCTTGCCTAATTAGAAGAGGAAGTGGCACACTCTTGTCTCACCACCGGACTCAATCACTGTATACCGAAAGGCACCAATTAGTGCCATATGAACATGATTAGAGGAACACTCAGCATGGCCAGTTGCTTGATAAAGCGACTGTGTCCTTGTGTGTGTGTGTGTGTGTCCTAAACCAGCCTGTCCAGTTGCGCACCAGTGTGATGTAAGGTTGTTCGATTTTCAGGTCGATGCTGGAGCCAAATCTAGATCTCCACTGCTGGGGCTGTAATCACACATTGGCTGTGTGTGTGTGTGTGTGTGTGTGTGTGTGTACTTGTGTATGCAAGTGTGTGTGTGTGTGGTTCTGGTGGTTCTGGCCCAGTGTGCTACCCCTCTAACCAGTTTCTAATGATGTTAATGCTGATCAGTCACTGTATGGATTTCTCCCCGGCTGGACAGACAGAGCTAATCACTGCACATAGACTCCACGATCAATAACACCCGTCCGGAGGAGTAAATCAACCTTTGAGGTGCCCTCAGCTCCAAAAAATTTAACCACTTCACTGCTACACCAGCTGCATTAATAATTCATATTTAAAGGGGCCATCTGCTTAAACAGGCCTCTGTTGTTATTATAAGTCTGTACTGTAGCATAGGCAGGTCACAGTTGAACTGCAGCTCCACAGTTCAGCCAGAATATCTGTCAGCAGACAGTGAATCCCTGCCAGTGAAGCACAAAAAAGACAGTAAAAAAAAACAAATCCATCTTAAAAAATAAATCATTGTGAGGTTTTTGGTTCCTGTGTAGCTTCTATAAAACATTCAGTCAATCAACAGAAGTTTTGGTATAAACCAGGCTGTTCAGATTTTTCTATAAGAAACATCATAATTGTACTACAGCTGTTGTGATACAGGATATTAGTCAAAGTATTATAGTTCAGTTGCACAGATGAGGCAATTTTTTTTCACCTTTTAGTTTATAACTTTTAGCCACCACAATAATATTTTTCCTTGCTTTTTCCCCACTTAGTGGCAGCGATCAAAGCAGAGGCCTCATGTTTTCAAAGGCAAGAGTTCTTCCTCTGGCTGTAGGTCAAAGGTCACACAGAAAAATAATAAACACAGCAGCTGGCTTGACTGGGTGCAACGCTCTCCTTCCCTGGGCTATATTTAGGGAGACATGAGCTGCTCTGAGATCAGATGTTGATGTTGGACACAGAGCGGTTGCTCTGTTTGGACAGAGATCCTCGGTGGCTGGTCAGGTGGATGGAAAGAGCAACTGGCTCCTCGTGGAGGCGGGGCTTAAAGTTTCGCTGCAGGCACATATTTATCACTTTTAACAGTGGGAATAGTTTTCTAAGAAGAAATCTGAAGATCATACAGTGCAAGTGGTATCTGACAGGAGTTGGGCTAAATGCAAATGGTGTCTATATTAATATTTAATGATTTCTACACATTAAGAATCATTCACTTTTTCTCTCGTCTTCTTGTCTTGTTGATATAAAACTGCAGCTGATACATCAGACTTACCTGACCAAGACATCAGCTGGAATTAATCTGCTGTGGATGCATGATAATTCAAATGCATCTGATGTCTTATATAAAACTGTACAGTTCTTCACAGTGCACTGGAAGGAAATTTCACAACAAATAAGAGAAACAGTGTTAGTGTCACATCATTGCACGTGAAACATGCTGAATCTGTTGTGCATTGTCAATAATATTATCTACAGTCTGCTGTGTCAGTGTGTCCAACAGTTTCTCTGTCGCCTATTGTCGTCTGCAGTCATCAGCCAGGCTGAACTTAGCTGTGTGTTTCTTCTTTGTTTATCTGCTGAAACTTTTTTTCTGAACTCATGCTCTGTCTTTTCTATTCATGTTAGTACTGTGACATTTAGAATACTAACAAACCCACTTGCATTAGTCGTGATTCTTCAACCCATTTGACTAATCAACATTGAAAACAGAGTTTATGTTGAGACCAGATGTGTTTGTGTTGGTCAATCTGATCTAAATTTTCCAGCATGGTTGCCTGCCAGAGATGTGACAATGTGAAGCTAAAAAAATCCTTTATTTGGGAAATTAGTGACAACAAGAAGAAGAAAAACATATCGAGCTCTTGTTTTTATGTCATTAACATAAAAAGCAGATCAGCAGCAGATTCTGGCCACAGATTTCTTGCAGTCAGTCAAGAAAGTGAAACTGAAACAAGGCTGCCATCTTCAACAGAACAAAAAACCCCTCAAAATCCACCCTGAACTACTTCTAGAAACACAAAATAAAGAATTTTGATCCTCTGACCAGCAAAGTCACTTAAAACTGTGGGAAGAAGATCATGAAGATGCTGTGTGAGGTGGCCTAAAAATACCTCGGAGCTTGAGGTGATCTGCAGGACGAGCATGTGAAAATTCCTAAATCAAGAAAGAAAGAACAGACTCTTATGTGGCTGCAAACATCTGCCAAAGGGTTTGTTACTAAGATCTGACTTAGTGCACAGATACAGTTTTTTTCTGCCGTAAAACTTCATGAAATGCATAGATAAATAAAAAGTAACAGTGCGTTAACGTTTGAAGAAAGGCTCCTTGTTTAAACGTCTCTTTGCTGCAGAGACTTTGCTTATTTCACTTAAAAATTTAAACAACATGTGTCATTCACACACAGTTTTGCATTAAAACTGCGCAGTTAAAGACAGTGGAGGTTCACTGCTCCTTGATGGAGAGTGAGGCAGCGTGGACAGTAACTTTAGTAACACTGCACTGAAGTTTGAGTTTGAGCTGATCTTCCCTCTCTCGCCTCCATATTCACAGATGTGGCTCTGCATAAATACGTCTCTGCGGCTTGTTCCTCTCCCACCCTGCTACCCAGCCTCTCCTCTCAGTGCTGGCATCAAGACATAAACACACACATGCACACACACACACACACACACACACACACACACACACACACACACACACACACACATACATACACACACACATATGTTGGTCTTTCCATGATTGTGGGGACACTCGTTGACAAAATGCATTCCCCAACCTAAACCTAATTCTACCCTTAACCTTACAACCAAGTCCTGACCTTCAAACAGCACTTTGAAGTCCTGAAGACCAGCAATTTGCCCACACAGCCGTAGAAAGACACACATGCACACACATTGAGAGTGAAAGGAAAGATCTGTTTGGTAGGATGAGAGGGGGGAAGCTGGTTGTTTTTCTGCAGCTCTCAGATCAAATGTACAATAGGCTTGAGGTGTAAAGCAAACAAACTACTCCCTGAACTCTCTTACACACACACACATACACACACACATAAAAACATATGATGACATTGCCACCAAAGGGTTTTTGCTCTATGCTTTTTTTCCTTCTTCCTTTGAGATCATTTAAAATCATTCGTAAATATAAGCTCTTGACTCATGCTTTCTTTCAGTGGTGTGCACATACACATACGTGTGTGCGTGTGCACATATTCATTAAGTGTTCCCTGGCCTGTTTTCCTCCTCCTCCTCCTCACCTCTCGCCTCCTTCCTGGTGTGATGTTTGAGGCCCCTCGGCCAATTCCCACGCTACGAGGAAAGAAAACAGGAGGGAGAATGTGTGTATGTGTGTTGTTTGACTTTTGACCCTGGGCCTGTGTCATCCCCTGTCAAATAACATCTGGCCTTGACGGTTGTTTTGTGTATCACTCTCACACAGAACAAAAAAGTTCCTTAAATCCCTGGACCCGTGGTTCCCATGCGTACATCACAAGCATGCATGAACAACGACTGGAACTGATCCTACTTGGCATTTCCCAGCTCATGCTTACCCTAAAATTAGGCTTTATAGATATGATATAAAGTCCACCCAGTTAAATGAGGAAGGCTCTTGGTATGGCCTGGTGTCAAAGTTCAAGGAAAACTTTTTTAGATGAACACATCGTCTGCTGCAGAGGAATTGTTTCCTTTTAAGACTAAGTAAATATGTTTGATGAAAAACAAACTTTTTTCCAAATGTTGCTGAACAGTCAGCTCAGCAGAAATTTTAACACAGTATCTTGTTTTACTTGTCCACTATTACGCAAGATTAGGATTTGCAGCAAATCCTCTGAGCTCAGGAGCTGGGGTTTTCTGGGGGTTGACAAATAAGATAAAAATCAGCTAATTGTTTCTAAACTTTAACATCCATTGAATCTGATCGCCCAGCTTCCAGGCAAAGTGACTGAGTGATGGTGCAATGGAAACTTTGTTGATCACCGCTCTTAAACCGCAGTTCGCTTTATTTGGTTTCGAGAAGAAGAGGATTCCTCCCCTTCAGCGAGCATGGTGATGAGGTGCAAGTTAAACATCCTGGGAACAAAAGCAGAGCTTAGGATGTGGGTGTTAGGGGATGTGTGTGAGAAAAGTTTAGTAAAACAGAGTTAAAGAGAGAAAAGGGAGCCGTCATTTACGTCAGAGAAATGCAGAACAATGCTGGGGGCAGGAGACGGACCAAGGTCAACTTGTTATGTATGCTGCAACTGAGCAAGACATCAGTCTGCCTGCCTGTCTGTCTGCCTGCCTGCCTGTCTGTCTGTCTGCCTGTCTGTCTGCCTGCCTGCCTGTCCGTCTCTTTGAGGCGGGAGTGCCTGTCTTACCCAGATGCAGAAGTTGTGGTATAGCAAATACAGTAATGCCAGTGGTACTAGTAGTAATAGAGGTACTTGATCAGCAGTTATAGAGATGGTTGTAAAAGTCTGGTCTTGGCACTTTTACAGTCTGAATGGTACAAGGTTTAACACAGAAAATGTATCTGTTGTTGGTCCAGACATATTACAGAGTGTTCAATAAAAAACTGGAGCTTCAATCTGGAAACATTGGTATCAGCCTTACAAACTCCAGACTGGTCTCCACCAACAGGAGATTTTATAGGCTACTTCCTCTGTCTATTAATTTGATCCTTTATGACATTTTAATATCCTTAACATTTGTTTTACACTTCAGATTCTTGTTCCTTCCTGCAACAGAAATACAATATCCCCTGGGGGAGCCATATTGCTCACTTTCATCCACAGTAGTATTACTGTGTTTTACCAGCAATGATGGAGAGGACATAAAACCTCACAATGAAGGAAGCTCCCTCCTGTCCTGGAAAAGTCCTGAAGTTTTAGAGCAAGGGAGATGGAAATTTCATGTTGTTGTAGTTATAAACAAATAACTGTGTGCTGTATCGGTGCAGAGCATTTTAGTTCAGGTGTTGCAGTATGATATTTGCTCCAGTAGTGGGAGCTGTCTCCCTACCAGAAGCCTGTTGGTTACTGCTGCTTGTGAATGGGAGCTCAAGCTGGAGTGAACTGCAGCTGCTGAAAATCTGAATGATGGTTGTTAGTCTGTGGAGGGTGAATTGTGAATCAGTTAATAGGCATTAAAAGACCACACAGACACTTTAATACAGTTTGTGTGTGTGTGTGTGTGTGTGTGTGTGTGTGTGTGTGTGTGTGTTTTAATTATCAGTTTTCCTGCTTTTCCCACAGCTCTAACTGACATTACATCATCATAGTTGAGTTCAGTCATCAGCCATTTAAATCTGATATACTGAGTTAATTAAATATCAGCATTATCCAGTCCAAATATGATGTAATGAAGCACACAGTGGTGAGATGTAATAATACTTGAAGACCTCATTTCAAAGGAGAAATGTTATTGTTATAATTACATACAGTAATGGATCCATGTGAACCAGTGAGCCGATGTGGTAGGTCAGGAGGTCAAGGGTGTAAAAACGACTGATGTGATTTAGCTGATTCTTGGTGGTGTGTTTGTCTCTCAAGTATCTGGTTTTTCAGTATCTAACAGACAATCTGAGAGTTTAAATTGACAGCAGACCACATGCACTGCTCCCACTCTCATACCTAATCCAATGCTTTGCTTTATTGATGCATCTTAGCAGCACCAGCAGAGATCACATGACCATGTTAAATCCCAGCAGAGGCTGCATAGAAGTGCCAGAGTGTCCTTGAGCAACATGCTTGAACACCTTACCTGCATCAGCGGGAAGAAAACAGATGAGAGAGTCCTGCAGGCTGTTGTTTCTACTTGCAGCACTTTTTTTTCATCGCCCTGTCAAAAATTATTCTAAAAACATCCTTCATGTATGCATTCATGAGGAGGGGAGAAATCATCTGCATTCTACCTGAGGGAGGTGAGAGGGGAGGTGGGGGGATGGGGGGGTGGGGGTTGTCTACGTAAGCTCTGTCACTAGTCTCCTAGTTCCCCTCTTTCCTGGCAGGCAGATCTATTTTTAGCTCCTGACGTCACTGGTCTCCTCTGATAGAGCCTCGTCACGGCTGGCTACGCCGATCCGGGGGGGGGAGGGGTGTGAAACAGGGGCTGGGTGAGGTGGTGGGTAGGGGTGTCATCACTGAGGTAAGCCCATGCTGCGGCCCAGCCTCTCTCTCTCCCTGTCTCTTTCTTTCTCTGCCCTGTCACACCAATCAGGTCTGAGATGCTGAGGTGCATCACTGTGCTGGATACAGCCTCCCTGATCACCCCACCCCCCCTTCTCCACCTCCTCTCTCTGTCTCTCTGTGAATCGGCTCTGTTTCATTCAGCATCGATTGCATAATAGCCGTCTTTCATTTATCAGGCACTGCTATTGCTGGAGCGCCTGAAGGCAGGCTCGGCTAAAAATAGAAACAGGCAACCTTCCCTTGCTCTGTTTTCTATTGTTATTATGAAAAGGGGTGGGTGGGGCATAGATGACAATAGTGCTAATTAGAAACACATAGAAAATAATAATATTCCTAAATATGTTGCTGTTCATGAAATATCCACTTATAATCTCAGTCATTTTTGAGGCTGAATTAAGGTCAAAGAGGAAGTGAGCGGCTGTAGTGTAAAAGCTGCTGGTTCAGTCTGTTAAAGCACATGCAGCAGTCTGTCTGTCACCGTGCTCTCTGACAAATCAGGTCGGTGTGTCCTTGAGCAAGGCACAGGAAGGGAAGTAGTTCAGTAATGGAGGGGGGGTAATGGAGGGAGTGGCCGTGGGGGGGGGCAGCTCGACTGACGTAACATGCATGAAGTCAGTGCTGACGTCACACAGAGATAGTGGAGTGTGTTTGATTGGGAAAAGCAAGTAATAACAAGGTCACCTGTTTAAAGAGATGCTCAGAGCTGTGGTAGACGATTTGAATCAGACATTTTTTATTCTGCCACCAAGTAGAAGAAGAAGTTTTGGAATCTCCAATGACGTTTACACCGAGCTGTGTCATGAATACGTTTATACACACTGTTCATGTTTGCCTTGTGTTTGTTGTTGCTGAGGTCTCCATTATTGTGTTGCTGAAGCACTTTGAGGTATTATTTAGACTGTACACACTGTACATTCAGGCCCATTCATTCTGAAGAGGCTTTATCACAGCTTCTCCCAGATTGTCTTATCTCAGCTTTCTCTCTCTCTGTCGCCACATGTTCGCTGTCAGCCACTGCAGGAGATACACCATGTTACATCAAAGATTATTCAGGCGTGGACGTCCTGCTGACTCTTACAGCATCTTTGTCTGGGACAACTTCTGTGTGCAGATAACCCAAGAGAGTGTGCTTGCTATGGTTAACCTCATTAAAGCAATTCATGAAAAGGAAATTTTACAGTGTGATGTTATTTATCTGTAGTGCTTGTTCTTTAATCTTTTTTTTTTTTTACCTGACAGCTTCTCTCTATATGGCACATATCTAATCTTATCCAAATGTAGCTGTGCAGCAGAAATAACAGCATTAAGTGTGTGTGTGTGTGTGGTGTGTACGGGTAATTAAGCGACATGAAATGGCACTTGAGATAAAATGAGCAGGTGAAAGTGACAGAGACTGTAACAGGAGGATTCATGTGTGTCTTCTTCTCTCCCCCTCTCTCTGCAGTTTTGATGTGGAGAATGGCCTCTCGGTGGGTCGCAGTCCACTGGACTCTCAGACTAGCCCAGGTTCTGGTCTGGTACTTCAGGCCAACTTCCCCCACAGTCAGCGCCGCGAGTCTTTCCTCTACCGCTCCGACTCAGACTTCGATCTTTCGCCCAAAACCATGTCCCGCAACTCGTCTACTGCCAGCGACCTGTGAGTATTTTAGGGACTTTGTCCATGTTATTTTAACACCAATAAACCAACCAACCAGCATCTGATTTGTGTTGCGTTGGAGAGAAGATGAGGAGACAATAAAGTGCATTTTAATTGGTCATTTGTTTTTTTATCTGCCGGATCCAGAGTAGCTTCTGGATACTAACATTTCACACCGTATCAAAACTCCACAGTGAAACATAATTTTTCATAATAATTGATTTATTGCATTTTTAACTAACCCAATTTGATTTTTTTTTTATAATTCATAAATTGAGGGTTTTTGCTAACATATTTTGTGTTTCATGAGATTTAAACCAGTTTGTATCTTTACTGTGGAAACAGGGATTTACTCTCTATGTATATATGTAAACCTGTCCAGGTCCTGGTTACACTCTAAAAAGCTATATACTGTATGGCTTCTGGCTTGGAAGAGGCTTTTGGTAGCAGAGATTGTGTTTGTCAGCGTGAACAGAACAATCACATTGAGTTGGGACATCCAACTAAACATACAGTCAAAGTAGTTTTCTGCCTGTTTGTACAGCTAAAGGTTTCTCTGTGCAGCTAGCAGTCTCTTTGAAGCCAGAGTGTAAATGGGGCCTCGGCCACCAATAGCTGTCCCTCCTTTGTTTTGAAGGGAGGAGGGATTGAAGCATTGGGAAGTCAATTGGCTACCTCGGTGAGAAAAAGTGTGAAGACTGCTGTGACTTTCTGTCTATCTCTTTGCCCTGTGCCATGCTGTCATGACTCAAACCCACCACTTCTCCCAACCCCACATCCACTCCACCCCCCACCCCCCACCTTTTCCCAAAAACGCCACTCAACTTCAGAAGTGTCACCGCTGCAGAATTTATTCCCAGCAAGCATTTTACAGTTGGTGATCTGGTGTCACATACCGTACATTTAAAGTGAACCCAAAGGAAAAATGTTTGCCAATTTGATAATAAGCCACAATAATAAAAAAAATAATAAAATAAAATAAAAAAAAATACTTAGGCCTTGATTTCAACAGTGAAGGACGCTACAGTCCTGGGTTATCAGTGCAAGCAGATGTTGTGATGTTATTCGGTGTCAAAATGTTTGCGAGACAGTAATGTAAAGTGTGACGACACAGTACTTTTTAACTGGCAGCACAGATTTGCTCTGAATCTGAAAGGTTATGAGGTGCATGTCGTGACCCCAATGCTTTCAGAGAGAAAACTGGTTTCCCCAGCACCCCAATGCATGGACACTGCTCCTCACCTGCACATGGTTCTACTTCTGTAAGACTTGGAGGCTTTTAGCAAGAGCAAAATTAAATCTGCATTAAGTGACCTTCAGAGTGGAACAGGCCACACTGAATCATTATGTTAGAGATCACTTATCAGCAGATAAACTCAAGTTATACTCTGTAGCATCTTATTGGAGACAAGTAGCCACACAAGAATTTAATATTTACAAGCAATTATAGCAATGATAGTCTTAAACTGTTATTGGCTACAATACAGTTTCACCTGTTGCTGTTTCACCACTTGACACTGGACCTCTAACCTACACTCTTGCACTCCTGAGGCCAGAGAATCTGAACTATGATCATTTTATATTGCTTAATGCAGGTTTATTTAGCTTGTTCAAGCCTCCAAGAAGTATGAATAACTAAAAAAAATCTCTTCTCCTCTTCCTACACCCCTCAGATATTTGAGACCAGCCAGTCTCTAAATGTCGTATTCCTATAAGTCCTCATTAAGATCCTAATGACAACAACAAACATGCTTGTTGTCATTGTTTATGTGTCTGATAGTTTGTGGTATTTCCTGAGCCACTCTGTCCCATGCCTGTCCCTTCTCACTAGACTGTTTGTCTGTGGTTTTTGTAGGCATGGAGAAGACATGATAGTGACTCCGTTTGCACAGGTTAGTAGCATTTACTCATGTACTTCAATGCAAGACCAGAGTTTTCTAAAATTTAGAAGCCATTTTTATCCAATCTGTCAAAAATCCAATGACTATTCACCAGCAATGACATTCTAGTCAACGAGGAACGTTTTCTTTGATTTCTGATTATTATTGGTAGAATATGACAGAATATAATGACAACTGCTCATCAGTTTTTTTTTCTCTACATTATTGTTTATTTTTACAGGAACAGAGCACAATTTAATATAATTGCAGTAGAGTTTGCTGACAAAAACATGCATGACAGCAAGTGCATTATCTAAAACTACACAATGTACAAGGAGTCTACTCATATGGACACTTCATAAGATATCACATAAGCTATATAAAAAAATTCAAACTCCAAGATAAAAAAAAAAAAAAAAACAATTTCACAGTCAACACTGCGCTTCCTCTGGTCCTCAGCAATACACCACCCAAGTTTGAAGTCTATTGGATGAGCAATTGCTGAGAAAATCCAAGGGCAGTAAAACAAAGATTTCTGGATTTGGTTGTAGGACCACAGCAGACATGTCTCACGTGTCTCTCCCCAGACCTGCTCTCATGTCTGGTGTTTCTTGTTGTTTTAGGTTCTCGCCAGTCTGCGGACAGTGAGGAGCAACTTTGCTGTTCTGACACATCTGCAGGACCGTGTGGGAAACAAGTAAGAGCAGCAAGACTGAGTGGATGAGTAAGTGGCTGTTTTGTTCTTGTCATTTTCACTAACACCTCATCTGCTCTCTGTTCCAGGCGGCCATCAAGCAGCAACCAGCCGTCCATTTGTAAGCCCTCTCTCACAGGTCAGCGTTTACACCATTGTATGATGTGACATTTGGGTAGTTCAAATGCCCGGTAGCATCACAAGCGATGTACAAAGAACAGAAAATATGATGAAGTTGTCATGAGTTCAGGCGACGTAGGCTTGTCTGTGACTTCTGATCATCTGTGACCTCCATTTGTGTGACCCTTGACCTTTCAGAGGAGCCTTACCAGAAGCTGGCAGTGGAGACACTGGAAGAGTTGGACTGGTGTTTGGACCAGCTGGAGACACTGCAGACGAGACACTCTGTCAGTGAGATGGCATCCAATAAGGTGAGGACTCACTCATCTTCACACAGATTCTCTCATTTAAACAGAAATCCTGCCACCTCCAAGAACGCGCTTCATTAAGCTTGTTTACACAGAATCAAACAAAGCACCCGTGTGTGACTTTAAAATCAGTGTTCTGGATTCAGAGGTGAAGCGTGACGTGCAACACAACAGAGTCCTTTTACACCCCTTTTATCCAGCGCTGAGTGTAATTTTCGTAGCTTTTATACAAAATAGTGAGGTGAAAAAAAGAGCTGGTTAAAACCTGATTATCCCTCAAGCACTGCAACGTCAAAAACATCAAATATAGATGAGGTATGAGTGGGAAATCCACCTCCAGCTGCAGTGTGATCACGGCTATGAACACTCAGGTTCATGAATGGCATCTCCCTCCTCTGAAAGAGTTAATCAGCATCGCCTCGCTTCACTCCCTCCTGCTTCTCTCCTCTGTCTGGCTGCTACACTCAAACCGCCTCCATCTTCCGGTCAGCCAATCACATTGCTCTCCTCCACCCAGCCCCTGGAGCCAGATGAATCTAATTGGACAGAGATAGGAGGGGGGGGGGGGGGCAGCGAGTAGAGCTGAGGGGAGGGGGGTGTTCCTCACTGCCTCTCCTCTCCCTGTTTCCCTCTTTATATTTCTCATTGAGAGTGTGTGACAGTATTTGGATGAGCGACTGCAGTCACACCCGTTCTTCCCCCAAACGACAGACCACATCCCCAGCCTCACCCTGCCCTATCCCTCCCCTCTGACCCCCACCCACCCACCTATACCTTCCATCCCCTGCCTCCCCTCACCTCCAGGACAGCTCATGGGACTGAGGGAACTTCTATTTCTTTTTTAATGATCAAACCGTCCCCATTGAGGTTGGAGGAGAACCCAGTGAGGAGATCACAGTCAGCAAACTTGTCAGCTTGTTTCTTTGGATTTTGCCGACCTCTTGACATCAACATGCGGGGGCTGCCATGCCTGCGTCGGCGCTCTGGGAATGTCTGTGCCAGAGACTCAGACAGGTGAGCGACATGGAGCTCTGCTGGCTCGCCTTGTTTACTTTGGGATCTATTGATCAGCAGTGCAGGCTTTGCAGGGACCTGAATGCTGAGTGAGCCGAATCTAAGTCAGGACTGGATCTACAAACACAGTGTTGAAAATGTGTGTATGTGTGTTTATGTACAATATGTATGAGTGTGTATGTATGAGCAATAAAGGAAAAAAGGGCAAAGATGTGCATGTTAGCGGGAAGAGCTGTTCGGATCTTATATTGTAAAACAGATTCTTAAAATCTGTGCCTCTGTTTGTAGAACCTGGACTATGCTGCATGTTATTTGTAAACATATGTGTGTGTGCATTTGTGTGTGTGTGTTTAAAGAAGGGAACAAAGCCAGAAGAAAAGCATCACAAAGTGAGCTGCTGTGTTGAGGATCTGTAATCCACATGATCAATTCACATTTTGGTACTTATTGCTACAGGATCATATTTCCTGTCAGCATCTGTGTTTGTGGAACCACTGCAGCATCACTCCCTCTCTCACCCAGATCCCCTCCCTCCTCCACCACGTGCCAGAGCTGTTACATAATCGGTGTGGAAGCTACCGCTGCGTTAAAAACTCATGGGGGAAACACTGAGCACTTTCTTTTCTTTTCTTTTTTTTAACAAATGTTTGCGGCATGAATGAAATGCTGGTGTTTCCAGCTGCAGCAGAGAAAATTCATTCTGATGACAGTTAGTAATTTGTCTTTTTTGTATTTTAGAAAACATGAAGAAATGAATATGAAAATAGTATATATAGACAGTGATAAACATACTGTAAATTGACAACAAGTTAGTGAACTTAAGTCTGCAACAGGATCCCAAAGTGTAATTTTCAAAATACAGCAAAGGTGATGGAGCATCTAGTGTTATATTTATTCATTAAGTCATGTCAGTTTGTTCCTGTGAAAAAAATCCAAATATTTCTTTTTTAACAATGTATCTGTTCTTTTTGTAAACACATTGAGCTTTGATTTATTTGAACTCTCTTACATATTCTCGTTTACATGTGCATCATACTTGAAAAAACTTAAAATTTAAATGAATGACATGATCAAATCAAGCAAATATAAGAATTAATTTTGTTAATTACATCATGGAGGTCAATGATAAATGCGCATAAAGGTGACTGCTAACAGCTGATTTCCACTTTGTGAATGCAGATAGTTGAAAAAATGTGAATGAGTGGTTCATCCTCTTCCACAAGGGAAAGGAGGAAGCAGGCACAGAACTAAAATGCACATTATGTCCTCCACGATATCACACTCATTCACCTTGTCACTGCAGTATGTTAACGTAATGTAACTCATTTGTCTTTGTATGTTTTTGTGTGGTGTCACAGTTTAAGAGGATGCTGAACCGCGAGCTGACGCAGCTGTCAGAGACGAGCCGCTCAGGGAACCAGGTGTCAGAGTTCATTGCCAGCACCTTCTTAGGTGAGTGTTTAATGCCTACAGTACTATGAGCAAGAAGGTTTAAGGTTTCCTGGAAGCACCGGCACTGATGAATCCAGTGTTTTGATGAAAACAAACACTTCAGTTTACACACCAGTTTACCAGGAACATTTAAAGCAGCGCTGCAGTAAATCCTCCTTTCCTGTGTTATGATCTTCAGTTTTTGTTTAACTTCTTATAACACGGTGTGAATTGATTTTCATGGTAATTTTAGTGTTTTTTAGTTTGGTGCCCATCTAATATTTAGTCGACGGGATGGACAACAGGATGTGTAAAAAATGACCTCATGTGAATTCTATTTTGTAGCAGTTCCTTGCAGTTTCTTGTACTGTAGGACGGGGCAGGAAACAGCAGAGCAGAGGAAGAGGAGGGAAGGAAGAAGGACTTTTAAAAGTAAACCAAGAAGGAGAGAAAGACAAACAGAGAACAAAGAGACATAAAGGATATTTGGAAAATAGGAGAAGAAAAAGTTACAAAATACAAAAAGGTTGTCTTTGAAAGAAAGGAAGTCAAAGATTCCTAAAGAAACATACTAAGGAGATTTTTTACTGTTTTGAAGGAAAGGAAGAAGGGAAGGAAGGATGTAAGGACGGTAGAAAACATGAGAAGTGTTTTTTTTCTAAAAGAGAGGAAGGTGTAACCCTAACCCGATAGATGCAGACTCAGAGGGTGAGGATTTGTCCTTCCCTAAAAGAGAAGGAGCTGCGGCGACAGACAGACAGCATTCCCGGACACTGTGTAGCGTTGTCGTAGCAACAGGGTGCAATATTATAAGACGGCGTGTTGCATCAATAGGAGGCTCAGTCTTCAACAGCCCTGCCGGCAGGATGGAGGTCCAGCCGAATCACGATGGAGCTGTCAGTCAGAAGCCGCTCTGATATGAGCGCCTCGGCATCAAGCCTGGCTGCTTTCGGAAATGAACACCATGGTTTTGGGTGTGAGGAAGAGGAGGCACTGTGAGAGAGGTGAGAGAGGCCAGACAGCGCCTCGTGTGACGCTGCCACTCAGGTCGCTCTGCATCCTTACGCTGGCAGGTGTTAGTGTGTGGCCTCAGATCTGGATATTGGTGGAGGAATTATTCTCACTGTGCTAATGAATATATGTGGATGGGAAACACTGAGGAGGAGGATATGTGGACGTGGGGTAAAGCAGGCTGTGTGTGATGCCAAAAATGGGATTATCGTTGTCTTGGTTTACACAGAAACAAATGAGTCATTTTCAACACAACTGTGTCTGCTGGGACGGCATGTTCTGTGTCATGTGGAGATTACATTGGTACTGTTTGTGGAAATGGATCACACGCTCCACTGTGGATTTTAAAACATCTCCAACCCTACAAACATTTTCAAATGTACATTTGGAAGAATGTGACGTGTGCTTTGTCAGCAAGCTCCAAACCTCTCCTGAGAAACCAACAGGTGTTACCCATCATGCTCTCCTTTCTACTGCTGGTATTCAGTGGTTTAGGGGCTAATTTAGGGCTAATTTATATTCACATAGAAGCAGTGCTCGCAGAGTGCAGCTATACACAGCATAAATATACCTATCTACATTCCTGTTGTCAGTGATCACCCAAAGCATATATTGTAGAGTATATATATAATGTATTGTTTTATTTGGCAGATAGATTTTATCTGATGATGTGTGTGTGTGTGTGTGATCATGTCACAGAGAAACAACATGACGTGGAGATCCTATCTCCACCTCCTAAGGAGAAGGAGAAGAAGAAGAGGCCGATGTCACAGATCAGCGGTGTGAAGAAGGTCACACAGAGCCCCAGCTTAGCACCCACCTGCATCCCCCGTTTTGGAGTCAGCACACCACATGAAAGTCTACTCTCGAAGGTGGGCTCACACACACACACACGGACACACATGGACACATCCACTCAAAACACCATGTCTCACAGATGGACCTGTTTTACTTCTCCAGGAGATTGAAGACATTAATCGTTGGGGTCTGGATATTTTCAAGATAGCAGAATTTTCCGGGAACCGCCCTCTGACGGTGATCATGTACTCCGTCTTCCAGGTAGGAGGATCCCTGCACAGCTGGACGTTCAGCTTCAATAATGTAAAGGGTGTGGTGCTCACAACTTTTTTCAGCTGCCCCCAAGTGACCAAAAGAATGCACTTTTTATAGGTTTAAGAGATAATTTAAGGATTTTTAACAATAGACAGAGTAAAGACAAAATTAACTGTTACAACCAAACATACGGCAAGTTTTCATCAGAAAAGGTCATTACATTGAACTGAGGCCCTCTGTGCCACTGTCAAAGAAAATCATTTCGAATAACAAGTTGTTTGATGCTGATGTGACTCTGGCTCTTCATTGTTTCTCTTCAACTTCTCAGGAGAGAGACCTTCTGAAAACTTTTAAGATCCCAACTGACACCTTCATCACCTTCATGATGACCCTGGAGGACCACTACCACGCCGATGTAGCTTATCACAACAACATCCACGCAGCTGACGTGGTGCAGTCCACCCATGTCCTCCTGTCCACGCCTGCCTTAGAGGTGAGCTCAGACAGTTACAGTTATATGGATTTTACGCTATGGATTCTCCTCTTTTTTGGTGTTAAGACAGTATATATAATATCATTACATTGTTTTGAATGAATTTGTCTTCTGTCCCTTGTCCAACTCAGGCGGTGTTCACAGACCTGGAGATCATGGCCGCTCTATTTGCTAGTGCTATCCATGACGTTGATCACCCAGGAGTTACTAACCAGTTCCTAATTAACACCAGTAGGTTCTGCATCTGTCTCTGTCCAGGATGTTTGGGATGAATGCATTATTTTTATTTATATTTTAAAATTAATGTTAATTAATTGTGTTGGGCCTTTGATTATGTCAGAATATTTTGCAATACTTCAGTACCAACCTGAAACATAGTCTAAAACACTGTGGCACACTTTTTGTAAAACTTTCAGACCCTTTAAAACACTATAGAACAGTTTGACTTACAGTTTCTTCAGTAATAAGAAATTATTGTTAGTGATGCATGCAGATCTGTCCTCCTGTAGTCCCATTTTAGTTTTGCATAATTTAGCAAATGAGCTAGTTTAGACAGGAGGTACCACAAGCATTGACTCAGATACTCCAGTAACTAGAACTAAGTTTGAGGTTTCCTTCACATCTTTCACGTCTCATCCTACGTCTCTGCAGGTTCAGAGTTGGCGTTGATGTATAATGATGCCTCAGTGCTGGAGAACCACCACCTGGCTGTGGGCTTCAAACTGCTCCAAGAGGAGAACTGTGACATCTTCCAGAACCTCAGCAAGAAGTTGAGAGACTCTCTCCGCAAGATGGTGATCGACATGGTGAGACTGGTGCAGTTTTTACATAACACCTCGTACTGTGGTTGAACTGTCACTTATACTATTGTTTTCATGGTATGAGATTTAGTTTGTGGTTCGGTAAAGTCTGTGGGCAGTAAAAAGAAATGCTGACACCACGGTTCAATGTGTCAGGTAACAGGCTGCTGGCAAAACAGCATCATGCAGTTGTTGAAAACAGTGGCGGACTGTTACAACTGATAATCAGTTATGGCTTCCCACTTTTTTTTTATGCAAATGTATGTAGTATTAGTATATGAGCACACACATTATGCGATTGCAGCAACAGGCAGAACCTGATGTCAGATTAATCTACCTCAGGACAGATCCTCTATCTTAGGATTTTAATTGTTAAACCTGAGGACAGAGATCCCATACCTTACTAACAATTAGTGCCTTAATTACTACTGAATCAATCAGACTGAGGAAATATAGGAAATAAGAGAAACGCCACAGACATTATGAAAACACATCATCTCATTAGGAAGAGTGACTGGAGTTGTGTTGTGACTTTGTCTCTGTGGTTGTCATCCTGTCGTCCAGGTGCTGGCCACAGACATGTCCAAACACATGAACTTCTTGGCGGACATGAAGACAATGGTGGAAACCAAGAAGGTGACGAGTCTGGGAGTTCTGCTGCTTGACAACTACTCCGACCGTATTCAGGTGAGAGTGCCCCCTGCTGATGATGATCACAGGAGCACACAGAAATCGATGCAGTCAATTAGTCATTAATACTTCATGGCTGCTTATATGTGGATGGTGCATTGTTTGCAGTATGATGCACAGCCAGAGACGTAACATCACTGTTTCTTTATAACTCCTGCACTCATCTCTGAAAAAAACTGTCAGTCAGCACTGACTAACCTTCATGTTTCCTTCATACATGACAACCTGAACAGCTGTTAGTGTGACAGTGCTGCTGCCTGCTGGACACACAGTGGTCACTGCATCTGTAGTATTGGACTGTGTGTTGTTGTTTGAAGTAGCAGAGAGATGTCAGGCCCAAGGTGGATGTTTATTATCATAAATTGACTATGGTCTTGTTTACCCTCTCAGCTTAGAGCATCAGTTTATGCAAAAGCTGTTTGTTTCCATGGATCCATAGTTCATATTTTTGGTAGCATTTTATTTTACATGACAGTTAATACAAGTTTATTTGTAAATGATCCCCTGAGAGGTTTCTTGGAAAGAACCATAACATGTAAATCTAAATTCTAAGGTTGCACACCCTGACAAAATTTGAAATGTGTCTGCAAATAAACAAAAAAATATGAAGCTAGTCAGAATAAATGAAGACTAAAGTTTCTGATAAAAGATCAATGACTCACAATTACTGATTGGGGAAAATAATGTACTTTCCTGCCACAAAAATTCTCCAAACTCAAAAATTGCTGCAATTTTTCCAGTTAGTTTGAAATGAAAACAGCTGAACTTTACACAGTAAGTTTTCACAGTCTCACCCTCACTATTAGACCAATGTGAAGCCCCTGCACTAAGCACGTCCCTTAAAAAAACCACCAGTAGAGTCTGACTGAGTCTCACTGAGCGTGTCTACTTCAGGTTCTGCAGAACATGGTCCACTGCGCTGACCTGAGTAACCCAACCAAACCACTGGAGCTGTACCGGCAGTGGACGGACCGCATCATGGTGGAGTTCTTCACCCAGGGAGACCGAGAGCGGGACAAGGGCATGGAGATCAGCCCCATGTGTGACAAACACAATGCCTCCATAGAGAAGAGTCAGGTAACAAACACAGATGTGAAAGAAAGGAATGTGCAACTGTTTTTATTCTATATGTGTCATCCTGTCAGATTTGCCTGTTCATTACTGTCATTGTTATTTTTTCTGAGCAGGTGGGGTTCATCGACTACATTGTCCACCCTCTGTGGGAGACCTGGGCGGACTTGGTGCACCCTGATGCTCAGGACATCCTGGACACTCTGGAGGACAACAGGGAGTGGTACCAGAGCATGATCCCACGCAGCCCGTCGCCCTCCAGCCCCGAGGAGCACCATGCTGAGGTGGGGCCAGGAGGAGGAGCTGTGGGAGCAGGAGGATCTGTCCCTTCAGGGGGAGGAGGAGGTGGAGGGGACAAGTTCCAGTTTGAACTCACACTAGAGGAAGAGGAGGAGGATGAGGAGGAGCTGGAGTCCGACCTGGAGAGCCCTTTAGAGGAGGAATCCCAATCAGGCGGGGATCGGCACCGGGACTCCTCCTCCCCTTCTCTGTCCCCTGACCCCCGCAGCAGGTACCGCCCCCCTTCGCCTCACCCGTCTCGGACCCTGAGTCTGGCTGCCATGTCGGTGCGGAGCCCACTTCCCCACAGGACACTGGCCTCCCCAGGACGGGAGGGGACTGATATGGACAGAGAACTGAGCCAGGAGGGCGACGGGGTGGCCTGCCTGCGTATGGGCACGTAACAACCAGCACAACCTGCCCCGCCTGAGAGACATGAGCACCGGGTGTAAGGAGAGGGAGGCAGGGCAGGCCTCTACCAACAAAGTCTGTAAAATCACCACAGTCCCTTTACACTGGAGACACCCTCTCTGAAGAACAGGGGGACGTCCCTCCTCTGTTTGATCTTATTTTTTCAGCAAAGAATCGTTTTAGCCTCTCTTTGGGTTCCTGGTTGGCCTTTGTGTCCCATCCTGCTTTGTTTTAGTTTCAGTTCAGAGTGTCCCAGAGAAAGACTGCTGCAATTTAACTGGGAAGAAGAGTCGAGTTTGAGGTGTGACACTCTTAACAAGTACATAAGGTAAAGGAAATGTCTTCCTCCAACATAACTGTTTGTGACATTCGGACAAGAGCAGCGAATGAGGATCGCAGTGGTTCGACAGGGTCTCCTAAATGATTTTGCACCATAGTTTTAATTTAAGGTATGAAATTATTGAGTCAATTTGGAATAAGTGTGTATGATCTCTTTGATTGAGAATGACATGGACAATGAATCATTTTACCAAATACAGGTGAGCAGTGAGAAAACCGATGGACCTAAACCTCAGGGTATGAAGAGAAACTAAAAACCTAATGTAGCACAGATGTAGTGGGTACCCCTGATCTGACCCCCTGACCCCAAACCGTCTTTTCTGTTTGATTTACCTCCAAACTAGAGACTTTGTCAAACCTGTGTGTCTCTACATTTAATTCAGACCCTTTAAAAGAAAATTTGGCACCTGAAGCAATCAAATAATGAATATTTAAACCAGCTTGTAGCACCACGGAGATTGAACACTGAAAAAGACTGTGGCCCAGTCTCACCTGTTGGAAATACAAAAGACACCATCTGTATGATTTGTTTAAGCTTTATTTTTATACCTGAAATGATTTTAAATGGTGTCATTGTTTTAGGATTTGATTTTCAGACAGCTCTTTGTTGTACATTTGCTGGTCTTGTCTGTGTTTATGTGCTTGAAAAGCATTTTTTTTTTTTTTTTTAATCAGGGTGCCTCTGGTCCGCAGTAGCACTTTACCGTCTCTGCTGTTCAGCTCTTCTATTCAGTCACACAAAGGGCTTCACCCACTGTAGGCCTACCGATCACACAAACACAGCACAGGACATCTGATGCCAGCTACCAAAAAGCAGGGCAGGAAAGGAACTGGACAATTGTCTTGACAACAGTGGATACAACCGGCTTTAAACAACACAAAAACAATCAACACCCCCCCTGGTGGTCAGGAGATACTGGAATTATAAGACCCCATCTGTGGTTGGAGGAGTTCAGCTAAAGATATTCAGAGCCTGTCATTTACAAATACGGTGTGATGATCTTAAAACTCATCCACCTTCCTCTCTGAGGCCAGTCCCTCCTTGTAGTTCTGCATCCTAAGATCACAGCAGCATTTCACATAACATAGAAAATCCTTTTCAGCCTTACTTTTTAAAGGCTCCTGTGTTCATTGATTTTTGAGAAATCCAGCAATTTAGCATTGGACTTTGATAAAGCAGAGGGACTGATCATAATAACACTGGATCCTACATTTACCATAATGCAACTCAGTAGTTTCTTTGATTAGACCATCCCTGTCTGATTAATGCCGAGAATTTTTTAAGCTGTCTCTGAGGTTTTCTATTATTAATCTGAAAATTAATCAGTCTGAAAATAACTTTGATGACATCACTTTGACATCACCAGGGTTATTTTTTCAAGACATGAAAAAATTCCCTTCAGAGCCACATTAAATATTGAACAGCAGTTTTCACAGGTTGTACTGAAATAAACTGACCTCCATGTCCAGAGTAAGTGAAGTGCCCCCTTAAATAACCACTTTCCCTTTTTCCTGAATCGATTAAGGGTCTTATAATTCCAAAATCAAAGTGGTGTTACTTTCCCTCCCTGCTGACAGGGACTGCTGTAGAGATCAGGAGGAGCACAGTTTCTGAGGGGAATGAATGGCCTGTAGTTCAAACTTAACGAATGTGTTCCACCAGGTTCTCAGTCTTGGTCGTCAGTGCTCGACTGGGGTAACTGTGTGCCATAAGTGTTGAAAACACACAAACACCTGCCAGCCTACGATGCTGTACATTTTTACACTAGAGATTTTAACCTGATGATTGTATCAAAGTCATTGACTTTATAGTGTTAGTTTTTACGAATGATAGATGTCAACAGTATTTAATGCAGACAATTTAATAGATTTTGTGCAACTTAGGATCAGTCTGTTCAGCCCTTTCCTAATCAGATAGCTGACACTTGAGAATGTGTGTAGTTTCAGGAGCTTCATGACTCTTTCTGTACCAAGTACACATTCAGTTTAGAGCAGCATTTGTCGCCGTCTTTGAGGTAGAAAAACCAGGAGTTAAACAAGCACTACACAGGATATGATACACTTCCTGGTCGGACAGTATAGTAGAAAACACTAGTCTAACAGTATTTCATTAAGTCAGCTAGTAAGCTTTATTAATCAGCCTTACATGTGACAGGAGAGGATGGAAGCTGGTGTTAAAAGACCATTTTGCTGTTTTTAACATGCCGAGCCTCAGAACTTGGTTTGACTTACTGTAATTTCTTCAGACTTCTTCACAGTTCTTAAAAAACTGTAGAAATTAAGTACAAATTTGGTCCTAAACAATTATAACACATTCATAAAACTTTGCATTCCTAAACTGAAGGAAGTTGAATGTTGGTTTTAGCTTGACAACAATCATTTAGAGTATGAGATCAGAAAAAAAATGTCATCAGTAAAATGTGTCTTTAATTTTCCATGTTTTTATCCAACCAGTGACTTTATTTATTAGCAATTAACCGTAGATGCCTTCATTTGGTGAAAATGTCATGTTGGACTCAGCGGCTGCAGAGCATTTGGTGGTTTTGGTTGTTTACTGATTTGACCTCTCGCGCCATCAACACAGTTCTCGTTTGAGTTTTACCTGCCACAAAAAATGTGCCCCGACAATTAAAGCCTGACCAGGTCACAGCACAGCTGGGCTGTGGTGCTGTAACCAGAACTTTACCATAAAGCTTCCTCTTCCTGTTTTAATCCACCAAATGTCTCTAAACATTTCAATCTCTGCCCAATAATTAAGATTGAGACACTGGTTAAATAGCTTCTCCTTTTATACAGGGAGAAAACACATTTCCCAAAGTAGTTGAAATATGATAACTTGTGCATATTTTATGAGATGGCGTAAAAGCTCAAACACCAAACATGTCAAACATTTGAAAATATATGCATTACATTACAATCTTAAATATTATGGCAGCCATCTCACAATGTAAGCAAAGGAAATTTTCAGTGGCTTTCAATTCGGTTCCTTAGTATCTGTCCCATCTGCTTAAATTTTTTATGAAATCACTCCTATGATTTATTTAGAAAAAAAAAAAAAAAAAAAGTAAAGTTTTGTACATTTTTTATCCAAACAGAATTCAGAGCTCCTCACTATGTGACAGATCAGAGATGTAGTCTGTTGTAAACACCATCTGTTTACTCTGTTACTGGAGCACAGGGAGTGATGTGTTTTTACTTTACTAGTTTATATGGAATAAACTAAAGCACAAGTAGCAATGACCACTGATCAAAACAGCAAAGTGCAACACAAAGACCAGGACATATTAATTGCCTTATCCCTGTGATGAAAATTTCTTTATTTAAATTAAACTGTTGAGGGTGAAGGCCTCGTTTACAATGATGTCAAGTAGATACAAAATAATGAAAATACAATTATGTAATTAACAAAACCAAATACAACTGATAAATAATTACACCAATTAAAACAGGTACAAACAGAAGTGAAAAGTTTCAGGAGTAAGGATTTAAAATGATCGGTTTTAAAATGCTCTGTAATGACTTGCAGGTGGATGCTTGACAATTGCCAAAGCAGTTCTTCCAAACTCAGTGTGAACTCGAGGGACACAGCTCAAGCCAGTCAATTAGTATAACGATTTAATGTCTTCCACACTAGCATGGAAGTAATGTACAGTATGAAGACAGCTTTCCAGTAAATGCCTTGCACATAAACAACTGCATCATCCAAGAGAGAGAGGACCACCCAGCCTCTCTGCTCAGGATGTAATCAGGAATATAAAAAAAGCATCACCAGAAAAAAACTTTCCTCAAAGAGGAATTTTCTACAGTGCAGTGGGAGAAGAAAATATTTTGCCTTAATTTACTCACCTAACACGATTTTTTAAAAGGATAATCTATCAGTTTTGAAGGACTTCTGTTTAATATGATAAGTGAATCTTAGGACAAAACACACCTCCAAGCCGAACATGGCATTTCCATCATGTGGGATGTTTGAGACGTTTTTCCCCAGATGCCAACAGTCTCCAGTCAAATGAATGTGGAGTGTGTAGCTCAGTGATCTGAGGCCTTACATCAGCATGTTAAATTCAGCACGGTGGCTCTTCACAGTGTTAAATGTGTTGACGAGCAGCAGAGACTCTGCTCTCGCTCTGTTATTGTGTTGGGCTGATACTGCCATCATTAATGTTCACGCCGTCTCGTTTCCTCAGCCTCTATGTCGTGCAAACTTCTATACAGATATTTATTCAAAATGTTTCTGTCGAGACAAAGTACTGTAACATAGGACATTTAATTTTATGTTCTGGAGCCTAAAAATCAAATATACTTTACAAGTATGTATACATCTGCCACTCCAATGTTTTTGTCGAAGAAAAATATATTTTTGTTGCTCATTTTAAGCCAAAAGAGTCTCGGGAGTTCAGGGTGTTTTAAGTGGAAAATGCCAATAAATTATATGGAAATTTACATCAGACTGACAGTTTTATTTTTTGTGTTATGAGGAACAGAGTTTTTAAAATGGAAATAATGTGACTCAACAGCTATATTGAGACAGGACAAATTTATTTTACTTTCAAATCTGGTCTCAAAAGTCCCATTAAAGTACAAGAGACAGGAAAACCCACTGTATGAGCCCATATCTACTGTGTTATTAACTATATTGAACAAAACCTAAACAAACCAGTATGAATATGATGATGTTACTTGGTACAATATGTATGTTTATGCAAGTAATGTGATGATCATTTTATAGTTTTATAGTTTTGTTGTGTTCAGCAGAAGCTTCTGTCCAGTCTGACATGTGCTCCAGTGCAGGCTGGAGGCTTCACCCCCTAGACATACACACACACACACACACACACACAGTTACAGTCACATCCCAGTATTGCATGTATAGTAACTATAACAGGGTATGTGTGGAAGTTTAAGCTTTTAGATGCAACTGAACACAGTGACAATAGACAAGATGCCACACATTAACACAAAAGCATCAAATACATTCTCACATCAACAGTGATGAACAAACGTATACAATAACAATAAACTTTAAAAATTTATATCACATTGATTTCAAACCTAAAAGCTCAACATTAGTAAGAAGAAAAAAAAGTTCTTACCTTATAAAGCTGGCAGACCAAATGGAAAAGGGACGACATCGCTTTGTCCTCGTCCTCCTCTGTGTATTCCTGCAATACAACCGTTTCATCAAGTTCTGCTTGTGGACGTTGTCAGTAACAGCAAAGCAAACTAACAATTAATTGTGCAAAACAATCTATGTTTGACGAACAAGTTTTGGGCCCAGACAATTTACATCCTTTCCAATTCAGACTTCAGATTTCAGTCGTGTTTTTGAGCCATATTTGTCTAAGTCTTTGTAGACAATAGCACTTTATTACCATTTACTTTTTTCTAATGCCATGCATCACAGCCCAGAGTGCCACTAGTGTTTTACCCCATTGAAGGTGACCCAGGGGACGTGTGTGTGAGCGGGGTTCAGAGCTCTGGTCATGACGGCGTTGGCATGCATCAGTCGGTATCCCAGGCCTCCTTTCACACAGGAGTCAATGCTCGACCATGAGACAGAGGGAGCGTAGAGCTGGAGGCACTGAGACGAGAGGACAGAGCGAGTATTACCAGCAATACACATCTGGTGAGTTGTCATGGACTTTTTCAATTTTAAAGTGAATGCAAAAATATGGAAACACTGTGCTCTCTGATCATTTTCCCCATTTCCTGTGGAGGACATAGACACGTACCACCAACACTGTGACACCTCAAAGATGAGTTCTTTCAGGTGTGCTGTAAATAGTATGGTTTTACACAAACACAAAGTGAAAATGTAGCTGTTCTGTCTTGAATAATCATCATTTGGTTTGGATTTTGTACTTTTTTTTGATCATCTGACAGCAAAGTAAGGACCTACTATGTTACCAAAGAAAAACAAAAAAACACCACAATCGCTTCTGTTGAAACTCACAGGCTTTGCAGCGCTCAGAACATCTGCAGCCGACTCCATGCAGTAGATGATGTGAAGAGCTGTGTGTCCGGTGAAGTGGATGATACAGGCCTGTGGAGCACAGTAGTTCCTTTAAAGTCATCACTTTGTATGGGTAAAACATGACAAAAGGTAAAAAGGTGGTGAAACATGCAAACCTCAATCATGTTTCCTTTGCACTCAGGCTCTCCATGCTGACAGGTGATGGGAGAATTTGCTGACGGGAGCTCCTACAAGACAAATACAAGTCTCACTTCTAGATCATCATGCTAATATTTTGCAGCAGTGAAGGTTTACTTGGGTATGACTTCTTGACATTCTGCTGTGTGTGTTAATACAAGATGAGGATCAGCGTGCCTTGGCATTGCCATATGGCACCAGAGTGACGGTCATGATGTCCTGCAGCATCGTCCAGGTGGGGAACAGCTGCTGGGAGATGAAGACTCTGCAGGCTGGACACAAGCTCTCATAGTACAAAGTGACAGACACTGGGGGAACACCCTGCTTTGGTCTGGTAGCATTCACCTCCATACACTGCTTCTGCACCTATGCAAGGAAAAAACAGTAACATGTGGTATGTTCTCTAGACAAGTGTGACAGTTTTATTTTTCTTATCTCTGACAATTTATGCAATTGTAAGTGTTATGGTTAAACTAATTTTTCCGAGTTTGACATTAGGACATCTTTCTCATATTCAATAAAAGTGGATCAGATCCCAAATATGTAGAAGAGGAAAACAGTGTCAACAAGTTTGCTTTGAAACTGTAAATCAATTACTTTACTTAAAAAGAAAAGAAATTTCAGAAGATTTTCATGTTTATGCTTTTCAAATTCATTGCAAATACAATGACTTGAAGGTTTCTAAACTTGTAGTGTTTCAAAGTCTGACAAACTGCACACCCTTGTTTTTGCCTTTTTCTGGCCCTTGCTCATCTTTAACCTGATTAACTGTTTGTCTTATGTGACCCAGAGCTGCTTTGCCTGTCACATGAAGAGCGTCTGGTCTTCAATTTCTGAAGCATGACTTTCATTAAGAAGCAAAACAAGGAAACTTTGAACTCCTCTTAACTCTCCATGTTTTTAATAGAGTTAATATTGTGTTTCCTAGTAGACCTTCTCCATCTTCCCAGAACAGATACAAGTTGAAGAATTTCCCATTTTTACATACATGAAGAAAAATATACGCATAAATATCCTTTTTTCTTTTCTTTCTTTCTTTTTTTTTTGGTATGTCATTTCCTGACAAAGATCACAACATTGAAAGCATTTTAAAGAATAAAGCAGGCCATAGAGAAAAGAAAACAACATAGGCCTATTTCATATGTTTATAACAGTATTGTACATTTCTTCCGTCACCATTAGCAGTGTTGTAAAGGATAACAGCTCTTTGGTTTCTTGTACAATCCATCTTACAACAATATAGACAGTGTAGGTATTAATGTTAGAAATGTGAACACTTAGGCATTTTCAAAACTCACTGTTGGTCGGATGGAGGAGTCAAGCAGAGTTAACAGTGTAAAACCAGTAAAACAGACCCCACGGTATTTATCCTACTCACCCTGCACTCTATCGCTATCTCCAGTGATCGACACCACTGAGATGGGGGATAACGGCAGGATGGTTTGGGATGAGACCCAAAACCTCCCCTGGAAGTACAGAGGAGTAAAAACACAGCCAGCAGTCCTGACAGCTTCATGTCCGACATCAGGAGACAAGTCCACGCTACACTGAGGAGGGAGGACAGACGAGACTGGAGCTGCTCCTCCCTTGAGTCTCCTAATCAGCCCCATCAGCAGCTGATTATCGTCAGGTGTGATTGACAGCTGCTGCCTGCAAGGAGCCTCGGACGGACACTTCTGCTTCTGACAAATGTCATAAACTGGGATTAATTATTGCGGGAAAATAATTAACCAACATGTGTGGTTATATACAAAACATACAACTGATAACACTAACGGTTAAATATTCTTATTCTGGAAAAATATGACAATGGGTTGTCGATGTAGGCCTACATTTTGACAGAGAACCATCCCAGCAGGAAAAGAGCTGAAAAGCAAAGACTTATGGGAATTGCAGTTCGTGAATGCTAATACGAAAATTGATGAGCAAGCACGATGGTAAAGGCTGTTTAGGTGAGGATATGTACACAAAACCATAGGGAAGTGTGTCAGCTCCATAGGTCAGCTCCGTGGTCAACTCTTTACTAAAGTGATGGAAAAACTGAAAAAAAAACGTTGAGAAAAGGCCAAGGCTAGCAGCGCCATCTTGGAGCTCGGTTTCTTCGGTTAGGTTTACTGTAATTCACGGGCAATTTTTTAAATGCTTTTATTACGCTGAGTGTCCAACATTGTTTTGTCCAGAAAGCCTCCAAGGAGCCTGTCAGTTATTTTCCGCCATGACAGGTAACTTGCCTTCACCGCCATCGCAGTGGGAACAGGAGTGAACCAAGCAGTGGCGTCTCTGTGTTGATGTAAACTGTCCACCAGCCGGGATATGCTGCTTTTAATTCTGCCCACACTGATGGAAATACTATACAAATCATCAGCACCGTGACCAAGCTGCTCACGAACCTGTGATGAGGTCCAGGCTCTGAAGTGCATAATCATTCAGCAGGCCGCATTCAGTGCCCCCAAATGACAGTGAGCTCTTCCAAAGGTAAGATGTCTCGCAGTGTTGTGTTTGATGACTTTATTTGTGTTTATGAAGCTTTAAAAAGCATTTACAGATTTCAGATTCCTCGCCTGTAAAAATGAAACAGGACTTACAGTGGTTCAGGGAGTCTCCAGTTGTTGCACTGAGTAAACTAGCACTTTAGTTGTAAAAATAAGTTCAGCTTAATTCAGCACTGCGTAACCGGATGGCTTTTCGACTGTACAAAACATACAGTTTTAGATTTTTTCAAGGCCTTATAAAACTATTATCTGCATTTTTTTTTTTTTTTACATTTTTGACAGTGCATACAGTACATTTTGTTAACTGAAGTCTTGTGGTGATCCATCCATCCGTCCACCCATCAATTGATTACACACACACTATTCCACAAAGGCTACAGGTTCCCCAGGTTTCCAATCCCAGCTGACATAGGGAGAGGGCAGGGTACTCCACAGTCTATCACAGGACTGTTTGAAAAGTGTTGAAGGGCATAAAGTGACACACAAATCGACTCATTAAATCATCATCTCAAATTTATTTGGGGATCTGAAAGTGCATACATGAACAATGATGTTCTGAAGTAGGTTAAGTCAGGTTTTACACAACAAAAATTTTGAAACCATCAGTTTTCTTCAGATGTGACTCCTAATGGAAATTAGAACTATTTTAATGCCTGATTAGCCACAAAAAGCTGAATGTTGTTGCATAATCATTACAGTAAACATTTACAGTAACAGTGTTTTCTCACAGCAACAGGTATTTAACTAAGGGGAACTAAATGCTTGAGATTAAAGCAGAAAGGTTAGTCCATACAGTCACTATGGAAAGAAAGTCAAAGTTGCAGAAACATCATTTTAACAGGTACGCCAATAAATGCAATGCAGAGACAAGTAGAGGTATTTAATTGTATGCACAGCTCGAAGTGGAAAAATCCTTTCTAAATATAACAAGTCCCTGGATTTCAACCATTAAAAAAAGTTCTGCCGTGTTATCGGCATAGAAGAAAATTGATGGAGACAAGTCATTGACTGACTATTGTTAGGATGCAGATATGACTTACTCACCTGCCTTAAACCCTTTAACCTCCGCTGTACCTACATCAAAGTCAAACCCATTATATACGTAACCATTCCTTCCTTGAACCTGCAACGTACAGTAAATCTCCAGCATACCACATTTAACCTACCTGTGTCTACATAACCAGTTCCCTCGCTTTGCTACATGTACTCCTGCACCCAAACTTAACCTTCACTTCACTGTACACTGGCTGTAAATGATTCTTTAAAATTGCATTCAGTGCAAATTATATTTTTGAGTAGTTTTTATGTAATTAGTCTTGCAATATCTGTACCTGGCAGTAACTGGGTTACTTTTTAAGGTTGTAGTGAATAATATTTATAATAATTATCTATTTTCTGAGGTCAGTCACAAGACGTATGAAACCCATCTAACTGGCTTACCCAATCCTATACTTCTCTATACTTCTCAACATAATTCCATGAGAGGGTGAATTGTATAACTACATTCCCTGCCAAGGAATTAATGCTAACATTATTACCTCTAAATACCATCACTGCCCCAAACAACCCTACAAAGAAAGTCATCCTCTTACACTTCTTTCACTTACACAGCTCTTATTCTGTCATTGCTGCATCCCACAATACCAAGCCTCTCACTCAGCCATCATCAACCCAAGTAAATGATCTTATCTATCAAGACAGTGGGAAAGTCCTTCATGAAGGCATCTGAATGGGGAATATTTGTCTTGAGCCAAACAAAGGGGTGATAGTGCCCATATTGTTTATGGGCCTAATTCAATCTTCCACGCCACAAATCTGTGGTATCTAGCACAATAATTCAGCAAACTAATGTACTCAGAAGTCTCAAAATAAAAATTGAAATGGAAGTTGCAAATTTTTTCATGCCAGTCTAAACAGCTTTTAGTTTGTAGATAATTGTCTAGACTGTCTAGAATTATGTAATGTAATTTCTGACGGCTTTAAAACATCTTGATAAATTAATTATGAAAACAACTGACTTTGACATGATTTTTTTTCAAAATAAGAGAAAAACTCTGAAAACCAAACACCAATCAAATAATAGCACCTTAAATTTCTTGCCAAAACATACTATCCATTAAGTGAAAAACCTTCACCTGAAGGACATCATGACACACATTTTATGATATAAGACACCAACTAATATCCTACAAATCAATACTAATTTTGAAGTGTGTTTTCGGTGTCTTGTTTGTTTTTGTTTGCACAGTGATAAAACATTGAAATTACAAAAATTGACAGTGAAAACAGAAACAGACCAGATTGTGCAAAATTAATGAGAAAAAAATTCAAGGATATTTTGACTTTACAGAACTCAACACGAGTAAGAGGTCAGCTCATTAAAGATGCCACAAAGGAAATAAAATTGAGCTAATTAGTGCTTTGTCAGTGCTACGATATATCAATCTCATCAGCAACTTGTCCATATTTAGCACCACCACATGTCCACCTGCTTCAGTAACAGGATGGATGTACACAAAGACAGCCGTATCTCAACCTCACATGAGATACTTGTGTGCAAATGCTATGCTTTAAATCTAAACTCCACAAAGTGGTGTAGTCTGTTTATAAGCTGCGTCTTCTGGCTACAAAATGAACTAGGATAAGTATTTTTTTAAATTCACAATATATTTCCAGTGATGTACTGAATTTACCACTCAAAGTCGGTGTGTGCAACAAGTAAAGAAAAAGATATTTTGAACAATAAGCAACAGACTGTTACATTTTGATTGCACATGCCAGATGTGGACCCTACATGCCTTATGTGAAAAATCCCATTTAGGTGTGTCCATCCACACACACACACACACACACACACTAAATGCTACTGTTAAGTAACCATGAGATTAAAAAAAGAAATTAGTATATTAAATTAACATCCTGTGAGATAGGAAATTCAGACTGAAAGATGAAAGCATAAGTCTGATGACAACTGGTAATGTGTAAGTACAATATTGCTAAAATTGACAGAATGCTAAGTAGACTACACCACTGTTAAGAGTCTGAATTTCTACACATGAATGTAGAACTATTTGTCCATAAACACAGGGTTTTACAAAACAGTGTGAACAGCTCTCCAAAATTTCAAACTTTGATTCTATCTTTAAAGAGTAACTACATACAGGTTAAAAGTCCTGTTTGCATTGCTGTCTAGTGGTTGTGTCACACTCTGTCCACAACATGTGCAATGCAGCATTTTACATTTTACTACTGTGCAACACTATATCACAGATTGATGTGGTCACAAGTACAGCAGACCACACCCAACAGGAAAGATTTCCATTTGCTAAAAAGAAAATGTCAGAGGCAGTCATACACTATGAGCAGTACATCCATATTGAATGACCAGCTTCTGAAATCAGCGAAGTGGAAAAATAACAAGCTGAAATTTTCACAGAACACGCCTAAAATACATAAAATAAAGGTAACAAAATGTTAATTTTATAGCTGGTGGTGAACTTGGTACCAGAGCTGGTATCAAAACAGTATCCAACCATAATGTCCCTATTGTAAATAGTAATACATATAATACCTATCTGTTACATGACAATGGCATGCAGAATCAAACATTTACAGCTTTTCAGTGCCACAAATAGAGGTAGGACACATTTTTCCAACACCCTTCATGGCAATAAACAGTCTGACAAAGCTTAAACTTCAAGTGTACATACGCAGTGAGCATCAAGCATGTGTTAAACTGACAACCGCTAAGAGATAAGTGCATTTAGGACCCATTAAACAGGTAAAAATATGCAGTACAGACAAATTTACTCTGATCAGACAGTGACAACATTTTAAATCAGCTACTCTTATTTGCCTGACTTGAATGGTCAACTCAAACTGACAATGCTATATTAAATGACTACTGTATTTTCTTCTATAAAAATAGTTTGAATGATTCACTGTAACCCACAAGCACCACTTCACCACTCACAAAGTGCACAGTCAGAGAAGATCAACCCCCAGTTACCTAAGGGTTAGAAGAACTAAGGATAGGCCTAAAATGTAAACAATTTCCTTTTTAAGAGATATCTATCATAATAGATGTACTTTCCTATTCACCATTTTGAATATACCTCACACTTAAGAGGAAGGAACCAGTGTGTACTGCTGATGTATACAAACATTTATCAAACAAGTGAATTTAGATATCATAATCTTAACACTTTTAGGGTAATATACAATATTTGGTCCACCATAACTGGAATTATACTTTGTTAGCCAGTGGCTAACATGGCTACAATTTTTAAAACACTTAATAAAAACAGTTTGGTCAGTCTTAAGTCTTTAATCTTAAGTCTTTATGTCAAAGTAATGGTGTTTCTGAACAACTCCTTTTTAAATTGCATTGTATAATTTCAACGTGCATTTTAGCCTTTAGTTTTGAGCTGTATACTTCAGATCATTGCCGAAATTGATTATAACACCTGGTTTTTAAGTGTGATGTAAATCCAATGTGGCAACCTTCAGGGGAATAAAGTCTATTAGTTATATTTCTAATATAATGCCTAAAAGCAATCAGTCTTCAGTAATAATATACTCTCAGTGTACATGTGCTAGCGTAGCTTTCTTTTCAGCTATACTCAATCTCAGCATCTGGTTACCATACATTGTTGTACACAAACGAAATATGATGGCTGGAACATAAGTACTTAAAGGCACTTTTCACTCATTCCCTACATAACTGGAAACCTGTAAGTCTTGTACACTGTGTTATCACTTGACATCAGGCTCGGCTAATCTCTGAGACCACTAACTCCAAGCAAAGCTCTTTGGAAAACCATTAAGCAAGCCGGTCTAAAATGGTCCAACTAATCTGAACATTATTGATACCTTGCACACATGGGAAGGGGGGGGGGGCTTATATGAATACGTAGAGTATGCAAACTGTACCTTGATTGTCTTATTTTTTTGCCAACTAAATACGCCATATATGTATTATTGAAAAACAAGTTGCTGCAAGTTTAATACTCGCACAGATTTCAGAAACATTATTATACCAGAGCTAGTGTTGTTGTGATGAGGTAATATTTAAGTGCTACCTCAGAACTGCTGCAAAATATTTAATTCAGTGTTGAATTCATTGTACATAATTGCAAATGTATTTTAAAAACTATGTGTACAAATGGTAAGTAAATTAGGATATTAACTCTAGGAGTGCATTAAAAATGGAAGTGGATTACAACAGATCTAGTCTGACTTTTGTTTTTTTTTAAAAAAAACTCTTCATCATCTGTTCACCCAAATTAGGTTGAGTTGAGCTCATGAGTTATTTGAAGGTATAATCTGTTACTTTTAAAACGTCTATACACAACCTGGCATATATTTTATATTTCCATCCATCCATTAACATTGTCAGTGTCTGTCAGAAGCAATCAAAATTTTCCTTTTATGCGGGTTTAAGCCACATTTTCACTTTAAACTTTGTTGTTCTTGGTTGCTTTTAAAGAGGATAAAGGGTTTTAGCCATAGCACGCATAGATCATCAGAGAGACAAGCTGCAAACTTTAGCATAATTGCAGTCATTGCAACTTATGATGTCACCAACCTCCGTCTTTTGGCGTTGTTTTGACTGAGAGACACCTAGCAGCAGGAAGTCACATATTGTGCGTTTAACTAACAAAGCTGGTAGTGACCTAATCAACCTTAAATCTACTGTGAAAAAATGACATCTGCTCCAAATATCTTAGCAAAGCATTTCAGTGACTGTTCTTTAGTGTTTTTTGTTTGCTGTGACCTCATGCCAATGCAGGATTGTTACATTTCCAAATGTTAGCACTGAAACTGTTTATGAAATTTTTTGGATGGTTATGACACTAACCGGTACGTGGTTTGAGCCTGGTAACAGTGTCCATCTTGGTGCGGCCTTTGTACTAACATGGTGAAGCTTTGGGAAAGTGCCATCAGGATGGCATGCTGGTGTGTCTCAGCTGGGCTGCTGGCTGAGAGCGGGCCAGGCCAGGGTTACATTCAGCTGCTTGTTGTGTTGAATCAGGGATGTGTGTCGGTAGTGGAGGACTAACTCTCTCAGCGATGAGTACAGGTTGTAGGGCTCAGCGAAACCATATCCTGTGGACGTCCTGTAGATAACGCAGTGCTTCACATCCCCATCCACACTGCATGAGAAGAAATCGGTCACTTCCTGTCCGCAGTTAGCATTTCCAGCAAAACACAATGATAATGATTTAAAAATATCTCCATGGCAGTGTCTGTTGTGCTAAACAAAATGCTTCATACACAAACATGTTAAACCAAGTGTTCATTTGGGATTCAAGAGGGGTAAAGCAGGCATTCATGTACAGTACATTTAAATGTGGTTTGAAAATACTCACACAACAGAGCAGGCAAAGGATCCTATCTGAGTCTGACTGTCTCTGATGAGAAACGTCCCATCCCTCCTGCCCCTCAGCAGCTCCTCTGCCTCCTTTCGTCTCATGCCACCCACATACCAGCTCGTCTCCTCCTGATGGGTATCATCTGCCAGGGTGTATGGACTGAAGGACAATGGAGAGTTTACATTATATACTTTTAAAGCCAGCAATTCTGCCAAAAAACAATTTCATGTATTTCACACCTAACTAGATTGAGGGACTGCCCCCCAAGGCACTGGGAATCAACATTCAACGGAAAACATAGGTAGAACACAAACTTATGTGTACAAATCCATTTAATATCAGTGAGACTGTGAGTTCAGTTGACATCTACACAAGATCGTACTCACTCCTCGTCTTCATTCCTGATACCCAGCCAGTCATTAATCTGGCTCTGCCTGGTGCCTTGCTGGGTGAGCCAACTGAAACATGAACAAACCACAGTCAGGAGGCTAGCAGGCTAGGAGGTAGCAGAACAAACTATATGAAAGGTTGAATCAGACTGAAATGTTCGACCCACAATCAATCCCTGCACTGCCAATTGGAGATCCGCAGCTGTGGCAACATGCATGAGAACAGCTGATTGCTTTTTCTATGTTTACAACTCAGCTGTGTCGTTGGTATGTGGCAGACCGAACTAAACATTTTATCTCAGATGGTTTTCATCATGTATCCACTCGATAGCTCAGAAGTACGGTAAATTTTAGTCTGCAATCCCATGATCTAGAATATGAGGCATTGGACTTACAGCAGGTATTGATCTCTGATCCTCCTGAGCTGCACAAGGTCAGGCTTCAGGCTGCTTATTTTCTTGTCAACTTCCATGTGATCCTGGGTCTTCTTTCTTAAGTCCTCCTCCAACTTCTTTTTGCTGTTGTGGATCTCCTCCACCCTCGACTGCAGCTCATCAGAGTTGCTTTGAATCCTGGAAGTAGGAAGAGTAAGAACTTTAGTAACAATTCAGCCTTCTCATTTGCTCTTCTCACGTTGAATGAGCCATGACTTTTAAATTTAGCTGCAGTAAAAATTAAACATAAAAAAAAATGACATTTAGGGAAAAAGTAGAGGTGCACCAATGAATAGGCTGGTGTTTAGAAAAGACAGGTTTTCTGAGTGATTGCCAATGATTGGTGGCAGGCACTCATGCACCACACATTGTTCACATTGTGTACACAACAGCACAGACAGCTGCAGAGATGCAAAACATGTTGTTAGCTTGGAACACACAAAGCTGGTGTTGTAACTGGCATGCATTTGTATGCACACGGCCACCATCGCAGCAGCTGAATTGTTGTTTAAAGAAAAAATTCAATGAAGTTTTAAGCTGCTTAAAGAAATGTGGAATCTGAAATCGTACTTGGTAGGTCAGACATCAGACATCATAATCTGAAATTGGTGCATCACTTGAAAAAACAAAGGGTTCATATTTGTAAACATACTTATCCGTCTCTGTACTGCTGTCTAATGTGAGGAACATGTTGATATACTCCTTGCTGTAGCGTTCTTGAGTTTCACACTCCTCCTCAAAGATCCGAATGATTTCACTGAAAGCCTCAATGGCAGTCCGTTTGCTCTGCAGGTCCTGGGTTGACAAAGCCAAAAAGAGCATCACAGTCAAAACTGTGTAGGGGTGAAGCATTCAGAGGGAAGATATCAGCTGAGCATATTGATTTTAACACCATTGTTTTACTTTGTAAAAATAAGTCTCACTGGTGAGGCTGCTGTTGTACCTGGGATGTTTCGTTAAACTCCTCAAACAGACGGTCATACTCTTTGCTCTTCTCTTTGTATTGATCCTGAAATATCCTCAGCTGTTCACCAACTGCATTAATGTCAACTTCCATCACAACCTGCTGCTGCACAGATGAGACATTGAGAAATTTAAGACCAAATCATACAGGGATAACAAACAGGAAAGCTGCTGAATTAAAAACGATCCTTTAAGTGAGCAGCTTTCCTGTTTGTTATCCCTGCTGCTAGTCTGGATGTAGCTAAAAGACATAAAGGCCGACGATGGCAGCAAATCTCTACAGTAAAAAAATATGAAAATGATTTGGTAGTTTTTATATGTAATGTGCATCACAGTGAAGAATATGTTGTTCTCATATCAAACACACAGTAATAGATAAACCTACCTGCTGGTATTTGGATATGGGGTAGAGTAGCCGTGTGTCCAGTTTAGAGTTGTACTGGGCTAAGGATTTATTCTGGTAATATTGGATCAGCTCCACCACAGAAGGGAAAGCTACAGGCTCAGTGAAGCCATATTTGCCCCCATGATGAAAAATCTTTATCAGTCTGTTAGAGCCATCTTTCCTGTAAAAGTAAAAAAATAAAAATAGAAACTGTTCCTTTGAGAGCAAGAATATACATTTTCCTCTCCTGAGCAACCGTTTGAACCGTCAGTGGTTAAGTCTATTGACTGAGTTACTTCCATATAAAGAAAAGAGCAAAACCATCACACCCTCAAAGCCAAGATCTCGTTTCATAAACTAAAGTAAACAAAGATATTGTGACACATTAATTTTAGAATTACAGACCAGACGATTTGCTCTATACTGCGTCTACATCAGCTGCAAAGTGAAACTAGCAAGCCAGCAGGTTTAGTCTTCTATTACTGTCTATGCTGGATCCGTTCATACTCTGAACTGTTGTCCTATGACTAAGGAGGAGTTGTAACTAATAAACACACTAAGGATTTGTGCCAATACCAACTAGGAGGGATAAAGCTTTGGATCACACTTATACATGCAAGAGCTAAGTATAAGGGGTAAGAGAGGCAGTGTGGGAAGCACTGATTTCAAATTTGGAGTGTCTTTCTCTTCAGACAGATGTGAGATGGGTGTTCGGAAAAACTTGACTGTGCAGATGGTGTTACGTTGCTGACTGCTGGAGCCTGCGCCAAATTCTAATCAACAAAGCTTTATATCTGAAACCTAGTCTGTCCTGATTCAGCTAAAATTAGATGGAAACCAGGAAATGTATAAAGTTACACATGGAAACCAGTAAAACTAAAGTTAGACTTTGTTACCAGGAAATAATAACTGACTTCTCACTATATTGATTCTATGTAGGGCAGATTACTAATAATTGTAATTTTAGCAGCCCAAAAAGGCTAAAACCACTATTGCCCAGCCTGAACTTTATACTACCATAAACTTGGTGTTCTGTGCACTTGTCATACAATTTTGAGAAATGAGTTTTTCAGAAATGTGATCATTTCCTGATCTGCATCAGGAAGACTCAGAAAGTATTCACCTTAGTGTTAGAGTATATTCCCCCTTAACCTGGCTGGAAGCATCTCGGACCAGGAATGTGCCATCAGGAGTGTTTCTCATCATTTCATTCACTTCCTCCCTAGACAGTATGCAAGACCGTAATGGTTTTAAACAGTTCAGTTTAAACAGAAAGAGAGAAAAAAAAAGGCGTACATCAACAGGCCATGTGAAAGTATTCAATACCTCGAGATGTTGCCCCAGTACCATTCGGCACTAGACAATTGATTGTCATCAGAACTGGAGTCACACGCTGCCATCGTTTTGGTTACGTTGTTCTTAGGTTGAAGATCTGAGGCAATCAGAGGCAATCAAAATTTTAAGCATGCCTTTTTCTTCCATGTATTTTTCACTATAAAAAACTACTACAAAGTGAGATAATTAGATAATACATCATAATCTCCATCTTTACACTCCCTCTTTTTACTCAGTATAAAACATTTTTGACACCAACAGGAAGTAAGAGTCCCTCAAACAGCCAATTTCCAGAGTTTCCAAAGTCCAATTTCCAAAGTTTTGATTTAAAATTGACCAGACCACAATACAGGATCGGACACGAATGAGCTAGAAATACCAGGAATGTTTTCATACAGTAGTAGTGTGTACCTCCTTCCTTGGCAATGTTTCTCAGCGAAGGAAACACATCATCATGATCAACAAGGGAAGAAAGATCCTCCAGGAACGCTGTCAGGGTGTGACACCGTGCCTCGCTGTCGTTCTGGTCCACCTCAGGCTCCAGCAGCTCTGAAACACCAAACATACGACGTCCCAGTGTTACGCTTGATGTCAGTTCAGGCCAGTCTGTATGTGGCTATCTGCACTTTTTGGCTGTTCAGCACACACTGCTGGCCCACTGACAAGGCCTCAAGAGGGTGATATCGTAGTGTTGCTTAGTCTTGCACCATGTGGGAGACTCTGTCCAGACTAGTCTACTGACAGGTGACACTGTCTGACTGCCTAAAATACCAGAACTGGCACTCCTCAACGCTCAGGCACAGGCAGCCAGACTCTTGCTGCTTAGTGCCCGACCTCGCCTCGCCTTGCCTCGCCTCGCCTCGCCTAACAAACAACAGCTGTCTGGGGAGAGATGCCATGTCGGCCTGAAGGACTAAGGCTGATGTGCCAGCATGTCTGTTTGTATTTATTGTCCGTGTGTGTGCGCGTGTGTGTTAATATGGCATTAGAGAAGCAGGGAAAGGTGAGAACCTAACTGTCAGACATTTTCTAAAAGCCTTGCATGTATGTGTGAATTATATGTGTTTACCAGTAGGTGGCTACACACACAAGCACGATGCACAAGTGTAGCAAGGGGGCATGCTGTTAGCGGATGCTGTAAATCATCCCTTCAGCACTTGTGATGGCATGCCTGGAGATGCATTAAATCGCTGCTGCAGATGGAGTTGTATGTTTGAGGAATCATATGTATGCCGTTGTAAAATTAGAAAGGGTGGAAACTGATTTACCGAGCGCCTACAAAGAGCAGAGCTCTGTCAAAACTTGCCTGGTGCAGGAACCTGAGAAGAGCTATACCTCTAATGAATGATGAATCCAGCTTTTAGGTTTTATTCAAACAAGCATTCCCCAGCTCTCAGGATTTGCTGGGGGTTTGTTGTTGTTGTTGTTGTTGTTGTTTTGGTGAGAGTAATGTTATATAAAAAGAATCAGTTTAAGACATTAAGGTAGCTTTAAGGGAAATCTGGTGCTATTTTGTGATGTTTTACATTAAATGATTTCATGTATCAATTAAGTAACATGTATTAAATTCTTAGTTGCAGCCCTTAACATCTCTTTTTAAAAAAAATATCAACATGGAGCCTCCAAGATAATTTAACATCACTGAATCTTAATGTTTTGACCATGTTTCCTCAAAATCAAGAGCATTGAGAAAAATGTGCGAAATCTTAATCTAAAAAAAAAAGAAAATGAAATGCTTCCTGTTATTTGTTGAAATGACTCAAATTAAAAACTAAAATCTGATAAGGAGACTCAGACTAGTATTGACTGGATGTTCCTTGCAGAAGTTCTTCCTGGAGTTGACTTCCTCCTTGTAGTTTTTCTACACACAGTCTTGTACCATGAGTATTTATCAAACATCCCAGTGTGAGTTGAATAACGTCACTTTTTGAGTTCGTTGTAAATGTGATCATAACCCAGTGGATAGTGAACAGTTGTGCAAATTAGTGCAGATGACACAAGAAAAGACAATACAGGGAAGCCAACACCTTTTCACGATTAACTGTCTTATATTTTCACTTTTAATTTTTACCTTGATCTGCCGGTGACAGCTCAGGCCCAATAGCCATGGATATGTCTGCCTGCTGTTGTGATTGGTTAAGTGTTGATGACATCATCATGGGAAACACAGATGGGGGCTCCGGATTATCTCCCATATGGTTGTTGCTCTCATTGATGACCACAGCCTTGTCCCTGAGATGGAGGGATGCTAGCGATGGTAATGTGAAATCAGCTGGACAGAGCCTGTTGTCCTCTGCGCAGTCTTTGCTGTTGACAGGTCTGAGCTGGAAACTCTCCTCTGCCATTTTCACGACACAGACCAAACAGTCCAGCTAGGTTTTACTGAGGCGATGAAACAGCAGATGCTAGATGCCACGGTGCTGTTGATGACATACTATCAGCTAACAGATACACTCATGGCGGAGGACAGAGAGGGCGACAGTGCAGAGTTCATGGCTGCCCTGTGTTGTGATGATAGAGCATGTTCCTCGGCCTGAACCCCTGGTGTAACCACATCACAGAGCAGAGTGATGACATTGCCTGCAGAGTGTATCGTTTCTTTCCTTTAAATACTCGGGAAGCTTCTTGTATTCACACACTGTTCTGCTTTCACAGACATTTGCTTAAACGGATCCACACCTGGGAGCGAACTCAAACCACCACCACTGAGTACTGAATAGAGGGCCTGGTTCATAGACACAAGAGTTACCGAGATGCTAACCCACTGGAGAGTTACAGAATGAAGCATGACAGTCTCGTATCTTCATGAAGGACTCACACATCACCTCATGTCAGAGTGCCTAAAACACAAAGAGGCACAAAGAGTCTGAGAATCATCACAGTAAAATGTGGAGATGGGGTTTAAAATACTTATATAGTATTGGCACATAATCTGGATTATTTAACAATTCGCATCATACGTCCTGATCTGTCTCATTATATTTTTTCATGTAGGGGCAGTTGAAACCTTGCTTATCACCTTGTCAGGTTTAAAGGTGCCGAAGGTGTACAATTTAAACTTTTGGCATTTACAGCTTGTGTAACACAAGTTGTAAATTGCTTAAAATTATACAAATACACTGTTACAGCAGTATGCAATGTATAAGGAAAAAAAATATACAAACATTAAAAAAAAAAACTGTGGCTCACAAGGTGCAGCCCACATAGGAAATGTCATAATTACAGCAGCCTGGGTTCAAATCCGACTTGCGGCCCTTTGCTACATGTCATCCCGTCTCTCTCTTCCCTGATTTCCTGTCTCTCAGACTGTGCTATTATAGTAAATATATACAAAGGCCAGAATATATATGTTTTTTTAAAAAAAAGTAGTTAAAACTTAACTCTAAAAAATGCCAGAATTCTTTTCTAATACCCAAGGTCATATAGTAAATATCTAAATGTTCTGTTTTATTATAGTGTAAACTGAAGGAAACAGCAAAGATGTGACGCTCAGAAGCGGGACCTCAGGATTGTTGGATTTTTTTTCTTTTTTACCAGATAAATGCCACAAAGGATTAATAATTGCACTGAAGATGAAGAGCGGTCAAGGTACTGACACATTTTAATTGTAAAATGCTCAATCGTTCACTGTAAGAACAGGAGAATATTTCATTTTCATAATGAGCAAAATGATCAGATCATGATGAGCACATTAAACGCAGACGAAGCTGTTTCAAGGAGCCAGTAGAATGAAATAGTGATCAGTCTTAATATCTTTTTTGTGTTAAGAGTGGCTGATGAGGAATTCCCAGTCCTTAATAAATTATATAAGAAGCAGTCATCCATTAGAAAAAGCTGCATTCTCATATCAGAAAGTATTAAACATCTAAGGCGCTAATCTGATAATGAAACTTCTGCTTTTGTGCCACAGACGCAATTTGTTTCAATAGAATGAATAGAAACGTATTTAAGCAGAATATTTGTTGCAGTAAAAATTGTGTTGCTTCACTGCTCTGGACGTTATAAGTCCAAGGATGAACATCTAACAGTCTGTGAATAGCAATTCAATGATGATCTGCACTTGTAACTGATTCATCAAGGATTTTGTTCCTCATTTAAATTTTTAGTGTTGCCACTGACAGTGAAAGGGAAAAACAGAGCATAGGGATATTGCTTTTGGACTTTCTTGGATTTCATGGGATTTTTGGCTTTTGGGAGTTATGAGTTTATTACTGGTCTGATTATTTATTTATTTATTTTTACATACATAACTGTATAGTGTTATATCATCATACCTCATTATGTTGTTAAGGATTCATTCAAAGGGACTGCATCTAAATCCTCTTCTCCTCCCAAGTGTCTGGGATTAGTCAGCAGTTTATTATGCTCCTATAGATAGCCTTTGCAATATGACATTCTATTGAAGGGATGTAAAGCTTTGACCGATGACCTGCCTCATTTCACCTCCTGTAAGTAATTTTCCAATTTTGTATGGGGACAGATAGTTGTTAGCGTGGATGGTTAAGGTTTCCACAATTTCAAATAGCTTAAAATGTTATAAATGAATTAAGATTCACCAAAATCTGTATCGTTAATGTTATTAGACATGTTTATAAGGAGGTCTATTTTTGAATAATAGCAATATATGGCCATGTCTAAAGTCATCGTCATTCAATGATGCAGCAATGTAGATTGAAAGTCGAGCATTTGAAATGGCGTCCGCATCAAAATACTTCCAATGGTTTGCAGCCGTTAAGTCTTCATGGCACATCTCAAAATCCTGTGGTCTTTACCAGATAGGCCTGGTTTCACACTTTATAATACTTGTCATCTTTTTAAAAAAAAAAAAAAAAAAATCCATGCATCCATCTAGGACGACACATCTGAGTTACTTTTTTGGTATCGACATATGTTGTCATTTGTGATCATTAGAGAAACACGTCTCAAACTAGAACATTTCATAACCAAATCAAAACACAGTAGGTGAAGTTTACACAGCTGAAGCTGTCCCATTGGATTGCTGGGACCATTAGAAATGGTGAGAAGCCAAGTTGGAGACTCAAAAATCTTTCTATGTTGCACTGTACGGCATCGCTCTCCTGTAAATGTCACATTTTCAGTGTCAAGCAGCCGAAGTTGTCAATCAGCTTTTTGTTTTGCTGATGACTGTCGTCTGAAAGTGTTTTTGTTCTTGTTAGCTTGGCAGTCGTAGTTTTTTATTCATCTGTGTTTCATCCCTAAAACGGGACGGCTGTTGTACGCCATATTTCCCCACCGCCTTCAAGCTTTCCATCGTCCCATACCTAAGCTTGGAACGACGAAGATATATGGGTAAACATGCAGAACTTTCAAAATGGCAACTTCTGATGCAGTTGACAACCAGACAGCCTGAAAAACTGAAACATCTTTATGAAACTCAGAACAGGACAGTACGCACCTACCTGGGCCAAGACAGAAGCGACTGATCGGCACGGGAAGCCAACATTTCATCGACATCCATGAAGCTGCGAAGAGATGTGGCTGGACGCACACGTGGCTCAGATCAAACCAACCACCGGCCTTGGTCCTCACGCCATCCCCCCCCCCACCATTCCTCCTATCCCGTACCACCTCTCCTCTCGCGTCCTCCATCTTTTAAAGATCCTCTCCCCTTGCTTGTTGTCCATCCCCTGTGAGTGGCACCTTTTCCCACGCTGCCATTCCTCAGGGTATTTCCCCGCGTCTCCTTGCTCACCGATGGTCTCATAAAAATCAAGACATTTCCAACACGTTGTCCACTTTGTTTTTACTTTTACTCGTTCTTGCAAATTGTAAAATTCCACTGATCAGTCGAGTGCTTTGTAAAAACCTATAAAAATACATATAGATAATAAAAAATATAGAAAACCTATGTTACATGTAAAGTATATTTAGGTTAAGGAAAAGCAAAAGTGAAAGTGGCAGGACTACTCTTCACACCGTAACTCTTTCTCACAGTTTGAGAGCACAGTGTAGATGCACAGTGGGGGGACAGAAGCATGAGAGTGAGTCAGTGGGAAAAAAAACTCCTATATAAATAAATAAAGGAAGGATGCCACTGTTGCTATACAGAGCGAGGGGCTTAGTGGTCTGCTGAAATCCTATTGGCCGGCCTGTTGCCATGTGCTCAGGAGTCAGCAGAGATGCTGCTAACAAATCAAGGAAATGTTCTAATATTAGACTGTATGTATCCAGGCAGCGGGAGCCCCTGACCTCTCAACTCCGCCAGCGTTACGTTCCACTTCACAGATCAGCATAATGAAAGAAGTGGTGTGGAAGTAACTGGTTAAAAAAATGTTGCAGCAATGTAGACAAAACAGCAGAATGCCCCCCCCCCCACCACCACCACCCTCCATGATATCCCAGTCATTTTGTGAAATACAGATACATGATGAGATTTACATTTCATTTAGTTTACAGAATTTGTTGAACGTACAGTTTGTATAACAATTTTTTGTTGTTCAATTGAAATGTAGCATTTAAAATCAACCTATTTCAACCAATTTTATAATGACGGGTCTTGCTGTAAAAAACTAGGTCTGTGCATTAAAAATTAAAGAAATTGTGAGAATGAGCAAAGGCAGCCCTACATTTCCTATATATTTTATGAGCAAAATTCTGTTTTATGCCTGAAAATATGATCATTTATTATTACAAAACATGTAATTTACATACTTCTTGCATACAGTGCACATGAATCAGCAAACCTGCACCTGTGATCTGTATGTTTTAAATCTAGTTCAGATTCACATTCAGATGTTTTTTAGGTATTATTCAGATTTTATTATTTATTGCCACTTAAAGAGGGGAAAAACTAAATTCATTACTTAAGTGTCGCCCATTTTAATCAAATTTGAAATAGCATCTTTGAACTGTGAGAATAGTGTCCTGAAATATGACAGAGGAAAGTAAAGGATGAATGAATTATGAATGATTTTATTTTAGATTTAAGCCTGCAATGCTCACAATCTTCATAAATCCTTTCATCCTTATCCATTCACCACCACCTTGTCTGGTTTTAGTTTGTTGCTTGCATAGACCTTGTGTGCAGAGTAATCTCTCACAGTTAGACAGCTTGTACTTGACATTTTTTCTACATTTACAACAGATTATTTCTTTGATAATCTCATAATTACTCATCTTTCGTGCAGATGATTTGATGACATTATGTCACTGCACTACTTCACCAGTTGTGGAGTGAATGCTCCTACCTGACTGTTTGATATTAACCAGTGACGTTAAATGGCATGTAAAAAAATAATAATAATACATATTTGTGTACTGTTCTGTCAGGTTTAAAATTACAGTTTCCTAACAGTGAGGTCATGATGGAAATGTGTGTATATATTTGTAAATGAACTGAAGTGGCAGGCAGGGATAATCAACCTTCTGCATAAATGTGCAGAATAAGAGTGTAAAATAATATTACTCATGCTTTGGTAAATGTCATACCTCTGAGATGAGGTATGATGGAGGGCCATGTATTGTGTTATGTGGCCTGGTAGATGATTGTTGCTCTCATTTTATGAGCGCAGGTCAGCGTAGCAACCATGAAACTATAACAAAGACATTGTCATTTCAAAAAATAAGAATAAGCATAGAGTAAATAAGAAACATCCACTGTTAATTTTCAATGTACATTTGCATTGGACATTGCACTGCATTGCCTGGATTGTTTGTTTGTTTGTTTTTTTTCCAAATATTACAATTGTTTGGTAAGACACTTCTTAGATATGACATTCAAACCTGACAAATACATGTAAAAATAAATGAGAGAGGGAAAAGTCAGCACCTACTCCATCAAAGACAGTAGTTCACCAACAGTAAAACTGACAGAGGTGCACAAATAAACACGTGTAAGGGTTCCTTGCTGAATACTGAACTGCCACTGCTGCGCTGGTCACTTCCTCATTGTCAGAGCAAGAAACTCCCTCCGAACTTGGGGATCATCATGAAATCTTCCGAGCGTGACACTTGTGACAGTGCCGGCATTCATCTTCTGCGCACCTCTCATCACCAACACATGTGACTGAAACATTAAAAAATAGGCCGTTAACATTTTTAATCAAATGCTAAAACTCAAGTTTACTCTGAATTCCTATAATATCACACTGTAGCTGTTACATAAAGTCATGTTATCTCAAACTATCAATTTCACTGACAATAATTAAATGTAATGTAGATGCTAAAAGAGCTGAATACTCACACAGCCTCAATCACTACTGCCACTCCAGCAGGCTCCAATGCTTCAGTGATAGCTGAAGCAATCTGTTTGGTTCCTGAACTGTGGAGAAATATAATCAATTGTTGTATTATGAAACATTATCTCTTTGCATTATCATTATTTAAATAACAAATGATTATTCTGTATTGCTGTAAACCAGATACAGTCTGTAATACACATCTAAATATCAGTATGCACATTCAGGCCACTATATATCAGTTAATCCAGTCTTGTCACAGATACATGTCGCATTAATCCAGACTGTGTGTCAGTCATTCTCAATATTGGTGCCATCCTACAGACAAAATCCACAACAGGCAGTATTTCAGGACAATTTTGTTGTTAAATTACCTTCTCTAAGAAGGGCACCAGGTGATGCTCACAGAGAGAAAATAACTCGATATCCTTGACAATCACCATCTCCTCATGGTTTTCATCAAAGATGGCATCGTTTAAGATATCTGTGTGGATATTAAAAAGCTTGAAATTATATATTGTAGTGAAAGAAAGGAGATCAAACATGACAGAGTGACAGTTAGTTAGGACTCATCATTAGTCAAATGTGATACAGTATGACTACCAATTTTTCAGCTCTGGGGCAAAATTGATTATAGTCAATGCAAAACACTCTCTGTTTGTGCACCTTTAACATTAGCTGAACCAGTTAACTTAATAACAAGTTGTCAGCAGTAACCGTTATCATCAATTCAGAAAAAGATAAACAAAAAACCCTCTTTACCTTGGGTTGTTTCCTTGTACCCTTTAGCGAGGAACTACATGGTTTTAGCTGCACGTAGTGGTGCACGCACAAGTCCCTCCCACTCCACATCCTCTCCAAGCTCATTCAGTATGGCGCTATAAGCGTCCTCACTGTCAAAGAGCTTGTTTGAATCTGCAGTGTCTTGGAAGCACTTTTTTTTCTCTGGACAAACCATTTTGTTTGGGCTTGACACAAATGCACGCACACAAGGTCCCTAATTAGCACACAAATCAATATCCTGCATCAGATATGTTTCAGTAATCCTGTGATGTGCTTTTAAATTCCTAGAAGTCTGATGCTTAGATATAAGGTCACACGCGACTCGTCTTGTGTGTTAGGAACAATCACAGCACACACACATGCTTTAACACGCTTTAATGTGTTTTATACTAAACAGCAAGTCCTCCTGTGCCAGAGACCGCCTGTGTCGCCCATCCCAAAGGCTGCCCCTGGATCTGGGGCTTATGCGAAATGGCATTAGTTAAAAACCACTGGAAAACATGAATTTGAATATGATGTATAAAACTGAAGCTTCCTGATTGAATTACAGGTTTTAATATGAGTGTTTACCAATACTCAAATAGTTTCAACCTTATAAGCAGCTGCAGACAGTGACTGTATTTTGTGTGTTTTCTTCAGACCACTTGCAGAACAGAACAGAAGACTAAGAGTTTAATGCAGATGGATGTTGTTCTTATTCTGACGTTGGCAGTTTCAATAAGACACGTTAAACCAGTGATTCACAAAGTGTGGGGCATGCCCCACTGGTGGGGAATGGCCATGTGACAGGTGGGGCGCGACCACAGTGGCCAGCTGTGGTCACTGACAGGGTTTCCCCTACATGTAACTGATCGTGGCGCACCACCACAGCAAAATAAAAGCCGCCACATTTTCATCTTAAAAAAATCCTGGAGGAAACACTGACTGCTCACAGGAATTATTACTGTGTTTCCATTTGGTGGTGTCAGTGCGTCTGTTTTTTTTCTCACTATTTTCTGTTTTCATATAACACGTGAAAGAAACACCGGTGTCTACACACTGAGCGCCATACTCACCCTCGTTTATAACGATTATGGAATGATGACATGGCCTAACCCACCCAAATCCCCCCACCCCTCCACCACCACCCCCGCACACGCTAAGGTGGGGCTTGATAATTCTCCCTTGTGGGGTGGGGAATGACCGAAAAAGTTTGAGAACCACTGCGTTAAACAAAAGTGTTAACATTATGCACAATGACACGTAACAGTGGGGCCAGTGGATGTTAGATACATGAAAATCTGTTCAATGCAGGACAACAAATGAACGCTGATCACATGCCTCTCAACATAAGTGACTGTCAACACAGTTTTTTACTGTGCTGACTGAGCTTATGCTTAGTCATAAGCTCAGTGAGCTTGCCTGAGTCAGCTCAGCTGACACAGCTCCGTGTTGTCCTTGTGATGAGTGTCAACAGTCAATTTTACACACTGATTTTCCACCGAGTTTTTTCTTCACTCTCCTTTGTGCTTCAGAGACCCTTAACTTAATGTCTTTTACTTCCAAGAACTGATCAGAAACTAGATCTCTGTTCAGCCACGTGTTGACATTTAGATGGCTGGGAATTAAACATACTTAAATAAAATGAAGTAACCATACACATTCATACAGACCTTATTTGCTGGAGCACTTAACATCCATTCGCAACATTTAGTTTTAATGTAATGAGTAGTGTGACATTTTGAGTGACAGCTCAGTTAACAGACACAGAGCACTGACCTTTATTTATTTCATCACCTGTGAGACAAAAGGCCTCAAATAGAAAGTAAATAACACTGTGAAATAGTAATTGTAGTTTGTTATAGTTAATGTTTAGCACAGTTTATCACATAAACCTGCAAGGATAACGTGATATATATGTGATATAATCTGTCATGATTCAGTGCTATCATCTATGTTCCTTTTTCTGCAATGTTATTTTTTGATAGAGCACAATAAACAAATCATGATCAAACCTTTAACATTTTTTTAAAGGCCATATAGCTGTAGCAAATATAACAAAGGGAGTCTGTCAGCATTGTTTTTTTGTTTTTTTGTTTTTTTAACCACGCCGGGCCTCATGATATTGTCATAGAATCATCACACACACCCTATTAACCATTAACGCATTTGTGTTTCAGGTGAACAAGATTCACATGGTGTGTGTTTCCAAGAACTTTGTTCTCTCCTGAATTTCCTGCCTCATTTCTTTCATAATTTACCAAATAAGTAAAGGTTAATAAGTAATTTGTGTTGTTTTGAGACTTTGACAAACAATTTCTGGTACATCAATGTTTAACATTGAGTTAAAAAGGCAGTATTGTAATTTTTCAGAGTTAGGGTTAGTTTGTTGAGAGCAATCATTTTGCCATCACAAATGACTAAATTTAATAAAATGTAATAAATCCACTAGTGCTATTATTGATTAGTTTTCACTTAAAACGAATAACAACCAACATAACATACTGTGGTGACCTGTACGTTTGTAAATGTGGCTTAATATATATATTTGGATAAATGTTTCTCATGTCATTGTTTTGAAGTTGCTTGTGAAGTGATACCAGTGCATTAGGTAAAAGTAAATAAATGAAATCACAGGAGCATTTAAATGCTGCTCCATGGCATTTGATGCATAGGATTTGAAATTGATTTTTCCTGCATGTCTGTCTCGAGGCTCCTGTGATGCTGCTGCCAGACCCCCTCATCGGCCTTTAAAATGAGGGCGATGCGCCTCCTGACACCACTCAGCCGACAGCGTACCTCTGGGCCTGTGTCATTGTATCCTGCAGTGTCATTGACTGAAAGTAGAGCTACAGCCAGAATGGAGTACCACCATGCGTCAGAGATGAATGGTGTAGTTGCGGATTACTTGAACATGCATATCAAATCCAAACTCAGTAGTTTGTGCAGAGAAGAGAAGTGCTCCAAAGACGCTGCAGATTCAAACAAGCAGGCTCACGTTGAGGAAGCTTATAGCACCATACTGAGTGAGCTTGGAGAGGATGTGAACCGGGAGGGACTTGTGCGTACACCACTACGTGCAGCCAAAGCCATGCAATTCTTTACTAAAGGGTACAAGGAAACAACCCAAGGTAAGGACAGATTTTTGTTTATCCCACTGATTACAAAAAAACAAACAAACTTAAATTCACATTCAATGAGCATCCCACTGTTGTTACTGTTCCATAGAAGCACTGCATGTTGAAGGTGTGCTAAACACAAAGTGTTGACAATAGGAAACATAGTCAATGACTGTCTCTTGGTTTTCTCTATTATTCATACAAAATGTTGACAAACATTTAATCTAGCATTGAAAAAATCCATTTCAACGAGGTTAAAGGACAGAGAGTGTTTTGACATGACGGCACCTAGGCCCTATGAAAAGTTATGAAATTCATATTGCATTTTATTAAGTGCAAGGTCGTTACTAATGACCGAATGCTCTGTCACTCTGTCGTGTTTGAATTCCTTTCTTTTACAACAATATTTAATGCAAAGCTTTTTAATATCCACACAGATATCTTAAATGATGCCATCTTTGATGAAAACCATGAGGAGATGGTGGTCGTCAAAGACATTGATTTGTTTTCTCTCTGTGAACATCACCTGGTGCCCTTCTTTGGCAAGGTAATTTAATAACAAAATTATGTTCAATGATATTCATTTATCACTCATATATAATGATTATGTGTTTAGTTTTTTTTGGGACAATACTCTTGTATTGCATCAAACAGCAGGCTCTAGATCAACAGATGTTAAATGTCAGTTAATAATATCACAAACATGAGCATGAGTCATACTGCGTTCAATGTTTCAGGCTCATATAGCATACCTCCCAAACAAGAAAGTGGTTGGTCTCAGCAAACTTGCAAGGTAAATGATGACAATACACACACAAACACTTTGACACACACACAATTTCAGGCATGTGTGTGATTATCTTTCTGTTATCTTTCAGAATTGTTGAAATCTACAGCAGGAGACTTCAAGGTATAAATAACTAGTGATTACATCTATTTCTTCTCTTTTTTAAACTGTGATGTGTGACTTATAATTTGTGACTTTCTCCACAGTTCAGGAACGTCTAACCAAACAGATTGCTTCAGCTATCACTGAAGCGTTGGAGCCTGCTGGAGTGGCAGTGGTGATTGAGGCTGTGTGAGTATTCAGATTTTTTAATCATCAGTGGTCAAATCACATGTTTTTGATAATTATGGAAAACTTGATCTTTTTGGTAAATCTTATTTTTTATTGTATTGGCTACTTTGATCATGATATACCATCTCATAGCTCCAAGTTAGGATGTAATAATTGGTGTAAATTGTCAATTTGCTTGAGAGTTTTGCTCATCATTTAAACTGCATTTTGTGTATTTCAGTCACATGTGCATGGTGATGAGAGGTGTGCAGAAGATGAACGCCAGTACTGTCACAAGTGTCATGCTTGGAAGATTTCATGACGATCCCGAGGCTCGGAAGGAGTTTCTTGCTCTCACATCAAACCAGTAAAGCTTTTGGCAATGGTGTTCTTCAATGTACTCATTGTTAGCCTTGTGAGGCAGATCAAATATCACACATCAAAATGTTTAAGTTGTGTCTCATGTTCAGATGTTATGAAAATTAATTACAAGCTGGATCTTATATTTCTGTGTTTTATATTTCAACCAACTAATGGTATTTCATGAAATCATACAATAATGATTAAAATCTTTCATTTTAATAAGAGTCTGTGTATTTAAATTTATTTTTAAATTGAATGCAGGAAGCAGGAAACAACGAGAGTCTCAATTTTAACTGGAAAATTTGAAACTAGAAAGTATAAATAATGAAAATGAGTAGTTTTCAATCTTGTCAAGTCTGTTGGGTAAAAAAAAGGAAAAAGGACCAAGCTCTGAGAAAGTAGAAAGAGTGAGAAAGGAGGGGGGGGTGAGTTTGTGTACTAGCGTGGGAAAGCGTAGTAAGTTCGCATGTGTAGCCACCTGCAGGGGGAGTCAAGGTCGGATGAAGTAGATAACAGCCACCTGCAAGACAGTGTGGTGCCAAAGACACAGAACTTGGTGAACTTCATGTGCCATAGTGTGACACATCCCTGATGAGGGCGGAGATTGTATTGATGAAAGATTACACCATCATATCTGGACAAATCACAGGGGGAGAAGTGTCATTTTCACCTCTCATTGGAATAAAAAGGTAGGGCACTGATAAAAACAAAGATACAGAGATAAGAAGTTAGTCTGGTCTAGAACAGGCTCGGGTGTAGGTAAGCTCTAATGCACCGAACTTCATCCCCATCTTTTCTAATCATTTTTACAAAGTTATTCTGACACTTTAATGAGTATTTTTCAGACTTTTTCAACACTTTTAGATATTATAATTATTATTTGTATCATTGAATGTTGGACATAAAGATCCTCGATCACAACTGGCCCTGTTTTGGTTCTCATTTTTAACTCCAACAAGTCCCAGAGCTCTCTCCGTTCTCACATTAGTGGTTTTATTGTGGTTTGAGAGCGACGTGTAACACTGTCAGTATTTTTTAACCATTACACATCATACAGTGTGTTTACTTTAATAATGATAGAAGTTAAATCTGAAAGGTTGCCTATTGTCACATTACTGTAGTTACAGCTGTTGCGTCTGTACAGTAAAACTTTCTTCTCAACACTTCTTTGTCAACAATTCATGCTACATCATTCTCGTAGATTCACATGCAGGCAGATCACATCAGGTAGTGTCATTTTCAATTAGCCAAGGTCCTGAGCTTTAACGAGCCATAACTTGTCACACTAGGAATGAAGAGCCTATCCATCACAATATGTAATCTTTTGTGATATAGACTGGTGTGATCCTACTGTGACATCGACAAAATAAATACAGATTTAGGAAAATAAATCAGCTGTAAACTAAGTTTTACCACAGTTGTTCTTTTTCAAATAGAGTGACGTGAAATAAGTCATTGAATATTACACCTTTCAGGGATTTTTTTAGACCAGTTTTTCATTTCAGGGCTTCAGGATTGCCGTTTTCTTGCTGTAGTACATATTAGCTGATTATTGGTCTTGTCAGATCAAATGTTTGTCCAATCATTCCACGTGGGAGTCTGATATTACATGTCATTGAGAATAAGTGTGGCCACCTTAATTTTAGTTTAGTAAACACTGAGTTTGGATTGCTAATAATTCATAGGCTGGCTATATATTTGTGTAGTAGTTGTGTGCATATGGATCATTAAAAAACGCCTCTATTGCTCCCAGAATAAAACAAATTTCAAGTCAGTTTTTATGTAAATATGTTTATTTCAGACATGAATATATATATATATATATGTATATATATATATATACACACACATGTATAGATATGCAAATGTTTATGCACAAACAATGCACAGGAAGTTAGTGCAGAATATGAAGGTGAAGACGTTCACAGATTGGTTAACCAAGGCAGGACAGGAAGGGCAGACAAGAGAAGAACACACACCAGCAGTGTTGTGTCATTTGATGTCTATAGCACAGAAGAAGATGTGAAAGTAAAGCAGCCATTCCATGGAGTTATGTTGGTTTGTTTGTTTGTTTGCACATTAAATGTGTGACACTGTGTGTTGCCCTGTACAGTAAAATATTAGTAGAGTGCAAATAATAAATGTAAGGCCTCATCTCCTGTCACAGAAAAAACAAACAAGTGCTAGAGACCTCATTTCGACATGCGACACAGCTCATATTAGTCAAGTATATAATATAACAATTCACGACTTTTATGGAAAAATAATATTCTCATATTAACAGTACTTATAAATGCAGGACATGTGGCAAGATATAAATACATGTACATATATATTTAAGTAAATTCCAGTGGAGCTTTTTCTTAGCTCAAATCCAGTTATGTTTGCTCGTCCGTCCACCGCCTCAGTTAGCGGCCATGGTTGGGTCAGTCCGTAGGCCAGGTTTTATGGGGGCTGGTAGGGCTCCATTGTTGGGTCTGTGGACTCCCCTGAAACAATGTTAGGGACAGAGTCTAGTTTTAAAGGTGTAATTTGTTAGACTGAAAATGAATATATTGTGCAAACATACAATCTAATGGAGTCCATCACAACAGCTCTGCCACTATTTTCACAAAGCTGATAATGAACAGGTTCAAGTCAAAATTCAAAGGTTAAAGAAATACTGAGCATTTTATTATTATGAGCATCATAAAACTCAAATTTTGGCAGAGCAGTTCTTTTGGATTGCATTACACTGGACAGGTGTACCTAACAAAGTGCCTATTGTGTGTACATTGACTTAAAAAGTATTCAGCACAACCATCCCATGACAGTCCAGGAAATATGAGGAATCACATCCTCAGTGTTTTAGTGCATTTATCATCTGAATGTTAATGTTAAAATACTAAAGTTATATTCCAACACAATTTACAATTTACCTAAATTACCAGAATTTAATTGTAATATGTAATATAAGTATGTTGGCAATGAATATTCACTCAGTGTCTTTTAACAGGAGCTTAATGATGCCTGCAGGGGGCAGCAGTGCACCTACAGTCAGTACAGCCCACACCCAAACTCAAGCTTTGAGAGCTGATGTGGAATTCATCCTACCCATATAACCTACATGAGATGCTGCTCACTTTAAGTTTGTGTTGTGAGTGTGACCTCCACCAACTAACAGCCTGCCTGTGTAGATTTAAAGGTGGCAGCTTCAGACCTTCCAGCTTGTGACCCCAGAAATGAAACGCTGCCGTAATGGAAAAAGTGAACTCGTGATTTGAAATGTTTGTATTTATTCTCCCTTTCCTCTCAGCTGATTCCTTTTATGTGTCACAGTATAAAATCTAACAATGAACAAGATAGTGTATATAATATATTTGCATGCACAATTACAGTCATTAGTCAAATGTACACACTGTGACTGCCCCACTCCCTATCTGCCCAAATTAAATTCTTGTGTCTCTGTGGGAGCATCTCCACAATGCGGGGGGTGTTTGGTTTGGGCGGCAGGGTGTGCTCACCATAGCAGTCTGGGTCTTGGCGTAGTTCATATGAGCATAGAGCAGCACAGCTGTGTCATTGTGAGACGCCTCCAGTGCGATGGACAGAGCATTGCTTCCATCCTGCAGAAAGTAAAGGAAAGAAAGAGAGGGACAAACAGAAAGACAGACAGAGCGAGAGTGAGTTTCTCACCAGAACAGAGGGCTTTACAGTTTCAGATGGAACATGTGATGGACATTGCACGTGGCTGTTACTTTTTCCAGCCCCCCCCCTTCTTTTTTCTTGACACACTCTGTACTGCAATACAGTGCCTCTGTCTGGGTATGTTACATCATCCATGTGATGTTGGGACAATTTATTCATTCCAGTCACTCAAGTCATTATTCTACATCCTCCACTGGACAGTAATGGTCCTGGACATTCAGCCGTCCTGCATCCTCAGTGTTTTAACTTTTAGTGTAGATTTCTGCTGTATCCTGCTTGTTGTGTTGTTGTAATGTATATCTTACATAATGTTGGAAAACAAAATACTGGATCTTATTCAACAGCTGCTTCTTAAACAAACAGTGTGTGTTAGTTTGGTTGATGTTTGAGGTGTAAAAGAAATAACAGTTGTGTACATAACTTGGTTTTCGGGTTATGGTTCAGTACATTCTCAGTAGAGTAAAGAAAACATAAAACATGCATACTTTAAGTCAAATGCGTTTTGTGTACATATCTTGGCTGAAACAGAAACAGCCAATATGTCATTACCAGATTTTTTCAGCACACATCAAGGAACACTCCAGCTGGACTGGGGCCTTGTAATGCATGCATTTGTTTTAAATATAGAAGAAATAACATCAAATGTAGTTCCACACTTTGTAATGTATCTCCAATATACAACTGGGAAACCATGAAACCTCCACGATGATCCAACTGTTCCACATGTGTAGACCTAATCAGACAGTATTAGGTTTATTTAACAGAAATGATTTGTTCCTTGGAGCATACTAAGCCCAAAAAATCTGTAATAGAGATGTAAAGGTAAATACAAGCTTTGACTTAAAAAGGTTTTTAGTATAAAGAACATAGGACCAGAAAGTCATATGTTCAGCATAGAAAAGGTTCAGCATTGGTTCTATGTACTTGTACTTAGGTGCCAAGTTGTTTGGTATACCTACTAAGACTGAGCAGTACAGCAATAAATCTTATCTTCTTAATGTGTATATTCTTCAGCTTTTATTGAAACTGGTTTAGAGAGGTGTTGATTCAACTTCATGGTCATTTTGATTTACATGCACTGGTGCTTGTGTTATCTTGTCCACTCTACTTGTATCATGAGGACAGGCTAAATAACAGAAAGACCGGTTTGTATAATGCTGAACTGCAGCACACACTTCATCAGAGAGTGATCATACAGTTTTGACAAGATCTTTCTAAAACACTTTAAACAAACTGAATGAACATTACAGTCCACATGAAGGTAAGACTTAACACAGGATTGTATCAACAAAACTGGCAGCTGAGTATGTTTCTTACTTTACACTCATGGTTTGTCATGCTGTTTTTTGTTTCAGGAGGAGAGGGGAGGTGGGGGCTTTTAGAAATATCCCCCCTCCCGGGTCCAGCTGCACTGCACTGAAACACAATCCAGGAGCTGCCTGCACTAAAAGGCCAACTCATTCTGGGACAGATGTGAACACTCAAATATCTGTCTTCCTGGCCTTTCTCCAAACATACGGACCAGTCCACTGTGAAATACCTTTAAACTACAGGGCTGCGCAGATTAACATTCAAATGAAGCAAGAAATCTCACAAGCAGAGTTTCTGTTCCTGGGTAAGATTTCTGCTGCATTGTTCAGTTTGTGTTCATCATTTTGGAGGCTGCAGTTCATGTTTCTGTTGATCTGTTGTTTGGCCAATATGACTAACAAAATAATATGAAAAACATAATGCAGTCCAACAGCAACACACTCACAGTAAACCTACAGCTGAGTTAACACCTCTTTAACAAGTTTCATAAAATGTTTCAACATTTAAACCTTACCTTCTGTATTAAAGCTTAATTCCTGACTGGCTTGATGTTCCATCATCTAAACAACTTTTAATATTTGTAGTTAGTAGGTAATTGTAGTCATTTGGTTGACAAAATGTTAAATCCTCTACAGTCTGTATCTTTATGTTCTGATTAACCATTGTTTCTCCTTTTCCTTTAAATGGACAGTTGCTGCTGACTGATGTATGGGCCATGAGGTAAAGTATGCATGGGACTAGTGCAAGAGCTTGAGGGGCATTGTGACTGAAATCTGCAAGTCTGGTGGCCGTAAACAGAAGAGCTGTGGTTTTCTAATTCATCCCTCGGGGACTAGTAAGTAGATCAGTGATTGTGTTTCCTGTAAACAGCAATGATGTGAAATGGAGGGGGGGGTGAAACTAATCTGATAATGGCTCCTCAGCTTTCGCCCTATCTCTGCAAACTGAGGAAAAACCAAAGAAGAGAAGAAGAGAGGTGACAAGGAGAGGAAAGTGCATAGACCAATTTCCCGCGAGGAGCCATTTCCTGAACTCAGATTAAGCTGAATCCCAGACGAGAAAACATTCAGATGTTTCCAGCAGTCAGAGCGGTTGGCTTGAGCGTCAGGCTCGCAGTAAGTCCCGCTTAAAGTTTCTCTTTATGACTGCATCGGGTAAATGGACAAAATGTAAAAACCTTACGTTATCCACGATGGATATGTCACAGCCAGGCTGTTCCAGGAGCAGCTTGACGATCTCAGCTCGGCCATGTTCACTGGCACACATCAGAGCTGTAGAGCCCTCGTCGTCCTGCACGTTAACGTCTGCGCCACACTCGAGCAGCGCCCGTACCATCTCCTGACGCCCATGGCTAACAGCTAGCATCAAAGCTGTCTGGCCCGCCTGCAAAAGGCACAGAGTTATAAATATCATTTAAAAAAAACAAAACACAGTTTTCCAAATGCTATCAATACATATCACCATCAAAAAACTTCACTACAGTACAACCTCCTCACACTACTGATTTATTGACACTAGTTCTATTGTTCTGCTACTGTATCTAATGAGGAAACTGTCAACGTTATCCAAAGATTAACTAGTAAAGATACTGCTTTGTTTTACTTTTTAGTTTCTTTTTTTCAGAACTGTTTTGTTCTGGTTTGGACAGTCACATCTACTGCAGAGCTTCTTTGAAACTGTCGTGCCCAAGTGCCCTGCTAAAGAGTTTGAGTTATTTGAGTTAATTATTCATCATTTACCTTTTCTTTATCTGTTCAGTTCATTCCTGAATGTCCCACAACAAACCTGACCCTGCAGTCTTGTTGCAGACAGTCATTCATCATCATTTTCAGTCGTCTTGTTACAGACTGACAGAAAGTTTCGCCTCTACGAAATTGGAAGCTCTGCACTGTGGTACATTTTCTTTCCATTGTAGAAATCTTTGTGGATACTAAAGACTAGAATTTTTTGCACTCAAATAAAAATGATACCAGTTAAGTTAAATGAAGTTCACTATATATTAACCAGGGAGTGTTAGCCCCCTTACCTGCTCCTCTGTCTCCTCCCTCTGCAGTACCCTGCTGTTTGGTTGGCTTTGGCCACGTTAGTTTAGGCTTACGTTGTACAACATTGATTGACTCCCCTCATGATATTATGTGTGTTTGAGGGTTACTATTTCAAGCAATAAATTTGTTTTTTAAACTGTTGCTAAACCTTTCAATTTAAAATCCATGTCTCCCTGTGAGCTGGGTCATATTGGTCATAAAACTATAATTTTCTAAAATAAATTTGAGTAACTTATTCAAAGTCTAGTCAAACAAGTATTTTTTTTGAAAATGTCTCTCAGCAACTCAATAACTTCCCAATGTGAGAGCTAAATTCCTGGCTCTAAAATTGTATTGCGTGCCTTGTGTTTTGTTCCCCACAGCCACAACAAGTATCAGTAATTGGATTTATAGCTAGTGATACTATAAATTCAGAGTCCTATGACTTGGCAGAGTGGGAGCCTGTCAGGCGCCGTGTCCAAACACATACACGGCACAATGTGATTTGATCAACCAGGGAAAACCACTCACAGTCAACAGTTTCTCAGGAACGACACGTTTAAACTCATATTCTTTAAATCAATGTGATCTATAACCAGTTATTCCTCTGGTCTCTTTGAACGCACCACTTAATTACCACCTAACAACTAACTACTCATTGAGATCTGAACACTGTTATTTTTCTTTTTCCTTATCTTAATTTTGGTTTCTCAAAATTGCTCTAAGCATAAAGTGGATTCATTTCAATCTGGCTTGTTTTGACTCATTTAAAAACAAATACATTTAAAGTTACTACAAATTAGTTGGAAGTGTTGAAAAGCCAGGTTTATATTCAGCAGAGACATACTGCAAGAACTCACTTTATCATCTGATTTTTTTGTTGTTGTTTTGTTTGTAATTCATTTTTTTAACAGGGAAAAACCTGTATACCAAACATGACTGCAGTAAAAGGACTGTGGGAACATGAAATGATATAAATTGCTGTTAGAGAGTAAACAGAGAACTTGGGTGGTGTGATCAGTTTAAAGGCTCTGTAAACTGTGATTGTGACTTGCCTGGCTGGCCTTAGCGTTGACGTTGCCCTGGCTGAAGAGCTTCTTGACCACGGCCATGTCCTCCTCTTCCTTCACAGTAGAGAGAGCAGCCAGCATGATGGCAGTGTAGCCTGCCTTGTTCTGCTTATCCACACAGCACACACCTGGAGGGAACACATTCTCATTACCATGTATTTATACATAAGTAAACACACAGATTCCACATCTGCAAATATACCACATACACATCTGGATTATCATTTCACTCTGTGTGGCCTGGTTCTCCAGTGTAGTTTGGATGATGGTCAATCACTAACCTGTGTCCAGCAGCAGCCCCACCACACCAAAGTTGGAGTGGGAGACACTATAGTGGAGCGCAGTGTTGCCGTTGCCATCCGTCATGTTGACTACATGTTCCAGCAGCACTGACGACACCTCGGAGAACGCCATCAGGTAGTCAGACACCCGTGAAGGCTGAGCCATCTTGGCGCTGGAGATACGAAACCACTCAAGCTGCACAGTGTGGGTGCTGGAGAGCTGAGAGTGAGGACACAAAGTCCAGTTCATTTTTGTCCAGAGATGATCATAATTAGAAGCTAAAAACAAATGTGAATACAGTGTATATTTATAGAGTGAGACGGCTGACGTTCCTCTAATTGTTAAGGGAAGTCCTTTTTACGATCTGTGTGTGAACACACAGTAAAAACAGTGGTAAACAGAAATTTGCAGTTACTTTTAGTCAATGTTTGCTGGCGCTAAAAATATCCCCAACAATAACATATAATCACATGACTTTCATTAAGTAATCAAGATATAAAATTACTATGATTTATTTTGCATTATTCCAATAATTAAGTTATTGAGTAAATCTGTGACTGTGGTAAAACAATTTGAAGAAACATGCAGGGACGCACCACTTCCTTACTCTTCAGGGTTTTAATATCATCGTTCAGGTGGTTTTTCAGAATGAGACAAGCTTCACGCATTTTTGAGCTCAGCTCAAACCTGCAACAAAAACACAAATGAATGAAGATGAAACATGAAACATTTCAATCTTTTCAGTACATACTGTAGTGTCTTTCAGTTAGAATAGTTTCTGGATTGAACCTACTTTCTGTAGCCTCAGGGCCCCTTAAAATGCAGATATCTATATAGTACTTAGAAAATGTGTGTTTTCCCTCTTAACGACAACCACTTACTTCTCTTTCACAGCATCAGATGAGTAACTTTCGGCCCTCAAACTTTCCTCATCAGTGTCACTCTCGTCCAGGTTGACGTTTCTCTCCTCCTCAGACGTTTCTTCCTCCAGAGCTGCTTCATCTTCCTCCGTGCTATCCAAACACTCGCCTTCTCCACTCTCTCCAGAGGAACTCCCATCTTCTTCCTCTTCTTCCTCTTCTTCTTCTTCCTCACTCGACGTTGATTCATATCTGGGAGACAAAAATATTTGCTGTAATACAGAGCATAGATTCCCAACTATGTGCACTTCACATTTTAGGCACTTTGCCTAAAGACTCATTTTCAAAAGCAGCACTGCCTGTGGGGAGGAAAAGGGTTTCATTTCTTCCTGGTCAAACCTGCGTCCTGGTCAAACTGTTATTTCCAACCTCTAGACATTCTGTCGCCCTTATTTTATTTTTACATTGGCAAAAATAAAAAATAGGTTTCATGTTACCCACCCTCCATTTAGAATACCAACAAACTGCAGGCTCTTCTTGCCAGCGGTGCGATTCTCCCCCGAGTTACTCCCATCCTTCCTCTTCATGATTGATTTCAGCATACCTGTTGCCATAAGGGAAGCACAGTGATCGAACAATAGTTCAAACAAAGTGCACCTCACATGAAACCATGAGTTTCTACTGCATGAACAGAGAGGACATGACATTTGCCTCTCAGGTGAAACTGCTTCTAAAACACATCATTTATGTAATTTCTGAATAATTTGTAACTAATGATGGTAAAGTGAGTTTTCAGAAAAAATTAGTACTGCATTACACATCTTCAGTTGTACTTGGTAGGACTGTCTAGGGCCCTTCTTCAAAATCATACAGACGTTATGAACCTGTAAAATGAATTGTTACCTTACGAGGTATATGTGTTTTCCCATTATGCTACATTATGTCCTTTCTGCACCACAGATGGTAAATAATTCTATATTTCTGTGGGACAAGAAAACATTTGAAACAAACACACAGTGTCCTATTCTGTTCTCACCTGTCTTGGTGTTGCTGGCTGTTGTCTTCTGTGCTTGGTCTCCCTCTTTCGTCTCTGCCGTGCCGACAACCTCTTCTTCAGGAGAAACCTTGTACTCAGCGATGGTCAGCTGTCTCTTCTTTGGCACTGTAACTTTCTGCTCCTCCGTCTTCTCCTCAACCAAGCTCTCACACTGACACCCAATGCTGACCAGTACAACAGGGGCTGGTTCCACTGGTTCCTCTAGAGCATCCGTCTGAGTGCCCTGTTCAGTCTGATCTGCTGTTAAAATCTCACCCACGCATGCATCAGTCACCTCTGGGCGACACAAAACAACTGCATGCTTTAACACAGGAGTCAGTGTCTCTACCTGGACATTCGACGTGTCTGGTTTTGCAAGAACCCCCTTCTCAAATGTGACTTTGGAGGTTTTCTCTTCCATCTGGGCTCTAAGCATCCCCAGGTCTTTATCGGCAACACTAAGCTGATCCTCTAGAGCCACAATAGTCTCCTGCTGGAACTTAATGGTGTCCTGTAAGGTGTCGATCTCCCGCTGTGCCTCGCTGGTCAGTCCAAGTAGTGACTCCATGACCCAAACCTCAGCCTCTTCAGTCTCCACTCTAACCTGTACCCCCTCCTCATGAACCAGTGGGGGATCTGTTCCTGTGCCTTTCTCACAAATATTCACCATGGTGCCCTCAGAGGCATCTTTCACACCCTGGCTGTAGTAGAAAACAACACAGTCCATTGGCATGTCACCCCCAACAGCCACCGTTTTCTTCTCAACAACTGAAACTTTCTCTGGAGCTTTTATGTAAACTTTTGAAGGTGCTGGTGGAGGTGTTTTCTCTCCCTGCACCTCAAATTTCTCTGTCAGTCTCTTCAGCTCACCAGATTTTCCGAGGCCTTTGTGACCAGGTGAGGTCGGTGAAGTCAGTCGACTCTGGATATGTTTGTCAGTTTGGGTTTGAAAGGTCTCTGTGGTTTGAGTAGAAGACTCTGTAGATTGTTGCTTTTGCTGGGCTGCCTCCATTGTCGCGTTCTTCTCCTGCAGGGCCAACAGGAGCATGTCTTTCTCTGCACGAAGCTTGGCGACCTCTTTCTCAAGTGCAGGAACACCCTTTACCCTCTCTTCCATCTCCTTCAGCTGCTTCAAGGCCGTAGCCATCTGCTCTCTAACTGTCTGCAGCTGGTTGGGAGGGATCGGAGTTATTGCGGTGCCAGTGGCTGGAGTGCTGCGCCCAGAGGTCTGAGGACTGGGTTTAGTCCAGCTACTCTGCACAGCCTGAGTGGATGAGGATGGTACGTTTGGTTTGGGAGGATCTGCGAGCTGGAAGCGTCCGCCATTCTGGTGCTGGTGGGTTTGTTCCTGCTGTAGCCGCCGGCTGGTTTCAAGGAGAGTCCGCTCGACTCTGGGGTTGCGCTGAGGTGGAGGGGGTGGCACTTTGGCTCCGGCAGATAGTGGAGGAACAGTGAGGAGGGTGACTGGAGAAAGAGAGAGTCCCTCGCAGGGTGCTGACCCAAGGCGGTTGCGTGGCGGCGGCGGTGGAGGAGCTCTGCCATCTTCACTGGCTGGGGATGAAAGAGACTCTGTGGATGTCCAGCCACTGGTGCGCCCACCCACCCCAGGACTCCTCTGGGAGAGTTTGAGTCCTCGACCCGAGCGACGGGTGCTGACAGGTGCCCGGCGGAGATTGTGCCCACTCTCTATTTCCTCTACATACTTGAGGAAGTCCAGATCCAGCTGGAAACCATATGGAGTCTGGACTGAGTAGGAGCCTGACTGGTCAGCCTCCTCTTGACTGGAGTAGATAAATGGAGAGCCCAGATCTGAAGAGAACAGGACACGTTACTTGCCAACACTTCTACTTGTCTTCTTCACTGCTTTTATAGGCCTGCTTCAACATTTCTTTTCACATTACCTAATGTAATAGTTAATAATAGTTACTACGTAAAGATATCCAACATCAGCATTCTTACCAGGCAGCTTTGGGGTAACTTGCACCGACTGAGTCATTTTTCAGAACTGGGACCTTTCAGCGCACACACAGCTTCAAATCAACACCTGGCTAAAGAAAACACACAGTAACAATGAATGAATTGCTCCAAGAGGAAGGAAACGGATGTAATTTTGAAAACAGCACACAGCACTTTGGTGAGGACGTTGCAGGAAAATTATCACTTGTTTTCTTTTCAGACTGTCAACAAGTTTTACGATGTTTGGATTTTCTATCATTGATTTTTCAGTCAGCTTCAACATCATGTGCTTCATCTATATATATTTTTAATAGGAAGCAGCTCTGGACAAACCAGCATAAACTCTAAACAACCCGAGTGGATCCATGCTCTCACTTAAAAGGCTGACATAGATGTGTCTTAATAGTTGTTGGAAACATACTACTAAGGGCAGAAAGGCCTGAAAAGGTTTATGTGTTTTCTCGTGGCTCCTGAGCACGTGTGACAGCCTGTGACCGAATTCAAAAGGGGGTGAAATTCCCTTCTTTCACAGATAAAGAGGTTTTGTTAAATGGATCTCTTGTTTGCTTTTCCTCTTCAGAGGTGCTGAAGGACGTTGGGCTTGACATCATCCATACCTCTGTGTGTGCATGTGCATGTTATCTCCTTTCAAGCTGTTGACTTCTTTGCTATTGGTAACACTGTGGCATTCCTTCCTGTCAGAGTCATTACATGTCACTTAAAGTTAAGGTACATGTGTGTATACTGTCAACTTCTGGCACACGGTGACGACAGCACTCGTGAAACACCTCCGAACAAAGTCAACAACCAAGAACTGAGGAAAACCTTAATACTCCTGCTCCATTAACAACAGCATCGCAGCATCCAGCTGTACTGGAAAACCACAGGATTGTCCTCACCACAAGACCACTAAACCCTGACCAACGCCGCTTCACTGGGAAATCAGTTATTTCCTCAATGCTTAATATCCATGTATTCAGACACGTCAAAAGTACAAAAAAACAAAACTTGGGAGGACGTGGCAGAGAAGCACATTGGAAAGTGAAAGTTTTAGATGAACACAATCTGTTTGAAATTTCTGAATTAAAATGTAAGGCTGATCTTTGTTGGTATTGACACGGTAGCTATCTCTGCTCCATTAACAACCTGGTTCTTCTTCTTGTTTGACGCAAACGGGAAACATTAAAACACTTCCTGTACAGCAGGAAAGAGCTACTGTCCCAGTTAGCAAGGACCCCTGATGGAAAATGAGAATTTTGCACAAAGTGGATACTTACTATTACATAACAGTCGTATCAGTTACAGAGGAAAGGAGAAGATATTAACTTCAATAACAAGACACCTTTCGTCCTGCTATGATCTCCATGACAAAACAACATGTGTGCTTACTAATACAAGTAGTTTCTCATACAAGAAGTTTTAAAAACACCTGTTTGACCACATTAATATGCAAACACATGGTAATCTAATCATACATACATTAATCAATATATAGAAAATCTAATCAAATAATATGCTATATAAGTATGAAGTTTCTAATGTGTATTGAGTTACTGTGTTCAACACAATGTGTCACAGGTACCATGATCACAACAGAAGTAAGTCACAGATTATTTCAATTACAACAATAGTAATCAGTGCTGACGTGAGGTGTACGTACCTCTCTCAGCCACTCACTGAACAACTCATGCAGCTGGAGCTCAGGCTGGTTGCCTCCTCCCTGCTCCACACAGCCCTGTGAGAGAGAGAGAGAGAAAGGCAGAAAAGAGATATAGATCATCAAGACAATCCAAAAACACACACCACGTTACTGGGAGAAAATGGAAAGGAAAACGTCAATGTAAGTGCAGAAATATAATGAAGCCAAAAGCCTCTGTACATACAATGAGAGGCCACCAAATGCTCTCAGTAAGGAAATAATGAGAATCACATGCTGTCGCTCACAGTCACCAGATCTCAACACATGGGAGACGGCAAACATCTTGAAACGAAATGAGTAAATATTTTGTTATGTTCATGGCTCCAGTGCACCATCACACACACTTGGGCCTTGGCCCAACATGTGAACACATACATGTGTAAATTAGTCAGCTGTGTCAGGGCTGCTCTTAATTAACCAATTAATACAATGACATGAAATAGTTTGAAGCGAGTCATGAGACAATGTTGGGAAAGGCTCTGTTCCTGCTCCTTTTTTTTGTAATGAACATTAATGTCAGTGGGATTTTGAATGTGGTTTTCACATCAGATTTCCATAGTAGCCAATAGATCTTCTGATTGATGAATCACATATGGAAAAACACTGACAACCGGAGACGTGTACATAAACTGTGACAAGGTGAATGTCACAAACTTCACTATCACAGGTGTGTGGGTTTACAAAGAAAATTACAAGAGTTGCCGTCTGTGGGTCATAAACAGTCAGTGTGTTGTGTGGGTAAAAAAGTTTCAGTGTCGTCTTTAAAATCTGTGCAGTACAAACAGGCTGTCTGTCTTAGCAGTATGAAAACATACAATGTCAGATAAAGTAACCTGTAACCCCCCCACACACACACACACACACACACACACACACACCATCCCACACACACACACACACACATTCACACACACACCATCCCACACACAAAACCTCAGATACATGCAATCATTCATTTTGTTTCAAACACACACTGATGTGTTTTCCAGCAGCCTCGGGCACATTCCTGCACTAACACATGCTGCTGCAACACGCTGGTCGTCCTTCCGACTGACTGACTGCTGATAACCCATAAACACACGCATTCAACACACACAGATCAACTGTCAGCTCAGAGTGCAGCCAACAGATACTGTATTGTTGAAGAAAAGACCACAAGCATTCAGACAGACAGAGGACTAATTAGAGCTAATTATATTAAGGATGATGGATTAATTAAACTACGCAGTGGAAAGAAAAAAAAAGAAGAGTCTTCTCTTAACGGGGAGAAATGTTACTGCTCTGTGTCTTATCAGTCGCTGCTCTGTTTCTGCTCAGTGGTCCCGACAGCTGTTTCTCTCAGGTCAGACCACAGCGAATGTGATGCTGCAGCGCCATGACAAAACAGACTAAAGATACGCAAACTTTACAAGGTTTTCAAGGACGCGACAGAGTAGTTTTACTGTACTTTGACTTTATGGTTTGGTTTGGTTTAGGATTCAGAACAAGTTAACCAGAGCTTATAAACATGCCGCACAATTCACTGGTTGTTTGTTTATTGGGTAGTTTTAGTAACATGTAATCTCCCCGGGTTGGATAATTTAAGATTTTAAGGTTGAAGTTTGAAGTCTGACTCCAGTTTCTGTAACTTCACCTCCTTATCTGTTCAGACGATAGTCAAAAAAGCAGATTGGAGACTCACAGTATCAGATATAAATCATCCTGCAGAAAGCACAGGTCTTGATGTAGTTCCTGTAGAGCAGTGCCGTGGTTTGTGTCAGTGACAACAAACTGTGTTTTTAAACATAAACGAAGGCGCTCCTGTGTGACATCATCATTGTTAGTGAGCAAAAACATAGTGCGCCATGTTTTCCACCCATTAGTAATCATGACTGTATGCAGGCAATTTTACCCAGATATGCTCCAGGTTGTCAGAGCTGTGAAATCAGCTCACTTTTAGAAAAGCCAAGCCAAGAACCTGTTGGTACGACTAAACTAAAACATAAAGGCACCTTGTGGACCAAGCATGAATACATAGGCCAGTTTACGTTTCAGGCTTGTCAGTTCAAAAACTTAACAAACCAGGTTCGCATGTCTGTAGCAAAACAATATTCAAGAGCCAGAACCAATAGTTGAAACAGGATTTCCTTGATTCATATCTTGGGGTAAATACATATTCACAAGTTTGGATGAGGTCAAGTGAGCAGTTGCAACATCTTTAGCACAGATTGTCTGTTTTTGTCATCACATCCTCCACTGCAACCAAACAGGCTAACACTGGTTTGAAGAACATGTGAACTTCAGATAGACACATTTTTGCGCAAAACAAGGACGGAGGATTTCGTCCTTTTGTCATTTACATGTCGAGAACATTATGAGGGCATCACTTAATGGTAGGTATGAGAAGGATGAATGATAACACAGAGGAAAACCTGATCTCTTGTAGATACAGGCCCTCGACTACTGCTGGAAAATCGACTTGTGAAGCCCACTGACACTGTTTCCACAGTTTTTTTTAAATTATTGTTTTTTGTTTTGTTTTGCTTTTTTAAAAAGGTGCTAAATCCGCAAAGGTGCTAAATCCGCACTCCTGATTTATTAAAACAAAAGAGTGCCGTTTCACTAAAACAACAGAGTGGATCAAAAGACTTAAAGGTTCCTACAAGTTAATGTTGTGGTGAATTGAAAAGGCCTGTGCTGATGAACTGACGTGCTGATTACACGTACATTTCTAACACAGGGAAAAGCTGTTAAAAACAAGATGGCAGCTGCAACAACAGACACAACAACATCCGCTGCAGCTTTTTACAACCAGTAACTTATAAAACACTGAGACGTATTTACTTCTATAGAGCATTATTCAGAAAACTGAATAACACAGTGTGCTGCGAAGTTAATTAGGTTGTGGAACCAACAGTAATTAACAGCACAATCCCACACTCACTCAACTCTCTGCTCTCTACTCTTCATCTCCTGCCACCATCATCATCCTCTCTGTTCTTGGTTCTTTCATTCTCACTGTTCTTCATTCTTCGTTTCTTTTTTGCCTTTGCCCTCCAGATCTCCAACTCTCTTGTCTCTACCCTCCTCTCCTCACATGACTCTCATTTCTCCTCTCACCCCCAACACACACACACAGCTCCTCTCAAGTGTTGCTGTTTTTCCCTCTGATTTGATGACAGGCAGCAAATTACAGACTGCAGTGAGAAGCTGCATTCCTTCTCTCTACACCCCAAGTCCTGACCAGCTGAGTCTGTAACACACACACACACAAAGACACATGTATGAACATACAACACCAGAGAGCGCCAAGACTCAGTGACACTCACACAAGAGAAAAACTAAATTGTAGTGCCCATAAATACCTCCTCAAGTGTGTGCACACAGAAAACACACAAGTAAAAACTTGTAAAATCTCCATAAACACAAACATGCAAATATCCGATTTACTTAAGCATTCACACAGACGCACACACGCACACGCACGCATGCACGCATGCACACGCACGCACAGTCACATGATCCAAAAGTCAGACAAAGACCATGTTCACAGCTACAAATTTCAGTGAACTGATTTCGGGCCATACCACTTTAATTTAGCAAACATCAAACTGGACTCTATTGTGAGCAGATAAAGTGCATTGTTCCTCAGACTGACTAAGCAGCTGTCCTTGTCTGAGTATCCATAGCAACAAACTGAGTTCACATGACAGTCTTGATTGAGTTTTAATGCAGCAGGACGATCATATAACTGCAGCCGCTCACACCCAACACCACAGTCACATTTCATTGCATTACAGGCACTTTGATGTGAGAAGAGTCACACAAGTCCTGACAGCATCATGTATTTTACAACATCATTGAATTCCTTGTGATCCATGAGCAGCAAATAAAATCATGGAGCCACAAAGCAAAGTGTTTCCATATTGTTGGCTGCATTTCCTAAATTCTGGGATTACAGTTTGTTGTAAAAAAGATGACTCTTAATCCAGATTGTCCGCAACAGCATATTTGGAAGGTAACAGAAAGTCATGTTATGCCACTGTTGAACAAGGAAGTCAGTCTGTAAACTGTGATGGATGTTTACAGTGCACAGTTTTGGTGATCCCATCCTGTTACTTTCTGTATTTGTTTGTTTAATGAAAAGGAAACTGAAAAATCTAGTTTTTTCTTGTTCACTGACTTTCTCTCTTTATAAAACCCACAAGTGTCTGACCTGCATCTTAATATTAAAACTAGGCACACTCAGTGCCTCCTGGGTTTATAAAAAGGAAAAATGATGCAATACAGCAGCTGCACCTGTCTTTGACCAGTTAGTGAACAAACCTCCTAGGATTCATGGGTGTGCAGAGGAAAGCACTTGAGTCGTCCTGCGTTCGGTCCACTTCATGGAAGAGGAAATGTTGTACTGGTTTGAGGCTCGGGGCCATGTTTTTTAAACAGTGACCTCATCTCCAGCAACACCCTTTTCCCGAGAAGGGAAGTCAGGGAGCGAGCAAGAGAGACCGACATGGAGGGGAGAGGGTGAAAGGCAACATCCTCTCTAGCTGACAGCAACTTTTACTATCTGACTGCTTTACATGAGAAAAAGCCCATTCACAAATGTGGCCTCAGAGGCACAGGCCTCCTTCTCCCTGCATAACATGAACTCACACTTTGGTTACTATACTTGTGAGGAACTTCAGCTCTGATTCCCAGTCCCCTCACCAGCTTTTACCATCATATCATCATATCATCATCTGCTTTGAAATCTTACTGTAGATTAAGAAAAAACTTTTAACTTGAACTTTCCAAGGATACATATTACATTTGAAAGATTCTTGATAAACATCCAAAAATCCAGATCAAAGATGTTTCTCATGACCCCAGAACCTGTCTCTGACAAAGAAATCCATTGATTATTGTCTGAACATCAGTTGGTAAACTGGAAGCGGCCTGGACCTGCAGCTAGGAGCTAAGTCAGCAGGTTTTATATGGTGCCAAATGAAAACAGACAGTGTGAGCGATGTTACAGACTAATTAATCGAAACTCTCTTCCAGTTAACTGACCATTTAAAAAATGTTAAGATTAAGGTCTGAGCTATTTTCTGATTATAACCACGTGGGATTTGTTTTGTTTCTACTGTTGTTTTTGATCATGCTTCACTTTATCAGCAGAGGAAATGCTTCTGAATGGACCTTGAAAATAATAATGATAAAAAAGGAAGATACACCAGTGTATGTACAGATGAATTATTGAGCAGACTTCCTGTTCCTAACCTGTCTCTGCTCAGTGTGATCATTTACATGGACATATGTACTGGAGGATTTATTAGAATTATTTTGGTAGGTTTTTTTTTTTTGTTATTTTGCAATTGTTTTGCCAATACGGACCTAACAGAAATAAAAGGTTCATCATGTTTTAGTCATTTTGCATTTACCAACGAAAATAAATCTGTCTCAGTTTTATTACCAGGAAATGTGTATCCCATAATGTGAATATAAGTTTACTGTTTTATGCTGCTTACTTGTTGAATGTAAAACAAATTTAAGATTTGCTTACTTTACACTTGCACAGACCTGCTTTATAATTAAAATACAAGGAAATCTAACTTTGTATTTGACCTTTAACTTCCAAAACAAAACAAGATCAAGGTCAACATTCGCACAGTTTTGGTTCCAGAGGGTGCAGCTTTGAAATCAACACTTAACAGTAAATACAATTTGCTAACAACTGCACGCTGATGAAGATCATGTGATATCATCAGAGAGTCTACAAAACAGCTAGTGAACAAACTTTTGGGGGGAGGGACTGTTCTCTGATTGATGTTTCCAAGGTCAAGAACGGACTTTGAACTTTAACGAATTTACTGTTCTCAACAACAACAACAAACATTTTCATGATATTCGACTTTTATCCCAGTTAATCTCAAACTTAATCTGCTGTAAAGCAAAGAGAAGATTTCTTCCATGTCATTATCCTCACGAGGATATTCAGGCCGAACAAACACACACACACACACAGAAACACACACACACAAACACACACACACACACACACACACACAGGAGGGCCTCTCTGCTTCTGGGGTAAAGCTGCAGTTTCCTGAAGGGAAACCCACTACTCCCCCAATAAATCCCCCTCATCACCACACACACACACACACACACACACACACATAAACCCTTCATGCCCCTGTGGGAGACCTCCCATTGTCTCCCAGAAGGAAGCAGGGTTGGGGGGGGGGGGGGCTCCATGCCAGGAAACCCATCGGGCCGTCCTGAAAGCTGCTTCCTGAAGGCAGCAGGAAAACACCGGAGAGAAGACAAGCGAAAGAGCTGAGAGCTGAACAAATACAACCAGTGTGACACACACACACACACACCAACAGCATCCTGCAGCCAACAACAGCACTGAGGCCGACATCACATGATGCATCACACGGACGTTAGATAACGTGTTATCACTTTTGGCGAGGACTCAAGTGTTTATGTGCGCTAGAGCTCTCTCACACACACACACACACACACACACAGACCTGAGCTTGACATGCAGGTCTCTACCAGATGCCACCTCCTGCCTCCGATCCCCTCATCATAAATCACACACTGACATCACATCGCTAACACAAGTGTGTTCCTCCGTATTGACACTGTATAGACTGTATAAACAATCCTTTTTTTTTCTACCACAGTTGCTGACTTCAAACGTCACATGCGTCCTGCCTCCCCTCCCTCTTCCTTCCAGATCCTCCAGCAAACACAATCAGCCACATTCAGCCTCCACAATGAGGCATTATGCCTCTGTGGTAGTGACGCTGTTTTTGAAAAGTTTTGTGAGGCCTCGTTGTTCACCCCCCCATTTAGCCCCCACCAGCAATGTCACAGAATGTCAGAAGGCGAATTCAATAAAGTCGCCGGGGAAGTCCGACACATGGAGAGCATCAAGATGAAGAGGCAGCGTCTGGTGGCCGAGAGAGAGATGCTGGCACTCAGTGGTAACTTTAACAGATTCGCCATCGTTTCTCTTCAGCCTGAGGAGTCGGTTTCATGATGAAATACTTTAACATACAGTATCATTATGGAGAGTATTGTATTGTCACCAAACAGCCAGACTCATGAAGAACTGTCTTTAGACACGAGAAGAACAGGGAGCAAGAAACAATAATTTGCAAACGGCTCCTCGGTTTTTAGTCCAGTAAAGATTCAAATATGGAAAACCACAAGAACCAAAGACCTGACTGGACATGAATGAAATGTTGGGAAAGCAACATGAGACGTTTCATTTCTGGAGACAATGATGTTGGCATCACTTTGCAGCTGAGGAAGCTACAAGGACCAGTTTGTATCCCAGCAGCAGCATCCAGTCAATTGAGAATGAGGCAGTCCCATGCCTGTCCGACTGGCTCCTCCTCCCTGGAGCAGAGCAGAGCTCACAAATTGAGTCCCCCCCCCCCATTAGCCAGTTTCCTGCTCTGATGTCACGTTGCATTTTACACCAAACGCACCTTGTTTTCTCTTGGGTGGTGAGAAACAAACTCTCTAAGCTTGTTTCTACAACTTGACAAACCAATCCTCAGTAGAAGTTTGTTTTTTGGCTCAAATATCAGATGCCTTTTTTCACATAAATAAATTTCCATCGCAAATCCAGAAATTAGTCTCTCTCTTGTTCTTCTTTATTCTAATCACATCACCCCGTTGTTTATTCTGGCCGAGCAAATAACAAAAACAAACTGGCTTAAGGCATCTGCATGTTTCTCTAAGCTGACCTAGATACCTGCTCTGCAGATTTGTGTTTAGGGGGAGACTGTGACCTATTTGTCTTCTTCACAACAGTAGCAACTGGAGCCTCCAGATGTTTGATTCTCATAACTACAGAACAAGACCAGATGTCAGCCTTTGCTGTAAGTCAGTGTTGCTGTTCTGCCCAGAAACAACTGAAATGTGTGTCTGTTATCGTGTTATTTCCGTCACCGAGGGAAATTATACCAGTTCAGCATCTTGTTGATGAAGAGGACCAGGGTAATGACAAGGCAGAGGATCCACGTCGCTCTTTGAAATGCTTTGAGATGTCTCCCAAAGCTCCTGAGAAACACACCTTGGATGAGCTGCTCCCATGGAAAATACATGTTTGTGGGCTCTAATTCAGTTTCCCATAATGTAGTGATTCAGTTAGCTGCTCAGATTCAGGCCAGTCATTACTCCTGTAGCCTGATGTCTGCCATGCATAACGAAACTCAATTGGACATTGATGCCCTGCAGTCGACTCCGAGACAATCAGCCCATAAAGGAGACTCTTTTTTGTATAAGACTTGGCTATAAGTCAATTTAACGTCTGTCTCCTTGTCTCTTACATCATTTACTGACTTTATGTTGCCTCTACAGTTTACCTGTTCGCAGAGGCTCTGGGGAAATCAGTAGGGCATATGAACAAGGCCTACAACTCGCTCAATTTGTCAATGAGGCACTTGATTAAGTAATCTAGTGTTAGTCCATAATTTTAAGTCCAATGTAACTTCCTGAGAAGTCTTGCTTTGTCCAACCAGTTGGCCTAAACCCAAAAACATTGAGTCTAGCATCACATGAAACAAAGAAAAGTATGAGATCATCACATTTGAGAGGCCACAACCTGGAACTCTTAAAAACATTTGGCTTAAAAATAAATAAAATAATAGTATCAAAAATTGGCACTGCATTTGCAACTGCAGACTAAGAGGGTTAGTGTGAAAACCCTCTTAGTGACTAATGACTTATACTTGCAGATGACTCACTGACTTCTACAGTTGGCCTCTATAAAATGATGAATCCTTTATCAAGTACCTCAAAACAAAAGTTGTTCTTATTAATGGTTTGAAACTAATCTGTAAAGAAGAAGTGACAGAGTTATTAAAAACAATAAAACTATTAGTTTGAACCTTTCACCTCTTTTATATTGAGAGCGGCAAAAGAGAACTAACAGTGGTGTTTTTATGATACAAACATGATTAGTCATTAGAAAAGTCTCTTAAAGTGAAAGTTTAAGAGACTGGAAAACAACACAGATGGGATCAAATGAAAGAAAGCAGTGAAGGTAGAGAAAGACATTGAATTGGATATAAAAGGCTGTTTTCAGCTGAACTGAATATGGCAGTGCTGGAGCTGCGTTCCTCTATGACTTCATAGGGCAGGGGTGCTTTTCCACAGGCATCTCAGTGCTAAACACAACATTTGTTCCATTATGAGCCGGTGAACAGAGGTGATCTCTGTGCTGCCATGTTTTTGGGAGGGAAACCAGTTTCCTCTTAAGAGTTTGAAAGAGGAGTTCAAGGCCTCACTCTCACGTTGCCCCTTAGAAGGAGTTTGTCAGGCATCAGATTTTAAAAGCGGAAGCACTGAGGACAATTTCGTAGACGGCGACAGAAAAAGTCTGAATTCAACCACAGAACTTTCATTGTTTGGTCCAAAAATGTGGCATCACAGTGACATGCAGTTAAATGTTTCCAAAAGCAGCCGTGGTTTGGTTCTTTCAGAGAGAAGCGGTCGGTTTAGGCAGTCCACCACTTTTGGTGCTCGAGCCTCAAGAGTCAAAACCAGTCCTTCCACTTTCCCCATTTCACCAGTCAAAAAGCCTTTTAGGGTCAATTATTACAACCTATAAATAAAGCTCAGCTACTGCCAACGTGTCTGAAAGAGTAAAATACACCAGACGCTGCCAGAGTCTAACGGCGTTTGGTTATTTTGGCGTTTTCCCACCCTGATGTTAGTGCACAGAGTTTGATTAGTGTCTCCTCCTCCTGCCAGTACTTGACTGGGTATTTTTAGCGCCCTGCTTTTCATGTAGTGTTTCTCAGGCAGGGGAGATAGCACAAGGAGGAGGAGGAGCGTCTGATGGGACCACAGTGCCAGACCTCACTGATCCTCACATAAATTCATAGTGTGGTGCCATTTGGTTTCCCCTGTCATTTTACATTCAAGGGAGGCCTGAGATGTAACTTTTAAACCCTTAAACAGCAGATCTTCTATAGAGAGCCAAGAGACAAGTGGTGTGTCATTATTAACAGTCATTATCATAAATTTAAGAGATAAATCTGGTGACATGCAGTAACTTTCTTATCATAAAGACAAGAAACACCAGAGAATTGATCCTGACATTGTTGTTTCATTGCGATCAAGAAATGTCTATTAATCTGCAGCTGAAAATAGTCTCCAAGAGATACACTGTTTACTCATGTTTGTTCCACAGGAAGAGGGTTCTGGGTTCGATTCCCAGGCGTGTGGAGCTTGCATGTTCTCCCTGTGTCTATGTGTGTTCCCTCTGGGTTCTCAGGCTTTCTCCCACAAAGTCATGACAAATTGATGGACTGGCAGAAGCAGGTAGTAGCAAAATGGTGACAGTGAAACTGCCTGTTCAAAACCACTCTTCACAAAACTCATGGATGGCATAACAGAGGGTAGATCCATCTTTATTTATGGTCTATGTAGGTAACTGAGAGTTTAATAGAAAAACTACTGCACTATTGATTTCAGTCTTTTCATCTAAGACTTGTTGACATGATGCGAAGTGATATGGGAACCTGATAACATTAATGAGGCAATCTGCAAACCTCCTCTGATCAAGGTGGCAGCATCTGGAAGTACGACCGCAGATCTACAGGTACTGAGTTGTCCTGCGTGTTTTGTAATACCAGCGCTATCACGACGTTTACTACATATTTTCCTGTCGTATTGTCATCCTCATGGTTTGAGATGAGCAGACCAGGTGCATTCAGAGAGATGACCTGTGGCTAATTATCCACAACACCACAATCCGCAACCAGTAAATGAAACGACACAACACAAGGGTGGCCTGTTATCTTGAGATCACAGCTTAATACTCCAAAACTGTTTTCTTCTCATTGCCCTAATCTCATTATCCTAAAATAAATTCTGAGATATTATACTTATCTTCTAAAAAGGTTGTTACAAGCCGTCCCAAACCATTTTTGTCTCAAGATCACAACTGGAATATCTGAGTACTTTTTCAAGAATAACTGAGTTTTGGTGAACTCCAACGTGACTGGCGAGTCCATCCCGGTCTTATCGCTGGCAGAATTATCTCATATCAAAAGGCAAGATCACAATTGATTGAATTTATTCAAAAGCAAAGAGGAATGACCTGATCATGACAATAAGCAAGCTCGGACGGACCAGCAACCAAATTCAACGTGATTAAGTTAAGCTGGGAGTTGCTGCAAGAATATGAATCAGTCATGAAAGGACTTGCAACTCTCTGATATCTCCACCTAACAAACTCAGTCTGGGGATGAATTGAATATACTCTTCAAAAATTGTTCTATTGAGATAATTAACTCATGATCCTGCAACAGTTGGGGCAAATAAAATTATGAGCGGCAGAGCTGGTCTTCATTCCTGCAGAGGTCAAAGTGTCTCCAAACTTGTGCAAGAAGAGTTTTTTTTTTTTTTTTACAGTGCAACCACACAACCGCGTCTTTGTTTGACTTTAAAGTACCCGTGTAATTCCTATTCTTACAGTCTGCAGTGTGCAGCTCTCTTTGTTTGGTATCGTCTGTTCTTCCTGTCGAGCTCGTAGCCAACTCCAAAGCCATTGTTTAATACCCAACTGTACGTGGTCTAGACAAGTGTTTTTCTACGTAGGAGTGCATGTGGAAAACTCTCAGCCAAGTCTCTCGAACACATGGAGCTGAACTTCTGAAGAGCTTCTCCTCCTCCTTTCAGTCTGAGGAGCCACTCCAATCAGAGAATCTGCCATGAAGCAGAAAGTGGCAATTTCCATTTTCAAAGCCTGGATGCCTGCTAATTATGATGAAAGCCTCCTGCTATCAGGTTTCACGCAGGCCTGACACTTAAAACTAATTGCTCCCTCAGAAAAAAGAAATGCTTGAAGTTTTTAAAAAGGTAAACAAACCAGTGTGACTTTCAGCAAAGCAGACAATTTGAACCATTTGAAAAAAAAAACTGTCCTGGAATTAGTGCTGTGGTGGTAATCGCTTGATATCAGTGCTTTAATAATAAATAAAATACAACTCGGCATCAAGATCGCTCCTTAAACTGTAAACAAACAGCTTCGTCTCACGGAAGTGGAAGTGTTCAAGCTGCACTCAGAAACTCCACTGAGAAGTCTGCGTTCCTGTCAGACTCAATTACATCACATATATATTATAAAATTGGATTATAAAATCCTTCTGGCAGAACCAGGACTTAATATATAACATAATCTATCTGCCTCGTTGAGATGATTTTCTTGATTTTCAGGAACTTTCAGGAATTTTCAAAACACCTACAGTTGCATGGAGGAGGAAATCAGCTACAGATAACCAACATGTAAACAGGTCACCAGGGACTGGCTCCCAGCCTTGAGCGGTGTTTGCTACCTCTGTGGCTCTGCTGGCTTCATTTCTCAGCTTTGGAGGTGATGAAAACATGGGTATTTTATATTTTACTCTATAAAACTCTGGGCCCAACACCAGCAGCTCCACCTTCCCTTTACTTGCTGTATCATGTACTTCCTGCTTTGGCACTGCATTAAGTAACTCACAGTCTCCAGGCGCTAAAATTAAAACCAGTCGTAATAGCTCTAAAAATAAGACAGCATGTATTTTATTAAGCGACAGGACTCATGAGCATGAGCACAAACCCAAATTTAATTCAGCTGTAATTTGATAAACTGTCCCCTGTTTGTCCCGAGGTGTAAACAAGGTGAGAATGCATGAAATGAGGAGCGTGTACGACAGGGGAAAAAATAACAGCTCTGAACCTGTCTCTCAAAAGTTTCAGAGAGAGGAGATGTTCAGACTGTATTGCAGAGTGTGTTACACTGACCTCATCTAACTAAGCTTACAGAGTGGCTATTTTGAGGGTAACTGCAGTAAGTCAAACCCCAGGGTCCTGTTGCAGAAAGAGCATTTGCCCTGAGAGAGCCCCGGAAAACTGTTAAAGGCTTAACACCAATTTTAAGGATGATTTCAGATTGAAGTTCTGCTCATCTCCTTCTTCACTCATCTGATCACCTCACAGGAGAGATTATCACTGTGTTCACCGATGAAAGAGAGGAACTGGTATTTCTTCTTTGCCTTGGAGAACTTTAAAAGGACCATGGTGCAGGATTTTGGGTGATTCACTGGAGGAATGGAATATAATATTCACTCATTATGTTCATTATGTCTTTAGCCTTAAGTTTATTCCACATTCCTCTCAAAGTAGTCAACAGGATTTTCCTCTTTCTCAACATATAATCCACTAAATAAACCATATAAACCACTTGTGGATCGCTTCTATTCAAGGCTGTCCATAAAGGTGAACCCAGATACACTGCAAAGCTAAATCATTTTAATCACTATCTACAATCTAATTATTTCTGTAACAACCATAGATAACCATGACAATGGATGAGGACTGCAGCAGTAAGCTGAGAACTTCGATGTAACTTCAAGCCAGTATAACACCTGCATCACTGCTGATGCCACGATGATCCAGAAGTTCATCTCACACTCCAACTTATTGTCAGTCATAAACAAGACCCCAAGATACTTAAAATTCATCACTTGGGACAGAAATGTCCTCTCAGCCAGAAGCAGTCATACCACAATCATCTGGCAGGGTACGATGGAGTAGGAGTTGGAGGTCTTGACCCTCATTACAACTGTTTGGCACTCGACTGAATATGACCCAACAGCTGGTCACAGTCCAATTTAACCAGCAGAACTACAATAAAGAAAGAGTTTTAGGCTCTTTACATCCTTATTCAACAAACTGTCCCACTGGTCCCATACTCTGGGGCAGGGGCAGGACACTGACCCCAGACACTCAGCTGGAGTCATAAAGAACTGTCTGCAGAGACAAGAAGAACGAAGAGTCCTGCAACAGATGTTCTGTGGCCCTAATCTCATCATCATGGGGTCACATGAAGACACAGACGGCACTGAGGCAAGAGTACATCCACAGAGGAACTGTGGGAAGTTCTCCAAGACACTTGAACCACATATATGCAACTAACCATCAACGGACTTGAGAACTGATGCTGATTTAAGTTTTGTTTTTGTTTTTTTTTTTTTAAACTGGGCTGACTTGCTCGTACATCTGGACGGCCCCATCACTTTCCTATACTGTAGTGTCCAGACTGCACAGTTGAAGTGCCGCTGTGTTATGACCTTATTGTTCATGGATAAATACACTGCAGTTAAGGTTCGGCAAAGAAACACTTGGTTAAGGTTAATGAAAGACTATAAACTGTGCTGAACTCTAACTGTACTTCCTGCATTGGCACTGCGTGTACCATCTTACAGCGGATGATATGTCTGGTTATAATGCCTGGTATTTTTAAGTCAGTAGCCTCTATTCCAGCCTCACAAACATCAAGCTGCCATCAGATCCTCTAACACTGTTAAACCTTGTGAATCCATCATGTTACATGTTTTCCAGGAGCCTCCACTTGAGGTCCTGATTTTCTGCATTTCTCAGAATCTGATTCCCCTGCCCCTCGGGAGGGGGAGTAAACTCATTTTAATCCGATATTTCTACCTCTTCTACAGTGGAGTTTAATACTTGCATCAAAGCCTGGCGAGCATTGTTTACGCTTTGCGTCACTGAGTCATTTTCTGGTGTTGAACTTCACCGCAACTTCTAGAAATATCTGGACGTGACCTTTGCCGCAGGTCACAGTCCATCAGATGAAACGTGACCAGCAACAGTGACACGTCTGCAGAATGACTGACTCAAGATCTGAACGCAACACGGATCAAAAACTCTGCTGTAGAAAACTGGAGAGGCCGAGGATGATGCACAGTACAATAGCAGACACAAAAGCAGCCAGTGAGGGGGTGGGGGGTCGACACTTCTGACAATAGAGTTAGGCTGGGGGGGATTTCCGTCCCATGTACTGTAAAAGCCTCACCCACAACAGTATCTGAGAGAAAAAACAAAGATTTCTTTAATATCTGCTCTTGATCTGTTAGCAGGCAAACAAACTTTATTCATGAGTCGCTTTTCTAAACAGAGGCTAAAAACAGAAGTGGAAAATTAAAAGAGGGAGGAAACCGAACGAGCTGGAATAAACATACAACCCCACAATAAAAGATTTCAAATCAATCAAAAGCCACAGTTTTTTTTAGATGTGGACTGATTTGGCTGTTAAAAGACTTTCTCTCCCACAGTGAGGGAGCGGCAGCTATAAAAGCACAACACTTATCTACTGAGATTAAATCTGAGATTATGGCTGGATAACAAGACACGTTTCTTCTCAGACTGTCAGAGCAGAGTGCAATGACTTAATATGTCAGACGGTGTTGGGGAAATTGAAGAAGCAGGTTTGGCAATTAACACACACACACAACAACACCATCTGAAACATAACAGAAACATAAACTACAAGTCTCTATTGAGACATCGGGAGTTTATGGAAACATCCACAACAAGTTAAAACAAAATAAAGGACAATAAAAGCATCAATCACTGCTGTAAAACCCTGGAAATAATCCAGCAGTTTAACTAACGTGCATCAGCGGCTCTGCAGCCAAACAATCACTTTCCAAGTCTTCAAAGGCGATGCAGAGACAATAGTTGGGATCAATAAATCACAGCAACACTTCAGATACAGCTCCTAAACTAAACACACATAACGCTAATCTTTTTTTTTTTTTCTTTTTAGAAAGTTGATCCGTGCGGCAATAATCAGCTAATCAATGCGTATCAGTGTTATGTGTGTGAATCGATCCCTCAGGCTGTCTCCTCTTACCTTCTGGCTTCTCCTCGTCCACACTGGGGCTTGTCATGACTTTCAGAGAAGGTAAGAAAAGTTTGGGAGGAGAAGAAAAAACAGAAACTCCTACCCCGCTGCCTGAGCCCCCAGTGTCAATGTGAGTAAGATTTAATATGCGTTTCCGGTTGACTTTTCAAAATAAAACCGTTGGACTTTCCTGTAGTGCATTTATGTTTCAATTTCAATGTATTTTCTTCTTTTTTTTTTTGTTTGACAGCTTTTATCAATAACTGTGCTATGTACAGTATATAATTTGTAATATTTATCAGATGTTTATACAGATGTTCGCACCGTAAACTGCTTCCAGTAATCTGACCCAAAACCTGTATGGATGACTTCGTTATTATCATCACTTCATCGTGGAGAGACTGGGGCCCTGAGCTCAGACATGTTGCAGACCCCCAACCCTCCTTCAAAAGAACAAACCCACTGACACAAGTTGCTTTGGGTGTTTCTCATCCATTTTGCATCTTTTTGTTGTCAGAGCACGTTTCTTTTGTGTCTCCTGGAGTCTCTTTATCGTTGTTGTGCATCTGTTTCATTTGTTTTGTATCTTAAGTGAATTGATTTGAGAAAGGTGTGACAACAGACAGCTATGAAGTTGATTTTTATACAAAGAAAAGGCAAATTATAAACTGACAGTAAAAACAAAGACAAAGAAATGTACGTGTTGCACTAAAATAACTGATGTAGACAAGAAGTGTGTCTGTTTTGTTCACACCCTCACAGGCTTCAGTTCAACACCTTTTACTTGCGCCACTCTGTGCTTTTATTTTGAAGATAAACTCATGCTGGCCCTGGCCACTTCCTGTCTAACTTTGCTGCACTTGACGCAGCTGTCTGAACTGTCACTGACCACAGCTCGAAGGAATCAGTGACTGACAGCCGAGTGCTCCAATGAGGAGCGCGATCCAGAGGTCCTGGTTGGTGACGACAGAGGGGCGGAGCCTTCATCAGTTTGTTCAAATGGCGCCAAAGTGACAAGTTGACTCATTATATTTATACAGTACACGGCTTTGATCCACCCTACATTAGTTTTTCCTGGTGTTATACTCCACAGACCTCGCCCCTTTATCTGAGTTTATCATCACTGTGAACTTTTGTTTTTAGCCACAAAGTCTCACTATCTAATGATAATGTTAGTCTCCTGTTCAAAGTCAACCAGTACTGCGTACAGCACAACACAACATGTTTATGACCTATTGACCCCGATATAGCTACAATAGAAAACAACAACAATAATACTTGGAGCTTTTGACTAGTTGATTGAGAGAGTATTAATTTGCACCAATCATGATAACTGATTGATAGTTTTCAGAGAATTACATTCAAGTCAGTGTTTTAAGCAAAAATACCAAAACCTCATTGTAACTTTTGCTGGTTTGTGAATGTGTTATGATTGAATATGTTTAACAGAGTTCAGGGCATTTTGTGTTTCATCTTTCATCTCTGTAATTGTGAGCTGTATTAAGATTAAAACAACTGATGGTTGAGATGAAGAAAGCATCACTGATCAGCTTCAGGAGATAAGGAGTCCCTGGTGCACAGCTATCTTCAACCCGACAGTCAACAGACACGGTTGAGTCCTAAAGGATCCTACCAGTGTAACCACCACTGTAACCACTATAATGCAGACTAAGACTTCACATCACAGATGTGTTCACTGTTAACTTCATTTCTGATTTACATTAGACAACCATGAGTTTTAACTCTACCTGATGATGACAGTGTTGAAGTTAAGGATGTTGCTGCCTGGGGTTATCTGAACTTGATGGCCAGCAGCTTCAGGGACAGCTTCACGCCAGATATAAAGGAGAAGATGATGCTGGGAGACAGACAAAGTTTCATGAGTGGTGTAACCTGGTACTGAATGTAGAGAAATATTCACATGATCTACATCAATTTAAAGCAAAATCAGATACTTTATTGATCTCCAGAGGGGAAATAATGCTGACTTATATTTGCTCCCTCAGTAAAGAACAGAGAATATGAAGTGGGTTATAAAGACACAGATTTTATATACATAAATACACAAGATAACGTAAAACATATACGCAAAAGAAAAATGCCAATTTTTGTCCAATAAAATCTGAGTCTGACAGGGGACGGTTGTTTTTGTTACTACAGTATAGTGATGGGACAGGCATCCACCAACAAGAACAGTTAAATTATTATCATTATTATAATCTCAGAAATATGAGTTGACGTTTTGCTCAGCTTCCTCTACAAAATAAAAGCAGTGAGATATCTGATCAATATCACATTATTGTGTTTATTATGTTTCACTTATTACCACTGAGGCCAATCACAACATTAGTTAATGCAATTTGCTACTGGACCACCCAAAATGTTTGAGGCCAAAAATAACCTCCTCCTGGAAACGTAGAGGTACATCAGAGCTGCAGTTCGGCACCTCTCCACTGGAGGTCAGATGGAGACTGTGTACGTCCATCTGCCTTCCAGGGGCCGTTCCTCTCAGAGAGCAGGAGAAAGAACAGACACAGTGGGGAGCCCCAGGACAAAATCTGCACACCGTTGTTCTGTGTGTCCTCTGAGTTATTCCTCACAGCCCTGATGGCAAAATGTTTTGTGTACGTCTGTTCATCTCACAAGAGGCACTCTGTGTTCACTATACCCTTTTATTCATATTACTAACAAAGACACAGACACAGTAAACCTGCAACTGCAACAAAATTTACTGTATTGTAGGTGGTCGTTGAGCCTGATCATGCACATAAACTCATCCTAAACACAGGGTGTCAAATCATGATTAGTATTTCATTTGGCTCTCCTGCTCTCCCACTGTTACTCTTGCTCTTTAGATTAGTCATGGGTATCATCGTCCTCAATCCAAATCGGATCTATAAACAAAAACTAAGCAACAACTGCGTCCCTGCAGCTGTGAAGTCTTATTTTCCAGCATCTGGTTTGTATCTGTTGCTCCAGAAACATGAACTCTCAGAGAAATGGAGACATTTTTATTGAGTTTTAGTTTCCACTGCCTGCAGCTGAGGCAGTTTTGTTTGGACTTTTGAAGGCATTTAACAAGACTGTAATGTATTCAGTCCTTTGTCCTCCAGCTTTTTCAACAGGAACTACATTAATATTTCTTTAAATAGAAATTCATGAGGTCTCTGTGTTTTGATGTTTGCCTGTGGGATGAAAAGACCTCAATTAACATTTTCTTCTTCTTCTTCTTCTTTTTTTTTCATAATTCATGCCCCTAATTCATTCCTGGTTATTTGACAAACACAATTTTGACCAAAGGTCCAACTAATAGCTTTCTCCACACCCTTCAATCACAGTTTATGGTCTTTCTCATTGTCTTCCTTGGTGAGGGGAAATTGTTTATTGCCATTGATATTAGACACCAGAAAGTGTTATATTACCATCTGTACCATCACGTGATTACAGCAAAGTCTACTTACTGGCTGTGAGATGTGGTTGAAAGCCCAGGAAAAATCTGATGGGGGGACCTTGAGCTGAGATTTTTCCTATTCAACAGTATCTATAATGCTCTGGTTTACCTGGTTTCTTTTTGCAGATGTTTTAAACTCCACGTTGCCCCTCTATGTATTTTTAAAGATTTCCACTGAATAAAATACATGAAATAAAAACCCAAAGAAAAGCAAAAGCAGAAGGAGCTCCCAACTGATAACAAGACATTTAACTTTGATTAAAACACACTGAAACTACAGTGTATTTCATGTGTGCAGAATTTTACGCTGCAGAGTTGGCGGGCAGGAAGTCGCAGTTTTCCGCTGACCATGCAGGGAACAATGTAGGGATTGGCAGGTCATCGTGAGCCAGCAGGAACAACAGGACATTTATGTAGAATTGACTTAAAGATCGGTGTGACACAGTAAAAACACCACGCACTCCCACAGAGGAACAATGATGGGTTGAACAGTTTAAACCTCTCTGTGGGTCAAACTGTCCCTTCTCTGGACCAGAGTCCAGTCAGTCAAACAGTCAATACTGAATACTGTATAGGTGCTCTGTCACTGCAGCATCTGGCTTTGAGGAAGAATGAAATTCAGTGAAATACTGAAACTAGTCAGATAAACTTTCCATAGAGTAAAGTCTTTCACAAACATAACATGACACTATAGAAAGGCTGCTCTGTAGCAGTGTCACTGCTAATCGTTAATAAATGTTCTTGATGAATGGACTCACCGGCTCTGTGATCACCGAACAGCTGTGTTGACCGGCTGATGAAGATCAGATGAGATGAACTCAGACTGTTGACCTCTGACTGCAGCTGCATGAGAGAAGATCAGGGAGTCGATAAAATTCACTGAAATGTCATTTGCTGATGCAAGAAATCACCAATATGAGTCTGTGCATGTGGGGTCAGAGGTCAACAGCTGGCCAATGAGGGATGTTGTCTCGTTCTGTGTGGGTTTAAAGCTGCTAATAAAATCATTTTTTTTAACAGTGTATCCAATAACTGTATCAAAGGGCTGATCCACAGTGACAGTGATTCACAGCACCTGCAACAAACAACATTTAACTAGATATTTAGTTTTATTTTGGTACTTCATTGCATTTTATGCTACGTAACTGAATTTCTTTGACCGCTGGTGTGAGAGATGACTTGGAGATAACCCTTAGCCAACAATAACCCTGATGGATGTGCAGCAGTTTGCATAAGAGGAGTTGTCTGATGAACTGTGCAGATGGTGGAAGTTGTAGGTAGTTGGAGGCACTGAAAAGTTTTATGGCTTCATTTTCCTCCTGGTCTATGTGACCTCTGATCCTGGATCAGATCCAGGAGCCATGAACACACCTTCATCCTCCCAAACTCTGCTCACTGATGAGCAGTTTTGCTGCTCTCAGCAACTCCTTATAGAAACTGGACCATTTTAAAACCTGATAGTTGGGCCATTAATATGAGTACATTTTGGGTAAGTACACCAGCGACCAGTTATGAATCATTTAATGCTCAGCATGTATAAAAGTGAAGTGATGTGCAAGAAAAATGTCCCTTGTTGTTGGGAGTTTCACTCATTTCTGCTTTGTGTTGGCAACAGAAACATTGACACAAAGTGTTTATCATTGCTGTGCTGAATAATGAAACTAGTATTTGCCCGTTTGGATTAAGAGTTTGTTTAGTCTGTCTGCTCTGAATTTCAGCTGATCAGTGCAAAGATTGTTACAATAGTTTTGCTATAAGAACGCTAAAGATAAGATGTACACTTCTCTTTAAGTAAAGCATCATCATATGTTTATGTGCACAGGGCTTGTTGTCACTGTTTTCATTTATCGCAACAAACGTTCTCCATGAATTCACCAGGGAGGCTGATCTTCACAGAGAAAAAAAGGGAGGCTGCCGAGATGGTGAACTGGCGTAGTTACTCTGTGTGAGTCATCATTTCCATGATTGTGATGGTTTTTATTTAACTCTCCAAAACACTGACAAATCCAGGAAATCATCATTCTGCCTGCTGGTTTCCACATTTGACCAGAAAAATATCTTAACTTTCACATCTCCTGTTTAATACCACTTTCTGATGAGACACCATTATATTATTACAGGCTGTAATCAATGGCTTTAGTAAAGGTTAGTGAACTGTTTTCTAGCGCCCTACAGATAATAACAACAACTTCTGGGTAATCTGGTTGTTGTGGTGGAAAAAAAATTTTCCCCTCAGCACATTAAAGTAAGTTTAAAGTTATCGTATTAGTCATTAACAAAGGGAAATTAATGTGTTTCTGTTTGTGACAACCTTAACATTAAACACTGACAGGGCTCATCTTGTTGCATAATAAATAAGATACTTTAGTTACATTTTAATAAGGTTTTGAATGCAGGTGTTGTTATGGAAAATTTATTTTCACTGCTTTTTATTTTCACTGATTTTCTGATTTTATAGCCTTTTATTAGTCTGTGTTTGACCTTTGACCTCCATCATCTCTCATTAGTGACTTGCTGTTCTGTGGGTTCTCCTGTTTCACTCACTGTGAGTCACAATGAACCAGAGCAGCTTGTATTGGAGTAGCATTTCAAGTTAACGTTGTGGAAACCTTTGTACATAGTGGCTGACTGGGGTCGAAAAACAGAGCTGGAGGCCAAACACCAGCAGGTGATTATCAGAACAATAACCTGTAAAGCAATTTCCCCACTGAGCAGCGAGTGGTGCTGACAGGATGGAGGTGGGAGGAGGATACCTGCTCATCAGCTCTGAGTATGTCTCAAAGTCCAGAGACGCTGGCAGCAAAACATGTTTTCTTTAAGGAGAGTCCAGGCCGGGCCAGACTGGAAGAAGTCATAAAAACATTTGCATTGGTTCAAGGCCTTGCAGGAGGGAAATGCATTCAGACTGAGAAAAACAAGTTAAAGCGAGAGATACAACTAATGATTAATTTCATTATTGATTAATCTGTTGTTTTAATTTCTTTCTAGAAATCTATTAATCATTTGCTCTAAAGTAATATTGCCAAAAACGTGACAATATTCATCCAGTTGTTTTGTTTTGTCTGATCAACAGTGGAGAACGATCCCTGACCCTCATGAACCCACATTAATGAATCATGTAAAACGAATCATGAAAGTTATTAAATTCAATATTTTTATGTCCCTAATTCATCCGTGATCTTGTATGTAGTAACTTGACACAAACAGCGTTACCTAATGGTCATGGTCACCTTACAGCTTCCTCCCCTGGGCTTTCAATCACAGTTCATTGCCTTCTTTATTTCTTCCTTGGTGAAGGTAATTTGTTCAGTGCTGCTGACATCAGATGCCAAAGCCCAGCTGTGAATAGAGAAAAAGAGAAAAGAGTCTGTTACCACATGATTAAAGCAAAATCTGCTTTCTGGCTGTGAGATGTGGTTGAAAGGTTAAACCCTGGTGAGGGGACCTTGAGTGAAGATTTTTGTTGTTTTGTTTTTGTCTGAGTGAGCACTGAAGTTTTGTAATCCAGTCATCAGAGAAACATAACTATTGTCTGATGACCTATCTATCTATCTATCTATCTATCTATCTATCTATCTATCTATCTATCTATCTATCTAATAAAATAAACTATAGAGCACTGAAAAAAGCCAAAATCACCACTATTAGATGTGACTATGTCATCGTGGTCGTAAAAACAGTGATTTCATGTTGAATGTGTGTGTTTTCTCCTCATACTCACACGCTTCTGTGTTCCCTCTTGGTTTCTGGGTAAAAGGTGAACTGTGTGTGAGAGTGATATGACCTGTCTCACAGCGGAGGTCATGGCCAAGCAGAGCGTTAAGTAATGGGATGCAGGGAGCAATGAACCACTGAAACCCCATGTGAGTAAATAGATGTCTGGGCTGAAACAGAGGTTAATACCTAGTTAATACCGGGACAAAAAAAGTTCAACTGAGGTTTATTTTAAGAAACTGAGCTGACATTGTTGACTCATTGAGAGTTCATGTAATAAGATTCAGTGAGAAACACTCACAGTGGACAGTTTTTCAGTTGTACTTTCATTGTTTCATTGTCGCTGTGTTGGTGCCAGTATCAAATTTTTTATTAAAAAAAAGAAAAAAAATGCAGAATTTGTCATTTTGGGATAAAATTAAATTAAGATCAGAGTCAAGGGTCCAATAAAATTTGGGTTGGATTTAAGTGAACCTGGATCTCTATGGACATTTAACCTAGAGAAGGATAAAAATAAACTGCCCTGCTTTCAATCGTTAATGCACTTTCTGTTAAGACAGGATGTCAAGGAAAGACGTCAAACAGGGAGGTGTTCAGAAGTGAGAACACAGGCGTCCTTCTTTTCCGGCATCGGAAAGGTGTAGAGGGATGGTTTAATAGTTGGGTGGTAGAGAAAGCCAAAGTGCATAACGGATAAAGGTCGAGGTTGAAGCAGCAGTGAAGTGGTGGTTGGAGTATTGGACAAATTATTCTTTGACATGATGATGGCACCAGCAGAAAGGTCAGAGGATCACCAAAGTTATTACAATTCATCATGAGGGGAACACTGATCTTTGTGCCAGAGGTCATACATCCAAAATGTGTAGGGACTTTTGATTCAGTCCAGTCAGAAATGTGTGAAGATGCTCGTGCCACAACATAAAATGTCAGCGTGTCACCAAAATCATCCCAAAATGTCACAAATCATCCCAAAATGTCACCTGGGAACCATGAACATCTGTATAAAATTTTGTGCCAATTCTGGAAATACCACACACCACATCAGGGCATGTTGTGTATGACAATAAGCCTAGGACACAACTTTAGACATTTAGCTGGATAACTTGACATATACACTCAAACTTTGAGACAGAGTATGAGGATCCATATTGATTGCTACTTCTGCCCCTGACTCACTCAGGAGCCATAAACACTCATTCACACTCTGATGAAAACAGTAAATTACTGGCATTTACAGATGCCAACCTGTGACTTACATACCTCCACTCCTGTTCCCCTCTTTGATCAGGGAGTGGATGCCTTGAGGGAACGACGCCCCTTCTAGGTTAAAGTGCAAACCAGAGAATCGGATTGTAAAAAAAAAAAAAAAGGGCAACAGGTCCCAAAGCGAGTGAGAACACAAGGATACAGATGCTGTGTGAGTGTGGAATCTGGGTAAAAGGTCGTGGTGATGGAAGTGAATGGAGTATCAACCTCTGAATTGTAAATAACAGCTGGTTCAAAAGAATGACATCAACACATGCAGCTCAATTCAAGCTTTACCTTTCACACACTTTTCTATTCTGCCAAGTGTCCTGATACTCCCTTTTACACACACACACACACACACACACACACATATATATATATATATATATATACACACATACACAGTGAGCAGCCGTTGGCTTAGCCTTGCAACAATGACTAACATAGCCCAGCTAACCTGCCTCTGTCTTACATTAACAAAATACAACCACAGTATAAATGCCACCAACACACATACCTGCTTAAGTTTTAGTATGAAAGCAACACGTTATGGTTTTGCTAAGTGTCGGTTACCCTTTTATTTCTTGATTTTACCACTACACATGACCAAGAAAAAAAATCCTGCACATGACACATTTTTACTTGTTAACACTGGATTGTGCAAGGCTAGCTGTCCCCTCTCTCCCTCTCTTCCAAGCCTTATGCTAAGCTAAGCTAACATGGCTAAGCTAACCTTCGCAACAGAAGGTGAATTAAAATATCTTTTTAAAATGCCGAACTTCCTCCTTTTACTAGAACTGTGATTTAGTTTGGGGAACTGAAACTGGGGGAATTTATAGTGACAGAAACTGAGGAAGACTTCAACAAAAAATCTTCTGAGCTGAACGGATTTTAGTTGATTCAATTATTCTCACAACACTTTTAGCCTGCAACTGTCTGCAACCTCAGAGGGAAACTGGTTTCGAGATTAAATCTCAAAACCAGTCAGTTTCTAACAGAAAAAAAGTTTACCTTATTTCCTAGTTTAAGTGTTTCTACTTCTTGTGTTTGATATTGAGGTTATTGATATTTATTACCCAGACACGGGAGGTTAAAGATCACAATAAAAGTTAAAAATAATCTCTGCTCCAGCTGCAGCCTGCACTCCTGGATGTTTTCGTCGCTCTGGGTTCAGTTTCCCGTTGTGTCGGTCTTGCTCTCTAGCTGAGCATGTCTGATCCCAAACAGAGTCAGGGGGTATTTTCTACCCCGTCAGTCTGATGCAACATACCAGGCACGTGACAACACCCTCACCTTTCACACACTAACCCAGTGGTGCCTAAAAACACCGGCTACCCCCAGTGCCTCCCCGCCCCTCAGTGGAAGCTCATGTACTGTACATGTGCAGATCTGGTGGGACGCTTTGTGTTGCTTGTAATCTCCTCAGTTACTGTGCCCTCAGGGTTCATCAACAAACCAGGAATGTGCCTGTGTGTGTGTGTGTGTGTGTGTGTGTGTGTGTCTAACTCTATTGACACTTCCAAATGTAACAATGTGATGCATTGAGATTTATAATCTGTGGATAACCACACTCACTCTGATGTTTAGGGACCAGTCTATCATCAGTATCACCAGTCGCTCAGATTTCACTGTCATCCAGCTCACTGTTGATGGAGGGCAGGCTCAAGTACAAGCATGCTGTGGCCACATCTGAAGTGCAAACTCAAACAACAGGCTCTTGGGTCAAGCTTCATGAACTGCATTATTCACTGAAATGAGAAAATGTATGTTTATTCAAAGTTATGTCTCTGGACACCTGATAAATCTCAGTCCAATGTTCTTTCTTTTTAGCTCTGGTTTTGGTCTCTACCAAGGTCCTGAGGGAAACATCTGTGAATGTCTTTAGCTGCTAAACGCAATAAAAGAGAATCATTTGAAGAACTAAATTTGTCAAAACGACTGCATATTTACAAAACAACATGTCCATGTATAAATAAATGAAATAATCCAATATTATGGACCAAGCACAATGATCTAAAACCATCAAAGGAACAGGGAGAGAAAGTGTAATAAGTACATCCAATGCAAACAGGTCAGTAAACATAAAAACATATGTGATTAACAAAAAAGAAGTTTTTTTCTTATAGTTTTCAAAATATTAAAAAAAATGGGTCAAAAATCAAGACGAAGAAAGAGTGATTCTCTGATCATATGAGGGATGATACGAGGGTCGAAAGTGTGCGATCTCAACATGTAAGACTAGAAAGTCCCAAGTGAAGATTTACTTTCAAGATTTTGTGCTGACTACCAACACAAATTCAAATCAGTGTTTCTGTAGCGTTTTATACAAACATCGTCTCTTCCAGCATGGGAAACTCCCAGCTGTGTGACATCTGAGTCTTACCTCAGGATCAGGATAAACTTTATTGTCCCCTGAGGGAAATTTGTCTTGGACAACAGTGCTTCACGCAATCCACATAAAACATACATGAACACTCTCCTTAATAATAATTCATTGCAACATGGACTGTAATGACTCCATGCCCGCTTAAAGTGATTTAGTACAGTGCCAAGTATGCCAATACAACTACAACACAATAAAAACCTTAAAGTATAAAAAGTTATTTGAGGATATTCAGCAGATTTGTTCAGCAGAACAAATGATGTTGGGAGACATGAGAGCTATTTGTTTTATGTCTGCAAGTTCTACTGTATATTGTCTCCCAGAACTGACCTCCTCCTGCGGTTGTGATGTTGGACAGCCCTGGACGCACTAGGTCTCATCTGCATTTTTAACATTATGTTCTGATCTGAGCTGAGCAGAGGAGGAAAGATTTCTCTTGCCTCGTCCAGCTTACTTTGGATAGAGCTGCAGACACAATGCTCTGGCTCATGTCATCCAAGAGCAGGAGCTTCAAGGGTACGTGCAGAGCAGCAGCAGCCTGCAGCACAGTTATGAGCAATGACTCACCGTCAGCTGTGAGCAACTACCCATGTTACGTGTACAGTCTCATGATGCAAAAACAAAACCACCCTTTCCTATTTGCAGTGTCAGATTTCAGGCAGAGCTCGGACAACATGAAAAATGATCAAATAAAAATAAAAAATTGAACATGTGGCCCAAAGGTCCTGCTGCTATATTAGGAACACAAACACACTTACAGTCAGGTATCCTGGTTCATATTTCAGCAATCTGTCAATGTTTGTGTTTGTTTTTATCTTACTGTACTTTGTCCTGCGTCAAACCCTGTTCAAATAAAGTTCCTCTTTGTCTGGGTGTTGGTTTCATATCATGTGTTTTTCTAAGGATGAAACAGCTGGGTCAGTCATTTTAAAATGTGAAGTCACATGCTCCTGCCCTCTGAGTGAGGATATTGACTTGAGAGGATTTTTTCTTTCAGTTTCAGTTTGTAAAAAAGAGTGTCAAGTACTATTATGATTATAAAATTATTTTCATGGTCATAATTCAGATAATTAAGTCATAGCTTAGCTTTTATCTTCCCCTCTGCTTCAGTGACACTTTAGAGCCCATGATGAAATATTGGCAACGTTAGTGCTGAACTCCAGTGAGTTAGCACTAATGTGCAAATCTTAGCATTTAGCTAAACACTGATGCACCGTGCTGTGTTTAATTTGATTTTGGAGCAAAGAATGATGTGACACCTGAGCTGTCTACATTTACTATGAAGTCAATGTGTTTTTGCTGTTGCACATCTCTTTGTTAGTAATGCAATATTGGATATTACGCCATCTTGGATTTTATGACTCGTATCCAACTTTCCGGACCAGAAATCCGACTTCAGAGCAAATTTAAACTTGGAAATTCTGACTTGACAGTTCAGTGTTTATTACTTTGATAACTGATATGTTGAGTAATTCATTGATAATTTGGTTTTTGGAAATCCTGTACATTTCCTGGGGCACCGTACATAGTCTCTTGCGTGGAGTGGGTGGCGGGCCAGTGATGGCTGTGACACCAGGTAGGAAGTTTATCTCTTGATACCACTACTTCATCATCAGTAGATACTACTGTGAGCCACTATCATAAAGTAGTGTATCAAGATGGGATGTCACAAGCTAGTTATATAGCATGCGAACTTAAGTAGAAGAAAGAAGCAAAGGAGCAAAACATATGCAACAATTTCGTCTAGCCCGGTGAGTTGGAGTTAGAGTTATCATTTCATAGGACTCTGACATAAGTGTTTTTTTTTTTTATCTTACTTTTTCTATTTCCTCTATTTGCTCTAGAAAAAAGGAAACACTGGTTACAGAAAGCGTTTTGGCCAGAAGTCACGGGCTGCCAACATGTAAGTGTGTGCCTCTCTTTGTCATCTGCACCTCATCAGTACACCACGTGCCCCGTGTCTGGGTGTGTGTGTCTGTGCATGTGTGATTGTTGGATTTTGTTGTCAGGAATGAGTGTGTAAAAAGGCCTGAGGGTTGAACTTTCCCCTACTTCTCACAGTGACTCCATCTCTGAACATCCTGCAGCATTCCTCATTCAGACTGAAGACACCCACCTCCACTCATTGAGACAAACAATGTCAAACTGAAATGTCACACAACACATTTTACAAAAACTGAAATCTCAAAGTACAGGGTTAAATCTGTTCATCTAAACTATAGGAAACACTATGTAAGGTTTGCTGTAAAAGCTTTTTATGGATGAAACTTGGATGTACACATGTTGGATCTATAATCACAGGGATAATGATCAGCAACTATTTTGGTGATCAATGAAGTCATTTCAAAAAAAAAAAAAAAAAAAAAAAAAAAGCCAAATATGTTAAAAGTTTCAGCTTCTCAAATGTAATTCAACTGTTTGTTGCTCTTACATTCAAAGTAAATGAAAACATTTTTCTTTTTAGACTTTTCTCATGTTTTAAAGATTAATAATATAAGTGCATAAACTGAGGCAGATTATTTAATAATGTAAATATAAGCTTAAAAAAAAATTAAATAGAAAATGTCTCAAAGAGATGAAATCTGAAGTAGAAAAGCTCAGTTTGAGATTTGACAATAACACTGGGTCCATGTCACGTCTCTTTATCAATCAGTTTCTAACCAGAAATTCAGACCTTTCATTGCATCATGGTCCAAGTCCTTGGATGTTTCACCACTATGAAAAACTTTCCACGCCCCCAACCCAAGCTCCAAGCTCTAGCAGCCAATCAGAGGAGCCCTCTGCCGCAGCACTGAGCTATAAAAACCTCACAATGCCTCACAAAGCAGCACACAACAGACAGAGCAGCTTTCATATAGCAGCAGACCACAGATTCTCAGCGGACACCAAGATGAAGATGCCACAGCTTCTCATCCTCCTCTTGACCATTTTGGTGCATGTAGCATCAGGTTTCCCCACAGAGAAACACGCCTCCTGGGACGACGTGAACGTGGTGGCTCATGGCCTCCTGCAGCTGGGCCAGGGTCTGAAGGAGCACGTGGACAAGACCAAAGCCCAGATGAGAGACATCTACACCAAACTCAAAGCCTTCAACAGCACGATGGCCGAACTGGAGAAGAAGCAGCAGGAGCAGAACGAAGCTCTTACGGCCAGAGGTGGAGAGGTGGTGGAGGGGAGGCAGAAGATGGTCGCAGAGCTGGCTGAAGAGGTGAGGGTGAAGGTGGAGGAGGTGAAGAAGCAGAGCGAGGACATCAACTCCAGGATGGATAGACTGGAGGAGAAGGTGGATGAGGTGCTTACAGGGTCCAAACTGGACAGCAACAACAGCGATGACTCAGGAATCCCATTAATCCAGGTGAGAGGAAAATACTGCTATGATGTACTGATGAATAAAAAACAGAACAAGCAGAGATCCTTCATAGCTCAATGAAAAGTAAAGACCAATCGAAGCTGTGAGAAAACGATGATGCTGTGAAGCTGATGTTTAGCTTTGTGTCTCTCCCTCCAGAGGATGGTGGCAGCTCAGAATAGACAGATCGACCAGCTGGTGGAGAAAATCAAGCAGCAACAAAGCAAACTGGAGAAGCAGAGCCTGCACCTGCAAGCCCTGCAGAGCAAGGTCAGTGGACATTCATATAAAATATTTATCTAACAATGAAGTACTGCGGTGATGAGAGAGGGGATGAACTTTTAGGATGATCCATCAAACCTCAGGGCTAACTTCAACAATATTATTGATTTGTAATTTTCTGAAATTTGTAAATTTCACAGAGGGGTTCACCTCTGCTCTGTGGTTCTTTCAGGTTGCACATAAAAGAGTGAAATCACACAGACGGCGAGATGAAGAGAGGGCACTGAGAGGAGTGGTGGAGCACGGCAAAGACACAACAGGTAAGAAAACAAACTTCTCCAGCGGTTTTATAAAAAGAGTTTACAACTGATGGAGGCATGTTGAGTGTTGAAAAGACATTTCAAAAGAAGCTGCTCTGAGAGGTTTGAAATTTCATGCCGCCCTGAAAATATTTCCTGATGGGTTAAGACTCATCTCTGACTCACAGCAGGTCTTAAACCATCACTCAGGAACGAGTTACCCTTTGCCCTCATTTCCTCGGGGGATTCCTCTATCAGTCTATCAGAGCTCCACAAGCGAATAGCTACACACCTTGGATAACAGTTAACACAACTGTGACCTATAGACACATAAAGTATAAAGGCCATTAGATAAAAGAGAAGTAAAAACGTCTCGACCAAATGACATTCAGTGTGCGTCAGCCAGGAATTAAAAATTTACAGGATTTACAGGATTGCTAATGACATAATAGAGAGGGGAAAAAAAACTTGACCTTTGCACTTAGTTTTTAAAAACTTGACTCGGTGGCTAAGCAGCTCACACGGTCCAAAGATCAGGGAAACAAGGGCAGCAGCTTCACAAACACACCCATTGTACTGTACGTCTGTAGCACACTCCAGCCTTCTTAACACCACACCTTTACGTGTACTGTGAAATGTGAGACAAACAACAAGTGTGACAAAACATCTGTCAGTTTCCTTCAATCTGTGTGAGGCTGGAAATTACAGGTTATATACAAAACAACACTGAGATCATGCAGCTGCAGTGTGAAGAAAAAACCCTCAGTGATCTGATTTAATGATTATTCTGACATTTCTTTGTCTGTGTTCTGGTTGCTCAGGTTCACCCAGAGACTGTCACGACCTGTTTGTACGTGGGCAGCGAGCCAGCGGCGTTTACACCATCCAGCCCGAGAGCTCCCGGCCATTCAACGTCCTCTGTGAAATGACCTCAGGTGAGTCAACTGATACGATGCCAGAAGTCATCTGGTTACTTTTTACATCCAAAACTCACATATTAACAGCACATAAGCAGAGCACACAGCGCTACTCTCTCATATTTTAGGTCTGATATTTTACGTTTTCAGATGCTGCCTCAAAGGTTTCACTATATTTTGTGTGTGGAAATACTGTTTGACTCAACCTTTCCTCACATGTCTCTGCAGAAGGTGGTTGGACCATCATCCAGAAACGTCAAGATGGATCTCAGAGCTTCAATCAGCTGTGGGAGAGCTACAAGAGAGGCTTTGGCCACCTGACTAGTGAGTGTTGTTCACTCAAAATGTTAGACATAATAAGAACATCAAATCTCAGTCAGGAAGAAATTAATCTTTACCTTTGTTTTCCCTCAGGTGACTTTTGGCTGGGCTTGGACAACATCCACTCCCTCTCCAAACAGGGCCAGTACGTCCTGCAGGTGGAGGTCTCTGATCGGGCCGGAGAGAGGCACATGGCTCGTTATCAATTCCAACTTGATGGAGAAGAGAAGAAGTTTGCTCTCCACCTGGAGCAGGAGACGCCATCTGGGCCTGAGGAGGAAATCATGACCACTGGAGCTTCTGGTCTTCCCTTCTCCACGGCCGACAGAGACAACGACCTCAGTGGAGAGGTCAACTGTGCTGAGCAGCTCTCAGGTACAAAGCTTCTCTAAAGAGTCAACTGAGCAAACGAAAAGAAAACATTAGTATCAGCAGCTTTAACAAAGATGTTCTTGTGTTGCAGGTGGTTGGTGGTTCAGCAGCTGTGGTGAGTCAAACCTCAACGGCAGATATCCCAAAAGGCGGAGCCTGAGCAAGAGACACGAGTCCAGAAGACCAGTGATGTTCTGGTCGTCCACAAAGGGACCTAACAACTCTCTGAAGACCACTCTTCTGAAGATCGCACCCGCCACAATAAAACAGTGAGCTGCTCAGTCTGTCTCAAAACAGATCAACAGAGAGCGACCAAAAAAAACAAGTGTTGAATGACATCAACAAACTCCTACTGATGCTTTGATATTTTCTATGCTGTGCTATATGAGAACTATTGTCTCTGTCACACTGACAGTTGTAAAACATTTCCCTTTATAAGGGTGGCATGTCTTATTTTGTAATAAATGCTGTGTTTTAATCATTTGTACTTAAAAAGTGTACAGTTTCTTACCATCAACATTTATACATGATAAACCTTTTATATTTTGTTTGTATGAAGTATTTAAACCTTAAATAATAAACTTAACTGAACTAACAGTGTCAGTACTTCGTCTCTGCCTTCTTGTTTTTAGCTCTTAAACATTCAGGAAACTTTTCAGACATTATTAAGAAATTACAGACCTGTGAAACAATAAAGCCTTAAAGTCCAACGGCACAGTGTGCTGCATTCAAATTTCTCCAAACAAACAATATAACTGAACAACAATTTAAAAGAGAGATCTGAATGCATCCAACATCATTAGTGTGGAAGAAACTGCAGAGTAACACAAAAGTTAAACACCAGTGTTCGTCGTGTTTCAACTGAGAAGATTTTGGTCGTTCATGTGTTTGACATTTAGTATTAATCAGAGTCAAACTAAAGGTTCTCAGTGGTTCCAACATTTTTCTCCTCTCATACTAATCTCTGTTGTGAAGTCTCATGAGTTTAATGTTTTCCATTTCTTCAGCACTACTGCCCCCTGCTGGAGAAATGATCAACTAAAATACAGCTCTTACTGTTTTCGTTAAACTTAGTTTGATGCTTATTTATGTTGCATATTTCATTTGTAGTGTTATGTTGGATTCTTAAATACAAGAGCAGGATAAATTTCTTATGTTACATTATTTCTAATTAACTAAATTCTTACTGCTGATTCACAGTAAAACTTAAAACCACAGAAGCAAGAGCCACTAGTCTGAACTGAAGCTTTAAGGTTTCAAGTTAAACTGACGACAGTCCAGTTTTATCTATGTTGAACCACATGAGGCTGATGTACTTCTCCTGACAAAATATTTCTCAAATCTTACACCAATTAAACCTGCAGGTTATAACTCTATAATTTTAGGGTTAGAAACTCAAACACAAGTCAAAGGTTTAAATTATTCTAACAAGTTTATAATTTTCTACTTTATATCTCACAAAATTACCACTTACACAGTTTTTAGAAGATAATGCATTTCATTTGGCGACAAGACTTTGAAAAAGATTGTTCACTTCTGTTTATTTCTTCAGTATCTGATAGTACAGGTGAAGGTAGCTCATCTCACAGACGGTCATCAGACACACATATAACAAGGCATTTTATTGTCATAGGTCCTCAGACAGATTCCCTGATATAAACTATACGAGCAGGCGCTCTTAAGCTCTTGCAAGGCACCTCAGGCTGCCAACAGCTGTGTCAAACGTCATCTCACCGATCGATGAGTTTGTTGGCACCAAGGCAAATATGTCATATGTGCAAAAGTCCTCAGCAGCAGAAGAAAAAGAAGCTCCCGCAAAATGAAAGCAAGCGATTGTGTGTAACGACAAGAGGTCACGACATACTTCCACCAGTTATGGATGCATAATAATCCATAAAAATATTTTTTTTTCGAATAATACACAATAAAATGTGACAAGTAATTTTTTTTCTTGAAGATTTGCCAAAGTGTAACAGGTACAGAATTCATAACACACAACAATATGGAGTCAAAGCAACACCAAGGACAGGGGGCGGGGCTTAGTAAGAGCTTGTTTGTGTGAAGTATAAGACGTTTACGTTTGCTAACTGCACTCCAGTGTACTTATTTTTGGAAAACAATAAAAGAGCTGGGAATGGCACAGAAGAGAGTGAGTGCTAAATCACTCGAAACTGCTTCCAGAGGCCGGAGGCAGCAGGTCCACTTCCCCATGTTTGCATTGCTGAAAGTTCAGCTTTGTTAAAAGGTGCATTAAGAAGCATTTTGTAATATCAGTATTCATCACTTTCACATTTTTGATTTGGTGTTTTCTTTTTGTTTGTTTGTTTTTTTCTTACTCCACCGTCCATCACTCCTATCTCTTAAAGCTTCAGCCCTGTTTGTTCTGGACGAATGGCGCCCTCTGCTTGTTTTCCCTTCAACTGTAAAAATTCAAGACGACAAGATGCGTATTTATGGTAATTATACTAACATGTGATTTCAATCTCGTGAGGATTTGTTGATGGTAAAAAGCTACAGCACCTATAAGATTCATGATCGACTCTTGAGGTGTGAAGAGGTTTGGCATAGCCTGCATTCAGCATATAATAAAATCAAGTGAAAGAGAGGGTGATGCAGGTCAAAAGAAATGGAGGGATGTGAAGAAGGAGATGAGGAGAGGAAGGTTATGAGTCAAGGAAGGAAAGGTCAGTGTGTTGAAAGGCTTATTAGAGGTTCTGCTGGAGGAAGTGCAGCAGCGTAATCTCATAATGTTCTCCAGACTCTGGACATCGGATACTGTGTCGCTCATTTGGATAAACCTGGAAAAAACAGGAAAACATCGTCAGTCACTCTGGGATTAAGTGGATAACCAAAATATTTCACATTTTGGACTGAGTCAAATTTTTTTTTTTAAATCAGAAACCATGATGCATGATGTCAGTGATGGGTGATGATCGTGTGATTTTTTTCCCCTACAGGCAAAAACTGCTGGAACTATCATATCCAAGACATACTTAGACTGAAACATTTAACAAACCGCTGAAGGTTTACGCTGAAACTTTGTACTTTTCTAACTGACACTGTCCCAAATAAGTACCTAGATTGTTCACATTTGTTTTTTCATGCTCATTTTATACATGTTTTGGTTGGAATATATGGTTTATATAACATAAGCGGAACCTGAAATGTTTTGGTCTCCTCAAATAGTTTTGATCCCGTCCAAACTTTGGTTCAACATCAGTCTATGACAACTTAAATCAGTGTGTGTCAGCAAATCCTCCTACCTGTAGGTTGTATGGTTTCCCCGCCCGGATGAGCTGAGACACCAGGAAGTTGGTGTGGAAAAAGTGCACGTTCTCATCTAGAAAGCCGTGCAGGATCAGCAGTCTGTTGGGCCTGTGAGCAGTGGGAAGATACAGGTCTTAGTTTGTCTGCTCCTGCTCACATGTGATGTGAATATGTACAGGTTGACACAGTTGACATGAGAGCAGACTTAGAAGCTAATGGTACACCCTCTGATGAATCATCTGCTAGTCTAGTCAACCATCTTGAAGCCAGAGGTGGTAACTAAAAGAGGTGGATAATAGAGGGTGGGGTATAATACTGCGGCTCTTCATCCTTTTCATTTTGCTGCAGTCACAGGTGAATGTCACACAATGACTATAAAGCACTGATATGAAAGTCAGTATTTCAACATGACAGGTCTTACTCGTTTGGGAGTTTGTTGACATGCAGGGCGACAGAGCAGTCCTCGTATCCCTTCTGGTTTTTTTCAGGTGTGTCCAAATATCGCTCTGTGTAGCCGGTGTCGTAGGCCATCCATAACGTCACCGGAGCTCCTGCAATGGCAACCTTGAAAAGAAAAAACAAAAATTTATAGTCTTCAAAACATAGCCTGAAGTGTTTTCATATTGATTATAGAGCCAACACTAAATCATGAAGACTGTAATGGACACACACACGTAGTCAATGGTCAGGTAAAGAGCCGTTATTGTCTAAAAGGTCCCTACGGGGTTACCTAGTTCCCAATCTGTTATTAAAGGATCTGTAAACACGTTTCAGATCCCTCCTGCTACGAGTCTCCTGCTTGTTCACAAACTGCAAACTCAGCAAATTCTCATGGTCCTGACCTTGAAGATGTCCGGTTTATGGACGAGACCCATGAGCGAAAGGAAGCCTCCATACGACCAGCCGTGGATGGCGACGCGACTCAGGTCCACAAACTTGTACTTGTCAGCTATGTAGTGCAACCCCTCCACCTGGTCTTCAATCTCCACCTGACCCTGGAAGAAAAAGGAGCAAAAAAAAAAAAAAAAAAAAAAGTGACTTTTCACACCACATGCAAACACGGATCATTTTTCTCTCCCCATCACACTAAAAACACAATTCTGGTAAAAGTATAAACTTTTTCTGGATGCTTGATGTAACAAAGTACCATTTTGTCCTTTACAGCTCCTTCAAACTTGAGTCCTCGCTGACAGGAGCCCCGCCCATCGATGACCAGCACAACGTAGCCTAGAGAAGCCAAAGTGCTCAACCGCAGGTACTTCACTCCTTTATAGGAGTTATTTACTAACTGCACCTGGAAGAAACAACAAACAATGTTCACAGACAAAGTAAAATCTATACAACGTGAATCTAAGTTTAAAGTGGGAGAGGTCAAACCTGCGGACCACCGTACACAAAGATGACAGTGGGATGCTTCCTGCCGGGGACCAGGTTGCTTGGTTTGTACAGCATACCGTACAGGTCGAAACCCGACTTCCCTGTGAAGCTGAAGATCTCTGGAGGAGTGTAGTCGAATGGGAATCCTGGAAACAAGCAGCAAATACAAGAAGACACAAGAAAATTTTCTCAATAAGATCTCACGGTAGTCAAGACGACGGTTTATCTCTCGTAAAAAATATCAGTTTGGTACCAGCGGGCTCCATCATGCTCGCCCAGAACTGTGGCTCTTTGTGTAGCGGGTCGCTGTCTGAGCCGACCAGCTTGAAGATGTGGACACATGGCGCGGCGGTCAAGCTGCTGTAGTGGCTGATGAACATGTCAAAGGTCTGTGAGAAAAAAAAGACAAAAATATGTTTATATCTATATATATATATATATATATATATATAGACACTAATGATGAGGCAGTCTCTGAAACCACATTATGTCCATGTGTTTGGTTTTTCCAGCTTCCATCATATCTGCTTCAGTACAGCCTCAATATTCGAGATGTACCTGCAAAACCTGCCTGAACAACATCACTTACAAATAATCTGACATCAAAAACTTTTGAGCTACAATAAAGAGCAGAAAAAGCTTCAGTGTCCTGTTTGTGTGTTTCTGTACCTGGCTCACTGAGCAGCTGTGGGAGAATCCCGCTTTGGTGAGTCGGACAATTTCTCCTGGCGAGTCGTAGCTCACCACGTAAAGATGGTGCTCCAGAGGAGAGTCTTTGGTCCCTTGGAAGTAGATCACCTTCGCTGTCTCGTCCACCCAAATCTGAGGACTGGATGAACGCTAGAACAATCACCAAAGAACACATAAAAGAGTTAGTGTGGGTTTTTTTGTTGTTGTTGTTTACACACAAGACAATTCATGAACACCAAAAATTCTCTTCATCACCTGTATGACTGGTTCATGCATGAGGTCCTGTCTGTTATTCTGAACTCAATTTGTGTTTCATTGTTTTTTCTTCATCAGTTGTAAAATCACATGCTTAAACACAGTTTGAAAATTGCTATATGATACCATCATGACTACAATGCTAAGTACTAAAATGCATTAGAGCAGTGACACAGTAAAATGATTTACTTTTGCTCCGTGATTTGCCAGCACCTCCCACTCCCCGCTCGTTATCGTCACCTCCTCTTTAACCGGACACTTGAAATCATCTGATGAGAGAGGAGCAAAGATGTCAGTGGATCTAGTGGAAAGACCACTTAGCTTTGTTCACTCAGCTGTGTGTTGCCCACACACAGTGTTACCTTCAGAGGGTGTGTAGCCTTTGGCCCAGTGATAGCTGCCCCGCTGTAGCACTGAGGTGATCTTGTACAGGTGGCAGAAGCCTGTTTTGGACTCGTTTACTGTGATGAAGGTGATCTCATCATCGCTAGTTTGGGTAAAAGGGTGGAAGATGTCATGGACCTGTGGGACGGACAAAAGGTTATTATGTTATTTTGTGTTTCATGAATGCAGCTGCAACAGAGACGTGTCCACAACAAATGACTGATAGACAACATCACAGCTGTTTTTTTTGTGTGGGAGCTGGTATGATACGATCTACTTTGAGTCAGATATGAGGGGAAAGCTAAAAAGGGGAAACTTTTTAAGATTGAATGTTGACAGATGTTGTGTTGAGCCTCACGTTGATCCAGATGTCACTGGTCTCTTGGTAGATGATGAAGGGCTGGACCGTGTCTCCAAGGGCCTCCAGACTCTCTCGTCTGCTGCTCTCTTCCTGATTTGCAGGGATGAAGAGCTCTGGAGGCAGCAGGACCAACTGGAGACGCTGCTGTCGCCGCTCCATCATGACCGCCCACGCACTGACACACACGAGTGGAGACGAGTGTTAACCTGATGCCCCGGGTGCTTCTATAAGAACACGCTGATTTTATTTTTGCAACTTCTAAGAGAAGAAACTTACTATCGACCATCCTTTGTCCATCCAGCTCTGGTGATGTATTCAGCACAGGGGAACAGGCTGGTGAAGGGGACAGGCAGCTCCTTTTCCTGTGTGCTGACAATCTGAGAGAGAAAACACACCAAGCTGACTACAGCACAGAACATATCAGCGTTCAGGCCACTGTGGATTTATGTATCATTACATATAAGAATGCTTTGTGGATGCACTCACTTTGCCAGAGCTATCTGTCCTGATTTCTGCTATTTTGAGAGTAATATCTGGATTCTTGCTGCCTGGAAATGAATAAAACTACATTACATAACAAAATATGAACAAGAGTTGTTAAACATTAATGACATAAACACAACAAGAAAAAAGACATACAACAGAGTACAACCTCCAAAAACTAGGCACATTGTTGTCAAAGAGTAAACGTATATCAATATGGCTGCAACTAACAAATATCTTCATTATCCATTAAATTATTTTTCCACATTAATCAGCTGTTGTAGATCTAAACACATCTTATATTTTATGTGCATCACATAGAAACACAGTCTTCAGTGCCTACCTGCACGTGGGTATCTGTAGATGTCTGTTTTACGCTCCTCCAGAGCTGGAGACGGGACGTGGATGATCTCGACCTCTGACTCGTCCACCTCCTCGTATAAAATCTGTAAAGTCTTACCACCGTCTGACTCTGAGTCGGAGATAGATGAGCAGGAGAGCAGATTGGTGTTATTTTGAAATCTTTGGAGGAAACTGCACAGGAAATTTGTGGTGTTTGGTACAATATGATTCTTATTGATAACACGCCTTCATTGGTGATGTATGACTCACCTTCTCGAGCAGCTGGTGACCACCAGTATCCAGTGAAGCGGTCAAACTCCTCCTGTGTGACAAATGTGGCAACACCAGCAGATTTGGGGTCTTCTTTTGGGTTATCACTGCCTGGAATAAAAAACACAGATCCATTTAAAAAGACAATTCAGAGCTCTGGGTCAATCTGAGCCTGATTTTGATTTTTTGTTCTGACCTTTGTGGCAGAAGGTGAGCCTCCTCTCTTCACCCGTCTCGATGCTGGTCACCCAGATGTCGTTGTTATTGATGAAGCCGATGAAGTTGGGGTTCCCTGGACAGATCTTGGGGTCCATGCGTGTGCCTGAACTCTGGCTCTTGATCTCCACAGGATTCATGGGAGAGGTCTGCAGGTATGCACAGCGAACAGAGGACAACTTTGTCACAACTGCTGTTGTTCAACTCCTCATGATCAGTGATGAAGTCATAAAACAGACAGACCATCAGTCTACTCAGATAAAACGTCTGTTCTTTTGAGGCTGATCTTGATGTTTCAGAGATTAAAAAAATATACCTTAACTTACTTAGTGTCCACTAACATAGCAACTCTTAAACACTGTCCAGATTATCCTTTATTGTTTTATTCCTCTTACTTTTTAGGCTGAATAAATACACTACATAAAACTGAATTAGCTCTTAGATCATTAATAGATGATGTTTTGGAGATATGCAATGAACACACACACGCAAGGAGAAAAAAAAGTAATAGTGAACTACAATAAATAGTAAATAAAAAGCAGGAGTTGAAACAATTAGCCCACTGACAGAAAATTGTGTGTGGTGGACAACCAACGGCTGCAGTAATGATAATGATATGGGCTGATAATAAGCAGGTCTGTAATAATCCCCTTGTGACATCTTCACTGTCCTTTAACTCACAATGAAGCTGTTGTTTCCACCGTCACGGCAGTAGTACAGGCTGCTGTTGGCCTGGAACAGGAAGAGCCCACTGGGTCGGTGGTAGTCATAGGAAGTTATGCCCGACACCCCCAGACGCTTCCTCTCTCGCAGCAGCTCCTCCTCCCGGGAGAAGCCCCCGTGGTGTGGGCTGGCCTGAGGTCAGGGGTGACAGGAGGACACACAACGTGACAATGCTGGCTGAGCGAGGTCAAGGCCAAAGACAGTTTGTTCAGGGCATGGAAAACAAACAAATGGTAAGAAAACATTATCATACTAAGCTAAAAGAGAGAAAAGCCACATGAATACAACTTCTTAACAGTAAGATAACTATGACCATCAATAGCCTTTAATAGGACATTAAATACATAAGCTCTATACAGAAAGACGCTTTTATGAAAAACAGGTCCTCTAAACAATTAAATATGTCCTGTGAATAGGATCAAAGTGGAGGAAGAGGATGAAGGTTTCTCCTCACCTGAAAGCGATCCAGCATCTGTTTCCATGACAAAACCAGCAGGGCGTCTTTGCGGACTTTCTTTGGAATGTCTGAGTAGAGTAATGCGTTGTCCCTGCTGGTGTAAGGCATCCCTGTCAGAGCAGACGGAGAAAACCAAACTCTGTCATCCCAGGTAAACTTAAAATGTCATGTTGTAGATGAGCTTTGACGCAACAGGAAGCAGCAGTGGTGGTTCACAGGAGTATCCTACACCAAGAACAACCTCTGGAGCTAGTCGCAGCAGCAGAGGTGTAATATTAACCACAAAAAATAAATAATATGTTACGCAAATTGCCTGCTAAAATATGCTAATCTTGATTAAAAACATAGCAGGAAAAAGTATGATCAATGACAAGCTGCACGCAAGGTAAACTCTCAGAAGCTCAATCTGCCTAATGCCTGCTTTGCATTCTGGTGTGTGTTTGGCAACGGTGCATCTGAAAGCTGGTTTTGCTTCCTCTTGCCCCTGTTTGATGGCTGCACATGGCACAGTGGCAGGCAGCTTTAATAAACAGACGTTTCCTTTTAATGCTAACCCAAAAACTGCTTACCGTAACTGAAATGTTGCGAGTCTAACCCTGATCAAGTATTTATGTGGTTTCTACTGGATTTCCCCATTATTGCTCAAGCTAGTGTAAAATCAACAGATCAACAACAAGTGAACAGAGTATTTGGAGGAAACGCTTTAAATAAACTGTGAAAGAGGTGTTGTACACCTATAGTGATTAAAAAGCATTTAAAATCATAACTGTAGAGAAGATTCAAAATTCATGAAGTCAATTTTTAATTTTTAAAAAGAAAAATCAAGTCACTTATTTTCTAAAAGTTACATAGTATTATCTATTTAAAGGCAACGCCTCCTGTAGTCGAGCCACAAAATTCATTTACATTCACATTCTCCAAGAGACATCACCTTGCATGACCACTCAGTACAGTGAACAGGTGAGCTGCCATGAGAACGAAAACACTCGACATGGCTCCAGAGATAATATCACACACCAGAATTAACAGCTGGAGATATGACTGGAAATGGTTCCAGAAATTCTGCACAACAAGCAGGAATACGTCCACAAGGCAAAATGGTCAGTTTCATTTCTGCCTCCAGCTCACACTGACTAGAGTCAGAGCAGATCTTAAAGGACAATGCTATGGACAATGTTATAATGTCATATGTCCATGCTGAACCTCTGCAAAGTTGCACAACATGAGCGTCCTGCCGTAATCCACTAACCACATTTCCCATTTGTCTTGACATCTGGACGACACAACTACCAAGTTTTTAGGCCTGAAAATCATGCAGAAATACTCTGTAGGTGTTCAAACTGACACAATGGTAAGAAAAAATATGTCTCCTTTAAGTTTTCAAATGACCCTGGGAGCAGTTTGAAGCTGGCAGCTCTGACTCACCACAGATTATTCACAGACACATGTTACCTAAACTGATTCTGCAGGTCAACAAGTCAACGGCTGAAACTGTCTAACCTCACCTTCGGCAGTTTCAGTTCTCCCAACTCACCAAGGTAGTAGATGCGGTGAGAGTGCGGGCTGGCCTCGTCCTTCTGGATGAACTGGAAGTCATGCGGCGCCTTGTTGATGACCATGCCGGTGTTCTTGCGGCTGTTGTGGATGATCTTCCGCAGGCCGTCCCATGTGTGTTTCTCCACCTGGAACTGGGTGGGATTCACGTCCTCCATCTCCACCACCTCTGTGCTGTCCGAGAGCTCGTCCACCCCCGTCATACCTGCCAGTGCCTCTCTGTCACTGTGGATGGACGTGTCAGACAGGTGTGTTTCTCATACATACACGTTTACATTCAGCGTTTCACACCAAAACACACTTAAAGTAGAATACATCCATTTTCTAACAAAACTATTTCGAAGACGTTTGTGGATATTTTAGAGACACGATGGTTTATTATTTTTCCTTAGTTGATACAGAGACACGTCCTCATTCATTGAATAAGCTGGTGAAATGTATTGAATCTAATTGTCCATGCTGCTCCATACTCATTGCAGCTGATGACTGACTATTGATTGGTGATACCCTAATGACACTGATACATTTCTCATCATTAAAAGTTAAAAAAGACAGCAGTGACAGTGTGTAATGGGTGTAGTCGAACACACAGAGCTGATCTTTGGAAGCAGCAAAAACATGGGGGAAAAAGACACACTTTCATTGATCAAAATGAATGAAAACAAAAACTGTGGTTCAGGCAAAAAGTTTCCATACCTTTGCTGGCCGTCTTCTGTTTGGTCTTCGATTTTCAGCCTCTTTACTCTGTGCATTAACCGTTCAACGACCCTGGACCAGACCTGACACCCTGCACAGAACCAGGCAACCACATGACAGTTGGAGAGTGTGAGAGGTTTGTTTCAAGGTAACAGACATTACAGCCCCTCGTCTAACTGATAAAATAGACCTGAATTAGTAAAAATCTAGCTCTTCCCCTGCGGTAAGTTCACATGATATCAACAGTGAAACTGTTACTGAGGTGACGGCCCAGATCAGGCAGACGTGTCTTTGCTGCTTCATCGAGGAGCTGCCGTTCTTCAGCCGACCAGCCGCCGCCACATTTCCAGCCATGTGTTTCTGGTATGAAGTCTCACAGTGTGTGTGTGTGTGTGTGTGTGTGTGTGTGTGTGTGTGATTCAGCTGCATGACTCCCGACACTTCAACGTCTGTGTCACAACTGTGGCAAATGTTGCACTGCTACTCCACATTTTACTGGAGACTGTATGTTGTCAGCTGTATCAGAGGCTGTTTTGTTGCCTGGGGCCTAAATGAACTGCAAATTCTGCTGAGGTTCATTCCCAGAAAACACTTCAGGCAGCACCGAGGAACAAATCATGACTTGTGATTGACATGAGCTGAGTTTCTGGGTGTTTCTTGATAAAACTCAGTTATTCATATATCACAATCAGTTATCATGTGATCGAACCTCACATCATTAGATCTGCCCATGAAGATTCAGGAAAAGCCTTGAGATAATATTTTTACATACAGATACCAAAACCCATTCATAAGAAGTATCCTCAAATCGATAAAGCTGAAAATGTTCTGTAAAAAAAACATATTTGCAATTAATTTGTATCATAGATATACATGTGTTTCTCCACTGTATCTTCACTATAACCCTTGTGCTTCTCCATTTGCATGATTTTGCATCTCAAATATACTCATGAACACAAAATGTCATAATGTAGCTGCTGATCACCTTACAACACTGCTCATCTGAAGATACGTGCAGGCCAGACCAGTGTCATTTAGCTTTTCTTAACATAAGGCTGAGATTAGTCTGAAGAGGAAGAACGACTACAGAGCGCTTCAAATAGACTTTGTTGGCCTTGGTACAGGGGAAACCGTTTTCTGGGAAAACGACTATAGCAGTTTGTCCAGTTTTTGTTTCTGTTTCAGCACAACCTTCAGGCTCTTGGCTCACAACCAGACACTGCTGGTTTGAGTGTAAATTTAGAAACTGGTAGGCTTTATGATGATGATTTATCACATATTCATCAAATACATCCTATAATAATGTTTAATGAGAATCTATATTGTGCCAGATCAATTACTCACTTACTTCATTGCAGGTACATGTCCTACATTCAAAATGTAACTTCAGTACAAGTTCTTGCAGGAAAATGACCCGTATGACTGATGTGCTGCGATCTATGACTTGATCTTGATCTGTTATTATGATTGTTCATGCATGAATGTCTATGCAGCATTTTTTTGCAGCCTGTCGCTGATCGAGCTAATTACTAAAGACTGTATAGGACTGCAACCAAGGATGTTTCTCATGTTTGCTTCTTTAAAATAATAATTTAATGTGAGTGTAATGAGAAATGTCATCACAATACCACCGAGCCCAGCGTTACATCTTCACAATACTTGTTTCTTCCAGCCTATCATCCAAACCTTTTGATTGTTATCAATAACTTTAAATTATTATAATAAAAGCACCAAGTCCTCTTAATGCAAAAACTGACACCATGACATTTTTGGTATTTTAACTTAAACATATCTACACCTACTGGTACTAATTAGTTTTTGACAACAAATGCTACAATTCACATTTTCTTCTCTTTGACTTTTTCTCTCATTGAACTTGTTCGGTCTATAAAGTGTCATCAGTCCAGTGTGGCTTGTCCCATCTTCACCAATGGTCCAAAACCCATAGAAACCAGAGAGACAGAGCAAACGTCTATATTTGATAGTCTGTCATGATTGCTAGAAATTTGTTTAATCAATTAGTTGATAAACAGTTTTCAGCCTTTTAAATTTCTGTCGATCGATTGATTGTTGCAGCTTTGTAAACAACCAAAGCTGTCTAGGTTTAGTGGAGTAGAGCTGTAAAACAACATTGAAAAGCAAATCCTCCGTTTCTCATAGAGGCATTTTCGACACATCTTTTACACACACACACACACACACGTCTCTGTCACCGTCCTGACAGTCTGAACTCGCCGTCTGTTCATTAAACGTGTAACACAATCTGTTTGATCAGTGAAGTAGTTGCTCTGATATCTCTGTTTTGACACATCAGCTGATGAGCCCCGGGGTCCCCAGACTGACCGACAGCTTCAGACCACACAGAAAACATCTGGCTGAGTGAGTCGTGCCCCTCAAACCTGACCAACACTGTTATAACAACTTTAAATGACCCCACCCCCACCCCCCTTCTCTGTGTCACTGTACCTTGCTTTTCATGCTACCGGGTTAGCCGCCCGACTGACGCTAGCTAACGTATCCAAAGCAAACGGCTCTAACACACAGAAAACACCTCAAAACAGGAAACAAAGAGTCATTCACGTCAATCTTACACTTTCTGCCGAGGACCTTGGAAGACTTTCTCCTTGTGTCCTGTGTTAAAATCAGCGGCCAGGGTCTGAACAGATCACAGAAGTCAACTACTCCCAAAGAGAGCAGGTAGTTAGCCTGATGCTAATATGCTAAGAACGAGGAAATGGCTTGAGGAATCAAACGTTACCAGATTACAACCTTTGACCCCGGAAATGATCCATCAAGTTCGGATCCAAGTACCCAACCTTTTTACCATCTCCTTTTTCCTTTTACCCTTTCATTTTTTACTTTTACTTTTTTTTTTAATCAATAACCGAAATTATCCTCTTAGTATATCGTGAGACGCGTCAAATCACGGACAATTGTTCAACCCCCCCCCCCAAAAAAATCACCTGAATACTAGTGGGAGTTCAGTTTCCTCCCAGCAGAGCTACCAAACTCTGTCAATAACATCCTCTCTGCACCTAATGTTTTTTTTTAATAGATATTATTTCTTCAACTAAGCAATTATAGCATTTAGTGCCCCAAAATAATAACAAGGCTTAATTTAATCAATGAAAATTATAAGGCCGGTCTCATTTTATCTCATTAAAAAAGTTGTATATGACTGTATTACAGACAAACAACTATATTATAGAGAAAACTAGAAAATGTTGGACATGCTGTGACCTATGGGTTATTCTGATTATTCTGTTCATTAATCATCTAGTTTTTAAAGTATCGTAAAAAATATATTTCTGTAAAACCCACCTGTGTCTTTGACTCACAGCTGAAGTGACATTTATTCTATGTTTTCTTGAAAAACAAATGAACTGAAATTAATTGATAATGACAATAGTTGCTGGTTATTTTGCTGACAATCTAATCTTTGGAGCTCTGAAACAACTGCTGATTATTTCTCCACCGACCGAGTGGTTAATTACTCAGCTAAATGTTTCAACCCTGCTCTTCAGAAACACCAGAGGCAAACACACTCCACGTCCATGACAAGCATTGTATCGTTAAAACATTTATTTTTGTAATAATTTGTCCTTTTTTTCTTTTTGCATAAGTGCAAAAAATGCACCCAAAACAGCCACCTGAGGGAAGTCTACATCTTTAAATAAAAAAACAAGCAAAGTGTACATTTATAGTACAAAATTCTCTTTTTAAAAAATTGCACAGTTTGTGTATAATATATATATTCACAATCTCCATTTTAAACAAACTTTAAAGGCTCAGAAAGTAAACAAAATTCACCAAATGAAAAATAAAAACATTTTTTCCCTAGAATTTAAAGCTGAGGAAACTTGAGACCCTGTTTTCATTTGTGTCCACCATAAATATACATATTTATATGCAAGTCTCTTTACATATAGTCTCTGTGCTAGTGTTTGACCAGACAATCAAAATTATTGCAAAGTAGTTTAGTTCTACTATAAAACATGGGGTAGGAGGTGGGGGATAAAAGCTTCTTTCTGCTGAATGTTCCTTAAGTTAGGCAAAAAACAAAAAAAAAAAAAAAAAAAAAAAAAAAACTGGGTTTCAACACACCCTTTTTGAATTTACTGGAATCCCTGCTTTCACAAAGGTTCTGTTTCACAAACTCTGTGCATTCAACATTTCCATCGAATGATCCAGAACTCCAGATTTGCTTTTTAGCGAAAACAAACATTTCCCTGACTTCTTTTTTTTGTTTGTTTTTTTGTTTTTTCGACTTTACACAGCGGCCATGGCCAGAGGTGGCGGTCAGCGTCGATACGGGTGGAAGCCCTGTACATTGTGGTTCTGCCCTCTGCCGAACGCACTGGCGGCAGGCTGGGGGGCAGCAGTGGGCTGTGCTGTTGGTGCCCCATACGAAGCCGTCGGCTGGCTGGGGTCTGCGAAACTGTGGCCGAAGGCTGTCAGGTCCTGGCCGTACCCTGGGGTGGACAACACACAACAGAGGAAAGAGGAGGATGTTAATGTCCATGTGCCTGGACAGAGTTTAGGGACAAACCTTGCTCCTTTACAAGTATTAACTAAAATGTCTTATGTAATTCTCACAACCTTGATATTGAGGAAAAATCCACCACTTACCCTCACACTGCTGTATTTACTGTTACAATTACAACGTAAAATATATTCTAATTGTTATTTTTAGGGGAAATGTTTTCATTTTCTGATGAATTATATCTGTGTTGTAGCTACTGAAAGTACTGGGACGTGACATCACACCTTAGCTGTTGTTAATATGCATTTATGTAACACTATGGCCAAAACAATTAGTTACATGATCAATTCTTCAACTGATAAAACATGAATTGGTTATGTAATAATAATTGCAAATCAAACACAAACAACAACCCTCTGCTGGTTAGAGCATCTCTCAACTGTGACGTTTGGCTGCTTTTCTGTTTATGTCCTTGTAAATTGGGTATAATTGTGTTGTGGAGCAGAATGGGCATTTTTCATTACTGTATTTACATTTTGTAAGTCTAATCAATCCATCTAAAAGAATGATTAACTGATTCATTAGTAATCAACATAATTGTAGGCTGCAGCCACATGGAAAAATCCCTCTCATTCTCTCTCTCTCTCTCTTTTTTTTTTTTTAATTTGCCTGGTTGCATTGTCCTTGAGTTTTTTTGTTCTGTGCAAAGACACTTTAAGTCTGTTGTTGAACTGCTTCACAGTGTGATTAATTTACGTTAATAAATTACCTTGAATTTGAGTGAAGGTAATCACACTTGACATCAAAATGACCCGATGATGAAGGTCTTTGTGGTGGATTTTTACTTTCAAGTGAAACACTTAAATCATTAATGAGCCCTCAGTGTTTTATAATAGCACTGTACTGTATAAGTACAAAGACAAAAATACAAATTTTGTTGCAATTTAAAAAGTAGTCCAAGTTGATTTTATTTTGGAAAACAATGTCTAGATTCTCTGCTCTTCTATTTAGACACTGGATGGCACCATCTCCTTGCAAACAGACAAGGAACACCCAGGGAAGGAAACATATATGTCTGGGACAGTGGCAGGTGAGTTTGAAAATTATTAAGCAGCCAATATCCAAGTCAAATGGACTTCAAGTAAGTTCTTGTAAGCTACCAAACAGCTGTTAGAATAGAAAACCAGATGTAGCCAAATCTTTCCAGCATCTCGCTGATGAGTGGTTATTTCCTTGCCCTGGTAAAATCCAGTTAGTACTTGACTCTTAAGATTGGAAACCAATGAATACTGGAGCAGAGAGAAGGTATAAATAACTGGAATGGAAAGACAAGAGAGAGAGAAAGGACAGAAAAAAAGGGAGAATATTTCTTCTGGTGTGCTCCAGGAATGAAAGACAAATAGGAACTCTGTGGAACAGGAAGTGGTCCCAACAGGACCATCAGACAGAGGAATCAGAGAAATTGGAACTGTACTGACACCGTGTCCTTCTTTACATCTTCTTTCCTTTCTCCCCCCTTTAGCTACAATGCAGAGACAGTACATGTGGAAAAAACAACGGGTGAATGGACTGCTGATGCATAGAGGCAACTGAACCATGAACAAATATTCTGACAATTAGATCATCCTTTTATAATCAGCAAAGCAATGCAGACAGAGGGGGAATAAAAAAGAAAAGAGGACATGGTCAGTCTTGGTATAGTAAAGCTACAGCCGCTGAGGGAGACGACATATCAGAGCTCCTAATGCTGAATTTCTATGTAAATTCTTTCAAATCCACTCAGCAAAGACTTCGTCAGTGGCTGTCTTTTACTATGCAAGAGTGTACACACAGTAATTTGTATGTACATGCAAAATGTACATGCAAAATACTACACACAGAGCAAAAAAAAAAAAAAAAAAAGACGCAGAACGAGGTTGCAGCTCTATAAACACTACAGTACTGAACAAATGCTACTTTTGTGGTTGGAGAAGACGATGCTGGCACCTACCTGCACTATATCCTCCCTGTTCATCCTGACCATAACTGTGAGAAGGACGCGTTGGTCCGTAGGCAGAGGGGTCCTGAGGGTAGTTACCCAAGCCTATCAGGGAGATGAGGAGACCAGGTTGACTGAACCCAGATACTGCTGGCCGACTACTTTACATAGATTTCCCCTTACTGAGCTATCAAGAGCTTTACATTTATACGCATTTACTGGATCTGCGCTATGCCTGGTGAGGCAGCACTGCTCATCTTCATCTGGAAGTCAAAACAAAATGGAGTGTGATTGTGTGAGCTATCTGCTAGCACGCCTGACTTCTTTATCATGCCAGCCTGGTCTCAGGAAATTTTGTGAAATGTGCATTGTATGCTAGATGCAAATAACATGTGAGAAATACGTTTTCCCACCGAGAGAATATCATGAAAAGAGGGCAACTACCTATCGGACCTAGAGCAACCACACCAGCGGTTCTGCATGTTGTAGGGAATAAATACGACTTGTATACAAGTTTGAAACTTTCCTAAGCGTACAACAAGTTTCGAGATCCCTCTCTTATCTTCCTCTGTGCCACTGGTTTCCATTCATTTTAACAGGCTAAGTTCTCCAAATCACATGACATTAAAACAGGTACCAAGATCCTTTATTAGGCATTTTCAACATCCAAAAGTTGTCAAAAAATAAAAAAATAAAAAACTGAGCTCAAATCTAATCCACAAAACAAATGTGGACATAACTCAAGGTGGAACGAAGCTTCCTGCATTAACAAATATAGTTTCTTAGTGGTCATTTCTCCAATTTAAAAATAATGCAGCGCTCTCAGATTCACCAAGAAGCAGCTTTGACAAAAGTGTCTTTATTTTCATGTTTCACTGTGTACTGTAATAGAAGTGAAGTGAGTATATATATATATATATATATATATCAAATTTTATGTGCTAGGAATTGTTTGGCATTAAATTAAATTAAATAACTGACATGCAAAACCACTGGTTTGATCCTTACACTAAGCACAACCAATTAATTTTAGCTGCCTAACTCCACACACGCCTCAACCCTAACCAAACTCACATAATTTGCCTGACCTTCAATATTTGCAAATCTTACAAAGGTGAAAATGTCATGTCCAGAGCCTGCTATTGCCATGAATAAATGTTCATGGTGAGTAATTTGTCTCCACAACACCGACATCATCAGCATTTCTGATTTTCTGCTCATTTCACAAAAACTTAGTGACTCCATCTTGTAATCACTGGCTTTTACTACTGGACTAGACGCCTGAACAGGCAGCTCACACTAAAATGCAGAAAGCTGGATGGAAGATAAGCACAAGCAGGAAACACTGAACAAGATGGGAACTTGTCATGATTTAGAGCGGTCATTTGGCTGCTTTAGACAAGGTTCCAGCAGTGTGAAGCAGCTGTAAGCCAAGTCAGACAAAAAAAAAAAAACAACAGCAGCCAGCCGAAAAACTGAATGTAGCCTCTAAATGAATATCTGCTTTATATCTGACTGTATATTTATGTTACTGAATGAGTGAATGTTCAATGAAGACCAAGCTCATCCCTTTTCCCTGGATGCTAGTTTCAATAGTATCTCCATCTTTGTTTTGGTTCAGAGCTGAAAACCTCCAGCCACCAGTCGTGCTCTCAGCATGATCTCACACGCTTAATCCTGCATGAGCATCCAGTACGTCATTGGAAAAGCTGCACCTCTAACTGTTTTATTCATCATTTTCCATATTTACACTGGAGTGGCTTGATTAACTGTCTCATTTTTAAGTCCCTACATGCTGACTGAAATTTGGCAAAATTTAAGACCAGTTCAGTAAAGACTGAGGAGAAATAATTATCCTGGTCTAACATGGTCCAAAGGTAATATTAGATTGGTCTACCAGTCCAGTTCAGACCACAAAGATCCACCAGAAGGTATTTCCTGCAGACACATTGGTTAAAAAGAGACTCTATCATCTGCAGGCCAGGGAGGAAATGTTCACATTTTGCAGACAAGCATGCAAAGCTCCAGTGTGATAAACATGATAGACATGTTGAAATTTTTTGATAGGTACAGTAACTTGGCAGGTTGGACATGCCTAATTCCAGAAATAAGGTTTCATGGGCACATTATTGTCATGCTGGTGCTCTTCTGTGGCGATCGTGCCAAGACCAGGAAAAGAAGCCAGCAAAGTCATCAACAGGGAGAAAGAGGAGGAGGAGGAGGAAGAGGAAGGGGAGATGTAGGAGGGAGTAATTAACAGGTAGGATTATTTGAGTCAAATCAAATCTCAGAAGAGTCTGTCAGGAGACGAGTGCACTCCCTTAAAACTTGAAAAAAAAAATGCAAAACAAAAAAAACATTGCAAGGCAGGATGATCTAATTAAAACCTATCAAGACCTACCAATCTTTTTACCAATCCACAGCCCAGCTGGAAAACCTTGACAGAAATGACTGCTGAAGACTCCTGGATATGGTGAAACTTCAGCAGCATCTTCATGGCAGAGCCGGGAGGGAGGCGGGGAGGGGGGCGCTCATGTATGCAAAAAGCATGTATGCATGTGTAGCTGTTCAAGCTAAATGGAATCAAGAGCACTTCAAACTTCAAAGAGCTGTAGTCATACCCTTAAAATATCTTAGGGAGATGTTCGAGCCACAGAGGTGAATAAAATTAAATGGGAGAGAAAAGGGCAGCAAACTGCTTTATGCACAATGCTTTTCTTACCATACTGGCTATAAGGGAAGTCAGGTTGCCCAGTGGGGGCTTTGCTCAAGTCCTGAGTTGGTGTGGTGGCGGGGGCAAAGCCCAGAGGTGCAGTTCCTGGAGTGGTGGGCGGAGGTGGAACCTGTGGAGCATACTGGTCTGCTTGGGGTGTGCCGAAACTGTAACCTGTTGAATACGAGTACCATTATTTTATGGCCTCTGACTGAGGACCATTACAAAGTGACAGATCAAAGATTGTACATCATGACCCAGTGATGCCGTTCCCCAGTAAAATATAACATTTCTTCCACATGTAGCATTTGAATCTTTAGCTGTAACAACATCCAGGTGATCATATCACTGTACAAAAAGGACACCGTTTTCATTTCTCCAACAAATTTAAACTGTAATACTAACGACTACCACATATCTTGACCCATTCTACCAACCTCCAGATCACAGTGCGAGCACTCTGCCAACATGCTTGTAATGGACAGTTCTGGGCTGCTCTTTTACAAATATTTTGTCCATGAACATTAACATTAACTTGGTGTGCTCACAGGTTTAATCGTGGGAAGGTAATAACACTCCCAAAGACTTAATTGTAGCCTTTTAAGAAATGCAGAGTATCTGTGAGTCCCACCGTCTCTGATAAGATATAGGTTCCTCCCTGACCAGGGCAACGGCAAAGCTGCCTGGAAAACCTGACATAGATTCAATTAACAAATTTCACACACCCGTCTTAGTTTGAATGAATAAAAGCTGCCACAAGGAGATAAGGGCAAGAAGAATTGTAATGGTTTCAGTCAAAATCAATAGGAGGTTTCAAAAAGTCAAAATCTTTCGACTCACACAATTTGATTCTTATACATGCAATACTATTTTAAGATGTGTTAAATCAGCACCAAAGTGTCATGAGTGAGTGGGTCGAGTATTACTGACCAAACTGAGGTGCTGTACTGTAGCCCTGTTGAGGGTAGCCCTGAGGTGCAGCGAAGCCGCCCGCCGGGGTTGTGACCAGGAATGCGTTGAAAGGTGATGGAGGTTGTGTGGGTGTTCCACGGCCTGCAGACAATGGAGGTCCATACCCGCCTGCTCCAATAGAGAATAGATCTATATCATGAATGTTTTTAAATCAATATCTGTCTGTGTTTAATATGAATTATCAAGTTTTGAATTAAGCACACAGGTCATAAAACACACGTCAAGAGCCAGCACAGAGGTACTCAGTTACAGTCCATCGTGGTCTTAGTAAGCAGCTAAATAAGACATAAATTTGATAAATAAATGGAACAAAAGAACTGAATTAGCAGGATGCCATCTGAGGCTGAATGAAACTGAAGTATCCTATGAGCAAGCACAGGGCCGACACTGCAGCGAGTGCTGCAGGTTGACCCGGAGGTGGTGATATGAAACCAAGCCTGACCAATAGCAGAGGGAGGCCGGAATACATTCAAGGCTGCCATCTGTCTCAAGCAGCAAATTATCAGCAGCCTCAGCCATTATGAATCAGTGATAACACGTGCTGTTAACTGTCATCAGTCTATTGGCCACACAGAGTGCAGGCTCTTTCTGTGACATCTCAAGATAAGCACATGATCACATGGCAAACACACACATATCTATCAGTAGTTTGATCAATTCTCAGTTGTGCAACATAGAAAAAAAAAAACAATTCACCAATTCACTAAACTGGAAAGACAGGATATTTTCTGTATGTGGTCAAGTGGAGGTTTAACACCCACCTATGGGTTGGCCAGTAGTCGACACCCACACTCCTTCAGAAAGAAAGAAAAAAATTAGATTGAGGGCAGAACTGATGCCTGAAATATAAAATGTTCACATAACACAGTTTAACATTGAAACAAACAGTGTAAGCTGTGACTGCCATGCACAACTTTAATGTTACAGCAGAGGGTTAAACACATTGTAACATTTACTACTAGGTCTTCATCTGAGCGGCGAGCCTCACACGCTGTGCTCTGGGACTTGTTCCCACTCACCCTGTGGCCCGTAAGGCTGTTGCCAGCCCTGGGCAGGCTGTGCTGTCCAACCATTAGCTGCACTCAAGATGCCCCTGGGTGCCCACTGGCCAGGGCCAAGCTGGCCAGGAGCTTTGCTGTCACGAGGTTCAGCCTTCTTTACTTCCACCTGGACAAAGGACAAGGAGGGCACATTTGGCAACACCAGCATAAGATCTAGACGTCCCTCACCTAGAAATACCTGTCCTACCACTGATATTTTATTTCAGCATTTTTGGGCCAGGTTGGAATTGTTCACTTTAGGTTCATTCGAATAATGTGGGGCAGCTATGTCAATTAATATTACTGTGTAGCCAGGAGAGCTGTACAGCTATGTGTCTCAGGTACTAATTATCAAGCGGGATTTTCAGAGCCCAAAATCATATTACAAAGACAGCACACGTATGTAGTGGTCAATTTTTTCTAAGCGCCATGTCCTCTTAACATGTACCTGAGAAACATAGTTTTCTTTTTTTCCTTAAATGAATTGCCCTATATATAAATATATATAAGACATCTAATGGAAGGTCATGACTTACCTTTCTCCGGCTAATGCTTATAAAAAATCTCACTTTTATTTTATTTGGAATAAGTTTTTTGGGGGGGAGGGGAGGGTGGATGTAGAGAGAAATTTGTATCTCAGTTCTAACAGAATATAAAGTAAACATGCAGAAAGTACAAATGAACAATCTCTTCAATCGATCTAAAACCGAATCTTCATACTGTGTCAAGGGTGAAAAACACAATTTTCGATCAAGCTCAAGTGACTGATAAGCTTGGACACGAATATAAGGTCAGATCACTGCTGGAGGACACGTCTATAACAATCAAAACCTAAAAAGTTTCAAGGGTCACTCAAAGATTTATTTTTGTTTATTTCTGCTCAGAAACTAACACTATTCATGCTTTATTTTATTTTAAGATATATAGATTTATATTGGGCATTTTATGACTTAATTAGATAGAGACAGGAAAGCAGGGAGAGAGACCAGGGGAACGAAATTGTCAAGATTCAACCCGGCGATCACTGCTCTGGACTAGGCTAACATGAGATGTGCTCTAACCGCTCGACCAGCAAGGACCCCATTCATCCGTTATTTTATTTATACATGTTTAATACAGAATACCATACCATACCATAATTTTTTTGCCGCAATAACAAAACTTTCTTGTCGAACTGTCTGTAACTAGGCAAGGCTACCAGCAGCTAACCAGAGCATAGAAACAGGCTGAGACTAAGGGGGAGCCAACCAGAAATAGACTGAGAGGTTGAGTTATTGGGGTCACCTTGCAGGAGGAAAACGAATCACAGATTCCTCCCCGCTTTAAGGTGTTGCCACCTTCCCCAGCCTCCCCTCTTCCTTCTCTGTCGACCTAATTACATGCACATGTTTCCGGCAGTGTCCTCGCCGCCGCCGGCAGCTACCTGAGCACTTTCTCCCGTGGGCATCACAGCTACGAGTGATGGATACCATGACTTCTGTACAGTACCCAACAGCAGAAGTGGGATTTCTTCCACAGTTTGATGTGCTCCAATTTCTAATTTTGTAACTCATATCTCCCAGCCTCCCTCAAGTCCCAGCGTAAGGTAATGTCAAGTCAAGAACAATGGATTAAGTTGAGCCGTGATTCTCGTTGAAAACCAGGGCAAAGTCAAGGGGGGCGCCTACCACTGGAGTACACATGTTGAGCTGAATCATTTACCAAGGAATGGGGATTGAGATCATGGCTGAAATAACCAGTGACATTCCAACAAAAATGTCTTGTAATGCTACTCTTCATCTTCTTCTATATCCTTGTATAATCAGGTGTCTGGTTGCTCGTTTCAGAAAATAACTTGCCCACAGGAAACAACGCACATTCATTGATAGTTTGCTTTGAATAAATTAAAAACGAGGGTCCCAGGTGGTCGACCACAAACCACTCTCGCCTCCTGTCAACTCTCAAATATTAGAACAAAAGATGCCAAGAAAGAACACAGCAATTAACACTTTTTGCCAAGTCTGGATGCTGCTCTAACATTGTCAATAGGAGCCAAAACCCTCTAAGACTGACCTTCAAAAATTTCAAATCACTTGTCAAGTGCAGCAACATAAAGATCAGAAGGACAGAAACGAGATACCTGCGACAAAATGAAGCGTCTGAGTGGATATAACTACACCGTGTTTGACTTTCATCATTTTCTTATGCCCACAAATCATTAGTGTCTGGACGGAGGGCAGAAAGGAGACGGTCTGCTATCTCTGTAGAGTAGTTTAAAAGCTGCTAATTACAAAATGTCTCTATTGGGGAAAAGGGGGGTTGCTAATGAGTGAGAGCTTTAAGTGCCTTTTAAACCCAAGTGTTGGACCAATCCTATTAATATACATGGTATGTACAATATGTTTTTGGTTGGTTTTATTCAGCTGAGGTGCCAGGTGGGTGGTGTTTGCCACACACAGTAGAACAACAGAGGGGATGCCAGAGGATTAGGAGGTGCGCTTAAATACTACACCATAGTGAATTTATTGTTTTTTTCCCCCAGATGGACAGCTTACCTGACACTATCTGAATTGTCTTTGAGCAGTAAACCCCATCCATCTGGTGCACCTACTGAGTAAAAGCAAACACTAAGAAGTAACATGCAAATATAACTGTGTGTCTCATGTCTCATCCTTACCAGCATTTTAGAAAAGATTTTGGTTTGTTATTGAGAAAACTGGCAGACACAGTATGGAGATTCTTCAACTGAGGTCACTGAGCTGAGGTTTTTCTTTAACTTTTTCAAAAAAGAAAAAAAAAATATGTTGACATTTAAGTGACCTGCCAACAAAGTATCAGAAAATAAAAAGAAACAGAACAGAATGGACCATTCCTTTAGGTGATTTGTGGTTCGTGGATTTTAGAAGGATTTAAAGCCTTAACTTTATCCATTGTTCCGTTATTGTTTTTCATTTTATTGGCAAATAAATTTTTTTTAAAAAAGTATAAACTTAATGTTTTGAGGAGAATTGGATGCACTTAAGACATCCTAAAGGAGTGGTCAGTTTAAACAAAGCCTTGGGCGACAATTGAAACTCAAATGTAACAGAATTTGGAAAGAACAAGTGGAAACTATGAAAGCGATAGTGTAAGCAGGATGAGATGAGTATAATAAATCAGCGGCCTAATTGTTTTAAGATGTTAAAGACTAAATTTGTGTTGTACTGTATGATGCTGTAGTCACTAATGGAAACCGACTGGAAAATTAGTTATGTTTGTTAGAACAGCATCATAGTAAAAAAAAAAAAAAAAAAAAGTCTTCGTCGCCCAAGCCTCCGTTTGATCTTAAGGGTAAAATAAAACTACAACTACACACTTTTTTGCCCATGATGTCGTGAAAATGCATGTTGACAGCCTGGTCCACTGATTGTTCGGCCTCGAAAGTAATAAATCCAAAACCTAGCCAACGACCAAGAGTGAATCAAGGTAGCAGGGGGGTTGTGACAACACAAGATGAAGAACAGTATTGGGCTTCAGCAGAGTGAGGATCCGTCAAGACTGAGCAAGAGGCTCCTGGGGTTCGGATGATGTTGCAGACTTGCAGAACAACACAAATCCAAGACTAAAGCCTGGGGGATTGAAGGAAACCTTTCTCTTACTGTGCAGAGAAATATTTTGTGAAGATAACAATACAGGACTTATCAACTTCTACACATGAAGGATGAGAGGTGAAGTATTTGATTTGATGTGAAATGCCACATAAAAACGTCAATCGTCAATCGCTCTTCGACCCACTGACAATGATAAACGCCAATTGAACCAATACTACATTGTGTTACTTCATGCTGTTTCATCCAAACCCCACCTTGATCTGTCCCTTGGTATATTGCTGTGGAGCACACACTCGCAGCAGCCATTGTTAATGCATCACAAAAATATGGAGAAACACAAACTGTAGAATGCCTAAAGCTTTCTCCAAGCTTTCCCAATTTCAATATTTTACTTTTGAGTCAGCCAGGATAAGCCTAAAATGGACAATTAAAATACTGCTCACAACAATAACACAAAGATATAGGCCATAACTGGTTTCCCAAAGTGACGAGTTGCTGATTTTGCTCAAAAGTTTTCACAGGGGATACACAACGTTCATCAACAAGAACGCAAAGTACAAAGTCTAAGGTCTTTTTGGACCAACGTTACGCTGCAGCAGCTGCTCAGTAAACTACTTTATCTTTGAGTTACAGAACTTTTCAGGGCGTTAGCAGGCCGTGGCGCGCTGCAGTGATCTACTTTCAACTTGATTAACTTTCCGTGGTGGCAGAACTGGGTTGTGTTCACATCTCTACTTGGGGACTTAACCTGAATCCAACCGAACGTCCTCTGAGACATCTGAGATTTTAGAGACCTCTAGTAACATGCCAAGCATTTCCCAAGCCATGTGATCCATTGCTATTTATAACATGTCATTGACCTGTCTTTAATCTAAATTTGAAACCAAGCTGACACATTTGACAGAGTTTGCGAGAGTTTGACAAGTCTTGGTCATATCGACATGACTTGGTATCACTCAAACTGAGATTCTAGGCCTGACTAAAATCAGATATTAGCAACTGATGAAACTGATTTGTTCTATATAATATGAAATGACCTAAAAATTAAAATTTACTGAGAAGTGACAATCATTCAGATTACCAGTCATGAGAACTGAGAAATACTTCGACATTTTCCTGAGAGCTTCAATAGTTATTTGATGATCAAAAGATCAATCGATAGAAAAATGTTTTGGCTTTGTCAGATAAAAATAAGATCAAGTATATTTTCATGAAAAAATGGCAAAAGGCTGCTTTTTGGCAATATCTTCTTGTTGTGTAAGTTAACCATGACTTTAAGTAGCTTTGGTTGTGGACTGTTGAATATGCATGTTTTACTATTTCTTGACTTTTATGAAAGCTTACGAAAATAACTGTGATTGATTATGATTGTAATTACAATATATGATCTAATCACTAAAAAACTTAAATCTAGAGGATGTGATTCAACTCAAATGTCTGTTTTCTACCTTATATGGAAATACAGATTAAGAATGGAAATTAACTCAAAAATCAAGGTAGGAAAATCCTTCAGAGTTTGATGCAACTTTGTGTACACCCCATTTTGACTAAGTGGAAAAATTTGGGTGCTTTTATATTTGGCCTGTACCTCTGTGCTACCAGTCAATGCACAGTAACCTAAAGGAGAAAAGACAAATCTTAAGAGACACCGTTAATCACATTCAAACCATTCACAAGGAGAAGGGGGACAGAAGAAAGAAAAATAGAAAGGGCTTACTTACAAAAATACTTAACTTTCTACATATGGGAAAACACATACTATGCCGTTTAAGATAAATGTATCAGTTAAGTCTAAATCAAGGTAAAGAAAACTTATTCCAATGTTGAAAGTCTAATGGTTTTAGTAAAAGAAAGTGTTTATACTATTAAAGATTATGTAATGATTGTTACTGGTGCAATACATCATGTTAAATTCCAATGACAAACCATTCTGGGTTTCTCCCAACAGAGAATGAATGGGGTTTTGGAGGAAGAGCAGAAATACATGTTGTGGGTCAGTGGCCTCTGCATCATTGCTATGTAGGACAAATGCAGATGAGACAGCTATGACTGTAACTCAGTAGGCAGAGTCTGACACCAACACTGCCGGTGGCACGGGACTGATTCCCAGTGAGGCCATCCATGCTTAAAGTGTCGGCACATGCCATATACTGATGATACGTTTATGACTTATCCAGACAAACTCCTCTGAGGTATTAAAGTCTATCATTTCTATTGTCAGGGAACACAATGAAATATTTATGTGGTGTCAAATGACACATTAAACGTTTTTTTTTTAAATTACTCCCTTGTTCCTACGATAACAGTACTTCATTTTCATACATTCAGTGGATGAGATTAAACCTGCCTCCACGAAGGACAAATATCCTCAAAGATGCTTCAACTGTTCTCAATGTGCCAGTTACATGTTATGATAAAGTGCTGTACTTTTTGGAGCACCTACTTTCCTGCAACCTTCCTTTTTCTTTGTCAGGTAAGGCGTCCTTTTGCATCCAAGAGCACTTTTTAACAGCTTTCCAATAAACTAAAGTCAAACTAAGTTTCATTGGATAGATTTTCTAGTAAAATATGTAGCTGTAGTGCTACAACAAGGCTACTGTGGAGATGTGACACATTTTGAAACACACTTTTCTTCTTTTTAACTTTAATGGTTTAAATTACATAAAACTTTTGGAGTGATTGATCATGCAACAGAAATTTAATTTAATTTGACTTGCTTAAAGCAATCATGCTAAAACTAGGCTCGAAAGCTATGTGATTATGTCACATACAGTAGCACATAGTTTGCGTTTGGGAAAACTGGCAAACCCCTGTCTTTTTAACTGTAGTATTTGGAAGACACATCATGTTGTGCAGTTCAATGTGAATAATGTCCTTATAAAACTGAGAAGACAGTGCAGCTACAGCTACTAATTCTTGACATATCCTGTAATAAATCTGGATTTATCACAATGTTCCTCTGTGGTTTCATCATATATCTGAGGGCACTCACATCTGCTATGCAACTAAACATTGATGTAGTTATACAGTAATATAATTAGCCCTACAGGGATAGTCAACAGACAAAACAGTGTATTTAGAGGAATAGCAAAGTCGGGTGTTTGATGATGACCCTGTCAATTAGATCTCGTAGTATATGTATCTATGAAACTGGAACAGCTCCACAAGGTCATGAAGGACATTGCAAAGATATCATCTACTACTGTTTAATGTGAGCAAATTACATGTACCGCTGAACAAATGTATAACCTTCACATAAACTGGAGGTATAGCAATCAAGCTTGTTGAAGAATTTGAGCACTCCAGTCTCAGTTTTATTTTCTGGATGTATCACATTATAGTTTCCATTTAATGCAAGATGTAATGACTTTGTATGGGTTTCACTTCACATGCTTTAGTGCTTTCAGTGCTTTGTTTGTTTACTATGTGTCTTCACCATGCAGAGAATTTCTGTGAAGTGTCATGTTGTTTTAACTCAATTGAACATCTGGGGATGAAAGGGCTTTTTTTTCTCTTTGGGCCAGAATAGTTTGTCATGAGATTTAAGATGGTAAGGTATGGAGAGGGGAGAGAAAAAACGGGATCAGCTTTTACCTCGGGGCCTCTGCTTCTCCGCATCATAGATCATTACCACCTCTGTGACCTTGAATGGGACAAAGGGAAACAGTGGCTCCATTTAGAAAAAAACAGACAGGGTCCCTTCTTATTCCAATTAAATATTCTGCCACAATTTGGAAAAATAATTAATTGTCCTATCCCATCCCTCTAAATTTTTACACTGTAGTATTGACCCTGTTCAATGTCACATCCATTCAAGCAGTCTTAATGACGATATAAGCTGACTTGCATTATGCACTTGGCAATACTCACCACTCCGAATCTATTGAAATAGTCCCTGAGTTCAGGCTCGCCGCAGTTATGGGGGATTCCACCTACAAATATCTTCTTTGATTTATTGCTATCAGCTTTGCTGCCCTTCTGAAAGAAAACAGGGAGTGTATGGATTTCAATGTCTGTTAAAGAATCACTCTGGGAAGGGGCCAGTTAGCCATCATCTATTCAGACAGTGCAGAAGAAATTAGGTTCTCCTCTTGCCCTCGGGTATAATTCTTAACATGTCATGTCAATGCAAACACTGGTCTCCACAGATCAGAGAACACAGCTTCCTCCACTTACTCTCAACCACGAAGCATTTCAACACTGCTGTGCACTGCACTCATGCTATAAAAGGCTAGAGGGGGCTTACGACAACAATGATTTTTACCAATTACATCTTCTGCTTTTGTTAGTGAAACATTCAGCACCAACTACATGACTTAAACTCAGTGAAATGACTTCCAGCAGCACAAAGAGGGCCTCATTTATAAAATCCTCTAACATACAGAGCCTGAGCGTACAGCCAAATATCTGACTTATAAAATGTTTTATTGACAGCAAAGGCACAATAACTAAAATCTTGGCTGCCCAATGGGACAAAACGACTATAACAGATCTGCAGGGGCTTGATAGTATTGTTGATTGACCCACAAATTACCCAAGTTGGTGCAGAGATTTCTTCTGCCTGGCAAAAAAAAATCACTGCTGAAAGCTACTTTCTGTATTCTAGTAGCTTACAAATCTTCTTGTGTTTTCACAGTTTTACACTTGCAAGAACATATTTTATCTACCAAGGCTCGAATTAGTTGTAAACTTAAAAAAAAAAAAAAAGATAACTGCGTTGAAATCAGCAACGGTAATGCAAGATGTTTTAGTAATTCCAATATTTAGAGTGGTCATACAGGCCTATGACATCCTCATGAGTCATTTTTCTAACATCTGGGAAATTGTGACCTTATTATGTGTCAATCCCAGGCCAGTGTAAGCTGTACCAGAGATCTGCTGATATTGCTGCAGTCCCTTGGTCACAAATAGAGGTCAATACAAGTCATAGATTCTTTAATGCTTCTGTGATTTTTCAAAGCCCCAAACTAATTTCTTGGATTCTCAAAGGTATGAAGCCTGTGAAATGTGATCTTTAAAATAAAAATCACACTCGTTGGAGGAAACAAACAATCTGAAGTTGAGAATTAGGTCAAACGTCAGAGTGATTTTATAAATGAAGCTCAAGGTCTTTTCATTGCCCATGAACAGATACCAGAGTTCAACCTAAAAGAGGAGGACAGGGCAGAGAGACTGACAACCTTATTCCATCAGAAACACCTAAGCTAACCTTCCCAGAAGAAATCAGATTCCTCTTACCCAGCCCTCCTTGGTTCGAGACTTTTCAGGTTGCATTCCTCTAGGAGTGCATGGCTTCGGGTCAATCTGACAGCAGAGAGAGAGAAATGTTTGCCTCAAATAACCTTCAAATGGTCATTTTAACTGCTTCCATTTCAATAAAATCAGGTCAACATAAATACTGACATACATTCTTTTGGGTATGTGCCCAATAAAATGTCATTCCCTTCTCTGTCAATGGGACAAATGAGGCAAAATGTAATTCATACGGGAGCTGACAAACGGCACAATAAATGCAGAGGGAAAACTAGATTAACAGCTTGCATCCTGTCAGTCATCCCAGGGAAACCCATCTTCAACTGCCAATTTAGCCGATTTGTCTTTGAACAGGTAAGTCTTGTTAGGCAAACAAATGTTAGTCATTGCAAAGTACATCATACACACTATTGGCTGCAGGCAGGTACGACCGAAACCAAAACTGTATTTCTCCTTGAATAACTTCTAACTACTGCGGATGATGAAATACAGTTAGCTTTTCACTTTGCTCACACAAAGCGCAGGAAGATTACTCAGGCTGATTTGACTATCGGGTCCTTTGATTTAAAATACTCACATTTCTTCCATCAAGATTATGCGGCTTTGTCTCCAGAACAGTCCGTACACAATTGGGGTCTTTGAATTTGACAAAGCCGAAGCCCCGCGACTGATTTGTAGTTTTGTCCTTCATGATGACACAATCTACTACTTCCCCATATTGTGAGAAGTAGTTTCTAAGCGTTTCTGAGGAAAAGACAGAAATTAAATAACATGGAGCTGCATAAGAATAAGCAAGGAATCATGCAATAATACTGCAAATGTGTAATTAGCCTCATCAGCACAAAAAATGGAGTCATGACTTTTAGACGTCATGCTTTCATCATGATAAATGTACTATGAAAATATCTTCAGTGTTTTAACCTGCAGTAAAACTGTTAAGACTAAAACAGGCGTAGAGAGAAACAAAGCAGCGGCGGCACTTCATTAAGGAGTACTAAAAGTCATTCAGTGACCTTGTTGTATTTTATGCCAGAATAGTGCCCATGTTTTTTAATGCAAGAAAACAAACATAAAGCCACATTCAAATCACATATTGACAATCCTGAAGAGCAAACAAACCATTGACCCACTATCATCTTCCATAGCAACACACATTCAAGTAACTGCTGCAATGCCAGCACACGCCCACAGAAGCAAGGCGTGCAAGTTTGAACAAATGAGGAGTCACTTTGGTGAGAGTTATCGTAATTGTTTTTCTCATTGCTGAAAAGCCCTGGGGCATCACCGAGGAAACAAGCTCAGAGTTACGTAGCACTGTGGTTCAGATCTTAATGTTAACAGTGGCTGCTAACACAGACAAGCCCTTGTGCAAAGTTACACAATGGTCAACCGAGCATGAGCCAGTAAAGCACATCTGACAAACCACGCTGACTCAACTCAGTCCTGAATGAGAGGAGAGTTTATACACAGACCCGATGTATGTTGCGTAGTGTAGACTCGACTAACAGTGTCTGCGATTTGCAACAGAGCATCAGTAAACATGAAACGTGAACCAAGTGCTGTTACATTATCCCCTCAAGTTAATAAGTTAAATGTTATCTTATGCAAGGGGATATGGATGCACTTTACATTAGCAGCTGTAATCATGGTAATCCACAGGGCATCACCGTTATACAAAATCTACCATGCTTCTCAAATACATACGTGTTAATGTTAACCACAGATGCATATTTACTCTAAATATAACAAAACATTTATTTCAGTCACATAAAACATTATCTGCTTAACCACCAGAGCCGTTATTAAATGATAATTATAGCCACAGACCAGGTCACACACCGTAAAAACAACATAACTCGGGCTAATACCACCCAATACTATGGTTTTACTTGAACAAAATCTTCCAGATCTACAATTCATACCATAGATAAGTGCTCCCTACTTGGGGCTTGACAATCTGTGAGTTTATTCAGACTTAGGTTTCCAAACAAGCAACCAGCCACATCCTCCAGTCTGACAACAACAAAAAAAAAATCCACGCAGCTACAAAAGCTTCATCCTGGCAGATTTCTGTTAAATAAAAAAAAAACTTAGCACATGAAATGTCTGATCTTTCACAGATTAGAAACTGTGACTTACCTTGTGTGGTACTCCAGTCCAATCCACCCACAAAAAGTTTCCTGTTATGAGTGGAAAAAAAAACAGCATCAAGTCAGTTATTGATCATCACAATAAGTCAGAGAAAATGATAAACTGCAGCATCAATACAACACTAATCCAAAACGCATGTTAAACAGCATAGAATTTTTTTTTTGCCGAGGCAGAGACCTTGAAAAGACTTAAAACACACAAGTCTTAGAGGAGCTGATTGCAATTTTCAGAAGCATAACAAGACTCCAGCTGACTAAACAGCCAAGTACACAGATATTACACAACATGAGGCAACGCGCCACCAAAGCCTCACTGCTGCAGCATGGGGAGACTCACACAACTACAGTTTAAATGCCCCCTGTTTCATGTGACTCGTGTTTAGGTCCAGTCCTGGTCGTGGATGTCACTTTAGTCCTCCAACGCTGACTGCAATGGCCTCGACTATAAAGGTCTTTTTATGAACCTCCTGCCACGTAAGTTACTCCGGGACAGAGCCATGGCGTTTAGCAAGCTAACACAACACTGAGCTTACTCCAGAAGCTGCAGCAGACATACATACACACACACACATACACACACCACCACTACCGACTCCAGCTTTCGCCACTCAAAGCCCGAGTGCTCTCCAGTCGGAGCGGCGGAGAGGAGAGCGGCTGCCCGGCTCCCTTCATGCGGACCGGTGAACTCGGGTGCTGGAAGTTTAATGGCAGTTTAAACGGCACCGCTCTTACTATAGCTAGCGAGTTGATTAACGCTTCAATAATGTCACCACTATGTTTAAATGACAAATGTAGTGCATGGGACAGAAGCGGAGGGTTGGTGCAGACGAGGATGCTCCATCCTCCGGCAGTGCCCGCTAAATGTCCTCGCATTGGCGAAGTCGAGAAGAGGAGACTTTCGCTTCGCTGGCAAACGTTAGCCAAGCTAGCTCCGCTGCACCGAGCTAACTGAAAACAAGACTGAAATAAGTAACTACACTTTCACATGTTATCCTGGCAAGCAAAGTGGCAGTGCTACGGACAAACGTGACACCTTTTCCCGCAAATAATAACAGCAACAACTGAGGCACTTCAATGATTACTTTCACTTTTTGCCCGTCTTTCTACGGGCTAGCCATCTCGCTAAGTTACTACAGCTAGCTTAGCCCGCTAGCTTAGCGTTAGCTGTCAAATGACAGCTTCACCAGAGAGCGCGCTAACTATGAGTTACAGAGCTTTTTACACTTTGATGCGTCCGCAGCAGAAGGCTTTGTTAAATTGATCTTACCCGACTTCATCTCCGACTAAGTTGTTGTTCATTTCTGAGGCTAGAGCGGGGGACTGTAGGAGCTGTGACCGGCTTATTGCTTCAGTGCTGCCCCTCTCAGACTGAGAGCGGAGGAAGGTCACTCCGCTTTTTGGTTCAAACTGTTCTGCGCAATGACGACGCTGCAGGGGGCAGCGGCCTTTAAAGGAACATTACACCCAACCAAACGCTCCATTTACTGTTTTAATTATCCCAGGGGCAGCTAAGTGTTTAAAGCCCAGAGGTCCTTTTATTCCGCAGCTTGTTCAATAAACATCCCTATCAGTCAGACAGCTCTTACAAGCAAAACATGAGCAATGAAATGCTATGAAATGATGGCAGACGAAAAGTATTTGATCAACAGCTAAACTGATATGCACTGCAAAGAAATAAAACATCTGGCCAAAGATGGATTACCACCTGGGCAACAACTGCACTTACATCTGAATAACTGTAACTTAAAGCTGGGGTTGGTGATCCTGTTCAGAAACATGTTTTGTTATACTGGGTGAAATGGCCCTTCTACCTTCTGAGTAATCAATACATTATGTATTCAGAAAAAGGTCAGTCCTCTGTGGCAGCTGCAGGACTGACAAACCTCCGACCAATCCACGCTCTTCACACCGAAGAGCAAAAACCAATCAGATGCCTTCATGTCTGGTTCTGTCTCCGCCCCCCTCGATCCCTGTCTCTGACGCCTGTGCACAATCTTCACGTGTTGCTGTTGCAGGAAGAAATCAGCCTACAGAGTTACAGCAGAACAGATTTCATGCTCATTTATGAGCAGTGGCTGAGAAAATGCAGCCCCAGTTACTACTTCCAGCATTACTTGTAACGGCTCGCCCCGAGAAAAAGGCAAGGAGGAGAAAGCCGTAAGCTGAAAAGGCTGCTAACAAAAAGGCTCTGGATAAAGCCAGATGTCTAGCCAGAGTAAACATGGGTGTTGCTTTTGTGGAGACAACTGAGGGATTTGAAGGGCCTGAAAAATGATGCTGAGGTTGCTCTCTTTCTGTTGGACAGGTAATTAAATGCTTTGCTTCGGGGAGGATTTGTTATTTTTATGAAATGTGTAACTTTTGCTAACGTAGCTACTTTTGTAGCTTGTATTAGCCTAATGCTAATATTAGCTTCTCTGTGGGTTTAAAACGGGTCGGTGACGCTGGTATTGAATAGATTATAGTATATATATATATATATATATATATATATATATATATATATATATATATATATATATATATATATATATAGCACTCCTCCTGCCGCTACTTATTTTCGTGCGGTGCGCGTTCCAGTTTGTGGGGGCGTGGCTTGGACGTACACACTGACGGGAGGGGGAGGAGGGGGGGGGGAACTCAGAGGAGGTGCTGTCTTCAAATCTTGCTAGCTCTCCAGGATTACCAACCCCAGTTTTAAAGCACACACCACTTGGGGCTCTCTCACTGGTCCTCCATCCTCTCACCTTGTGGTCCTGGTCTTGTGGAGATAAAATCTAGTTTCTGCTGCAACCAGCTTTTCATATTTTCTTTAATAATCAATCGATTGCTCAGTGTGTAAAAATAGTGAAAATGAAATAATTTAGCTGTCACGTAGGCCTATAGTGGGAGTCAATAGGAGCCCCGGGGGAACCTCAGGAGGTTAATCCAGCCATGCGTGTGGCCTGATTATTAAACTCATGATGGGATAGAAAGGAGAGAATATAATGTGTTAAAGAAAATCAGCCAGAAGCATTCAATCCATAAGTCCATAGGAAAACATTATATTGAGCAACATCTTAAACAACATCTCCTCTTCCAGACCTGCTAATGGGAAAAAAAAAACATTTACAGTATAAAAGTATGCACAAAAATAATTCAAACACACAATGATACATACATACACAATAGATAAATTAGTGTAGCTGCATTCGAGAAAACAAAGTGTGCCACATTAAAGTTTCCCAGTGAGCATCCAAAGGTCAAAGGTTACTTTCCTTTTAGCATCAAAGTGCCTACAGTTGATTTTATGTCAATTCAATCATTACTTTTAAGAGGAAACCCGTAATGTAGTGTGAATGTACTTTGTACTTCACTTATTTATATATACGTCTTGACATTTGCGGTGGTAACGAGCCTTATTCATTTACTTTTCTTACCACTATTTATTTAGATTAGATTTTTCCAAGTGTATTATTATTTACTTCTCCAAAAAAGCAGTTTCTCCATTTTTCAATTTAAACACAAATCTTTTCAGTAAAAGAAAAAAAAATGTGTTAGAATATGTTTTTTTTTTTTTTTTTGGTGAACGCAGCAACTATGGCACATAAACTACTAAGGTTGACTTCACCTGCTGCCAAGAAGATCTCTGTTAATGTGAAGACTCACAGTGTGAAACTTGAGCACATTTGCACACGTTGCCAAATTATAGTAATTCACGACATATGCAAAGTCAAATATGTAGCTTACACTCTGTGACATGACTGAGGAACCAATTAATAAAAATAGCAATAGAAAGGCGTCCATGTTGGGTTTATTCCCAGAGCCTTCACAGAGATCCCAGTGCGAATCACGAGTGTCAGAGTGAATTCACCCTCTCATTCAGTTTAACGTTTGTCTCTGGTTGATACTCTCGTCTCTATTTATCACTTTCATATCATTTTTAGAGGACAAAATGAGGGCACACATCAGCTTGTCATGATTTATAACAGACTCTCCACTGGGACTGAAGCCCATCAAACATTTTTTTTTTAAAATTACAATATATGCATGGAAAACAGCCTGATCTGGACTCTCTGAGGAAACTGGCCCATGTGAAATGAGCCCTGTTTTGTTAATAAAGACTCAAAATGGAGCTGGAAGAGGAGAAAGCAATGTCATGTTGTTGGTGTGATCACCTGATGTCCTCTGGATCGTCACTGACTCTCCTCGTCTCTGGTTACATGTTAGACTGGGTTATAATCATCAATCCAGACTCAGGGCTGTCAAATTATGTTCAGGTGTTTCTCATGATAATTTAGATTTTTTTTTTTTTTTTTTTTCCAAAAACGGTGCAAACAGAGCTTTCTCCATCTTTTTGAGCCAGATCAGATATTTTTCTTCACATGCGACACAGATCCACGGTTTTCAAATCTTTGGTTCACTTTTTTAAGAAAGAAAAGTTCAAATCTTATGTGGATATTCAGGCTACAGATCAATGCACATCCAATGGCAGTTGATGTAAAAGGAAGACTGTAATGAAAGTCAATCTTGCATCAGCCGTGTGACATAATCATATCATAAATCCGAGGACTCTCATTGCCAAAAAAAAAAAAAAAAAGAAAGAGTCAGTGAAAGAACAGCTCCCTCTCCCTGTTGTCTGTAATACAGCAAGGCAGCACGTTTCCCTCCAAATCTGAGCCAATGGCACCAAATCCACTGAGGAGATGCTGTCTTAAGGTAAGGTCTGTTTTTCCTTCATCCTTGCGCCAAGGCATCTTTCTAGCTTTTCAAGATGAATGAGCACAAGTGAAGTGATTTGTGTAAGCATTACTTAATGATTTACGCTGCCTTGTCCATAAAATGAAGACACATTTTACTCACAGATAAACACAAAACTGAAAAGCACATCAACACAGACACAGCATCAACACAGTGTCCCTGTTACTCTGGATCCACAGAACAAGAACAAGCTTTTTTAAATGTACATGTTTGATCTCTAATTGAACTGTAAATATATTATGTAGTATAATATATATATCTTACAATAATCATCTACTAATTATGGCGGCTACATGGTTTGACATGCATAATCTAGTTCAAATCTAGTTAACATGATCAAATAGGATAAAACTGCTGCTTATTCCTTTGTTACTGCTGCAAAACCTGAAGAGTGTAACAACCTATAATCTCTGCAAACTGCTCATTTTGGTTGGGCAGACAGCAGGTTGAGTATTTGTAGGTGGAGTTTACCAGGTTACCTGAGGGTAAAAAAGGATAAATGCCAGCTTTAAACAGACTGAGTTGACTGAGCGTACTTGTCTGAGACTGACAACTGCTTTAAACTGTAATTTACTGTTAAACCTGTGACAGTCTGGCTCTAAGATACTTTAGCTGGCTTGTTTAAAGTGCTTAACCCTAATAATTAGGCAAACAATTGCTGTTTAAAGAAGAACGTGTGGATCAAGTGTCTTGACTCGTCAAATATACATATATATATATATATATATATCTTACATATATATATATATATATATATATATATATATATATATATACATATATATATATATATTCTACATAATATTATATAGTATATAAGTATCTATCATATATCATTTTATATCATGATTTCATGATCTCAATCAGCTGAGTCTCTTGCTTGCTGCTTGTCTTGGCACATTTCCACAGTCTGTGATGCTGTGAACAGATGTGAGAGTGTAAACCATCCCACATCATGGAGAGTAGGATGCTGTAAAGACCAGAGGAGCGCATTCAGCCAGAGACTCACAATGACTAAGTGCTCCTGGACGCCACAGGAGGTCCTTCCTTCCTGTGGCGTCTGGTTATACAACCACCCAGTTACACAATTGCTTCTTTCTGCACAGTATTCTGCTATTAAAATCCACTGTACTCTCTTTTATACACACCTTTCATACCGTCGCACATAATGAATAAATTACTCGAAATCGATTATCAATTGTTTGTTGTTTGTTAGTGGGTTTTGTAATGATGTTGTAATGACTATATTGAGCATTCATGGGGTTGAATATCAATACGTTGATGGGCGACACAGCTGCTCTGCTCCTCTCACAAGATGGTGTCCAGTTTAAAGAGGAACCATTCAGGATTTTTACCTTTACCATGCTACATTTTTACCTTATTAAACAGCTTTGGAGTAATTGTGATGGTTAAATAAATGACTTGTATCTTGTTACGAGGAAGAATGGAGGCCCTCTGCCTTCCTCCGAGCGTCTCTTGGTTGAAAACCAACCTTGCAAGATCAGAGCCTCCGACCCGGTGTTCCAGCTCTCGTCTCTGCGGCACTGCAACACAAACCCGCCTCATAACCCATGATCTCTTGTTTATGACAGATAAGACTACGCAACTATACATGTCATAACATCGTATATGATATATAATGTTATGTAGTGCTCTATTGATTGCTTTCTGGTCAGCTTCATTGAAAACAAATGCACATGGCCGGAAGGAGGAGGGTTCGCTAAACAGCGGAAAAGCGACCAGACCTGCATAGTTCCCCTTTAACGTTTGAATTTGTACACTTCAGATTTGGATGTCACTCAGTCATAATCGCCACTAGGGGACTAATATGGTTTTCCAATGAGAAGGACACCATCATGCCTAATTTGTGTTTTAAACTCAGAATGATGCATCATAAACTCTAACACTTTTAATCCAGGAGAATAGAAAAAGAAAAGCAAAACAGATTTTTCTCATGAAAGACTAACAATCTGACAAGTTGCTATAACCTTGTACCACTGTATTGCCTTATTTTGAAATAACTTTTACTCTTATTTTAGCCACTAAATCACATTGAGGAAAATGTGAGTCACATTTATAGTGTTACAACTTCTGTGGGTGAAATCGTCTGGAATGTAAATTGAAAAATATAGAGGACCTCTGCACTCAGTGATAATGAAAGGAGGGGGTTATCTGGCTGAGCTGTGGAAGTCAATCTTCTGACCTTTGACGCTGATAACTGGACGTCACCTTTAGTTTGAGGTTGATGGTGAATTGCTGAGGACGGCAGCGGCGACAACAGTTAAAGAGCAATGCAGGAGAAAACAGAAGATGCTGTGTTTTCAAAAATGTACATAGTGTGATAAAGTGCGTTTTTTCATTTGGGCCCTTCTGAGTGAGTGGGGATTTTACAACATTCAAAGTGAAGCAAAACTAAGACATAGGAGGATCACTTTGTTATTGATATACTAAAATATATGCAAATTCATATTTGGATACCATCGAGCAGACCTCTTGGCTGTCGTCTGAGTTGTTGAATATGAAATGTAGCCTGCTGCTGTTTTTATCTACTTTATTTGACTCTAATTTTAGTTTAGTTAGTTTAGTTTACATTTAAATTTACTCATTTGAAAAATGATTTTATCCAAAGTGATCAGTGTGCTTGCTCAAGGACACTCTAATGTGTTTATTTGCTCGTCTGTCTCCTTACTTAATCCAAGGTAGGTGGAAAAAAGGATAAAAATGTGAGTAAAAATGAGTTATGTACCTGATGCCAAGTGCACATATTCATAAGGCATGGTTTCATGCACATTAATAACAACATGGGTCTTGGATAGTTTTTAAAATATTTTGCAGTGGTTTAGCCTTCATGCGGGTTTGAGAAAAGCTAATGAGAAAGCAGCAAATGCATGATCACGTTCCTGCTTTAGTTTAGACTTTGGACCAGTTCCTGTCCTCAGTACAAGGGTCTTTATTGTAGTGTGAAGGGTTAACAACTGTGTAATGTTTTGTAAGTCGTACCATGCAAATCCTCTACAAGCACTGTGACAGAAATCAATGTAAATTAGTCAGGTTTTCACTCTTATCGGTGCCTGAGTGGTCCTGCAATTCAATATCAGCATTTACCAAAGTGAGATATTTCCTGGGACTATAACTCATCAAATGGTTTCAAATGGGCTTTTTGGGGTCTGTGACATGACAATACTTGAGAACCACGGAATAAGAGTAATGGTTTATTGTTTCCAATGTCAGGCAGCTGTGGTTGCGGCATGAATGTGAGTTTCTATGGAAATAAGTGCGAATGAAGAGGCTCGTATAGGAGTGGTAGGTGGATGAAAACCTGCAATTTGATGAGGACATACTCAGCTTTCACCTAATGGGAGTGAAGAGGATGGGTAACCGGGGTAGAGGGGCTGTGAAGATGGTCAGGTGATGCATTTTTGACCGTGACACTGTCTCATTGTGCTGTGACTCATGTAACACACAAGGCTGAGTGACACTGAAAAACAGACAAATTCTGGTTTTATAGAGGGCTGTGGGCCTCATTTAGAGGTTGTCAGTCATTTTTAAGCCACACATTTGACTCCTTTAGTACAGTGATATCCTAAAATCCAGTTTGATTTGGACAGCAACTTATGAATATTCAGATTATTTTTCGAGTGAAATCACTGTTTTAGATGTATTACTTGACTGATAAAAAAAAACAGCAGATGTTCTGCAGTAGTAAATTTAAAGTGATGATATGGCACATAATGCTAATTTTATATGATGGCATTAGGTCTGCAACATCCGAGCAGAAATAATATTTGCACACCATTTACCCACAGAGGAGGATGTGGCAGCTGTGCACTTGAAACAGGTGTATTTATTTTAGGGCAGGGACACAGTTATGAAGTTTTCAAGAGGTAGATTAGTGAAATAAGAAGTGATTTCATTAATCTAGTGATTGCAAAAATAATCATCTATTCTCCATAACCGGTTGATCAGGTTGCTCAGATGATGTTATGCAACAGTAACAAATGCACATGTGTGAATAAGATCCAGTGCAATTGGGTGAGTTCAGCTGTCCCTGCTAAGAGCAGAAAAAAATGAAGAGGTCTCACTCTGCCTTTTGATCTGGGTACAACATCCAGGTCTACTCTTGCTGATGGTTAAAGCTAATGCAGAAGCTGCAGGACATATTGCAACAAGATGATGTCAATTCAGTACATTTGTTTAGCAGTCTGAATCACTGTCGGCACTTTCATCGACATTTAGTACAGTGGCTCTGAGAGCTTAACACTTAACACACATGTTATGAAAACACGTGCAAATGTGCAGGACAATTTGGCAAGCTGTAAAACTCACAACACAATTAAAGTGCTTCTAGGGGCACAAAAACGATGGACCCAGCTTTTGTTCAATGCTTCTTGAGATTGGAAGTTATTGACATCTATATTGCACAATTCAGATACTATTACAAACGTTAGCTTTGCCTTGGATACATAAATGTAGGCTATACAAGGTATTTAGTTTGATGTTTATGTCAGAGGCCTACTGGGAGTTCGACAAGCTGAGAGGCACATTTGTCCATTCACAGTGAGGAGCTGTCATGAAGCAACTTCACCATAATAATTTAATCAGGTTTTCTAAGTTACAGTTACTTAAACAGAAAAACAAGGACTAGCTTAGCATGTCTGTTAGCATCACAGAGGGACCACCTGTGCCAGAAGAATACACTGTAAATGCAGAGCCACTTATTCACCACTGAGTGACTCCTCCTGTCTACAGAGGATCTCGGCCGCCGTCGTCAGCTCGGGGTCCCTCGGCATGTGTGTGTGCTTTTGACCCGTAGTGAAACTCCAGCAGTGTCAGCACTTCTGAACCCGATATAAACCGCCTCCTCCTGCCTTTCACCCTCTTCTGTCCTCCAAACAGTTTACCAGAACCAAACAACAACCACTGCCTCCTCCACAACAACACAAAATGACCACCGCTGCACAGCCCATTTTCTCCAAGGGAGAGGACTGCAAGGCCTCGTGGCACGACGCGAGCGCTGGATACAATGAGACCGACACTCACCTGGAGATCATGGGCAAGCCCGTGATGGAGCGCTGGGAGACCCCGTACATGCACTCCCTGTCCACCGTTGCAGCCTCAAAAGGTAAAAGTGACAGTTTGAGGAAGTGGGATGACAGTGGATCCATTATCGGACGGCATATTCATCTACGAGGCTATGTCCGATAATGGACGTATTAAAGAAAATCAATTTCCATTCATTGTTAAACATCATTCTTAATGATTTTGTCACAAGTTAGTCATATATACCACTCCAAATTTATCTGGCAGGTTAAATAATTTCAGTGTACTTGTTCTCTGCATTTTACTACAGAATATAGAGTGAAAATATGAAAAATTTAAAGAGAGGAAAGAGTATAAAAATCCAATTTTATCTACTCTCTTACACTGTCAAAGGTTTGGAAAACAAATCAACTATGTTTGATTGAAAGTGAAAAATCACAATCAATCTTTTATATGCATGGGTGAAAAAATAATGTTGAGTGTCAGTTTTTGAGGTTTTGCATATGTGTGCATTTTTTAATAACTGATTTGCACAACACGTGTGAATGTGAGTGTGAGCGGCAGCGTGGTGCTCAGTGAGTACTAGAGCAGCTGTTAGACCACTCATGAGGACTGGACAAGAAGTCTGCAGGGGGGGGAAACAGCTCATCTGCTCATAGCTTTATGTGAAAATAGACTGATCCACACACACCCTCAGAGACATGTGGGAAGAGAGCGAGTATGTGCACCAAGAAGTGTCTGCACAATATTGCAAGAATGCAATGAATGTTTTAAATCACATGTTAATTTTGAATGAAAAAAAGAAACATTTTATTTCAATTATATGGATGTGTTTTGCTAAACCACAGAATTTCTGCAAGTATATCCAAGATACCTTTATTTGCTCACAGAAGCATATCTAGATTCATAATTTCAGTTCAGATATCCATCAGTTTTTTTAAGAGTTACTTTGCACAATTAGTTCATTTGACATAACAGTTTTATCTAATACATCCATTTATTCATTGTATTTTTATTTGCACAGAGGATGTGAACATAATTTGCACAAATTTTCAAGAGTCTATACAAAGATGAAAAAAGAATTAAATCCATTAATACTGGACACCTGATTTTAAGCCCAGTAAATCATTATGAAGGGGACAGCAACAACAAATAGCCTTTAGTCCTCATCTATTTATATGCCTCTCTGAAATGAAACCCTTTGGCCTGTCTGTTCAACCACATGTTACAACCAGCTGGCCGTCCCTCCACACCCAGCAGAAGCAGAAAACTTAAACCAAACAGTAAAACTCATGGCAACATTAACAGAGAGTAAAAAAAAAAAAAAAAAAAAACACTCAGTGATGGATCAAAAATAATGCTATGGCTGTGTTAATGAAGTCAAAACACCTGTTTCAGATGAGGTGGGATTGAAGCATTTGCTGTTTTTAAAGAAACACTGAAATATCTCAGCAAACTTGTGTGATTTTCTTGTTTGGTTTGCTTTTGTTCTGATCTCTCTGGTAGGCGGTCGGGTTCTGGAGATTGGTTTTGGCATGGCCATCGCCGCCACTAAAATCGAGTCTTTCCCCATCGAGGAGCACTGGATCATCGAGTGCAACGATGGCGTCTTTGCCAGACTGGAGAACTGGGCCAAGTCTCAGCCCCATAAGGTCAGCAGGCTGTGACTGATACACATTATCACACATGTTGAATGGACCAGCGATTACTGAGCTGTCATTTGTGCTGCTGCAGGTTGTCCCTCTGAAAGGTCTGTGGGAAAATGTTGTTCCCACCCTGCCAGATAACCACTTTGATGGTAAGAAACTACACTTAGGCAAACATGTGCTGAGGTAAGCAGCAGGTCCAAATCACAGAAATCAGTTTAGATAGTCTTTTGTAAATGAAGCTTCCAACATTACACCCTGACTTGGCCATTAAAATCCACATTACTCATGTAAAAATGCATCATCCATATTCTCAAGTCGGAGTGACAGATGAATGCAGCCTAAGGTATTTTTACATTTCTCTCACTGAGACAACAAGGAAAACCTCTGTGCTCTGCTGACACTGTCCCTTCTCTCTCAGGTATCCTATATGACACATACCCTCTGTCTGAGGACACTTGGCACACTCACCAGTTCGACTTCATTAAGGTAGGTTGTTAAAGTCCACAGTGACTCACACACAGGCTGTGGTATGCAAAGATTAAAATTATGGATGAAGATAATCACCGAATGCTTGAAATTGTTTGCATGAATAGTGGATTAAACGTTGTGTCTAATAGTGGAAAACATGCATCAATATATGCAAAATATGAACTGATGGACAATTGCAGAGTTTATTGTGTAAAGATATCAAAACCCACCACAGTCTATCCGAGCAGACAGATCCTGTACAATACCAGACCAGTTTGTCTGCTTTAGGTCTCAATGGGGCTGAAAGACTGATTGTTTTGTTGGTGTGTGTGTGCAGGGTCACGCTCACAGGCTGCTGAAACCCAGCGGCGTCCTCACCTACTGCAACCTGACCTCCTGGGGCGAGCTGCTCAAGACCAAATACGACAACATTGAGAAGATGTTTGAGGTCGGTCACCTTCATCATCTATTTTTTACACAGTGTCTGCTATACACTAATCATTACATTCCTGTGTACTGAGCTGCTTCACTTCTGTTGTCCACCAAAAAAACCCAAATCTTTTGAAGTAATGTTGTCACAAGCCAGGATATACTTTCAAATCTGCTTCAAATTCATCAGCTATCTTCATTTTATTGCAACCACTGGTTTTCATAGGGATTAGATGACAACATTTTGTCCTGGAGGTGACCTGCATGTTTATTTTTAAGAACTGAATCATCATAAATATCAGTGTAATCATTATGTCACTGGCACTGGTTGACATGTACTTGCAGGTATTGTACCTGTGAATCAACAACATGTGAATATGGAGTTAGATTTTTCTCCCTGTCTTGCCACACAGCACTGTTTAGACTCATATTACGTGCTGTGATAATTTCAAGGTGAATGATAAGCACGATCCAGGTCAGAGAGGCTGATAAAGCTGTGAGACGCCTAACAACTGACCAACTCTGTCTGTTAATGATTTTCAGGAGACCCAGGTGCCCCATCTGCTCCAAGCCGGCTTCAAGAAGGAGAAGATTAGCACCACCACAATGGACATTGCACCACCCAGTGAATGCAAATACTATTCCTTCAACAAGATGATCACTCCCACCATCGTCAAAGAGTAAAGTCCAACGAAACTACTGCAATGTTTTGTTTTGTTTTTTTAACTAAATCCAATGTGCCTTCTCACCTGACCTCTCTGACCTCACTGTTTACCTCACTGGCAGCCATCTCTCAATAAACCCATCCATCTAAAATCAGTCCACATGTGTCGGTATTTGTTAGCATACATTTATTTTCACACACTTGTCTGTCCCTTTTGCTTCAGACAGTTATTAAGTCGATCAGAGGTGAGGTTTTGGTGTTCAGCGTGGTGTGGCCGTGGAGATGCTCTGTACCAGTACACTGTGCTACATGTCTCCACTGAAACCACCAGAAATGCATTTACACCCCACTGAGTCTCATCTGTTTTAGCTCTTACATCAGCCAGCATCTTGTTTTTTCATGCACAGCCCAGTTTTAGAGCAGGCAGTGCATGCTTTGCAATGAACTTCATAAAGAAGCCTTTATAATGAACACAGTTAAACTCTACAGACTCATGTTATTCCATAAATTTGATCAAAAAATGAAACAAAAAAAAAGTTCAATATTGCTCACTGGTCTGTACGTTTATGTCGAATGTGGTTTTCTAAACTTAAAATATACAGTTTTAGCAATTAACACTAGACAACACATTTAGAAGCTCCTCCTAAAACTGTAGAAAATCCAAGAGAGCTAAACAGGTTCTCTGGCAAAAAATCTTTAATTATACTAAATTTATGATATGTACTGTCCCTATGTACCCTATGAAAGCCTCTGTGTGTGTGTGTGTTAAACATATTTGGACATATGGATATTTAATATCAATTTTAACGATACTGGGAGATTTAAGTAATATAGCTAAACAATTCAAACTAAAGAAAAGACTTTTCTGTAGAATGTAATTCTCAAAAAAGGAGGAATATGTTAGGACACTCCCACATTTATTTCCACTTAAAATGTATCACGTCAGGTGCACAAGATCTGAACATTGTTACTCAGGTTTAAATGGAGCAGGCCTCCTTCAAAAAACTTATGACATTTACTCTGTTGTGCTCCTGACTGTTGAAGTGAGAGTGAACACCATGGTGGGATCAGAAGAGCTGTCTGAGGCCTTCAGAAAGAAGATTGTAGCAGCTTGTGAGTCTGGTCAAGTAGAGATCTCAAAACTATCTGATATCAGCTGTTCAATCCACTGTCTGGGAAATAGTCTACAAATGGAGGTCCAGGTCTGGTAGTCGGAGCGAGTTCACTCCGAGAGCAGACGCGAATGCTAGAAGCTAAAAGAAGTCTCCAATAACCCTAAAATGACATCACAGGACCTCAGCAGGCTCTTGCTACTGATGATGTGAAAGTGCATTCCTCTACAGTCAGAAACAGACTGAACAAATGTAACTTGCACGGGAGGTGTCCAAGGAGGAAACATGAAGGTCAGACTGAAGTTTGCCAGAGAAAATGTAGACAAAGACGAGAACAGAGGTCTTTGGACAGATGAGACTAAAACTGAACTATTTGCACAACAGAACAGAGGACATGTTTGACATAAACCAAATGGAGTGTCCTAATTTTTTCACATGGCTGTATATACATTTTTACAAAATGTTTCCGCACAATAAAAAGCCATTATTTAAAAACACTGTGCGGTCAGTCCAGTGAGACGGACACGGAGTACAATATATACAGTATGTTTTAATTTATGGCTGTAGATAAGAGAGTGTGTTATCTGAACACGTGGGAATAAGTTACCACCTGGCGAGGACACATTAATCATTAGATGGATGGGTGATGCAACACTCGGCTGCAGTCAGGTGGGAAACCGCAGCAGCTGGCAGCGCTCGGATGTGAATTGGGAGCACGACTCTTATATTTTAGTTTAGCTAGTCTTTGATATGGCAAAACATGAAGAGGCAAAAACAGAACAAGTAGGAAGTTAGCACTTGGACTGCAACAATTAGTTTGTGATTTCTCAAGAAAAAATAAATTAATAAATAAATGAAGAAACAAAACTAAAAACAAACAAACAATAAATGTATAGTTTCAGCCTCTAAAACATGATGATTTCCCTGTTTTTCTTAAGTCATATGTTTGAGAAGTGAATATATTCAGACAGTTTGCCTGTTCATCAGCTAAAACGAGGGATGTTGAGATGCATTAAAATGTATAACTTGCACTATTTTTTACAACACAACAATTAATCATAAATCAAATAGTAATTATGAGCTGTGTAAATGGTGCCGGATAAAGATGCAGGCCTAAATGTTTCTATTGTAGCCTTGTCATGTGTAATGGTGAGCCAAATCATGGCAAATGTGGTTGAGCTGCTGAGGCTGGCATCAGTATTGTAACATATTCTGCAACTTTTAGTGTTTGTCTGCTTGTTATGTAAATGCTGATGTGTATTCGTGTTATGTTTAAAATCCAACCAGTGTGCACTGCAGCTCATCACTGATCTACTGTCACTGCCTCTTTACTGCGTGACAGAATCATAGTAACTGTGTATACATGAATAAGACCAAAGGGCAATGTCTAAATCAACGTTTAACTTGAAAATGGCAGCTGTCAAGAGGACACTGTTTTACTTTAATCTTTTTGAACCTGCACCACCTTCACAGCTCAAAAGCACAAAGTTACTCAGAGCGACTTAAAACAGCAAAGTAGCAGTGAAGTGTCTCTCACAAGAACACGTCAGTGCTGCAGAGTGTGAAACCTGTGATTCTGCTGCTTCGCACTGAAGCTGCACAAAAACATCTCTGCATGTAAGATTTTAAAAGCTGCTTTATAGTTGTAGCCAAATGGACCCAATATAACGACCTCCATTAATATGCATTAGGCTTCGAACCACTGCTGTGGACACAGGGCAGCGAGGGGCAGAGTTGGTGACCACGGAAGCCACCTAGTGGCTCAAACACCAGATGATGCACCAACACATATTTATGTGAGCCCAGTTTATTAAAAGTAATACATCATATATTGGAGGATGTCACTCATATCTTAGGACTGACTGAGCATGACATTATAAATGAGAAAAAAATAATGCACACAACTACTTGAATTAAACTTTAATTATAGTTTAAGCTCGGACACAAGCACAAATCTTGTGGGTAACAAGCTTACATGTTTTCCTTTTACAGAAACAGTCTCCAGAAATGAATAATGATGTAGACAAGGAGAGACACCGCAGTGAGTGACAGCTGCTGTGCTGGACTGAAAATAAGAGCAACTGAACTAAATCACAGCAATGATTTTATTGAAGTAAGTTCCTGCAGCTCTACATGGATGAGGAGCGGTGCTCCAATGAAACAAGAAATACAAGATTTACATAGCAGATACACACATACATATTAACACATTCACTTCCGATACCAGATTTTCATCTTCTTTTCACGTTTGATTTTCTTCTGCAGCTGTAAAGTCCCGTAGAGGAGAGCCTCTGCAGTCGGGGGACAACCTGCGGGCAGAGGAGAAAAATAATGTATCATCAGGAAACAAGTTTAATCTACAGAAGCTTAATGACGCACACGTTCTGTCTCACTGAACACACTCACAGTTATCTGGATGTCTATTTATAATCTGTGTAGTTCACATATAATACACAGAGGAAACCTCTAATGGTGAAAAGCAAAAATGGTTATAATGAGCTATAATAATCAACTCATGGGTCCTACTTGACTTCGATTGATATGATACATTTTAAACAGTTTCCAGTTTATTTGATAATGTTTTATTATGTTTTTAATCCGTCTTTAAGATCCCTTTAAATAACGACGGCTCTGAACTGGTGCTGCATTTGTAGAAATACACTCTCCACTCATTAAATACTTTCAATATTTTATCATTATATAAAGTAGTACTTGCTGCATTACTCCTATTACCAGTGGGCCATTCATTATTAATACAAGTCTTTGGGCTAATGCTGCTATTAAAAACACTGCTGCATCATTTCAGCCACTTCTACAAAGAATACAATAAATAACAAGGGCATCTACTCACAGTTTAATACCACTGAGACTATAAATACTTTGCCTAACTGTCAAACTGCTTCTTTTCCAACATCGCAGATCAGCGCTATAGCTAGCATTAGCACTGGAATGTGGCTCTTTTGTCCAGTAAACTAATTCAATACAGGACCTTCATGGCCAAAAGTATGTGGACACTTAAACAAGCCCATATGTAATTACTGAATGTTGCTTTTGAAACTAACAGGCTTTCTTCTGCTGCTACAAAAGCCTCTTCTCTTCAGTGGAGGATTTGCTCAAAGTCTTGAGACCTGGCAGCAGAGACTTGCTCAAGAGTATGAGTGAGATCTAACACCAATGTTGGTTAATAAGGCCTGACTCACTCAAGAAATGCCCGAGCGGACCTTTTATTCCATCCAAATGCTGGATGTTGTTGAAATTCAGGTCACTCACTCATGTCCTCCGTCAGCAAACGGGGCTTACTGTCAATTGATGAGAAAAAGGTAACCCCAAACTGTTGTCATGAAGTTGTCCTATATCATTAGATTCTGGTGCATTGACAGAGCCACAAGTCTGTCCACATACTTTTGGCAACAATGTGTGTATTTTAAGAGTCACATTTTTAATCTACAGTATTTTTGTTTTGTTCATTTCTACACTGTGATGTCAAGTTTACCTGGAACATAAATGTCCACTGGTACGATTCGGTCACAGCCTCTGACGACAGCGTAGGAGTAGTGGTAGTAGCCTCCTCCATTAGCACAACTGGAACGGGAAATTCACGAGGACACTTAACAAGTTATCCAGTTACTTACGGTCAAAGTATATGAAACTGTGATCGCAATAGATTCACAATGACTGAATGAAACGTTCCAACATGACAGCATGACGTCGAAGCATTTTCAATCTTACTGTACAATTTAGCACTTTACTATGAGCATCCTGCAATACAGTCGAGCAATCCAGCGCTTTTTATTATGACATGGTGCAATACAACCCTCATGCAGGCCCCCAACTCCATATTGTTCTTCTTTTAATGATTTAATGGTCTGTTGTACTTTTGTCTGAATCTGTCTGTCTTGTTTTTCTCCAATAACTACCTGCCAATGGGACAAGAGATGGAAACAGGCCAGGTGGCTACAATCTCACATATTTACATTTTTAAATGTTCATGAATATGATCCGTCCCATTTTTAAAAATAAAAACATAGTAAATGTGTCTGAAGAGCTGTGGAGACTTTGATGAAAGCAGGAGAGCCACCTAGAGACAGGTGAGGAGGAGGAAGAGGAGGGGGAAGGAGGGCCCTGTCACAAATAAACCTCTTCAGGTGGCAACTCACCTTCCCATGGAAATGACGTATCTGGGCTCAGGCATCTGGTCGTACACCTGTTGGAGAGGAGGAGGAGTTTAGCTGCTATTATATAAAGTCTGACTAAGAACTAATCTGTCCTTTCAGCTGGAGAAGACTTCATGCCAGTCTACCAATCCATCGACAGCCTGGTCATAATCCCACCAGCTATTACACAGCTATACTGTTCTGAGCGCTCCCAGACAGAAACGACTGACAGAGAGCACTCGTATCTGACAATGTCTATGAGAAGTGCAGAAATCAAACTTGATGCTGCAGTGTTATTTTGGAGCAGCGATCATTTTTGCTGCTGTTACATCCCAATCTTTCCCTCCTCTCACCTTACGCAGAGCTGGAGCCATCTTATTGGTCAGCGTCCCTGCCACGATCATGACATCAGCCTGTCGGGGACTGGCTCTGAACACGACTCCGAAACGGTCCATGTCGTAACGGGGTGCCGCCATGTGCATCATCTCCACGGCGCAACATGCCAGCCCAAAGGTCATTGGCCACAGAGAGCTCTGATGGAGGAGTACAGCAGGGTTAAACCAAAAAAACAAACAACAAAAAAAACAAACAAACCAACAAACAAAAAACTTATGGTGCTGTGCAGAAAACACAAGTAACTTTCTTCAAGTCCCTGTTCAACTATTTCAGGATTGGCAGAAAGCAGAGAGACCCACCAAAATAATATAAGTTTAAAGTTGATATATTTTATCTTTATCATTGTTATACAAAAATGAAAAATGTACAACTGACTGTTTATCAAGTGTCTCGCTGCCTTTACTGTTACTGCCCTAATTGCTGGTATGAATGATGATCAAACTACACCAGCAAACAACTGACATTGGAAAAACTTTGTCTCTGGTTTCTGGTGAACAAAGAGTAAAACTGAGTTAAAAGTGTCGGCTATAATACAAACTCATAAATAAGAACCTTCACAGGACCGAAAGGTAAACCAGAAGCAATTTAGGTGAAGACACAGAAAATACAGACATTAATCAATTTATTCTATGTGTGTTGGATGCTAACACAGCCAACGCCTGCTCACTGACTCACCCTGCGTGCCCAGTTGACCAGGTCGTCCAGCTTGGTGATAACATACTCGCCCTTACTGCTGGCTACAGATGCCGGCTTGGCTGCTGCCACTGCCGTGCTCTTCTCTCTGACTGGAACCACACTGCAACAGAAGGAGGAGAGAGGAGCTTTACCATGTGGAGGGTGTTTACATGGTGTCTGTTCTTCATTCTTATATTTACACCGGGGTATTTTTGGTAAACCCACCTCGTGTTAGCATTCTCGCTTTTAGCACTGCTGTGCAGACTCTTCTGTTGAAAAACGAACACTGAAATAGGCCTGTGGGATGGAGAGCAGGACGGAGGGAGAAATAAGAGTAATAAAATTAAAAAAAAAATCAGATGATGACAAGAAAGACACTAAAATCTCTGTCATAGTATAAACATATTTTTAAACAGCCAGTGAAATAATGTCGAGCACCAAGAGACTTTCAGCTCCACAAGAGGGTAACACTGTATTATAGAAATGTTAAATTTATTTATTGCAATATATCATGTGTGACGGGCAGATGGACAGATTTCATTGTGAAGGATGTTGATTTTGTCTGAGCCTCCTAAACTTGACGCTGCTTTACAGGATTAACTTGACTGTTTGTTTGGACAGCAGGCAAGCTGAGTGCTCCTGCTGCCAAAAAAACACTAACAACAAATGTCTTATCACTTGTTTTTTAGTGTGGATCCTTTTACCTCACAATTTCCTTCAATGGGACATCATCTGAAATCAACAACCTAACTGGTAAAGTGAAAATAGTGGACTACATAATGATGAGACATTGTGTAACAGATACATCACATTGAGTGAATGTTCCCCCATATATTTTCCTCTGAGTGTAAATCTGATGAGTCATGCTTTTCAAACTGTGGGAAATGAACATTACTGGTTTAAGTATGAAAAGAAAACCAAACTCAACCCTTGTAAAGGGCCGTGAAACTGTGGCAGTTACTGAACTAGTAGGACGGAGCTGGATTAAATTAGGTTTCACAACAAGGGACAGGATTAGGAGGTTCTTACCTTGTTGAAAAAGAGCCAAACATGGCCAGGCGAGGTGCTGTGAAAGGAAAAATTTATCAAACTGATGAAATCTGGGAGTATTTCAGGTGTTTAAAATGCAGTAACATTCAATCAGTGATTTTACTCGGGATTCAGGAGTGACATAAATGCAGAAAACTTTCTGGTGGACAAAACACGATTCCTTGTGAGATTACCTGATGCACCTCAACACCTTTGCAAAGTATGTTCATTTTATATAGCCCCAAGCAAGAGTAACAGCTGACAGCCAACACAATGCATGTCCGAGGCTTTCAGCTACTGTGATAAATCGGATATGCTGCTCTCAGTGTAATCAAAACATTGTCAATCTAACGACGTAGCACCACACTCTTCAATCCATCATTTACACCCAGTTTCATTATGGACTCATTTCAAATGGTACCAAGTGGTGCTTGGTGCATTTAAGGAGAGCCGAATTATCGACTGGTACCTGGTTATTTCTTAAAACCCTTAACTGAGACTTCAACAAGCATAAAGTTTGAAAATCCAGGAGCTTCCCCAAAATTAGCACAGTTTAACTGGAGAGTTTGGTGTGACGCCGATAACACAGTCTGGAGCTAACGACACGCCTGGTGTGGTCGTCCACCGACAACATAGATTTTAACTATGTGACAGAGAGTCTAGATGGTTAAAAGACGCCATGTAGTTGGTTATGATCACCAACGTTGCAGCTAAAATCACAGCTAGAGTTCATGTTACCTAAACTGGTTAGCCGCCATGCTAACGCAGACAGAGCAAGGTCAGCGTGCGTATTCACTACAAGTCCCAAAGGCGACGGTCGACGCAGTCAAAACAGTCAGCGGTGCATTTTTAAGTGCTAAATATTTCACTATCACGGATAATATAACTCAGAAAATACGACGATGCTCATTAAAAAGCGTGTCATTTTAGTCAAAACATCACTTACCGACCAACGCCGCCATCTTTGAAATTTTCGTTACGTCAAACTGGGAACTGCTTCCTGTGCCTTACTGAGCACGAGCCGGTGGGGGCGCTGCTGCGATAACTATATGAACCGGCTAATCTATGCCAAAATAGGCTGAGAAAAATATGATTGTATATTATGTATTTAAATCGTACATTTAAAATGGAATAATATATTTAACATTAGGGACTTGACCTAAATTTGGACCGATCATCGGACCTGTCACTGAGATTTAAAACAAAAACGTTTTCCAGGCTGCTACACTGTCAAGGCATAACTATAAGGCATATAATATAGGTAAGACTAATTGAATTTAGAATCCTCAGAGATGATATATTACATTAATTAGGCCTTAAAATGACAGCAGACTGCTGGAAATATCAGAGCTCAGAGGGTTCATTACTACGTGCTCTCTGGTAATGCCCTGAGGTTCAAGACTTTTGGAAACAAGTCCATAATTGTATGACAGAGATCATTAGCAGCGGATGACCTTGAACTCCCTCAGATGAACTGATTAACAAAAGATCCACAAAGGCTGCCATCTGGCATCTTGATATTATCACAGTCCTACATTTTGCTAACAGAATTACAATAGATCATTTTTTAAATATCATTCATATGTAAATTCGGGTATATCAAGACGCCCTAAGGTCACAATTGTTTATTATGATGCTCCCAAAGCTTTGTGTGTCAATAGATATCAGGTTTATTTAAACTTCCAGGTCTCAGATTTAATCTGATTTTAACATCAGACTTAAAAGATTTGTAAGGGTGATATAAGATAGTGGCCAAAATACTAAACAACTTTTGGAGATACATTACAAAAAGTTTATTTATTTTGGTGCAGTGCATTTACATTTGTTCCCACACAGACTTCTCTGTGGGAAATCTTTCACACAAACACTCTGGGTGTTATATTTGGAGCAGGATTGATTGGTTCTGGCTCCTCAGTGCAGTCGTTGATACTTTCTCACCCAGACGTCAGGAGGTTTTTTTTTTTTTTAGTTAAATGCTATACTAGCTCTACTGGTTGAGCTGCATTCAAACATGTTATTATAACAAACACATTTTATTATTACCAATTCAAAATGCACTCCTCGTGTCAAATGGAGCTGGCAGAGTTTGTTGTAGAAACTCCCACTGTAAAAAACATCAACCTGTGTCAGAGCAAAGATGGAGAAAATGGACTCATAAATTCAGCAGAACAGAATCAAATTAAATTAAAATGTAAAAAAAGAAAAAGAAAAAAAGAAACAAAAAGATCTTGCGTATTAGATACCCAACCAAAAAAAGATGCACATACTTTAACACTGACTACTAAACTGACTTTAGCCAAAAATTGTGTTTTTATTATCTGTGAATCTGACGTCATCTGATGCACACAGGTGCGTGGGAGAGTAAAATAATGTGACAGAAATAAAAATGTCAGAATTGATTTTATTGTGGACTTGAAGCTGTGTTGGACCCGCCTGACAACGTGCAGGAATCAAACCTTTCTTTCATTAAGTTGAAAAAGAAAGTAAATCCATCTTTTCACTTTGAGTCAAATGACTTGCATTTGGTTATAGAGCTCATTAACTTTTCACTCAACCATCTCCTGCATCTTGTTTTTATTTTGGCCTCGTTTCGGTGCCACAAACCGAGTTAGCACTGAGGACAACAGCAGGGCGGAGATGGAGAGCGACCAGAGAACATGGAGAGCATGTCATCACATAATGACAGCCGCAGCACTCAAAACACACGGTGCACTTTCTCCAGGAATAGCAGCTCAGCCAAAGCAAAAAGCAGAAAGTGACTGGTCAAAACCGACCAGAAAAGATCAGACGTTTTTACAAATGGCTTTTATTCTGCCTTCATCATGTACAAACTTCTTGAACAGTTGAAATAATAATAAAGTCTGAGAATTGAAGTCGCTTCGCTAGTGGTTTTTTAAGGTCAAACCAAATTCAGCCATATATATATACATAGCAGAGTTTTTAAGTACTATAAAACATTAAATATAGGCACTGGAATAGCTTAAAAGGACACATGTTTTAGGACTACAGCATTGTTCAAAGACTTCGCCCGCCACTAGCAGGAGAAGAGCTCTCGCATTTCAGATGATAAGCATGAATCCACATTAGAAAAGGCAGTCTTGTATAGGAGGAGCAAAAATACAAGTTAAGCCGTCACAGACTTGGAGGTTATAGTGGCAGCATGTGTAGCTGTGCTGAACTGCAGACCACAGGAATGGCCTATTTTTGGAAAGATCTCCTCCTCTGGAAGAAGAAAGCGCGGCTCGCCTCCTTCACTGAGAGTCCAGGATGTCTGTGGGTAGGATGCCTGGTTTGCCACTCGGGCTCTGTGATGTCTCCTCTGACCAGGAAGAGGGGGTGACCTGATTATAGAGGACGTCCTGAGAGCCAAAGAGTGGCTCTTTGAGATTCATGATGTACATGAGGAACAGATTGAGAGCCACCATGGCGAGGAGGGGGAACACAGTCAGGCCGGAGCCAAAGCCACGCCAGGAGCTGCACACGTTCAGGCTGACCCAGTAAACAAGCCTGGAGAGGATTGAAGAAACCAAACAGGAAATCAGGTCAAGTTCAGACCTCGCACTCTGTCTGATGACAGTTTGATAGAGCAAGATTACCAGTTAGACCAGACTCACCTCAAGTCAGTCAGCTTCAAAGTCAGACATGTTCCAATAATAACTCATTACCTGGGACGAGCCTGGCTCAGGTCAGGTTAGGTTTTACACTTTCACTTTTATTTGACATATATGCCAGACTAAAAAAGTGAGGACGTATTCAGCTCCTATATCTTAGTAAAAGTATTAATACCACACTGTTAGAATATTTTATTACTAATAAAAGTCACTGAAAATATGACTTAAATGAAAGTATTGTCAGATAAGTATAATTAAAGTATTAAAAGTAAAAGTACTGATAAGACAACATAACCTATAGAGCAGCAGACTCCCAGAAACACATTAACAATACAGGAGGATCAGAGTGTCAGTCTGAAGGTCACCAAACAACTTCAGAGTTGTTTAATGTTGCATGTTATGTAACCATTCAGCATATAAGTTTTAGCGCTCGTAAACAAAACTCACATGAACGCACAGTGCCTGAACAAACAAACTGGGGAAAAAGAAGAGTCTGAGGGAGCTGCGTTCATCTTTACTTGTGTCACGATCTGAGTCGACAACATACTGCCAAAATTCTCTTTGGCTTTGTTAATGACAGTGGTTGTGTTCGCTTTTGGCCATGTGAGCTGCTGGGCAGCTTTGTCGGTCTCTCAGCCCACCACTTTGGTCCAGATCAAAATATCTCGGATATGAGATTTTGTGTAGATATTCAAGATGCTGAGAGGATGAACCTCTCTCTTTTATACCTCACCTTGCAAAGACGAACATGGCAACCAGTATAGGCACCAGCTTCAGCTGGTCCTGAGGCAGTAAAGTGGCCATAACGACGAGGTTGAGGACGTAGAGGAAAAGCTGCTCCAAGGACGCGGTGACAAACAGCTGTTGAACCGCCCGTCTTCTGGGAAACGACTCCTGCAGATCGAAGGAGGCGGTGCAGAACTGGCACGCTGCACCCATGAGCATTGCTGCGAGGGATAAAAGAGCAATAAGTCAGTTCGCATCTTGAATCTGGGCCATTTTTCCACAAACAACTTTCAGCAACTCCTCACTGCACTTGATCTCATCTGACAGCACACTTTGTTTTTCTAATTCCTTCATTTGAATACAAGCAACTGCCAGCAGCATGGCCCACATGCAAATGCCCCTCACTGTCAGCGGCCTGACAAACAGGTGAGAGGAAAATGGTCTGAACAGGTATTTTGTTCTGGATGTTTTTGCCACCTGCCCTCTCTCGTTCTGGTTGCCCTGGTAGGGAAGTGATTAAAATATTCTGAAACAATTAGGCCACAGCCTGGGAGAGAAAAGACGCAGCCAACCTCTTATTGTAGTTTCCATTTAAAGCTATGTGCAGGAGAAGAAAATTATGCTTCTCTCCAGAGGCCTGGGAGGACGTCTGCTGTACTGAGGTTGAAAGCGCATGAAATTAAAGGGGACGGGAGACATTGAAACATTCCAAGACGAGGCGGCCAGACAAACCAAATCCTCTGTTAATCTTTATCTTTCATTTGTGCTGCTCACACGGCTGTTTGTGAATGTCAGCGTGCAGGTGTTTGAAGCGTACCGAGCAGGATGGGGATGGCAGCCACCACGCAGCAGCAGAGGGTGAAAACGATGCGGCTGGTTGTGTCGGGGCAGTCGGGGGGCTTAATGGGGACATAGAAATAGAGTGCATAGAGCATCCCGGCCGCACACAGAAGAGAGGCCAGGACGGAGAGGAAGGCGGGGACGCGACCGCTCTGACAGCATTTACACTGGCAGCAGCGGCAGCAGCACTGTCCCTGACCCGAGGCCTCCTCCGTGGCCAAGCAAGTCTCTCCCCGCCCATCCGAGCTCCACACTGTCAGCTCCACGCTCTCTGGTGGTGGGCCGATCAGAGGCCGACCCTCGTCCACGGTGCAGTCCAGATTGGTGGATTCTGGACTCCATCTCGGTGTGTCTGTGCCGTTGGGAATGTCTCCCTGAGAGGCCGGGGTTGGAGTGCTGATGCAGTTTTCCGTGGCAGCATCCAAACTGTGCGCTGTGATGATGGGACTGGAAAGAGTTTGATCCAGCTCCCCCTCCTCTGTCTGATCTGCTCGTGGCTCGTGTGGGAGGCCGTCACTGGGCTGCTGGTGGCAGGGAGCAGAGCCTGTTGAAATCAGAGCACATTTTAATACAGCATCCAAGACCAGATACTGAAAACAATCAACTCTCAGGTTTGGAGTCTGAGGATATTTTATCTCATCATCAACAAACACCTTTAAAAGACCCAAACCAGCGATTAACTGATCCTGATAACCTGTGCTTCCTGTGTAGTCAAAGCCTCATTGTTCCCTGTCCCTTCCTCTACAGGGTCACTGTGGGATGTATTGCTTCTGGAGCAATAAAAGTGTATTGATCCGCAGCTGAAAGCAGTCCCAAATAAATGCACTACTTGTTTCCTGTTTGAGTGATATTTGCTGAGACCTGCAGTGCTCGTATGTCCCAGAAATCTACTGTGTGTTTTGCTTTCTGACCTGTTGAGGAAACAATCATGCTCAGGGCTGAGAGCCACAGCCGGTGCATGGATGTTTCCTCAAGCATGTGACTAATTGCAAAGTGCAGACAGAGGACAGATTGACATCAACCCTCATTACTGAAATTAAAGCTCATAAAAATCCAGATTTAGAAAACTGTTTGAACCTAAAATGCAAAAAATAAACAGACGCTGTAGACGTTGCTATCATATCAACATCTATTCAACATGTGAGCTCCTTGTGCATCAAGGTCTCTCTCCTGGACGACATCAGTTCTTCTTCACACAACATCTTTGTCTGTCTCATGACTTGCTTTCTGTGCAAGTTAGTCAGTTGGTTATTTACTGTGTTATGCGCATGAATATGCCTCGTCCACATCCACTTGGACTTAATCAGACACTACAAATATTGTTGCAGTGGTGGAATATTTCTCAGACACACAAATCTGCCATCATCCTCAAATATAGTCTTGCAGGAATCAGAAAAACGATGGTACTTAAATCATCATATAATGGCCTATAAACCTGAGGCAGAACTTCAAGTCTTCAGTCTCACTTGAATTTCACTATAGTCAAAGCCTTTTCTCCTTTGGTGAACCGTTGCACCTGTATCTGTGTTGGATGCTATTATCACAGTGTTATTTCTATTATCTTCTTGATTAAAAGAAAAAAAAAGGTGAAAACATGCTTTCTCATCTCATCCTGTTTGTTATGCCCCCACCCCAGCTCAACAAACTAATCCAACAATAACTTTAAACTTGCAGAGAGGATCCTAAAATGTTTATACATTGATAGCATGGACGGTGATTTAGCCCAGAGCTCCTGCTCAACTTTATTTTCAAAGCTAGAGAGACATATGCAGAGTTTATTAACTGTTGTTCCTCTTTAATCAGTCCTGACTCTGTCATAACTCCCTTTGGATCCAGTCTGGACTCAAACCCGACTTTGCTAATTTGCTCTGGCCTCCCCTCAAATCCTACAGCTCCATCAGACAGACAGTAAGAAAGTTGCTGTAATAACTCACTCTTTGGCTGATCGGTTGCTGGTGGCGGTTCAAGGGAGCGCTGGGAGCCGGAGACAGAGTGGGAGGACGAGTGCAGCTCCTCCACCGAGGACTCGGGCTGTCTGACACCGGTGCCAAAGAGATCTGAGTGTCCAGGTCCAGGAAGGGGGAGAAGGAGAGCCTGGCCGGGTCGATGTCCTGGAGCTGGTTGATGATGTCGCTGATGGACTCCTTCATGCTGTCGAGCTCCTTCACTTTCTGCCGGTTAGTGGCCTGAAGCCCCGAGGTGCTCATAGTCACTCAGCCTGGGAAGAGCAGGAAGATGTCCAGAGACGAAGCCAGAAACCAGATCAAAACATTAAAAGCAGAGAAATCCCCTCTGTTCTCCTAGCGTCAGAGGAGATCAACACACATCTTTAAAAAGTGTCTTCCAGGAGAACCCACATTCATTTTTACCTCAGATCAAATGGACTCCATGGTTCAGGCAACTGCTGCCACATCAACATGAACCCTGGCTGAACAGTGACGTTGACTAAAAAAATTTGGAGAACTGTTCTCAACCAAAACACTAAGTTATTCAAGCTCTTGTTTCCACCCAGTAAATAATGGAGCAGAAACAACAATGCCCATTTTTTTCTTCTTTTCTTTTCCTCGACCAGTAAAGCACCGTGTTCACCACTGTGTAGTGACAGCACTGTGGTTTAGACTCCATTTTATGAACAAGAAAAAAAAACAACAACTTATGACCGGAGCTTTACTGGGACTTTGTGGAGTGATGTCAAACTTACACTCATATCAATATTAATTTCCGTTTCCCCCATGTTTATGTCTGTGATCATACAACAGTCGTCGCTGACAGGATGTCGAGAGTTTAGCTTCCTCTGTCAGGTGATGTTGTCTCTGCAGGTTTGACTTGCTGTCATTTAAAGTTTTCATTTTCTTGAGACCTTTTCTGGCAAAAATCTGCATGTTTCAGTTACAGGTTGGTGCACTTTTCATAACAAGCAACAGGACTGATGACCTCTCAAAAACAGAGCAGCTTTACAGCCAAACAAACACACTTTTCTGTAAAGCTTATGAAAGACTGGTACACAAGACATTTATAAACATTTGTTCTTGCTGCCAAGACACTGATTTCATGTTAACTCTTAACTGTTGTTATCATTTATGGTCTTTAAACAACTTGGATCTGGTTGTTTTTTGATGCCACAGAGCAGAACCAACCTGCTTCCTCTGTTTATGCTAAGCTGAGCTGAGCTAAGATAACTGAGTGATCCAGCTTCATTAAGAAACTGTCCTATGGCAGTGATATCAAAGTGTGTAAAATGTCAAACCATCCTTGTAACAACACCTTCACAATACCAGTGATATTGATGTTTTGATGCCACAGACACACTGTAGTTTCCATTACCTGCATTAAAGCCTCACTGTGGAGAATAAACACAATGAACAGGAAATATAATTCAACCAGATAAAGAAATGATCCAAAATCTGAAGTGTGGAGCTCTACAGGTACGTATGTTTGGCTTAACGCCACACCAGTGTGTGAGTCTCAGGCTTCAATAGCTAGAGGTTGTCTAGACATAACAAACAAGTAGCTAAATTCCTTTATCAAGGATTGACTGTGGTAACAGCAGCTTCAATAGCTAGAGTTTCAACTTATAAAGGTCCAGATATATTTACAGGCCTGTATGTACTGGGAAAACGACCTGAGACCCCATCTAATCAGGATGATGATGATTACCTATACAAGGCAGCTATAGGCCTTCACTTTGATCTTCTACAGTTTAATAACAGGTGCAGTCATTTTTCAGAGTGGATTGTTTTTATAAACCAAGCAGATACCAGCTTCTGAATACAGGGTCCATGGCGACAGATAAAACTTAGAAATAATAAGCAGTAAGTATGAAACAGACAGAAATAGCTTCAGTGCCACCTCCCGTAACACGGACGACGAGGTCACTGCTACTCTTTCATGCTCCAGACGAACTTAGTTGCCAGTGACTGTGACTTTATGCACATGTCTTCAATCATAATTCAGAATAGGCCACAGTATCAATCATATCTGATCGATGCCTCCTCTTTGACTTTCAGCTCATTCATTGACACTGAAACGCAGAGTCGATGTGGATAAAAAGCCTGTGAGGGTTAAATGAAAACGCGCCTTTGTTGCTCTGTCGCTTTATGAACCGTGTGTTGAGTTTTTTTTTTTTTTTTTAAATCTTCTTATTAACATCTGCGGACTGAATTTGGCTCACTTTATCCCTTTTATCGTGTTTGGCGCACATCCGGCTGTGGCGCACGCCAAAAAAAAAAAAAGAAGAAGAAAAGAAAAAAAATCTGCGGCGAGGATCGTTTCTCCAAACAATGAGGACTTTACCATGTATAGAGGTGCAATTAGGAGTCGGAGGGGAGTCAAACCTCTGCTTCTACGAGCTGGCGTGGATGAGAGGAAACGCGCGTGCAGGAGGGGGGGGGGTCAACGTGCTGCTTTTACTCCCCGCGGAAAAATAACTTTTCTCCCGCTGCTGAGCGACTCTCTCACAAAAACTTTCCAACTTTCTCCTCCACAAAGCAAATGAAGCCAGTTTTTTTGGTTTGTTTTTAAAGTCCTACAGAGCCCTACAGGCCGTGGCTCACCCGGTGATCAATAAAACAAATACTAATAATAATAATAATAACAAAAACCAACCCGCGCGGATCTGTGCGTAAAAAGACACACGAGCCACTCTGAGGCAGAAATCTCTTATGTTGTGGCCATTCAGCAGCAGCAGCTCGGAGGTCAATGGGAACTCATTTGGCTCCATTTAAATGCGCCTAAAACAATCAGAGGCATAACTGGTGTAGAAGTGAGACTTACTTTGGTCGGAGGCTGCAGAGTATTTGGTGAGTTTACTCTTCTCCCAGTTTAAAAAAAAAAAGAGAAACCTCTCAGTCCGTCTCTGCCTTTCTTCCCTCCCCCTCCGTTTGCTTTTTGTCTTCCAGGATCCTGAACTTCTGAATCAAATTTCAGGACGGACAAAATACTAGGCTTTTCCTCCGCCCACACAGGAGTTTTTTTTTTCTTCCTGGGTACCATGTCAAACACCATATGGAGCAAATAAAACCTGAGGAGCAGGAGCAGCAGCAGCAGCAAGAGGAGGGGGGGGAGGAGGGACTCACTTTGAGTCTACCTTCAAATTCAACATTAACAATCACATCACAAACACGAGTTCATGCAAACAGAGCTGTAAACATTTACACTGGGTCCAAACTGCAGCATTTACTCCTCTAATATTCATACACGGGCTGTGACGGTGTTCAGCTACTACTGCGTCATGACGTCACTGTGTTTATCACCAGGATGTCATTATAATCAACTGCAGAGATTTCCAATATGATCAAATGAGTTTCTTATGTTTATTTTCTTCAGCACTGAGTCATAGAGGGTAAGATGCAGCAGCAGCTATTTACCAATAGACCAGACAGTATCATGAATATATTTGAGTTTTTGACTCTGCAACTTTGAAACATCTCTTTGATTAGTTTTCTGACGGCGTATAGTCTAGTCTGACCCATCAGCTTTTGTCTTACCAGCCTTGTTGTTTCCTAACTGTGTCTTGAACGTTCCCTGGAAAGAAGCTTTGTGGTTTTATTAGAGGGGAAAATAGAGACAAAGCTCTGACGCTGTTATTTTAGTTAGCTCAGTTAATTGTTGCGTCGATGTTACTGTTGATTTCCAGATGACTTTCCACTGAGGATGTTGTTCCATTTCCAAAACTCACTGAATATTTATTTCTAACTCTTTTGTTATCGGAAACTTAACTCTTCGTTTATACTGAGTTGTTTGTTGGTACACATGTTTAGTTCATCTGCTCCTTTAAATTAAAGTCTGCAGGTTGTTCTTGTTTGAGTGAAATGTGACACATGAACTTATTTGGAAATACATAGAAATTTACAGACGTCTAAAATGAAGCATCACCCGGTGTCGGAGCTTAACGTCACAGTCACAATTTTCCTTCAAAACGTAGTTTACATCTATCATCAAATGCAATTGATAGATTTTTAAACTTTTCCTCAGCAACAACTTTAACTTTAACTATTTTTCATCTGCCCGTAGTAAACTGGTGCTCCAAAGCACCACAAATCAACGTCCCACTGTGGTGACAACAATCTGAAAATATGTGTTAAAAAATGTGTGACAATGCTCCAACATTAACACAGTTTCACTCAACCTCTCACTGCTTCTACAACAACAGTAACTCCACCATATTTCACAAACTCTTTCCATTGGCTCCTGTGAACTTTTTGCTTTCCTGCTGCACAGGAAGTGATGAGCTTTGTTTGAACAGCAGGAATGTTTTTTTTCACTCTTTCCAGAAATCAGAAGAATCCAGCAGTTAACACCACAGTCGTGACACCACAGAGGAGAAACCAGAAACCACACAGATACAAACACACACAGCTAACGTCTGACCATAATTCATCAATCTGATACAATGCACCACAATCAGGGGACGTGTAGTGTGTATGAACTGTTTTTTTGTTTTTTTTCACAGAGGGTGACACAGACGTGAAGTTTAATTCTGTTGTGTCACTGTTACCTCACTGACGGCATTAACAGCTGTTCACTTTAACCTCCTCCTCCTCCTCAGTCGGATCTGCAGCAGCGTTCATGACACCTCACTCATGTGCTCACACATCCAGTGCTACAGTGTTTAACTTAGCATCAGGCCACAGAGCTGAAACACAACACAACACACACAATCTGGTTAAAGTAATGTTCCAACAACAGATGGTGCTTTATTTTCCCCATTTATCATCAGGGTAAGTTTTTATTGCATTTAAAAAAAAGCATATCTAAAATATACAGAGATAACGGCTGTTGTTTTGCAATATAATCAATAAATAAAGGATTATGACTATAAACAAAATATTTCAAGTTTTGTCAATATACACAAACGCTGGGTAGCAGTTTTCTGCCCTGTGGAATGAGTCTCGGAGAAAAGGGGGTTTGGGTGATGAACGACCAGCAGCATGTTTAAAATACCAATGAGCCGGCCTTTTAAGACGTCAGGGAGGATGGAGGAGGGTAAGCACGTCCACGACAAGACGACGGGCTTTGAGCTGGTCTATTCCAACTGGATTTTTGCTTCTTCTTCTTTTTTTTTTTTTTTTTTTTTTGTCTTAGCCAAAGCAAAAAAACAGGAAGCAAACATGATCTGTGAAAGTCACGTGAAGTAGTTAAAGTGAGGGATGAGGTAGGGGAGAGTCCTGTCAGTCCTCTGACAGCAGCCTGTGGAAGTGATCCTTCCTCTTCTTCAGCACCTCCCGAAAATCCTCCTGAAAAAACACAGTGGGAGATATTCAGACCGAGCAATGAAGCCGGGGGAGGAAAAGGCAAGCGGGCAGATGCCACTGCAGATAACAAGCTGTTTTATTCTGAGCTGAACCGCCTGGTTTAACTCAGAGAGGCCGAGCAGCTGCGGGAGTAACTCTCATCTGTGGGATGTGGCAGTGGATTTCCGCTGCTAACCAGGTGTGAAACAAACATGGAGCAAACACACGCTGATGATAAGAGAGAGACGCACCGCTGCAGACAGTTTCTCCATGTAAGGGATGAGCTTCTGGAGCTCTCTGTCCTCAGACTCTCCGGACCAGCTCTTGATGGGAATCGTGTTCATCAGCTGTGAAAACAACAAAACAACCCGAGTTACACACTCCACACTGTGCAGATTTTGAGACACCACCATCAGTGGCGAAACAACATGGGTTAATTCCACTATTTGGGTTTGGTGATATTCCATGTTTTTGTTATGTCAATAAATTAGAGTAAAAGACTCCAGCCAACGGTGAATGAGGAGCACCACTGTTGTTATCGAATAAAATGAAAACACGTCCGCAGTCAAAACAAAAACCATCCCGCTTGAGTATCAGTGGGCCTGGCGTCCTCTCCAGAAACAACCCTTTACTTTTTATTTCATTAACATTCACATCTCCTGAGTGAAGGTCAGGACAAACACATTTTGGTTTTGGGCTTCATGGGATTTCTACAAACTACCACTAATGAAAATGCAGACAAAGCATTAGATTTTAAAGGTACAATATAAAACTACAGCTCCACAGTTCTCACTTACATGGTACGGGTATGTGTGTGGTGCTTTGTCCAGAACCACGGTCTTGGTGAGATCCCTCCCCAGGAGGCTGAGATCTTTGATGTAGTGGCCGAGGACGCAGACGCAGTCGTCCTGGTACAGGCGGTGTCTGCAAGGAACAAACAGTAACATGTTGAATACGTTCATACTTGTTTTTGTTAAATCAAGTTTGTCTTTGAAACATATAAAGTAGCCGATGCCGAAGCTGCACACAATCAATGTTTGGAAGAAAACAACACAACTCCATGCAAAGATGATTTGTTCCAGCAGTGATCAGGACAGCATATCTTTCCTGTATTCCTCAGTATTGATTAAATCTCATCAAACATGGGCCATGAAAGTCACTGGCAATGTTTTTGATACACTTGCAGCCAGCACAATTGGGCTGAACAATCAATTATTCACACTGTTTTCAAAACCTCAACATCCAAATCGCAGGATCTGCAGTTTTTTTGATTAGGTGAACTGTGTGGTGTTGTTGGCACCTTCAGTGTTTTGTTGCTACAGAGGCGCTCTGACAACAAATTAGATTTTATCAAGATGTAAACTGACATGTTTGTTTGGTGCAAGATCAACAAAATGAAAACATCGATTTTGTTTTCCAAGTGAACCTAAAAAGTCAAAATGACCAGTCCAACTGAAACGGCAAGATCTGCACATGTAATCACAACATGATGTTTTCTGCACATGGTGCAGCCTTACTGCAAATGCAAATGCAAACTATAGATTTCAGGCTACATTGCACAAGGTCGCCTGACGTATCTTTCTGTGTGGGGGTGTAGTGAATAGTTTAAGGAAACTCCCCCCTCCCCTGTTGACAATGGTTTAAAAAAAAAAAACGATTTGCAGACCGTGTAACGCTGACAGATCTATAAAAATGATGTGTGGCTATTGTGTCAACACAGACCAGGACCTTAAAGAAATGTTTCCAGCACCTTGTTGAGTCAATGCCATGAAGGACTGAGGCAGTTGTGGGGGTGAAGTGCAGCCCCACCCAGTATTAGATGATAAAGCAGCAGCTGTGTTTATACCACCTGAGGCCAAATTGGATACTAATTCACAGTGCCCTCACTGTATGACGTGAACACATCTGCACTTGTTGTAATTCGCTCTGGATGATGAGCTGAATCCCTTACTGTCACAAACAAACACAGAGAGCGACTAACTGATGGCCCCATTGCAGAGTGTCCAGGAGTCGGCCCACTGGTCACAGACGGTCAGTCAACAACAGATGTAGTAATCACTGACTGAGTCTGATCTGATAAATGTGTCAGAGTGTGCGTCTCTGCGGTCGAGCACAGAGTTTATGGAACACAAGTGGAGGGCGACGTCAGGGAGACATACCGAAACAGTTTCCTCTGTGGGTCCAGGACGTCCAGTATCTTCTCGGCATATTCCTTCTTTGCACATGTGTAAACAAACAGCTGGAACAGAACACAAACAGCAGCTGGAAGTGATTCCACATGAAGCAGGACTCAATGGGCATCAGGACATCTTGAGACCTACGTGTTGTTAAATTTATTTCTATATACAAGAGAAAGTAAGATAACAGAGGAATTCAGCTGGTTGGATTAAATTAAAATAAAAGGGGGGAGGCGTGAAACGTTGTCTGTGTGTAGAGCTGAAGAGAACAGGTTCTGGAAATCTGTTCATCAGATACGCCTTCAATGTCTGAAGTTCAAACTTTCTTGGTGAATATCACTGAAAGCAAACAGACTGCTCCGTCGACAGCACTTATCCACAGCCAACTGCACCAACAGATGACCTGACAATTTCATTTCATATCAGACTCAATAAATAATCAACACGTACCTCGTAGATTTTTGCCATGGACTGCAGAAACTCTTTCACGTGTGGTCGTAGGACCATGTGCACCTGTGAGAAGAAGGGATGAATGAACGAGTGAACACATGTTCTCAGGTTTCTTGCTCAGCTCTAAATCTAAACACCTTGCTGTCAGAGCGTTTTGCGTCATCTCAGCTCATGTTGCTTTTTTTGGGTTGATACTAAAGCTGATAGACGGCACATTAATGACACGAAAGAGAAAACACATTATTAATATCTCTGTGTTTTCAGAGCTGATGAAGCCATGTTAAATATTACATTGGTATTTTCTACGGATTTAGTCAATGACTTCCCAGAGACAGTAATAATTTGCTCAGTGTAATTAAACTTTAAAGACGTGTTTGTGAGCAGCCGTGAGCAGACCGTGGTCACCTTGTACTGATGGTCCTGGAAAGCTGTGTGGAAGGTGAACTCTGCGTCCTCGATCACGTTCAGAGAGCTGAACATCAGGGTCTCCTCCTGTGGGGACAGGGATCAATTCAACACATGTTTATTTTTTGATTTTTAAAGACCGCTTTCTCTTTAATTAGTCACGTATCAGCCAGAAGAAAACTTACAGCTTCAGGTTGCCACAGCAGAATGCTTTCAAAAATTAGCCACAGATACATCCACAGGCTCTTAGCTACATCCTTGTACTAGTTGACACAAGTTTTTTCACCAAATAAACCAGGCGTAAACAATAATCATGATATCAGATCAAAGTAGAAAAACTCACTCCTGCCTGGCATTGTGTGACAGAGTCATGTGTTCTCAGCAATTTCTAAATTAAAGAAAACAAGATTATCTGAAGCAAAACCGCTAAATTTAGGGCATATTGACAAAAACCTAAACAACCACTGTATTTGAACCTGGTTAAGAAAAACAATATGGAGCTGCTGTGGTTACATGGAACTGAGTCGGTGCATAGACTCCCATACTTTCTGATGCCTGATCCAATCCTGCAACAACTCTTATCCAACAATACAACTGAACCAAGTCAAGGACAAGCGAGTGAACTCACCAATTCCCTGATCAAGAATATGAAACGCAATTGAGAGCTCAACAAAACAATCAGTAAATGGATGTTAAAGATGTCCATGTATGTGAATTGTTGTGTCCGTTTTGTGAATGCAGAGGAGTAACCTTACCAGGTCGACCACCAGCGTGGCCTCTGGAGTGCTCCTGGTCTTGGGCGGAATATCTCTAATCCGGGGTCGGGAATGCTGAGACTGTGACGGTATGTTCTTGATGAAGGTAAATCTGGAAGAAGGAAAAAAAAAATCTCACAGAAACAGAAACCCGGAGAATAACAGACAAATGAACATAACCAGTTGTGTGGGATGATGTTACACTAACAGCAGAAGACACTGATGCATGTACTCACGGATTAAAGACGTCATCATCCTCATCTCCAGCCAGAAGATCAATGGAGCCATAACCAAATACACCTTGTTCTGGGCTCATCAACACATTGTTTCCAGTCCCTGGACATTTCATATCTAGACAGGAAAAACACAAAACAAAACAAACACATAAAAAAATTGTACGAAACTCAAGCCTGTTAATCTCCGAGAAAGCACGGAAACCTAATACTTCTGCCTTGACATTCACTTCAATTAGATTTTTCTTGAATTAACAATAGCTCTGCACAAGTGCAAAGAAAGGAATGTGAAATCAGCATAAGTTTAAACTTCATGTCCTTGACAGTATACCTCATGCTCTGAAGTACTTTGTTTCCTGTCTGCTCTCAGTGTTGTGGATGCGTTGGTATCAACAATAAACACGCCAAAATGTCATTATTGTTAAAAGGAATGACCAAAGCATTTGGAGCCTCACAGTCATTTGCAAAAGCCGTTTACAGGATCAATATTGTTTTCAGGATGACAGCAAGTTTCTCACAATGACTCATGCTGGATCTTATAAAAAGGGACAATGAGCCCAAAGAAATAAATACCAACTGCTGGCTCACCACATTAATGTCTGTTGAGCAGTTCAAGAGAAGCCACTCTTTCCATTTAATGGAGTATGGGTGGGATTTTACCACAAGCCACCAGAAAAGACACTGGCACGTTTATGATGTGGTTTATGAGTGTGTTTACATCACCAGTCACTTTCATCGTAGGTAAAGAAAACAAGCTGAAAAGGGATGGACCTCTTCCAAAGTGGAGGAAAGTGGTGGCTGCATCTTTGCAGTACAGCCTGTTTAAGATCTCAGTAACAGTGGCTGCACTCACTCTCTTTGCTGGGTGAGAGGAAACGCACGATGGGCGAGTAGATGTTCCTGGCTGTTGAATTGCAGGGAGACGCTGGGCCGATCTCAGACAGTATGCGCTCATGGCGCATGATTGGTCTGATCGGAGTCTTGAAGGCTAAATCTAGACCGCAAGAAGACAATCGGTCAGAAAACACAAAAACAAGAGTGATGATGAATGTTTGAAAAAAATGTTTCATTTGACAAATCATCCTTGAGAAGAAGTATCTGCTGCCACACATACCTGATTCTCTGTCGCTGACAGCAATGGCTCTCTTCCTTGCCCGGCCACGGGGCAGTGGTCGCCGTGTCATTGTGGGAACTTCATCATCCGAGTGGTCCAAAGTATCCAAAGGCTCTTCAACCTACAGGGTGAAATAAAAAAGTTACTGCCATAAACAGTTAAAAGTGTTAACACAGTAAAGTTAATCCCCATAAATATGTTTGAATATCAAATAAAACTAAAACATCTATTTAAAATTAAGAGTCGGGAGATTTATTGGAAACCAAGCTATTGTAACAGGCCCTTGATGTTTGCAGTGGGGAAACGTGATGCACGTCAGAATCACTTTACATTGACACAGTTTTCACACTGAAAAACAACAACAACAAAAACAAAAACATTCAAACTCCATCAAACCAAAAACCCTTTTAAAACCTTTTGCAGCTGTTCCTTTGAGTTTCCATGTCCCTGCTGGGGTTTAATTCAAATCACTCTCATGTCTCGTTTCATGTTGTGATTCTAACTCGTGGAAACTACAAGTGTGATTGTTTGAATGCTTTCAGCCCAAAACACTGAACGCTACCTCAGACGTTGCCTGAAGGAGGTCTCTAGTCCAGGACAGCATGCTGACTGCAGTCATGTGATTTCACCACAGCTTGTGAGTGGGCCATTATCAAAATGCAAAACAGACACATAAAGACAAAAGACTTAACTAGAAAGATGCACAAGCTAAGTTTCCCTTTGTCCTTATTTAGCACTCAAAACAGCAGCAACAGAAGCTGGGTCTCACTCTTACATCATATAATATGCATTTGTTGTTGAAGGAAACATGTGAGACATTAATCAATCCACCCGAGCAAGTGTATATGGCTCATGTCAATGTGTAATCAGTCTGCATACATGTGTCCTGGTGACCTACTTTTAACTGGGACCCTCTCTCCCATGTAACTGGTGTAATCCTCCGTCAGACTCCACGTCACACGCTCTATATTGTGAACGTCACAATCTCATAGGATGATGAAGCCTCAACAGAGCTGAAGAACATACACTAGATGCACCATGTGTAGTCTCCCTCTGAGCCTGGGAACATTAAATAATTCGTTTTCAGCTCCTTACATTATATCACACTTCTCAAACTAAGTTTTGGCCACAAACCTGTCTGAGTACTGTGCACTGCGAAAACATCAGCAAATTGTAGACAAGGTATATAACCCATGTCACACTCTTTCCCTCTACACAGCAGGTGTGTATCCATGCTGTGCCATCCACCACCACAACTTAACTGTGCACACTAGGATAACACAGGATCTGCAATGCTGCAATGTGTAGTGAAAAAACAAAAAAAAAAAACTAGGAGATAAATGTCAGGCTTTGGCACAGGGTACACAGCTATACAGTACCTATGATGTCATTTACATGCAGGAACTAAGCTTTGATAATGGTGTGGTGTCCCAATGCCTCCCATTACAACTGTGTTTCATGCAGCAACCCCCACCCCACTTCAGTAGTCCTGGGTGAGGATAAGGTTACACATAGACACAACAGTACCCCCACTCCACCCCCTTACAGGACCAGAAAACATTAGCTACTGAGTGAACAGAGGTGCAAATTAAGACAATGGGTGAAACAATATCATCATCAAAATTTGCATAAAGAAATACATTGTAAAGGAATAACAAACTGCAGAAGTAGTTCAAGTAAGTAATGATGACAACAGGAAGGACTGAGCCACACATGCACACACGCATGAAGCAGAAAACAATGATCACGTCATGGGGCACGACAACAAATTAGCCGTTGGTGGGAAGCTAGCTAGTGTTAGCACAGATCATGTCATCCATAGGAATCCATAGGTATGAAACAATAAATATTCCCATTAATAACTAACTACCTCTAAGCCGTTTCAGATGTTCGTTAAAACACCAGAGGAAAGGAGGAGCATCTAGTGAGAAAGATCTCCACCTACCGTCCAGACACGGCCTTATCACAACAACGGCAAGCTAACATTAGCCCATAACAAAACAGTCTGTGCCATAACGTTAGGCTAACCGTGGAAGCTAACACCCAAGCGGCCGACACTAACTGTGACTTAACACGACGAAGACTGATAGCGCCGACGCTTAGAGAGCTGTAACGGAGGTATCAGAGACTGGGCCCGGGGACGTGGTAAAGAGGAGTTTCTTTACCTTGTTCTGAAGCGGGCTTTCGGCCACCGATGGGCGCCTTCCTCTCGGCGTCGCTTTGATAGACCGGCGGCGGTTTCTCTTCGGCGTCTCCGAACAAGCTGAAACTGTTTTCTGAGACCTGAGTCTCATTTTTCTTCTTCATATGGGTCTTGTACACATCTAAACACAAACTCATCCGCGGTGAGGTGGTTGTTTCGTGGTCTAATGTTTCGCTTTTCTGCCTTCTCCACCACCAGGATGTATTCTGTAACTGGCCAAGAGTCGCTGTAGCTCCACCCGCCCCGCTTGGCCCCGTGTCTTCTCGAATCACTCTGTGTGGTTTTAAATCTGCCGGGGTGCGATAGGTTCACCACTGCGGACGCTGTTATTGGGCGGTGCTTAAGAAAACTCGAGCGTCAACGTGAGACGCCGGTCACGTTGCACAGCCGAAGAGCCTGATAATGTTTTTGGCTGTACGATTATATAAAGCAGGAGAGCGCTCAGTTATTCTGGAGCAAGACAAACACGTTATTTTAAATGACATTTCCCCCCCAAACACGTTTAAAATCAATTATATGTCTGGGAAAAAAACATTTAATGGTGGGTGTCTGTCTAATACTGAAAAACGTTCAGGTTTGAATATAGAGTAAAGTAAACTTTGGCACAAGAGCATTTATATTAATTACCAAAGCGTTATTGTTATTACTGGGAAATGGCCTATGCTCAACATTTTATTTGCTGTAACTGATCTGGGATTCAGATGAAGACATAAACGACATCTGTTTTTGTGTTTTCTGTTTTTCTCCATTTTTCCTCCTCAGATTTTGCTGGCCTTGAAATAAGTGGCTGCTGATTCAGCTGCATATTGCTGGAAGATGCCTGATCCACACCTCTCTACCTGTACCTAATTTAATTAAGCTGTTGAATCAGGAAGAAGACATTATACTTTCATTTTGATAATGTGCTTGTGGTGCATGACGGCCTAATTGGTGTCTTGAAGGCTAAATCAAGATAAGAATATGATCAGTCAGAAAACACAGAGACAAACCAGACAACATGTTAATATGTACTAAAACTTCCATGAGAAAAACTGGACTGTACTAGGTTTTTCTGTCATCAACAGTGATGACGTCTATCTGGAGATATTATAATACTGAATCTTTTTGATGCATTAACAAATCAGTATTATTAAAACTCTGTAGTTTCTGTGCAACTATATTGTATCGTAAATTATAACCAACTATGCTGTAATGAGATAACCACCTAACTTTGTTAAAAGACCGATGTTACACTTTGGGTGCTTAGTCACTGTTTGGAGGCAACATCTATGTGAGGAAGTACATAATGTCCACATTTTAATGAAAAACTTGGATTAATGGGAAGGAGCATTGCTTTTGAAATGATAAAAATATACCAGTTAACAGGTTTGCTAACTTAACAAAACAAAAAAAAAAACTTCCAAACCTCTGCTGACATTTAAGAAAAGTGATATTTTATTAATTTCAGATTCAAAATAAAAGTATTCACACAAACACATACTGAGTAAATAGGCAAGAATAGCTCTTCACCCAAAAAAAAAAAACAAAACAAAACAAAAAAACAAAGAGAAAAAAAAAAGAAAAAACAAACAAAATGAAAACAGTTGCATTGCCCGCTGCCACTTCACTGTTACTGTGGTTACCGGGAAACATCCCATTCATCAAAAAATGTAATCATTTATAGAAAAAGGAGGAATAAGCACACATTGATTGAACAGACTGAAAAATGACTTGCAGTACTAACAGTGGTACTACTTGTTGCAGCACTAGTAGTAGTATTGAGCTGGAGGTTCCCTGTTGTTGGTGCTCAAATAAACTAAACAGCAGAAGTGTTACGACCCTGTAACACAGAGAGAAAACCAGAGAGGACGCCACCTCAGTGTCCAAAATGAACGTTTCATTCACCAACCAGGGTGAAAAAATACCTGTAAAGAATATCCATTTGTATATTCATATCCAGCCACTATAATGCTATCAATACACCACAGTAATACAATCTCATGTGTACTATCAGGAAACTGTGTTGGGAGTTCATTTCGGACCCTGGCGTTAGCCCTCATGCCCTCTTCATGTACCCACTACACTGTAACTTGAGCCCTCACTGGGTTAAATGCATCAAACTGCAGGCAGAGGTAGATTTTCCTGAGACGAAGTTGTAAGAGACAAGAAGCAGAGCCTTGTTTCAGTTCTGAAAGTTGACGCAAAGACGCACGTGAAACCCAAGCGCGCACACATCACATCACATGCTTCCCTAAAGTAATCACATTCTAATCACTATATTAATAAATCTGCTCCACATGTAATCTCTGTGTGCTGGGGGGTTGCTACAGCATATCCAAAACAAAACAAAGGCAAAGTAAGAGCAAAAAAAAGCCCTAATAAGCCATATTTCAGAAATCATCTATTTAATGAATCTTAGTAATACAGGTTAATTCATACAATTGTCACAGCAGAAGGCATCTTGTTATTTTCATCATCGTTTTCCCTTCTCCACAGTTCACCTGATGGAGGTAAAGTCAGTGGTGAAGTCCAGTCAAACCCCCACCCCATCCCACCCCCCCCCCCAAAAAAAACACATGCGCCTTTAACCCGTAAATGTTCCGGCAAAATTTGCATGTCGGCAGCATGTGGGAACAGGAGTCTGACTCGTTTTTCCATGCAAGACGCTCTGGACCTGGTAAGTTTTCAAGGGGTTATTTTAGCTTCAGCTCAGTTGGGAGTAAAAGCAGCGACGTTTCAAGACAAAACACCTCAAAGTTACCACATTTCCAAAACAGAGGGGTTTTCGTGCTCCAATGGCTGAGATTTTCAGAGCAGCACAACACAATTTACTTCTTATACTGTCAAGAAAGCAAAGTCAAGACGACAACACACCAATATGAAAATTAGTCCTGCTAAGTCATTGCTTCGATCTGTACAGCAGCACATGAATGCATCAAACAAGCAGACTTTTAGAAATCAACCCAAGCTTTTAAACTGCATTACCACACAACAATAATGTAACTTTGACAAATAAAAAATAAAATAAAGCCAAGAACTGCAGATGAAAACCACAGACCACAGACACAGAGAAACAGACAAGACAGGTTGATTGATTGATTATCGATTTGTCCACTGATTGTTCTTTCTTCTTTTCTTTTCTTTTTTTTTTTTTAATACGTGAATTAATTGTTAATTCAAATCCCTTGAAGAGCTATTCACTCGACTGATTATTAAAGTGTTCCATGATGCTCTAAAGCTCATTTCACCTCAGCACGAAGCAAACTCTGGAAACACTGGGAGGAAATTAAAGTATAAACACTGGGAACGTTTCTTTTTTGCCATGAATGGCCATAGTGAATGCCTTTGCAGCCTTCAATCAAACTTTAAAGTATTTCCATCTAGAAAATCTTCAACTGCTTTATTGCGTCATAACGAAAAACGTCCACTGGGGGGAGCTCTTAGTAAGGGGTTGCAGCTTCTCGACTGCGCTGACATCACTGATCCCCCTTTGTAAAGTTGCTATCAATTCAAGGTGGGAGTTGCATTTTGGCTGTAATCTGATCTGTCTGTGGTCTTAACAATCTCTTCGATAGTCAAACCTAACTCTTCAGAAGCCAGCATCAAAAACATTTTGGTTTTCCTGCCTAAAGTGAGGAAATCTGCCAAAGCTTGAAGTCTTTGAGGTAGAAATGGGGCTTGATTGAGGTTGAAGGGATGTCAAAGTATTTGGAGGTATACAGTGTTGTCTTAACGTCCCCTGATTGTCGCTACAACACAATTAAAAACGTGCCAGCTTTCCCTGAAGATGCTGCCGTGCACAAAGACACAGAGAGAGCTGCAGTACATCCGCTGTTCAAATGCAAATATCTCGCAGAGCCAATCAATAGATATACGATAAACATGGATCCAGTGAAGGGGGGCAGGTGCTCGAGTCTTGCCTCAGAGGCTAAAAGGTCACGGGGTCAAATCTAAAGAAGCAATGTTGATCCTTTAGATCGGGATTGATTGAATTTCGCTTTCTCCAGCAGCCTTCCCCCCAAACTGAAGCTTTCAGCCACAGCATGTCTCTCTATTTGATTGTCAGCCATTACCAGCAACTGTGACATCTGCTACTCATGAGGAGAGAGACAGAGACAGAGACAGAGACAGAGACAAACACAGGGCGCTCTGCATAAAAACCTGAACTAAAATGATCAAATACATCCTTTAACACTGTAATACCTGAAATTTATAGCAGCTTCTGATCAAACTGAGAAATCCAAGTGAGAGACGTCTAAAATCTTAAAGAGCCTAAGGTTATTTTTTTCCTATTTTTTCACAGCTGTGATCTGTGTATTGCACCTATAGGTCTGTATAGCATGTATATAATTAGTCTGCAGAGACTATACAAACCTACACAGGCAACACACTGCATTAACAAACGAATCTGACCTTTTGATAAACAATGTCAAATTATGATACTGTCTGATGTATCATATTTGTGAGTAACTCGGAAAGCAGAGTTTTCTCTCTGACTAGATGGCAGATGGGGCAGCCTTTAGCCGAAGCTAATTTGTCCAAACGTTCCTGTTTCCTGGAGCTGAAAAAATAATTTTGATGCTTAATTTTTAGTTTAAAAAAACACGTAAACAAAACAATTGCTAAATCTTAAATCACATGGTTTCATGTGGTTAATCTACCCTTAAATCACATATCTAAAGAGGTGTTCAACTGTCTGTCTGTGACAGTATTCATGAGGATTAGAGGTGTAAAACTAAGTCCACCATCTCCGTCCTGTTTTCACAGTTAGTTTATAATAATTTACCAAAACTATCAACAGACTGGCAAATAAGTCTAAATGCAGGACAACGAGTGGTTTGAAGATTGTTGCTGCCAAAACTGGAAGACCCAGACTGGAATAAAAAGATATTTGTGGAAGTAGCTTCAATGCATAAATATCAAATCAATGCATATGTCAAATGCGAAGACGAAAGGTGACTGAAAGGTGACTCAGATCACTTGTCCACAACAGGGTGGCATCAGAAGGCACATCTTCACTGCAGACATGTTCTGAATTCCTCTGACACAGATCTAAGCTGATAAGATTGTGAACATTTACATCAGACTCCACCACATACGTCACAGCTGCATAAATGCCATTCATTTCAAAAAGACAAAACGGTGCCAGGTGTGATTGGTCTGTTGCCTTCCCAGCCACAATGCTCTTCCTCAAATAACTACATCCGTCATGTCAACATCTGTTTGTTCTTTTTCCCACAGATCCGGAGCAAGCTGCTCACAAATAAAAAAAAAATTAACCTAGTTTTTGGTTGTCTCTCACCTACATACGGCTGCTGACAGAAAGCTCTAATCTTGCATAAACTGTGAGTTTCAGTTCTGCAAATGCTTCGCAAACTTAAGAACAAATTCATCGCTTGAAATAAACCTCTGTGGTTGGAGTCAAAGAGCTGCTGCTTTTAAGAACGCGAGACTCATACCCACAGACACAATGCAGCGGTAGGAGAGGAGGAAACGTTTATCTAGGCTTTGCTGCTTGGCACAGATATCATCATAGACTGAGCCAGTATTCACTCTAACTCCCTGTTGTATGAACAAGAACATACGACGCCACGGATGCAAACTGTTGGAGAGTCACAGCAGCAGTTTCAGAGATGCAGCTGCACTTAAAGCCAGTCTGAGCTGCACCAGCTGCAAGTCAGGCAGCAGCTGTCACAGTTTAGACAACTGTGCCACCTGCAGGCAACAAGTCACAACAGGCTCTCCTTTGTAGAGCTAATGTTTGGGGTTTGTTTGTTTTGCATTTGTTGTTGTAATTTGGCAAGAAGAGCTTTAAGCGTTAACACATTTAACATTTGGAAGGTTAGTTGGTGTTGTACAACTGTTACATTTAATAACCACTGCAGGTTAATGATGCGTTTTTCTGCCTTTGATTACTAGACAACTTTAAAACCTTAGTCTCATACAAACACAGCAGCAACTGAGTGGAGTGTCGCTGCAGCGTCACTCCACTCAGTGAAGGTGGTGATACCAACATGTATCTTTGTCTGCATGTCAAAACTGCTGCTGCTGTTACATTTCTTGCCTATAGGTGGTGTAGGGTGGTAAACATTAAAGTGGCTGTACTTGTAAATGCAAGGGAGTCACAAACTTAAAAAAATAAAAATAAAAATGTCTTCCAAGTTCCTGTCAATGTATTTGACTAGTCACTATAGTAATGTTAATCTTCATCATGAAAAAACTATGGTTCTCTGTCTCTGTCAGATGTCTCATTAAGATTCATAAAATCCAACTAAAGCTCTTCTTTTCATTTCTAAGGAGAAAACAAATCATTTATTTCAGGGGTTTTGCAAATGTAAATTATTCGATGTTTGCGTTTTTGAAGGGGAGTTGGGTATAAAGGGTACTTTCTAAAACTGACCAGTGTTTGTGCAGCAGCTGGTGGTGATTGCCCACCGAGAAGCAAGTCCAGAATCAAAGCCTCGACAGCCATCTGGTGATATTTGACTGGAACAGTAAAAACTGATTAGACGGAGGTACTGCTCGCTCTCTGGATATCTCATGCTGTGTTAAGGCCTCAGAACAAAACCCACATACAAAGCCTGATTTACTTCCTAACGTCAGTCAGAATGAGGCTGCTTTGTGTAGGGGTGGGGTCGTGGGGGAGTTGAGTAACAATCTTAACAGCCAACAGTCCAGAGAGGTAACATAGGTTAAAGTTCAAAAAGCTGAATGACTGATCTTCCACAAATGCAGAGACACAACTGCTTATGAGGTAACATGGCGTCTCCGCTGTGGCAGATTTAACCTGTTATAAATCCAACTGCAGTGAGTGAGTGTGCAAATACTAAGACACAAAGCAAGCGCTCAGCCGCAGCAACAAATGCCTCTGATCTGACATTATCAAAAGCCCCAATTAAGCAACATCTAAAAACAGGATCACAACACATTCTCTGTTTTATCCGTGATAGATGGCGAACAACTCTCAAGAGGACCCCGTCCTCGTCACAGCACAGAATAAGAAGCACTTGGATCAGAAGTCATGCAAAAACACAAAGCTGAAACAAACAAAAAAACAAAAGCATCTGTAATCTATGATACAAGAAAAACAACAACAACAACAACAAAACATCAGATATGAGCTGAAATAACTGTCAGGCTAAGTCTTCTGAGCTCAGACTGCATTTCCTGACACCTGATTGTCTATGTGAGTGTCACCATGACTATTCAAGGCAGGAAAGACTTCTCCTGTTTCCTGAAGGGCTTTTTATCTATGAATACATGCAGCCATCTGACTTAAGACAATCACTCCACTAGAAGGCCGAGTCATGAAAAAAGATAAAAACGTATCTTTCTGCAGAGAAAGACGCTGAAAAGCATTGCTCTGTCAAGTGTAATAAGAAGACTGGGGATACTGTACAAAATGATGAGCAGACGGACACCTGAGAACAATGAAAAACGTCTTAACAGATATTCTGAAGCCTGAACAGGAAGAGGAACAGTCATGTGGATGCCGCTGAGGCTCGGAAAGTCCAGCGAGTGGAGGTGCAGCCAGAGGCTTTAGTTCATTTACACACCTGCACAACTGACCTTACTCGTACATACAACCATTTTGAACACTAAGCTTGACGATACACCTGCATGATTGCCATAGATATGTACTGAACTGGCCTTATGTCAACTAACAGGTGAGAGTTTTTTGTGAATAGCCAGCTGTTTCAGGAAGAGCAACCACAACAACTGCATGAATTCAGCAGGGATGTCATCTGTGTAGCATTCTGACGAGCTACTACATAAACTCAAATAGCCGTGGACCAAATATACTAAAAGGTCGACCAATATCCTTGCAGATTTGTGAGCTCCAGCCATTTCACTAGAGAATCTGTGGCGCTGATATGATTTGTATCTCGGTACACAACAGGAGTGCAGCACTGCACCAGACTCGCTCTTCCACATAGAGATCCAAACTGGCTGCCATGTGAATAAGGTTATAAGGTTTTACACAAAATGAGGTCACAACGGTACATGGTTATATGCCCTGAAGAAACAACATATACCTTTAAAGCTTTTCTGATTAAAAATAGATGATATTCATATTTCTTTTTTTTTTATATATAGAATTCTAAATATATAGATTTATTTCCTGCAGTGAGAGGATTGTTAAAGATTTAAATGATAAACACAATAGAGAATAACAATAATGATAATAATGACACTGAACAGTTAAAAAAAAAAAAAAAAAGAAATCTCTCCTAGAGGATAAAACATTGCTGTCAGTCAGTAGCTGTGTTTGTGTGTAAACAGTGCATTGCCCTTCCTAGTTATTACCAACTCTTTTGTTCTCTGATAATCTGTACATTTATGCAGAAATAAATAATTCACAGGTTGTGCATACATATTTGTTTAGCATATACTGGCTCTCAGTTGTGATATTTTTCATAATTATTTTGGCTATGAAGAACAAAAGAGGTGAGTTTGTGAGAGAAAACCTGAGATAGTGTACTTCAAGTGATCCGAGTTTCAGTTTGTGTATTCCTGTACGGTATATGGTTCTTCTCTTTTTGGCATAGATGATGTAGAAAATGAGGTTGATTTTTGGCTTTACTTAGCGTGGTAATTTGAAAAGTAGAAAATAAAAAAAATAAATGGGAAAGGCTGGGGGTTTGTTAAGACAACGGGTTGCTGGAGGTTGAGGTTGAGGTAGGTGTGTTCTCCTGCTGCTGAGGGGCGGCACGACTGCTGACCGCTGAGTTGGAGATGGACAATCCAGACACACCGGATGAGGCCGACCCCGCTGCTGCCTGAGCAAAAAGAACGCCTAGACAGGAGAAGATGTGAGAAACACAAACTTCAGTTGTGAAGCAGAAAAGTATTCCTGCACTTTCAAAATGAAAACGAAAGTAACAGTTTAGCATTTTCTGAAACACATCACAAGAGAAATTGCAGTTAGCCTCACTTAGCACAGACCTATCACACCTTATATTATTTATTTAGGCTTTACTTAAGCACAACATAAAAAAGGACAAGCTGTGGTTTGACATGGTATTTCCTCGAGAAGACACAGACCGTCGCATAACACATTGTACAAATGACTTCTTAACAAGAGTAATTAACCTCTCACTGTCACGCTAAGACTCTGGAATATAACTGCACCTGACTTAAGCAGGTGTAATAAATATAGCAGAGTTAAGAGGCTTTTATTTCACCTCCCCACCCACCCACCCACTCTGAATAAAGAGTCACACCATGTAACAATACAGCGACACTTACCAGTGTACACGACTCCATTGAGCTCCACTGACATGCTGATGCTGTTTGTGCCATTGGTGGTGAGGTTCAGGGCTGAGTCCTGCCTGCCATCTGTAAGAAAGACAAGCAGACAGTAAAGACGTTAACAAAACGTTTAGCTCACACCCAGGTGTATTTAGCATTAAGACTGTGCAAGATGTCTCTTGCACTAACACTTACCCACTAATTTATATATTTAAAATAAACAACCGTTTTTTTTGTACTCTTGGTCCCAAGGGAGGGTATACGGGGAGGGAGTGGGGAGGGTAATAGTATGGGATTATGTGTACGAGAGTTGGTATGTATGTATGTATGTATGTAAACTTATGTTTATATAACTGAAAATGCCTTAAATAAAGTTATTAAAAAAAAGGAAAAAAAAAAGAAATTTTGTGAGTGAATAGCAAAAAATGCCCAGTTAACCATTTCTCTGAAGTCACCTGTATTATCAGTACTGAGAAACAGTTTGTGTGTACAATCAGATAGACAGTAACCCAGAAAAGCTGTGCTATAAGATCAAAGTGCGTACCTGCAGAGGGGAATCCCGGCAGAAACATGTACGTTCTGTATGACTGTGTGCATGCATGGTGCCTCCTTAAGCTAAACAGTTCAAGGTATAGGCATGCTATAGGTTACTTCCTCACTGCTGGTTGCTGTGGTTTGTGCTAAAATTACAAGAAAGTCTTGAGACACTAACTGCCTGTAAGGGCGAGATTATGTGAAATTCAGCTCATTGTGAATTCTAGTGTGAAACCTCCAGCAGATGCAATGCCTGATGATAATGTACTGATGATACTCGCGTCACTTCTCAGCTTATCAAGATCCATAATGACATTGTTTGACAAACACAAGTTGGATATAAAGCAAACTACAGGACACAAACTGAGCTCCTCAAGGTTGTAAATAATCTTTGACTCCCTGCAGATATTTTTATTAACCATCTTGAAAAACAGCAGGATTTCTTTGGCAGAATATACTTTGTGCTGTTTGTTTATCATACTTATTATTCTTCAAGTCAGCAGCAGCCTATGACCTCTTGTATCATGCATGTGCATGATGTCTTTAGGCAATGTCCTTCATTCCTAGGGATTACTGTTATGTGTATCACTGGTGTCTGTTGAACTAAATGACCCTGTTCCTTTGTGCTATCACTGATGAAAAATGTATAAAGAGGGATCGTCTTTCTTTAACTAAACAGCTGTAAAAGCACTAATATTTGTTGCAAGAGAAAGACTCAATTATTTGACATAGAAGTTTTTCAGTTCTTATCAGGTGGGAAAAGCTTGTGTTGTCTCATGTTGATTAGATGGTGGGCGTTTTCTAAACCCACAGAGGGGGCAAAACTCCTTCATCTGATATAAAAACTTGAAAATCACATTTGACTGGTTGTTTTGTTTTACTCATGTGAGCAGATTAGATCAGAAAACCTTCCAGTGTGTTCAGTACCTTGGTTGTTGATGCGGATGTTCATGGGTATCTGGGCTGTCATGGCCAGCAGGTTGTGTTGCAGGGCTCTCTGAAGAAGTCTGTGGTGTTCCTCGGCTGGCAGTGCCATCTTTTTCTCTGGGGGCTCGCCAGCCTCCAGTTTGTCCCTCAGCTGCTCCAGAGCTGCCACCTGAGCTGCCATCGCTGCCTGGGCCGCTGCTGCCTGCACAGCAGCCACAGAATGACCTGCCAAGGCCCCAGCTGGCAAACGAGCCATACCGACTCCTGGAAGCGGTTGGCCTCCCTCTTCTTCAAGTCAAACACCACAGAAACAGAGACAAGGCTGATGAGTGTGATGTGTTATCAAGACAAGATGTAAATGGCATTCCTCCCTGGCTAATGTGACAGAAATCAATTTTCACCTTTCTTGATCTTCTGGATGGGGGTCAAAGAGGCCCCGTTGGTGCCCACTGTCAGGCCTACACTGGACGTGGGGAGCTTTGGTGAGGACAGCATGGTGGGTGTCCCGTTGGGTGAGTAGGTGAAGAGGGAGCTGCCAAAGCTCTGTCGTCGGCCCTCCCGACGATTGCTGTCGATGGCTGCCTGGAGCTCGTTGGGGTTGCTCAAACCCCTTTTATCACATTCATAGGGGTACAGGTACTTCATGTATCTGTGAAGAACACAATGTATTTGACTAAAAAATCCATATCAGTCAGATGTCACTGACATTATTGTTGTGCCAGCGACTGGAAATGTCACATCAGTTTAATCTCATTTCTGGGTGGTGAAACTCAAGAGGCAGGACTGTTTTTCTCATGATGAGGAGATATAGCAGTAAGCCTATGTATGATATTCTCTGTAGCTTTGTTACGAAAACCTCTGTTTGTGGAAGGAGATGACAGATTATTGCTTCATTACAACTGTAGGGCCTTGAGCTTCACAGACATGGACGTTTACCTTTCAGTCTCTGCTGCTTAGGTTTTGACCCTTTGTTCATTAATCATACAGGAAATGGAGAAATGGACAATACTTGTACAAAAGGAAATACTAAATAATGACAAAAGAAAAATGGAAATTCAAATCTCACTCCCAAGATACAATATCTGGTCCTACCAATCAGGAATGGAAATGCACAGTAATCTGAGCCTGCCGCAGGAAATGACCTCAGACAAAAGGGTTGGTAAAATAAAATAGTTGTTGACATCTGATAGGCAGCAGCTCCTCATGTGTAATGTAGGGCAGAGCAAAGGGATGATAGATGTGACACTTGTACCTACCGAAACTTATAGATACTCAAATCACTTGTGTTGATGTTTCTGCCCAATATTTGTACGTTTTAACAGTGTGAATCCAAACAAACCAAACCAACAAGAAAAAAAACAACTGGAGGTGCAATGATACTCTGTGTGGGTGCGTTTGTGTACTGACTGTGTGCGAAGTGTGAAGGCTGCACTGGTGATTGAGGTAGGCAGGTTGAGTCCCTTGGTGATCTCTCTCCACAGTTTCTTGTTGATGACCTCCACGAGGCCGCCTTTCTCCGTCACCAGCCTGTAGAGCATGTACAGATCCAGGACTTGTTTGGCCATGATGGGAATACGATTCACGGGGGTTCCTGGAATAACATATAATCACAAGAGGAAAAGGTCAACACAGAAATGGAAAAAATGCTTTTGATTTCATGAGCATGGAGAAAACAAACAAACAAGTGAACAAAACAACTGGAGTATGAGTAAGGGAAGGGAAGATTAAACCAATAACACACATGATATAATAACAGTAAAGACAAAATAACAATACACCATCTTTAGTCTTGGTGGCAGTGCACTTTGTTTAGTGGGAGTCACCCTTCGTAGTGTCCATACATCTAGTGCATAAATAAAATCACATTCATTGTTTGAGTCTACTACATTTTTGAGGCTGATCCAATAAATGGACAGAAGATCAGTCATCTCACTGATCTGATCAATGGCTTGTGAATAAATGACGACCTTTACAAAAGGAAACAGAAAACACAGTATTGACTGAAAGTAAGAGGAGAGTTACGGTTAGCTGCATAACTGGATTAGAAATTCAATTATTAAATTATTTTTACTGTTCAAGCTTTAATTCATTACCAACATGAGCACAGAGGGCAGTTCTTATGGCGTGAATCCCCTAATACATTTCATCATCATCATCATCATCATCAACTGACAGTAAATACACACTGAACCACAGTGTTTTATATTTACATCTTTTCATTTTCACGAAACATGTCAAGCTTTACAATGTGTCTGACGCAATGTACAAACCAGTGTTTGTCTGGTTGACGTTACTCAACCTGAGGCTGTTTTCTTGTCCTCGAACAGGACATGCAAACCAAGCATGAGACAGAGTGCCTTGGGACAAGACCAAATCAATAACTACATTTTTACATTAAGCTATGACAAATGTTCTTTTCCCAGCAAAGAAACACAAAGCTTTCTTTAATCTGGTCGTCTAAATACGTAACTCTGAATAATGAACGACTGTGAATGCAGAGCCTCGGGTCCACATTGAACATATTTGATCTTGGATTTGAATGTTTAAGAGATAATGCATCAGTTATCGGTGCAGCCTGCAGATGGTGCTCTCAGATTCTCACAGATGACTTGGCAGACCCGCCCATTGATGGGGGGCTCTGACAATGTAAACATTTTCTACTGGTTTTTCAGTTGTGAGCGCATGTCTGTTGTCTCCATGTAAACCAGCCATCATTAAACCTGTCAAATCAACAGTTGTACTGGAAGGTTGCTCGGTATTTGGGACATGTAATCTTCGATAAACCTCAGGGCATTTTCATAGCCTATGCGTGCAAATGCAATGTTACACAACTCACATTTCTCAAGTATGATGAACAGTTTTTTTAATGAGGATGACCATGCATTCTTTTGGGCTCGTATGTGTGTCACCATTGTGAAGAGACTGCATGGAGGCTGAGCCAGTGTTTCCAAGTGTGTGTATGTGTAGTGTCAGAAGTGTGGGGAGGACCATGTGGACACTGCAACAGAATGAGAGGGTAAACTAATCCATTCCCAGGCATTGATACGATGTGCTCCTTCTAGTTATAGCCTGGGAACGACACAACCATAAAGCAATCATTTCTAAAATGAATAAAGACCCCACCCATCTGAGTGAAAGATGAGCAGACGGCACTGTGTCGTATGTCAGAGAGGAGGGGTAGTTCATCACATCTATAGCCAGCTAGTTAGAGCTTCTCAATGACTGAGCAGATATAATATGTCAAGATAAGAAACAGAATGATTACAGTGTATTTGAATGAATAAGAGCAAATGTGATACAGCGTTTATGGCATTAAAAACATTCAAACATGCACAGATGCATACCTCTTTTTTGCATGAAGCTGAAGAGGTCATCCAGAAACTCCTTCCTCTTTGGGTCTCCATCCAGTTCATACAGCTGTGAAGAGGAAGAAAAGAAATCTTGAACTAAGAATTTGTTTGGTATCTTACAAAACAAGACGTCCATGAGGCAGCTCAGCTGTCATGAAAACAATCTCAGTATACAACACCACACTGTATAGAGAATGTCCTTGATGGTAGTACTGTTACTATGACAACCAGTGTGACAGCCAGATGACCACGCTGTTCGGTAAATAAAATAACCCTGGTTGCTTTTAAATGGACAACTGTCATGGGAAACCAAACAGTTGTCTTTTCCTGATCACAAGACGAGGCGACAGAGAGAGAAACAGAGAAATGCTGTGGACCAGCCTGGCCTGATGAGAACCTGATGTGGGTCCAGCTGCTAGCAGGGCCCCGGGGTCTGGAAAGTTCAGTGAAAGTTAGCAGTAAAAGTGGGGCACCCACTCGGGGGAGTACAGTGAGACCATTGAGCCTGTGGTTGTTTTTCCAACCTAGTTTGCCAGTGTGATAGTGAAATATCTCACTGAATGTTTTTCTATTTACGTGTCAACAAAACGTGGCAAACGCTTACTGCTGACATTTACTCTCTCAACAGCTGCAGTGAGTCGTACGAAGCATCAAACTCTCAACAACAACACATTGCATCTATTTGAGGTTATTGAGTTTCGTAATCTGTTATTGGAAACAGCAGCTTGTGAAACACAATGTATAGCAATGAGCAGCATCAAACAAAGCCATAGAAATGGAACCAATGTGTACAACAACCCACAGCGGGTAGACCAGCCACTTACTAACCCTCATGCTGTACACACAGGCAAATATCACAACACAGGAAAGCATTGAGCTCAGCGCGTGACATGCAAAAACAAAACAAAACAATATGAAACAGCACTGAAATAACTGATTGATAAACAACAACTTACAACTTATTTGGTTCCAGCTTCTCAGTTGTGAGACGTAATCGACTATTAAAACTGCTACCAAGTTATTTTCTGTCTATTGATTAATGGACTAAATATTATATCTCTATTCTTTATGTGGGAATTTTCACTATTATCGTGTGACCTGTGTTTGGTTTAAGTCACCAGCTCAGATGACACGTGTGGTAGAAGAAAGTTACTGCCGTCACCTACAAAAAGACTTGTGTCCAGATTGCGTTTTGCATGATGGTGACAGTAGTAGCTTCTAACCACAAACAAACTGTCCCTCATTGTGGCGCTCAGCTGTCATTAGTTATGGCAAACTGCCATGTGATCTTATTGTCTACAGGGAAGGAAGGAGGCAACTGAACTGAGGGCTGAGGTGGATTGTTTGGTGGGGGATGCCGGCTAATGTACAGGCCTGCTGGAGGCAAGGGGGAGTTTTAATTACAGGATGCATGCATTTCGTGAAGTGCCGTGCCATAAATCATGGAAATTACACCCCTACTACCACCACAACCCACCCCACCCTCAAGACCCCCATCCCCCAATGTTGCTTTATTCCCTCTCTATCCCTCCCTCTGTCCTCATCACACAAACATTTCCCTAGCGGTGCTGTGGGTGCACTGTCACAAGGGAACTCGATGGTTAATGCTAGGATCCCAGATTCCCTCCATTCCTCCAGATGTGACATAGTTGGATAATGTTTCAAGTCTCATTCAGTGTTAACATAGCTTGTATCAACAAACATGCAACAGTTATCAAGTCTTATTATTCGCATGCAAAGACGAAGATGAATGACATGAGAACATCTCACATCAGCAAGTCAAAGTGATTGTTTTACAACAAGGACAACGCTCTGCCCAGGTGATTTGTAGCCTTAACAGTCTGGTACAATCCAAAAAGCAAGATACTGATGTGGATGTAGAGACTCACATTATGTTTACACCAACTGAACTGGAGTTTCATTAATCCTAAAGTGATGGCCTTTTCGCTGCCACTTTTTAAATTACCTTAACTACTGAGAGTACTCATACAGGAATAAAGTAGGCCCCAATTTTAATCAACTTCCTGAAATGAAAACCCTTGATCAAATCATGATTATACTATTCAAAATTGCAGCTCACAGCAGTATACATGTGTCAATCAAAGTGCAAAATGATGTATGATCTGTGATAAATCTACTCAGATTTACAGTATAACTGTAAAAACACTGACACAACAAAAAAAAGTCACAAAATAAAGGCTGGATGTGGAGTTTAAGACGAGAAGCAAACTGTTGCTCTGTGTAAAATAGAGTGACTGCTGTCCAGTTGCTGTCAGTGTTAAACCATGTCAACCTGTGGCTTGGACAGCGGCTGGTCACGGGCCAGTTCCATGATGGAGAGTAGAGCTTTAGAAAAAGATGATGTGAAAAACACCAAACTAGTGGGTTTTGGTTTCAGGCTCTTGGTCAGACAAAACAAGACATTTGATGGTCTGTGGGAAAAAACATCAGGCTGTCTTTTATTGACCAAGAAGACTAATTGCTAAACTTGACAGATTAAATCGAAGATGATATAAATAATAATCTGTAGTTGTTAAAATTCAGGATAAAAATTGTGAAAAACAAAATGGTTATGGGAAGATATCATATCATCAAAGTGGGACACCTGCGACTGCTTGCTACTGGCGCAGCGAGATCTGGCCAATCAGGATCTTGTCCAACCGGCAGGACCACTGCCACCCACAACCCCTCATTACATACTTTTTTACTGCCTGCCTTTATCTCTGTTTTCTCCTCATCGTTATCTTCCACCCCCCTCTCTATTCTTTTCTCTATTACACTCTTCCATTTTTCTCTTCCCTTAACTTCCTTCATTTTCTATCAGTTCCTCTCTGTATGTATGCCTCTTTTCCTCCCTCAGCTACAAGTATATAAACTCCCACCACCAACCCACCCACACACACTACATACAGACATTTTCTGATAGAGGTGGGTGTGGTTGCTTTAGTCTCATACAGGTTTTCATGTCTGTAGTATGTATGCTGGGGTTAGGGGCCCCTCCTGGATTAAAGCTCTGCTATTCAGATAAACGACAAGAAGGTAGCTAAATGAGTAGAAACTGGGCCAACTAGTAACGCCTGGAGCCAGTTCACGCCCCTTCACCAAATCCCCTGGAACAAAAAAGCCCATTAAAACTACTACGAGTAAAAGTCCAGATCATTTGATAGACTCTTTTCGAGAAAAATTCACATTTTATGAACTTTTTTCAGCATTCCCCAAGAGATTTTAAAAAGAAAAAGCAATAATTGCACAACCCAGAGAATATTTAAACAGATCTTTAGTAGCATCACAGACAAAAGTTTGTGCTGGTGACAAACGTGACAGAGGAAAGTTAACCAAATGCTGTTTGAAGACTTCAGAGCCAAGTATTTAGTGTTTAACTGTCGTGTGATAGTTTTCCACCCTGGCTGTGTATGTAGGTCAGAGACAGCCTGTCTGCAGATAAATTATAAACAGAAAACAAAGTGGTTTTATATGGCAAATAATCAGTAACCAAAGAGCACCCTGTTGCTGCTGCTTTGCAGCCATCAAAGCAGTGGTAGTGGTAATACTGTAAGGGGGGGTGGGGTGGGCAGGGGTGTATGTGTGTGTGTGTGTATGTGAGGGGGGGTGGGGTTTACTCTACCATTAATGCAAATAGCAGTTAGCGAGCCAGCGGCACAAAAGTGTCACATAGCACACAATAGAGGCTTTGCAACTGAAAACCAAAACTGAGAGGAGACCGGGGTATCGTCAACATGTCCCCTTACACCTGCCAATCACCTCAGTCACCTTGAGGGGAAGCTGTTACACAAACATTAATGAAACAAACTCACTACAGGTCGAAGAAAATAATAAGTTGAAAGTTGAAAAAAAAACAAAAAACAAATTCGCTCCAAGCCAAAACGGCTCTCAGAGAATTTGATGATTTTTCATTGGTTTAATTTTAAAAATGTTTCGACTAAATTCTGTTTAGAGGCAAAAAAAATTAAAATAATCTGGTCTGCGTCTGTGACTGACTGATGATGTGTTCACTGTTCACCTGTCCAAAATACTATGTAAGTCCAACTGGTATTATTAATACCAGCAGCAACAACAACCTCAACTTGTACTGGAACAGCACAGCCCTGTGTGTGCTGCTATCACCTGTGCCTGCATCTACTTGTGTACGCAAGAATAAATGAGAACGTTATCTTGGACTAATGTGTTTCGTGATTATGTGTCAGACAATGTTATGTTGTCAGAGTCATTCAATGGCAGCTGCTGTTGCTGTTGCTCAAGAATTCATCTACTTCCTAGATCATTGAGCATATACAGTAGTCCAGCCATGTATAAGGGTCTGGCCCAGCCTCGCTCATGTAGAACAGGCTTCTCAGAGGAAGTGTAGCATTAGCACAGCACACTGGTACACATACCACCGTACTAGCACACATATGTAAGTACTAGCACCTCCGAAAGTGCTACATACACATACATGTACATATATAGAGGCTGGTGGGTGGGTGGGGCAAGTTTCATATTCTTCTTTATGTTATTTATAGTACAATAAATTACATTGTGAGCAGTAGTGCATTGTAACTGCAATGCAAAGTAAAGGTGACTCTTTGAATGTTATTTTTTGAGGCTGTGGACACCAGAAACTGGTTTAGACTGAAACTAAATCCCCTTTAATCCAATGCTGAAGGACCAGTTTCACAACTTCATATTAATCTAAGTCCTTGGGTTGTTTCTTCTCATGAAAGAGATTAGTATGAACATGTTTGCCTCACATCCTGCCCGACTTGAATGGAAAAATGCTGCTGTCTCATTTTTGTAAGGCTGCTGTGTGCAACACTTAAGTATGACTAGATGAAATTAACTCTGGTAATCCAGGATAACAGCTATGCATAAAGAGACTCTGATGATGGTGAACTGTCTCACAAAGCTGGCTTGTAAACATAAAAAGAGCTGATAAGAATCTAAAACATCAACACACATACACATATATGAAAGAGGTGGGGGGGTGGGGCTACAGCTAGAAGGGAGAGGGGCCGAGGGTGGGCTGCCTTGATACGGCTCATGAACACATGATCGGCCATATTAAAACACAGCATTGTTCCAGGCCAAAGCCCTTTTATGAGTGTCGTTAATGTACTCGAGCAAACACAGCCACCGTCACAGTATTGCTTCAGCATTCTCACAAAGAAAATACAGGCATTTCAAATCATCTGTTACTCTAATCACACAATACAATGTGTCACCTGTGTTCTTATGCACTAATTGTCTGAGATGACATGCAGTGATGTATGATTCTTAAGTGCCAAGCTGTAATTTACTACATCTTATAAAGTGAGGTATGTTACAATGCAACAAATATGAATGAGTGAACAGCGAGCACATGGCATCAGCTCCACGCATGCAAATGTTGATTGCAATAGCGTGACAATTTATTGTCCGCGCTGTATTGAGACTACGGCTGCAACTAAAGACAGTTTTCACGATGAAGTACTGAGACAATTTATCTTTTAATCTATTGCTTGGGCCACACAGCTACAGAAAATGTGAAACCAGAATGAGTTCAATTTCTAACTTTCCAAGATCATAAATAAACAGCTGAAGAAGTGTGACCACAGAGAGAAGAACAGATCTACAGAGAAAAGCCCTAGAAAACCTGACAACAACACACGAGCTAAAAGCCCTCCTGGAGAACAGAGACCTGCACTGAATACAAAACTAAATGTAATCCTTGGTGGTAAATACGGTTCATCAGATCAGCTTTGAGTTCACATAAATTCAGCCATCTAAAAAACACAGTTTCTTTTGTTACTGCAGGAATTTCAAGGCGGGGTTTTACATGCAGGCCCATAATTTAATTTTACTGCAGATGAAGGTGATACTCAACCGTTTCTAGCTATTATCTGATTCTGACTGCTCCCTTGTAAAGACTGGGTGAGAAGCTACATATCAACACGGCACTTGGAATGATTTCTTAATTTGTACGTTCTGCTTGACAGCTAACTCATAAAGAATCAAATTCTTTAAGAGACAGGCTCATTTAGTTTTGCCACTGTTTGCATGAGACAAAGATCACCCATTAATCAAACAACGTGAGCAGAACTTTGACATCTCCCTGTGACACAGACCTAAGTAAATGGTTTCGACTGTTGTACGTGTATCTTTACTTTGTCTGTTTGGCCATACCGACTATCCCATGACAGAAAAAAGAGCAATGAAGAGATTTTTTTTTACCAGTTATACATAGTAGTTTAAACCTCCTTCACAAGAACGCAATGCAGACACAAGCCAGGCAGCCTGATTTTAAAATGTCTCTTAAAGCATCTTATGCTAATGTGGAAAATAACTTAATCTGGTCAATTGACGGCTGACGGCGGCGCGACAGAGACTGCACCAACATGTCTCCATGAACTGACATCTACAATGGATCCATCTTTATTTCTCTCTGCTAGGTCCTGCTCTTCCCCCATCCCCCACATGCACACAATTAACAGCTACAATAGAGCTGTCCAATAGCAGTTGCATCGAATGGTGTTTTATTGACAGGAAGGATCAAATACATCATAACCCTTACTGACCGTCTGACCCTGCAAATTCAGCTCTATCGACTGAGGGTGAGGAACAAACAGCCTGCAGAGACAAACAACACTGCTGTGACTGATTGGATCTAATGTTGCTTTATCTGTAACAGTCACATTGCCCCCCCCCCCCCCCCCAAATAATGAAACAAGGCGGTAAGAGGGTTAGAAAAAGAAAGTGGTACACAGGCAGTCTGCACAGGCACGTCTTCTAGCTGCATAAAACCACACGTTTGAATGTGTGTAAAATGTGGGACTACGCGACGCAGCAGTGATTCATAAACCTTGTGCTGCCATCTATTCTTTGAGATGCCTGAAGTGGATTTGATTTAAGATTTCAGGAGTTTTCCAAGACTTTCTATGGCTAAAAAATGATTTATTGAATTCATTCAAACCTATTTTTTAATGAAGTCAGGTTTCTCATAACCCTGCAGAACCAATGTGTAGGAATCCCTTTCATTTCCAGGTGCAGGACTATAACTCTGGAAATTTAATATTGTCCCAGAAATGATCTTTGAGGAGATGCTTTCTTTATGATACGAGAGGTTGTAAGAGATCCCTCAGTCTGTAGGGCCCTGCCAAAGGAGTACTACTCTGCTCAGCTTCTGCCCAGTATGAGTGGATATACAATATCCCCTGCTGACATGAGAAAAAGGTGAAAACCAGTTGATGAGGATAGGACATGAAATCAGAATGAACACTATCCCACACTTACATGCACTCCATTCATGCTACTGTCAGCTGCCATGGCTAGCAGGTTTGGATAAGTATCTGAAATAGCAGCCAGCTTTCCCAGGGCCCTTGAGAGTTTGATGTATGTAGCTGTGAGCAATCTGTTTTAACCACACTGCTAATGAGTACTATCATGATGATGGATGCCAAGTCTGGGAAGGGCAAAGCTGAGCAGACCGAAGGAGGGGAAGTGGGTGTAGTAGCAATTTAGGATCATAAAATGACGTGTTGGAAGGGAGCAGCGAACAAAATAAAAGAGACACAGTTATTTGTCACCCATGAATGTGTCTTCATGAATTTACTGTCAAACAAGCTTTCCTTGGAAATGGCAGATAAAGTTTGACCTAGATAAACATCTAATGAGCGTTTGTGTGAAAGCTGAAGGTATTTATTCAGCGCCAGTGCAGATGCCATGATAAGGCACTCGTCTCAAGGCAGAAAGATGGAGACAGAGATAAATGGGTAACTGAGGTTGCAGAGGAAGGTCTGCAACTGTTCTTGTATACAAACAGGACGAGGAATATTTAATCTGTCCCAGAAAAGCTATAGAGACATTCTGCTGCTGCTGCTGCTACTACTACACGGCTGCTCCTCAGCATGGAGCAGACATGTGACTGGGTGGCATGCACCGTCAATCAGAACGATAGATGGGCAGGGCAATGAGTTTAATGGTTGACAACGGTGGACTTAAAAACATATCTGGCCCTCCCAGCCCCATGGAGGGCAGATATCTGTCCATGTGGCTCATCAGAGATGTTTTGGCCACGTGGCTAATCCCCGCCCTGATCAATAGGTGCACGGGCTGCTGTTTGACCTCAAGCAACCCATGCCTTTGTTCTCTGCATGGAGCTGTCGTCTTATTCAGTTCTGATATGGGACACTTAGCAGCAAAAAAGATGCCTGTACGATGAGGAGCTGACATGAGACTGAGGGGTTTTGTGTATGTTGTTCTGTAAACAAACTGTCAAGTTTACACTGACTATTTCTCAGCAATGTGAATTGTATGTGAATGCATCTCCTTTCCCATTCGCAGAAAAATGTTTGCTTGCAGGCAAATATAGATGACAAGAGTGGTGATACTTGTGTACATCTTTTTTGTATCTACTGGTACAGACCTTCCACTGAACTTCTTCCTCCTCTTTCTTATCTGGTCTTTTCCCATTGTCTCCACTGGTGTATTAATAACATTTCTTGGCCTGCACCGGATGTCAGTAAGTGAAATAATGTAAATCAACTGTAACTTTATAGCTGAAAACTGAAATTCAAATCAGTTTTAAAAGACTGCTGCTTTGTGACTATTTCAGTTTCCCCATTTCAGTCACAAACTGTGAACATAACTTCACTCACACTGTGTCCTTTCCATATAAAAGGCATTTTATGTGATTTCTACTTGACGCAGCAGACAGATCACAAGTGCTAGTTTTAACATTACTGATGGCTCCAGTCCAATTCAAGCATGCTATTAAGCCTGGAAAAGGATCATGCATGCATCACACCAGCAGCCTGTAATCTAAATGTAATAAATCCGTGATTAATATTGTTAGCAATACACACACTTTTCATCCTACGAAGCATTAACCTACATTTGACACCAATATAAAGTGATAATGGATCTTTTTCACTTCAGAATTACTATTTGTATCTGTTACATGAACAGAGCCTCATATGTCAGCTACACAATTAAAAAAGGTCAGTTATTATCATAGAGAAAAGGACAGGCATCTAGAGTGTCAAATGCGCCTTGAAGATTATGGGTCAAAGCACAAATAGGGTCTTTTATGATACAGTGTGACAGAAGTGTGACCTGCTCTGCATAATGTTTGAATGACTGGCTGCATAGCCACTTAGAGCCACATCTAAACACACTGATTTGTTTGGCTCTCCCCTGCCATCTAGTACAGTTTCATTTCACATCGGGACAAAGAACGACTCAGACCTTGAAAATGTGCAGCTGAAGTATCTTTATCTGTGTTTGACCCATTTCTTAATTGATTCTTTCAAAAATGAAAGCTTTCAACGCACGCTACCTTTTCAGAAGCATCTGAAGGTGAAAGCATGCAGGCAAGGCTTTTGTTCGAATGAATGCTTTCCACTGGGTCGTTGTATGAAAGGATGTCAGTTAGGGTTTCATTTGCTGCAAACCATTTAGTGCAGATATACACTCAGCTGGCAGTTTATTAGGTACAACTAGCCAAGACGTTGACAGTCTGCAACAATTTCTCCTTCATGAAGGCTTTAATGTTTCATTTTCTCAGGTTTACAGAAATGCTACATTAATTGTGCAATCATTTTGCAGGATGTAGCTTGTGGTGCTGCTGAAATGTACTAACTAATAAAGAGAAGTACTTGCTATTCAGTCCACCGTGATCTATATATAACACCTGTCAGTATAACATGATACAACAAGTAAAACAGCACCTCAAATAAACTACCAATTGAAACTAGAAACAAAAAAAGAGATGGGAGGACTTAAATACTCCCTTTAGAGAGGATTAAGGTACAATAACAAACATGATTAACACATAAGCTTGGCAAAGGGAACATAGGATGTGGCAGATGTGAGCAAGTCTCCAAAACTGGCTTTTTTTCATTCATCAAGTCAAGAAGAAACTTGTGAGAGAAACCATACAAGTCATCAAGAAACATAATATAAATGCTGTGGACATAAACCAGAGCAGCAGCCAATGAAAAAGACAGAACAAAAGAACTAGCCCCTGCCTTTACGCAATCTTTGTTTACATTCCTGCTTCAACCCCCTTCAGCTCCTCCATATTGAACGGCTGTCAATTTCCAGAATCCCCTTGGCTGTACAGTTTCTGACATCAGCTCCATACTGCACACCAGGCCTTGGACATGATTCAAATACTCTACAGTGCTTCATAGTCGGAGAGAGCATGTACTAAACACTCTACTTGGCACTGGTTCAAAGCTCAGCGTCAACTGACTGACTTTTCCTGTTCCCTCAGTCACACCTACCCTTTCCCCTCCAGCACGGTTCCTCCTCCTCTCAACAGGAAGACTTTCAGAGGCCTTCCCATGCTGCCTCGGCCTTTGTATTTGGCCTTTTGTTTTCATGACATGAACAGGGCCCATTAACTCCTTGTTTTCTTTTTGTTAAACACAGATCACTGCACACAGGCACAAGTTAATAAATCAAATAAAACTCCCCTGTGTTGACTAATTCACCCCCTGCATACTCAAGTCAACAGATGGCTTTTTTTTTTTTTTACAAAACTTAAAGGCGTTTGTTGCTCTGAAATAAGGAATAAATTTAGAGCAAATGGACAAGTGTAAAGTCCTGCCAGAACAACAACGAAACCATGCAAAGACACAGCTTGACATGGCTTCACATCACTTGTAATCAGTTCATTAACAACAACAAAGACAAGGACAAGGGAGCCTGGGATCAAAGAGAAACTGTAATCTAACCTTAAAATCAATACAGTTAAGTATTATTTCATTGCATAATTCTACAAATCTATTAACAGTAGTTTGTAGAGAGAGTGAACGCAGAATCTGTCACGAGGGACATTTAGAAATTTGAAATGCCCAGCTGAGCAGACGTATAAATCTTCAGCTGTGAAAATGCACAAGTTCATACAAAATGCAATAAACAGCATGGTCTGGCTTGTCTATACAACCCTTAGGCAGATCAAAAGGCCTCACAGTAGAATATAAACCCAACGATCACTTATCAGACAGCTGTATCAGCAGAAACCTGACGGGCAATCCCAATAAGTGTCGCTTCCAATTGGCTCTCATTCGAGCTACACTTCCTGTAGTCGCTAACAGCCCCCTTCCCCCACTGCCAATGTGTGTGTGTGTCTGAGCAATTTAATGTTTAATGCCAACTCCCCTCCATTCACCCTGATCATGGTGAGTGCCATGAATTTTTAAAGACATCCCCACTTAACTGTCCATCTGGGCTCCATCTGCCCAGCTGCTGGTGTTTAAAGCAGACAGAGACACGGGAGAGGAGACTTCAAAGGCTCTGCATGGCCTCTGGACGATTTCTGGTCAGAGAAGGATATTGTTTATAAAGGGGGGCTGGGGACCAGTTATATGAGATGTGTACCATAGCAATGAAGAGACCTCACATTAATGAAAACAGATTGTAATTGTACATCCATAAACATTTCTTGGATATAAAGTGACTCTGAAGGCAAATAACTGCAATGTGTCTCAAGTATTGACACAGTGACACAGGTCACATGAAATTATTATTATCTTATATATAAAAACACATGTGACCATGTGATGTACCATCCCCTCATAGCTCACAGTCATAATGTTGAGAGTTCTGCAGGTAACCAACAAGTTTATCTATAGCAATTAGCCAAGGTGGATAACATGAGTAACGCACAGCAACATAGCAAGATAGATGCTTCTTACCAACTCTGACTGACTTGAATGAGAATTGTGTACAATTCATAATAATAAAGGATCACAGGTCATTTTCAAATGGTTTTTTTTTTTTTTTTTTTTACATCTACAGGTAGAAATGTCTTGTATATCCGAAGTAGTTACAGGTTTTAAGATTTCCATTTTTTTAGGACATTCCTCTGTTTTCTGCTGCCCTAATGCAAGGGAAGTAAATGGGTTTTGATTGAGGTACTCAGAGCATTTAAAATACATAAAGAAACAGTCCCTTCTTCTCTGGATAATGACACAAATCTCACAGAGAAGAATCAGTTGAGTTTAGGCTCTGTTCAAAAACCAAATGTTTATTTTTTCAATGACAGTAACATATAACCCTTGAAAACCCAGGGAAGTATTATTTCAAATCAAAACACGATCACTTTTTTATACTTATTGACCACAGCAGCTATTCAAGTATCAAGTATTGTCTGGGTGACTAAATAAACCAGGCCAAACCTTTCCAGATATTTGACTGGTGGCTGATGGGAACAGATGCATGTGAGGCAACAGGCTGAGAGACAGCACTTACACAATTAACTTTAAAAGGAGCGTTAAGATTGACTGGAAATAAAACTGCAGAGTGTGATGCAGAGAGTGATATTGATATGGATATTTTGAGGGGCAGATGTATGGATGCAAGCGCGAGGTATGGAGGAGGGCCGCACGGCTATCACTTAAATAACTCAGTTGAAATGGCACTCCACCAGCAAAGCAAATCAGTTTCAATTACAAAAAAATCCAACGATGCTGGCATAATTTGATATGTATATTTTTGATATCTTGGCCTTCATTTAATTCTGCTGCGCTCTGCTGCAGCCAGATATGACGCCGCTGGCAAAGCGCCTTGAATGTTTTGATTAATTCACTTAAAAACCACAGTGTAATCAGACATCCAAACAGACAGCACCTCCTGGCTTGATTTAGTCTGACCTTTCAGCTGAGTGGGGAGAGAGGATGGTGGCTGTGTGATCCACCAGGAATGCATGTAAGGCTTTGGCTGATATGTGTCAGCCACACACAGCCTGAGGTAAACCCAAAGAAAAAGTAACTGTTTGCCTACATATTTTCTCATGCACCTATGACACAGTTAACTGGACCAACACTTTGGACTTTTAAATATACTGTTGTCCTTATGTTGCACTCACTGCATTAGTGCTGGACCAGCAACCCTGTAGATGTTACATTTATACTAACTATAAGTGTTAAAAGACTCAGTTTTTTACATTGTCCAAGCCTACAGCATCCATTAAACTCCCAGTCACATGGTGAGGGTGGTTTGTGTTTCTGGTCATTTTGAGACCTTTACCCTGGGATGAGTCATGACCAACGGCTGTCATGGACCTGTGATGCCACATCGAGACACTGCACATGACACTGCACTGTACAAATTATGTGACATTAATATAGGAGGGAAAAAGACAGTTTGCAGTTTGGAAGTGCTCCAACTGCTGCTGACTGATAGAGGCACAGAAGGTTTCTGCTGAGGATCTGGGGTTCCTAGTGGCCACATTATCACCCACCCTCAGGCACATTCCAACAGCCTCCACCCACCTGCCCAAAATAAACTGTACAGCCTTAACCCCTTCCTCCCCACCCTTAAGTTTCACATGATTAAACTCTTGTGTCTACGTTTTTATGGGTTTCACATTTCTGCTCTTGATGAGAATTACAATCCTTTTTACACTCAGCCTTTAGATTATGCTTTTCTCATAAGACATTTTGAGATGGAAAAACTTCTTAGCATTTGCCTCCGTCGACACAGAAAAAACCTCTCCAGAAATAGCTCATGAACAACTGCAGGAAAGGCTTAATTTAAGCATAATAGGCAAAGTCTATTTTGCTCGCATTTGAAATACTTCCGACAGTGTTTTCCACCATAAATGAAACACACAACACACCTCTGCCCAGATTCAGACTTTGCCCCAAACACTGGGGACGTATGTAATGATCAAGTGGAGCTGCTTCCAATGTCTAATCCACAATTCTGCCCAACATTTCTTATTATCCCAGCCAGGTGACACCCCCTTCAGTCTTGTGTGATCACAGGGAGAATAAAAATCACTCTGAGGTCTTATACTTTTCAATATGAAATCAGTTCCAGTAAAAGAAGGTCTGCAGGGTGAAGTGTGTCTTCACGGTTTTGTTTAACCACAATCTGTGGTGGTGTCAAAATTGTGCAAATTATAATTATTTAACTATGTTTACTCAACTCAGGTATCTGATATAACATAAAAGACTGCAGCACAACATTTAAAGTGTAGCGACTGTGTATGAATGCCTCTGGGAGAATTTATATAACTTCAGTTCCTTGTTTTGGACAGTGATGACAAGCTCTTTGTCTGACGTTAAAGCATGACCTCTGAAATATGTTTTTTTTCTTATAAAGGCTTTTGCAGCCAACTTCTAGCATTTCCATTTATGAAGATTTCCATGTGAAAGTATTCCACCCTTCATAGCTGCTCCATATCTAATTTGTTTGGGTGATATTTCATATGGTTGCATTAATTCATTGTGGAATATTTGTCTGTGTGCAGCACTCCTTGTACATTATGTAACTTTTGAATACTGATGTGAAATCTCAAATGTGCTCTAACAACTACTTTTACAGATATTACTATATAATTTGAACAATTTACTGCTCATAACCACTTAATCGAGCAAAATGGAAAACAGGAGGTTTGTCCTAAAAGTGCATTTATAACAGTGGTTGACATATTTAACTACTGTCTTCTTTTCAAATAACAGGACGTAGCCACAAATGGCAGGTTCAGAGGAAAAAGAAGAAGCAAAGCAAAAATAGCACGCACCAAATACAAATTAAGACTAAAATCACTGAGTCTGATTTGCATAGGGTTAGAATTATAAAGGTACAGACCGTGCTCATCATAACACATAGGTAATTTTTACATTATATACTGCTGACACAGAGGATTTACTGAGGATTATAATTACAGGCCACAGTTAGAATTATTACTAATCACTGTTATCATCCAAGAGCAAAACTAGCCCAGTGTGAACGTTGCACATTGACTAAAATTCATAATATTAAAAGTCTAGCAGCACTAGGCAGGTTTTAGGCCACTTAAATGTTACATGTTCAGTTACATGTTGTGCAGACGTGCCATAGGTTTGAATCACCAATGAAATGGGCAACACTATCTTAACAGCCAAAGTACTGGCTGTCTTGATTATATAACCGTCAGTTGCAGTGAATTCATGACTGCATGATGCATGCCTGACTGACATGACATGATAAAAATGTCCTGTATTCTCTACCTGACATATGAAAACCACCACCTACTGAGAGTATCAATTCAAGCCATCCATACAACACTTTGCAGAGGGAGCAGTGGACTATTTAGAGAAGCAGAGTATAGCCTTCGGGCAAGTTATATTCCTTACACTCTATAATTACAAGATATAGTCCTTCAATTACAGAACTTATGGTTAGGTTTGAAAATGAGGTGCATATATACTGGGTGCAGTGTGTTGAATTCACCCCCCGACATACCACAGGCATCGATAGAAAGAAAAAAAATAGAAAGTTTGCAATCTTCTCGTAAATAAACCTTAAACTAACTTCCTTCTTTTCTTCACTGAAATATGTTTTGGGGTTTCACATGTTGCGACAGGACATGAGCGTATTTGTATTTCAATAGTGGCTTTCGTCAAGTTAATAAGCTTCATTTGCATGAAATGTTGGTTTCACTGAAAAATGAATCCGATTAAGGATTCAAAAAATAGAGCTTGTCTATTACTGTATTAACTTTATTAACTATTACTATTGCTAATATCTTACCAATTCGAAAGTAAACAGCATGAGTGGACAGGTAATCTTGATTATTATGGTGTGTTCCAGCAAAAAGTCTTTCTTCCTATCAGTGGATTTTACAAAAATGTTTTTATATGAACTAATTTCCCCAAAAGGAGCCTGAGGATGGGTGAGTAATTCATAGAAATATCAATGTACACTATCAGAAAGCAAGATCTTGTGCAACAAATATGACAGAAAATGCAGTCTCTGGGACTTTTTATTGAAAGCAGCCCTCCATCTAAACTTAGCTGTTGACAGATTTAAATCTCTTCACGTAAACAGCCCGTCTTATTCTACTGAGGCCTCCCACATAATATCCAGCCCACTAGCTTGTTTACAGTAAACACCAGCATGGTAAAGCTGTAAAAATGCACCCTAACCCCTCCTCCTAGCTGCCCTCGGCCTCTCTTCTCCTCAGCTCACAGTCCTACTTGTGTAAGGAAACTACCAGTTTCTACTCTCTACCCTGCCAGAATGTCAGAGGGTTAAGACAAAGTTGAAAGCCTAAGCTTGGGGTTTATCAACATTTGGCCAGTGGCTGGTGTTAATTTCCCACCCTGGTCAGATTACTACATGTGCTGCTGAGAAAGTAACATGCAGGTTTGATGTGTGAGGTGCAAAGGCCAGATGTGGCTCTCTGGTCAACAACTAGCATTTCTGATTTATGTACTTCCTCTGTGTGCAACAGCAGCTGTCTTAAGGATATTTAAGGAATTTTGATGATGTGATTCTCCACAATGATGACATGAAAGACTTGATCTTCCACTTCTAACATACTCCACCAGTAGTAAAGATACCAAGATTCAAGGCTGCAATTATTGAAGTGTCTGAGCTGCAGTAGCAATGTTAATTTACATGCATTAGTCTAACAAGAGTGCAATGAAACAACATGCTTCCTGTGACTCAAAGACGAGATCCTACCTGTCTGAACTGCTCCTCGTAGGTCCATTCCCCGTGGTCCTGCCCACCAAGATGGCTGTGTGTGGCGTGTGGAGGTAGAATAGCTACGTGAGGCTCCTGGTCAACACTGGGGCGTGCCTTCAGCAGCTGAGAGTGAGGGTGGAGCTGGCGGTGGGGCAACAGCAGGATACCTTTTCCAGGGGCTACTGCATCATGGCCTGTTGGAAGACCTTCCTCAGCAAGGTCATCGTCAAAGTCTTCTTCCATCTCGCCTTCAAAGTCCTCCTCGTCCCATTTCTGTTTTCTGTGTGTGTGTTAGAAACGGGATAATATTTTTTTTTTTTAACAAATTACATTAATCTTAGAGCAACTTGACCAAAGACATTTGGTAGCTACTTACATCTGCTCCTCCTCATCTGACCCCATCATGTCCTTGTATTGCTCCTCCCCTTCTTCATTGTCATCATCATCACCTTCCTCTTCACCACTGCTGTGCTCTGACATGGGGCTGTCCGACACCCTCTGCAGTCCGGCTGCTGCGGCACGCATGGCTGCTAGTGCTGCCATCTGGGCCTGCTCTGCCTCAGGGGCCGGGCTCCCCATCAGCTCATCCCCTCCTCCACCACCTGTGCGGACTTGAGTGTGCTGGGCGGCTTGTTGCTGTAGCTGCTGCTCCATCAGCAGCTTTGCCCTCTGCTGCCTGTGCAGGTTCTCCATAACGGCCTGCAGCTTCATCTCCAGGGAAAGCGGCACTGTGTTCGACTGCCTTCCTTCCCCTCCCTCCCCAACTGAAGGAGCACCAGTCGGGGGCCAGTCAGGGGACAACGGTCAATCCTTCTGCCCAAGGAGAGCAATCACCAACCACGCCTGTGATGAAGTATCAAGCAGCTGGCTGGATGTTTGGAGGTTATGGTTATGTGGAAATGCAGGTCCTTGAGGAGAAGTGGAAAGAGGAGGAGGAAGACAAGGGGGGTCGGTCGGAGCTCTGAGACATGCAGTCAGAGGTCGGCTGCACTTCTTGAGTCAGAGGCCTCTCTTGTCTCAATGGTTTTTCCTGCAGTTGGGGGGAAACCAAAGCTGGCAACAGAGTTGAGTCGCACACAAGAGTTCGCTGACAGGCTACAAAGACCTGAGGGAGAAGAAAGAACAACAGTGTCAGACTGCTACTTCCTCACTGTCTGTTAACACCGGTGCCTTCAGTTGAAGGGCAATTGCCTTTTGTTGTGGCAGTGGCAAAACTGTGAAACAACTTTCCTCAAAGCGTCAGATCAGAAAAACACGTTTTCATTTGTAAAATCCAACTTTTTCCGTTCACTGGCCTTTCACTAAAGTGGACATCTACAACACTGTCTTCTGTGGTCTGATTTGAAGCATAAAAAAACACACACATGTATTTGTGCATGTTGTAATTTTGTGGCTGGGATTGCAATGGAGGCATTTATATATTTGGCAATCCTCCACATTTTAGAGATAAAGTTAACAACTGAGGCAGTGATAAAAGACCCAACATATTATTTGAGGAACTTGATCAATCGTTTGAAATCTTTACTATCAAATGATTAATATCTTCTCTGAAATGTTACTGAGTTGCAGTGGAGCAGGAAACTACAGCAACGAATACAGGGCTGCCCTGTCGTCTCTCATCACGAGTCGGGAAAGGAGAGAAAATGCCCAATTTCACACACAAAAATGCCGTCTGCGAGCTCATGACAACCATCTAACATGTGCAGAGTTACTCACACAAACAGAGACCAGACACGCTGCTCAGGCGGGACAAAATGTTTTAACCTCAACAACAAGAGGAAGTGAAATCACAGGAAGAACCGTCACTTTCTTCACCTGCTTGGCTCAAAGCCAAAAGATATTTGAGCAGCAAAAAATGAGCATGATGAGTCAACATGACATGTTAAAAGACAAACAATTAATATTAGGAGGTGTGACCCGACTGAGGTATGACTCGCGTGTTTTTCCCCTAATTAAAATGTTTTATTGCAAGACAGAGATGCAGTGGGGAGTTTTTCTGCAGCTTCTGTGGGTGGTAATGGTTCTCCTACATACCTGTTCCCAAAAGTGCCCAGGTATGCAAAGCAGTCTCAGTTCTATGCAATAAGCTTTAACATTACAGAACCAATAGTGGCTGCTGTCAATTACTGAAATCTATTTCCACAGAGTCATACTCTAGGGAGACAAACTCTCTATCCTGCCCACTCTCTGACTTACTTGGAACATGTTGTGAAAATGTGAAGTCTGGGTTTGAGGAGGCTGGGGCTCACATCAGTCAGTCAGAGATAAGAGCAGCACGCCAAGTCAACACCACACGGGGAAATTAAATTCGGGTGCAGGTGCCGGACATGATCTAGTATCAGTCATGACAGGAGGCAGCAGTGACTGTATGCCACTACTCTTCCAGCCACAGTGACTAATACATGAAGACACAGACCCCTGTAACAACCACCTGTTGTGATTTTACATTTGCAGAAACTACAGGTTTCACACTGAAGTTTTACAATGGGTACGCCCTGGAGAAAAGCATGAATGGTTACTAAATGCTGCTGTTGTTCTTTTGTAACTTGCAGCTTGCATGTAGGACTTCTTTTCCATTTGCTCGACCAATCAAACCCGTTTCTTGTGTAATTATTTTAGAGATAAAGGGGTATTTTGTCTCACATGTCATCTGAGCATTTTGTCTTTCTGTTAGCTTTTGATAACTGACTAAATTCAGCATTATTTCAATTGCTGTGAAATAATGAATGAATGTTGGGAGTGCAAAAAGCCTCTGAAACAGCAGAGAAGCACTCAAACAACCGTCTACCAGAACAAGGCGTGAGAAATCAGTCCACAGTAATCGGAGCTCCATTAATATTATGTTAAGGCACGTTCTAAAGGCAAGAGACAGAAAACACACTGATGGTTTTCATGTGTTTCTCGATCAGTCAGTGCAATAATATGAAATCTAAGTGGAAAATACCAGTAGCTTGCATAGCATTACATGGGCCTGACATACACAATGTCCGTATCTGGAAATGTACACCTCTGAAGCTCACACTTCAGAGGTGTAAACCACAAGTACACAATGTGTGTACCTATGGTCAAGAAGAATTGTCATGATGGAGACTGACTTTCATCTTAGAGGTAGATGAGGAGTTTAAAGAAAAAAATGACCACAAATGTCTGCTGTGTTCATATTTTTGTACTACGTGCAAATCAGTTGCGGTCAGCATTAGTCGACACCCCCTCTGTAGCTCAAATAACCAAACGCCTCCGCTTCAAAATGCACATGAATCTGAATCTATCAAGCAACAGTCGTCCTGCAGCATGGACAGGAAAAAAATGTCAGTCGCCCTATACCATGTCTGCATGTTACAGAAATGTTGCGCAAGGAAATAAGAGCTGTGAAACTTGTGTTTCTTCAGTGGGTGAAGGAAGTGACAACTGACGGAGCAGATGTAGTGAGGCAGTCGACAGATATTCAATATTGATTCATGACATTCTTGACAGGCGATAGAGGCACAACTGAACGGCTGCAGTTGTCAGGTGGGAGAATAGGGCCAGTATAAGCAGATCAGCATATCTTGCCTAACTGGATCTGGTTTGGCTGGGACAAACAGCTCTGCTGTACATTCTGGGGTCAAAGTGGAGCGACGCCAAGCCTGTGGCCGTTCTGGACTATCCAGTTGCATTAAGTGATCTAGCAAATTCACGTCAGAACAGCTCAGACATGCACCGTTGGCATGGTTGCACTGCACACTATGTACTGTAATTCACACCCCTCATTATGCAACACGTTACGCTGCCACACATTTGACAATGAGCACAATTTCTCATTTTTCGCTCATATACGTTACCAGCTCTGACATGGTCTGTCCGTGTGTCATACATGTAATTTAAAAGACAGAAGTGGTTACAACCGAGCTGTTCTGATGACTCTTCCTGTGCAGGGGGAAGCAGAAGTGGTCGCTTTGTTTCATTCCACTGCTGATCACAAGCATCATAATTTCCTACATGCAAGATGGTGCAAATTACATTGCGCCACTACACATGTTGTCCCCACTTCCCCAAATCATGAGGCACGTCAGGATGTTTAGAAAACATTTTTAAGTGACACTTATAATAATCATGCAACAACTAAAATGTGTGGTGTGTGTAAGGAATCTAGTCACTTTCCGTAAAGTCTCATCATCTCATCTCACCCTTCGACAGCTGTACTTACACTTAACAAACACGGACAAGGACGGAAATCCCAAATATCATCACCTTTTCAAGATAGTTTTGTCAAAATGGTATCTTGAAATTTCCAAATTTTGATTGAGCACCAGTTCTACGTAGTGGTTTGGGCACCGAGCCTTACTGGTTTGTACTATGGTATTACAGTAAACAAGACGAGATCCTGACTTACACAAGGGTTTAAAGAAGAACGATGTGAGATTTTTACTTTAATTAAACAGCTTTGGAGTAATTGTGATGGTTAAATGACTTGACGGGGCGGGGAGAATGGAGGCTCTCTGCATTCCACCTAGCATCTCTACTTCTACCTGAAAACCAACCCAGTGGTCCATCTCTCATCTCGGCGACACCACAACACAAACACTCCCTGTAATCCTTTGTTTATGACAGATAAGACTACGCCAATGTACACATCATATGATGTATATGATATATAACATTATCCACCGCTCCGTGGATTTCCTTCTTGCCAGCTTTGCTGAAAACAAATGCACATGGCCGGGTCGGGGGGGGGGGGAAAAAAAGCGACTGGATTTGCATAGTTCCCCTTTAAACAGTGCTTAAGGAAGCTAAGCTGCGCTAACAGCAGAGTTCTGAAAATGGTTGGTGGTTGCTTCTGGTATCTTTTCTCACATATTACGAATAGCCAGACCTTGCACGAAGAGATAAGGTGTTTAATATCTATTCATAACTATATGACGAAACCAAACAGTCTCGGTGGGCATGGGCCAAATCCCCTTAAAACCCCCCAGCTGGGACTCCTTCACACAGTAGCAACAGTGGGAAACCACCTCTGTACATTGTGTAATAATTTCTTTACATTTCTTTACATAAACCCCTTGGGACAGTAACCAGCTATTATTTGGGCGCGCTGCTTTGTTCAAAAACTGTTGCATAGCTGAAGGAAAATTCTGAGAGGAAGTTGCTACTATGGCCAGTGAGAAAGGAGGTTTCATGGTCTGTCCCTTTTCTTTCGGCCAAAAATGCTGTTGAAACTAAATTACATAAAACTAAGTTGCTTCATGAGTTGCTTCATCACTGAGTAACATTTACCATATATAACCATATGTAACTGGGGTGAAGGTGAACGAACGTTTGAATGGCAAAGGAAATATTAAGCAGTCGCAACGATAATTCACACAGTTTCTTGAGAGAGTGGCTGAATGTCCCTTCAAATCAGGTACCACTTGCAGAAGAAATATTATGCTGCTGCGATGGCTCACATATGGTGAGAAATCTGTTTCAATGATAATTCACGCAAAACAAAGGCTCACCAAAACAGTGGTGTTTGATTTGAAGTGTCCCCTATCTGATTGCCGTTAACTGCACCCCGTCAACACTGCCTCTTGGTCTGTTTGCTATCTTAACGTGTCATCTTTCAACGCTCAACAGCCACCGCTTAAATTTGCATTTTATTACAGAACTGGGGGATACACAGAATTTGCTTTGTTTACTGTTTCAGCTGAGGGAGACAGAAAAATAACCACATCGCTGTAACACAACATAAAAGACAATCTCCCAAGTCACACAACTGACAGTAAGACCCTTAGGCTTCATTTAACACCTTAATTGGCTAAAGGGAGTCTGGCCTGCTGGGATAGGTGCCAGGAACCCATGTGGGGGTCAGAGAGGGGAGGAGCCACCCGGACAGAAACTTTTAACAGTTGGCTCAATTAAGGATAAAGTAGAAACGATGAGAGCTAATGGGTTAATCCTCTTTTTTTAAACCCCCATTTGAGAGGTGGAAGGCTGCAAGGTCTGAGCAAACAGGGCAGAATGATAAGGCCGAGAGCTAAGGGTCTAATTCCAATGAGATAAAGAGGCCAACGCTGCCTCGCATACATACATGCATATAGCAACACTCATAGTCTGTTAATGTATGCTAGAAAGCATCAAGGCCTTGTAGTACTACAAAAATAAGAGGGAATTCACTGCTGGTTCCTCTGACACGTGGTACTCTGGTTAAGATTTCAGAGGAACACTTTTTCACACCAGGGTTTTCCCTCAATAGGTCATTGTGTTTTCATTTGCAGGTTCATCAGAAGAGATATATATCTCCCATTTCAACATTTGAATTTAAAGTTTTTATTTCCTTTTACGTACTGAAAGAACAAACCATATTTTGCCTGATGCAGCCAAGTGGTTTAAACTAATCAACTGGGTGAGGTCTTCTGAGACTTGAAACTGGATATTAAAATGAACGTCTGTCTGTTCTGCTTGACTGGAAAAATCAGAGAGAACCAGAATCTTAAAGTGGTAATCCACGTGATGTATGTTTTTCATCTCCATCTCCGCTCAATGTGAGTGCTCTTTGCTGGTGTTTCTCCTCTACACTCCATTAAGATCACATGTAAATCCATGTGGGTGGTACTGTAACGTCTCCCTTGGCTTTATTGTGATGCAGTTTGAGTACTCTGTACTGTACTTTCTTTATCAAATTAGCTATCACACTGATACTCATGCCACACCTGCTTTGAATAAAAGACTATCCAACCTGATTTGGTCTAGAGAAGGAGACGTCTATCTTTACCGTCTTCAGCTCACAGCATATGGGCAGATTGAAGGCTATTGTCAGGCTGTATCATGTCATCACTCAGCACTGTTGTCATGCAATGTGGATGTACATGGGTTACTGCTGTTAGGGAAACAGGCTTTGCACTGATGCTATCAGAACATACATTCCTGGACAAATACTTCTCGGTTGATTTCTGTCAGTAATAAGAGCCGTCTGCTTTTTTTTTTCATGACATTTTTTTATGCAAACGTGACAGTTTAACCCATCACACTGCAGAACAACCAACTTATACAGCTTGCAAACTGTAATACCTACAACGTCTCTAACGACATTGCTCCAATAATCTACAAATCCTCAGCTATGAAATATTAAGTTTAGGTAAAAGAGATTTTCTCCTTTGTTTGTGCCCTACTAAGTGACTGTAGAATAAAAGATGCTTACAGTCCTGGGAAGAAAACACACGACCACACACCTCCTTCCAGTTTCCACATGTTTTTAAATGTGTATTTTTAAATAGCAGCAGAATATAAAATGACTTGTGTCAACTGTTCAGCTTCTTGAATATTATACAATAGCCTGGAAGAAACTAGGGTCTGGTTTGTGTTTTCTTTACACAGAGAAATTATTTGTTTCAATAAACACCTTTGAGCTCTTCCTCACAGCCATAATCATGAAGGGGGGGGGGGGTTCTTGTCTTTTTATCCTCAACAGTGGGCTACCAACAAATCTCAAGACTAAACCACAAACAGTAAGAGAAGTAAATGTTATAAAGATTAGTGCAAAGTGTCTAGTGCTATCTGGTGTCCCATAACATGCCAGATGCCAGTGCCAGTGATACTTAATATCAAAGGAATTCTGGCTGCTACATGCCACCATGTCTCACAATAATCCAGACTAATTTAAACACATTCAATGTTACCTGATTGATTAAGAAAATGTCACTTAATTTCTTTAAAGTATATTTAAAGCATTCACTCATCATGTTAACACAAGGTAGCATTTAATCCTATGCAAGTTTAAGAGTAACTGCAGTGGGAGTAGCCAAACAGAGGCCATTCATGATTCGCCCTCCATAAAAAAAAAAAAAAAAAAAAAAGGGGGGGGGGGGGGGGCAAGAAGTCGGTCAGTGGTGCTGGTCTTGATTATGCGTCCCTCTCTCACATTCCTTGCACTATTACCTCGCAAGGCAATAACACAGGCTCCATTGAGCCCCACTGCACCAACAACAAGATCATTGAGGAAGTGTCGCACAGGCTGGTCACGCACTTTCCACTAACCTCTTGCAACGAGCTGAAGCAACGTGGAGAGCCAAATCTGATTAGCCCCAGCTATGCCATAAATTAACTGGGCATATAGCAAAAATAATCCAGTGATCCACGTCTCAGCAGCGAAATCTGTGGTTATCTATCAAGCAACAGGACTCAGCTGTGCATGCAAGTGAGGCTTAAAGTGTTCACTGTTCAACAAACCTACACGATATAATGTTTGGCCTAATAGATATAAAAAGTCTAGATTCAAGTGTTTGCACTGTGTTTTTCTTATTGAATAATAAGAAAAGCAAAGAAAGGAAAAGTATTTTTCCTTGTAGGTGTCTGCTGTGTATTTATTTCTTTGTTTTAAGGTCATGGGGGCTTTTCCACTCTGAAAATAGGACTGCAACGAAAGGCATTTCTTGTGTTATAAAAAACAATATGTGTGACTCAGGTGAAGACATATAACCAGAAAGGGTTGATCACTTTATGTCTAAGAAAGTATTCCCAAGTGGGTTGAATATTCTATAATTATGATATATGTTAAGAAAGAGTGGGCTCTTCTCTTACACCAAGAGAGAAAAACCCGCTACAGAAAATGTACAACAAATCTTCGAGGCCTGCTATATGAACATCTAACCACAGGAAGAGTCAGCTGAGTGATACTCAACAGTTCTAGTAAGACAAAAAAAAAAGTCTCTGCTGATTCTGCTGACTTGGTCAAAGGTGTTTATTTCCATCTCCTCACTAGTGGATATTGACTTTGCCATGTTACAACCCTTTAGCTTCACCAGGAGACTGTAGTATTATAAGCGCAAACACAAATCTCCTGTGATGATGACAGCTCTGATGGAGAAACGCTGGCAAACACATTCAAGTGTTCTCAAGTAAAACAATGGCCCTTTTCTTATGATTAACTCTGTTCTGGTTGAATCGTTTCATTTACTGACAATTAATTATGTTTTTTGTGGAGTTTAACCCAAAATTAAATCACCACTTGATAGATATGGCTCAAACAGCCAGGGGCTGTTACCCTGGACTGCAGGTTTTACACACCTTTATGTCTTATACTACATTTATAATTTTTGAAGTTTTCTGTTTTTCAGTTAAATCTGAGCTGCAGAAACAAGCCACCAACTCAAATACCTGTGTGAAACATTACTTTGCCATAAAAGTGAGCATTCAGGAGGCTGCGTGTTGGTGCTTGCAGAATTCAATGCATTTGCTATTGTAGCTCTACACTGATGGTATGATGACAGTTCCCCTGGTGCAGGAGGGGAGTGGGGAGCTCATTTTCATTGAATAGCATGAACGCCCTAAACTGGATTAACTTGTTGGTTTATATGGTGACTGTGTGGTCACGTCACTGCATTGTGATCTTTGACAATCAAGTCTTTTGTCTGCAGAGAAATGATGGACGAGTGAAAATCTTAGATAAAGCGCTGTGTACATTGTATACGGAAACATCCAGAACAAAAATTGTCGCTTCTGTGCTAAATGTAGGTTATAGTTTCATGGTCAGGTGCTCTGCCTAATAAAACCTGACTGCTATGTCTGCTCACGAGGGATGTGTATCTTTTGGCATGGATTTGATTAAATTAGCTCTAGGATTGCTAGGGAAGGCTGCCAACACCAGCAGATGCAAATATGAAACACAAATGCCTCAAGTTTGACAGACGTGTCAGCATGGTGTGCTGGTATCCAGGCAGACAAGTACCAGGATAGATCGCTGTGGCTGGCACACAACCTCATGTCAGCGTACGCTAGGTCTGCAACAGTCCAAGCAGCATGGTTGAGAAACTGTAGGGCATCCCAAAACCTCAGACCGTGCTCTCTGCCTGCGTCACCATCAGCCCTGCTGGGATTCCCCCGTGGCAGCGGCCCAAGCACTGAAGTAACTTGTGAGTTTTTTTTCCTGCATTTTTTGGCAGGATAACAAAGTTCAAAGCCCCACGTGCTGAACAGGCCCTTCAGAAATGTAGCTTTTGGCACAGGGACAGCTGAAAGGCAGCCAAGCCACGCTGCTTCCCACTTCTTTAATGGCAGGAAAACTTGTGGTGTGCACAGTGCAGAACCATTCACACTGATACAAACATTTAATATTTACAGGTGGGTGATTGCTGAAACAGTCAAGTGACACAATATAGGCCTGAAGCCCACGCCCTTAAGCTTTGAGGGAGATCTGAATGTAGTGACAACATAAAAGCTGACTTTACAACCCTGGAGAGGATCACAGTTTGAGAATAAGAAAACAAACAGGCATCAGACTTGTTTGTCTTGTCACTGCATGTTTGTCTGTCATTAATTCACAGCCAGAAACCAGTTTAGTGGCCAACTGCTAGTGACCACTGATTACTGAGCTACGATGCTCAGAGGCAAACTAAGAGATCTCTTTGCATATTGTACTAGCTGCTTCCAAATGTTGTTTAAATATCTTTGGGCTGAGATCAAATGCCTGTGATGACAGGAAGCTGTGTGGATTTCTGCTTGTTAACGTTTGAAAGGTAACACGTCCCGCCTTGCATCTACATATATATACACACACAGAACAAACTCAAACACGTTGAGGTGTGAATTTACAAACATCGGCAGCCTCTCTGACAACAAGCAAAACGCTCGCTCTGAACATGACGAAATAAACACACCATTGGTTTCAGTACAGATCACACTTGATTAGAGAAATGGCCACAGGGACCAGGTGACATATCAAGAGAGGGAAGACACAACACAAATGCAGTCTAAAGAACCAAAAAGGACACTTCAGGACAACAAGACAGAAAGTAGACATGCTGCCAATGTCAGGTTAAGACACAGAAAGAAATGCATGTGTCTGCAACAGCCAGACTGAGATCAAGCTGTCATCAAAAGTGCACCTGTGATATGATAGTGGTTTCTCACCAGCTGGACTGGGAATCTATAGGACCACACGTGTGCTGCAAATAACACTCATTACTGACTCATCTTTCAGTTCTTTTTTTCTGAACAGACTATTCATTTAGTTTCTCGATTGTCAATAGTCAAATACATGTTCATATAACAGACAATTTTAAGTAAATAAAAACTTTGGCATTTAGCTCATTTAAACACAGCCCTTCATCGCTTGGACTAGGTTCCTTTCTAGTGATGTCAACTGTCACATAGAGATGCCGTGATCATGTTTTTGCCATGACACCTATCTTTCTATAAGTGAGGACCCACGATACCAATCATTTTGGACATGCATTGCATACATAGCATACGTTGCATCAGTCTCACACACTTCCACACAGCCACCATGTTGTTGTTTTGTTTTGGTGGTATGTCACGTGGAGGCAGACTACCCTGCAAAGCACAGAGTGCTTCTCTCATCCACACACCTCAGAGCACTTACCACAGGTGATTGGTTTTAATGTGATCGGTGACGAGAGGCATTAATTTGAATCTACCATTCACATGTTTTTAATAAAAATCTGCCAATCATGATTCAGTTGGATTGAATCGTCCACGATGAGAGCTTGCACAGGCGTCATTTCATCAAATCGAGAGCAAAAACAAAAAGGTGTCTTTATGTAAATCTGGTTTTGTACCGTAAAGTGTTGCTCATTAAGGCCAGCCTACATTTTACACAAGCAAGTGGAGTCCTCTTAAGACCTGAACTTGATCACCAGCCATACGTTTCTAATCCACAATGGGCCAATTACGATGTCAGCACCCCCTGACCCACTGGCTGCAGCACCACTTCTCTTCATTGGTAGCACTGAGGTGGTGCAGTTGGCTGGTGTCGGTCAGGGGAAACCATATGCCAGATTGGTCCAAACAGATTAGCGCGGCAATTTCTAGGCAAGCCTCTAAGATGATTGGAGGATGGTGGGGTGCAGGGTGTGACAAGGGCCTGAAATCTCTCTTAAGAATTTCAGTGCTTAATAATCACATTGAGAAGCTGCAGGTGGCACGCTCCCCAACATAACATTGCACTCTTTCTTTCCCCACCTCAGCCATGACTTCAAGACGTTAAATGCACTTTGCAATGGCTATAAAGGAGCAATTTTACTTAAAATTAAGCTTCACGTCAAATTTCAAATGTCATCAACAATAGCAAATGATGAGTGACCAGTAGCATAAGAAACCAGGTGCAGTAAACCATGTCCAGTTTGCAACCAATGAGTAGGAGTAAAAACATTTGCGCTATATGTATAAGAAATCTTAAAGTGAACTTCCAAGAGAAGAGACTCCCTATGTTTCCCTCTTGATCCTGTCAACCCAGATTTCAAAATCTCATTTTCTCATCAATAAGATGATGTTACATATTCTTTCTTCAATGCCAGGACATTTCACAACTTTGTTGCGGTCATGTCAGTTACACAGTAGAAACACAGCCAATATCTAATTTTCTAGTTAAAAAAAAAAAAAAAAAAAAAAAAAAAACTGCTGAGGTTGTGTCTTTAAGTCTGACCATTTGTGCCTGACCAAATGTCAGTACTCCTCATTCGGCCATTTGCCCGGATAGGCTGGAGAAGCAGCTAAAACCACACGTAGATCATATCAGAACAATGAAAATCTCCACTGAAACTAGACTGGAGATTCAATGGTTTACAGAACATGTATGTTTGAGTTCATTAAAAGACAAAGCACTATAAAGGCCCTCAAATGAAACCAGCTTCCTGTGTCTGCACTCCCCTTTCCCCATTACTTGGTGAGAAACAACAACATCAACCACAAACCAAATGCTAGTCAGTTTTGGTTGTGGCTGTGAGGTTTGTCAGCTTGGCATAATCAAGTAAATTCAGTAGTAGGACCCTCTGAGCTTGCCACTTGCATTGAAAATTTTGCTGCCCCCTTTAACGCCCACTGATGTCACACAGAGGAATCCACAGACTATTACACACAGCGGATTTTCCCACAACCCTTCTCTAGTACTGAAGACCTTTCATTGTGTCCGTATCACTCCCCTGACATGTAGAACTTGTCTTGTGGATGTTCTGACATGACTTGTCTTGATCTTAGCCACTAACAGATGCTGACAGACTCTTTTAACCACCTACTCCACCTCTGTTTTGCACTTCCAAAGAACAATTCAAGGGATTTCACCTGTGGATGACTTACTTCAGGGCTCAATATGTTTGTGATATCATGTCAGTTACATGTTAAAGTGAGACAGATCTACGCCTATGTTGATCCTAGCTAGTTATATATACACATCTCTGAGAGCAAATATTTATTTTGAGCAGGACTGACATTTTCTGATTTTAGCATTATCTTTAGACTTGGTCTGCCAAAACCAGTATTACCACAATATTGCAACATCACAAGCACGTGAGAACGGATGCAACTGAGTCTTATTTTTACTATCTATTATCTGCTGATCATTTTCTCAACTAACTGTTAAGTCGATTAATATACGCTTCTTTCTCAAAATCCAGGGGGACAGCCTCAGATTTCTAGTTTAGTCTGCCCAACAATCAAAAACCTAATGATATTCTGTTTACAGATAAAACGACAAAATGAAGGGAAAAATGAATACACAGGACATTAAATTTGCCAATGCCAATATTTTTTCTGACTATCATATCAATTGGTCAACTTTTTTTGCAACTGTACATTGCAAAAGGGCCCAAAAAACAATATTAAACTGAGTCATATAGACATGAATGGCAATGAATTAACCCTCTGTTTCTGTTTTGACCCTCCTCCTCCAATGATGACATTTTGGCAGACCAAGCTGTCTCTTCAGGCCTTGTTGTAGAAGCCGTAAAATGCACACGTTCACATCTAACTTGTAGATATACTACCATGTTATAATGTTGCACAATCAGCCAGTGTGTGTGTTCACGGCGTTGTGAAACTCAAAAATGTTAGGTTCAAATTTGTACGACATGTCGCCACCAGAAAACAAGTTAACTCTTCGATCAATTAACTTTAATTAACATTTTTTTTTATTTTAAATATTTTCGGCAAACTTACAAGTGGTCTGTTTTAGCACAGTTTAATAAGGTTAGTAGTAAACTTGTAATGCTATTAACTGAAGTAGAGAGCAAAGTCACGGTTTTGTGTAAAATTCAAATTAACGGTCGACATTTGAACGTTAGCTTTAAATACAGTTGAATGCTTTTGAGCTGACAGTAAACATGGGCGGTGCTAGCATACAACGTGTTTTATTTTGTTCTCCGTTTGGTTTAAAATTAAATATAAGCACCGAGAAACGTATAGCTAAACCTACAAAATCAAACCACCGTCTCTTCCGTTTCGTTTTACAACAGTTTGTTGTGGTAGGAGTGTTAGCTTGGGTTAAATCAGACTCTTGTGTGACATACATAGCAGTGGGTTTCATCCGCTATACCTTAGCAATATCCTATTGATCAGGCGACGTGAGAACGTATCGATAAAGAAAAGCTAGCTGGGTCCCGTAGGTGAAGAGTTAGAACAGAAATCATATAAAAGAAGGAAGACACACAAACGTATATTCTCTATACGCACGCACAAACACATATAAAGTCAACCTAAAATAAAATACGACTTATAAACTTACCACATTGGCTTCCGTTCGCTTTTTTCTTCACTCTTTGGAACCGGAAGAAACATTCCTGTTTTCCCCAGTCTCTGAATCCAGTCTCCTTTTTTCTCGATTAGACAGAGAAAAACACACGCCAAAAAGAGGAAGAGGAAAGGTACTTCGTGTGTTTATCAGCTACAAATGAAGTAGTTTCATGTGACTGCATGATATCCACGCATTCGGCTTTTGCGTGTGATTGTGTTTTCACAGTTGGAGAGCCCGTATCGTTGAGACAGACAGACAGACAGACAGCGAGAGAGGCGTGGAGAGAGTCCCCGGCCTGCTCACTCAGATCATTGGTTGACAAACAGCAATCAGATGCAAATTCCTAACCTCTGAATCAGCAGGGGCCAGCCCCCCTCCCCATTTACCCCCCACCCCCTGGAGCAGGGGATGTCGGTAAATGCAAGGCTGTGAGAAACAGTAAATACAAGCCCTGCAGCAAAAAAAAAAAAACAAAACAAAACAAACAACAAAAAAAAAAACCCACATTTCATGTATTTCAATTTAGAGGGGAAAACACCAGCTGTTGCTCGTGTAAAAAGTTTAGGCACCCTACCAAGTCAGGACTTATAGTGATCCTTCTGCTTTTTTGTCTTTCTTTGTTTTCATCTTTTGGTATACTTTATTTTTTCTAAACCTTATGAAAAGAACAAAACTGACAAACAAGTCCTATTAACACTATTATATATGTTTTCATAAAGCTTGGTTCCACATTTGTATCACTAAATCCACAGCAGATAATAGTCCCTAATATATGAACAATTTATTCCTGTTTAGTCCAAATCTAAAAACACAGAGCTCAACTATTTTAGTAAGGTATTTTACAATGGGTTAAATTAAAGTAGTTTTGTGTGAAACTGTTTTATAATCTGAACAAACAATTTGCTTCATCTAGGATCCTACGCTGTAATGGTCAAGTCAGAAGACTGTGAGGCACATACAAATTAAAATTCAACATATTTGCATTCACTGAATCAGTCACTTGATCTTCACTCCCACCCCGTTCGCAAACGAGCATGCAAAACACCAAAACAGCAGATAAATAAAAAACCTCCCATCGAATGTGATAATTTTGCTGCTTTTGCCTATTTTGTTTGTCTGATATTTTGGAGTCACAGGACAAATTCAATTGGTTAACCTACTAGGTAACTCTTGTCCATAAGTTGAAATGTGAGTGTGAATGCTTATTTGTCTCCACATTTGCATTTTCATAATGAAATTTGCAATATTTTGATTTCCAATGTGTCCAGTTATTTGTCACAGAACTTACAGTAAATCATGTGTTGCCTGTTTTACATTTCCTCTCAGTGTTGATTTTTAGTGACGCTCCCTTGGTGGAGAGCCCCTATTCAGCAGGAAGGTTGGATGGGAGAGTTAAAACTGTTTGGTATGAAAACTGCATAAAATGAGCTCAAAGGTGAAGCCTAACAACTCAGCTCATTTGATTTCACCAGCCACAAACATTACTGACCTACACTGTTACAGATAATTTAATTTTGTCAAACTCATCGATAGTGTCTCCCTCCTTTCTAGTAAGCGTCACAAAACTCATTTTGAAAACATGAAGGTGGAAAAGTGGTTTATTCAGCTGGTGGGAACTCACCTAAACCCTACTCTCAGTATATAATGTGCAGTGGAGCCCGGCAAACTGAATGAATGAGTTAGACTGAGAGATATATGTTACTCATATTAAACACCAGACCATGATGGGATGCCACCAAACTGGTGGAAACTGTATTTAACACAGAATTGGAGACTTTATCTAAAATAACATGGTGAGAGTGCTGAAAATCCTCCATGTTGCTCTAACCTGCTTTAGTCTCTAATAAACCCACAACTGTATTTAATCAGTTTTTTCCCTGTGTCGTGTCCTTACACACATTAAAAAAAAAACAAATAAATAAGTAAATAAAAATCTGAGGCAAGGTCAAAATACACCACCACAGGCATGCTGTAAGGCTACAACCATCCTGTGGAGTCATATGAGTGTCACAAAAAAAGGAATAAAAGAAAAAATAATACATGTTTAAATAAAAGCAAGTGTAAATGAAATGATAAAATAGCCAGTATTGCACAGTTCAGTACTTCCTGTTGCCTAAGTTACTGCCAAAGCTGGACTCATCTGTGCAGGAGTCGACTACTCAGCCTGGACAGGACCGCCTACCAAAAGCCATTTGATTGATAGTTTGGCACTAGCAAAAGCAATATGGGAAACGCATTGTTTTTTTTTTATTCTTTTATGCACATTCCCGTTTATTTTTTTCAAATCATCTATTATTTTATAGATTTTTTTTTATGGCATTGCTATGACTCCACAGTAACAATCGATTAATTTAATTATCAGCACATCTGACAATTATTTCCTGCAACAATCAATTGTTCCATCCATATGATGTCAGGAAACAGTGAAAACCAATATACCTGCATTGAAACTGTGATTTTTCTTTCTCTGAACAAGAGTCAAATCTAAAGATATTGCCATTTTAATCGTGTCAATCAACCAGTTGATCGCTCATCTAATGATTTCATCTCTGGAGCAGCTACTGCTTGGTTCCAATTTGATTAAGGTAAAACTGTGTTTAGGTGTCTCAAATTGACAGCTTCACAAGCACAGAGAAAGAGAAAAAAAATGTAATATAAAAAGGTCATGAAGGTCATTTCATAAATACTGCAATTTGCAATAGCCTTCTGTTTCACCATCCCACAATTGCTGAGTGCTTTCGAAAGTCATGGGCCTCATCATCTTTTTCCACATGTGATTTTATAGTGAGCACACACTGGTTGCAGCTGCTTACTCAGATACAGCACTCAAAGATATTTAAAACAGAAAAACGATCCTCCCTCTGCCTCATCAGAAGTAACAGGACCCCAGAGAGGAGTAAGTTCATGGCACTTGATACAGTGAGAGATGAAATCAAAATCAAATGTGTCACTGTGGTGATGAAAGCTGTAATTTCACACTTGATATAAAAATAATTAAAGATGACTGATACATTCCAGTTCGAGCCGATCTGTGCCAGGGTGTGGCCAAATATGGGAGATGATGCAAGAAAAAACAGGAAAGCATCAGGGATGAGGATAAAACATGGTGCAAAAATATTAGTTAACTTTTAGATATGATCAGGTATCCTGACAAAACATAAAGTGTTAACGACTTCAGGTTGATGCTGAGTCAGTCTCTTAGACTTTTAAACGAGCAATGCCAGGCACTTAACTTGACTTAATTCATTATGTATATAACGGTGCAAAGGTCGGTCCAGTTCAGTTGAGTACCAGTTAACAGTGTCTGTCAGCTGTCCACACACTGTATATGGTTATTATATTTATGTTGGTTTTAATAAAGCTGCCAATAATCAAAGAGCAAACTGACCTAGTTCTTAAAAGCTGAAAAACACAGATTATTGTCCTTTATCCAAACAGCTGCATTAAAGTTGAAATCGTCATTTGGAGTGTTTATGGTCATCTTTTAAACACCATTTTTCAAAGCCATGTAACAGCTCAAGTCTTTAAAACAAACATGTGCAAATGGTTGATTCAGCACATTTGATGTTCTTCTAGGCACTCGACTGAATTCAAACCCTTGTGGCCAACACATGCCATGTTTCATTGCACTAGTACGCCATCTACTGGTACAAATTTAGGGCAACACTCATACTGAAATTACCACTATGCATTTACCATGCATTTTTTTCATCCTTTTGTTGAATGTTTAAAATCTCCTTAACACCTCATTGAATTTGTGTTACTGGCATTTGTATCTGCTTCATCCAAGTGTTCTGCTCTTGTCCTCAGGATCCATTTATAGAAACCTCCAAGTTTTATCTTTCTTAACTTGTATTCACACCTACATATGTGAATTTGGACATTATGTGCCATCTGATTGTGTTCTTCCCCGCACCATATTTCACATCAGCAAAGACAACCGGTTATCACGTCATGTGTTCAGGTACATAGTATGCACTGCACTGATGTGCATGATATGATCAAAGATAACGTGGTCACACGGCAACAGGTTCACGTGCAGGTTACAGGCAGCAGAGGTACATTTCATAATCATAATCATAATCATAATAGTAGAGTGACAATACACTGAAAGAGGTCACTCTGTGTAAGAACACCTTTTGCCTTTCATGTTTTCACAAGACTTTGTTTCCAATATGTCTGTATTTGTACTTTGGATTACAGGACTTTACCTGTAATCTGTTATTGTTGCTAATTTTACTTAAGTACTTCTTCCACCCCTGACAATACTTTGCTCAAGCTGATATCTATACCTGTACAAGGTTAAGTCAGCAAACTCAAAACTCACTTTTTCACTAAATTACAAAGGTAAAAAAAACAGTAGATGAGTTGAGTTAAACTGACATTTATTAAAACCATCTTTTCAGGCATGGCTTTTAATAGTTTGAAGTAAAAAGTACACGCTAAAATGAGAAAAAAAATATTTTAACCCTTTTAATAGTTGCAGTGATAATTATAAATAGGTATCGAAGCACACATCATTATATACACAAAGATGTTACAATCTAGTGTATAAAGCTTTGAGACAATTATAGGCTTTTTCCATCTAAACATTGGCACAAGTCAATTATCTGAGTTTACTATTTACAGCACAACTATGTCTATTGGTATTTAAAAAGTTGGCAGTGCCAAACAAGCTCATGTTGACAAGAGTATACAGTACACTGAAAATGACACCATGTGAAATCACTACATGACATTCAGAGTGAGAAATCGAAAGCCTGAGAAGTTGGATTTCCACACAACAAACGCACAACGAACTTTGGTTGTTGACAAAATGCACCAATAGGTCAAGTTTTGTTACACTGCTGAAGCCATCAAAAGAAATCAGGGATAAGATTTTTTTTTCTTTTAAATAACCTGGATAAGTGTTTCCAAAACCTTGTCAAGTATAAATGTAGAAATACATGTACAGAAAAAACACAGAAACTTTGTGTTTGTAAGGCAGAAGTGCTTTTGTGGGGTTGTAAATGTTAGAATATTGAGATGAGACACACCTGAGAGCCAAAACTCAACAGGATTTTTTTAACCATCAAAACACCCCCGGTGTTATTACTTATCCATTATAGTAACACATCTACTGTTCATACAGTATACCTTTAGACCATGGTATCAGTTCATGTAAGACACAGGTTGTTAAAAGTTGTTGTTTTGTGTTAAGTGTACACAACGTAAACATTGTACATGTTGTAAAAAGAAATCAAGAAATTGAAAAGTACAGGGACATTGGCAGTTTTTAACAATAGTATAGTACCTTATCTTGTCTTTGAATACTGGCTGACATAACATTGACACCTTGTCTACACCAGTGTGCAGTGATAGCAGCACATCAGCAACACATCAGGAACTTCAAGATAAAAAAAAGTAGAGGAAGTAGTGTCTCATGGCATTATGCAGTCTGTGCTCAGTTGTTTTGAGACCGTTGTGTGACCATGCTGTTGCTGAACGTGATTGTACCTCTTGGATGGAAAAAAGCAGCTGAAACCCAACCAGTGTAGACAGGACACGGACAAAAAGAGCAGAGAAAGATACATCTTTAAAAAATCCCCCAGAGCAGATCCTGAAGAAACTGTAACTGTAAAGAGTGAGTCTTTTCTTATACGTAACACAGAGATGCTTATAAAAGAACAACTTTACTTTCCAAGTATTTTACACCCTTGAAGACAGTAATCTTTTTTTTTTTTTTTACCTATGATGATGTGAGATGTGTCTGTGTATGTAATGCAGAGATTAATAAAATTCATGCTTTATACCTCACACTTAACACAGATCCTACAGGCTAATCCTTCAGGCAGAGACAAGTTTCCTGTTGTAGCAGAGCACCTGCCTCCATCTGTCCTTCACTGCAAGCCCTATATGGTCCAGTTGTTTTTTTTTTTTGTCATTATTGACTGCTATAACGTTGTGCTTTACTGAAATGAATATCAGGTATGAGATCACGAGCATGGAAACATTACCATCCCCAAACTTAAATGATATCATTTAAGAAACTTAACCTCAAGTTGACTGTATGTCACACCGCGTGGGACTGGTCGGCTAAACAGTGCCAGACTGTATATCAGGATCAATACCTGCTTAATAGTATGATGTAAACATAACAGTGAATGACAGCAGAGGCACGTCTAGAGCATGTCATGTTTTGAAAATGTGTCTCCACACGAGCTGTTTCATTCTTCCAGGTGACTCTATTGTTTTAGTCTAGTTCTACTCAACATGGCACATACAACATACTACGGCAGCCTATTCACTATCATTTCATGTTGGTAAGGTTGTTGTTTTTTTTTTGGAACATTTACTTAGTGTCCACGGGTCGGTGTCCAGTGAACACTTCTCTTGTTTAATGACAACTGCTAACCACACTCGAAATTGTTGGATGGATGAAAAACTGCTGACAACTTCTACACTACATTGAGATCTTTACCTGTGGAGCTGGAAATATAAAATTTGGCCTGAGGATAGTGCAAGAAAAGACTATGTTGTGAAATAAATCAAACCGGCCTCAGATGGGTGGATGCCAACTCCCTGCATGGGCTGCGCTGTGCTTTTGGCTGAATGTCAACATCAGCATTATAGCATACATAAAGTTAGCAGACTGTCATGCTAACATTTTACATGTAACATTATGGATGTATGCAAAGCCTGTTTACATACAGAGGTTGTTGAACTCTGATTAGATTCAATTACCACAGAAACCAGAGAACAACCGGAAGGAAGCATCTTTCAGCTGTCTGAGGAGCTTGGCTGACATTACACAAACTACAACACACAGATTGCAGTGCACGTTATCTACTACATCCTTCCGAGCTCCTGGCTGCAGCAGATCCATGCAGTGGAAACTGGGCCCTGCTCCCGGTCTCAGCTCATCTGCTCCAGGTAGGCAGACAGCTGAAGTGCAGGAGGCAGGAACTCTTCTTGTTTGTTCACCACTTCGGTCTGACGTGACCCATTGTAGTCAATGCCTGAGGGTCCAACAAGAAACAGACTTTGATCACTCTCATGTGACTCAAATACATTACAATAGCTTTGTGAGTCCAGCCAGGGCTGCATAAACAGGTTTATGCACAAAGAGGAGAAATTACTTGAAAAAAATGTCACTCTCTGGTTATGTCTGTATGTGCTGGCTGGCCAGTGTTTGTCAAATAATTATTAACTGATGTTTATACTGAAAACTGATCTGCTGCCAAAATGTAAGCGTTCAACGTTTTCCTTTGTATTTTCTCATCATCAGTGTGGAGAAGCCATGAAACTAAAAAAAACCAACCCACCACACACAGTGAGCAGCAGAGAAACATTACGGCCTTTGAACTAAGGATTTATTTACAGTTTATTTCAGTGGACAAATGTCAATGTCATGGATGTTTACTTGGCTTCACACAGATGGAGCTGACTTTGAAAAATCGCTGTCCGATGATCAGACATAGTTCTGATTACTCTGATATTTACACCAGTATGTGTTTCCACTCACTTGCAGAGACGAGGTCCATGTACTGGCAGGCAGCGTGAAGCAGCAGTCTCTCAAAACTGATTTATAAACACAAAACAAATGTGAGAAAAAAAAAGACTTGCTGCTCCTTCCCCAGAGCTTAAATCATCTGCTTAAGCACAGACCCACTTTTCTCAACAGAGATCCATTAATATATGTATATTTGTGTAAAATAAGACCATTTTCGCCCCTTTCTCTCACATTCTCCTTTTCATTTTCTGCAATTATGTTTTCATATGATCTATCATAGACTGGTTTTCCAGGTGGGGAAACATCATTATCCTTGAGCCTGGGCTTCCAACCTGAGATCAAAATATGTTAACACAATCCAAGGGGCTGTGTAAGTACAGTTGTGTTGTTTCAGTCCCTGGTGATGAGACATGAAATACAATCCAGGCAGCTCAATTTGAGTAACACTTAAAGTTTGATGTCTTATCAGGACAACACAACGAGCAGTTTATGATACTCAGACAGGATTTTTCATCTTGTGATTATCACCAAGTAAATGTGTTGACAGGAGTGTCTTATTCACACAGGTCTAAATTCAGTCTGAACGTGGCTTTACACAGCAGTATAATAGTAGTATTATAGTATTATAGCAGTATAATGTTGTTACTGAAGGAATCTGATACTTAGGGGTATTAAAATCATAAACTGCTTGTGGAGGAAAACAGAATATTCAAGACTTTTGTTGAAAAACACCATTTCAGGGCTTTAGGACCTGCTAATATGCTGAAAATATGAAAGAGGATTTCTACCTGCTGGTGAGGTTGGTTGTGTAAACTGAGTGCGGCTGAGCTTTGAAGAAACTCAACAGATTTTCCTCAAGTACTTCCAGAGTTCCCTGTGAAGACAATCAACACAGTCAGAGGGTGATCAGTGATCTAACTGAGCCAACATATAAAATCATCACCTTGAGCTCTGGGAAACTGAGATGGACGTTTTTCTACGATTCTGTAGATTAAAAGGATGATCAGCAAACTGAAAAAATAACAACTTTGAGGTGATAATATGTATATAGTACTCTGAGAGGCCGGAAAGACTCAAAAACATGTCTTCAAGCAGTTGTCATGACAATTCAGACATTGAGTTGACAAGAGCTTAACGTGAGCTTAAGCTACTATACAGTGCATGGACTCTTACCATGCAGATACGGTAAATCTATGCCCGACTGACATGATCAGTGATCAAACATTTACTGATCAAGAAGAGGACCCTACACTCACCATGGGGATCTGTTTTCTTCTCAGAGTGGCTCGCAGCCTGCGATCGATCCTCTGGAAGCAGTCCTGAGCAGTGAAGGCAGGATTTACTGTGAAGAGATGAGTGACGGTAAACCATACAGCCATACTTTAAACAACTGGCCCACAACCACAACTCAAACTCTGACAATCACCATTCCTCTGGTCTTTGAGGAGTCGGTTGGTGTCTTTCTTCTTGGCCTCGTCCTGCTCCAGCTGAGACAACAGCCTCTCCTGCTCCTCTCCAGAGCAATTCATGAAGTCATTCCACGGCTACGACAACAGGACAGTGGGGGAAACTAATGAGTGTAAAAACTGGCAGTTGGGTTTGTTGGGTTATTGGGCCATGATGAGATTTGATATCATGTCTGTAACAGAGTGGCTCTAGAAAATGGTGCATTGTTTTGTATTTCATAAATGGCTGCCCTGTACACAAGCAGAGCTGGAGCCAACACAACCTGAGCTAACACTCAGTGAGTGCACTGCAGTAGCGCCGGCCAAATATGAATGAGCTCATCTTTTCTACTGGTACTTTAGCAAGCTCATTATGATGCTTGCCTGCACTCTGACAAAAGCTTTCACCTTTCACCTAATGTTTCAATACTCTGGCACCACAGTGGAAAATATTATATCTTATTCAAGACTGAAACAGCCACCACACACACAAGCAGAACTGTAAAGGAATTTCTTGAGGATCAACACAGATGTTGATCTATCTGTACGAGAGCTAAATGAAACCATTTAACATTCAATCAATGAGATTTTGACGTGTCCACTATTACAGACATGGCACAGATTGCATATGAAACTTCTCTAAACCATCTTACCTCTATGTAGTTTCCATTGGTGCAGGCTTCAGTGAAGATGGATGGGATGGCTGGGGTACTGCTGCAAACCTCCACTTCATCTTTGGTGCACTCATCCCTCTCAAGAAGATTAGCAAGGTAGCGCGCTGGTTTTCAGAGAGGGAGAGAAGAAACAGATGAGCAGCGGCAATGTAAGCAAAACTTCAGTAACAGGTTAATGAATTTAAAGTGCAGCTCTATAGCAAATGCTGTTTTCCACGATTGAACGCACCGTTTCACTGATGGAGGCACAAGGGACTTGAAATAATCTGGTCATGTGAAATCAGATCTTACTGTTCTCTTGTCGGCGGAGGCTCTTCTTGCCTTTGGCTCGGGGAGTGAGGTCGGAGTTGCGGATGGCTTGGTTGATAAAAAACTGCTTCCTTTTGGTGGGAGACACACGTTTGGCAGGAGAGCTGGGCAGGGAGCTGCATTTACGCTCCTCTATCAGGCTGGGAAGACAGACCAGTGTGATTATAGTCACTGAACGTACAGGCACATACATCAGTCATACTGCGTGTACTAGGTACCTGCAGTCAGACACGGGATGAACAGTGGAGATGAGAAAGGTTCATTATCATTACAGAGTCTGTTTGTCTTGTTGCTGTTTAGTTTTCAGGGACATGAGGCTTCCACAGAAATTCACAATTCATAATTTTGTCATATATTTTGGCTTGACATTGACATCACTGACCAGCCAAGCCCCTCATTTCTTACATCTACAACCACTCCAAAATGACGTGCACACAGCAACAGCACGGGAACAATAAGCTTTTCATCTGACCTAATTGCCATTCACTTCACAACAATTAACCATTTATTCCTCCACTGCTGCAGTCTGAATGTGCTCTGCCTGAAGCTGACACTTCTGAGCTCACAGTTAACATTATTTTGACGTGGACGAGGGTCTGGTGCTCCAGATGTGAGGGAGACATTGAGTTTGCGTGCACTTGTCTCTTCACCAATAGCCTACTAAGTGTATAATTGCTGGATGTTGGTGTGAAGTGTTGTATCTCTACAAATATGGGCCTTGTTATTTAAGCTATGAATCACTATTGTAATTTAACAGGACATGCAGTGCATTTTCACAACACAGTCTTATTCCGCATGTTATCCAGTGAAAGAAGAAGAAAATGAAACAGCTATTGGCAATTGAAGGTGAAGGTAATAATCAATATATTAAAACAGTGGTTAGGGGCTTGAGGGTGGCGTTCCCCTTTCGGGTGCTAGCCTGCAGTTGAGCAGCAGAGTGCTGAATCAGCTGAAACTTAACACCTGAGTTACACAAGATGCTAAAACACAGATTTGGTGACAAGCTGTACATTAAATCAAATTCAAAATGAAAAACAAACCTAACGTTTCTTGCCTGCTAGCTCAATCTTGGACTTACAGAAATGAAATTTGTGCTCAACATTGTGCTTTGGAGCCTCTACCAACTTGTAAAGGAGCATCAAAGGCTTTCACTGAACTGTTCTGCCTGATTTTTCTCTGCAATATCTTTATATGGCTCAGAGACATAAGCAGCAGCAGCAGCAGCAGCAGCAGCAGATGTAGGTCAGTGGGCGCCTCTGCTGGCATCCTTCTGCCAGCTTGCTCAGTTGAAATGCCATTTTTAGACTCAGCTCTGTATATTTAAAGCAACGCTGCAGCAAAACAAGACACCACTGTTTCTACCTGGCTTATTTGTGTCTGCCGGTGACCTAAATAAAAACAACTGCTAATGTCAGCCTGAGCTGTGCTTAGTGGCCAGGGGTCGGCTGCAGCACACGCTCAACACATTAAATGTGCATAGCGTCTTCTGCTCACTTCTGCAACTTCACCTATACACGTAAAACAAGGAGAGCCACGAAATGAAACTCGGAAGCGACGATAACCACCTCGGTGATAAATGAAAACCACGGAGGAAACACCCCGATGTGATTTAACTGAATGGAACATATCCAGATCAGCTAGTTAACGGCTAACGGCTAACAGTGGGTTTAAGTCACTAGCCCTTCAAACAGAAACAGTCTATGGACATTAACCAAACTAGAACAGACAACCCAACAAGTAACAGCAGGCAGCATTTCGGCTGACGTAATCCTGCCACAGATCCTAACGTTAACTCGAGCTAACTAGCCGTTTGTTTTGTGGCTAATGCTAAAATTAGCTCGCTAACGTACTGTAACAGGCTCGTAAGTGTCACTCACATATAATCCCGTTCTTCATTGCTGTCATTTGTCAAAACGACCATCTTATTGGAGCAGAACCGCACGGAGGGAACCAGCTGCGTGGATATTTACGGGCCGTGTTAGTAAATAAACACAGTTGTTAAGTTAAAACACAGTGGGAGTGTTTGTCTGCTAGCTGGGCAGGGAGTCCTCCCACTACCAACAAAGAGAGGAGAAAAGGGGAGAGGTCTCACTCTGTGGCGATACCTGGCACAACTCTCAAACATCTAATCACCACCATATATCTCTTCTAAATCCATCATTTAAGAACATTTGAGGAAACGTGTACACGTGTTATATAATTTAATTTAGTTATATTTGGATTTGAATGTAAGAAAAACCGATTAGATATTCCAGCAAAGTAAGATATGGGGAGAACAAGGACATGCACGTCACACAGGTTATATTAGTTAGTTAAAAGTAAAAATAAAAGACACATGGGCTGTAAAAGCAAAACAGTGAGCTGAAAAGTGCTAAAACGCTATAAAGCTGAGGTGAACGACACAACTGATAAATATCTGGGTCAGTTTTGAGCAATGTCATAATTCCCATTTATTTGATTCCCTTTTCTCATCTTGTAATCGTCACCAGGAGGTTAATTTTTTTGGTAAAAATGTGCATGAGTGCAGTGATTCATCTTGCCAATAGTCAATCTTTGGCACACCCCATCAAACCAAAATTCCTGTCATAATTTCAAAATAAAGGCACTGCCTCCTGCATTGTCCTCATAATCCTGTACCTTAAGAAAGTGTGTTCATTTTAAGCATTGACGTAAAATCTCAAATAACAAAGGACTTTTTTTCCCCACTTCATTAAGAGTGACCAGGGTTTGTGTGCATGTTACCATAACAGCCAGTTTAATTGGCCTGCTACAAAGTCCTCTTATTGTTCTGAGCTTTTCTCTCTGCTGCTGAGGGAGAAGAAGCAGAGAAATTTGGGGGAAGGAAACAAAAACACTCTTTGAGTCTGAACAACATATTTTTAAATCTTAAGAGGCTTTTTTGAGAAATGCTTGGGCAATATCAGAGAAGATTCAATGAGGGGTCTTTGTCCCGATATTGTGATGGGCAAAGAGAGGAAAACGGTAAAACTAGAAAAATATGAACCAGACCCATGTCCGATCATCGTGTGTGAAGTGAAGAAATCAGTGCCCAGGATGAGGATTGTGAAGCCAAAGGAGAAGGTTAAAGTTACCACGTCTGTCACCAGATCCACCACAAAAAAGGACACAACTACATGTGAGACATCGGGGAATATAATGAGGCTTTGTGTCAACTTGATGCCTGTTTTAGCTTCAGCCAAGGAGCCTGTGGAGGAAGAGGAAGAGGGTGAGGAGAAAGAGGAAGATATCAGCTGTACAAGTGAAGAGAGACCAAAAACTAGCAGCCAGAAGAACTCAGCTGTCACCAAATTACTCCAACAACAAACATTCATTACATGTGACTCTCTCACCAGGTCATCTCTGGACAGAGACACTGAGGCCAAACAGGCACTCAGTCCTCTGTCTGTGCTGCCACCTGTGACACCCAAACCAGCTCTCCAGTGCTGTAACCATCTGCAGACAAAGAGGTTTCTCACTCCTCTACCTCCCATCGGTTCATCTGAGGAAACAACAACCATCTCTCCAACCTTAACAACTGACGGCTGTGATGGCAAATCACCAATTATGGGACAAGAACTATACAGCAGGCCCTGGATAGACAACCCCCTGTTCTCTAAGAGTGTGAGTTTGACTACAGATGTTCATTTGATGAAAATCCTGATAGTAGTGTAGAAAGAGTGCTGAAGGGCTTTGTTCAAACAGAAATGGTTCTTGTTCAGATAAAGTAGCTTCAGGGAAAGCTGGATTCATACAGTATGAGTCAACATTAGAAACCTGGAGGAACTGCAGCGCCGCGACAGGTCTGGCTCTGCTGTGATTAAGAGGAAATGTTGAAATCAGTTTTGCTCAAGAGACATTTTAAAAGCCAGAAATTGCAGCATCTTTTCTGAGCAATGACTGACTGAGTGCATGATGGGGTCACACACAACAGGTAAAAATATTCCCGTTACCCCTTTAATTTGATTAATTCAGAGTACTAAAGCAGATGCTGAGAAACATTTCCTGCCTTTCCTCCAATTTCTACCTTCACCATTTTTTAATGGTGAGACACATTCAGGTTTAAATAAAAGCTGTAAGGAGTTTTGGGCTATTATATATCACACACTTGGTAACTATGTCATGGTCATATTCAGTCACGAAACACAAAACCAACCCAAACTAATGATCAAAGTTATAGAACAAATAAAAACACAAAACCACTGAAAATAATTGAGATGATGTGAAATAAAAAGGTAAGTGTTGACCTTAACCTCAGTTTGCTGATGACCTTTGCTCTCTCTCCAGAGATCTCCTGAGTTTCGTCTTCCCGACATCTCCTTGTCCAGTCTGGATGCCCTGCTGCAGACAGTCACACAGAGACTAGTGAGGAAGAGGAGAAGCTACGAAGAGGCACTGTGGGGACAAGTCCAGAATGATCACCTCCTCATGGCTGCTGGTGAACAAGGCTTGAGGGAGAAGACGGTCAGGAAACAGACTGATCCAGCCGACATGTATGTTTAGTGGCTTTGGGTTTTATAATACATTGTTCCTGTCCAAAAGGAGAATGTAGAAAGAAGTTTATCAGGTTCACAGGAAGTTGTCAGCTGGTACAATAGGAAATCCAGTGAGCATGTGCATACTGACTGTGGTGTGGAAACAGATAATGAATAGATTAGTAGCTTGTGGAGAAGGAATGCAAATATTGAATATGTGATGCTCTAACAGAGAAATTGGGTTTGATATAAAGTAAATCTTGAGTTTTTAAGGATGGCCTAAAACTGTTTCTGTCAAAACATTATGTATATTATATATAATATTATATTTCATACTAGATTTATTGGTGATTTAAAACCAAAAATACTAACAGTTACTGAATACTTTTTATTATATGACTTTTTAAATCCTGCATCATTGTATAGATCATTGTATATGCTGCTTATAAAGGGTGCTGACTTTCCTTTTTTTTAACAGTGGAGCAGTAACACAAACATCAGTGAATGGGAAGAGCATTAACAGACAGAGGAGCCTCCCTCCACTGCTTTCTACACCTAAATCCACACTCATCCTCGCTCTGACGAAGAAAGACCTCCTGACTTCGACCATGCTGCGGTGACTCAGCAAAAACAGCAGACTGCATAAACAATATACAGCAAACAATATGTTTTTATTTTCCTTCAGGACAAGACATTCACCACAGACATGAACCCTTTGTTTTTTCTACGCTAATATATTTTCAGTATACTATGCATATCTTACAGTAGATACACAGTTAAATGCATGTTCAAGTACAACTGTAAAACTTAATACCTTTTGAGTACATTTGTTGGTACTGACTTTCATTCCAAAATGAGACAAATATAATAATAGTTTCTGAATAAAGTCATTTTCCCCAGTACATCTAATCTTTTTCTAAACATTGAATTATAATATTTCAATCTGCATTTTGAGATGAAACTCTTCCGATGTTATTTTTATCTCATGCCAACACTGTAGTTACTGTCATAACAATCCCCTTAATATGTAACAGTGCATTGCGGTGCAGTAACAACCTGCTTCAGACATTCAATCAGCTGCTTCATTTTTTTATATAGAAAAATAAACAAATAAAATAAATTTAAAAAAAAATGTTTAATTTAGATAATGTAAAGAAATTTGTAATGAGAGAACAATGTAGATTGACACCTGTTTGTCGACTTCAAACATTTTCAGTACATATATTTATATGTTATAATTAAATTAAAGGGATAATCCGGTGTAAATGTAACCCAAACTTCAACTCTCGAGGGGGCGTTCTTGGTGTCATGGTGTGATAGACCATGGGCTACATTTACGCTGGAATATCCCTTAAAATTAAATTAAATGAGGTTTCTAGACATTTAAAGAATCAAAGTCTACATATGACAGATGGAAAAACAAAGAAAACTGAGCTCATTATTAAATAACCGAAAGAATAAATACCAGCCATAAATAAAGACCCCTTACCCCTTACCCCCCAGTCCCAATCCCACACAATATCCTTCATTTTTGACAATGACAGTTGCACCCAATGATAAATCACATGAAATAAAAAATGAAATAAAAAACATTTTTGTCAAAAATTTCTTGATTCACAAGAGAGTAAAATTTGTTAAGTTCACTGTCCAATATCTAAGAGGTATTCAACAATGAACTTGCAGTAAGAATTCTCTCCACATGAGAGATACTGTATATTGTTCACAAAGCATTTACATCCATGTAAATGTCCTCTGGCATTAAAAACAATTATCAATTATTTTTTTTTTTTTTTTACGCCTTTATTTACAGGACAACTGGACAGAGACAAGAAATGGGGGGAGAGAGGGGGAACGACATGCAGCAAAGGGCCACCAGGTGGAATCAGACCTGGGGCTGCAGCGAGGACTATAGCCTCTGTTTATGGGCTGCCTACTCTACCAAGTGAACTATACGACGCCCCATACAAAATCATCTTAATAGTTACGTGTAACATGTTTACTTCAGCTATTGCACGACTGTCTGCAGCATTTTTTTAAAGTGCTTTGAAAGATGTGATTGTGGGGGTCTAATGATTGAGCCCTGAGGAATACAGCCTGTTTTGTTTTTTAATAATAATATTTTTTGGGTGGGGGCACTGAGGACCCATGATTGAACAGGTGAGCCACCAGTGCACCACCACTCATTGTTTTTCCTCTAAACCTAGCATAATATTTCTTTATGACAAACAAACAATACCTTTGGACTGATCCAGAAAGAAAAGACACAGTGTGGGATTTATGAACCCAAAGAGATTATAAAGCTATTGATCTATTAACAAGGTGAACAAGGCACCACAGCCATTATTAGGAAACAATAACTTTTGGTTCTTTCTTCAGAGGAGGCTGAGGGGATCAATTTGCCTGAACCAAGTCAGTAACACTTTCAAAATCCATCTTTCCCTAAACATTTAGCTCAGTTGTCGTGTGTTGCATATTGATATTGCTGCCACCACAGAACAACATTCAAATAAAAATACAGTGAGCAGTAATATTTTTTTGTCTACAGTTGTTCCTGCTTCCTCTGTTCAAGTTGCACCTATATCTTCATAGTGCGCTGTCCTGTGTGTTGCTGCCAACTATAAAAAGTGCAGACGGATCTTTACTGGTGCCGTCTCCTTTGTGTTTCGACCTACCAGATTTAGTGGATTCTTCCTGTGCTGACCTGTTGCTGCCCCCACGGCTCGTCTGAGGCATCTCCTCATCGTCCTCTGGCCGAGGTAATCTGGTCATGGACGTGCTGCTGCTTTTTTCTCCACTAGTTTTGCTTTCTTTAGATTTACCTTTGCTCGATTTAGGCTGTTTTGTTTTACCTTCTTTTGGTTTGCTACCAGGTGATTTCGCATGATGCTGTGGACTCTTGCTCTTGCTTTGCTGAGGGAGTGTGATTGAAGGATGGGTTTGGGTGACTGGGGGGTTAATCCTGGCAGTCGGGTTGGTCTGCATTGTCCCGTTGCTGATGACGACATCCGTGAGGCCGTCGTCATCAGTCTGCTCTTTGGCAAAGTTGACAAACACCTAGAAAAATGAACCAGCTTTAATGTCACACAATTAAGAAATAACAGAATGGCTAGATAGGATCTCATTAGTTATTGAAGCTAGTTATTAGCTCTGTTTAGTTCTATCAATCTAAAATCCATGGTCAGAACCCTTAAACCACACTTTTGCACATATAATCAATAATTAAAATTCTGGAGAAGCTTGAATGTTTTCATCTCTGCTGCATCACTGCCTTCACCTGGTCCAAGGTGGTCTGTGAAACGGAGTAGTCGATGATACCCAGCTCCTCATAACTTTTGGCCAGCACACTGAAGACACGGGCCAGGCAGCAGGCGTGAGAGGGCAGCTGGTACTGCAGCACGTTGTGGTGATGCTCCTTCAGCACAATGCTGGGAAAAGAGTTCTTCATGAAGGCGTTGATGGGACACGACTCCAGGTTGGAGTTACTGTCTGCCAGACGAAGGATGATGGTGTATCCATCACCAAACCTGAAAGATGAAGGGCAGAGAGATTTTATATGTAATGTGAGATCATTATGGTTTAATGGGACTGGGGTGGTACAGCTACAACAAATCTAAAATGACGGAGAGGAGTGGCCTATGCAGAGGAGTATGTATAGGTGGGTTTCCATTAGCCGTATTCACAGTGTCGCCATCTTTCTTTACGTCATCATTCAGGGTGGGAAAACAAACTTACTTGATATTCAAGTGACAGATACAACAAACACAGCACCAATGGTAGGAAAATCCCTGACAAATTCTTCTTGCCTCACTGTTAATATTATGTGAAACAGACCCTGACTGATTCACCTCATGACAGTAAACCTCATCAAGTGACTGAGTCAGCTGCTTTACTGTGACACAGAGAGGGCCCTTCACAGATCTCACACACTCAGTGTTAATTCAATAAATGATAGAATGAGTAAGGCTACGGAAATATCAGGACATGAGGCTTTTGGCTGTTTTGCAAAATGAAACACATCTCCAGAGCATTTATCCACTGAGTAATAAAGTATTCTGCAAACAGTTTGACTTGTGTTATGGAGGTTGGAGTGTGCTTACCTGTTCTTCAGGTGTTGTACAGATCCCAGACACTGGAACCTGCCATTGACCATGATGGCCATTCTGGTGCAAAGAGCCTCACATTCCTCCATACTGACCATACGGACACAGGAATGAAGAAATTAAAGAGTTTATACTGTTCCTGCTGTTCTCACAGTACGCAAAGATGTCATTTAACAATCAATCCGCATCAAGCTGCTCTGATTGTTAAAAATGGTATTTGGGGGCCTTTCTGCTAGTGTCTGTCTGCAATTGCAGCCTTCAAATAGATTATAATCAACTTTTCCTTGTATGTACCAAATAATTTGTTTGCAGTACATCTCCTCCTACCTGTGGGAGGTGAGAACTACAGCTCTTCCTTCTTTGGTGACACTGACGATGCAGTTCCACAAAAATCTTTTGGCCTTTGGGTCCATACCTGTGGTGGGCTCATCCTGAGAAAAACATTGCATGAAAATAAAAGCATGAAAAAACAAACAAATAGATGTAAAGGCATTTATATATAAGGAGTTTATATGTGCACCATTTAATATTAGGATTGTTGTGTGTGATATGTGCAGTGTTTTTTGTGATTTTGTGGTGTAAAATACCATTTATGTTTATGTAAGAAGGCTACTTATTGGGACTTCACAACTATAGTATTTGTTTGGCCTTGGCCTAGTTTAATGGTACATGGTTTTATTTCAAGAATTAAAAAATGTTGCCTTTCTAACCAACATCTGGAATTCAACATGTGATATGATTTCATATTTATGTTTATGTTACCTGTTCTCTAAAGACTGGAAAATGTTTTATTGGTTGACAGTGTCGCTGATTTCTGAAAGGTTCATCCTCTACATCCTCTAACCTCTGTTAGTTAGTGTGACCCTCACCAGGAATATAACAGGTGGAGCCCCGATGAGGGAGATAGCAGTGGAGAGTTTCCTCTTGTTGCCCCCGCTGTAGCCTCCAGCCTCACGTTCAGCGTACTGCGTCAGCCCCAGTTTCTTTACACCCCACTGTGCTACCTTCAGGACAACAGAGAGGTCACGTCACTGTGATATCCTGCAGCTTGAAAACCCAGTCACTTCCACACACTGAACCAACTTATGGTAACTTATGGATGCTTGGTAATGCTAACTTGTATGCATACTGGCTAAACAGCCAGGCTTTGCTTCTTTTGTTGAATTACAGGGTCTATAAAAATTTCTTTAATCCATAATGACTGACTTCCACTGGTGGTGCATTTGCATAAAGTTGACTTGTCTGTAATTTTTTTCACCTTGTGTGATAACTGGTGTCAGAGATGGAGGCTAACAAATCACTAACATCACTAAGCTGACGTTGACCTTTGACCTCTTGAGGGAGCAGTTAAGTTATGTCTTAATGCCTGGCATCATTTAATTAGAACAAGCACCTACATCTGTTAACAATGTCTTTGCTGCATCTTATTCGTTAATTTAAGTTCTGGGGTGAACTGCTCCTTTATGATACCTTGGCAACAGAGTCCTCTTGAACCCCACGCAGGCGTGCGTACAGCTCCAGATGTTCCCGGCCTGTCAGCAGATCACTAATGGCGTCAAACTGTGGACAGTAACCCATCAGCTGATGGACTCGCTCCACCTCTGTCAAAACACTGAGAAGCACACAAACACACAGAGGTTAATGATACCTCAAACCCCACTAATACTGCTGCACCTGTGTTTCCCAATGATGCCTGTAACAGGAGGACTACTTTTGCTGGCCTATTGCTAGCACTACACCACACTACATGACAACCATCACTCGCAGGACTTCTGTTTTCACTACTAGTATGACCACCACCCTTACTACTGTTATATCATTGTCTGTTTAAAGTTGAATAACTGGGAGGCAGAGATGATTTGTACCTGTAGTGGTTTAGGAAAGCCTCTCCATAGGTGATGGGTGTGTCTCCAGTCAGCATCCGAAATGTAGAGGTCTTCCCTGCTCCATTCACACCCAGTAGGCCAAAACACTGGAGGACACACAGCACAAAGTTACAATATATAGTTTACTGCATGTGGAGCAATGTGGAGTGTTGCATTTAGGTATAAATCTCATGGTGTGTTCACCTCGCCACGGGGAATCCCAAGGCAGAGACGATCCACCGCCGGCTTCCTACCTGCTTTGTAAACCTGAAAAAAAAAAAAAAAAAGATCAACACTACAATGACAGTCAAGAATCACCAGTAACTCTGCTATGTAGATATTTATCAAGGACTTGTTTTCATCTTAGCATTTTCTTTCTAATTAGTTCCAGGACACTCAGAAAGTGAGTAGATATAAACTGTTACTCTCCAATCACGAGACCATAATCAATGCTAAGAGTGAATGTATGATTTATAAATAAAGAAATACCTTGCTCAGGTCTATCATGGTGAGGATGTCTGATTGGGCTTTGCCGCTCTTGACCCTCTGTCTCTCTCTGGCAACATCTTCATCTTCTGGACCAAGAGGAGGCCTCTCAGGCTCAGCCCACCACGGTCTGATCAGATACAGGAACAGAGAGTGATTTTTTTTTTTTTTTTTTTTTTAACCATACTTTCAGCCAAGAAGCCAAGAGTACAACCACTGATTTATCTTGATGCTTTGAGAAAGAATTTGATGCAATGATTTTTAAGGTATATGGTGCAAATGCAACAGTACAATAAGCTTCACACAGGAAAAATTAGGAAGTTAAAGGCCAAAGCCACGATGCCCAACAGTGATCAGAAGGGGTTTTCAGAGAGGGAGGACAAGTTTAAGGCATACCTGAAACGAATGAAAAACTTGTACTGTAGCAGTACGGTGAAGATGAAGAAGACTACACCCTCAGCTGCCATTGCAAACAAGTTCTTCCCCACAAAGTCCCACCGGAGAGGATCCCGGGTCTGTTTGGCACCTGGAAAAGGAAGAAATGCATAAAAAGAATGGAAAAGCGTGACTGTCTTTGCAAAAATTATCTCTATTTTAGTCACCCTTGTAGATAAAGAAGTACATAATTAAAAAATTTGAATAAAATCAGCCCTCCTCCCTTGCTTCATACCCAGTCTCTGAAAGGCGTCTGCCATGGCCTGATTTTTAGCCATGTCTATGAGTCCTCGGCCCAGACAGAAATGAGGGAAGATGAGGAAGACTTTCTTCAGAATCCGGTTCACCTTGTTCAGATGCTGGAAAGAACAGCAGAATAGTTTAAGCAACACTATATACATATTTGACTCAAACCACAATGTCACTAATTTTAAAAATTCTTCAGTCCTATAAAGCTTGATGTCACTGAATTTAAGTAGTGTTGTTGCAATGCAGCTTTAATAAAGATATTTTCCATTTTTCTTACTAGCCAAGAGAATCAAGGTCTTTCTTTTGTCAGGTCATGTTACATTACAGAATATCTCCTCTTTGTATGCACTGGTGCAGTTTGTACCTCATCTACAAACAGCTCCAGGACGAAGGTTGCGATGCTGCCATTGATTCCAATGAAGAGGTTGATGGAAGTCAGAAACACATAAGCTGTGCTCGGGACAGTAAACACAAAGGATGCTGGGTACATAAGAGGGGTGATGGACCACCTAAAAAGAAATTATGGTATCAAATAAGTACAGAAAGATACATTTCTTTTGTTGGAGTAAGCCCCTGCAGGCACACAGCTGGCCTCCGATGTTGTTAATATTTGGTTGAATCTGATTCACATGTCAGGACAACGTACCCATAGAAAAGGAGCAGCAGGACAAGAGCAGGGAGGTTGGTCTCAGAAACATACGCCTGCTGCTGGAAACAGATGAAGATCAACACCACCAAGGTGGCTGGGACGGTGTAGTTCAACTGAAAACAAAATGTAATTTGAGTTATTAATCTGCACTTCTTCAACTCCAGCTCCTTAGTGTCATAGAACTGACAGATCTGATCTTTTCAAACACAAGTGTAGCTGCTGTTCTTCTGGTCCTTGCTGTACAGTAGAAATTGTACACAACTAATTTACCATAAATATTGCAAAGTGAACATATATTTTCTTGATATATTATCTGAGATTGTTGTCAAGTTGTGACAAGTGTGGGCCTTGTGGTAGACTTTCTCTTGATTACTGACCATATCCCATGTAAAGTTGGCCACCCAGTAGAGGACTGGTTTGACTCCGCTGACAAACTGAAGGTGTTTGGCTTTGCTGACTCGCTCCTCGATCAGAAAAAGGACGAAACTCGATGGCACAAAGGACATGGCAAAGATCACACAAATGGAAACCAGAACATCCACCGATGTGGTTATCCTGAAAACATGAAACAATCAGAGTAACACAAGACAAAACATTCACACAGAGTAAGTCCAACCCAAACAGCAATATAGCATCCATCATCACCATCATAAGAAGAACTTACAAGGCAACTTCAGTGAGTTGCTCCTTGGTGAGGTTGATTGGGTGGTTGTAGGCAGTGATGCCATACTTCCTCCTCTCTGGCCCCGGCGGTAAGCTCGCTCTCAGCAGGCCATTGTTCATCACGTTGACAAACGACACCATGGCATGCCATCCTTTGTTGTTGTACCACACCTGAGTAGAGCAAAGAGGACAAGGGCACTTTAGAAATTGTAATCTGAATTTTATTCCAAGTGTTTTATGTTTAATTTTTCCTTTTAGGACTCACACACATAAAAACATTTACCTTGACATTGTCGTGACTGTTCAAGCCTTCAAGAAAGCCTGGCAGTTGGTCAAGAAGATGATCCAATGAACTGTTCTGCAATCAACCAACACACATCACAAAACATTAAGAATCAGGAGGACAGTGCAATTGATTAAACAAGCCTGATGCTATACCTCTGGGACGCTATAACGAGTCCTGATTGCCATGACCGAGTCTTGGATCTGATGGACCTGAGATAAAGTCTGGGTGGCGGTGCCTCCGAGGGAGAAACCTCCATACCTGCAACATGAAGTTATTTATTTCTTTCCGGTCCTTTAGAACAGCAAATTTGTTTAAGAGGCGGAAACTGTAGATGGATTATGGCTGTGGAGGCTGCAGCAGCTTACCTGAATTCATTCACCCACTTCTTGGTTTTCAGGCTGTCGATGGCACAGGGAAGAAAGAGTGATTCTCTTAGGAAATGTTTGACAGAAAGAGCTGAAATCTCAACAGTAACATCAGTGTTTTCATTATAGCTATCTGTGATTTTGATATTCAAAATATGTTGCCATTCACAGTCATATCTCCATATTCATCTCATTTTAATAGCCTTTCTTTTAATAATTTTAAAAGGTAAAGACATTGGCTATCATTAACCTTGAAATACATAATGAATAGTAATAAAACAGAACAATCCATCGGGTTATGATTTAAACTTTTAAATTCATACAAGACTTTAACATTTAAGATGAAGCTCAATCTCCAAACACCAAGAGAAGAAAAGGGACAATGGGAATGTATGTTTTCACCGCTGTATCTATCATCAGTAAACAAAACCGTAACAAAAAATGACAAAAAATTGTTTAAGGAAGTACCTTTTCTTGAGGATCTGAGAGTAGGTTTTCACCAGGTAATCAGAAATGTTATAAGTTGTCAGATTTTGGAGGATGTCTCCAGTCAACCTCTTTATCTGAAAAATATCAAAGTAAAAGGACTTGTAACTGAATAAACATCAGCATGTGAACATTTGAATTTTAAAGTCAGATCATTCAACACTCACACAGCCCTAATCGAATATCACTCTGACCTGTGGAGGTGGTGGTCCACCGGCACCCTGTGGGCAGTCAGGGAGCATCCGGCGGACGTCCTCTGTGCTACACTGACAATCAGGAGTGGTTCTGTTTATGCTCCAGCTGCCTTTATTGAACATCTGCAACAAGGAGAAAGCAATCTGTGGCCGCATGAACCGACCACCCCGCTCAACGTTACACTGAGGCCTCCTGCAGGGAGAACAGGGAGTGAACATACAGTGCGTGTTATTTTTGGTCGTAAAACACAGAGAAAAGTTGCCTGAATTTAAACAGAGATTTTCTTACGTGCTATTGTCCTCATCCTCTGTGTCCATACACTTGGTACCAAAACCTGGCCTGTCTAGCAGGGCTTCCAGCAGGTTCTCCATGGCTGGGTTCCCAGGGGCATCGTTGCTGTAAGTATTAACCCAGAGTTGAGAAAATAAAAAGAAAAAAAAGGCCATCAAGTAACAAATACAACCAGTTATTTCAAAGAGTTAAACTGTCAGTTAGTAGCTTTGTTACCTCTGACAGAAAAATCTAAGCTGATGGATACTGGGGTGCAGACAAACCTGAAGAAGGTGAACTGCTCTCCATACATCCAGGGCTGCAGCTGCAGGGCGGGGTATTTTCCAATTGGAGGTACGATGAGGCTGAAGAGAAGGGCAATCAGGACGAACACAGCAGGCAGAACAATCTGAAATGTGAAGCGACCTGCAGCTGAGTGACTTTATAAGATAAACCTGAATAGAGAAAAAAATTCTTTTCCAGTAATTGCGAATGACTAACTAATTCTCATTGAAAAAGTAAACATGAACATGATTTGCAGCCAATAAAACACATGTCAGTCCACAAAGACTCTAAAGACATCTGCTGCTGCGGGTGTTTCCTTCACCTGAGCAAAGAAGCCCCTGCGGCTCCTCCGAGTGTAAAGCCAGCGTTTAACAAAAAGAGCCCTCAACTGCTGCCACGTCAGCCACCAGCCAGTCAGGGGGGTCCCACCATGGCCATCTCCGCTCAACAGGTCTGTCTCCTGAGGTTCTGTAAACAGGAGAGGCATAGGTGAGAACTAACACCAGTGTACTGGGATAGTAAATATATGAAACCCTGTCAGTACCATTGACCTTGGAGACAATGGAGACATTTGTCACACCACACCACACCCTAATGCTACATTTTATGACTGTGTTGCTATTTAAACATTTTGAATCTAAAATTGAGCTCTCTGGTTTTTGAGCCTTACACATCAAGTTCCAGGGGAAAACACTGACTACATGGGATGTTTGCAAGATACTGAAAACAAGAAAAATTCAGTGCACTTGTAACAGTTAAAGGAAGAATGGCTGAAGACATATTTTTGAAATGCTGTTCGTGCTGCTTGTGATGACTTTTGGTGAGTGATGATCTGAGGGTACCTTGCTTACGAAGTCTTTTCCTTCCTGGCAGCAGTATGAAAACAAACAATCACAAGCGGAGACAAAATGGTAGACTGACCATACATGGAAACACTGTGAGGAACTGGTATGTACACAAAACTACTGCATGTGTCTGTGAGTGTTAGTGCTTACCTGTCTCTGGTTCTCCAGCATGTCGCCTCTCTGCTATCTGCCCAGTGGATGGCTGTGTGCTGAGAGGAGATTCAGGCTGCAGTTCAGGTTCAGCATCCACACCAGTTTCCTCTGCCACTCGCAGAAAGATCTGGCAATAAACAGGATGATAAAAGGTGATAAAACATAAAAACTCTGCTACAGTTTTATTTGTGACAAGAGAAATCCACAGGGCCTCATTCAAGCATAAAACCCTTCTTGCTGCAGCCCGAAAATTGCTAAACAATAAACAAAAACTCAGCTAATTTCAGTTTGTCAAGAGCTATGATCTGACAGCTGAAACAGCAAACAGTAGATGGCAGCAAAACAGCATCTAATAACTTTTACACAGAGGTCAGAGGAGCAAAGAGTGAGACGTTAATTCACAGTGAGTAAACTTATCAGGCTCCATAAGTCTGCTATCAGTACTAATCTGATGTTAGCGTTAAGCCCATTACGACCACGGATGCTCTACAAATATCCTGCCCTCCTGCTGACACTTGGCTGAGCCAACGTTGATCACACTGGTGGGATGCTGTCTCTTTAATGTGAGGAGGCTGTTCTGTCACGCACACACATAAAGCCAGGTGAGATGCACTTAATGTCACTCTTTTCAGAGGGTTAGGGTTAAAGGTTTTTTTTTAAATGAATCTTTTACTTATGTTAACTCATGTAGAGTATATGGCTATATACAAAATCAGGCTCCAAATGTTTTCTTCATACTTAGTAAGGAACCCCTGACACCTTTTCTATACATGTATAATTCATACACATGATTGAGTTTCATATAAGTAATAGTAATTTTTCTAAGATGGTTTCTGGCAGTAGATAAAGTGACTTATTCACTTATCCACATATCATATTTTACCTCCTCCAGTGTGCTGTCTGAGAGGCCATAGCTGCTGATGCCCAGTTCAGGCAGCCTCTGATCCAGTTCAGACAGAAAGGCAGCCAGGCTGCTGTTCTTTGCAGCTGTCTGCGGCAGGTTTATAACTGCCTCACGGCCCGACTCCTCCACCAGCCTTGCACCTGGGATATGATGCTGTGCCAAGGAGAGCAATGCTGCCAGGTCTGAAGATGATGACAAGACATAAACAACGTGTCTCCTTTGTGATCACTTTGGTATCTTATCATAAATACTAAAGTGGTCCTTGTAGAAAGTGCAAATGTATCAAACTGCACTTTTCAAATATTGACCCACTTCAGTTTGGATCCTGTACCAGCCTGTTAAACACTCACATGAGCTGCTGTCCTCACTTCCCAGACCGGTGTCTTCACTCATGGTTGATTCACTGTCCTGAAACAACAGTTACAGCATTTAACGTCAGGGACAGAGGAAGACAAACATGGTGCTGTCACATGATCTAAAACAGCTGAAATGCCAGTGGCTAACTGTCCACCAAGGTAGATGGAGTGTGACATATATTCTTTTGCATTTGCGTGACTTCTGTTTTGTTGTTAACTCATCTCAATTGATTCATCAAAAACCTAGATCAAAACTCAAGAGAAGAAAAGAAACAAAATACCAGAAAATAGCAAGCCTGCATGCTTTACATTTATTTGATTATTAAAGTTTATATGCTTGAATCAAATCTAGGCAAACCTAAAAAAAAAACACAAGACCTTGAGCAGAGGCAGCTTATTGGTGCTGCTGGTGCTGGTGCAAATACTGCTACTGCTAGGAGTGCTGGTGTCCAGTCCTTCCCGCTTCACCACAGTGAGGTAATAACCGGATCCCAGCTGAGATTTCAGGAAGAGTGGTGAGCCACAGCAGCAGAGCTTCCCCTGGGATATGATGGCGATCCTGTCGCCTAACAGCTCTGCCTCATCCATGTAGTGAGTGGACAAGATGATAGTCCGGTCTTATGAAGAACACAGGAAAGAGAGATATTCAAATGCATTGCTCATTTGTGTATTGTGCAGGCCATGTTTGAGTCTTTTTCAGACTGATGAACTTGTTAACAGTATGACCCAGGATGACGCCCCTCAGAACAAAAGCTTTAGCTTTCAAATTGGTAGATAGCAGCAGTAATGGAAAAGGACTCATTTGGATTCAGAAGAAACATAATTTGAGACAAGGACACTCATTATACCAGTGCAGAGTGCACTGAGGCTTGCTGACAGAATTTATCTTTCTTTTTCAAATCTTAGATATTTACATTTAATGAAAGCGTCTCTATTTTGATGCAATTAATCATCTTGTAAACTACACATTTTTAAAAATCAGAACTTCCTGTTTGCACCCCACCCCCAGTGAAAATATAGTTCATGGTCCCACACCTTTCCGGTACTTGAGCAGCAGATCCCAGATCCCTCTGCGGGAGTAGGGATCAACCCCAGCTGTAGGTTCATCCAGAACAACCACCTTCGATCCTCCAACAAATGCTATTGCCACAGAGAGCTTCCTCTGCATGCCACCTGACAGAGACACAGGTGGATGGTTTTCATTTTGGAAATGAAAAAAACATTTATCCATATGAAATTGACAGGGCCATTTGCATTAATATTGTTTCATGTTCACAGTTAGATGAGCCATTTTACCAGAGAGGTTTTTGGTCTGTTCGTGTCGTTTGTGCAGCAAGCCGACGTCTTCCAGAAGAGTGTCCAGCTCAGATTTCACCTCAGCTTTAGACAAACCCTTGAGACACCCATAAAACCACACATGCTCCTCCACAGTTAGTCTGAGAAAGACAGATAGACAGAAAAAATATGAAAATCAGTCCAAATCAATCTCTTACACTTATAAATCTGAATATGAAAGTCAGACATTTTCAGATATTTTAGTAATTTCAAAATAATATGATGAATGTGTCTCTTCAGAACAGTGCAGACATAGAGGCGATGAACCCTACATGTCAAATAGGACATTGTGTTGTGGACACACTCCTAGCGTCCTTCGGATGATGTCCATGTCGTAGCGAATGTCCATTCCCTTGATATACACCGTGCCAGAGGTAGGTGGGAACAGACCCGTGAGGACAGATCTGAGGACAGAGTGAAAGGCTTTAGTGTTTTTCTTTTTCTTTTATCTCTCTCTTGCCTTCTTCTCATTACTTTAAAACAAATAATCTGCAGTTCTTCTGAGCCAGCCATGTTGACTCAAAGAGATCACATTTTCATTTTAATTCTCCTCGAAGTGAAATTCTACATCCCCTTAAAAGATAAGAACAGGGGGCATCAGCGCTGATAGTCAACATCTTTCAGTCCTTGGCTGCACTCACATGGTGGTGGTCTTGCCAGCTCCATTGTGACCAAGGAAGGAGGTGATCTGTCCCTCATAGAACTTCAAGTTGAGGTGGTTGACAGCCAGTTTAGCCCCTTTCTTGTAGATTTTCACCAGGTTTCTGATGCTCACACCTAGTATCAAGTTACTGGGCTCTGGTTCAATGTGATCTGAGGACAGAGACAAAATGTATGTTGTTAAAACGTACAATATAAAATCTAAATAGGTTGGGGAATTGTTTGTTTGTTGTTTTACATACTGGAAACAAATCCAAAACAACTCCAGGAGAGGGATTATGGGTGGTAGGAATCAGACAACAGCAATGTGAAGTCTAGACTGATACTCATCAGGCTTCAGTCACCACTTTTTCATTGGAGTCAAAACACCTATTGTCTGAACTCATTAACTAGATTTGTAGTTAACTGGCTTAAGATTGCTAATACTATGAGTATAGTCATTGGATAAAAACCAGGAAAGAAAACAGACAGCTTTCAAATCACCACCAAAATCTAACTGGGCAGGATGAGAGGTTACTAAAACCTTTTCAAGCTACTTATCAGTCATGCAACTACTGTTTACAAACTCAAGGGTACTTCAGTATAAATCTTTAATAAGCAGTGAAGAGAAACAGCTACTGGTCTCGCACCTTCACCCTGCTCTGCAGGTGAGGGTGGGATTGGCATTCCAGCCTCCAGGGGAACTCCACCCCAGTAGTTGATCTGGAATATAAAATACCAAGGCTTGGGGATCCCAAATTCACCTGGTGTAAAAACACACAAACATCCAGTTAAGATTAAATGCTGGTATTTTTTTAGAAGTGTGTCTGAATGAAGTACAGAAGGTTTGCTGTTTGTAAAGAAAGAACCAGTTTACATGGAGGCTTAAATCCACAGACACTGAATGTTTTTCCTGGACAGATTAAGTTCTGAAAAAAGTCAATGAAGTCGTACCAGGGAACACAGCTTCAATGTACCAGGCTGCCGTGGCGTAGATGAAGGCGTCCACATAAAGCATGATTATAGAGGTAGTGAAGTTGTAGGTATCTCCTTCCACAGGGCTCGAGTGCAGGTTGTGCCACTGGATACCCACACCTTGCTCCTCATATTTAGAGAAATACTCACAGCCAAACCCAAATGCCACAGGAGATAGAAAACTCTGAGGAAACAGGAACAAACCATTTTACTCTATCTGTAATACTGACTGCGATGAAAGTTGTAAATATTTATATTTAATGGATGACAAGCAGATATTAAAAACTTTTGAACAGATTTTTATTTTACTCACAGCAAGGATTCTGTGTGTGGTGTTAAGGTGGTCTCTCCAGGCCACACACAGTACATAGGGCAGGTAGAGGCTAAAGTATATGACTCCCCCGCTGGCAGCAGCCAGGTTGGCCTTGGAGAAGAAGGTGCTAATGAGGAAACACTGCATGATGGTGGCGGTGGCAAATGCCATGAGGAAGAAAAAGACAACAGCTGGGTCACTGTATGGCAAGATGTCCCCCACCTGAAAAGAAATGAGACATGTGGGAAGGTTAGAGGGATTTAATAGTGACTATAGGAGTCTATCCATAAAACATCAGTTAAAAGATTACATGAAGAAATCTAACACCCCAAAACTATTCTTACTTTTTCTAATCTCACTCCTCTTTACTTTAAAAATATCTGTAAAAAGACTAAATATTTCTAAAATTCTAATTTCTGTATCTGATCATAAACAGCCAACCAACAACATTGAAAATTTAATGTGTATTTGTCTGCCCTTCAATATGTGTGCTGTAGAGCGAGTGGTCATCTTGCCTTGAGCATAGCAATAAGAAGTGCTGCTGAGACCAGGAAAGGAATCATGCTGCTGATGAACCAGCTGAGCCACAGAGTCCCTGTTCCCAGACCCATAATCCTCATGGTTTCCTTCAGCCTGGCTTCTTTCTCGTACACCATTCCTTTGATGATCATGGCAACTGTGTAGATCCAGGCCAAAGTCATGAAGAGTGGCAGGGAGCGGTTCAGAACCCGTATGAAACTGTGGAAAAGCAGAAAGGAGGAGAAATCATAAACAGAATTTGGATTTACTTCCTGCTGCGAAGTAAGGATGCTCAGGTTTATTTCTCTTAAATGATTATTCTAATATAGTTAATCTGTAATGATGGCATTTTCAAAATAAAACAAGATCTCCTTGACCTGATATAACCCCTGAAGCAAAATGAATCACTGGAAACCAGTTAGAGGTCCAGATTGGAAATTTTGTATGTACTGGTCTTTTCCGAGTAAAATGTTATTTATAACAACATGTGACTCACACATCATCCACATAGCAGGGATAAGGCATCTGCTGGATGTAGATGCCCGTATTCTGCTCAACGCCGGTCAGAACTTGGCTCACAGCTTTCTCCACCAGGTCCTGGATGTATACGAAGCCGCCCCAAATGTAGCGCATGTCATCAAATGGGGCAGCTGCTGGGCCAGGATCCCAAAACCTGATGATAAAACATGAAATTTGTGGGGTTTTTAATAATGTCCATATTGTGAGGTGAGAACTAAAAGCTTGGTTTAACATTTGTTAATATTTGTTTTTAATATTTTTCATGCAGGTGATCCTTTCACAGCTACTAAAAACCTCTCCATTTTTATGTACAGTACAGGTATGCAGCTGAAGCCTCTCTCGTCCCTTCAGTTTGAACTTTACACAGAAAATATATGTCAAGCTGTATTTGATTTTCCAGTTACCCAAGTTTGCACTAATCCTTGTGTTTCTACTTCCATGAGAAATATTAGTGTTAGTGAGCTGCAAACCCCAAAGCAGCTTCCTTGACATTCCAATGTAATGATCCATTAATTACTGTGAAAGCGAGGCAGGAGAAAGGCAAAGTATTCTGCGTGTTTTCTCAGCACCTGTCCTTGATTTTGTTGGTCCGAGTCACATCATCGATGTCCATTCGGATCTTGTAGGTGACGTGGGGTGGCAGCTCAGTAGATGAAGAGTTGGGCAGCAGGAAAACCACACCTGCCCAAAACTGTCTGTCCTCCAGTAGGTCCAGTGCTCTGTCAATCAGCTGACCCTCAGTCTCCAGCCCCTCCAGCTTGTTCAGAGTGAAGCACTGCAGCAGAAGAATAGCAGAAGATACAAATGATAGGAAGGACTTTAGTTTGGGGATTTACCTTTCACAACTTCACTCTTTTAATTAATAATGGGTCTAAATAAGGGTGAGTATAAAAGAAGAAAGCACAAATAAATTATTAAGCACTAATTAACACATCAAAGTGAAATATTTTTAAAACTTAACCACGTAGTTTACACAAAAATAATTTTGCATTTATTTCCACATGACATTTTTGAACTTTCATCAAATTTCATGGTAAAAAAAAAAAAGAGAGAACAGCAGGAAAGAACCTCAGTGACTTGTGCGAGAGTGCTGATGACATGGCTGACGTTGTTATAGACGTCCAGCCAGGATGGTGGTGCTCCTGGGTTCCTAGTAGCGTTTGGTGAGGGTGTGGAAAGGAAACGAGCGATCCGTGCGGCGGTCCAGGATGTGTTCTCCAAACGCAGATTGACCAATACTGCAACCTCTGGGCGACGCAACAAATTCTGTTACACACACACACACACACACACACACAAATGTCATATAAAAATGTGGGTTTTTTTAGCACTAGATATGTCATAATGGATTCACCATCTTTGCAGACAGACAGTAGTTGGCCAATCAGACCTGCAGCGTCTGAATCTCCAAGCTGGTCTCCATGTAGTTCTTGATGCGTGGTCCCACCTCTGTCCAGGTTTCGTTCAGTTCCTGAAGGATCTGCAGGTCCTCAAAGGTTTTGTTCACCTTCAGCAGACACACCTTGTAGTTAGTTACGTTAAAGTGTCGTTCAACGACTACAACAGCAGAGTGCACCTTGAATCCAAAAATCTTGAAAGATTAAAAATGGGTCCCTGTTAAGTAGTGACTTAACTGTAACTTGTTATCTTTATTAGTTTCAGCAAGAAATGCTTGGTGACAAGGTGTGCTCTGGTTACATTAAATGACCCCAGTGAAACTTCCAGCAGTTTAACTGTAACTTGTTGTACCTCTTTCATGACTTGTTGTACTGCAGGAGTATCTGGTGCGTACAGCAGTTTCCCAATAAAGAGAGGCTTGATTCCTTGCCACACAATGTTGAGCATGGGGTTGGACTCCAGACCCTGGATCAACCGTTTACAGAAAGGGGCTGCAGGAGGGGAAGACGCCCGACCAAACAGCTTAAATGTTAGACAACCACAACAATGCACGCAGGTGACAGACAATGGCAGACACAGCTGGCACTGGATGCTCAGTGATATATCATGTTAAGATGTTGTTTCTCAGTGTGAAAATTATTGAGGTCTCTAAAAGCCATTTTCAGTATGAGCACAGATTTCAGTTCACGTCAAGCAAACAACGTCAAGAGAACAAAGTAATACCATACAAACTCTTACTGGTGTTGTTGTCATGGTCCAGTTCAGTGTCTTCAGTGCCATTTTGGCCTAAGAAGGACCTGAAGTCGTTGTCCTCATACCAGTTCAGTGACGGGACACGTTCGCCACCGAGCTCAGGGTGGCCACACATGATTCTTGAAAAAGCTTGGAAACTCTCTGTGGGCAGTGCCGTGCGGTTCTCTGAAGACAAAGAACGAAGAGCTTTGTTCAACTCTGCAAAGCTGGAGAGGGAAGAAAACTGAGGGGGGACAGAAGCGAAAGCAAAAGTTTGGGGGGACAGAAGGGAAACAAACAAGAGAGGAAAATATTTTATTGCGTCAGAAAATAAGAAAAACTTCATGTAAGAACAAAAACAACAACAACAAAGTGAACAGGGAAAAAAGGCTAGAAAAAAAAAAAAGGCTTGAAGCTTCCATTGTTTGTATGTAACAAAAGCTTCAAACCTTTTGCTCCACTTGCAGCACTGCCTGTATAGGCTACAAAGGCTGATTACACCAAAGATAATTAACCATTATTCAGGCTATTCATATTCTCTCTGTGTGTAATATCAAGCCTTACTACACCTGTAAATATATGCAACTGAATAAATACATTGCACTAATTATATCAAATTCGTCGTCCATTTATTTATTCAAACATTTCTAGAACTGTCATATTCATAAATGCTCTGTTCACTCTTCAGGCTGGTTTATGAATAAAATATTTATTAAATATTTTATGAATTAAATATAAACAGCAAATGCATATGAATAAGATGCATGTTCTTACATCATCGATGAGGACAGCGAGTTCCTGGGAAGCTGAGGTGACGGCCTGACTGATGGCCCTGAGGTCTTTGGCGTTGGCCATCAGTCTGTCTCTCTGACAGGAAGCAGACACAAACAAGTTTTTAATGGTGGCACTTATCTTAGCTCATCAGATACATAAGCAATTCAGCATCACAGCTTCCAGACAGGAAACAATATCTCAGCTCATTGAATTTTCCTTTCCCTGTCCACTGATACCTACCGTTAAGAACTTGCTGATGTCAAGCTGAGAGAGGAAAAGCCGCTCTGCCTCCTGCAGGACATCAGCAGGCAGATCACACAGCTCGGTCTGAAGATCATTCATGACAGCTTCTCCTCCTTCCACAGTCAGAAACTGTCCCAACATGCTTGCATTACACACCAGATCCTTCAGACGCATCTCAGCTCCAGCCACAGAAACCTGGAAGAGACCAAATTGATTCCCCTAATTAACTTCAAAATGTTCAGCTGTAACGTGATTGACAGATATAATGCAGGGACCTCTGTTTACCATTAATCGTCATCTCTTAATCATAACTTTACTATGCTTTCCATACTTCCTTCCATGATTTTTTTTTATTTTGTTAAATTTTATCCTATTTTATCCTTTTACTGAAGTTGAACGTAACTCAGTAGTTCAGTTATCAACATTTCATGTTTCTGCGAGGTACAATAAAGAAAATCTATGTTTGCACAGCACTCTATCCATTAACGGTTGCACTACATGCAATACTCTGCTGAATGCTATTAGAGAAAGCCCAACTTACACCTCTTTCAAGAGACAGCTTAAAACATGGGTGAATAATAATCAGAACTGTGTTCACTAAGGGAAGTATTATTCACACAAAACAAGCACTCTTACATCAGGTGCTTTAGCAATAAGCATTTTATGACAGATACTGCCTTTAAGCACTTTAAAATCTAGCACTTTTGAGTAGCCCTACCTCTTTAGCACTGCTTTAATTTAATTTTTAACTAAATGAAAATGTTTTCTATTTTATTAGTGAGAATTATTTGCTGGTTTTTATTTATTTAAAAGATACCACTCATTTTATTAAGGTGAAAGTTGAATGGTCCTTGGGTCCTTCTTTGATACCTTAGGATATGTAGCCAATACCTCACCTGCATGTTTAGGCGAGCCTTCATCAGCTGGTCCACGGTCGCAGGCGACATGCTGCTGTTGGTCAGGAGGAAGGTCGATAGCGTCTCATTGGCTCTCATGAAATCTTGCACAGTCTCTGCTGCAGAAGAAACAGAAATGTTCATTTGTTGTTGTTGTTGTTGTTTTAGTTAATTCTTGACATCCAATTCTGATTTTCCTGTTATTCAATATTTCATATCTCTGTTTGAAAAGTAACCATAAATGACATTCAGGCCAGTTATATCCTGGTTCTGGTGATGAGCTATATATCAAAATTCATAAATAGTATGCAACTCTGAATCATGCATCAGTACAACATTCATCTGGTAGGCTACCTCACTACTATCCTACTGAAGGTGCTGGTTTGTGTGGCTACATTTTACTTGGTAGGTCAAGTTACACATTCAAAGTATTAACATCCTGCTCTTTTATATTTAGGTGGACGTGAATGAAATAATTAACCCTGTGTAGCAAGAAAAAAACAGCTCTTTGGTTTGTAGATTTCCAGCAAGGATCAACTTAACTACACAAGTTACTTTTGTCTTGAATAAACAAAAAAATATTGTTGGATGTGGATTCTGTGAGTCAGCAGATATCCACTAGTCTATTGATAATGAACCTGTTACAGAAACAAACACTTAAAGACCTGCTTTCATTCATCCAATTGTTTGGGGTAGTCATGTAATTTAATCTTCCTACAGCAAGGAGAGGCTGAACAGACATTCTGTGCCACTTGCACAACAGCAGTGAATGGCGACATTCAGCCGCTCACTCAACACCTGTTTAAAACCATTCATGGCTTTACTGTAAACTCTGGCTGCTGCTGCTGCTGCTGTAACCTCTCAGTCCTGCTCAAATAAGTCTGAGAACAGGGGAGGATCAAAAACAAACCCTGAATAGATTTCTGTGCTTCCTTGTTGTTGTTTTCCTGGAGGGACTTAATTCAGTTTATAAGGCTGTGCAGCTGCATGTGTGAAGATCAGCACAAAGGCATAAAACATTAAACCACAGCACATGTGTGATTCATCACTTATTCCAACACCATGATCATCTTGTCTCCTTGTACTCCAACACATGATGACCTTGTTAAAGCCAAAGCTCTATTAAGTTTCTCTGTATACATAATTTATTCTGATTCCTGGAAAGCAATCTTGAATGTACTGTTTTCCATCTAGTGTGTTTTGCCAAGGTACAACAACTGGACTCATCCATTATGAGACATAAGAGATAAAAAACATTTCCTTGCATTTCCCACTCTACAATTTTTCTGAATAAGGTGCCTGAACATCAGTGTGTTTTAGTCAGCATGCAAGTGCATCCCTCCAGATCAGTACAAGAGGATATTCAAACAAGCTGTAGTACTTGGCCAGGCTCCAGGACGCTCCCCCAGCCTCTGGACACTCTCCATCAGGTCCCGAAGGCCCAAGAAGCTCTGGTTTCCACTGTAGGACAGGACAGTCTGGGCGTCCACGAAGAGACGAGACAGGCTGTAGGAGCAGAGCAAAGGAATCCTTACTGAGGCAAACATAGGCACGAAAGCTATATTCACCAGCAGCCTTTTCAGTGAATTTAAGGGTCTGCTGTTTTTTTGGATGTTTTTTTATTTTTCTACTTACATAGAGTTGTCAAAGTTGCCAACTTGTCCCGGTGTCTCCCCTGGTGTGGGACTGTGGAAACAGGGGTTGTGAATGTTGCAGATGATGCCCTGAATCCAGGGCAAGGTGCCAGCTGATGGTAAGGCTTTGTTTGGAAAGTGACCTACAAGCATAGGTAAAGACAAACAAACACACAGTTCAGCAGAGGAAGATTAGCCTGAAACACAAAACAATGAAATTTCTGTGGCGCTGACCTGAAAATCATAAATCTACGGACACTGGACTGAATCATAATCCCAGAAAGCTATTGTTGCCTGAATGAACACTGTGTTTTTCTGTACAAGTAATATCAAATTATAATGTTATTATCTTCGACCCAGTATCAGCTCAGCCTTCACATGCAACACTGACCTGAAGATGTTTTAGTTTACTCTTCATGTAAGGATTTTTTTAGTAGTAGTAGTAGTTATACAGTATGAAAATCCCTGACCAGCTGTTTTACATTGTGCTGTCTTGTTATATTCATTAACTAATGTTATCACATCATGTTACCTACTAATGGCCAAATTAAGTTCAAGAACGCAGCAGGTTAGGAAAACGAATCGTGCGTGGCTCTGGAATCACTCTGAGTTAGTTAATCCTCTTTAGGTGGTTGGCAAAGGGCTAGTTGTCGGACCTGTAAGAGTGTGTGTGACAAGACACATGACATAATATCACTCACATTGACTCTGTTTGTAAGGAGGGTGTGAATGACGAACAGAGATGAGGATAACGAAGAGGAAGAGTGGCCAGAGGAGCTCGATGATCAGCTGGATCTGCATGAAGGGAGAATACAGGAGCTGTTACCAGTGCATCAAATACTGTGAGAGTCCAGCAGGACTATCCACCGACTCCGTCCTTTTTTTGTCACCTTGTTTCTCCTGCGGTATGTGATGTTCTTCCAGAGCAGGAGGAGGAGCTGTCTGAAAAACCCCATGGCTGTCAAAAGCTACCTGACCATGTTGTGATCCTGGAAAATAAAAAAACAAACAAACACACAAATGAAAAGCATTGTAGCTGCAGAGTTGTTGCATTCAAATGATGCTTGTCCTCATGGTCTCAGTGTTTCCTGACTTGCTTTTGAGGTTATTATCTTTTATTTTTTGGGCAAAACTTTCCTGTTACATTAAAAGGTTTTTAAAATGTGATGTTGCTGAGGTAGAAGACAAAAGCAAGCCTCAGAATAGCTGAACATAATCTTTTACAGGACACATCTTTCTTTTACTATTTCATTTCATGCCCTTTGTTTGACAAAAAAAATATGTTGGAGAGTATTAAGCTCCCTCTGTGTGGCAGATCAAATGGGAGGCTTTTGTATATTCATTGTGACTGAAGGTTGTCTTGTGTGTGTGTCCGCATGATCTGCTAAAGATGGACAATCCCCTGCTTTATCCTGAAATCCTCCTGAACAGCTTACCTGTGTCACTCCAAGAGTCCAATGTTCACTTTTGCTCTGTGAATGCCTTTATAATGTGGCGTCTTCTGCAAGTCTGCAAGTCTGTCACTCATCTGGATCACGATTTATTTTTTTGATTTTGTAGTTAAAACACATGCTCATTTCTTTTGAAAATTTTTCTGACCCACTGCAAGTTTAAAATGAAATGAATTCACCCATTCATCTGTTTATGTTTACAGGTTTTGCAGAAGTCCGTACAAGTGTCAAATACAGGTTTTGCAACCTCTGTATTATCTTCTTTTAAATCTGGTTTCTTCATGTACATTGATTTCCCTCAAGTATTTCCCTCTTGGAGCTTTGGTTTTACAGCAACAAAATGTGGGTTACTATTACAAAATAATATGTCTGTGAGCTCAAGTCATGGTACATGTAAAAATAACATGAGATTATATGATTAAAAAAATGAAGTGAGTGAAATGAGGAGTTACTGGTGCAATTTACTGCCAAAATTAAATGACAACTTCAACAACATAAATATATTAGAGCATGCCATTTGAGAAGCAGCCCATACAAACTAACTGCAATAGTAAAATATACAACAGAAACGCTATTATTATTGCAGTTAGCAGGTTATTTCATCGTGTTTTCTCGTAATTGAAATAATAAACCGTAAACTAACAGGGAGAAGAAGAGGAAACTCCGAGCTAACTAGCGTAACATCAGGGTGTAGCTCTCTGTTTAGCATGCCCCACAGTGAAGGGTGAAGTTACTGGGTAAACGAGCTCTTCCAAATGAAATAAATACAACCTACCATGCACCTAAGAGTCATAAAAGTGAAGTTAGTGGTTACCTTTCTGCGTTGTACGTGTTAACGTCTCCTTTCCGTGTTTTGGACACACCAACGGCCGATAGCTTGTCAGACTCTCAATGTTTGTAATCGCAGGTGGAAGCCGAAGATGGTCCCGCCCACAAGCGACGTTGATTGGCTAGAATACATCCAGAAGGGCGGGAGCCTAAGAAGCCGGTAATGATTCCAATTGGCTAGTGTCAATATTTTGGTACAAGTTGGCAGCTGATTGGTTAGTTCGGCCCATCAGTGTTATGTACATGCCCTCAGCGCCTTAGATAATCTTAAATGTGATCTTAGAATATTTAAGCAGTAACAAAAGGCATTATTTTATTAGTACAACACCACATTGTTACATAATGTGCCTGAAACGTGATAAAATATTAGTAGGAATAATAATTACTTTGATAATACTCGTAAACACCAGATTATTCTTATAACAACTGTGATTTCAATTACACATACTGTTCGATGATAACATCCTCACAGGATCATCCTGATCAAAGTATAACTCTGACTCAGCATTACTTCATTCTAAGTCCCTAATTTTCAAGATTTTTATGTTTACTTTTACAAACTGAAACTTATTCCAACAGCCACTGGCAGTCAATAAATAACATCAAAAGACCTCTTACATATCATTTTAATGAACAGCCAAAACAGCAAATTCTTAAAAATATAAGCATCTCTCTATCAAATAAGGCAGTTACCCTCAGTCGTGCATTATACTGGCTTCCAGTCAGGAAAGCCTTGAATAAATGAACTACCGTGCTGCACTCAATCGCCTTCTCTGAAGCTTGTGACAGACACTTGTTGATATGCATGTGTATGTGAGGAACTGGAAGTCCATCACAATGAAATAAACAGACCCTCTGTGCTGATTCAATAAAATTTTCCCTGCAAGCATGTTTACCTAAGACACACAAGGTTGGAAGACTCATGAGCACTCAATATTGCTCACCATGTAAGTTAGTGTAATCACAAAATATTGCGCTTATGCAATATTGCATCTCAGCTATAGCCTGCATTGTTAAATATCTGATAAATATAAAGTGAGACCTAACATCTATCCCCGTCACTTTAAAATATGTTTTTACAATATTCAAATGGACTTTTACATCTTAAAAAATACATAGCTAGACTACTTTGTTGGATTCAGTGGTGTGACAACATCTTATGATATGCTGCATGATCAATTGCATAATATTTTCTGAGTTTGGCAAAAGTTCATGTTGTTTGAACACTGTGCAATTTTTTTTGTCCTTGATGCAGTATGTGTGCTCAAATAAACACAGGCTGCTCCTGCCCCGTCAAGAGCCGATATGTTGAGGCTGGCATCGTCTTCACGTGAATCTGCCCAGAATGAGAAAAATCAAAATTTAAACTGTGAGAATAAGCTCTGATCAGTTTTCATATCCTCAAAAGTGATCATTAATTAATTAAGTACATGTGTAATTGTACATGTAGGAATTTCATCCCCTCTCACCTCTCCGACTGCATTTGTTAGTGTCTGAATGATCTTGTCATGTGGAGTGGCAACGACACTCTGCCCGTTGATTTCAATTATGCGGTGCCCGACACGGATGCCTCCTCTCTCGGCTATACCGCCGCGCATCAGACTGCAGATCTGCAACAGTAAAAAAGAAGAAGGGACACAATCAATATGTTGGAAAGCTGGAATGAGTGAGCAGATGAACTTCAGTTTTTCTAAATATCATTTTATTGGTAGTCAATTTCCCTATAACAAGGTAATACTAGCTGAGTGCAGAGAGCTTCATCATCAGAACACATTTAGATATTTACACACATTCCCGATAGGCAAAATGTGGAGTAAATTCAGTTTTTTCTCATTGACAAATTAACAGTAATGATCAGGTGTCATTATCAAGAGAATCCTGACACTGGATGCTGAGGGAGGGGAAGAATTCCTCGTATGTTTCCTCTTTCATAGGAGCTTTAATACAACCATCACAATCTGCTCACATCATTTGCCACACAACATGTTTATAATACTAGTAGCAAAACACAACAACAAAATACAACTGTGTGCGTAAACTTAAAGGACTTGGTAAGAATATTAATGTTGACATACAATGCCGTCTTCCACACTGAAGCCCAGCTGAAACTTAGGATCTGGCCTCCTGATAATTGCCATGGTGACTGGAGGACAGTGGACGATACTCAGCTTCACATACTTTTGGCTTTTCAGGTCCTGAAGTGGAAGAAATAACGTAAGAGAGTAAAAAACATTTAAGGGAATCGGTCCAATGTAACAATGATTTTCTTTATTGATCAATTTGTCAATAATTCTTTTGATGAATTAATTAATTGTTTTGTCTGTGAAACATCAAATAACTTTGATGCAAGAAAGCCCAGTTTTAGATTTCACAAACAATGAATTATCAAATTGCCTCATTATTATTTTTTTCTGTTTCTGTTGTCTGCAGTCTTCCATTAAGCCAATACTGATCCACTGTCATACTGTATGGTATCACAGTGCCATCTAGTGAGCCCTCAGGACAGTGCACAAGCAAGCCTATCTAAATATACAGTGAAAACAGTTCAGAGCATTTATCTGAATCTTCACTTAGAAACACAGTCACTGCAACGTAAAAAAAAACCAACAGAGGTTGTATTGTTGCTCTTGATTGTGTTGCTATTATCACAACAATCGTGTCTGCGCCGAGTTTCTCCTTCTTACCCGGATGATGTTCTGGCAGGTGGTGATAGGCAGACCCACCAGGCTGGTGCTGTTGACAGACATGATGCGGTCACCAATGCTGAGCTCGCCACTGCGCTCAGCTGGACCTCCGTGAAGGAGATTGGCCACCACCACTGTGGGTAGGATGGAGCCCCAGCCCGACTCCACCACTGCGAGACCCAAGATCTCTCCAGGAGCCTTTGTGATGATTACCTGAACCACAAACAGACAAACATCTTTGTTAAGCAATTATTTGTCTACAACACATAAAAAACAACGAACACATTTATATGTTTCGAAATACATTTTTCCTCCCTTGAACCCTGTGTGTGTTTAATTTTCACTTCTGTTTTATCTCAGAACGTTGACATGGTTCGACACAGTTTTGCCGTACACTGGGTATCCTGTGTCCCATGCACATGCTACACAGACTTACTGTATATGTTTATACTGTTTGAAATCACAAATTCTGGACAGGCTTTGCAGATGCAGAACCTATAGTCTGACATTTAATCATTTTACCACTGGAGCACCTGTTTTCACCCATCTGGTCCACAGCATGTTTCCTCTCAGATGGTAGGGGAAGGAAGAGCATTCATGACTCATCTATACTCAGGCCCTGTGGTAGGTCACACTTGCTTAAATTCTTTCTAAGTTCTTTGTTGACATGTTACTCGAGGACTTTGTTGATACTCAACATCTCCTAGCGTTCCTCTTAACATATTCTCTAAACTTCCTCATTTTTTTTTTAAAGTATATTTTGTGGCTTTTTTGGGGGCTTTTTTGCCTTTAATGGAAAGTACAGAGAGAGAGAGAGACAGGAAATGGGGGTGGGGGGGGGGGGGGGGGTGACATGCTGGACCGCTCAATGTGGGATTCAAACCGTCTGCAGTGAGGACTATAGCCTCAACACATGGGGCGGCTGCTCTACCAACTGAGCTAAATGTCTTCAGCATTTTAATGGTCACCGTCTGCTCTCAGTGACTATGCACAGGTGTGTGAAAGAAAGACTTAAACCACTAAAGTGATCTGTGAATTCTGGGGAAAGATGTGAAACCACAATCGCTCTACTTACATCTCTCAGGTTCTGAGAGTCAGAGAAGTGGGCCAGGTCTCCATTGTAGAGCTCCTGACTTTCCAGGTAGTGACTGTACTCGCCAGGCCTCAGATCACTGGACTTTATGCCATTGGCCTGCAGGAACTGCTGATAGGCCACTCCGAACGCCTGACCAATAGCCTGGGCGATGATCTGAGCCTGGAGGGAGAAAAAGGGAAGAGGAAGTGAGAAAACTAATGCAGGTTTCAACACTGCTGTTGTTTCACATCTGGACAGACACTTTATCAATCTGGAATTTCAGACATCTTATATTTTACATGACTCCGACAAAGAGCAAACTGCAATATTGTGCAGAGAAATAGAGCTTTCTCATCATCTCCCATGGTTCCTCTCTCTTCCTGCTGGATGGAAACAGAGCTTTCTCGATGAAGTATATGTGCAATGGATCAAACAGTGAAGTTATAGAACAGTGCAAAGGCCTGTTCCTGTTGTGTCCAGGACTTAGCAGCTGAGCATTTGCTAACCAGTCATGTCTAAATGGAGACTTTGGCATGGTAAACCTCTGAGGGCATTTGTTAGGTAAATAATCTTCATGTACTCTCTCATCCTTTGTTTTCACATCAACAAATTTAAGCAAATGAGTTCATTAACAAAACACTACACAGTACTTTGAGTACAAATGTCACCTCCTGAACCAAGCAGTTGAAGAAGTTTCTTGGTTTTGTATAATTTTTTTTTTTACAGTTTCACTGAAGTGATATGTTGCATTCACTCATTTACTTATTTACATTTACTCTCACCCACTGTAAACTCATTTCAACATAAATGAGTTAGGCTGGGAAAACTTTGCAGCAGAAGCAGGACCTTCATGGCCTTCAGTATCCCACAGCTAATTAGTTTCTAAAAGAAACTCTTCCTCTTGCTATTCAGTCTTGCCAGCAGTGGGAAACTGGGACGACAGCCAGACCATTTTTACATTCAGGGGGACTTGCTGGCTGTCTGGGGCAAGAAAACCAGGCCAAGCTGAAGCTGAATCTTTGGTCCAGCAGGAAGCAGCACATTTGATCTGAGACTCAACACTATATAAAAAAAAACACACTTCAGTAATGTCTGTTTGATAATGAACTGTCTGCTTCTTTACATAATGCAAAAGGTTTTGCAGCTAAAGGCTTAAGACTGCAGAAAGAATTAAGTTATGACCTCTATGAGGATCATAAAAGCAGAACAGGAAACACTTTTTTGTCTGCCCAGCAGCTGTTGGAGTCTAGGTTTCCCATTTTCCCCAAAGAAATGTATGAAAGAAATGCTTCTGTAAGACCTTTCAATCAACTGACTCACATCCTCAGAAGAGAAGACATGGCAGATCATTAAGCACTTCTTTTGAGGCCCTGAGGAGGATGATGGCGAGGAGTCACTATCCTGCCCTTTACGCTTCCTTCGGGCCATGAGGACCACGATGTCACCGATGTCGGCGATGTAAGAGATCATCTGCAGAGCGTGGTCCATCATTGCTTCCTGAGTGGAAACAGTACATTGTTAGTCCAATTTTAACTTGTGGAGACTTGACACTTGCTTAAAATAGGTAACCCATTACAAAGAACACCGCCCTGCCTTTATTTTTATCTCTCTTTTTATCAGACATGTTATTATTGTCTGGTATTCAGCTTTTGAACAGAGACCATTTCTGAAAATCTTCAGTGTGCAAGGACACTCTGAGAAACAACAGAGAGCTGCGGCAAGTTAGGACAGACGATGAACTATTTTAACAGAAAATTTAAGTAAGAAAACAAAAACTGATGTTGAAAATAAAAACGTCAATGTTAAGCAATCAACTAGTAGTGTCCTTCAAAGTAAAAGCTAAAATACCTTCTCATCTTGCAAAGTCACTCATAAATGGGACTCTCCCTTCAAATCTAAATGGGTGTGGTTTATATCTGAAACCAGGAAACATTACCAAAAAGCTTATTTTTACAAGTATGGTCAGTGAGGCACAACCAGCCATGCAAAGAGGGAGCCGACAGTAATAAATGACCCACTTTTATGCTCCTCACCATTCAACCACACAGTGGAGGAAAATAGATGCTATTATTACTGCAACATCACTACTGCAGAGCTCTCATATTAAATCACCATCCGGTTCTATATTAAGGATTCCTGCTGTGAGTGCTCAGCATGATGGCGTAAACTAAGAAGAGATTTGTAAAAGTTTAATGATACATGTTTTGACACCCTGAATCTAATTATAGTTCAGCTATTAAACAAGTCAGGATCAGGAAAAATAACATGAATACAAACTGGCAATTGCAGCATGGGGTTCCTACAGATTTTTAATCCTATTACACTTTGATAAGAACTCCAAACAACCTCTTTTACACATATTTAAATATCACATAGAAGATAGTAAAAAAAAAAAAAAAAGGCCTAATATATTTGGATAAATTAAGGACAAGCTGATAACACTTTCTCAAAACTTTAAAATATATACATGAATTTCACAGTTCATTCCAGGATATCCAACTGTCAGACATTGTTCGTAGGTCAACTGGCAGTATATATAATACCTGTGTGTCAGCAGTGAGCACTTTGATTCTCTGTGTAGAGATGAACAAATCCACTTCTGTCATTGGCTGAGACTCTCCCTCTGGAGCCTGAAAGAAATACAAGCCTATATTAATATAGGGCATTGGCTCAGTCTCATCCCAGACAGCTGGTCTCATCATAAGAGAAAAATCTGGATTCTACCTTTATCCGGTCCACAGCTTCCTGAGCTTGAGCCATACGAGCGTTCGTGGATGGGTTCCTGTCTGATTTGATCTGAGTGGAGCCCAGATATTTGGCACCAAATATTACCCCATCCAACAGGTCTTCAGGGTCACAAGGACCAGGCACTGCAAAGTAAAGCACATTAATCATTAAATGGCCTGGTTTCTTTTCTTCATTATGTCAGTGTGACATTTGACACAAAAGATCCAGCTGAATATCTACAAGGTAAAAGAAGTGTAGTGAAGTGACTCACCATCTTTATATGAAGGGTGGTCATCAGCACTCTGCAGTGAGAGAAGAGGGAGAGGAACATGAGTGATCAATTTAGCGATTCATTACTGGGATAAATGATCATTGTCATAAGTTACAAACTTAAAAGGAACACACATTTCCTGCAAAAAGAAAGGTGGATAACACATTTCTCTTTTTTAATAGCACTATTAAATAAATACTGCTTTGGTCACTAATTTTAATAAATTAATTTCCACAGTTTTCATTAATACAATTCAAAGACTCTTATACTGAAAAAAGCTAAAATCAAAAATAAAGACTAATATATATAGTTAATTCACTGGTGAAACTTCAACAAGGTGATAAAAAATTATAATTAACATATTTATAAAAGCTTTATTTTCATACTTCACACTTTAGTTCTCCCTCCTTTAAGCAAGCACCTTCACCTACCTGCTCACTCTCCGCAGCAGCTTCTTCATCTGGAGGATCCTCGCCCAGCTTCATCCACACTGGTTCAGGATACTCGTCGTCAGGCAGGGAGGTGAGGGAGTCATCTCTGTGCCGCTGATGTTGACCATTCCCATAATGTCCCCAGAACCTCTGAGCATCCTCCTGACTGTAGGACACGGACACTACAGCGTCCACCTCACCTCTGTGGGGCAGACAGGTGGGACGGGGCGTAGCACCGATCTCTGTGCACTGCAGCAGTCCCAGCAGGTCTCTCTGGTGGCTTTCAGAAAACAGCAACCCAGTGGTTTCAGCGTTGTCAGTGTCTTCTAGCTCAGACAGGCTGGAGAAGTGATGGTGCGGTGGTGAGTGATGACTGGGATGAGGTTCTTCACCCATCAGCTGGAGCTGGCTCAGCAGGGTGTGAATGCGGCTGTGGTCTTCATCACCTGATCTTCTACTTACAACTTCCTCTGCAGTGACGATATTTTCTATGTCCCCTAATGTTTCCTCCTCCTGGTATTCCCCACCCTCTGAGTCCATCACCCTCACCCCATCCTCCTCCACCTCCAACTCAGTTTTCTGGACTGGTTCTGAATCTTTTTGCACCAGCCTCTGGGGGTTTACGTTGAATTGATCTACTGTGTCACTCGCGTCCAAAGGCAATAACATGGGCTCACTCCGACCGGCCTTATCCAAGGCCTCGGCAGAAGGAAGGAAACCGGGGTCATCCAGATCATCTGCAGATCCATGCTCACTGGAGGAATCAGACCTCCAATCTAAAGGAGGAGGCTCAATCAGGTTGTAGGAATCCAGATCCTCCACCTCTGATCCTGGCAGAACTGCTGCAGCCCGTCGGATGACCTCAACCCCAGAGGCCTCATTAACAGGGACAGAGTCAGACAACTGGGTGTCTGAGGGTGCAGAGATGGGCTGATCAGCAGGGCAGGCGTCTGTGTCCATTTTGAATGAAAGCCTGTCAGAGAAAAAACAGCATTACTATGTTGGTCCTGATTGAGGTTGCAGTGCAGCAGACTCTACAAGGAGTGTAGGTGATAAGGTTTCAAATACAAATGACACGACAAGTATACATCAAAACGCATATCAATAACTCTGAGGTAAATAAATCTAAGGACCTGCAAATATAAGAGGAGCTGCACTCGCAAAACTCCCAATATATATGACTGTTTAATGTCACTGCTTCAATGCTAGCAGGCACAGCTGTACAGGTTAAACCCAGTGCAATCTAAAATACAGTCATTCACCCTCTTGTTCTTGTTGCCCCATGACCATCATGATAGAGACAGCAGCTTAAGGCTTGAAGCTCAAAGTACATGATGTTTGTTACCATCACACCTCGAGATAGCTCATGCTCCACGTGCCTTTCTCCATTCAGCTACAGATACATTTTAATATCTAGGCTACCATGAAAATCAAATGCCAGTAATCCTACTCCCTTATATTGAAGATGAAGGATACCACACTTCACTTTAACTTTCAGGATATGTTTCGTATCAGGAAACGTACGAGCGTTTGTGTAATTAAACAAGACTGAAAAATAGTTTCACTTATCAGGTAGGTCAACTGGTTAATGCAGCATTTTAATGTCACAAGAACCAACCATCAGAATTGCATTTTTACATCTCACACATTACTGGTTAATGTAAAAAAAAAAAAAACGTAGATATGTACCTTAACCTACAGTTTAAAGCGGCTTCAACGCACAACATATGAATAGGTATAGGAATCAACACACAACTCTCCCTAAAAAGTAAAAGGCAGGTATTTTGCGGAGCTAATTTAAGCCACAGGGCTGGCAGTCCAGAAAACTAACAGGGGTCTAGGAGAAAATAACCCTAAAGCAAATAGACCCCCCCAGAAAAGCCTCAATGCCAGTATAACACTGCGAATCAAAAACAGCTGAATTTGGCTAAGTAAAGTTAGCAGTCCCATTAGGTTTGGGGCTAACTACTTAGCTACTTAACACTGCAGCACACTGATAAGGATCTCATTAACAAAACATGGACATTACATTAAGTAAATAGGGGATAATGTGGCTAAAGAAGAAATTACCTGATATTTTAGGTCTTTCTCGGTCCCTTTGTGCCCAAAGAGAGACTCCTGAAGGTGCCACGACAGAGAAGTTGACGTGGTGCGGGATTTGAGCCTTTTCCAAAACTTTAGCTTAGTTTTATTCGTCATAATAACAACAACCGCGCCGGTAAAGGTATTGATTTTACATAATCCACCAGTAAAAACGGTCAGTGTTTGTATAAAACAGAGGTCTCCAGTGATTGTTGCGGTTGCTGCTTAACCGACTGCTTCTACTTGTTGGCAGGCTGTACTTGTGTTGTGTTCAAATGCAGTTGTCAACGTCTGACTTTTGGCTTCTAACCGCACGACTTTACAATAAATTCGGCAATTGCATCCAATTTAATTGCTTTAACCTAACTATCCCTGTACTATGTGATGACAATGACAGTAAAAATAAAATATCGTAAGCCCTGCTTCTGTGGGATGTCTGCTATGTCTTTCTGTGGCTGAATATTTAAGCACTCAATAGGCTCTGCTTGTCTTTTACATGTCCGACAGCTTCTGAAGGCGGCATCAGCACACGTCACGGCGAACCTTACGGTCTCGCTCAATCAAACGTCAAAACATCGATCCAGAGGGAAGTTTATATATGAAGTTTTTTAAATCATTTTTACGCGACGTCCATATCATTGCCCTTAAAACGTCTTTGGACATGCAAAACTAAAATTCAAAGCTTCTAAATCTGGATATGGTCATGACTAGAACAGGCAGTCGGTTGTTTATTTCAAAATGTTTAATATTTTACATTAAAATCATTTTACATTTTAACAGTTGACATACTGAGTATCGTCTGTCACATTTGATCAGTATACAGACCAGCCAGTTTAGTCAGTTGAGACCAGAATTGTGATATTTCAATTGTCACAGCCCAATCATTACAATCATAGCAAAGTCTAGTAATAAATTCACAGTTTATGAATCACTGTAGATGAAGAAATGTAACATTTGAAATCAGCTGTATGGAGTGTTTCTCCAAGGCAACGACTGACCAACTTTTCTACACATTATTTATTGTGCACCTCTTAAAATCAACACTCTGATTACTTTTTATAAACACAGCCAAGCAACTCTCTATTTTAGCTACCTGTGCCGTGACCTGCTATAGGTCGAGGTTTAGTGTCTCTTTGTGTCTCCCTACACTTATACCCTTATACTGCAAATTTCAATTTTGACCTGCCAGGAACTGAAGGAAGATTAAGTGCTATGTAATACTTTTGTCTATGTAATGATGTATAAATTCTCAACAAATTTCTTAGAAATTTGATTGGGTAAAATCATCATCAAATCTTTTCACTGTTTGATGACTGGCTAACATGTACAAATATGTTCTAACAATCCAGTGAATTTACTCCCTCAGTGCTCCAAGTGCATGAAGTTCATTCACTGTCTGAACAGTAATAGGTCCAGATTATTTTGATTTAATATATTCTGGATCTGCTACACTTCATTTCATTCAGCACTTTCCACCAACAGACTGTAAGTCAGCGGTGCATGCTGATTGGAGCCTCTAAATTACTCCTCACAGTGAGTTAAGGACTATGTCTCGTCTGTCTGGTCACTGTCATTGGTGCTCATCTGGATTAAACCAATCAGAGATGAGATGGTTCCCATGAGTCCCACCAGCCAGTTAGGGAATCGACCAGCCCATAGGAAGCCAGGTGGCATCCAGTGAATGGCATTACTGAGGTCAGCCATACTGCTGAGGATGGACAGAACCTCCCCTTGCATCTGTCTGCTGAGCTGGGAGCGACTGTAAAACAAACAAAAAAGATTAATCAGGACACACAACTTTTTAGACAGGAAGGAAATTAATTACAGGAACTGAACATTTGCAATAAAACTGGAGATAAGAAAACCTGTTGCCAGCTCCATCTCCCCCACATCTCTTCAGCTTCCTCTTTAGCACCAGCAAAACACGAAGTGACCTGAAAATTAAAGATGCACATCTCAGATTTAAGTGTAAAGTGTTTTGTGCGCCATATTTAGCAGGTAAAGAAACAATGTGAGTGAGGACCCAAGGTGACAAAGTACTTCACTTTACTCTCTTGAAATCCAATCCACCTCTGCTTTAGTTTTTTTTCACAAATTCTATTACAATCACAAGGGGACTACATTTTGCAAGAGAAGACCTGAAAAATTAACAGAATCAGGAAGGAATATGTGTCTAAGATATATTTTGGATCCATTTGGGAAAATATATTTATTTACTTTAAGAATTCATCTGAATTTGCCCTGGTACGTAATGAACAGACCTGCCATAGTAATAAAATTGTCATATAAATAAGAACATATTAAAGTACACAAAATACAATAAAAAGATAAACTAATACTGTAAATTTGATTAGTTTACAAATGATACCTCTCAGTGATCAGATAGCCGACAAGCAACATTAGACATATCTGAGATGCCATACATTTTTATCCCATCTAATGTTTGTGCACAGGTAACCCCACCTGAGTATCCCCAGCAGCAGTGAGGTTCCCCACAGCACCGTGCTGAACAGCCACCACTTGTCAGACTTCGCTTTGATGAGCTCAGCATCTGCTGCCCACGCAATGTGTTCACAGGGGTAATAGAGCTGGTCGGCCACATTGGTCAGCACAGAAATCCACCGCACACCTGTGTCTTCCTCCTTTAAAAGACATGTGAGATATGTTAATATAATAATAATAAGTAAGGTACTTGCTTCAATGCAGCTACTATTATACAGCAGTGCAGAGCAGTTTTGAGTCACCCACCCTGTCTCCCAGACCATAGCTGCGAGAATAAGCCAGCATGGAGAGATCATCAAACAGCCTCAGCACCGTCCTGCACTGACTGAGCTGAGCAGAAAACAGCAGCAGACTTTTCCCAAGCTGGTGGGATGAGACGTCTGCTTCTGCCTTACGGGAAAGGACTCCTCCAACAAGCTGGGAGCCATAACAGACTGTCCTGATCTAGGATGACAAACAGAGAGAAAGTAAACAGAAGGAAGAGAAGCAGCAAATTCTTAGAGTAATTGAAATAATGTTTGCTCTACGATTTAATGATTCACTTTGTAATACATGACGGTAAACTTTCAGCTGTTGGTTGGACAATAGAAGATTTATCACACTGAGCTCTGGAGACATTTCAACATTTTTTAACAATATTTCATCAATACAGAGGATTAATCAAAATAATAATTATTATACAGATAATGACTGATAATGAAAATACTCACTAACTGCAGGTCTGCAGTGTTTGGTTTACAAGAATGTAAAACAAGATAAATGCACAAAGACCACAATCAAGACACTGAGAGCAGATGATGTTTGAAAAATTATGCAGTGATTAATCACCTGTCAATCTCAGATTATTGATATCTTACATTCCAAATTCTTTTTGTCATTTGCATTTTTCACAATGATATGCAGTTTTAATGCAACATTTATTAAGTAAAATATTAGCAAAATGATGCATACGTTAAAAGAAAGAACTGAAAACAGCATAATTTAATAGTAAAAAGAAAGTAGTAGTGTCTTCTGTTTACATTTTCACCCTGTTAAGGATTTATATCATACAAGTCACACTAGAGGAGATATAAAGATGGCTTTAGGGTCGACTTTGGAGTTTGGACACTATCTCTGTTTTTCTTGACCTACAGGAGTTCAGCTGACAGTGATTTAATATGTGAGACAGTAACTGAACCATCCACACTAGAGAGGATAACAGTCAGTCATGGATACTTACAACTTTATCTCTTCCTCTGTAGGACTCCAGCAGTCGGACCAAAGACTCCACAGACTCCTGCATGTCTGTCTGCAGCTCACACACACTCACACACAGACACACTCACACACAGACACACACACACGACGCTGTTACAGACACACACTGCTCAACCTCTCCGCTGTTGTTTTATCACTGAGACAGAGCTCAGCTGGACTTTGAAACAGGAAGCGCTCAACAAAATACAGACCCACTCAGATGATTACCGAGTAAATGGAGCGTCTTCTTCTTCTTCTTCTTCTTCTTCTTCCTCGTTTACTTGCTGGAGCCACAGCGATGGTGCATTACTGCCCTCCATCGTTTGGTTGATACAACGTCTAGTCCATTTCGACAGTGCGGGCCGACAGATGCACAGATAGTTCAGTCAAGAGCTTTTATACAATCTATGGTCAAGAGTGTTTTCCTGCAGATCCAGTGGCTGCAGTTTTTGTTGTTGTTGCTGCTGCTGCTGTTGTTGTTGTTGTTTCCCCACGCCAGCCCCTCTCAGTGATTAGGGGTAACGGGGCTAGTTTCAGGACAACATAGAATAGACCCTAAACATCTATGGTCATTGCAAACAGTTCAACAAATGTCGCCACAATTGCTATGAAAAAATAGCCTCAGGCAGGACAAAAATACAATACAATACATGATGTGACTAGTTCACTTGCCATTCACATTTCCAGGATAACTACATCTGGATATATGAAGCAAGCGAATCAGAAAGTCTTCAGAAAGTGTGAATGGTAAACTGCCCAAGGTGGAAAAACAAAACAAAAGAATTCCTGAAAAATCATGTCCATTTTTTAAAAAAAGCAGACCTTTGTCAGGGATTAGAGAATTTGTTGATTTATTGTTTTCCTGCCACGTTTCCAATTCAGTTGTTGTGTCAGTGTACTATTTCATTTTTATGATACTTTTGGTTCTTTGAATTGTTGAGTTGTTGTGAGTTTCTGTTTTCACATTCTCACAAGTCGCTTCCAGAAAAAAGCTTCAAAGATCAACTTCAGAAGCTTATAAACACTTCCAGTAAATGTTGAAAAAGATGCAACCTTTACTGGAAGTGTGTAGCTTGCTGCACAGCCGTGCACCCACACTTATAGTTAGCGCATAACAGGAGTTAGCGCATAACAGGTGTCTTCCACATTTTTCCAAATTCACATTAAAAATGTAAACATTTCTGATAATTGATTATTTATCTTCATTCAATACAATAGACATCTTGAACAAACACTTGGGGGGTGAACATATGGAGTTATTTATTTATTTGTTTTAAATCTTTATTAAGAAAACAGGGAGTAAAAATGGACAAAAATTCACAATAACCATGAAAAATGCTATTTATTTTAAGTTATCTCAGAGGTCAAGCAAAACAGAAAGTTATAGCAATAGTGTATTCATTTTCTATACAAGCAGTTTGACAAACAATGCAAGTGATGACAGGTCTTAGCACAGGGAATGTATGTGTGTGTGTGTGTGTGTGCCCACATGAATCAGCTTCATGTGGTTTATATAGTTTTAGTCATTGTCATATTATATTATATTTTTAGTTTGACATACAGTCTAGTTTGTTTGTGAGCAAGACAGCTGCAGATTCAAATAAATCATGTGTATCCACATGGAGGCCTCTCTTCAGTTTGTATTTGGAAATCAGTTTAGTAAAGGTATAATTTTATTTAGCTTAAGTTTTCAAGTTCTTAGTTTTCATATAGTTTGTTTCGTTCTCTTTAAGAGTGTATGTGTTGAGTTTGACATGGTTTGATAATCAGTGTGGAGAGTCGTTGTCATAGATATCTGAAAAAAGAAATAACAAAGACATGAGAATACATTCATAATACAAATAGTGGCTTTCACACTTTCAACTACACAGGAAATTACTGGATGATAATTAACATAGCATAGCATGAACATCCAAAGATAACTCACCACTTGGATAGTCAACATCATCGTAAATGTCTCCTTCCCTGCAAAGGTAAACTGATGTTAAAGTGACTGCGGAAAAGTTATATATTGATACATCTCTGTAAAAATCTAAACCAAAACTTATACACACAAAGTCAAAATTGAGTTTGCAACTTTGTGCGAAAATGGATTCATCCATAGAATAGGTACATCTATGATCTGGACACTTTTTTGTGTGTCATTGTTTATTTCTTTTCATTTTTAATTGAATTAGTTAAATTACTTCATTACTGTCAAAAACAACAACGATACACATATTTAAATCTATGGTTTTTCAGCTGACAATGATGGCAGGGCCACACATGAACTGATGAAGATTCACTTACATTGGAAGAAGATAAGATCTGGACACATAACCATCTGTGAGTGGAGAGACAAAACAGATTTTTAAGAAAAATAGTGTAATTGAATTAATCAAACACAACTGTTACTGAATTTCTACAGATTGTACCATCATCTGACAAACACAAATGAGTAAGGGAGTGATTTTTTTGAAAGCTTAAGAGGAGCATATATTGAGAGGCCAAGATAAGGGGTTGATGCTGATGTTTTCTCAGGGATCGAATACCTTTTGGACACTTCAGGAACCCAACTAGCAAATAGAATCTTCAGTCACATAGCATTGACAGTAAACGTTTGTTTGGCCTTTAAAGCATAGGGGTTGTGTTAAATAAATAAAATAAATATTTGGTCATTTGGCACTTAGTAATGTTTATAAATCCATAGGGATCCAATGGAGATCTATATAAATAAATGAATGTACCAGCTGCTGTAGATACAATAATATACAATCACAGAGGGATGCAAAGTGTTCACATACATTTTCCAAACTTGTTGCGACACAGAACTTTCTTGCTGCTGGTGAGCTGGACAATGTCCAGCACTTCTCCCTGAGTCACAACCAGGTCCTTTGCTCCTGGTTTCTTTATGATGCAGTTAGGATCCACCATCATGGTGTGTAGGACCTTGGGTGGCCCTTCAAACTGGAGAACAAGAGTCAGAGAGACTATGTTGATGACTCTTCATGCATTGAAATCTATCACTTATGCCAAACAATCAGGTTTGAATGTGTGATAAAAACAGATGCTTACCTTAAATTTTTTTCTTAGTTCTTTCTCCACTTTGGGATCCATGCTGAAAATGAAATGAATCAAAAACATGATTTGATTTGTGTTCTTGAATTGGACTGATGAAATAAATCAGAGAAGAGCAGCTTATCCCAAACAGATCTGTAGGATTTACAAAACAATGACAGCAGTCATATTCAAACAGTCGTTTCCTGTTTCACTGAAGAAGACATGAACAGATACCTGATTTCAAGTGGGGGTGGGGGGAAATCCTCGGTCAATGGCTGAACATCATCATAGTCATCTGAAAACAAAACAAGCGAAAACTGAAACCAACTTTATTTTCTCTTCTCAGTAAACAATAATTCTCAGCATTGTTGCCTGAAGCAATATGATAACAATAGCACTAACAGTTTTAAGAGATTATCTGCAAAGTTCTATGAAAAGTTTGTGTTTGTGTGTTTATGTTTGTTTGTTTGTGTTTAACAAAAGACAGAACAAATTGAAGCAATCTGGACAGCATAATTTATTTTACACAGATAGCTGTGACTGTGACGTTTCTGTTGAGAGACAAAGTCTGATAAATAGTCAGTTAGTGAGTGATGTTCATGTGTGCTTTGTTGTTACTTACCGTCATCTTGAAGCATACTGCAGAAGAGAGGAGACACAATGTTCATGTTAGTCGGAACAAATATGTAAAACAAAAAAAGGCAATGAAACCAAACAACTGGTCTTGTTTACCTGCTACAGTTACAAAATTAAAAGTTACTGAAGAAATCCTTCAAGAATCGCTGTTGTGTTGTGTGTTGAAGTGAGTTTTTTCTTTCAATATAACAAGAAAATGTTTCCATACAGCTGGAAGAACCAGGTCTACTGTACCTGTCTCTGTTACTGGAGTCAGTATCTAACATATGTGGGGGGTCTGGAGGTGGTGGAGGTAACGGTGATGTGTCTATTTTTTTGGACTGGAGCACTTTGCGCTTCACTGCTTCATAGTCAATGTCCACACATGTGTTGCTGATGTATCCGTCTGCAGGTTTACACAATGACAAGAGAACATACTGTCATAGAAAAAACCTCAAGTTGAGTTTAATGTGAACATAATACATCAACATCACAGTTATTGTATCACCACTTTGGGCAAATGACACTGATGGATTGGCAGAATAGATATACAACCAAGGAGTTCACTTCATCAACTACAATATAAGGTGATCAGCGATTTGTTGATGGTACACAGACTGAAAGGCCGGGGTGCTGTATAGCTCAGTGGGTTCAGCAGGTGCTCCATGTGCAGAGGCGACAGTCCTGGTCTGAATCCTGCATCCGGTGGGTCTTTGCTGCATGTCATTCCCCCCCTCTCTGCTTCCCCATTTTCCTGTCTCTCAACTATCCTATCAATTAAAGGTAAAAGGCCCAAGAAATATACATACAAAAAAAAAAAAAAAAGAAAAGGAAAGAAATCAGACCGGGTAGTTAAATTGTTATCCTTATAAACCAGGATAATGTGCAATATGGATGCACTGTGTTGTGATATAGTATATAGTAAACATATATAGGCTACAATATAAATTTGAAGCATTGGCATGTGAGGTACATGTTTCTTTTATGCCACATTGTCAGTTAGCTTATTGCAGAAACCAATGTAACCACGTGTTAAACTGACTTCATTCAAACACTACACATGATTTACAATTAACACGCTGCTCTGCTTTCCTTTAGAGCATTCTTTGTTTCCCTCGACCTGCTCATCCTTTGTAGCTGTTTGTGTTGTTGGTTGGTTCAAACAAACAGAACAAAAGGCATATCTTGAATAACAAGAGCACAATAACTGCAGAACCAGCAACAATAATATTAAAGCATATTTGAAAAGCATGCACTAGCTTCAGTTGCGTCATTTTTTGATATCTAACTTTTCCACTGAAGCAAAAGGTGAAAACTTTTTTGCAACAGAAAAAATTGAATACTAAAAACAATACTCACAGTTTCCATTGAGAGAACGGGCCAACCATTTGCCGCCTGGGTTATTCTTCACTCGAATGATCTCCACACTCTCGCCTTGCCGAACATTGAGGTCCAGTTTTGATCCCCCATGCCAATCGTGTCGCACTTTGGCTGTATGAAGGACCTCCACCTCCCCTTGCAACTACATATGGACACATAAGCAAGATGCGAATGTTGTCAATTAAAAGAAAACAGATATAGATAAGATATGGATGGATTCAAACAATCTGAGTGTGTCAAGTTGTAGAAGCTATGATGCAAATCTGGATTTTAAAATAAGGATCTCTGGTTCCAATTGACGATACAAATTTATATTCCACCAACATGCATTTTTCATTATTTTTACCACTAACCTCCAGTTTTCAAGAATTTCTGTGAAAGGTTGGGCATTTTCTGAAACGACCATCCATGCTGAATGCTGGAGGTGATGCTATCTGATCTGCTTGCTGAAGGAGATGGACCTCAGATGAACAATATTGTTGGGCTCTTACCTGGAAGTTCTTCTTCAACTCATTCTCTTTTTTCCGACGCTCCATCTGCTCTTTCTTCTCCTGTTCTAGACGCTTCTTTGCTTCTTTCTTGTTCAACTTCTGAGCATTTACTCGGTTCTCCTCCACCTGGTCCCTAGAGAGGAGCAAATGAAATGAAAAATGGCTTCTACACATGACTAAAACAAACAATGTTTTCTCTTATTGGCAATAGAGGCTTCAATATCACAAAAATTAGTTGTACATAAAATTACAATCTTTTGAAACTGTTCATTCTGCATTAAGCAACTCAAACCAAAGTGCTTGACCAACAACAGTATGTACTGTCTTTCACTGTTTCAGTTTGTTCTGATTTGCCCCCATTTCAACAGTCTCCGTCTGCTGTTTGTCACAATATCCTGCTTTTACGGGAAATGTGAGTTGAATCACAGAGACAACTTTAAATGAAAGACAGGCTGTACAAAAAAAAACTTAAGGAAGCTTTATACAAAAAAACAACTCATGGAGGATTCTGCCGACTTCAAAACTAAAGAAGCAGATGCTGAAACACTTATTCTCGAGCGCCTTTCCTTGATCGTATCCCATTTGTAAGTAGCTGCAGACAGAAGCGTTTGCTGAATGAATACATGTGAATGAATGAATTCAGTTCTCACATTCAAATAAAACTAAAACTGAGGAACCCATCAGGCTTGTGGTTGTTAGAGCAGAACTGACGCACGCTGCAGCAGTGGTAGGGTCAGGGCAGATGCAAAAATATCAGCTGCAGTAACAGAAATAATTGAAACAGTGTCGTCTTTGCATTCAAGCAGCTGAAGCCACTTTCTACTTTAGTTGTGTAGTGAGCTTATTAGACACAGACTCAACTCAACAGACAGTTTATACTTACTCATCAATAAACTCATATACATCATCATCATCATCCTGCAAAAAAAAAAAGACAATTTGATTTGAAGACAAAAGAAAATACTCATGCACAGGGTTACTACATTAAGGGACAATGCCACCCACTGTAAGAATGTGTTTTTCAACAGATCGTCTTGTTCTCATTCTTGTCTGAATATGTACATCACACTTCCTTAAAGCATGAATTCAAAGAAAGCGCTAGAAAGCACCAGCAGTGGAAAAATGTTAATCGTCGTTTTGTCTCACTAAGACATTAAGTCGGGAGCTGGAATTGGAAGAGTCTGGAAGAGTTTCAGTTTTGTGTACCTACCCCGTCCATACACTGCGAGCTATGGTCACTCCAGGAGTCTGTGAAATCATGAAGGACATTTCTTTGAAAAAGTGGTACAATATCTCACAAAGTACTCGACAATCACAATGATATATAAAAGTAAATTATAACTTGTAACTCTTTACTTAATCACATAATGATAATTATAATGTATCAGAAGAAGAAGAAGAGCTTCAAGGCCAAACGTTGCAGTGATGCACCACTAGACAATGACTGTATTTATTACCGTTCTTCTCAAAACTTCCAATGTCGTCATATGTTTCCTGGGGATCATCATTGTGTCTGCAAACATTAGACAAATGTTTGTTTGTTATTCAGCAAATTTCTACTGATATTTTACATAATATCAGCAGTGACGATCTGAAATGTTTATCCCTGTCTCCTAAGATGTCAGTCAAACCATTATGAAGACAGTGTTACATTTGTGTTACATAAACTCAAAAAGCACACTGATTTTATATTATTATGTTACATTTGTGGTTGTCAACATGTTTGTTGTTGATTTTTATTTAAATGTCATTTCTCATATTATTTCCTGCCCTCCTTTCTATAGGTCAAATTCAACAGCTGTGAAAATGAGAATCTAGTTGTATCCTATATTTCTCAGTGATTTCATTACTGCAAAGTGGATTTAAAACCAGGTTGTTTCTGTATTTATTGACACCAGCATGTCGTGAACTATACCAAATACTCACATAGAGACAGTCTGGTGTGGCAGCCTGCTTGGTTTGTTGGACCGCTGTGGCAGCTGTGGAGGACTGACTACTGGCATGGGCATTTGTCTACCAGCCGAAACAGGGGAAGCTGCTGAAGGTGCCAGAAAGAAGATCTTTATGTATATGAAGACATTTTTATTACAGTAAGACAGATAAGCAGCCCAGAAAGCTCTAATAATCGTCAGTCGATCAAAAGACAAAAAGAAACACATTGACGGATATGTTGCCAATTTGTTTTGTCTCTGAGCTTCAGTATTTCCAGCCAGAGATGAAGAACAGTGCAGTTTGTTGAAAATGCTTTACATCAAAAGTTTCAACTCTGAGATAAAAAATGTATCAAACGATCATTAGTAAAACCTCTGACATGCTTTTTATTCACAGGCAAGTAAAATTACTGCATGTCTTTTTCACCGCAGACATGTCGGCTTTTCATATTCAGAATAGTAAGAGCCTCTAACTATTAGTAACAGGCTGTCCTCTATTTAAGTCTCTCATTGAGCCATGACAGTGTGACTGTGAGGCAGCGAGCATAACTCCAGGACCCAGAAACTAAAGCAGCTAAATAGAACTCAGCCCCAAATATAATTCAATCATTTTATTTAAACCCACACATCTCCTCCTTATTTTATAACAACTGATCTTATAATTACAGCAGCTGCTGCCATGATTTTACCAAATGTTCGCTTCACATTTAAAAAGAGAGAAATGAACCTGCCTTTCACATATATTTAACTAGACTGATGATATAGTCGGAGAAATTCTTGATCATCTTCATTTACAAGATGAGTCGCACATAATTCAAAATCTGTGTGAGAATAATAAGGCAGAGAGACTCACTGCTGCTTTTCCTCGGAGAGTTCAGGGCATGTCCTCGGCTGAACCTCATAAAAGGCTCCAGGTTGACGTTCGGAGGTCGTTTTGGCTTCAGGGGCAGGGGTCCTTCAGGGGGCAGGGGCTTCCTCAGTGGGGTCACTTCCCCTGCGCTCCTTTGTCTGGGCTGCTGTCGGAGAGGGGTGGAGGGGTGAGCCGGTGGAGGTGGCTGAAATACAGCTGGAGATTGGACCAGGGGTGGCCTGGTGCCTGGAGGCCTCGGGTGCCTCAACATCATGTTCTGTAGCATCACCCCCGTCTGCTTGACCTTGCTGGTGTCTGCCGGCTGGATAGATGCTCCGACTCCAGAGTTAAGAGGTGGTCGAGGGCTGAATGGAGGTTTGAAGGGGCTGGAGGTGGCTGGTGCTTCTGGCCTCGGAAACCTCACCAGTCCTGGGCCGGTCACAGGAGGAGGGAGAGACGGAGACGGTCTGGGATGGACCAGCTCGTTCTCTGCCACAGGCAGGATTACTCTGCCAAACCCAGGTCGTGGAGATTTTGGAGACCCGCTGTCTCGGCTGCTGGTGTCCGAGGTGCTGGCCTTGTTGAACCGGGCTCGCAGAGCCTTGACGTCAATGCTCTCCTCCTGAAAGTAACACAGGAGAAGTCAAACCTGCAGCTGCACTGTCTCTGAAGCAGGAAGTCAGCAGCACAGCGCACAGCAAAGCATGACCCCCCACATTCACAAACACACAAAACTCATGCGCTATCTTTACAAAGTGTGATTGCACCATGCAACAACACAGTTTCCTGGTTTGTTTTTATCTTCACAGAGCTCACAAGCCCCCACCAACTCCTGCAAGAATAAAGCCTGCAAGTACTGTGATTCGTGATCAGTCACGCCCGAACATTATTCATGAGCAGTATATAAACACTGAATTAACAGTTCATGACACACTTTAAAACATCAATGGGAAAGCATGTCCTAACTTTTGCTGTTACCATAGCTGTTAGCAGATATCAGTTTGTCAATGAGCTCCTCCATGTGGCATTTCAGATGTTGATCAAGATAAATCACAATATAATTGAACATAGGTGTATATATATGAAATATGTTTTATTATATAGTGATTTGTCTTGATTCGTGATTGAACATAGTTGTTATAATTATATATATATGTATATGTATCTATCTATATATATATATATAATATATATATATGTCTTATGACCAATCCATATTTGATACTTTTAGATGCTAAAGTGAGGAGGAGGACACATTGTGAGTCACATCAATGAAGCTATTGTATTGATTAAAATACCTTTGTTGCACCTGTCTGAGGTAGAGTGAGGCTGTTAAAGCTGAGTCATCACTTCCTCAAAACTGTAACATCATAGTACAATAGTGTGTTGTACAGTAGAGTTGGCTTTATCTACAGATTGTGATATCATCTACTTTCTGTTGCTCTTCAGTCATTTTATTGTCATTACTGCACATTTACAAGACATTTGCTGATTTCCTGCCCGTTTTTTCTCACTCTGAGCTGCACCACACCAGACGGCTGGCAGGGGAATTAAATACAAAGCAAAACAAAATATCGCTCTGACATAAGTTCTTCTCTCACAAAAGCTGATAATGTCCTGTTGGTCAACACTGTCAGGTGAGTGTTGATTTAACTCTATGTTTACTTTTTTTAGGTTGTAGTTGTTATTAGGAGAGGGTTTTTCCCACCCTCTCTATCAGATCACCACCTGTGTGGGGGAAACTACCAATTATTTCTCTGGAAGAAGTTGAACTGCAGCAACACAGAACCACCTGGGGGATGAAACGAGTTTGGTTAACAAAAGCTACTTGTAAAATGATAATGATAATGATAATGATAAGAAGAAAATGTCCAAGCATACATTTTTTTTCTTAGTAAATTATGCTGTAAAAGTGTCACTTTTCCAGTTAAGAAAAAAAAAAGTGTAGAATTATCCATGTCATAAAATAAACGTTGGGAAAAGACAGAAATTTGTCCCTTTGTATTAGTGTAATGATAGTGACAGTATAGTAAGTTTAAGTCATCCATGGTGAGCTCTATAAACAACGTCCTAGGTTTATGCACATAAACCACATAGAGTGAGGTCGGTCTGACGATTACGTTGCCTTGGCCTCCACGTTGGTCAGGAGCAAACAGACAGAAAAAAAAAAATAACAATAAAATCTAGGACCACAGAGTACAAGCGCATACGACTGGATTTAAAGTTCCAGCAAGCAGCAGTCTGAGTGATACATATGAACTGGATGTCTATACACACAAAAAGAAATCTCCAATTAAACATTAACAAAATAGTTTTGTAACAGGACCAGCTGAAAGACATCTTAAAAGTCCAAACAGAGAAGAGTTTAGCTCTCACAGCTTCTCTGGTTTCCCATGGTGAACATCATGTGAAATCAAATATTGTTTCAGAGAAGTGCGCATGGAGCTCTCCCCTGTTGTTTTTAGATCACTTTGGGAGGGTGTGTGAAGTTCATCGTATCTACATCACAGCTTTAGGGATAAGACAGGTTAGGATTACTGTGTGTTCTCTGGTGCAGAGGACACACAGTAAGTTTAAAATCACAATGTCAAAGCAAAGGCTTCACAACCGCTACTAAACAGTTTTCCTCAATAGTGTGGGAATATTGTTATAAAAGACCTTAAATCATATTTACACCTGTAACTTTGTCTAATGGTGTTTTTCAGGATCACTTTGTCGCTTTTACTTTGTGCTTTTTTTGAAGAGACTTTATCAGCCATTTCCTTCACTAAGGACTCTTTTCAACCTGTCTCTGTTTATTCGTTCATTTGTCCACAAAATTACACAAAAGCTATGGAGCTGATTTTCACCAAACCAGGTGGAGGGAAGGAGGGATGATTTGTTTAACTAAAAGGTTTGGCTCACTAGAGTTTGTTTGTATGACCTCCTCTGTGTCTCCTATTACTTTTCTATGATGTTAACATTGGACTTGAGATGGAAGTAGAGACTAACCCACTGTGTGGTCAATAAAGGTAAAAATTCCTCCGCATTAGTCTCAATGTCAGTCGATCAGTCAGAAGTGAATCTTTTTCATTTTCAGGTGTCTCTGTGATGTTGTTTGGGCTTTGAGCATCATAATTGCAACTTGACAAGGGGACTGAACTGAAACACGGTGTGAATGAGTTCACTGCAGCAGCAGCAGCAGCAGCAGCAGCTGCAGTGAACTCATTGGTTTAGCTGAAATTGAGCAGGTGGAGTCATAGAAAGGTTTTTAAAACCAGAGCACAGTTTATGCATTTGGCAAAAGTGAACAACCAACAGAACAATGGTGGAAGTAAAAATCTGGGGGAGAGAGGTGAAACAAGATGAAAGAAAATCTGCAGCGCTTCGTTAACACAGATGAAAAAGAAAAACTTGATCATAACAAAGGAATCACCCGACTGTTATTTGAACAACCAAAGCAGAGAGCTGCACAACGGCCGACAGAGAGAGGAGTGTGAAGAAGTGCAGGAAGTTCTCACAACCACACACCTCTTTACCTCAGCCAGCATCCTGCGTGGTTACCATAGAAATACCCTCCACTGCTGCTCCTGCACCAATAAGCTGCAAGCCCTGCTTGCTCGCTCGCATACTTGCTCGCTCGCATGCTCGCTCACTCTATCTCGTCACAAGGAGCAAAGGAAACACACAAAAAAAATTTTTCTCCCCACCACAAAACTCAGACACGGGGTTCCACTTTCAGTCAGCGAGCTCCAGCAGAAGAAACGCAGTGTGTATGTGTGTGCGTGTGTGTGTGTGTGTCCCTTTATTTGACACACATTAACTCAGGTGTCTCGTCACAGTCTCTGTCAGTGCAGGTGCTCCACAGAAAACCTGACATCAAAACTACCCCGTGTAAAACAAAGCAACAAAATGAACTCACATTAAATCTTATTATTCTTGTTCTTTATATACTGTGATGAATTTTCTCCATTGATCTCTGTTAAGACCACCACCCACACCAACAATCACTAAGGCCAGTCGCTCACTCAATTACACTTTAAATTGCACTAACTTGCGCAAAAGCTAAGAAATTGAATATATTAATGTCATACTGTTTAAATTCTGCTATTCTGTATCATATACCAGCCAGTCTCTGCAGGAGGACAGACATTTCATACAGCTGTTTACATAATTTAACAACTGAAACAAATTACAACAAGTCCGGTTCTGGTTGAGTTTTAGAGTCACAAAGAGTTCAAAACTTCAGGTTTCACAACACGGAGAGACACCTGTGTTATATCTCACAATTTTAAGACTGAATATCAACCATCAACCATCACTGAGTTTATCCTCTACAAACATCAGTCAAACAGAGGCTGAAGTGAAGCAGTGGGTAAGTGCACACACTGTGAATCATTAACTGGTGATGGCTGTGTAATAAAGTTCTCATTCATCAGCTGCAGGATGAATGTTTCTTCTAGGCAATGTCAATTTTCAACTTCCCCCTTTTTTTGCTGTGGAAGTGATGCAATTCCTGTAGAGAACAAGTTGGACCTGACCACTTTAACGTTTCACCGGACGAGCCGGGACGAGCTGTTACAAGAAGCCACATCATGTGTTTGTGGGATTATAAAAACAGGTTAAAAGTTTTTTTTTTTTTTAAGTTATTATTCAAAGAAAAGACGAAGTATTACCCAGAGGGAAACAATAAAATCTGGTACATATGGATTGGGTGTTATGGGTGTTATTCATAGATGCATTCATGGTCAGAAGGAAGTGGCCAGAATTACACAGCCAGCGCAGTCGAGGGGGGAAAGGTGTAGCAGAGGAGCAGATATATATGTCACAGCCAGACTTTCACAAAGAATCAAAAATAAGATTTTCTTACCATCTTTGTCTTTAGTGATGTTTCAGTGGTGGGTAAAGTGCTCCATGTCCAGCAGTGATTCAGTGTCCAGGCTGATGCTTCTTTACTAACACCTACATGACCTGTGTCACTAAACTTACTGCAAATGAGGAAATGCTCTGTAATTCACTGTGGGGAACGTGACAACTGACGCTGCCACAACATGAGATCAACAGCAGGGAAACACTGACATGCTGTCGCCACGTTGCCTTCATTTCTTTCCTTTTTTTTCCAAAACAAAAAGAGAAAGAAAAAAAGGAAAGAAACATTTCAAACATTTCAAGCACAGGCAGCTCATTTTGTGTCACAAGCATTTATTACTTTTTTCTAGTCTTTGTAGTGTTTTACTGTATCATCTGTGTGTGTGTGTGTGTGTGTGTTGTTATCATCTACCTAATGTGAGAGGAAAAGAAAGAGAGGAAAAGGAAGCACAAAAAAGGGAAGATGAATGAAATAATTTTTTATCAGAAGACACATGAAATCATAGGCTGGAGTAAAGTAAGTAAAAGTAAAAGAAAGATAAAATGGGATGAATGGTCTTGTTTCTACTTTCTGTTTTTCATTCTGCTCGCATTGTAACTAAACCAAATATCAAGAATTAGAGGTTTTCCCTGGAAGAACTGACTAACGTACGTTACAGTCTGTGCGTCACTTGGCACCTTAACTCTTGATAAAGAAAACATATCAAACTGCGGTTAATTTGACCCAGACAAATTAAAGCAGCATGTGGAGACCAAATAAAGCCACTTCAGCATCTTAGCTAAACTGGAAAAAAAGAGAAAACTGCAGGAGAAATTAAATAAGATTAGTTTCAGTTTCTCCCTGTTTTCATTTCTGTCTGGTGCAGTGAGACAGATTATTTTCCAGATTAAACAGACAGTAGAAGTGATGGACACCTCATGCTGTGAATGACCCTTCTGCTGTTCACTTTAAAAGTACATCATAATATTTGACTCCATGCAAACATAAAGAGTGGATGCACAGATCAATCCCAGTGTTTTGACATGAAAGTGAGTTTACTGTATATTTTGATGTTGGCAGTTACACCTGCTCCTTAGATAAACCTAATAATACTCAATTAAAAATGAAAACACACTGATCATTTTCATAAGCAAAAGCAATAGATAAAAGCATTTATTTATCATTCAAACAATATTTTTCCTATTTCTCTTTATATTTGTATTTTTCCACTTAACTCGTTAATTCCTGTTTATATTCCCACATTTATTTTGTTATTCTTTCTCTGTACTCTGTTTTTAATGGCTAGATCACAACAATCAAGTGTGGGATCTTTTTGTTTTTCTAGCTACTAATTTTAACCAGTTCATTAAAAGAGCTAAACATTTGTGCTGAGTGGATTATGTGTAATTGCAATAAAAGTTGAGTATGTGATAGTGAATAGATAATGATTCAATTTACTGTCAATTTATTCTCTCTGGCTGCATGGGGACAGTGTGTTTGGTTTCAATCTGCTGCAGTGTCATGTTGACATTTAATGTTGTTTAGAGTCGTGAATGAGGCGTTCATGTGCTGTGGGACTCATCACAGAAGACTGTTGTCCAAGCTTGGAGCCACTGGCTGCAGAGCTCCTGGTGCTCCACTCGGGGCATAGCCAGTGTTTGAAGGGGTGGGGTGCCCACTGAGGGTGGTGGGTGAAGTGGGTGTACTTCCTCCCCACAGGAACCCTGGCTGTGGGTTCACTGTGCTGTGGGCCTCCATCTGGCCGGCTGCAGGATGCGCTGTGAAGCCTATTGGTGCCCACGCTGCCATGTTGCCGGGCGCAGCTGGCCCGGGGCCCGCAGGTGGACCTCCCCACTGGTTTCCCAGAGGTCCCCCCTGATCCCAGGGCATGGCAGTGGGGGAGTAAGTGGGGGAGACGTATGGAGAGCCCCCTAGTGGCTGGGTGGGGAACATTGACAGGATCTGCGAGGTTGAGAGCATTGGCTGCGGAGGCTGGGGAGACTCTGTGAGAAAAGTAGAAGATGGTGAGTCTTTGAAACTCAACTCTGCTCCAGTTGTGCGTTAAAAAAAAAAAAAAAACCCTTGGGGGCAGGGCAGTGCAAGCAGGGGCAGATAATTAAAATTCAATCTGTGGGAACTGAAAATGTCTTAGATTCTTCAAACCGTCACTGATAACTAGTAAACAATGCACATTCCTCCTCATCTTTCTGCACATTATAGAAATATGTTAACTGGCTATTTATCAGCAGCGCCATGGGAATTAATGGTGATGTGACCTGTGTACTTATATAGAGCCATCATGGAAAAATACTGTGTACATTTAGGGGAAACCAATGTTTTTCTTGCATCTACACATGGATGTTTAGATGTCAGCTGAGGAGCAACAGCTGCTGGGAGGCAGCATATGGTTTGTATCTGAATTATATGATCTAACTCACTGCCTTTTGGTTTGATCTCAGTATTAATCATTTTTACGTTCAGTAATAATGTGTCTGGACCAGATATTTGAGTTTCTGTGCATTGTGACCACACTGCAACACCACAGTGCAAAGCGTCACCACAGTGCAAAGCGTCACCACAGTGCAAAGCATCACCACACTTAAGTGTCGATGCCTGACTGAGGTGCCAACACTAGTAACACTGAGATCTACCAGAGGGAAATGATGAATGCTTGTTATTCTGACACTTATTTGCATGGAGATCAATATTTGACCTGCTTCTTTTTGTGAATCTTACCTTTGAAGAAAAAGCATACAGAGGACCGTTAGGATCAGGACCCTGTGCTCCCTTTTCTTCCTCTCCCCCATGTGTATGTTTCTGCCCAGTCTTTTGTTTACCTGTTTGGCTCACCTGGCTGCTTATCCCTGTGGATCTCCCTGGCTGCACAGCTCCAGCCCTCATCACTATATGAACCAGCCCCAGTCCACACTTTGTCTGATATTACATGAAAAGACTGGTTGTTTTCATCTCATTATTGGAGGCTGAGATCTATACTGAGCCTTGGTGAGAAGGGCAAATGGTCATTTTGCCCTGGATTTGGCCTCACAGGTACATTTACCTGAGGCTATCTGGGGACACACTGGCACTTTGTCTTTTTTAGTCTGTGGCTGTTTTTGCATTCGTTTATGGTTTTTGGCATGTTTTGACTATGTTTTGACTACGTTTGACTTATCTTACATCTGAATAGTGAACCTGCTGCACTTTAGAGATTCCTCATGTCACCACTAACCTGGTTGACTGGGACATGAGCTCTGGATGGATGACATCGGCTCCTCCATCTGGGTGGAGAAAACTTCCATCAGCTCTTGAGTGGAACAAACCTGCATACACAGAAGCAAAAAAACAACACCCCAAAACTCCAGTTCGTACCTCATTTTAATTCAAATTTAAATAAAATAGAAAATTGGCATCAACTTATTTGAGTTTATCTTAGAAGATGAGCAGCTTATAAACCTGAACTTGAGGTCTTAGCTATTGAGAATGTGTTGAGATTTTGCTGTTACATTTGTGTTGTGTTGTGGTTTACCTGGGTCAGTTGTGCAGGTGTAGAGTCCGGTCGTGGACTGAACACATCCTCAAGAGCTGGAAAGCCCTGAAAATAACAGTATTGATCTTTGAAAATATTTCATTCAACACTGAGGGATAAAACAGGACTTTTATTGTTTGTTGATTTACCTGAGGTGGAGGGGCTGGATTATCGTTTAGAAGAACTAAAGAACTGGGCTAGAAAACGAGTGGAAACAAAATTCAAAATGCAGTGCTGATGCAGAAAAATAAAATAAAATTGACAAAGATTTTCTCTGACTTGTGTTGGTGCCTCAGCCGGTTGCTGTGGTGTCTCCTGGTCCACACTCTGACAAACATCCCTGATGTCAGCCAGGACTGGATCCGCCTGATGAACCCAGATCAAACACATTCACGTGTGTTTAGTTTGTGTGTTCAGCTGAGACATTTTGATTAGCTAAAAAATATGACTGCATCTTTTCAGGGCCATTTTCTCTGCTTGTTGTGTTTCCTCTGGGTTTTCTCATTGTTTACTTAAACATAACCAACATGCATAACAAACACTATATATGCCGTTGCATACATAGTTCCCATATGTCATGTCTGTTCCCCTGTGTGTATATACAGTGCATTGTTACCAGGTTCGCTGTTTTGATGTAGAAGAGGCTGTAGGCGTCCTGGTGCTGGTAGATGTAGGCCAGAGCTCTGGGGTCTGACTCATCTTTTGTCAAAGAGCTGATCCTGCTCCTCTCATGGTCATGAACCACAGCCTGTAAAGGAGCATACAGTATAGTATGTTAGTAGTATAGTAGTGAAGAGGATTTAGTCCTTTACAATATCTAACCACTGCACTGCCACTCAGCAATAAAAATCACCACCTGGAGAACAGAAAACTACGACTACTGCAAGAAGGAACAAAGGGAAATTAATGATATCATACAATAAAAAATGTACTGTCATGTAAGTGATTATTCTTCACATGGGGTTGTACAGGGAAGGAAAATCTTTTGCAATGTTTATCATCACTGCACTTGAACTGGAGCCTGAACCAAAATATCAAGCCAGATGTGGAAGTGAAACTCAAATCATCTCCAAACACCAACTTCCATATAAAGCACAGTATTCGTGTCTCATTGGAAACACTGCTTCCTCATTTCATTTACCTCCACTTCTTTTAAATGTACGACAGATTGTAAGGAAGAAAAAGCTGTAAAAAATAAATAAATAAATAAATAAAATAAAAACTGTTCAGAGAAGGAAAACAGATCTTAACACCTAACTCTGCAAAATCTGTGTTGGACTAAAGTGGCTCTTTAGACTAGAAAGTAAAGTTTAGCGGTGCTGAGTGTCAGCTGGAGAGATAGCTTCACTTTTGTTTGCCCTTACCTCCTGGAGCTTTAGTTCCAGGAAGAGTCATGGAAAATGTTAATCTTGGAAATTTTAGGACAATGCTAATGCTCTGTGGTATTCATGAGGTGATGCAGACAGGAAACACCTTCACTGCTCTTCACCAGACATCCACAATGGTTGTTGTGATTGAAAGTAACAAACTCAGAAGTTCGCAACAGCAACAAGCAAACCGAGGGTGGTGTTACATCTACAGGACAACATGATGAGAGACAAAAAAATAAATAAATAAAGGAGAGACACACCCCGGTTCTCTCATCCAAAATTGTTAGGCCATTGGAGGTAAGTTTCAACCAAACTCTCTGCTTGTGTTTCCCCTGTCTCCTTGCCGCTGCCTCAAAGCCCTGAAACACACACACACACACACAGTCAATACATTAATACAACATTTTTTTCTTCCCAGTGGCCACAAATCAATAATTGTGTAAAATTTGTAAAAGCTGCTGTGGTGGATGCAGAAGAAACACCAGGACATGCTGAATAAAACGTTGTAGTGGCTTATGGTATGAAGACATTTATTTGATAGCTATAATTAGGTATTTGATATTATTCAAAAGAGAAAAGTATGACCCCCAGTTCGCTGAGTGTGTTCAGCCCCCGTGGACCACGTCTGTTTTCTTCTTGTTTTTCTTGCATGATTTGGTTTTATTTTGAGATGATATGCAAACTCTCAGTGGGTCATTCAAAGTCCAGTGAGATTCAAGGACCTGAAGTCAATGACTCTCAAGAGTGGTGTCGTACCAGGGGATGTGCTGTCACTGGGATGAAAGACTGATCTCCACTGTGGGAATTTTTCCCACAATTCCTTTTACTTTTTACTGTTATTACAAAGACAGAACCTGTGATGGCGTTTTTTTGATGAATGGAGACGGCATCATAAACGTTGATTCCTCACTGATTAACAAATATTGATTTTCACAATCACTGTTGAGTGACACAGCTGTTGTCTCCAGGAGGGAACTGGAGCTGGAGCTGGAGCTGGAGCTGAGGGAAACGTAGTGAAGTGAAGCATATGCTGCAGGTAAACCCATTCATGTATCAGTGTGTCTCCCTCTGGTGACACAAGTGATACAAACATCACGATGAAAGAAATCTTCATATGAATGACTGACTTTACCTTTATGATTGATTTAAGATTGGGAACACCAGCTGAACCAGTCCTCACATGCAAATCATGTCCATGATGTCATCAGTGAATCCAATGAGCTCACCCTGCACTGCATTGACATTTCATGTTTTTCTTTAAACACCATCTCAATCGTCATGTAACACAGGACACTAAGCTGCTAAATTCAATCAAAACTGACAGTAAAATGTAAACAACTGATTTGATTGTGTTTTCACTGTCAAGGAAATGCACCTTGGAGGCCATAGTTAACTTTTCATGCAAAACTTTTAGTCATTTACTTCAATGTGAATCCCAGATGCTGAAATGCTGAAATTGTCAATATAAGGAGCTGAAATGATGCTTAAATGCTTAAAGAGGTCTCTCTCTCTCCCTCCTTCCCTCTCTCTCTGGATGTCATAGTCATCAGTTCAGAGGTCAGGAAGTCAAATGATTACTGGCAGGATTTGTCATCTTATAACCATAAATATCTATCTACAAAATTTCATGGAAATCTGTCTGTCTCGACACAGAGAGAGATAGAGAGGTTCACATTACCAATGCGATGGCTCAGCCTCTGAAAACAAATCCTTCTAGATCATCACAAGCACTGAAGACAGATTTTAATCCCTCGTGTCATATGATACCAGAAATCTGGTTTATTTTCAGTTTGCTCTATGATAACAGGAGTGTGAACGTACAGGATGAGAGGATCATCTCTCAGACAATTAAACATCTTTAATCAAGACAGGACAGAGGCAAGTTTATTCTGGCAGTGGAGGAAAGTCTACCTTTAGTTTCATCATGGAGTCCAAGCACATCTTATCTCCCTGTGCTGCAGGTACGGGGTCTATGCCGATCACTTTGGCTTTGTACCTAACCCCGTCTCCATGAAAACGGGACCTGATGTCATTGTGGGTCCTGGAGATTCCTGGGAAGTATGAGGAGAGGAAATAAAGGGTCAAAATATGAGGATAAATCTGTGTGAGAGCAAGGGATGTGCGTGTCTGTGTTTATTTGTATTAATTAGTTCTGTTTTAATAATGTTTGTGTGTCATAATTCAATTAAACTTCATGTGTATTTGTGTTTTTAATATGTTTGCACATGTGCGTCTTTACCGTAATTCTTCTGTTTGTGTGGATTTGCGTGTTAATCACTGTATATATTGACGTGTGTGTTTGTAAATGGATGAGCAGTACAAGTATGTGCATCGTTGTGATCTGAAAGTGTTCCTGTGTGTGTGTAAGCAAATAGCTGAGCAAGCATTTGACTGATCCTTGGTCAATGTTTCATCTCATTTCCTGGAATGAAAACAGGTAATTTAGCGATTATGGAAATGTGAGCACGTGTTGATGTAGCAAAGGTCGGCTCCTAAACAGTTTTGTGTGCGTTGTGTAACAGTTTACTGGCGTTTAGTCACAGTTTAATGTTAAACTCACACAGGCTATACACGACAATGTTGAATAGTCCAATGTAAATAATGGTCATATGATTGGATCGAACTAAATCAGCAGTAAAATAGACAAAAAATCATCCTTCTGGGGAATCACAGGCTGCAAATGTAAACAAACAAACAAACAAACAAAGAAAAAAACACTTCTCACTGTGCCCATTTGCTACTGCTCTGTTTTTCTAACGTGGGTGAATTATAACTATTGGTAGACACTAGTTATGCAATAACCACATGTTCATTATGAAGTAATGTGAAGAAATTACCAAGAAATAACAGTCAAGTTGTTGTTCTGAGAACTACTGGGAATTACTGGGAAGAAATGGAGTAAAACTAACACAGGAGTCAGAGGGTTGGTCGGTAATCAGTGTTACACTCGGTGTTACACAACAGCCCGCACAGAGGCTAAGACAAGAGGGTTGTTTCTGTAAGTTGGCATTAATAGCCCTTATTGCACTGTGGGCTATTACCAGCTAATACCAGGTAATACTATGTAGGTCTTATATTATAACAGCATGTCAATATTTTTGTCGTCTCCTGTTATGTGTGCGAAGCTCAACGGTAGAACCACTGAGTTGGTTAAAAAAACTGCAGTAAAACCCAGAGGACCCATAAAAACATGGAAAGTTGGGTCAAAGGCAACTGGACTTGACTGTGAATATTTCTGACCGACAGGGGAGGAGCCTTATATATTTAACCTCTGTGAGGTCATTATCAGGCCATGATGACACTTGGTTCCTTAGTAGTTTGGCCAGTTGTAATGACAGTTGTTAGAGTTGCTGCGGTCATCACGTAAGTGAAAGTCATTGGAGTTTTTAACCATCACATGAGGCCAAGAGTGAGTGGTTGACTTCCTCCTTTGCTGAGGGATGGTCTCTCTATTTTAACATGGAGAGCCTCTTTCACTACTCTTTTCAACCACCTGCATTTTCAACCAAATACACACACACTGCTGTCCTCGAGGGAGTGACAAAATCATATGTCAGTCCTCTTTAGTCACAACTGAAGAAGCCTCTTGACAAGTGACACATCGTCAAGCATCCACAACCAGGTCCAGTTACCCTCCTGTGTAGATATCTCACTCTGCTATTTCAGATTCTACTCTGTTTTCTGCCATCTAAGAACTCCCAACACTGTTGAAGGCTACTTTTAGACTTTTAATTTTACCACATCAGAAAAAGTACAGCGTCTACAACAAATCTTCATTGTCTTTTCGTCTGCTGGAGAGGAATCAAATGACCTGAAAATGTCATACAACTGTATATTTTATAGTGTGGTTTTCGGGGGTTGTCTGGACTGCCCTCTACTGCTTGTCAAGAAGCTGTTGGATGTGGTATGTGTTTTACACTTTATGGTTCAGGTTTCCAGTAGTTCACTTCTGTTATTCCTTTGTTTGGTTAAACATGAAATGCTTGCCCACAGCTTGATTACGGTTGATGACTATTCTGCTCTCCATGTTTGTTTTACAAAATACATCATAATGTTGTCAATAATCCAAACCAAACTAGACCAAAAACCAGTCCCTGAATGCAACACTGATGCCGATCCTGATGAGAAAAGACCACAGACCCATTGTTGAGCAGCGCTGGCACAACGCAGAAGAAGGTCAGGCTTCTCATTTGGCTCAGCTGCTGACAACTGGGCCCCCATGCCTGAGAGACTTTTGATCAAGCATCCACTTTAAGATCCTTGTGGTCACTTTTAGGCACTCATCCTCTGCGTTAGTCAGCTTCAACAAGATCTCTTTATCCTGTCTCCTGGAAATTACATTGACATTTTTCTAATTCTAATTTACCAAATGCAATTTTCTGGAAACAATTGCTGCCAGGATTACTTTTGTATAATGTTCAATAAAGGCTTAATTTGACAAAGCCCAGGTCTTATATACTGCAGTCAGGGGCTCACATGCTGAATCCTGTGCGTGGTTGGGTTTACGGCTGCAGAAGCACTGTAGTAAAGGTCAGTAAAAAAGATGCTGCTTTTTATAGGTACAGAAATGGTATAAAGATAAACCCATAGTGACTGTATTCTCATAAAACTCATAGTTTCTCTCAATGGCTAATGATTAACATGTCTGAGAAGTGTGCAAAAAAAGATTATGTAAGATTAACGCTTTCAATGGTTGTCTGACAGTCTATCACTCTGTTCACTAAACAGCTGCTTTTCCAAACGTAAACAGATGAGGACGTGATGTTTCAGAGCAACACAAGCTGTAACTAGAAACCATATAAACGGACATTTATCCACTTCACATGAAAGCTTCTCACGGTTGGAAACGTGCTAAAGAATTTCCAATAAGACATTATTGTATAAACCCACAAGTGGCAGCTAAACCGTCTCTTGAACAGCTGGAACAGTCTCACATGAAAAGGCTCCCGTGTCCCATCAGATATGAACAAACTCTGTCTCCCACAGATGACCAGGGGACAAACTGTGTTGCCAGCATTGTTTAGTTACAGATCACAGATCGCCTCATTTCTGAATAATATATCTGATATCCAGTTGTAATGAAGCTTCACTGGTTTTTACTTAAAGAGACCACACAAACTCGGAGAGGGTGTGGGGATATGAGATCTCAGATAGCAAACTTATGCCTTTTGTTAAAGGTTTCAACAAAAACAAAGCATCACAATTACAGTATGAGACAATCAATGCTTCAAGTAATACATCTGTGATGAGATAAAATTAACTTTAAAGGGGTTATGTGGCCACTATGAGAATTAAAGGGACTGGAGGAAATGAAGCAGCTTGTCCAACCACGCCAAGACGAGGCAGGAAATTGTACATTCAGTGGATTTTTAAAGGTTTTTCTCAGGTCACAGGTCAAAGGACCATCTCTGAACCTGTGTCTTTCAGTCTAAGAATAGATACATTCTGCAGCAACCTGATTCTTGTACCTCGTGTGTTGGAGGCGAGCCAGGTCCTGACAGCAGCTTGGCCCTGGGCAGGACAACTTCCAGACGTTTGCTCCATCTCCATCTTGACGAAGTTTGTTTGGAAATTCAAAGCTGGGGGGGTAGGGGCGCAGGATTGCTGTGAAAAACAATGTGACTGTCACAGAGGGTGGCTGCAAAAGTGCATGCTACATCAGTTCATGAACTGGAGGAAAAGTCATCAGGGTTAAAAATCAAAGAAAACTGAAAGAATGACAGATGTTTACAGCTGTAAAACGTCAGAGGAAAAAAAAGCATCCACAGACTGAAGGATTTCTGAGATTGTTCGATCCTCCTTACCTGCTGGGAGTCCGTCTCTGCTCAGACCCTGCTGCTTGGCTTGACTCATAGCTGAAACATCTCAGAGTCAAAGGTCAGGCCACAGACATGCTGGTGATATATTAACATCCGCTGGGAGGCTCAAGTACATGGGAACGTCGTGCAGAGGACTGGAGAGCGTCTAATTGGAAAGATAGTCAGTATGTGGTGCTTTCCCTCTCAGGGGATGAGTGTGCGGTCATGCATTTCCCTCAAAGACAGACTTTGGGTGGTATTTTCAGCTGAACTAAATGTGTCTTGCTGCCAAAACAGTATATCAAAGTCGTTGAAAGACTTCTGCAAGATGGACAGATGAGAGCAACCAGACGACATAAACCCAGCAGAAGAAAGATATCACACCCGAGAAATAATTGCACTTTACGACAATGTTATGTAATGTCTCATATAAACCACTTAAATCACTTGTGTTGCCTTTTTGCTTTTTGGCATAATGTTGTACTGATCTTCTACTGACCTTAGCATTTTGACACCATGAGTCCATGTGATTAAGGGTTTGGATATCTGTCAAGATGAGACGCAAGAGACCGATTAAAATATGACTTCTACAGCTAAATGCTAATATCTGCAGGCTAAAATAGTTACATTCACAGGGTGTTTAGTGTGTTAGTGTATGCTAACATTTGCAAATCAGCTCAAACACCTCAGGCTGATGGAAATGCTGTTTGTTTTACAGGACAGTTTTAATTGTTGACCTGATGATGGCGATGGAGATTCATTTTCCACTGATCTTTGGATTCAGTGCATATATATATATATATTTAAAATTGATCACTAATGTATCCTTTATGCCTCAGTTAGTCAGGAAGTCTTAAAAACACTGTTTAAGCATTGACACGTTACATAGATTACATACACATGCATGCTTTGAGATTAAAGAGTAGTTTGGGTTTAGGCCTGCCTAGCTCAAGATGAGCCAGCTTGTTTCAGGTAACAGCATTTTACTTCACAAGTCATTTACATTTCATTTAGTCATTTATTCTCTTGTGTATTAAAATTAGGAACGTGAGAGGATTGAGTTTGTTTATTAAATGATTAAATCACCTGTAGGTGTGAATGTGGGCGCCGACAGAGACTAGCAGAGCCATTAGACAGGACAGAAGAGTCAGGGTAAAAAACGTTACTAATTGCAAAACCTGTCTGTGTTACGTCGTTGGTGGCCATCATTCGGTCAAAGAAATGTAGTGTGAAAACACTTGTGCTTTCTGAAACTCCTCATAGTCACTTTAAGTCATTTTCTCCTCAAATTCAGTGTTTAGTCTTGTATTCTAGTGAAATATTTTTGTAGTATAGACACTTAATTTGCTCAATCATGAGCAGTTCATGGAAATGTTTACATTTGGACAGTCAAGTCAAAGCAAATGTCGGTCACTATACAGTAAATATGGAGTTATTTTGGACACCACCCATGCCTTGATCCGGAGGTGAGAGGATCCTGCATTCGTCAGGGTCTCAGATCCCCCAAAGAGTCACAGCAGACATTATGCAACTGTGTTCAGCAGCCTATTAGTAGCTAAGTATGTGATGACGTAACTGAACATCATGTACAGAAATGTTTGGATCGACCCTTTAAAGCACCAGTGACTGTACATGAATGACGGCACATGTGCCATTTTAATGAGTCAGTGCAGTGAACCCTTAACAAAGTAAAGTAGTCTGCTCACAGTGAAGTGCAGATTATTTTCTCTCCCTCAAACTAACTTTGTTTTAAGTGCATGTGTGGGGCCAAAGTTATTAGTCACGCTCCAGTCACAAAACATACCACAGCTCATGTTCACTGAGCCCACTGAGAGGAAGTTGATGGCACTGCCCTGAATGAAGAATATAAAATACTCAGGATATTAATATTCATTACCTTTCCCCTCCTCCCCCTATTACAGTACTTCTCTGTTGCACTGAGCATCATGAAGCATCCTGAGATGGGAAGAGTACGGTGGCCTTGAGAGGTCATCGCACGTGCAAACAGTCAAACCACAAGCTGATTCAGAAAACATCTTCATCAGTGTGATAACGTTTGAATCAAATACATAAGTCAAACAAGGACTTCATGTCCTTCCTATCACTCATAACTCAGACTCTACTACTGGGATCATTATCACATAATGTTGTTTTCCTCAACCAGCACTGCTCCTGTTGTTACACAGAAATGTTTCTCAGAAAGCTGAAATCACTAACGATACAGAGGAAGTTGCTCTCTGTCTGTCTTTCTGTCTTTCGCTGCCAAACCGCTCTCTTGGTATATGAGTTCAAAATGCATGTGATGCACTCTGAGATAAATATTTTGAGCCAGACCACTTGTGATGTGATCTTTAAGTTAGCAAAGAGGCTTTTATGCCTGGAGAAATGTTTTCTCAGGAAGTGAAGCAAATTTTTTTTCTCTTTTGAAAACCCCCAGAAACAGGAAGGGTTTTACGTCAGATTAAGAGTGGCTTTCCCAAAAGCTCCTCTAAATGAGAAGGATTCTTTTAAAAATCAACATAATATGCGAATCCCCTGAATATTTAGGTCACAGCAGCAGCAGAATGGTAAAGACTCCAGTGACCTGAGGATGTTTAGATTTGATCCACTTTACAGGAGACGTAGTTTACTGCCATCACCGAGGGGGTCTCATGTTTCACTTTTAACATGAACTACAAGTTACAGTAGCCTATATCATTTCCCGGCAGAGAGAGTGAGGAAGTCAGAAGATCTCACGCACACACACACACACACACACACACACACACACACACACACACTGAAGAATAAACGTGTTGGATGTTTCGTCATTGGTCTGTGGCTCTTTACAGTTTCATGGTCAAATATGCACATCTATATATTCATGCCTGTCTGTAATATTGGTACTTAAACATGATGCTTATGGGTTGTATTCAGTTTAAATTTCACTTGTACTCTCTGCAAATGCTATTTTTTCCATTATTGAGGTCTAAAACGAGTTTTAAAGGAGACGTATTATGCATATTTTACTGCTTTTTCTCACCTTGTGTCAGTTTTGAACACCTACAGAGTAATTCTACATGATTTTCAGCTATGAAAAGTCCTATGAAATCCTTAGTTGTCTCGTACAGATGTCAAGAAAAATCCCAATTCCAACCACTATGCAGCCACTTTTGGCTGCTGCCCCCACCTACTTTCCTCTGATTGGCTTGCTCAGTGGAGGCCCACATGTGCTTGTTTACCTTGCGTTGTTAAAGCCCCTACAAAGAACATTCATTTTGTGTTGAGTTTGGTGAAAATATAGCACTGAAATTGAGCTTGGTTTTTACTTGCCTGCGTAGCAACAACTCAACGCTATTTATAGCTTCGTCATACGTGCCGTCGTCTCCTCCGGTCTGAGTGCTGTACATTGTTTCGTCTGGTGGACAGACCCGTCTGCTGCCTCCTGAAGTTAAAGAGTTACACTATTTAGAAAAAGCTTATCTTTCCACTGATGGCCTCATTTGCTGTTGTAGGTCACACAGAGACATCGGCAGCAATGAGAGACCTTTGCATATCCAGTTAAAAGTTCTTTGTATGGGCTTTAAATACATACCTTACTGAGCATTCAGAGAGACTGGAAAACATGTGAAATCTGGTTGGTGGCTCACGGAGGGACCCCTGTAGCTCATGTTGTGCAACTTCAGTTCAGCATGGACATGTGACATTATAACACTGTAAGGATGTTGTAAAATAGGGAACAGCCTAATAGGTCTGCTTTAAATGCTTTTTAGATTGCTGCCAGGAATGTCGTTCTGAATGGCAAAAATACCGAACTCTACATTTATCGTTTTTTTCTGGTGATCTCAAAGTAGTAACATTAAAATCACAGTGAGTTCAAAAATAGTCTGGCTCAGTTTATAAAATACCCACCACAAGCTGGTTCAGGATGCAAAAGTCCGCATTAAAACAACTGAACTCATGCCAGGTATGTGACGACCCAGAATATTCAGACACTGGTCCCAAATTAATCCGATTCTCATCCTAAATTGGACCAACCGCAACCAGCAGCCATATATGGCCTGAAGCCGACTTACGTTGTGTTCTCTGGCATCGAAGCCCAACCAAATGCATCACATATTTGTTTTGAACACATTCTTAGACATTTCTCCTTTGTCATGTTGCTTTTAATTGTAATTTTTCTTAGACTCTCTGACATTAGCTAAAAGTCAATAATGTGCTCCATAATATTACATAATGATAATTGTGTGAAAAGTAAATGTACAAATATTATTTCCCAACTCGGGGGATGTGAAATGAGATTGTGACTGAGTCTCAATCTGATTACTCCAACTAATGCGGTCAAGTGTTTCCCACATTTCGCTTCGTATAATGTGGGACAGAAAATCTGCTGTTGTTGTGTGTTTCGTCCTCTATCTTTAACTGAAGGATTACATGTTCCTCTGTGTGTTGTGGAAACTGTGTGACCTCTTGATCAGATGAAAGAGATTTAGGACCTCGCTGGGTAAACTAAAACATAGTTTCTACTCAAGCTAAACATCGGGCTATGAGATAAGATCAATTAGCTAAAACAGAGTTTTGGTGATTGGGGTTTTATTCTAAAAAAAAAAAAAAAAAGGAGGGAAAATCCAGATATTTGTTTTCTGCTGTTTACATTCATGTTCATCAATACAGTTATTTACAGCTGTTCCCTCTCTCTTCATGTGTGTGGCATCTTTGAAGGAGCCAACATTACATTTTGTTCTTGATGTGTCCCAGTGCTAATTCCACACAGACACCTTGGTTTGAATGTATTATCATGAAGGACTCTGAATATGATTTAAACGCTTTTGTTATGTCTGCCTATGTTTGCATGTAGATGACATGTACAAACCGCTGATTGGCTGTTACATACCTCGGCTCAGAGAGACGTGGTAGCTGGTAACAGTTTGGCTCAAGGCCAATCTCCTTTGTGTCTTTACAGCTGTAAACTGAGCCGTATATGGGAAGTGTCGTGGTTTATAGAAACGGGATCCATGAGCAGGACTCTGGAGGTGCATGTAAAATAAATCACAGAAAAAACAAAACGCAGGACAAATATCCAAACATATGGGGAGAAAAAAGTCCAGAGGAGATGAGGCTTGTGACTTGTAACTGCATGTGGACTTTTGGCATTGCTGTCAGGTGTTTGAGATCACTGGGACCTTGACCTTTCACCACCAAAATCAAACCAATTTTTCCTCGAGTCTATGCGAACATTTGTGCTAAAACTGTAGAAGGGGTTCTGGCAACTGTGTTCACAAGGCCAAAATCATGAGTTGCAAAAGGCACTGCAGACAAAACTGTTTCCTCTAACCAAAATATTTGTTTTTGCACGAAACTGCCACACGCAGATTCACAAACAACAACAACAAACTACAAGTGTGTCAAGTATGTTTCTAAATCGTGTCCAATCAGCTAAAGGAACAGGTGGTCTCTAATCAAGATGCAGAAACGTCTCAGCTATGAACATAACAAATGTTGTCTGAATTCAGTTTTTACAAGATTATGATTACATTCACAGTCAACAATCACAGTCAGAGCAACATACTGGTATGTTGGACTGTAATTCACCACAGTATAAAGAGCAGTATAGTGCTGATGGTTGGTTACTCACCAGTTCTCATTTCTGCCACCGTGTGCTGGTTGATCACCTTTGTCATCTAAAAAAAAACATTTCATCAGTCACTGTGGCCGACACAAAACCGAACTGGCTTTACACTGACTTCACACACAGGTGATTGCAATCTTCCTGACTGGGGCTGAGTTTGCACACATGTCACATCAGTCCAAAAGGCCAAGTCAGGTGTAATTCACAAATACAGACACATAGGAAAATGAAAAGGAAAAAAATATTTAAGAGTAGAAAAGTTACTGTACAGAAAAATATCCATAAAACATAGACAATAGTGTTTTCTGGGCCCAGGACAGTCTGATTTGCAAGTAAGTGCAGTTATCTGACACACAACCCACACGCCTCCTTTACTTCGAAGTCTTTCCTCAACATTGTCCTCAATGACACCGACATAACAGTGACACCTGGATTAAGTTTTGCACGACCTCGACACAAGTCTCAGGTTAAGTGCCAATAACAGTGAAGTCCCAGCGCTGAACTAAAGACCACACAACACCTAACAGGGCTGTATTTGACTTCAAGATCAGTTTCCCTCGCCTCTGATGAACCTCCAAACACAGTAATGGGGATGTTCCACTCATTATTCCTTGTGGATGAAAACACAAACAATCCCGGCATCTGCTCCACAGATGGGACCACAGGACAGTCAGTGACAAGGGTATGAGCGTGTCTATGTGTTTATGTGTGAAAAAAGCATGAAAGTCATACCATGTGAGTGAGAATTACCAGAGAAACATAAATTCAGTTTAAGTATGGATAACGGCAATGATCGATGATCTGGTGCTGTACCACTTTGGTCGCGGAATAAAATATGTGAATAATTTTGTAATGAATCAGAATAACATGTTGTAAAAAAACGCTCGTGGGAATGAGTTGAGAGCATGTGATTGGAGATCAGATCAGATTTAAACCCAGAGGGCAGTGGGGTGACACTTTAATTGAACTACGTTAACAAAATTTCAGTGGAAAATGAAATGATCCTGGGGAATGCAGAGACATGAATCACACAATTTGACATCTTACTGTCGTCAATGACAGAATGACATCAATGACATCAAATCAAACTATCAAGCTACTTAACTTTAGAGGTAGATGGATCGCAGAGATTTGTTTCTTCTGCTTCTTCTCCCATATTGTGCAGGAATCAGATCGGTGTCAGTCCTCGTCTTATCCTCTATGATCCAGATAAATATTTCTGGACTCATGGTCATGCTCTGATCATCACCAGCAAACACAGATGAAAGAGAGGAAGATATCATATCAGTTATATCCTACAGAGATTCAAAAAATGAAAGAGGCTGCTTTGAAATTGGATAGGAGTTGTCTTTCCGCAGCAGATTATCAACATGATGCTTCACATTTAGATGAAAAATTCACTGGCCCCCTGCTTTTTTAGCATCTTTCAGTTCCAAGTAACTCAGTGCGGTTTGTTTGCTTTGGCCTTGTGCATGTAAACCAGAAGATGAGTCCAAAATTACAACAAAGCAAATATGTACACATTTGTGACTACAACATCATTGTGGTTTGCTTTAAAAGTGGCACACGCAAAATATAATATCTCAACCTGCTAATGGTTTTTTGTTTACATTGGAGTAAATTAAGTAACTGTGACTGCTACAAGAACAGGACTTAAACATTTCAACCAGGACAGAGTAATTAAAGGAGTGAGATATGTGAAGTTGAACAGGTTGTATTGTGGAAAGGAGGAATGAAGTCTGGTGCTCAGACTCAGACAGGAAGTTATTCGCCATGGGAACCAGTTGATAGGAATAAGATGTGTCCAACACCAGTGAGTTTAGAGACTGGTGGGAAAAAGCATGTGACAGACACAGAGATGGCTTTACTGAACTTTCACCGCACTTTGTTGGAGAAGATGTGGCTCTGGTCTTCTGACGTCCGCAGTGAAATGTTTGATCAGTCTGTGGAGGCGACCGACGAGTGTCCTCCTTGTTGCCGTGGTTTGAAGGACAGACAGGGACAAGCTGCGTCTCTCAGAGAGGTCTGTTGTGGAGAGAGAGACACACAGTTAGACAGAGGCCATCTTAATATATCAATATCAACCAACCTTTTTCCACAACTGTTCTGAGAGTTACATGCTCTTAATCTCATTTTAATAGATTATTGGTTATTTCCATTGTCATACATTCACAACCAACCTTCTGATTAGTCGTATGAGACGAGCTGTCACACAGACAAGAGTTATGTTTGTTTGTCCCCAATCTAGTCTGTTCAATCTAACCTCTTCAGGGTTATAAAAGTGGCAAATAATGAGCGAAACATAACATTTTTATTTACTGTCATTGGGAATTGTTTATTTTGACCAAATCAAACTCCACACACTTCCTTTCTGTGGCCCACTGGAGCCTGTCTGGAGGTCCTGAATAGAAACCACACTCTACATATATAGACAGACTGGTTGAAATAACTCGTTCTTTACTCATTTTAATCAAAACTGCAGCTACTCTACACACAAAAGCAGATGTATAGACGTAGCAGACGTATCGAACAACATCCAGTTCTTGAATCTGTGCAGCGATCAGATGCCTTCAGACTCGTATTTCTAACCTAACCACATAAACCCACTATAGTTTTCAAATTTCAATGTTTCAAATTTAATCTACTATACTATTCTGTGTCTGTTTGGACTATTATTATTCCAGTGTGTTTACACATCACAGCTGTTGACCTTCATTTATTTTTCCCACAAAAAGTTTCTTCTCGTCTGAGTGGGCTAAAAGAGCGGAGGCAAATTTGTAATTTTAAGTAAATAAAGTTGTCTTAACTTCTCTGAATCATAAAGAATCTCAATAAAAACTTTTGTGTGAATGTCCCACAGGGTGCCCGCTGGTTACGAGCACCTGTTGGCAATGCCAAATGCAGTGATCGCTGGATTGATTCCCATCTGTGCCGGTTTGTACTACGTGCCATTGCCCCAGTCTCTCTCCTCCCCTTCCTGTCTCTCTATCTTGTCAATTAAAGGAAAAAATGTCCAAACGATATCTTTAAAATAAATAGGAAACACAACATCACGTTAAAATTGTTGAGTCTCTGTCTCAGAAAAAAAAAAAAAAAAATTCATTATTAGAAATTATCATTAGAACAAAGAAGTGGAAAGGTTCGTTTCCAGATGTGATGATGTTGGCACTGCAAACAGAGATGACTCAGGCTCGGTATAAAAACATTTCCTCATCATGTGGGTAGAAGAGAATGTAATCTGTTTGGCACTATATTTCCTTGTGTTGAAAATTGTTTGTTTATAAACATGTTTACAGGGCCTCGCCTGTTTTGTGCTGATGCTGCTGTTCTTCTTGCACGGTCCTTCCTGCATCACAGGTCACCTATACTCCACACCTGTGAAGCTGCAAGACAAAACCTGATGATGCTACCTGTGACAACACACCACAGTGATAGACTGGCACACTCACTAGTGCACATCTGTCATCACTAGTGTTGTTTAACTGATCTGGGTTGTTAGTTTCTTTTACTCAAGTTTCATGTACTCTGTTCTGTTTGTGACACAGGGGTCACTTTGTGTCACTTCCAGTCAAAAGCAGAGTTTTGTTTCCTCTCATCTCAAATGCCCAAACTCTTTATGCACCAGGAGCCTTTACAGCTGCTGCTCACATGTCATGATTTGCAGTTTCAAGTGTCTCTCAAATGACCCCTGATGTTTGGACCTCAGTTCCCCTTCTACTTGTGATTTCATCAGTTACAATGCTGCAACATAAAACAATAACACTGGGCTGGAATGCTCCTCTTGTTCTCGTTTGAGATGTTAAACTGAATCACATGATCAACATTTTGTTGTACAAGACAAACATTCCAGTGTTTTAATGGCTGGTACTTAAATGTGGGAGACATTTGTGTTCGTGCTGCTGGTCACATGTTGTGCTTTCACCCAGTATTTTAACACACTCGAGGGAATATGATAATCATGGGTTGATGGTAGAATTATGTATTTATTCTCTCTTATCTACATGACTCGGGTTGTAAATGGCTGGATTAGCCTCCTGAGAACTTCTGCCGACTCCCACTTTCACTGGCAGCCGAGATGATCACCTGATAGACTAAAAAGCAGACTGATGGACATTAAATGGGCAGAAACTTTGATGAGTCACTCATTGTTTTAGTCAAACAAACAAACAAACAAACAAAAACCCACTCACTTCTCAGTTCTTAAATGTGAATACTTGGCGGTTTCCAGGTTTTCTGTACATTTGACGAAGAAAGATGAACGAAGAAATTTGAATGTACGTTGACTTGATAAGCTTTTTTCACTTTCTTCTAACATTTCAGGCACTAATTAAAAATAATGATTAAGAAAGAAGATCAGCTATCAGCAATCAATAATATGAATAATTACAATACCTGTGCAGTGCAACAACAGACTATGACTTTGCCCAAGGTTTTCTGTGTCTGTTTAGTTTGATAAAACATACCTTTATAGAAAAGGATATACATATAAACTAAACAGTTAAAGTATCAAAACTTAATTTTCACAGGAGGATATGACCATGTTATGATGTGTTGACAACCTGTTGATCCGTCATCTCATGTTTAAAGTCTCACCACATCTGCTGAAGGTAGAAAGTTTTTGGGCGCTTGCCTGAAATCTGAGTTTAACAGGTGCACTTATCAAACATGATTTGTGATCTTGGAGAGTGTTGAGGGGCTCTGTAAGGATCAAAACCTGCTTGTGATTGGGCCAGTGAGCCAGGTTCAAGAAAATCCACACCTGAATGTTTTTAGGTTTTGGACTGTTAGTCAGTCTGGGCTCTGGGAACCATTGTGACGGATGCTCTTAACTGTCTTTTGTTGTTTATGGGAACACTGCAAACACTGCTGAAGTAATCACTGAGTGTGAGTATATATATAATGTTATTAACGTATTGTTTTTACAATAGTGGGTGAAAACATCTAGTTCGTCTGGTTGTGACGTCAAGTGCTGATTCACGTGTTCAGATGAGTGTAAAGATTAACATTATCACCAACAAAAATAGACAAAATACCTTTATAATGACCTTTGAAGGGTAGATTGTAGCATGTTCTTTTTTGCAGCTTAGTCATAAAGTATCTACGTACATTTTTATAGCTGCTGCCCACTGCTGAAACCACAGGCAATGATAATACGCTTTAAGTGCATTTGCAATAAATGAATTACCTTTAGACGCTATAAAACCAATAAGAGGGACGTCTTGGACATTCCATGATTCACCTCAAGTACATGTTGGAGTTTCCGAGCTTTGGCATCTGCCAGCTCTCCTTTGTCTGCAGCAGGGATGAGCAGCAGTGGTTTACCTCTCAGAGAGGTGTTATGTTTTGTCTTTTAAGGTTGGCTGCAGACAGAGACCCCTCTCTCCGCTGCCGCTCACTGTAAACATAAGTCATGCTGTAATGAATGTGTGATGGCCTGAGAGTCGGAGCAGACTAAGTGCACTGACGTCCCCTGTGTTCTCGCTGTCCGTCAGCCCTCTGTTGTTCCTCACAACCATTTACAGTCATCTCTGTTTGGGACAAAGCTCTGTGCTGTGCTGTGCTGGAAAAAAAAAAACGACCACAGCAGCAGCAGCAGCAGCAGCAGCAGCAGCAGCAGCAGCAGCAGCAGCAGCAGCAGCTCACTGGAACACAGGCTCCTCATACGTTCATGTGTTTGAATGAATATTTTGCAACTTCAGTCAAATTTCAGTCTCAGAATCAAAACTGGAGGTAAACAGAGATGACTAAAGAGTGACGCAGTTCTGTAACTCATTTGTTTTAGTTTGTGTCTTTTGTTGCTTTTTGTTAGCTGCTGTCAGTGTATGCCAGCATTCCTCGCACAACCCACACTTCAGCCCCCGCTATCACTGGAGTTAATTAGACCACATGTGTAATACAATATCAGTCTAAGTTTTCATGAGACAGGAATCCCTTCGGCTCAGATGCTGTGAACACATTTCTGGAGAAAAACGTATGAGCGCTGGAAAATGAAGGTGGAAAGTTTAACATCAATTTGATCTAACTTCTCTAACTTTAAACTTTAAGCAGTCAGTAGCTGCGTTTACATGCTGTGTTTTCCTAAATCTGATTGAACACAATCGGATTAAATTAATCTCATTCAATCTGTATACATGAACGCTAAATAAAGTGATCCATGTACAATCTGTGTATACATGAAGCCAATTATATAGTTTCATTGACATGTGCAGAAGGTCTCACTCCCACTACCTGCAAAGGTGCAAGAGAAGAAGAGGTGCACTTCCGTGTTAACACTTAGAGCAATGACCGGCTTTGACTTTCCTCTTTCCTGTGAATGTCAAAATGTGACACCTACGTTCTAGGGCGCTCTATCGACCGAATCCACTCTATTCAGCCGTTTATATGCGGCATCAAGCTGATTATCAATCGGTGTAGACTACCTCTTTCAATCCGATCGGAAATTTAATCAGATCTGGGTGAATCGGATCCACTAAGGTGTTTATATGAGACATTTTGAATCTGATTGACCTATTAATCTGATTATAAATAGGATTTTTGGACCCATGTAAACGCAGCTACTGACAGGTGGAGGTGTTCACATGTGCATGTAAACAGCTGTAAACATGTACTATAGAGGCTCTAGATCAGGCATGTCTAAACTATTCCACAAAGGGCCGAGTGGCTGCAGGTTTTCTTTCCAACCAAGCAGCAGCACACCAGACTTGACTCATTTAATCAACTGATCTCAGTCTTCAGACAGCTGATTGGTCAAACTGTGTGCTCTTGTCTGGTTGGAACAAAAACCTGCAGCCACACGGCCCTTTGTGGTATAGTTTGGACATGCCTGCTCTCGAGGCTGCAAGGGTTCATGTCTCTGTGGTAACCGGACGTGCTGCACCAGTTCACAAACATTGTGAGGAGACACTTTGACATGTAAACAGGTCAGAGCAGCTGCACACAATAAACAAAGTTACAACGTTCAAGCTGATACTTGTTGAGTGAAAGAATTACATCTTCAAACCTCAGCCTTTTATCCTTAATAAGAGGCTGATACAATGCTGCTGAAGTGGTTGATGGAGTATTGCTGATGCTCCGGATGATTAATCTGGCAGTAATGCACTACTGGTTGTATGATAATCAATATGATTATATGATATAGGATTTTGCTGTCATCATCAATTCTAAGTTGCAATCCTTTATTAAGGATGTCTTATAAGAAGCTATCATTTCATCACCTCAGCAGTTTTCTGGATGTAAACTGGATGAGCTGAGCAGGACCAAGTGTTGCATTTTACCACAAACCTCTCTGCGCCCACACATGACTCATGTGTAACAGGGTGAGAAAGGTCTGCAGCAGCTTCTCCGGCCTCTTTTACTCAGCTGAACCCTTCGAGCTGACCTCCTTACGGGCTGCCACAAACAACGTGCGAAGCTGCGATGACGCCAAGGAGGGCAGATGAGACATGAAGCGGAAACTGAGAGACAGAATCCCATCCCATCCATCCTGTCAGGCTGCTGGGTGGCTCGGTTTATTTAGAGCCGTCCCACCACTTGGCTCACAGCTGCGCGCAACATCCTTCGTGGTTATCTGGCGTCTGGGTTACTGGAAAGTAGAGGGGATGGTGCTACCAGAGAAAACAACCCTGCTGACTCCTTATCTCCCGTTGCAGGGGGTTAGAGAGGAAATGCGCTCGCAAATCCACAACACGCTGAAGGGGATATCACTGACGAACACCAGCCCGTGGATGCTTGTGGAGATGGAGAGTCCAAACTTTACGCACGGATCCGTTTCTGTCAACGAGACCATGGTTCTAAATTCACAGGCGGCCGGAGTGCAGACAGCGATGGCTCTGCCTATTTTTATGTTTGCTGGTGGAGCCATTGGGAATTTGATCGCAATAATCGTCTTGTCAGTGTCAAAACAGGAGAGAAAATCTTCAGCCTTCTACACGCTGGTGTGCGGACTGGCGGTGACGGACCTGCTGGGCACCTGCCTGGCCAGCCCGCTCACCATCGCCAACTACCTGGACCAGAAGGTGTTAAAAAACGGGCACGTCTGCGAGTTTCAATCCTTCTTATTGCTGTTCTTCGGTGTGACAGGTCTGAGCATCATATGCGCCATGGCAGCGGAGCGCTACCTGGCGATATGCTGCCCCTACACCTACCAGCGGTGGGGGGTGGACAGACGCTTTGCGCAGAAGTTCCTCTTCCTCATTTACATCAGTAACATCTTCTTCTGCTGCCTGCCGATGATGGGCATGGCGAGGAGCTTGTTGCAGTCGTCCACCACCTGGTGCTTCATCGACTGGAGGGCGCACGAGCCTCTGGCCGCCGCGTACTCGGTGCTGTACGGCGTCGTCAGCCTGCTGCTCATCCTGGGCACCATCGTGCTGAACTTGGCGGTGTGCGGAGCGCTGCTGCTGATGCGGCAGAGGACGGTGCAGCGGCCGGTCACCAGAGCCAGCGTCCGGGAGAGATGGAGGGCTCTGTCCTCCGCCGCAGAGACGCAGATGATGACGGTGCTGATGATGACCTCCGCGGTGGTCCTGGCCTGTTCAGCCCCGCTGGTGGTAAGTCAAGTATATGGTTCATTACGCCGTGACTGTTTGCAGAGGCAGTTGGTGTAGTTGCACATCCTACATTAATCCATTACTTTATCTTAATGGAGCAGCGGCAGCAACTAAACAGAGCTGTCAGATAACGTATATGTAAGTGTTATCAATACAAGTAACATCTCATAATGGCATTAAAGCCAAAACTTGAGGAGAGCACAACCACTGGCAAACTGTGGCCAACATGGAGTAGTAACACAGTCTATTATTTATATAAAGAGAAATAAAGAACTGCCTTCAGTCCATCAGAACAATGTTTTCTAATCAACTGTAGGATTGATCTAAACTATCAGGAACAAGAACAAGAACAACACCATGACATCAAACTAATGAAAAACCTACAAACTGAAGATCAAAGCTTTGACCCTGTTCTCCATGTGGTTATGGTTTTAGTCATTTCATGTGCTCTACTGACCCCAAACCTGAGGACCCGAGGGCCTCTGTCAAACACAGACAGAAGAACTGAAAACAAATTTCAGTAAATCCTGTTCATTTTTCGATCCTGGTCCATTAATCAAAATTCCTGACTATGTCAATGAAAAGTGTGAGAAGGTGTGTGAAAAGACATTAAATCTGTTGAGAAGGGATCACATGTAGAGCTCCATTTGTTATTTTACACTTAATCGATCAATAATTGAATTAATGGATGATAAAAATGATTAATATCCCTGTTTAAGAATGAAAACTGTGAAAGTGACGAATAAAATGGCACATTCCTGTGAACATCTGACCACATATATGACCGCTGAAGTCTGAAGACGTGAGCAACACTAACAGCAGTTTTTTTCTCCTTCAGGTCCGTGTGTTTGCCAACCGCCTCCTGTTGAAAAACGACCCTGAAGCTGACCTGGCTGCCATCAGGATCGCCTCTGTTAACCCCATCCTCGACCCCTGGATCTACATCCTCCTCAGGAGGTCTTTGTTTCGACGCCTGCTCAATTTATCCAGACGAGGCGGCAGCATTCGCAGTAGTTCCTCCGCCACACCAGAGAGACATCTGTTTTATCCTGATATCACGAAGGACAGCCACGTGTTCTCGCAGCTCATGTGCAGCGCAAACATCATCACTCAACTCCCTGCTACTGTCACATTCACTCCGTGCGACACAGAGAGCCTCCACCAGACTTAAAACACTGCAGACTAAAGACCAGTTTGATGAATGTTTGCCGCTCGATGCAGCAGCACAGACTCTGCTTCAGATCAGAGTCGCCACCTGTGACATGGAAAGACAGCAACCGTTGTGTGGCCTACTGCTTGGCCGAGCTCCTGGAGGATTATTCATCCTATAAAAGTGGAGAGTCTGCTCTGATTGAACGTATGGAGATGCTGCCTGCAGTGCACTGGACTGATCTGACTTAGATGTTGTAACAGAAGTGCAACAGTAAGACATGACTGTGCCCGCGCTCTGTAACACTGACTGTCATCCACCCTCTCCTTGTCCAGTCATTCCCCCAACCTCCTCCTTACCATCACATCCATTCTTCCTCCTCTCCCCTCCAGCTCCTCTGTCCACCTTGTCAGTCTGTCCTTCAGTGTACGTGAATGGATCAGTGGGACGGTATAGGAGTATCCTCCAGTTCCTGCAGGAAGATGGATAACACATTACAGCTGGAAACACCTGTGAGTCAGGGCAGGCTCGGTGTTGAAAGTCATGTTTTCATGTAGCAGTGCAGAGACACCCCAAGAAAAAACCATCTGAGATCCATCACAGCTGCTGTTACGAGATGTGGCTTTGACGCTGATACAAGCTTAATAAAGCACTGGCTTTAAACTGCTGAGGACTGTTTGTATTACAGATTCTTGGGGCTCTGGCTAATAATCTAATGAATCAGAAATAATCATTTCCTATCATTTAGTAACTATTAAGGAGCTTAAGGTGAACGTGTTTTGGTGCAGATCAGTTCATTAAGACACATTTCTATGAAATAAATTGCTGCATTTAAACTCCAACAAACTCAGTCATTTATTCTTTGAACTTAACTCTCAACATGTGTTTGCTGTTTTAGACACACTCTTCACCTGACACCCTCCTAATAATGATTATTACAGTACTCAACGTCTGGGCAGTTCTGGCTCACCGTAATTAGAAATAACTTAAACTACTTTATGCAGATTATATGGTTCTTTCGAGGAAACTTCTGAGGAGATTATCTGGAAACCTGTAAACAAAATAATGTTGGATACACTTACATCATTTGGACAGCAGTCAGTCTAATATGGACATGGTTGAAGCATCAGTAGCATCAGTAGCTGTGAACGCTTTTACAGATTCAACTTCTCTGGTTATTGAAGTTAAATCTTGTTTATTCTTAACACAGTGCTTGGTTTTTAGTTATAGTTTTCCCTCAAGTTCAAATTTCAATTTCATATTTTGAAATGTGAGTAATCTCCCTACTTTTAAGGACACATGTTTAATGGATTTCATCTTTGGTAACACACAGTGTATGGATTTGATGGTAGTATAACATCACCTGGGCAGCCGACCTTGTGCATTAAGAACCACAGTAGAAATACACTTTTACTTTGTTGTGTTATCCTTGAGATATTGTAGACGTGTGTGTGACGTGGTCTTCTCTGTCACTGTCCAATTAACTCCAATCCAACACATGAAACACTAGAGCTCTTGAACTCACCTGTTTATATATATAAAAAAGCCACTGGAGATCAATGTGACGCTGGTTCTGGCGGTGAAGAGGTCGTGCAGGGGGACAACACACACTTGTGACTGACAGGAAAAGGACTCAGCTCCAGCTGTTCCTGTGGATAAAAAGAGAGATGACAGTGAGAAGGTGATAAATTACTCAGCCTGTAAAACAAACACGATCAAGTGTGGATGGAAACTTTTTTAAACTCTCAAACAGACACTGTCATTTACCTGCGCTGCTCCTCTGACCTGAGCTTCTCCTGAAGACAAATTCAATCCTTGCCCACGTCGATGGTTGTCCACTAGGGGGCAGAGAAACTCCCAAAAAACAGACTAACAGTTCTCCATTTGCACATCTTGTAAACACAAAATAATAATTCATCAAAACAGTGTCCACATGTCCATGTCTCCAGTTACTGGACCAGTTGTTAAAGTGATATCCGCCATGAAAACTGAGACTTTTCCTCTTGGCACCAGTGAGAGAAGCACAGAGCAGGCTTCACATTTAACACCAGGTCTTGTAAATATACATATTTTAACTAAATGGAGAAATAACAACTTATGTGTGTCTTGACTGACTGATTTTTACAGACACCCACCTGTTAAAATAAAAGACATGTAGTATGTTCAGGATGCCATTATGGATTTATTCCCCCCCCCCAAAACATTTAAAAATAGCATTTACTAAACATAAACACACAAGACCGTGCATGGCTGCACTTCTGTACAACATTTTCATACCTTGACACCATAAATAAAAATCTATAAACATCGGTTAAGTAAAAATTCTCTCTCAAGTTCTGTTAAAGACGCACAAAAATAATAATTATACAATTACTCTTTCTCCACTCATGAACATTTACATCCCAGTGAAAAGCTTTACAGCAAATAGCCAACGTCTAAATCAAAAGCTCTCTAGATTTCAGAGTTAGAAACAAACAGCCAGCGTGACACTGAGAAAAAAAAAAAAAAAAACACGCAGGAAGAAATTAATAAGTTACAACACGTGTCTGACGTGGTGCAACTTTATTAATTTGACATCCCATCGCCCAGCGAACAAGGCCTCCATCCTGTAGAGCATCAGCATGAGAAAGGTTACGCTCTCGCTTTTGGCAGCATGAGGAAGGACAGATACAGAACAAAAGAAATCAAGAAACTGCAGCGTCGGTGGACAGAGTGATCAGCCACAAAACATTACTGTAAATCCTTTCTCCAAATGAACTGGCACAAAAGAAACAGAACCAAATATTGACAAAACACCACCTTGGCTTCCTGCTACATCCAAAACAAGACTCAATATTGTGGGAGATGAGTGAAAATGGATATTACATTCCTAAACTATTGTAGTTTTTTTTTTTTTTGATTTGATATTTGCCGATGTGCATCTGATTTCTGTTGAAATAAGTCACAGCCACAGTCCACAGTTTCCTGATATGTGACATTTCACCTGGCGTGATATGCAGCTCAAGTGTCGTTCTAGTCGCTGTGCATCCGTATTGAAAAGCTTTAATTATGAGTCAAGAGTGTTTTTCTGAAAGTATCTGTGATATTCAAATGAGTTAAATTTTCCTCTTGTTATCTAAAGACTGTTTTTTTTTCCGGAGTGTGTGATAAGGACTAGCTAAAGTTATGTGAGTGCATCTCCTTGACGGATAGTGTTTTGTATTAGGTCAGGACAGGTTCTCAGCACAGCAGTGTATTTCAGACATGTGATAGTGGTAGAATGATAAATACATGTGTGTCTCTGGTTACCCATGTTACCCTCTTGACAACTTTTCACTCACTCAGTAAATCTGTCTGTCTGTGAGTAAACAGTGAAGTGAAGATCTGTGGAGCTGAAACAGTAAGTGGCAATTCTCAGATTTCAGCACTTGGAGCAGGACTGTCATGATATACAGTAATTTGATCCATCATTTCCAAAACGTTGGTAATCAATCGTTAAAAAAATCGAACTGGAAACAAACACAATGCTGCCTGTTAGAAATCTATCAGTCCAACTGATGCTAATATTGTCTGTGACATTTTGATGCAACTCCATTGTCATTTCTGAGGCTGTAATATGTGTTGTGTTGGACTGTGTTATATAGTTCAAGGATATTTAAAGTAAAGTAAACACAGTCCAACAGCCTCAAAGTGCACAACTGTCAACACACAAACACCTACAGCAGCAGTCGTAAGTGGGAAAACACACACATATATATAGCAGAAGGTTGTGATTATTCATTACATCAGGGCTGTTAAAATTCACATTACATTTTACAAGTGTTTCTAGTTCAATCAGTGTATAAACAGCCAACTTCATCAACTCCTAAAAAACAGGATCTCATGTTTTTTTGTTTGTTTTTTTAACCTAATGGAGCACTGAAGAAAGATCAGTTCAGCTTTGAGTTCCCAGGAACTGCAAGATAATTTAAGCTACAAATGATTTTCACAGACAGAGCTCTTTGTTGAACTGTCAGAAATTAAAAAAAAAAAAAAAGTAAGTACACAGACAATTACTGATACCAATCAGTCTAGGTGAAACCCATAGCACACCCATCCCTCTGAGGTCCATGCAGGGTTGGAGATTTAGAGATTTGTCTCCAGACTAAATACTGTGGCAGTGTTTTAAAATGATCAGGAAAAGGCAAACAGTACCCCAAAAAAAAAAAAACAAAAAAAAACAAAAGAACAAAAAGACGAGAAAATAAGCCAGTTTAAAAAGGAAAACAATGGCATAATACCCTTACTCATGTTTCCAAGGAGCTACATCTGGGGAAAAAAACAAGCTAACAGGCTACAAATGGCACTTGTACAATGAATCTAATAAATGTTGTGTTGTTTTGTCCTCAAAAATGTACAACATTGATTCAAAATGCAGATGTACTTAAAATCACAAACAAACAAAAACATAAAAATGTCATATTGCTGTGGTGTGATGCTCCATGTGCATCAGAGATAAGAGACACAGTCATGCTTGGAGGAAAACAAGTGATAGATGTTCTTCTATGAAAAAGTTCCTCAAGCCATAAAAAGGCTTTTCCCAAATAAACGATTATCAATCAACATTGTAATCAATTACGATAATCAAGCCTCAGGTCCAACTGAAATTAGAGCTGATTCTTTAATTGCACAACCAAAACTCTGATTTCATGCATGTTTGCAAATCGATCTGACCAGTGACTGTCCGACACCGATGTGACGGAAAAAAAACAAAACAAAAAACAGCAGGGCTATAAAGTCACTTAACAGACGGTCACAATCTGCATAACGTGTTTAGTTGTTTCATGATGTGCAAACTCGACACGGCCTCTGTTATAAAAAGAAAAAACAAACATCATAGAGCAGCTTTGGTTCAGGCTGAAAAACTGCCTGACAGGAGAGAAAATCTCACTCTGCCTGAGAAGCTTTGCAGATCAATAAATACAAATAATCAATCTTTTGTTCTAAATTGATTCTTCAACTTCAAGCTATGACAGCGAAATAATTCATCTGAACATCTCTATTACAATTCACATGGTTAGACTCCCTACGGAAGATGAAACACAAGCATCCTCACAGCACGCAGCTGCTGTAGCGCACGCTCCAAGGACGCTTTGTTTTGGTAGATCTAAGCTAACTTTTTACATTAATGATCCAGGATCAGTGAAAACAAACTTCTTTTGTTCCAGGACAGATCTGAGGGAGGTCACTGACGGACTGAGTGACACGACCGCTCTCGCTCTTGGTTTTCAGGAAAGTTTTCTCTCAATTTTCAAAGTTACGAACACTTTGGGTGTAATTTTGTAAAAGCCACCTCAGGAAAAGCAGGTTTTCAACAGAGGCCGTTCAAAACACTTCCTGACATTAAGTCTGACTCATCTATGTACAGGTGACAAGTTCACAGGCATCAGTTTCGTGCAGATACGATGAAATGTTGACATTTGGGGCATTTTTCTTCATTGGCGCACATTTGAGCAACCTTTTAAAAACCGGTGCAGATATTCTGAGCATGTTAACATTTACTACTCAGAGATAAAGGAAAAGAGCTGAGACTGATGACAACAACATTTTGCTTTGCATGATTTCAGACATACAGCAAAGTACTGAAAACCAACAGTTGCTGAGGTCTTTCACGTTGAACCTAGGTGCTACACTGACTGACATCTCTCCAGAGTCATTCATGACTCAATACACAGCCTCATAACAGTGTGAAATTACGTAAGAAATTTCCCAACTCTTTTCTTTTTGATGAATTTGTCACAAATTCCGATCTTTCCCAAGTTTCTGAGCAGTTTCTCTTCCCATGACGAAAAGGTGCCTCATGAAGAAAATAGCGAATGCTGAGCATGAAATGCCTCAAACCAAAAACTGTTTAGACTTTTCCACTGAACTGTGATTGTTACCAAATATAACGTGCCATACTCTCATTGGGCGCACATTCCCAGTAAATGATTACAGCTGACGTCCTTTCCTCTGAAACCGACCAAAACTCAACAAAACTAAGTATGGCTGACTGCAAAAACAAAACTCACATTTTCAAACATTGAGGTGAACCGTACATCACTGATCGATACCTGCTGTGGCAGATTTCTCTGTCTGGATAACATGGCTTAATCCTTCACCAAGAAGTCTAAAAAAAAAAAACAAATGTGAGTTTTGTTTTCTCTTTGTCCGGCCCACACTGTCCGTACCAAAGTAATAAATAAGCAATGACGTATCACGAAGCTGTCAGACAGTGAAGTTTAGACAGGGAGGGGCGGAGCGTGGGAGAGGTCATGTCACTGGCCCGTCACGACCGCCTGGTCCTTCCAATCGGACCATACAGCACTTGCCTTCAGTCTGGAGCGTCGCTGCAGGGGTGAGGGGGGGCTGGCTACACACAGTAATGTCTATGACAGCGACCCAGAGCGAGGACAGACTCCCCCTTTACACCACATACTGGTGGTTGCTGCTGTAGTTTGTCGTGTACGTCTGCCGGCTGTACTGGAAGTGGTCGGTCAGTACGTTGTTCCAGTTGTGCTGCTGCTGCTGCTGCTGCTCGGAGCCGTGGGAGAAAGGCACTGACCCGTTGGCCTGGATCTTCTCCAGCGCTGGGTTGTCAAAGGACATCAGGTCCTCCTTTGAGCTTGGCAGCAGCTTCTTCTGCTTGTTAGCGTCATACTTGGCCTGTTAGCAGAGGAGAAGGGCAAATGGATTTTAAACGACCGGACGTCTGTGGAAGTTGGTCACCTGGCATGGCACTGCGGCTAACCACCGATCTTACGGAGCTTGGGTGGATCAATGAAGAGGATGAATTCCCACACGAAGATAAATAATGTGTAATAACACCATCTGCCTTAAAATAAATGTTAAACAGCTACAAGTTGGACAGAGCTGAACAGACTTTTCAGACTGAAAGCTGAGTAGTTTGCAGCTCAGGAAAAACATCTATAACTGAACCTTCTGGTTGTGGTGCACCACCTTCTCCATCCCTGCCTGACCTGCATACACCCACCAGTACTTGTACCAGGACTCACCTTGTTGTAGAGGAAGACCCCAACTATGGCCGTCATCATACCCAAAACATTAGTGAGTGTGACTGGGTTGCGCAGCATTAGCAGTGAAATGCTGATGACCATGATCCTCTTGGTGGCATTGGCGACGGCGTAGCTGAGCGGGCTGACGAGGTTGAGCACGCTGAAGGCGATGACGTTCTGGGCAAAGTTGCAGAAGCCACTGATGAGCAGGAGGACAAAGGTACCGGTCCATCCTGACACTTCCGACTGGGAGAGAAAAAAAAAAAGAGACAGAGAGGTTATAATCAGGTTCAATGTTTTAAATAAAGCCAAATGTAGCTGGAGTCTGACCCTGGCCTTTGGATATCTTTTTGTTGAAACTGAATAAACAAATTTAAAGACTCTTTTGCAGAGTAAATGATTAACCTGCAATAATCAATAGTTCATTTTTTAGTCTCAGCCCTAACAAAAACAATGAAATTAGGGTCACTGTAAGAAAACAAGCCCTAAATGACGCAGGTCTTTCAGTTCCTATCCCTGAATTGTGTCGAATTACCATACTGAATTCATAGTGTGAGGCACAGAGGAGCCAGCTGAACTTCAAATAGGACGTACATAAGTACAGCATTGTATAATTATTTATGGTTGCTAAACTCACATTCAACATTATTCCCTGCAATCATTTAATTGAAAAACATGATAATTTATTGTCAAGAAACAAATGTCTATTGTAAATGACAATGCAAATGTCAGACTCCATTCAAGAGCTCAAGAACTCACCAGGTCTCCGTTGACAAGAAACACAGAGAGATCCACCAGAATCCAAGTGGGCAGCATGAATATCACAGCATTAAAGCCCAGGATGTTGAGAAGCCTCAGGTGGTGGATCCGTGTATCACGCAACACCTTGGTTGTAAAAACATTGATTATGAGTAAGAAACTCACCAGCGAGTCACAATTGCACTCGCAAAGGGAGAAATAAAAATGACGTCGTCTACATCACATTAAAAGAGGAATTACATCCAACCTGGGCCTTTTAAACACTGACGATCCTGTTAAAAATCTCATCACGCTGTTTCAAAGTGACAGAGGCTGCTTAAGGCCAGTTGGCAGAAGAGGAAACAGCAGAAACAATTAAGTTCGACTATACCTCCAGCATTATTCTCAAAATTACCATATAATACTAAATGTGGCAGTAAAGCTTGAGAGAAGTTCAAAGTATCTTAAACTGGTCACTTACTGACCTTATTAAGACCACAGTCCTACTACTCAATTACCAGCTGCTTGAATATTTCACATACTGTGAGAGTGACCATCGTGACCAGCATGTGACTTATCTGTCATGCCACATTAAAGTCAGAAGACATCTTGAAAATGCTGGGCCAGTCTTCCAAGTATAAACTGCCCACATGGCCTCTCAAATTAAGGTTATATAGTAGAAATAAGATCATGGATGTGAGTAAACTCATTGCAAGCAGCTGAAGAGTGACAAACCAAGATGTTAGTTTCAAGTGTTTCACACACACACACACAACACACATTACATATTTTTCAATTACAGCCCCCCGCCCCACCACCCAGCTCAACACAGGGGATAAAGTGGCACATAGCAGCATGAGGAGGATTTTACCTTTTTGGAGAAGATGTTCTGCAGAGAGAAGCAGAGCGTGGCAGCCAGAGCACTGATTAATCCTGAGACATCAAAGGACAGCTCAGTGACTGTGGCCAGTAGCACTCCACCAATGATGGGGATGAGCGATATGTACACCTACAACGACAAAGACCACACAGAGACAGAGGACACAGTCAGGAGAGAAAATACAAACAAGACCTCTGTAGATTATATGTAGTGCAGAAGAGGACCTGGAGTCATGGTATTAAAAGATGCAAAGTAATTGGCCTTGATGTGACTGTTTTTATTTGTTTAAGTCAGTTTCCAAGGCAAACACTGACACATTCCCCGCTGAAGCTTCTCATGACAAAAGTGCTGTTGCTTTTCTCCATTTTAGGTCACAGTAAAGTGAACACATTTAGATCTTTGTGAAACTCAGACAAAAAAAGCTACGATCAAAGAAAATAATACGCAAATTAACCAATATTAAGTTACAAGTAAATACTTAATTACAAATATCAGCTAACTAATGAGCTATTTGTTATTGCTAGCCCTTTAATCTTGGACGGCAACACCTTGCAGGACAAAACCATCATAACATTAACAGTAACACTTATTTGCATATTGAAAATGTTGAGACATGCAGTTGTTGTGAAACCCATGTGTGCACCCACACACACACACTTGTCCTCTCAATCCCTCAATCAATTGAACCACGCAGAGTCAAACTGAGAAAAGACTACACTGAACACCTACTGGCCATTTGCATTCATTTACAGCCAACTGTCAAGCAAAGTGCCCACAGTTTTATTGTCCAAGTAAGTTACCATGTACAATTAAAAAGGCACAGAGACGAGTTATGAGAGGAACGAGGATCTCAGTAGTAAAACAGAAGAAAAAAAAGACACTGTAAACGAGCAGTGACAACAACACTGGGAACTTGGTTTGGCCAGAAATTTGTCCTGATGGAAAAAATTAAGTAACGACTGTTTCTGCAGACAGATGTGGACTTGGTGGTTGATGATTACAGAGCCAGCGTGCAGCAACAGGAAGCAGAGCAGCTACAGGCAGCAAGTCAAAATCAATATAAACACAACTCCAGTTCAAAAGGCAACAATATTATCATCTGTGCAGTGCACACACCAAACTTTCACCAGTACACTGCTGGTAAATTGCTGTTTTTTTTTTTGGTCACCCTGAACATTAGGACTGTCGTTGCCTATTTTGGCAGAGGCCTAGATTTCTGTCCCATTTCAGGTGTCCTGAATTATTCTGAAAATTCACCTTCAGCACTCAACAGGAATAGATGCAAGACTACGGAAACACATTTGCAGTCACTCACTGTCCGTATAATTACAAACGCCTGTACAGTCTAATGCCGAGTCAGGTTTTATTTGTGTGGTGGCCGTTCACAACAGTGGTGACAGAGCAGGTCTACGCAGCTGTTCTGTTCATTAAATGTACGTTTACGACACCTGCACTATTCAGTCACTGTTCACACTGTGATTCAGGTGTCAACCACATTATGCTTTAGCACTGAAGCACTGCTGTATACAACAGTTAGTCAATTAATCCACTGGTTGATTGAAAGAAAGTTAATCTGATTAATAATTTCGGTCACTTTTAAGTAAAAATTGTAAACCTTCACATGTGAGAGTTGTTGGTTTTGTTTGCGTCAGCTGGCAGAAGACAGATGGAGAAATTGTGGCCTCAGTTAATCGCAAAGATCAATTTCTTAGCAGTTAATATTGTGAACGATTAATTCAAGAAAACAATGATGCAATAATCATAAGTAGGTCTAGATTATACTGATAGGTACTCTTATCTTTGTAACCGGAAAAGATAAGAACTTTAAAACACCGCTCAACATAGTATAATCCAGAAAACCTCGATAATACACGTGTCATCTATCTATGATACTTATATCCATGTATACAAACTGAACATTATGAGCTGCATTAAGTCGTACCGTAAAAACTGGGCACCGAGTGTATTTTTTTACAGTCTGCAATGTTTGTCATTTATTTTAGTAGAGTCAAGAGGTAAGGCTAAATTGAGTAGTATAATTTTGTCAAGGTGCTTATTGAGTCTGTAAGATGTTATGAAGTGTCTCACACAACTTCAGGTTTCTCAGTACAGTACAGTGTAGCCTGCTACTCCTCAAACAGGATCTCTGCACTTTAACTACCACGTCATCAACACCTACGTCCGCCCATCTGTGGACTCAGTCTGTCTGAACGCTCAACTGTTGGCCGCAAAGTAAACATGACAAGCCGATGTTAGACTCAAGAAGTCTCCTCATTCATATTTGGCCAACCCTGACTGTAAAATGTTCCACCGTGAGAAGGAAAAATGAAGCTGCATTCAAGATATGTCAATACCTGTTAGCACTGCCACAGTCAGGCTCCTGGGCTTCCAATCCTGATTTCAATATTAAGAGGAGCAAGACAGTAAAGCCTGAAGTGGTTACAAATAATCGAGTTTCACAGCGAAGACTATTCAACTACTAGAGTAGATTTTAGGGGGTTAGAGTTTAGTTTTTACGTGACAACTTTCATAATGAATCATTTGTTTAAGTTATTTTATTTTAAGTGACATTAGTCAAAATATTCCTTTCTTTCAGCCTCTAAACTATGAATATTTGTTGTTAAACATCTATGTTAAGAGGCTGAATATGTTTTAGATAAGTGGGATAATGGTCCAACTAGACAAGACGTCACCTTTGGCTCTAATGGACTTTTATCAAAACTTTCTACAGTTAAGAAACAAATGATCCATCGACTGAGCAAACAATAAGGAGATTTTTTTATACTGAGTGTAACTCTCACATGCAGCTCTAGTAATGTTATCGTGACACCATTCGACAAAATGTCGTTGAAACAAAACAACTTTAATTGAAGTTTTGTTTCAATCATGAGTCAAAAGTTCAGCCAGATGCTGTAATAACTTGGCTTTGCAGTAACATCCTCTCCAGGATACTGTATACTTGTTTGTCCTGATCTACCAGTCCATCTGGTGCAAATTTCTGTCACTGTTTTTTTTTTTTATTTTCCTAACACTGATGGTGAGGTATCAAAGTATATCAGGTAGTCCTCCTCTAAAACCATTAGACTGCTGAGCAAAAAACAGGGTAAGGCACTTCCTATAGATCTCATACAACTCTGCCCTCCGGTCAGAAAGTGCCCAACCACCTGCATGATGCCTACCACGATACTACGCATGAAAGAAACAGGAATGCATAAACACAGACTAAGTTGGTTCCTGTGAATTTGGGGATTTTTTCCCAGGTTTGTGAAATTACAAGTTAAAAGTTTCCCTCCATGACCTCTGTACTCCCACTGAGCGCCTCATCGGCTTCAGGGACAAAAGCCCCTGCAGATGGCCGTAATATGAGATGTAGTACAGGCGCAGCACTGTGCCACATCACCACTGCTGAGTCTCGAATACATGAGAGATGGCTTGAAACAGGACAGGCGTTGTACGTAGTTTGCTGTGTGGGACTTACTCACCTTTGTGGTTTGCTTTTCTCTCATGATAATTCTTGATAACAGCACAACCCATATTGGCATTGTGGCTTTGACTGTGAAAGAAACAGATAAGAAAACAGGATTGGGTCAGTTCGATTGTTGTCTTTTTCCTTCATAAATATGCGAGTATAGCAAGTGCAGCTTAAAGGGGTTAAAGTTTTGGATTTCAAAACACGTCAGAGCCAAGCCCACGAATCTGTCAAACTTGCCTCACTCCGACTGTCGCATGTCCCTGCTGTGTAGCACCATTAAATTGCTGACGTACTTCTACAGTAGGGTGTACCCAGGTGAGTCACTTACAATAAAAAAACATTCTCTGGTTTTATATTCACATGGCACATGTCACATTTAACCTTCACTTACATGTTTCCATGATACATCTATGTCCATTCAAAGTGACGTATGGCTGAATTTTAGCCTTGACTTTGATCCATACATAGGCTGACTTCAGCTTGTGTTTGATTATAATAATAGAAACACAGAGACAAAAGCAGACCCAGTAATGTTGGATCCCACCACCTGAGCAGGACGCTTCAAACCTTGATGAAATTTTGTGTTATTGCTGGGCTCCTCTACTAGACTGGAGATGCTACATCAATGGCTTTAAACGTGGGTACAAGGACCACCATGTTTCTTTAAAGTGGTCCAACTGAGGTCTTAGCAAAGGTTTCCCTAAGCACTGTGCTTATTAGATACACCTGGTTAAAGGTAACTAAGGAAATAAATCCTGCCTGTTCGTCAATCACACGTCTTAAGGCTACAGACATGAGGCTGATTCTGACTCTGCTGATACTTGAAATTGTATTAAAAAATCTCCCAGCATTGAAAACTTGATATCATGTAAGGCCTGCTGCTACGTATGTTATTGAATTTCGCTAAAGGTAACTTAATATCAGTTCACATGGTGATTTAAAGGGAAAAATCAATTAGACCAGGAGCTGATATTAATCTGAAACTTGGAGGAGCACACCGCAACACAGAGCAGGTTCAGTAATGGACCCTCCCCCCCAACGTACCTCTTAACCAGCCTTCATTAAGTTGGCTAGCTAGCCCACAGAAGCCGGTCCATTACTCTTAATTGGAGTTCAAAATGGGCTAATAAGTGGCTAGTTAGTGCCCAGAGGTAAAGTAATTAGTCTGTCCGTTCACAACCTGCGCTACGTCAACATAACCCAGGGCCCACGAGCGAGTAAACGGTCTGTGTCGCCGAGTTGTGCGGCGTTAGCCACGAAGCTAACATCAGCTGACGGCGGACACATCACCGAGGCGCCGTGGCGGACACGCTCCCGGTGGCCTCGCTCAAAAAGGCGAACACAAATCCGGTGTACTCACCCGTGTGCGCGTATGAAACCGGAACTTTCCATATGCTGAAGTGAGCCGACACAGACGCAAAGTATTTCCCAAAAGCTAAAGGCAGGATGTACCACCGGTAGTACCTGCCCGGCAGTTCTGTTTTGGGGACTCCCCATGCCCGCAACAACGGCGGGAGGAAGACGACGATGGAGATGATGTGAAACAGAGATACGGTGACCGGGTACGGGAATCCGTTCAGGATGATTTTATTAACGACGTTGCCCCCCGAGCTGACCGTGTACCAACAAAAACACAGTGAAACTATCCGGATCCCTTCCCTGACCGGGGTCCGCTCCACCGCAGCCATCTTCCAGCGCGGAGTGACGAGTCACCGATAATGTGTGTGTGAGTGTCCTGCTTCGCCGGGGGAGGGCAGCGCTGCTCAAGTTTCCGTCAAACTCCCGACAACGAATGAACCGCACGGCTTCCGGTCACGTTTCAAAATAAGAGCGTACATCCGTTTATAAAATGGAACTGTAGTTAATCTCTCAAAATGGTTGGCTTCAGTGTAAAACTACACTTTACCAGGCTCTACTAATCATAAACGAATAGATAAAATATACTACCATGGAAGAGTGAAATAACCAAATATAATATCAATTGTAGATGTACACATAGTCTTGCAGTATGTAATTACAGCAAATTTTAAACTTCAAAATGTCCTTTGCGCAAACTCTGTTTCAAGTTTTTAATAGTGATAACTGATTGTATGGCAATTTTTTGTTAAGGCACAAGCAGATCTGACGGAGCTAAACAGTGATTGAAAACTTTAAGTCACCATTTATATTTCAACAGACATTATGATATTTTCATACTTGAGTAAATCCTTTCAGAATGCATTTAAATTAAAAGCTTTTTATTTGAAGGCAATTCCTTTGTATATAAAATGCCTATAACAACATCTTAAATCCAATTACCCATTTTGTCTGGCAAACATTCAAATCCTAAAAAGGTATTCAGTTTATGACACACACACACACACTGAAAACAGAAAACTCCTAACTGAGATGATCTGACTGGGACAAATTTATCACCTCTCAAGCAAAAAACATTTCTATTATTGTTTTACAGATCAATTCAAAGCTTAACCTATAAATTACATTTATAGAGGAGACTTATATGAAAGAGCCATGATGTTTTCAAGAGTTATGGGCATCCTGGGAATTGAATAATGCATGCAGATCATCAGACCACTGCAAGAACATATTTCATTAGATTCATGAAAATCAGAAAGAACCAGTGAGAAAGATTCCTACCAAACACAAACAATCACAGTTCCTTAACGTTTTTTATTAACACATATCAACACGTCCACTGAAGGGACTAAGTAGCAAATCTCTTCTGCATTCGACTGAACACAAAAGGCTAATTTCTGTACATTCACTAAGGCTCCGTCTTTAGGGAAAACACAGGTTTCCATAAGGCAAACATTATCTAAAGGAATGATATTAAGTACTTTTCCAGCATGTCAATTTATATTTCAGTTCTTCCTGACAGTACAAAATGCAAGCTAATGGGGTAATATGCTCTGTCATTTCAATTCATATTTTACAACCTACATACACAGTAAAGGGAAAAGGCAAGTACAAAATAAAATTAATTCATGTTATCAAAATGTTTCAGAGCGTTTTCCTGTGTAATAGGTTGACAGGCTGTGTCCGCAGGGAAACTCTGGACTGCCACTGCTGCGTCACTCAACCAATTCTGAATGACAAAAAAAAATGACTCCATGTAGTCTGAACTTGTATAAGTCTTAAAATGAAGATGTAAATGTGAGTAGGTATCATACATGACAGCCACTTTTCTTTACCACTACAAGCCTTTGTCTTTCTGCACAGTCACATCTGGCGGTTTCTTTCCACTTTATTTAAAACACATTCAAATGTAAAAAAAAAAAAAAAAAAGTTTTAAAACTAATTTGCCAGTTATCTATTCAGCTAAAACTCACTGCATAAGAAAGTTGTGCAATGGGAGAACAGCGGTTCTACAGAGGTGCAATGAGAAATAATTTTCACAATAACAGTTAATACCTGTGGTAATGAAGACAGCTACTAACAATGAACCTCACTGGCAGCTAAATGTATTTAATGTAAATGAACTAAACTTGAAATTAAAAACTGCACTGTACTGTAACCTACGTGATGAGAGGCAGAAAGCTGTCACCTTTCACAAGGCATGTCGGCAACATATGATGGATAAAACGTGGCTGTGCGGTTTGATGCGATGTCCTTCTACAGTACGGAGAATGGCAGGTATTGGAATCTCAACCTTTTACGATTACTGAACACCAACAACTAAACGGGCAGATAATGCATAGCCTTTTCCCTTGATGCTGCCTTTGCACAATGTTCACAAACTCACAAAACAGTGATTACACACCCTGTGCTCCAACACACACGCACACACCCCGAGCAGGCAGCGTATTTATTCCATTTTCACTAACAGTGCAAAACAGCAGCATACACTGAAAGGAAGTGCCTTCACACGTGGACAGTGAAGGCAGCTTACGCCTTCCAATTCAGACACCTGTCAACCGTTTCAGTCCAGACAGACATATGGCAGTATGTTCAACCTGCTTTCGTCTCCATGTGGATCCAAGGAGATGCACTCAGTCCAGTCGTACCAGTTACCCTTTGTGTCGTAGCAGCCATTAACTCCAGACCAGTGTTGTGCATGTAATCTGCTGAGGTCTCCATCAGTGACCTCTCTGCTCACCCCTGGTAAATCCTTGGCTGGTTGCTCTGGTGCTAACACGTGTGTTTTCTTGGTGTCTTTACTTCGGTGGTCCTCCTTCTTCAAGAACTCTGTCATGAAAAAATGTGCACCGGGTGTGTGGGCGCCTGATGATGTCAGCACATTACTTTGCTGGCTAAGGTACGACTGGATGATTTCGCTCCTCGACAGCTCTTTCCAGTCTGTCTGCTGGAAGGGACTGGGAGGGACGGGTGGATTCTGCTTCGGCTGTTCTGACCATTCAGGTTCAGGTCTGTGCTCCAGTCTGACCTCCCCCTCCTGGCAAGAGTCCTTAAGAAAGGAGGTTTTGATCTGCCCTGTAACGGGGTCAAATGTCAGTCTCCTATCTTTTAACCTGACTGGTTTAGTCCTGTCATCTACAGTCTGTCCATCTAAATTTACCATATAGTCTTTAGGCCTGTATTTCTGCCTTTTCCTTTTCCCTGTACTGCCAACAGCACCATCGTCTTCCAAACTCGCCGTGTCACTGGCAGGGGAAGCAGCTGAATTTCTTTTACATGGAGGCCTGCTTTGAGAATCTGAATCTGCAGACCACAAACCATCAGTGTGCAAACCCTGAACACAGACATTTAAAGCCTGAGGAGAAGGTCCCAGTCCAGAGGTGTCCACAGACCCAGGTCTCACAGCAGGGCTAGTAAGTCGAGGCTCACTCTGTGCTTGTGGTGCGGTTTGTTGTTTGACAACAGCTTCCTGCTTTGGGGTTTGAGGACTGTGCAAGGAACAGCGAGGACTTCTGGGTCGATGCTGCCCCCCAGAGGCAGCTTGCTCCTGTCTGGCTTGCTGCTGCAGAACTGATGCTTTTAGCAAAGAAGAAGTGCTAAGAGGCTTGTTGTATCCAAGGGCACTTGGATGAGGTTTTACAGCATTGACAGGGATCTTATTGAGCCTGTCGTTGTCCACAGGCTCAGAAACCTCCCTGTCTAAAGGCTGATGTGCACGAGAATCTGTAAAAATTTCAGAGCTATTGCCAATTCCATTGGTTGGCAGATGTTTTGAGTTATGTGTTTTATCATTAAGAGTTGTTTTTGATATCTTGGTTGGTAAGAGCTGTCCTTCCCTCTGGTCAGCCTTACTTTTCCTGTTGCCCGGTTTATCCACCCTGGGAGAGGAGCAGTTGTTGAAGTCATTTCTGTTCTTCAACTCTGGACCTGATTTACCTGATGGCGTGGTGGCAGCTGGAGTGGAGATGCAGGTATGAGCACCACCATTGGAAGACCAGGATGCACCAGTGTGTCCTTTGGACAACACATCACCCTTCCCTGGCTCAATGAGCTTCTGCCAGTTTCGCAGAAGCTTCTTGGCTCTTTTTGCAAGGTCCTCGTTCTTGGTTTTCTTGCGGACATCATTGATGAGCTTACCAAGACGGGTTTCCTTCAAAGGAGACAAAATAAGAGTTTAACAATGGTTATGACACGGTTTCTGAAAAGCTGTATTTTGTACGCATTTTCTCTACCAATGCATGTAACGTACCTCAAGTGCCTCTTTGGTGATGGGATATTTCTCCAAAAAAGAGATCACCTCCACAACTACCACCATGTTGCATATCTGCTGAAAAGACACACACGTTTATATATCCAGTCCTGTAACATGATAATGTTGTCAGTATTACAGCATCCAAGTACTGCTACATGTATGTTAATGTTATGTGTGTTAAATGTCATCCAACAGAGTCTTACAGACCTAATATGTATGTTTTACATAAAGAGAAACAGACAGGGGCTATTAAAGGTTGGGGCATAATTTGAATACACTTTCAAACTTGCACCTGGATGTTGAGAGATGGTGTACCCATACTGGTTTCAGGCTCAGAATGACAAAGTGAGACCACATGCAAATCTGACCATTTTAACCCAGAAGAGGAATAAGCCAGATCTGCGAGCCAGATAAAGGGAAAAGTACCATCCTGATTTGTCTGTATACGTTAGTCTGAGTCTGTAACCAGCTGTGCACCAGCTACTATGACAATGAAATTATGTTAATTTAACATTGGAGATATCAAGTGTGCTGGAGTATCTCATTAAAGTAACCGTCAGAAGAAGTTCTCAAAAATAAATAATAATAATAATAATAATAATAATAATAATAATAATAATAATACACAATCACACAGTAGGGAGATACTGATCTTAGACTAGAAGTTGTGGTCTCAGATGTCACAATGGGCTTTCTTCAAAGTGTTCAGATGTTTTATAGACTGAATGATAACTCAGGAAAATTATCACCAGATTCACTAGCAAGTGCAATACATGCTCTGTTAGACAGAAGATGATCACAAGTGACAGGCAATACAACACAGTATGTATTGCATTGTTGAAACTGTACAATTGTCTGAGTGATATACAGTAGGGAATGAGCTATAATCTGATCCTCTAACTTTGACTAACTGGTCTAACGCTGGTCAGACCATAACAGTGTTTCAGTGCAGTAAAGAAGAACTGGACAATATCCTACCCCTATATATCATACCCCTAAAGTCTGATGTTATGGTGACAATCGTGTGCTGTACAGTTTAATTATACAACAGCTCATGTTCATCTTTTGGAAGTGCTGTAACATAACACCAAAATGTCTTCAAATGTATACAGAGGCAAGGCTGAATTGTTATTTTAAAACATATAAAACCTTGAGCTTCCTGAATCCTTCATTAGTCAACATCTGTCACTGAGCCACACTTACCTGCAGGTATACTCTCCCACCTGGTGGCTCAGTTTAAGTTGTGGCTTTGAAACACTGTGCATTTGACTCCATCAGTATTAGCCAGCCAACAGCAGTGTGTTAGCCAGGCTCCTGAATGCCTGCCTGGTATTAATTACTGTCGCTAACAGGAGATGTTAGCCAGCTAATTAGCAAGCAAATAATAAGTCGCCACCTCCACTTTATTATCACCCCCTCTGCAGCGACATGAAGTCGGCTTATTGTCCGCCTCACGGCACCCACTTCGTGCCTTGAAACTATGGGGGCACATACTCACATTGCTCTGGCCGTCGATGGCCTGCAGCAGCCGGTCTCTCATCACCTGCGGAGTGGCTGTGGCCGCTGTCATCGCCTGGCGGTGTCGCGGGTCGGTCAGGACGGACTCAAGACAGCAGGATCCCCCGAGGAGGCGAGGCGGCGGTGGGAAACCTGCCGACGCTCACAGGCCCGACGGAAGATCTTCTGTGGGAGTGGCCATCTCGTCTTTTCATGCTTTAATTTTTTTGTTTCTCTCGCTGTCCTCGCGTAAAGGTGAAGTCAGACACCGAGAACTGAAAACGCTCTCCCGGAATAGGCTACTCCCCCTCGGCGGCTGGTAGCCTCCTCCTCCTCCTCGGCCTTCTCATCGGGCTTTTTGTGAAGAGCCCGCGAAGAGCACGACGGGAGAATTTTACGTAACAGCGTCGGCCTACGTAATCGCGCGTCAGTGTTATTGTTCCCCGTGCTATGTGGTTGACCATGGGTATGTTGGACACAATACATCCATGGACACAAGGAGTAATCTTACCATTTTTTTTTTTTTTTTTTTACATCATGCCAGAATACACACATTTCTGTAACCTTTGTTTAACAGTATTCAAGAGTCAGTGTGAGAGAAAATGAAGCATTTCGATTACTATTGTTGTGTTAATAAATATTTATAACATTTATGTAAAATGACCAAAGGTGTAGATTAGAATTTGGCCCTATAATTAAAAATATATATCGTTGATAACATTGACCCCTCTTTCATCAAATGTCATCCAGTCTTTCTTCACCCTTTCTTCCTGCTCCTCGCTCTTTGTCCTCTCCTCTTCAACAGCCCCTGGTCACTGTGCTCTGTGGTGCATCTCACTGGTCACTAAAGATTCAGGTGCACTTTTAGATCAGAAACCTGCACATAAGGGCACTTCTTCTTCTTCTTCTTCTTCTTCTTTTTCTTTTCTTTTTTTTTTTTTTTTTTTTAAAGATTTATTTATTTTTACATCATCTAGTTTGTGTTATTGTCTCTACATATTGTTTCTGCATTTTGTAATGATTACACTTTTCTTTGACATTTGATGCTGCTGGCTGTGTTTTAAACTGCCCCCTGGGCATGAATTGAATTGAATTGAATTGTATTGAAATAGCCACTAGAGGGCAGTGGGACACTATATGTATGTGTGTGTGTGTGTGTGTGTGTGTGTGTGTGAGAGAGAGAGAGAGAGAGAGAGAGAGAGAGAGAGAGAGAGACCATTCATAATAAAGTAATTGTATAATGATTTTACGTGATTGTTAATCTTAGACTTGACTGAAAAGTGAAGAAAGAACATAAAAGAACAAAACAAAATATACATAAATGATTATAAAAACAGGACAAATCAAGTTTAAAGCTCACGATGAGAGACAGTAAAATAGATTTATGTTGTAAACCCCTCTCAAGACATGGATAGTATTAGTAATGTAAAAAACAAAACAACACCAACACCAACAACGACAACAAAACACACTAGTAGGCTAACTTTTGTGGGCAATTGATGTGAAACCTCAACATCTCCAGTCCATCTCAGTTTATTGTCTCAGAGATTCAGTGTCGTGGTTTTGGGGCCCCCTGGTGGTGACAGACGCCATTGCCCTGATGAATATCGTCTCGAGAATTAAAAGGAAAACATAAATGTAAAATAACAATAGTATTTATATATATATATTGAAACCTATAATATAATAATAATATCTGGTTTAACAAGACTTCGCCTTTAATCGCGATATTTCTGCATCATGTGGAAGAACGCAAACAAGCAGCGATATCACCCAGTGCTGCGGGGCTGCTGGGATTAGACTGATCCGGAACTAAGGACGGTGTGTGTGTGTGTTTTTTTATGAAGCAGTGAATGCATCTTCGCTTGTAGGGAGCGTGGACAGTCGACGATGAAGAAGAAGAAGACAAAGCGCAGTGTTTGTCATTTTAATTCACAAGCTGCTGACACATAAACCTCCTGCCGTCTAAGAAGCGGAGCAGCTGGCACTGGGCGCAGATGATGATGATGATGATGATGATGCTGAGGCTGTGGAGATGAGTGGTATTAATAGGAGCGCTTGAGAGTCTCAGGCTGTCACTGTCCAGACCGGGGGGCTTGGTGGAGAGTCGATCGGTTTGGGGGGGAGCTTCCGATCCAGACTGCGCAGTTGGAATAAAACCTAAAAAAAAAAAAAAAAAAAAAAAAAACACAGAGTCGCTGGGTGTTAGACACACAACATGGAGGTGCTGTCAGTCCTTAATTTGGGCGATTTTGCCCAAGCCTTCTCCAAAATGGGAATGTTTCCGGTGTTTGATCTCGCTTATTACATCGTCTCCATCCTCTACCTCAAGTATGAACCAGGTAAGTTCGTGTTCACACTTTTCTGTTTGTGCTGCACGTGAGAGGCTGATTTTCAGATTAAGAGCATGCTTCAATATTAGATAATTATCTGCACAGTTTGGCAGGTGCATCTACTGTACATGCTCCACACTCACCAGACCTGTTGTCAGCTATAAATAAACATAGCCTACATTTATGTACAACATCACAAAGTAAACATATTGCTACTCAAAAGAACATTAAGGTGGTGACTGAGAAAAAAATATGACGTGCATTTAATAAGTTGTCTATTTGTTTATTGATTTATGACCTTTTTCAGTGATATAGGAACACAGTGCTCTAAAACCCAATATGGTCCTTCTGTTATCTCAGAAAGACCCATATCCTTATAAAGCATGACCTGTTACATAAAGTGAAGCAGGAGCTTGCTGTGAGGGAATGTCTGTTGCTGCAGCAGCCTGACCTCATTTATACAGTAGGAAGTTGCTGGAGTGGACTAAAGCACTCAGCTTTGGGTCAAGCCTGATATTTTCCAAGATTTAACTCCTTTGACAGCAACAGATCCTCGAGTGGGGGATGAAACCTGAGAGAGGGCCCGTGTACATACCAGTGACTAAGGCAATAAATAGAAGATCCTGAAATAGACACTGTCAGTGGGCCCCCGAAGCCCCCTCTGATGCACACTTGTAGGCTGCATTTGGGTTGGGGTATGTTATTTACACAGTGTGTTAAACATGAAATAAGGTGTTGAGAAAGAAGCCCGGCCTGACCTTGCTGTCCCTGGGAGTAGGCGGCTTTGAATATACCTCATTTTCCACATCCATAAAGAAGTTCAGTCTGATGTAAAAGTTCAGGAGTAAAAACACACCTCAACCACAAAATCCAAAAAATGTACACATTTATTTGCTACTTTCAAAGAGCATATGTTGTACAACAAGAACCTGAGTCACATGTTTTACACTCAGACAAGTGGGAAATGTCATCTTTGTGTCATGTTACCTATAATGATGCTACAGCCAGTTAGGACAGTACAACAGCTGGTAGTCAGATGAATAAACTTTATCCTTTAGTTTCTTTTTTTGAGTTCAGAAACTTGGATAAACTTAATGGCTTTTTCAAAAAACTATATGAGTGAGTGTATTGGGGTTAAGTATGCCTTGAGCTTCTTGTGTTTTAAGAAGAAAATGAATGGATTTTGATCTAGTTGACAGTGTCACCCCTTCACACACATCACAACACATAAAGGACTGCTGACAGGTCTCAGGGTGTTCGACCGCACATGCGAGATCCGCTCAAGGCTAGCACCTCAAGATTTCATTAGTAGCACACCTGAAACTGTAACCTAAATGTCAGCTGACAAGTTGCATTGTGGGTAATGTTGGAGCAAAGTTTTAGAACAATGCATGGGTGGAAAAAAAGATAATATCTTAGGCTGATAGTGTCACAGGAGTGCGATGCTAATGCTAGTGACTGCTGTGCAGCTGAATGTAGGCCACAAGCAGACAATGCAAACTTGTCCTGTGAGATGCAAATTCAGTTGAACATATGAGCATGCAACATTTGTAATGTAATGTTGCTGGTAGCTGAAAGTCTGAGTCTTTTGCAGTTATCTGCTGTATTCATCTTGAGTAGTTGAATGAACAGATGCACAAAGTTAGGTATGATGACATCCTACAGATGTCAAAAGGCAGGTTGCAACACCCCACAGCAGTTGAGGTAATTGTAACACTTTTGTTATAAGGAGAGAGCGAGAGTTCAAATACACAACACCAAGCCTCAGACTAACTATAGCATGTGCCTACCAAAGCTGAGCTCATGACTGTGTATAACTTTATCTCACTTCATATCGCAGGACATTTTACATTCAAACGACTTGTGCTGCTGCTCAGACTGCCTTATGTCGACCACTGCTCACATGTGTCTGAGCAGAGAGCCCAAGTTCACACACCACATGTTAGAGGAGCAACATGAATGAGTTTTGGGGGTCAGTACTGGGGGAAGGAGGGGGAGAGAGAGAGTGAGACAAGTGTGGGGGTCAGGGGTTAAGATGGGTCTGACAGTTGCAAGGCAGGAGGAGCAGTTGAGCAAAATATATTTATAGGGCGGCATTTCTCAGGATCAGATTGCTTTCAAACTGAGCGCCAGTTGCACCACGACACCCTCTGCCACCTGTTGTTGGAGATTTGTGCTCACATCTTGATGTCCTGCATGTTTCTACTCATGTGGCCACCTTTAAGTCATCTAAATACATAATAAAAAAATACTTAAAATACACCTTAGTTAAAATACAGGGGAGAAGTTTTTATTACTTTTTCCCACTCTGAACCTCAGAGCATGTTGCTACAGTCAGTTTCCTGTTGGTTTCCTTCATTTCGTTGTATGAAGCTTTGACATTTTGCTGTGATTGGCTGCAGTTTAACACATTTTGCATATTCATTCATGAATGTAGTCAAACTGTTGTAATTGAAGTGTGCTGACAGCCAGCTTTAGTGGACACCTGCCAAACAATCAGTACAATAAGTAAAAAACACACAAAAAAGTATTAAATGACCATTTATAAAACCAACAGTGTGCATTACATTGTCCTGTCTATTCTGTTTTAAAGTCTGTATTCTCCAAAGAACAAGGTGTTTGTTGAAACAGTGAACTGTCGACTGAGTCAATATTAGGTTATGATAAAAGGACAGATAATCGGGGCGTGCACTGAAATATTTTGACTGGGTGTAGCCAAAGATACAGCATATAGACACACAAGGGATGCACTGATAATGACTTATGAAGGTCGTCGCTAACAGCTTTTCAAACAGGAACTTCTTTAAATTTCATCTTCATAGCAGTAAATCGATCTGACCCGTGTCATTTACAAAACAGAAAACAAACAACTTTTGTTTTTGCCAAAGTGGAAAAGCTTCTTGAAGATGATTTAGGCCATTGAGATTTAGGTTGTGTTCGTTTTTTACATTATTGATTTTTAAGGATTTAAAATTAGTTATAATCATTTCATGATTATATTTGTTTGTTAAAAACTTTATTATTATTATTTTGTATCCCTGTAAAACCCACTGGCCCGCCGTCAGGCCCAGCATGCAAACACGACCCAGCTAGTAGGCTTTAAGGCATTGCAGAAACATATGATATACATATGACATCTTCTCTTCATCTAAACGGGAAACCTTAGACTGTATATACCTCCACCATATTAAAGCCCCTCCATGAATTTATTTAACTAATTAACTTTATTAGTGGCTGGTATTTAATGAAAGCCAAATACACTTTAATCTGTACACAAACAGATATAAGACAACACTCCAGCACCTTCACCTAACCTGAATGCTCACTGACACATTATGTTTTCCCTGTCACGCCCTTCATGCTGTTGACGGCTCCTACTCTGTGTTGCAGGCTCGGTGGAGGTTTCTCGCAGGAGTCCTGTGGCCTCCTGGCTCTGTGCCATGCTCTACTGCTTTGGAAGTTACATCCTCGCAGACATCATGCTTGGAAGCAGCCCCGTCGACTATTTCCAACACAACAGCCACATCCTGCTGGCCTCAGCTGTCTGGTGAGAAAATCCTCAGAACCTCTTCACCTGTCACGGGCGAAGGAGGAGATTCTGTTTTAAGGTCACACATGCACAGTTTTTTGTTTTTTTTTCAACAGACTTTCATTAAAATTGTCCCCTGTCCGTCACTGCTTTGAGGTCTTTCCCTTCAAAAAACAATGTGACTGATAATTGATGTCACGTGGCTGCAGATTTTTCTAAAGTTTTTTGCAGGAAAACAAACAAATCTTTAAAGGGTCAGTTCAACAGAAAACAAAAACGCTCCCCACTTGAACAACAGTATGTAACTATGCAGCAAGTTTTGTTTTTTAAATGTTGGTTTCTGGGTTAAAAATGCATTAAAGGATTTTTTTTTATTAAACCAGAATAAACACAGTTATTCAGGAAAATTCACAGACCTCAGTGGCAGACCTCACAGGCAGAGAATTTGGTTGATTTATGGTCCCCGTCAGTAGATGTAGTCTTTCATAAATAGAAACATAAATGATAAATAAATGGTTTTGTTTCAGTAGCTGTGTGGAAAAAGACTTTGGTACAACATTTGGGGGTTGAGTTCATGTCATGATCTCCTGGTAACCACCCTGGACCCCTGTGTCATTTTTCATTGTCAACTGTTCTCCACCAGAGGAGAAACATGGCCGACACAAGCTGTGTGGTTTGTTCTCAATTAGTGTGATTTTACTGTAAATTTTGGGGCCTCTCGCCGCAGTTGTACTGGGGTTGCAGGAGAAGTCTTGGTGGTTATATACAGTACTTCTAACTCTAAGTGAAACACATAGGTTTTTTGTTATCTGGCTGAACCAACCCTTTATGATTCAGACTTTATACTGAGCTAATCATAAAGAAAATGTAAGAAAATGCTCGTCCTTCCCTCACTGATCATGTATCTTTCTCTATGTCCAATACAAACACAGGTACCTCATCTTCTACTGCCCACTGAACCTCTTCTATAAATGCGTTGCTTTCCTGCCTGTCAAACTCGTGCTGGTCGCCTTGAAGGAAGTCGTCCGCACCCGCAAGATCGCCGCTGGCGTTCACCATGCCCACCACGCCTACCACCACGGCTTCTTCATCATGGTCATTGTCGGATACGTCAAAGGTTGGTGTCTTGTGATTCCTCAGTAGCTTCATGTTCATGCAGTTACATTAAACCATGTTTCTTCAATGAAAATTTTAAATAGCCTATCGGTGACTCTGCAGTCTGTTCTTGCAACAGCCAGCTGTAAATATGAATGAGGTGCACATGTACATGTCTGCAAAGCTGGATTACAGACTATTGCTTATGTGCTGCATTGTAACTTAACCAGCATTACATGAAATGACCACACAGCCATCCTTGGTGGAAAAACTGTGCACAACTCGTACAGAGTTGAGGGATTAGGGGGATTAACAGAGACCCAGCTGCTCATTTTTGCCCTGGACCCTCCAAGCAGATTACTGGCTGTGTTTACAGTGATTAATGACAACTTACCGATAAGCAACTATTCACATGCATGTTCATATTCTCAAATCAAGGCTTTTACAGCACACCTACTATAAACCAGGTTTCCCTTGTGCTTCTTCTCTGTCCCATAAAACAGACATGGCCACAGACAATTTATATAAAGAACCACTGTGCTCTGGCCTCTTACTGTCTCTGTTGCAGTGGTGAGGCCCTGCAGGCGGCCATGCTGAGAATGGGGGAGAAAGACTGAATCCAGATAAGAGCAGTGACACGAGACACTCACTTTTTGTCCTCATTCTTTTTCCACTGTCTATTTTTATCTTCTCAGGGTCTGGAGTGGCTCTCATTTCCAATTTTGAGCAGCTGCTGCGCGGCGTGTGGAGGCCCGAGACCAACGAGATCCTCAACATGTCATTGTGAGTCTGTGTCTCCTACTGGTGGGGAAAATCATCACCACCACTTCATCCGGTCTGTCACCAACCCCCAGAGACAAAAGTAGACCTTTGAAGTAACTGTGATCATAGCTGGACCCCAAATGAAGGAAATCTGTTTGAAACACAGCAAGTTTGAAGGAAATATGCCACTTAAAAGCTTGACACTGGCGCCCCCCAGTGGACTGTAATGCCACAGAAGGATTTAAAACATTAGGTTTATGCATAAAAATAAGAATAAAAGCAACAAAAAACTTCTTCCACAATCTTCCACTCAGGGCCTTGAACAAGATTTTGTTTGTGGCCCCCAAAACACTCCATGCGCAAACCCCAAATCACACACATTGCTTACAGCTGACTGAACAGACACACACACACATACGTATGGTTGTGCCCCAAGCAACCACAGATAGAGTGTTTTTGCCAGCAGCCTGCCTCCAGTCCATCTCTGACCTCAGCCCTGGTAAACAACAACACAACAGACGGATGTTTTTACTGACACTGTTTGTCTCTCGTCTCTGCAGCCCAACCAAAGCCAGCCTGTATGGAGCAATCCTCTTCACCATGCAGGAGGCTCACTGGCTCCCAGTGTCCAAGGGCACCCTCATCCTCCTCTTCACCCTCTTCATGGCCACGAGCAAGGTGCTCCTTCATTATGTGTAGCTGACAGAGCTCATTTATTGTGATGATATACTGTGATGTGCTGCATAAGAGCACGATGTTTTCTCCTTCATGAGAGGAATATATAACAACTACTATGGAAGGATTTAAACAATTGGGGGGGGGGGGCATTTCATGAGTTCATTCATGGGCACTAGTGTTTTGCTTTGTTTTATGACACAATAGCACTTGCACAGCAAATATATTCAACACATTTGCTAGGCCTCAAGTATATAGACCTTTGGTGACAACCACTGAAGGTAAACAGATGTTATTGTTGACAGAGAAAGCGAGTTATATTTGCACATACATTTAAAGGATAAAGTGATTCAGAGTGCAATGTCTGAGACAAGATATACAAGAAACACAAGACAATATAAAATAAAATTGAACATCAGGGAAAAAAGCCTGTTACAGACCAAATTGAATTTAATAAAAGGCAAATAACAAACAAAAAAACTAACTTATTCAGAAGATGCAAAGATATCTTCATTTTTGTCCTTTGGATGAGACGAGCTCCTACAGTTCCCATGAGTTAACTCATTAGTATCAGTGTCACTCCCTCTCTTCATCTTTCAAACATCAGACATAGTCACAGTTGTTTCATCAGACTTAACAAAGCTCCTCCAGCACCAAAGACAATGTCATACAGTTGTTTTTCACAGCTGTCGACGTCATGATGAGTCAACCAGTTCTGATGTTCTGAAATAGATGAAGATGCTTCTTTAAATATCCTAAAATGAGTCTAATCTGATTGTCCCGCTTGTCTTTCTTCAGGTAGTGATGACCGCCCGACACTCTCACGGCTCCCCCTTCGCCCTCATTGAGTCCTGGATTTGCCATCTGCTGTTCGGCTCCCCACTGGGTAGCCCTGAGGAAGACCACCACCATGCTCCAGCCGCCGTTCCGTCCTCACCTCTCAAAACCAAGGAGGAGCTGAGCGACGGCGCTCGCAAGAGGAAAGCCAAGAAAGCTGAGTAAGACGTGGCGCTGCACTGATGAAGCTGCATCCGACTCGCCCTCATGGCCTCCACATGATGGGACTTCCCATTCCTTTTCTAGGGAAAGGGGCAGTTTGATGTTTTACCAAATGAGACCCTTTCTGTTAGAGCCAAATGGTGCTTCCTGCATTTTACACAGCATGAGGACTCTGTAAATACCACAGCAAATGTTTCACACTGCAACCCGACCTGGACATTTTAAACATATTTATTTATGTGTTTGTGAACATCTGTGCCCAACACTGTGTGGTGATCCACATCTGTAGGAGCTGCGTGGTCGTTCTAGGACGACGTTCATCCCTACATCAGTAGTTGCGTTACCAGGTGTCAGTGGCTTTCTTTTAATCCAATCCACCTATAACTGTATTTTATCTAAAAAAAAAAAAAAAATAGAAATTACAAATTAATCTGACTCTCAATCAGAAATTCAAATGTGAAGCATATAAAGCATAAGCATTTCTGCTTTTTACACTGAGGTGGATACAAATTAATGTCTTTGAATAAAATCAAGAGAGACATTGAGTCCTGCTCGTTTTTGGTTTTTCTTTCTTAAGTTCTTATTGACGTTCATTTTTATCCATTGGTTGTGAATGTTCAGTTTGTTTCTGAATTGAATTTGTGTTTTTCCCTAAGCTGCAGTGTGTTAAACTCTTGAGAACCAGCGTTCTGGACCAGGGTTAAAATTCAGTATTAGGTATCATAATCTCAGTGTATCACGAAACAGCTTGACACAAATATTCACATTTTTCAAAAAAAAAGAAAAAAAAAATCACAAAATGTCTAAGATTTAGGACACACACACCGGACAGGAGTCAGGTGTCAGGAAGACGTCTTCATAAACTCTCTATTATGTAACTCGGAGGCCGTTGGGAGGTGACAGGAAGGGTCTGAGGTCGGCCTGGGGTCACGTCCTGAGAAACTCAGAGGCCCCCTGCCGTGTCGACAAACTCTTGTAGTACAGGCAATAAAGCATCACTGATGAACTTTACAGGAGGTTGTTGCTCTCGACCTTTGACCTTTAACATTCCTCACAGCAGCAGAGGATCTGTTCGCTGCATTTTCAGGTCACATTTGTAGCACTGAGCTCAGATACACACCTCTTAGGCTGAAATGGCCCAGATGACTCTGGAAGTTGGGTATAAGTATATATTTTTTAACATGGGTTTAAGTGTTGATCATTTTCTTGAATAATCCATTAAAATGATATAATGGCCTTCAATTTAAGTTAAGTTGTCACATTTGAGCTGCTTAAAAGGCTGGAAAAACAGGAAAACAAACAATCGACAGTCCCTTCCATCCTTTGATAAAACGCATTATCGAACCAGTCACCAATTTGATTTAATCACTTCCATTCCCTGCTGATTACAGGTTAAAGATGAGAAAGAAGATGTTATGTAATTTCTTCCATTCCACACAAAGGGTCCAATTCTCCAGCCTGACGACAGAAATGAGATGTTATGTTTGTTTTTCCACCACAGTGAGACTTCCCCACTCCTTTGGGCAAGGCAGTGAGCAAGCGAGGGCGTAGGAGTGGAGGTGGTGAGAGCTTGTCAAAAGGGATCTAGTCCAAAAACCCTGAAACTTTCACTGTGAGGAATGCGACCAACATCTGTCGATCCCATTACTGAAACATACAAACACACACACAGACACACACAGCGTGCTGTTGTTGTTTATTTTGAAAACAACAACAAAAAGAAATCCAAATTTTAAAGGCAATTTCCTTATGTCTTCACCTTCATCAGCGTCTACCCACCAAAGTGGAGACCTGCTGTTTTTCCTGAGCCCCACAGGAATCAAACTCATACCCACACATTTTCCAAACAGTCCTGTAACAACATGAGCTGCACAGTCAGTCACATAATCAACCCTCATTCACTCGAGTCTTTTGATATTTTTACTTCCAAAGTTCACTGAACCAACAATCCCTGTGGCATCCAAGCAGACGTCCAACGCACTAAGCTCGGTCAGAGATACTTGAAATAAATGTTTCATCCGAGTGTTGGCCTTCAAAATTCACCAACGGTCTGAACCCACAAAGTCAAAACTTCAGAGAAGCCATCTGAGCCATTTGGTCTGACACTTAAGTGAGGGTTAGAGTCTGTGCTTCGGGTGATGAGATTTAAAATTCATGGAGCCTCATAAAGTCGAGCCTCAGATGCTCATATCCTGAAGTATTTAGTAAAATGCTTCTTCTTAGAGCCAATGTCTAGGTGAAGAAATAAAGCTCAAGTGTCTCGGTTCAGATATCATTTGATCATTTGTCCGATCAAAGAGCTCATAAAGAGTCTTAAAACACAGCTCGTAAACTTGATCTTTGAGAGATCCAGTGAATTTTGAACTCAAAAACCTGAACATCCAAACAATGAAGGAACACATATGGAATGATATAGTAAACAGAAAAGTGTTAAGCAAAGCAGAATGTGCTTTATATATTAGGGTAGCCATCTTTTGCTTTGATGACAACTTTTTGCACACTTTTGATTCTGTCATCAGCTTCATGAGGTCGTCACCTGGAGCGGTTTTCCAACAGTCTTGAAGGAGTTCTCAGAGGTGCTGAGCACGTGTTGGCTGCTTTGCCTTCACGCTGTGGTCCAACTTATCCCAAATCTTGTCAGTTGGGTTTAGGTCAGGTGACAGATAACACTTTCGTTTAATTAATGTTTTGGTGTTTACAACAGAACTCCATAGGTGTTCCTTCGTGGTTTTGATGTCTTCAGTAGTAGAAAGTAGTACAAATAAAGAAAAACCTTTAAATGAGTAGGTGTGTCCAAACTTTTGTGGAAGACCCAGTGTGAAGGGAAATTAGATGGACATTGGGTTTGCTCACAACCAGTGCAGTGTATGACTTGATTCATGTCCAGTGCCAGCTTATCTAAAATACACCAACAAACCAGTGAACCAATGAAAAACCAGTTTGGATTGGTACAGTGAACACCCACCTGTCTGTAAATTAACTGAATGGCTTATTGTTCCCTACAATCAGGCTTTTTTGGCATGACCTGAGTGAAAACCACACAGACTGATACACACCTATTAAACGTGGGGGTGTCTCATGTTGTGCAGTCAAACCACTTTCCTCGTTTTCCAGAGAAGTCATTTGTAGGGTTGGGGATGTAAGCCAGGGGAGTGGGTGTGTTTGTGTGGAGGGGAGGTTGGAGTGGTTGGTATAAAACCAAAGCAGGGGAGGAAAGACTAAAACTGTGCTGGGACCAGGTTTGCATGAGGTCGACTGATACTGAAGGAGAGAGAAGAGAGAAGAGAGAGAATAAGTGCTGTACCTGAGGAGCTGCAAAGATTAAACCATGCTGTGGTCCCTGGTGTTGACCTGTGTCCTGTGCATGGGAGGACATGTCACAGAAGGACAGAGAGGTAAGACAAACTCTTTACAAATTGTGTTTGCTAAGTCAACGTAAAATAGCATCAAAATTACAGATAGATTTGACCAGTTCACACAAAAATCTGGGCACATTGTTCAAATTAATCAAAATTATGTCACATTTTTGTTCACAAAAAAGATATTACTATTTTATCATTTAAATAGCGACTTCATTATGGAACCAAGTATTTGACTTACTGAGGTAAAAAGACTGAGAGGACTCTGGAGTTGGAGCGTTCCCCGCAAAGCTTCGAGCACATAAATTTATTTACCCACAATGAGGAAAAACAATCACTGTGAACTTTCTGTTGCGAAGTGGGGAGGGGGGCTCCCACCAACCTTTCTATTAATGGTGGGAGAGATTTATTTCCAGTATCTTTTTCTCTCTGCTGTGGAATTCATTCAGTAAACAGAGTTGCTGTTAATGAGAAGAACACATTTCCTGTGCTTCACACTGGGGAGGCTCCTGCCCTTGTGCAGCTCCTCTGGGAGACGAGGTGGTGTCTGGGGGTGACTGAAGGGGGGATGTTTGGGGTCTTTGGGTCAATTAGTACAAGCAGTATGGCCCATCAGGACCTGACTACACCTGAACACACAACGCACAATCTGGTTGGAGGTTTATGAATCTGGCATCCACATGGCCTCTGAACTGTGAATATCTGCAGCTCCGTTGCCTTTTCATGGAATTAAAGAGAAATTTCAAAGTGGGTTTAATAAATACTTTTATAAGTCACGATGTATAATGAAAACATAATCTGTTTTTAATAGGACGGTTCTTTCATTTAACAAACAACAAAGGCACTTTAGCTTTAAATAACTACACACTATTAAGCTTTAGTGAAACATTTTCACTCTAAATTTCGCTCTACAGAGATGCTAGAATAAAACAGCAGTAAACACACAGCAGACATGAACAAAATTTCCCTTAGTTTTCTAATTTTCTATAATTTTGATTGTTTTACTTTTGTGATAAAACTTTATTTGACATGTTAAAACACAGTGTAACAAGATCACAGTACGAGTATTTTTTCGATCTGTGAAATGATATGAATTATGTTATGAATGAATGAATGCATGAATTCACAAATGAATTTCTGATACTACATGAGCACATGACCGAAAATAAACTACACAAAACTAATTACTTGCACAGGGTTTGTGTTGCTCTTAAGTTTCACGGTCTCTTCAGCCTCTCTCTGCTCTGTGGGAAGGTTATTATCACAGAGTTGACAGATGGTTTAAGTTTCATAATCTTCATTGAAAATCCAGATCATTCTCAGACGCTGGACTCTGACTGTGACACACTGTAAAAACACAAGGATGTCCACATAGTTTGGTTTCTGTAAGGATGCTCGCAGCATGAAGAACTTACATAACTTAAGAGAAAATCTCGAGTCACTCCATATCTGGGAAATCAGTTCTGCTGCGATCAGAAACATCTCTCACTCCAGTGAATGTGTGGGCTGTGGATATACAGGAGGTCTGTGGTGGCTGAGGAACGCCAGATAGATGTTAGATAGTCGTCACATCAGTGCATCATATTGTACAGAAGGACAGAAGGTGTGTTGTAATGTAAGTGTCGAGACAACAACCTCAGCATCCATAGAAAAAACCTGATGAGGTGCAAAGACCTTGAAAGAGGCATCGGAACAAAGTTTTACATCTGTTTGTTTTGGCATTAGATCAAATCTTGTTAATGTGTTTACTCACAGGAGTGCTTCTGTCTACTGTGCAAACAGCCCCGTGCTTAACTATTTGGACAGTTATACATTTTTCTGCTCTTGTGAACTGCAGCCTGGCCTTTTTGTTTTTAAGGATCCTCATCTAAATGACACCACTCAGCCAACTCACGTGTGAGCTCTTCTGTGCATGAACTCGTTGAAACAACTCACATCCAACCAAGAAACATTTGGCAGCCAAGAGTCCAGTCCCTTTTGACTTGTTTGCTTGGGCACTTTGTAAAAAGAGTCAAATCTCACACAGTCATTTCTGTAAACTAACTGACATTAAAGCCAAGAATCATCAGTTTGATGTAGTATCGATCATTTGATTTCATAATAAAGTGCCTGAACAACAAAAATGTGTAACTTTCCAAAGACTTCTTCTATCATAACGCATCCATTTTGTTTTTGTCCTGTTTGTGATGACGTTGGATATTGTCATATATGTCAGTTTTTGTAGCACATGTGTAGCCTGGTTCACTTCGAGGGTGAATTGGCTGCGTTTCAATATGAAAAGGTCTGTAATGTGCAATACAATGCTGATTTTTTTTTTTTTAAATGCAGATGGAGAAATTATCAGTCAGATAAAAATGACTAACCTCGCGCTGGCTGAGATCAAAGAGCTTCTGAAACAACAGGTACAAATCACCTTCACTCACACACCTGGTGCACAGCTCGTCATCTTCATCATTACACTCAGCTGTGCTCAAGTCTTTGCACCAGCAGGCCTGCCTTTGAGTGTGTGTGTGTGTGTGTGTGTGTGTGAAACGTCAGCACTTATCAGCTGCCCCAAAAAAGCCAAAAAAAGTCAAATTAATCAAATGTATTTTATAAAGTCATCACAAGTGACTCCAAAAAACTTAAAAAATGTCATATGATGAAATGAGCAATTTGTAGCTCCCTTTTCTGTTGCTACATAGCTATGATTAGCATTAGCAGTTTATCTACTTTAACTTGGTATAGGAAAGTAATACGATGGTCTAAGTGTATGTGGCTAGCTGGTTAGCCTGCTAACTAAAGTAGAAGAAGAGATGTGACAGAAATAAAGGCACAGTTCTTCTAAACTAAAAGAAATTGTTTATGCTCACACTGGCTCTGACATGCAATAACCTCTTTATAATGTGTTTCCAAAACTTTACAAATTGTTGGCAGATAATCAGCCTCAGTTTGCTTCTGTAGCTGTCATCAGTCTGAGTGTTCTAGAATCATGGATTGATTAAATTGATTGATTGTATTTTCCAGATAAAAGAGATAGTGTTTCTGAAGAACACTGTCATGGAGTGTGAGGCCTGTGGTGAGTTGACCTGCCAGAAACACTCGAAATAAAAAATACACTGCTATTTATCTCTGAAAAGACACAATTTACATGTTGAAATTGCTAATAATAACAAAAGCTAACATCCACAGCTTTTGATGCTTTTTAACCCTGAACTGGATGAAATGTTTCATGCATGGCAACATGCAAGAATGTTAGCAGCATAGGATGCAATATTGATTTTGTGTGTTGATTGAAAGTATGGTATAAAGGTGACTTGCCACAGAATCTGTTAGAATAACTTAGACAACAATCAGAACCAAGATAAGACTGTATTCAACAACTCCTCAATGCACTGACACTGGCGTCATTGGTGTCCTCTCTCCTCAGGGATGGGGGGCATGCAGCCTCGTCCCTCCTGTGTGCCTAACCCGTGCCACCCGGGAGTGAAGTGCATGGAGACACCTGAGGGTGTAAAGTGTGGACCCTGTCCAGAGGGTATGGAGGGAAATGGTACCCACTGCACTGACGTGGACGAGGTACGCAGCAAAATGATGAGAAGGCCACATTAGTTTGGTGTCACTCTGCAGGGGCCGTTCAAACAAAAATGCATTAGTTTCGTGATTGATACACTTCAAAACAATTGATCATCATCTGTGTTAACTGGTGTATCAGAGCCAGGAATTGATCTCTGTGTTTCTGTGTCTCTTTTGATGGCAGTGTTCAGTGATGCCCTGTCACATGGGAGTGCGCTGCATCAACACCTCCCCTGGTTTCCGCTGTGGTTCCTGTCCTGCAGGATACACTGGGCCCCAGGTTCAGGGCGTTGGCCTTGCCTACGCCATCGCCAACAAACAGGTCAGCAACGATGAACACACACATGCAAACACACCCAAACACTGTGCAGCTCCTCCAAACCACAGGGTTTACTCACCACAACGCAAGAGGAAAACAAAAAGACAAAGGTTAAAAAATGATGGACATGGACATCATTTCTTGAGCATGTGAAGACACACAATAAAATCACTCTAATGGCTGTGAAGACACACAGAAGGCTTTTATAACAGAGGTCTGTGAGCGACATCATCATGTCAATCAATCAGCGCCTATGAGCAGGTTAGCCTTTACCTCTTGTCATCTGTCCCTCCTTGCTGTTTGAAAGGAAGACGCAGACTGATTTCTTCACCTGCAGTAATTTTTACACAACCGATTTAATTATTAATTAAGAGAAAATATGTGGAAAAAATAAAGATGCTGAATTAAAAAAAAACGATGTGTTATTATCCGACTGGTGATTCTGGAAGAAAACATCCAGGCGACATTTTCCCTCTCTACCTCTGCATATTTGTCTTGTCTCTTTCACCAGCTCCTTTTCTCATCCATCAGCAGCACCTCCTCTCTCTCTCTCCACTGTACATACAGCATGTCAAACACAGAGCGCTGGACTGTTTCAGCACCACTTCATCCTGACATTGGAGACTACCTTTACTTCCCTGCACTTCATTTTTTTCTTTTTTTTCTTTTGCTGATTTTGACATAGAGGCCCATTAAAGTCACTGGACATTTCTTTCTGTCTGTTTGTCCCATCAAGGTGTGCAAGGACATCAATGAGTGTGAGGGCCCCAACAACGGAGGCTGTGTGGAGCACTCAGTCTGTATGAACACACCTGTGAGTATAAACTCTGGAAACCTGTCAAGCTTGAAGGAAACCAGCTGGTAAAATGGTGTTCTATAACCTTTTATAGAAGAAAAGTTTGGCATTGACATTTTGGCCATGTCTTCACAACCTGATGCTTGGCCAGCATCAGTTCAGTCACAAGACAGAGTCCAGTCAGAGGCCAGGAATGTGGATGTCAGAAGCACGAGTTTCATACCTCTGTGTATCATCAGGGCTCATTCAGGTGTGGTCCCTGTAAGCTGGGCTACATTGGAGATCAGCGACGTGGCTGCAAGCCTGAGAGAGCCTGTGGAAACGGTCAACCCAACCCCTGCCACGCCAGTGCTGAGTGCATCGTACATCGAGAGGGGGCCATTGAGTGTCAGGTGAGCAAATCAAACCTTTAGACTTCTTTTCCTGTCCTGTTAATTGTTCTACAGTAGATGAAACAGTCAAGTAGTGCTTTAAATAGCTGAGTTTGTACAAGTCTGAAAATCGTACCATGAAGCTGTTTAAACATTTTTGACCCAACTCTTTGAAATATAAAACTACCTGCACTTGTGCCAAATATTGTGCAATCACAGGCCTGTTGGAAGACTTAGTGCAGTGAACAACAGGGCCAAAGAAAACAATCTGTGCAGTCCATAAAACACTTTCCATCTGCACAGTGTGGAGTTGGATGGGCTGGCAACGGCTACCTCTGTGGTCCCGACATTGACATTGATGGTTTCCCTGATGAGAAACTGGACTGCCCTGAGAGGAACTGCAACAAGGTGAGCCTCTTCAACAACAGTGCGAATGATAAACACGTAGTCATCTGCAAAGAATAAGACATGCTCAGGTTCTATGTGGTTTTGGTAAACTGTATGTGTATATGAAATTAATGTTTGTTGATACTCTGTCTGATAAACTGAAAATTCCTTACTGAAGGCCAGTGTTTGGGGCTTGAATTACTACAGAAACAATATAAAGACACTGAAATTCTAGACAATAATTAACTTATTTAACTCCAGCAGCTTGAAACACTTTCTTCGTAGGAGGAGAAACTGATCCATAACACTGTGTATTAAACACCACATATTTATATTTTTTCAAATCATACCTTTTTTGTTTTCCTGTCTCGTTTTAACATTGAGCACATTTCCTTCCAGGATAATTGTCTCACTGTTCCCAACTCTGGTCAAGAGGATGCAGACAAAGATGGAATTGGCGATGCCTGTGACGATGATGCAGATGGGGACGGGATCCCCAATATGCAGGTTCATGCATAGAAGAGTGATTGAAATCAGTCATTTCAAGTCATTAAAAGAGAACTACATTTAAGAATGGCTTGTGTCCATACCATATATGTTTGTTAAGTCACTCCACTCACTGAGACTAAAACAGCTTCTTTACAGGACAACTGTGTTCTGGTGCCCAACGTGGACCAGAGGAACATTGATGAGGATGACTTTGGTGATGCCTGCGACAACTGCCGTGCTGTGAAAAACAATGACCAAAAAGACACAGATGTTGATGAATTTGGTGACGAGTGTGATGAAGATATTGATGGGGATGGTTAGTATGCCATGTGGGTCATTTATGTTTGCATGCATATGTATTATTCCCATTCCTTTTAAGCATTAACATTTTGAGAGCATTACCTCAAAATGGACTAAAAGTGATAAAGTCAGAGTATAAATTTTGATGTTTCATAGTGACATTTGCAAGAGGCATGTAATTTAAGGTTTGATTGTATCATTGATGAATAAAGCTACACAACATCAAGGTTGGACATTTCACATATGCACTTGAATCTCAGGAATCCCCAATAACCTGGACAACTGCAAAAGGGTTCCCAACACCGACCAGAAAGATCGAGATGGTGACAAAGTGGGAGATGCCTGTGACAGCTGTCCTTATGTTCCCAACCCTGACCAGGTCAGAACATTATCTTACATGCTCACATTCATTAATATGTGGTTGTATGCTACATCAAAGTTATTTATACTACATAATGAAACTCGACATGATCTAGGTTTGTAAAAGTCATTCAAACTCAGATTGTCCTCTCTCCATCAGCACAGAACTGTAACTGGGAGACCAAAACTCTCACAGTGTTGCTCTATGACATCAAATATTCATGATACATTAATGTGGCCAGATTTGAATGACAGTTAACTGTTGGCTTGAGTAAACAACTATTATCAGAAGATAAACACAGAAGACAAGACAAGATCAATCTCCACTTTCACAAATCTGAAGTTAACACATTTTCTGGTTTGATCACCTTGCTGCTTCTTGCTCCGTTTTGTCAAAGGTCACTCAGACCTTGTTCAGTTTGATCTTAACAGTAACTCAAATTAACTATCTCTGTCAGATGGATGTGGATAACGACCTGATTGGAGACCCCTGTGACACCAATAAGGACAGGTACTTGGCTACCTAGTCAGTCCAATCACAAATAAAATCAACATATGCATATGCTAATAAAATCACTCTCCTCTATCCAGTGACGGTGATGGTCACCAAGACTCTCGGGACAACTGCCCAGCGGTCATCAACAGCTCTCAGCTTGATACTGACAAAGATGGCAAGGGAGATGAGTGTGATGATGACGATGACAATGACGGCATCCCGGACCTGCTGCCACCTGGTCCTGATAACTGCCGTCTTATCCCCAACCCACTGCAGGAAGACTCAGATGGTGGGCAACACATTTTCATTTTCTAAGAGAACAAATAAAGAAAAAGTCTCCTCCTCAATTCATTCAAGGACTTTTCTGTTTACTCATCTCTCCAGGCGATGGCGTCGGTAATGTGTGTGAGACGGATTTTGACAATGACACAATCGTCGACACCATCGATGTTTGTCCAGAAAATGCTGAAGTCACCCTCACTGACTTCAGGGAGTACCAGACTGTCGTTTTAGATCCAGAGGGAGATGCACAGATTGACCCCAACTGGGTGGTGCTGAACCAGGTTCAGTCACTCTTCAGTATTTGTTGAGTCTGAAAACACTTCTTGTTCACTTCTTAACTTCTTGATGTAACACTCTTAAATCCATGGTTTTCTTTTGTTCGTACAGGGAAGGGAGATTGTCCAGACAATGAACAGTGATCCTGGCTTGGCTGTGGGTAAGTGCATCATCTCTGTTATTTATAGGAATAGTTTGACGTCTTGAGAATGAAGCCCAACAGCCTTCTCGCCAAGAAGCAGATACCAGGTGACTATGAAGCTACCACCAGCAGTCGGTAGCTTTAACCTTTAACAAATTCTACTTTAGCTGATCCATGAAGATACCCAGTCATACTCATGTGCGACATTTTCTCCCACAGGTTACACTGCTTTCAGCGGCGTAGATTTTGAAGGGACGTTTCATGTAAACACAGTGACGGATGACGACTACGCAGGATTTATCTTTGGCTACCAGGACAGCTCCAGTTTCTACGTGGTGATGTGGAAGCAGGTGGAGCAGATCTACTGGCAGGCAAACCCATTCAGAGCTGTGGCAGAACCTGGCATCCAACTGAAGGTAGCTTGCTGCTCCACCTACAACAAAATAAATATTGACATAAAGGACACATTCACAGAGGGCCAAGAGATCAGTTGATCCAGAAACTTAGACTTTGTCATTCTTTGGTTTTGAAAAGGCCGTGAAGTCAAACACAGGTCCAGGTGAGAACCTGAGGAACGCCCTGTGGCACACCGGTGACACCAGTGACCAGGTGAAGCTCCTGTGGAAAGATGCTCGTAATGTTGGCTGGAAGGACAAGACTTCGTACCGCTGGTTCCTCCAACACCGGCCTGCTGACGGCTACATCAGGTACATTAGACTTTAAATCATATCCTTGACACAGTTAGCTGAGCTTAGCACAAAGACTGGTAGGTGGGACAACCTACTTGTTACTACCAAAAGAGGGAGAAAAAGATGGTCTTGCATACGTACATATCTGTGTGATGTTTTTACCTGCTCTTTGTTGGCGCGCAGAGTTCGTTTCTACGAGGGTCCTCAGATGGTGGCGGACACAGGTGTTATCATCGATGCCACAATGAGAGGAGGCCGACTAGGAGTCTTCTGCTTCTCACAGGAGAACATCATCTGGGCCAATCTGCGTTATCGCTGCAATGGTGCGTGTGACATCATGTCAATGGTTTTGCATCTCAATAACCCTATTACCAGTTTCTTTTAAGTTCTGAATTAATCATAAATGAGCATTTATCTGATTTTCAACCTTTCATTAACCCCGATTAAGAGCCATAAGCTTCAGTTATTCTAAACGGCCAAATATAGATGTTGGTCCTGTTTTAGAAGAAACTTGTGTCAACTTGTTTTATACCTCCTGGAAAAAGCCAAATATAAATAGACTGTGTAAATGCTGTGTTGTGCTCTTACATGCTGCATGAACACCACACGTTTTCCTGCTCCTTGTTGAGTGCCTCTCCTCTGGCTGCTCAAACTGTGAACTAAACTGTGATTCCACTTCATGCTGCGTCTTGTTTCAGACACTCTTCCTGAGGACTTTGACACCTACAGAGCTCAGCAGGTTCAGCTGGTGTCCTGATGAGACGGGGAAATGAGTCCAGGGAATTCTGGGAACGCTTTCCAGTGCACGACTGTGTATCAGAAAGAACATCATGGTCATGCAAACGAGTAATGTAAAGTCCAGGAAACGTCTCTGAAATCAAGATGACGACAGATCAACTGAGAGGAGGAAAGATGTACAAACTCCAGAGGAAGCTGGTGATATAAAATGAACAGATAAACAGTTTTCTAAAGAAATTCCTGTTGAAACAAAACATCATCAACCATATTATTTTTATAACTTTCAATGTATACTTTCCAAAGGAAGAGCTATTGCAAAGATTAAACTGTCATTATTGAATAAATGTGGATTTTGGTAAATTATGTGTCGTATCTGGATGAATATTAAGTCTAGCTTCAATCTGGGAATGTTCAAAAATATAGATTATACTCTCTGATCAATCAGAATATCGGCATTGAAGCAGTCGTGAAATAAATGTTTTCAAAGGTGACTATCTAGAAACACATTCTATAAGGTTTCATGTGTTATTAAACATTAATGAATTCCTATCCAATATTGGCTCCGCAAACAAGGTAAAACATGTGACTTTAAGTAACAGACATGACTGTTTTTTTAAACTCAACAGCTTTTAGTGGAAATCAACATTCTGAACATTTCACAAGCATGCACATATCCAAAATAATCTTTTAAATTTTGCATTTTTGAAATACAGATTACAAAATAGAAACGATAGCAAAGACAATATACAACAGGATCGAAACATCATGCATGTCCACAGCAACACGCTGCGATGTTGTAAAATGACACCGGACAGTTTGTTTTTGGGATTTTTTCTTTTTAAAGCAGCAATATTCTGCAAATCAAGACTATGTGCAGAGAAAAATCTTCCACGTTCAATTTAATTGAAATTTTTCTTTCATCTTATAAACAAATGGTCACATAAGGAGATTCACATGGCAACAAATAAATAACTACAGATCAGTTACTACGACTTACAGGACAACAGTGATATAATGCTATTCTCACTATAAGCTTCACATGGAACTTAAACTGTGTTTTTTTTTCCCAGAGCCTTTAAGTCAGTGTAGAAAACCCTGTGTTATTAAAGGGACATTTCAGACCTAAAACACTCTGGGAACAAGCAGTAGAGACCGAGCGGCAGCTCTTTACTTTTGATCTGGGACTGAGGAGAAACCTTAAAACACAGGAGCCTGTTTGAGCTTCACTCATCTGCTTTTTCAGTTTGGGCCCAGATTTAGCATCACTGCTTTTTTTAAACACAGCATTAAAATGGAGCTGTGCTACCAAGTAATGCAAGTAAGGGGAGTCTTAAACTAAAAGAAGCAGATGAGCCGAAAGCAAGCAGTTCATGGGGCGTATTAAAATAAACTGAGGTCATCCTCCCTTGGAAAACGAACCTCCAATTTTTGTTCACTGGCCTGAGAAGTTTGTTTCCAATATTTTAGTGTTTAGCTTCAGACTCGCTTCAAATCAATCAAAGCACAGACTCGAAATGCAAATTCATGCTCTCCATGTGAGAGGTAACCAAGACCGAGCTTCAGCTCAGATGATCATAGGTTACATTTCTTTCTCCATTAACTGCCTTTGTTTTACATTTTTCTAACTTTAATCAAAGTTGCATTAAGGTCTAAATGTAATTCTAACCTTCCAGCATCACAGTCACTGCTGACTTTGTGTGAGAAGTGGAAACGGCCCCCATGTTAACACCCTTCTCACATACGTCATTGCTCTATGTCTTCATATCTCACGTCTAGAATCTCTCCCTCCAGCACACCACACCAGATGTTTTTGGCAGCTAGGAACATCAGGTAGAGTGTGGTGTCCTGGAGAAGAGCTGTGCTACATTTTATAAATTTGATGGGATCACCTTCATTTGCAAAACATGTCACCTGCATTTTAGAGTTTGGGTCATTTTCAGGAAGTGAGATTGTGTTGCAGCAACATACAGTGCAGCTCTTACAGTAGGATGTGTGGCCAAGACGTCAAGACACAAACTACAACTAACGGCTGCACCAAGGCCAAACTAGTGTCGTTGTGTGAACTATGACCAGCTCAGACTCTGTGTGGTTTTCGTATGGGGGGGGGTGGGGGCAACAGAGATATACATTCGGAGCGCCGTTCTTTCCCAACACAAGAGCGCAAGCTGCACTGAAGTAAGCCCTTTCTAGTTTTGCATCTCCTAAAATCTTCACAGATAAAAAAAAAATAAAAACAAACAAACAAAAACAAGACAAGGCAAAATATAGTTTACAAAGGAAAATAGAGAAATCATCTTTTCTTTGACATGAAAATATCTCCGGAGTATATATCTGGTGTGAAACAGTCAGCATTCACATTGGGCAGAACAGTCCTTGCTCAAAAGCCAGGAGGTCACAAATAAAGTGCCAAGCAACTATTGGACTAAACATTGCACAAAAACATTTTTAAAAAAATCATGTAAAATAAAAACAGAATACACTGTACCCAGTCCAGAGGCTGACATGATTGGCAACGACAACATAAAACAATCATATCTGATGTCTTAAAACACACTCCACTTCAGCATGGCTAGTCCTGTACATAACATGGGGGTAAGCATCTGCTCAACGTGTCTATACCACGCCAGAAGCTCCACACGTTCAAATGAACAGCGCTGCCCCTTTGACCAATCTGCAAACTGCAGTCAGAGCGTCCTTTGTCATTTTCTCTTGAGAAAGCCCGAAAAGGTCAAAAGGCGGCCTGGTCGACATGTAATGAGAATCGCCTGTTTTCACCGACTCGTATGCAGTGAGATGCTACAGTAGGAAGAGAGAGAGAAAGAGTGGAACAAGCAACAGTCTGTTTTTCTTTTGTTTTGTTTTTTTGAAGAGAGGGGAAGAGATTGACTGAAGAGCAGGGAGGGGGGAAGTGTATCGGGACCAAGAGACTCCCAATGTCAGGTCATTAATTTGGCAACAGGCTCAAACTATAGGACACTGCCACAGAAAATACATTCTTTTATCATTCATGAAGGAGCATTACACAGAGACGGAGATGATAGAGTCACTTAACAGGAGTTAACTGTTGCACAGGAGAAACCCATACATGCATCCCTTTAGACTTGGTGATAGCTTTATGTTACACAGAGCTATAGGAGGCCTTTTCTCATTTTCCAGGTTTGGACTGTCAGTTGTAGTCATGCATTTTGTTTCAGCTATAGTGTATGTACAAGGTCAGAGTGGATGACTGATATTCAGCAGGGTGACAGGAAAAAAATGACAGGAAAGCTCAAATCACTGGCAATAAAGGTAACACAACATAACATTTGTCTTTTTCTTTACAGAATAAAAACCTTTGGAAACATGGCGAGAATTAATTTCATACATTTGTTTCAGTGACTCTGAGGAAAAAAAATCCAACAAAATTAGCTCCTGGTAAAGTGTTGTGCATTTCTGGGCCTTTTTTGTTTGTTTGTTTTAGTGGTTTATTTTGCCTTCTCCTATGAGAACGCAGTCCACAACAAATATTTTACTGGACTAAAATGTTCCACTGATCTAAAACATGAGGAGTAGATCAAGTTTGGCATCAGTTCCTTTAGGTTTAAAGAGAAAGTGTTTTCTTTGCGGAACAGCAGTTTTGCACCAAAGTTCAACAGTCACACAGGAAGAAATTCAGACAAGAGGCAGAGAGGAAGTATATGTTCAGGTGGACGGGAACAGCAACAAATGTAGAGACAAACAGTGGGTTCTTTAGACAAAGAAAAGGCAGGTGAGTGATATAGAAAAAAGAAAAAGTAAATAAAAAAAGAAAGAGACACTTTCAAAGTGAAGCTGGATTTATGCTTCTCTGGCACAGAAATTCATTCATAGTTCAGCATACGATTTCACTCGTTGATTGTCATAGCACCACTGCAAAACTCCACGTCCTGCATTCATTAGCACTGTACACACTGTCCAACTAACCAATCCCATTGTTTCTTGTTTCTTTTCTACTAGAGGACAACAAAGGAGACAGAGATTAATCTCAAAAATTCATTGTTTTAAGTCGTCATTTCTTCTTTTTGTTTTAATTTGACACTCTACAGAGCCACTGAAATCTTTATAGATAATAATTCAGATTACTAATGACCATCTCTCAGGCTCCAAATTACTGTCCAACACCGACAGAGAGAAAGTTAAAAATAACAAATATAAATTCATGGAGCCATTTCAAAGAGATTACTGAACCAATTATCACATTTTTTTTTATGTGGAGCTCCAGTGTGTAGGTCTCCATTACCACACCATCTCTGAAGCATAAATCCAGCCCAACTCCTGGAATGTATTAAACCGTTTAAAAAAAAACAAAATAAAAAAGTAAAAATCAAGAAGTGGATTTTTCCTTTGAGGGGTGTTTTCTTTTTGTCTCACTTGCATAGGAATCACAGATCTGTTGAAGGCAAACACAAACTTTGATGGAGGTGGTGTTAAGTTTAGCAGACGAAGAAACACTTAAACTGAAACAAACTGTACAACTGTAGAGGTCATGGGGGTCAAACCAAACGTGATTCCTTTTGGGGGAAAGAGTGGGAGAGGGGGACTATCCCCCTCCTGCCCCCCCAACAGCGCTTCAGGTGAGTAAATGATGAGCACGTCTGTACATGAACATTACAAGATACCAAACATGATCCCAAAAACCTACACACAACCGCCAGGGAAACTCTGACAAAAGGCTGAAGCAAACCAACATGGGAAACTTGACACAATGTGTTTGACACATTATTTTTTTCTTTTGTGGCAAAAGATGCTGTGTTGTGGGTGGAGCTAAGGATGACATCTGTATATACATTTTCAGACTTGTGTCATCACTTTCCAGATGAGGTGGTGTCAACACTGTAACACTCTTACTAGGGCCTTGCTTGTTTTTGTCACCATCTTGGCTGTTCACAACACTGAATAGAAGAATAAAATGAGGCCAGTGTTGGTGCTAGCAAAACAAACAAACAAACAACAAAGAAGTTGCATAAATACTTTGAAATATATAAATACACTCATATTCTCTCTTAAAGATAACCTTTATGTACTCCTCTCAGTCTATTCACTGTGATAAAAATATCCTTATATCCATAAACTCTGCCTCTTTGATACTGTTACATCTCTGACAATCAACCACTAAAACCTCTACATGCTTTATGGTACTTTTTGTTATTGGTGACCCCTGTGGTAAAGGTCAGTAGCGTTTTTGTTAGAGCTTCCCTGTCTTGGAGCAAAAAGCCTCCCCATAATTGCACTACTTCTCAAATACTTTAAACCCATCCTTTGACTTCAATAAGGTTTTTTTTTTTTTTGCCCCGCTTTAAAAAACATCAACAATTTGGCTATAAACTGTACCGCTACAAAATACAGTACATTGATTTGTCAAACCTTACACAACATAACCACAAGTATCACTGATCAAAAGTTAAGTTCCTCTCAAATACAAGAAAAATGTTACAGTAAGTTACGAAAATACGTCGTCACATTAGACACTTAAGTAGAACAGTAGAGTACTCATGTAAGGCAAAATCAGGTGATTTCACAGTGAAAAAGATTTCTAAGATTTTAGTGTTCTCTGGTTTAAAAACAGACGGCTTCGGTCTGCGTGTGTATATTGGCTTTTCACTGGCAGAAAATGAATTTGGACGTGTTTCTCTTGTTTTTCTAGTTAAATAGAAATACCTGATGATTTTTCTCAGAAAAGAATCAATTCAAGTGGCATGAAACCCAAACCCATTTCTGGAAACGATGACATTTTTGATTTGACCGCTGGGCTGCAGCGTGGCGACGTCTTCCACGTCCCACATCAGAGAATGGCACATCGAACACTAAAGAGCAACTATGGGGAGGTTTTGCACTCCTTCATTAACCAAGTAGCTTAACAAACACATATATAAATATGTTAGTAATTAATAAATAGACACACAATACATCAGTGCAATTGTACACTATGCCTACAGAGAGCATTTTGGCATCAAATTTAAATTATGAAATGGAATATAAAATCTATAACCAAATAAATAAATAGAACATATAAATACATAAACCATCAAAACATACAGTACATGATGAAAATAACATTTGGTTGTCAAAAATAAAGCTTTGAATGTGAAATAGAAAGCCATTACGGCATGATGGGAAAACCGATTCATTTGATTGCCGGGTACAAGCAAAGCAAAGTTTTTTTTTTCTCTTTTGTTTGTTTTTGAATGCAGCCGTTATAATGGGAACGGTTTAGCCCAATGTCCTAGCAGCTTCCTGCTACGAGCAAATATTAACAAAAACAAATATTATGGTGGATATGAAAATAAAAAAAAAAAAATTCAAATGTGCATTTTTTTTTGGAATATATGTGGCATGTAATGGTACACTGTAAACACAGCAGGCTAGCGAAAGCGCTGAGCAACCAATCTCATTCAAAACGACAGCGAGGCCATTCCCCGGCAAGCCACTGGGTGTCTTTTTCCCTGTTGTCTTTTGGTGGCGCATCGTTTCATAGGGCTTCACGGAGTCGAGGGCGAGGTCGGACAGCTGGACAGCCATGCAACGAGGGAGAGGGTTCATCCTGCCCTTTGCTTCTCTCCATTCACAAGTTAGTGTGTGTGTTTTTTTTTCTTCTTCTTCTTCTTCTTCTTCTTCTTGTTCTTGGCCACGGTCGGCCTCTAACGTTACAGCCTGTCCATCCTGAAAGTGTCCTCGGTGGCGGGGTCGGCGAGCACCATGTCGGGGTCGTTGAGCATGTGCAGTCCGTCCAGAGTGAGTGGGTCGATCTTCAGCTCGTCCAGAGGAAACTGAGAGTCCGCGTCGAAGCTGACGTCACCGACGCCGGCCAGAGAGTTGGTCAGCTCTTTGGAGAGGCTCGGAGGAGACTCGCCTGTGACTGAGACATGAGACACCACAGAAAGACAGTGAGACAGACGTCTGAGACACATGCACAGGTTTAACAATCATATGTTATATGGATATTTTTACACAAAATCTAAAGAGATCTTCATTTTTCAACTAGCAACAGTAACTACAAGCTGTACTACAACTACAAGCTTTGATTTGTGCCACCAAACAATAAAAGAAAAAAAAAACTGTAATTATTACACACAATTACACAAGAACAGTAAACAGTATCAAGAGGTCAAAGGAAACTTATTTATCTTTTTCTGAGACTGTGCTACAGTTCTGTTGCTTATGATCGTGATGCTGCACTTGTACACAAATAACTGTTGAGATCTCTGAACACAGCGACAGTACTAAAAATAGACCTGGTGGTGCGACAAACACAAACACAGGTGGACTGACAATCAGGCAGGCTGCATAAAACACATCTACTGCACTTTATTTAGAAGTAACAGCCAAACATGAGCACCGGTGATGTGATGATTCCTCACAGCACAAGATGTTGCAAGTACAGCCGTCACTGTATCCAGCATTTAACCATTAAACGCACTGATGTTACCTGCCACAAGCAAACGACTGAGAACGAATGAGAAATGACCACCTGTGTTTAAACCAGTCTCATGTGCACACCAATGGTCAAACACCAATGTGGCTATACCTGTTAGGATGATGTTGGGGATGTTGCCATGGTTACTGTAGCCGAGCTGCTGAGAGTCCTGTAGGCTGCTCCCGGTGAGGCCCATCATGGCTGCCTGCGTGTAGTTGAGGGTGGAGCACTGGTTGTAAAGGCTGGTGGAGCTGATGGGGCTCTCGATCATGTTAAACTGCTCCAGCTACAAAAAAAAAAAAAAAAAAAAAAAAAAAGAACATCAGAGAATTAAAACATGGCGTTCAATGAAAACATTTCTGTCACATCATGTTTTTGTGTGTGTGTGTGTGTGTGTGTGTGTGCTCTGTGTCACCTGGTGAGAAAGTGCATTGGTCTGCCTCGATGCCAGTTGCTGATCATAGAAGGAGTCGCCAAATATACTGCCCACCACGGGGATGTGCTGGAGGAAGAGAAGTGAGGCCACAAAATTTTGAACAACTGGTAAGAAAGCAGCAACAATAAAAAAACAAAACAAAAAAAAACACAGACACACAAATAAAGCTAAATTAGTCAGAGGGCACGTTATCTGGGCCCACAAGCAGACATCTCAGCGAAGGAACAACAGAAAACACAAGCAAAACACAAAGTAACACAACCGTCAGACCGAGCAGTGACCAAAGCAAATGGTTTTCTGGACTAGAGCTGTCGTGGTCGAGAGACAAAAAGAAGTGAACGAAACACTAGAAAATTTTAAATACACTACATTCTTCAATTATTTATGATTACATGTTCACACCTAATAATTTGGAAATGACAATGAAACCCAAAAACTCAGACATGGGATGGGAGTATGAACATGATGTGATTGCTTGTCCCGTCCCAATGGACAAGGGAAACACAACAGTGCAGTGATGCGTGGACCGCGGCAGCCCTGTTCATGACCACACAAACACAAATTGACTTGTTTAAAGGGAAATACAGGCATCTGTCGACAAAAAAGTTTGTTCTCATATTTTAGTTCATGTCAACTTTCGTTTGTTTACCATTGAAGAGATTTGGGAAACATGGACAAGAACAAAGCTGATGGATGAAAAAGAGCACAATGATCCATTCAACAGGAATCATCTCATCCACTGTTCCACGGGATTTCTAGGGATTTACTTTCTCTGTTTACCTCCACTTAGACTAAAAGACAAGTGTTTGAGATGATTTCTTTTGAACTGAGTTGCTTTGGGAAAACACTCTTCTCCCCCTGTCACTCAGTGTCACTTTTGCCTGAGCCCCTGTGTCCCATATCTCTACAGTGAACGAGGTGAGTAAAATGTGAGAACACCACCAGGTGGACAAATACCAGGTTTTCCCTTTAAAATATTCTTGCAATGAGAAAAGCACCACTGAACACAGAGTCGACACTGTGTGACTGGCTTTCTTTTAATGGTGGAGTCCCAGTCTAACCATTTCCAACAAAAAGCCTTTTAGATACTGGTGCAATCGAGGATATGAAAACATTTACATTTCTGTACCTGTAGTCGCTCCTTATGCTTCAAAGTCAGCCATGACTAAAATACCTGTTATTTATTTATTTTTTTTCTGACATCTCTCAGCTTCTGACGGCGTAATTGCTTTTCTTGATGTGGCCTTTAGCCATTGAGTGGCTATGCACCCTGAAAACCACTGAACGTGTATTATCTAAACACATGCGGTTGTCTTTTCCTTTCTGCCAAACGTTTTATTGAAGATGGAATAAAGCGCTGATGACTCTTCCCCAAAGGAGGCAGCGACATGTTGTGTCACTGTGCTCTGTATGTGCATAACAGATGTAAAACACACAGGAGAATTACTTTGAAATAAGGCAACGCAAAGGATGTGTGGCGTGAGCCCGGCAGCAGATGTTGTCGAACTGATGTGAAGAATCACGCGTGTTCACACCAGCTGTGTCTCTGCCACAGCTCTGTCTCTACAGAGTTTGTAGGTTACTGGAGTGTTGAATTGCTGTCATTATAAATTAATTAATTAATTATTCAATTTAGACAGAAAAAGTCTCCACACACAGCTGAAAAACTGTTAAAATATATCTCTCTATGCACGTCTGTGTAAAGTTACTGCCATGATGTGAATATGACATTAACTAATCTTTTCTGCTGGACACAAATTTCTAGCTCATGCAACTGCAGCACTAGTGATGTGTGTGAGCCGGAGTGTCTGCTCTATCCCGTTAACATGTGTGCCAAAAAGAAAGTCAACACACTTCGCAGCCGCCACGCTCATGCCACACATCCAGTGTGCTCCTGGTATGAGTCTGTTTGTGGACGAGAACACGAGATCAACTATTAAACCAAAAACCAGCTGATATGATATCGGCCAGAATGACAGAAAGTATTTTTTTTGGAAGTGAAGTGGGAACAAATGGGAGTTTGTCATATATTCAAAGATTGGACAATTACATATTCATAACATCAAGTATTACTTCTGAAGAGAGAGGGTACTACTGACTGTTGCATTATGGGTTGTTTGAAGCACTGAAGTTGCTGGGCTCGCATTAGGATACGAGTGCTTTGAAGTCAATTCATAGAAGCACTGTAAGATGTGCCAAAAATATACCAAAAATATCCTTAATGTGCATAATGCATTTGGCCATTTTACAATTTCGACTGCAATTCAATAAAGTCTAGAGTGAAGAGTGAAAAATGTGTCTTGTTGGTTGAGAATAACCCACAGGAGTTTCTGAAGCCTTGTGTGTTCTTCTGCCACGGAGCAAATATAAACATCATGACTGGCAACAGGTTCGTAGGATCTCCCAACATCTTTACTGTAAAAATGAACTGGGAGGAGAATCTGTCAAACACACACGAATTACAGCCGTCATGGACGATGCACTCAGAGTGACTCACAAAATGCTTCCTGCTTGAGTAAATGATTTTACCGCTCAATCTGTGAGTATGTGACTGATGGGAAGATACAAAAAATGTGTGTTTTATGCATTACTGCATCTCAGGTTTCACCTCCACAGGAGACAAGCGTTGACTGATGACGACTCTCGCTTTAGATTAATGGTATCTTGGGGAAACATTCCCAACAGGAAGAGTGTATCAGAGTCGTCCAAAATTTGGACTTGTTGTGGACTTGTTGTGGAAGACTATATAGATCCATCATGTGTCTATTCACAACAATCTCGGTGCTGTTGTCTTCATTCTACAGTTGCCACAAGATAATTCAGTTTCAATCACATGTAGCTCAGATTAAACCTTTGATATTTGCTCTGTTAAAATGTTCACAATCACAAATGGTCAGGGCCTCCATCAACAAACTATCGCCATGTTGTCATGCACACAGTGAACAGTGACGGTGGTGATGGAGAAATGAGTTATGCAGCTGTTGACACCATGAGTGGTTAACTGCTGATACAGAGAATGAAAAGCAGCCTAACTCATCTACAATTAGCTTTCCCCCAGGCGCAAAGCCCTTCCCCAAACAGCAGCTAGCTCGGTGGGTGGGCCCTTACTTGAGGCGAGCCGCCGGGGGAGAAGCCTTGATTGGAGACTGGGGAGGTTGGAGACTGAGTGGCTGGTGAGCCAGTCTGATTGCGGTACTGTTGGAGGGAAGAGGGTTAGCTAGCACTACGCTTCATGCCTGGCACACACAATTTTCAAAGGATGGGCTGTGAGAAGGCATCGGCCAAGGACCTGCTAAGTATTTACTAGGTGTATAAGTACTATGAGTCATCCAGATGAACTGTGGCACAACCCTGTGGCTGGAAAATGTGACTATGGAATAAGAACGGCCTGATACTCCTACTCTAGTGAAATGCCAAGAGTTAAAGTGACTGTTGTGTTATGATATGAGAGAGGTCTAAGGTGTGTTTCTTCTCAGCTTACATCAGCCAGTGTCTTGCTTTAACAGTTGAATTCATCCTCCTACATCTAAAATGACTTCACCTACACAAACCCTTACAGAAATCATAGAAAATGTTGGGGTGTCAAATGGTGAGAAGCTTTGAAAAACCCGTCAGCATCTTCCTGAACATCACACAGCTAAAACAATTATCTGTTTAGTGAATAAGGTGAGCTCAGCAGGTAAAATCCTTGAAGCATAAAAAGGATGTGAGGATATTAACTGGGATGCATTCTGGGTTGAACAATAGAATGACAAAATGAATAGCAGCTTAAGAATAAGCAAAACAGTCCCAGTCATTTCATCAGGCTAACTGCTGTATTTATGTTATCTCTGCTTCCACTCTCTGATTAGACTTCCTGGCTTCTTACCGAGCTGATGCTGATGCTGGCCGAGGTCTGGCTCTGGCTGTCAGGGGAGGGGCTGCTCGCAGTGGCGGGGGCTGTACCGGTGGAGGCTGGAGTTGGCAAGGTGATGAGCTGGATGCCCTGCGGTAGGGCCTGCTGCTGCTTCTGCAGGTCGCTGAGCAGCTGTGCCTGGGCCTGAGCCGTCAACTGGTTGAAGAGGGGGTACTGGGCAAGCTGCTGCTCCAGGGTCAATGACTCTGTTGGCACAGCCTGAGCAGAGACGGACACAGGCTCCGTTTAAGGTAGTCCTATAAAGTGTGTTGCATTTTGAATGATGGGCTATCTGTACCTGTGTGATGTTAACAGGTGAAGACAGGGTGGGCGAGAGCTGCTGTGGAGACTGTTGGAGGTGGAGGTCGGAGGTGAGGGTGAGCGGCACCACGGGAGGTTGCCGGCGCTGTGCCGTTACAGTCATGGTGGGCTGAGAGGAGGTAGGGATCCCTGGGAGGAAAGACCACACGCAAAAATTCAACTCAACTCAGGCATACACACCGATTACAAATCAGAAATGCAACAACTGCTTTCTGTGCTGAACTAGAAATGTTCATCCTCAAAGACAAATAACATGAAACTAGAGGCTTCTCGATTGTGGTTCATTATCATCATTATGATTAACTGAATTGATAATATGACTTGTTTTGCCCAGCCAATGGTCCAAATGCATTCAGTTTAGAGAAAAATCATGAAATGTTCTCAGTGAGATTAGCTTTATGAATAAAGGTTAACTGAAAAAAAAGATAATCAAAATAGTTGCTTAATTAATCAAATATTTGTTGCAGCTGTTTTTTTAAAAATTGCACTCAATGTATATTGAAGTGTGTGTGGGATGCTCAACAGTTTGTGACTGGGACATCTATTGTGCATTTGAAGAGCCCCTACATGGTACTTTGGGTTCAAATATGAGAAGCTGTGGCTAATTGATGCTGTTGTGCCAAACTGATCGTCAACTCAGAAAGGCCAAGTCATCGGAAATGATGAAGAGGCAGCCAACAGCCTGCTGATCCAGACTCAGCCTTCGTGCCAACACTGCATGTGTTTTCACTGGAGGTGGCAGATATGAGCGTAGGACAGCATCCTGTTACTTTCTGGCATACTGAGAATATTGCAGACATATTTTTGAGCTTTGTTTCACAAAGTCCTGAACAGTGAAATGATTAAAATGGATGGTATTACAGCACCAACTCTGAGGTTTGATGTCTGCTGTTTTACTCTGTGGTCATTTCAAGCTAAAATATCTTAACTGGAATCTAGTTCGAAGTCAAAACTTACAAAACTAACTACAAAATGTTTTTGTGCTACAGCTGTACAAAGAATACGACACTTTGTATCCCCTTCACCCTGCCTCTTTACATTGTGAACTAGTGGTTGTTACCGTGGCTGGCAGCGCTGATGCCCAGGTGGGTGAGGTTGGTGGTCAGGCTGCCCGTGCTGTTGGATGAGCTGAGCGAGGGGAAGGCCACGGTGTCCTCGGGGTCCAGCGGGGTGGACAGCGGAGGAGGGAACTGGATGTTAGTCAGGTCAGGCAGTGAACCGCCAGTGTTGTGTGCCGCTGGGAGCACAGAGGGGTTCAATTCCTGGTCTGGTGATGGGAATATACTAAAAGAAAAAAAAAAGCACACAAACAGGTTAAAGCTACTGATACTTCAATAATTTAATGGACCGGTGTAATCTGGTGCTTAAATACCTAATATTATTTGGCCTGTGTTATTATGGGGTCCGATGTTGGTTAAGAGTTTGAAACAGTTGGGACAGGTTGGGAACCACTGCACTACAGAGACTATATTCAACGAATGTTGGAGCAACATTTGTGTACTCCTATTCCTGACAGCTTTCAAAATCAGCATAAATGCATTTTATAAATCCTTTTTGATTGTGTTATACCACTACAATGGTCATGTTCTGGAGGACTACATGCATCATGTGTAAGTGCCCCTCCAGCAGGTTTCCAGTTTAGCTAGACCAGCTGTCTTGAATCAGTGTGTCCTCGCAGCATGACGTATTTATGGCTGTGGAAAGAATAACAAGAGAAATAACTCGAGCCACTCACTTGATTCCCGGGACATCACATGTGTTGGGCTTTGATCCATCATCCTGAGGGGGAAACACACTCATGAGCAACAAATCTTGTATTATACCAAGTGTACACCTTGTAGCCCGTCCCACTCCCATCAGTACCTTCTTATCATTCCACAACTGTTTCTGCGCATCCTTGTCTGCATTTGACTCTGAAGTCTCCGTCCCAGGCACTGTTAGCAGCAGTACTAATTAGTGAAACAGCAAGACACAGTTGCTTGCTATGACAAAATACACAACAATTCAAATCAGTGCAAGAAATGAGTCATCAATATCCCAGCCAGTCATGCAGAATATAGTGCTGTGCACTAGATTCCCGAGTTTCTAAAAATAGCAAGGTGACCACCAGACAGATTGTGGATGCCAGCCAGTCTTGGCTTCATTATAGCACAGCCTCACACATAAAAAGACATAATCCATGGATAATCAGTGAATTATTGATCCTGCTCACTAGATCATCCCAAGTCAGCTTCATTCAGAGATGTTACTTCTCTACAGCCAGCTGTGTGCTGTTTGCTACACTATATGCTGATGTAGTTCACTGCCAGAGATCAGTATCCATTCACTTATTACTTTATTTCATCAGTCTAGAGCCACATCTTCGTGACATCAAGCCTTTTGTGCCATTTAAAGTTTGCCACCTGCACTGGCACATTACTCACTAGAAGCGGCCCTGTGTCTCTGTAACTGGATCCTCCATTACCTCGTTTGGGCTGTAGCTCCTGTGATCCCCCTGCAAACACTTCCTGGGGCTTGGGATTCATGGCGCTCTGGTGTAAGGCAGAGTCCGAATTTGTCCTGTATGTGTTGGAAAGATGAGATGTCAGCAAAATCACTGCCAAATCCCCACCAAGGGCATATAGCCAATCCTACAGCACCATACGAACACTTGTCGCATGCCATCGTTCTGCAAATGTGTGGTCTTCCTTTGTGTTGGTTGAGTTTGGAAATTTGGTATCAACACAAGAGGCACAGGTGTCACGTTTTCATTTTCGCGAATTGAGCTGCATCCAGTTTCGTGCCTCAGTTATCATCTTGGCAAAATGACAAGGGGAGGTGGCTTACCTTCTCCAGCTAGTGTCTGGCGGTGGGGAGAGGTAAACTGAGCTGTAAGGACAGCTGTCAATGTGAATTTAGTTAAGGCTAATAAAGTAGACGGGATGAAAAATGGATCGGAGCTAATCCATACTTTTATGTCTCTTGGCTGATTCAACCTAATAGAGCTAACACACGCACACACATACACACAAGTGTTGGTGGGATCCAATTACTTTGAAAAGGGCTTCAGTCAGCGTCTTGTTATCTAATGGTGGAACATATTTCTAAGAATAATCCTGTCAACAGAAGTGTAACAACACACCGTCTAGTATTGTATCATTCAATACCGAGCTCTCAGATTCACCTCATTCTTTGATCAAAATCTATCAAAACACTGCAGCACGGTGATGACACCTCACCATCACATCACTCTAAACGGATCAGGCTACTGCCCACTGCTCCACTCTGAGGTTTGAGATGCTACCTGTTTGTTTGTATCCTCTCCAACCATATGCAAGGTATCTGGTTAACGTGAATGAAAGATATCTACTGTTATTTGACAGAAAATTGCAAATTAAACTTCTATTAGCTGAACTATAAAGGTGTTATCAACCAGGCTACTGTGAATGAAGACAGTTTATATTCTACCTCAGGTTCAGATTCATTTTAAAGCCTATCCATCATTGCAACTATGAAATGTTCTGAAATTAAATAACATTGTGTTTGTGTCAGTTCACACTTGACATCCAACATGTCTCTGGTAATGTCCAAATGTCTCCCAGTAACCTGAGTGTGTGTTCAAAAACCCCCCCAAAACTATCCACCAAACCAAAATTACGTTATAAACCCTGCAATGGTTAAAGTGGCTTCTGGATGCAGACTTGGAGAAAGCAAAGCAATTCCACATTAAGTCAAAACAACGTCACCACCACATCCCTTCAGACAAAGGATATTTGGCGTCCGTGTTTGTCGACTGACAGTGGCCGGCGGTGGGGAGATGTGATGCGGTTCCGGTCGCGGTAAACGCGCTCCACCAGCCCGTGGTGCCTGGTTGTCCGACTGGTATCCAGCACCGAGTTCTAGAGTGAGCACACCAGGTGAATGAAGCCAGCAACAACCACTCACGTACACAACACAACTGTGTCTTTGGATAATGTCTTAGGATTAATGGTGCAAATGTGTTCATTTCAAAATGAGTCAAGCCATGGGCCCCCCATACTGATGCTCGAGTTGGCAAATGTATTTAAAGATGGAAAGCTGTGACAAGCAATGATATACTTAAAAATTTAGGAATCAAATTGCACTGCAGGCTACGACCGGTAGTCCTTGTGGTAACACTTCTGGCTTCCTTTCATTCCTGAACCAAGATAAAACCTGGTCAGACCTTGCAGCTTTGATCAACAGGTCATTTCTGGACACTTAACTACCATCACAACCTACACTAAGAAGCCACACTTTCTTAAATTGCTTTATACAGAATTCTCTGTTTTGAGCCAATCTTTCACCAATACTACAGATAACTGCAGCCTTTGTATGTCCAATATTATCGCCAACAGCAGGTACACTAGTCGAGAACAAACCTTTGATTCACCAGCCAAGAGGCTAAGGGCTCACCTGAAAAGGCAGGTCAATGTTGCCATTTCCAATCTGATTGACATTGGGCAGTGAGCCTCCATAGTACTGTCCACGATTCTGCCCTAGTTGCAAATACTGGGTCTTCTGTAACTGCAACTGTGCAAAGTAAAATTGCATGAAAGCATGAGTGAATGATTGATCTGATTCACAAAAAAAGTGATGCTAAAAAAAATGAATGACACCTGCCAGTCCACAGTGGTGAAATGACGGATTAATGGGTCCATTAACGGACAGATGAGACATGAACAATCAAGAGGCAGACAACATTTTTCATAGCAAATAAAAATCACATCAGCTGACGCGAGTGACACCTGACTGACAGCTGGTGCAATTACAGACCACACTTTCCTCGTAACACATCTGGCTAGTACAACAGCCACACGTTAATACATAAATCAGTCACAAAAGTCATGTATGTTGTTACAAATTCACTGTGATGGAAAGCCTCCATGACCAATAATGACTGAACAAATGCAAAGGGATGGATGGATGGATGGATGGATGGATGGATGGATGAATGGATGGATGGGTGGATGATGTTTGTATGGAAACACAAAGAAATCTGGCAGAGACTACAAATCTGAGAAGTTAATTGAATTCTTCTCCATGCAGTAAATGACTGTACAGCTCAGGTTTACACTGATGCAGCATGTGCTAAGTGGGCATCATTTCCAATAATAGAGCCGACAATTAGCCCAAACGTTTCCTGGCAACAACTGAACATCTTTCTTTGGTGGTACATTTGAACTGAAATGAATAGTTGATTATTTGATTGACTAATAATTGACTTTGACAGTTTTGGCAATTTATTAATCATTCAGTTTCCAGAGATTAAATAAATAAATCCAAGAATTGCTTCTAAAATACTGATATTTTTGTTCTATAATCCAATAATTCAACATTAGTTTATGGGCATTTTCACTATCTAATAATACTTAATAAAGGAAACTGTGAATGAAACTAAATTATATTAATTGACAATCAATGTGTAGATCTTATTGATTAAAAAATCAATTGTATAGTCTAAACACATGAAGAAAAGAGTAAAAATTCTCATCACAATGTGTGAACCTGAGGTGACATCTTTAAACCACATGTTAAACTAGTGAGTAAACAAAACAAAGAGAAATAGTAAATAGTCACATTTTGGAGGTTGGAAATCTTGTAACTGATTAATTAATAATGACTATTGGCTAAATCAGTTTGCAGGCTAAACAACTGCTTGAGATAATCAGCAGTTTTCTTTTTGAATATAACAAGTAATTACTAATTTATTTTTTGTCTTTTTTCCAAGCAAAATGTCAAATATTTGACACAGAATTACAAACCGAAGATCTTTTGGTTTTGTCCTGTTTGTGAGACAAAACCAGATACTTCAAGACATCCTGTCTGGCTTTGGGACGATATTATTTTGGGACATTTAATACACACACACATACACACAAAAATGCTATCTCTGGTTGTTAACTTATTTGTTTACAATAGTGGCGAGAAAGTTGTCAAAGTTATACCGACCTAACGTGAATGTAAAGTGACTAAAGTTAGCTGTTAGAGCTAGAAAACAAACATGTGGGTCCTTCAGAGCTGACTTTATTTTACTCATGTCTGGTGTTTGCTTATTGTTAACATTTCGCTGCCGAGCTGGTGAAACGGTTTGACGTTAAGCTAGTAAAAGACGGTTAACCTAAAGAGGACAACCACTGGTTATCACAGTTGATCCCTCGTAGAGGCGCTGCTGCTGTTTAGTCCCCTGGCCTGTTATTATACAGTGATTTACATGCCAGCTGATGTGTTTGCTGATGAAATGTCAGCTGCTCGGACCAGCCACTGACTGTAGCAGCACAGGTGCACATTATTCAGGCTAGATAGGCTGGTAAACGCTGCACATGCTATATACCCTCAACAAGGCCACGGTGCTTTTACGGCAGGCTGGGTGAAAACGTGATTCAGTGGTGTTGCACCGGTGCAGATAACACTGAGGACGTTAACATTAACTTTAGCTACTTTAGCATCTCCCCCTCCAACGGTTAGATTTACCTCCGCAGCGTTCGTTCGCTGCAAAAAATAAAATAAAATAATAATAAAAAAAAAAAACACAGCGATGAAACAAAATGTAAACAGCCGGAGGTGTGCGCGTCTTACCCGTGCGGCTCTGGTGATGTTCAAGTCCTTCATCACTTCTTCAAACGCAGCGGTCTCCTCCGCCTGTTTCTGATTATGCAGAGCGATTTTTTCGCTAAATTTGCGAGGATTGTTAGAGGACGCCATCTTTCCCTCTTCTTCTCAATGGAATGTTACGTTTCGCACTACGCCGGGGCCTTGTGGTGTCGTCACCGCGCACGGTCAGCGTGTCTGCTGTGTCGCCTCTTAGCCACAGCTCTGCAGCTGTTGCCAGTAAACCGCTGAGTCTCCCATTCCCTCCTGAGTCAAACATTTCTTGCAACACACTGGAGCAGAAGTGATCAGTTAATTAATCAGAAATTTTAATTTTCAGTAATTGAAGAAAATGTATAAGTAAATAAGGCATAACAACAACAACAACAACAATGATATATTCATAAAACTACTACAATTACAGCTTAATATGGTAACTGTAGCTTTTATCTGGTAAGCAGCTGTGTTCAATATTAGTGCCTTTCATGCACACTCATAGTCACTTGGAGGAAGGAGTGGCTTGGTTGTACTAACTTAATATAGAAGGTGCTTTGTACTTTATTCAAGCAGAAATGATGAAGGGGTGTATTATTCTGGGGGGCTATTATTCATGTTGCTCAGCAGATTGATATTGAACATTTCTCAGCTCAGTGGACGTTGGATAATGCAGAAGATCTATGACCTTAAATACCAAAGTGAATCTACACCAGAACAGCTTTTTCTTTGATTTAAAAGAGGCATATTTTTTTCTTATCATCAGTTAAAACTGCAAAGTATTTTTTCTCCCACATGTGGCAATGTGTGACACAGCAACTCCGACTTTATAATGTGATGCAGTGCTTCAGTTCTGTTGTATGTGTTTCCATTGGAAAAACAAAAAGGCACATGGAGGATATTTTTTAAAATATGATACACCTTTAATAAAGGATGCACATAAAGCTACACAAATGTCTACATTCCCCATTAACTACAGTGCTTTCCTTAATATTGCACTTCAATGATATAATGTGCTTTTACTGGTACAGGTAGAGCAAGACAAAGAGACACTAAGGCAAACAGGAGACAGTTTTAAAATGGACACTCCTTGCCATCATACAGATGGTTTAACAGGAAATATTAAGAACATTAAGCTTGTTTCTTCATTATACACACACATTAAGTACAGTTATAACTTCAGCAGCAGAATCGGGTGTCTGATAAATACTGCTTTCAAATGTGCAACAATGCAGTCAACAACAACAAAAAAAAAAAAAAACACTAAACAAAACCAGTATCAGCCATGACAAATACTCTGAGCACATTTTCGATTTGTGAGGGTTGGAGGAAAAGCTCAGGAGATAAATCATTTGAAAGACTATCATCTCCTGCAACAATGAATGTTACTGTGGGGCAAAAAGCATGTGCTGAATGCAACATATAGCACTTGTATAACATGAAAAATAAAGCAGCATACACTGACAATCCAATGCACACCAACATCAATGATTTATGTTGCTGCATTTAGAGGTCCACACTGGTTTGTTAAGTTGACTGAGGGGAAGAAACAACATTAACACCACCACTGTGGAATAACCGATTCAAAGTTCAGACACATGCAATGCTTGTGTTTATTTGTGCAATTAAATCTGTGCATTGATATGTGGTTTTTGCTGATTAGTAAATTTTAGGAGACTTGTAAAAAGAGTAACATCAGTTATCTTGGTTTGTTGAATTAAAAAGAACAGTAATTATACAATCAAAAAGTCCAACATTATAAAGGTTGAGTCTCTTAATACCTTTGCACAGCAAATTTTAACTCAAGATGTTTAGGCAAATATGAGATTTCCAAATCATACCTGCTCTAATAAAATGATAGGATAAAATCAAAGAGCCTATTTGTGCCATCAGAAACTTAAGCCCTTAATTGGTAAAACTATAACATTTTTACAGAATAAATTAGTAATAGTTTGTAATAAAGTTTTGCTAATGCTGTTGTGGAAGAGACCCTACATCCCAGTGACTCCAGTTTTTTTCCCCCAAATAGGCAAATATATAATAATCAAAGACTGATTATGCATTATAAAAAAAAAAGACTTATTATATTGTATATCATATGATGGCTGGAAACCAGACCCGCAACAATATATCAGTCAGTTTGTTATTGAATACACTCAACATGATCTTGCTAAAGGCTTATCAAAACGTGTTGGAGGATTCTGACAAACTGTCAAATCCTATAATTCAAAAGCTTGTTTCTCATTATAAAAGTGTCCCAACATAAAAATCTCTTGGAGAGTTTTCATATGATAACAAGCTCATTTTAATGAAGCCTTTTACCTCTTGATTAGACACATCTCACCCAAAGCAAGGGTAGAAGGTAATACATTATTCTCCTCAATGCTGCTTTAGTGGTTTTTCAGGTCAATGGTCAGCAGAAAGAGCACACAGAGTAAAATGTTCACAGTTGCAGGTCAGGCAGTTAGCGTTGTGTGGTGTTTTGTGGAAGTATAATCGGTGTGCAGGCGATGCCAGCAAACGATTCTGGGAAGTGCAAGTCCCTCTCCCACTCATCTGTCTCTGTGTTGTACACCTGCACGATGCTTGTGACGTTGTTCAGGTGCCAGTTGTAGCCTCCGACTATGTAGATCTTCCTGTCCAGTAAGCAGCAGCCAGGCTCAGACTGCCCCGCTCTCATGGGACTGACTGTGGTCCACTGGTCGTTCTCTGGAATGTAGTACTCGACCGCCAGCACGTCAAAACATCTGTCTACATGGTCCATGCGACCGCCCAGTGCATAGACCCGATCCCTGCAGCTGATCATGGCATGCAACACCCTGGGTTCATTCATGGGAGCTCTGAAGTCCCACTGGTCTGATGCTGGATCATAACAGTGCAGAGTTTTTTTGTCATCCAGTGAGACGCCGTATCCCCCTGAGATATAAAGCTTGTCCCCACAGGGAGTCCCTGCATGCCCCCAAATCCTGCGTTTTAGTGGTTCGACAAAAGTCCACTCATTCTTCTTTGGGCAGTAACACTCCACAGATGACAGGCTGCCAGATCGATTGCGCCCTCCGGTGGCGTACAGCTGTCCATGCAACACGTTGAGCTGAAACTGGATACGGGCCTCCTGCATAGGTTGGATGCGTAGCCATTGGCTCAGGTGCGGGTCATAGCGGAAACAGCTGTCCACTGCACCCTCCCCGCTGCGGTACTGTAAGTGCTGTCCACCAACGACATACACAAAGTTATCAAGCACGGCGACACAAGCGTGGCTGCACCCTGCCTCCATCTCGGTCAGCTCCTTGAACTGGCGGGAGGTGATGTCAGGGAGATAGTACACCTTCGTGCTCACTGTGCGGTCGTTGTCAGTGTAGGGTGTGCCGCCGAAGGTGATGAGTGACATGACGTCAGAGCGGATGAGCGTTCGTGAGGACCGCATCTCATGCTGACGGAAGGGAAGGATCTGGTAATTGAAGGCCTCGAGGAGATACTGACGGCAGCGCACGTCCTCCACCATGATGTCCACCGTCTGAACGCTGTCCACCAGCTCCGAGGAGCGCATGAGCGGGAAGCGGACGTGGCAGAGGACGCTGCTGGCTTGAGCCCGGCGAGATTCGTCATACTGGAGCCACCTGATGGCAGCGTGGAAGAGATCAATCTCGCTACAGTTTTTCAGTTTGTTGCTCTGCAGGAAGAAGACGAGGCGCTCCATGGGAATGTGCAGGAAGTCCTCCTCCTCTGCAATTTGGAGGAAGTGACGAAAGGTGAAGGTGTCCACCGACTCCTTGAGGGAAGACAGGCTGAAGGTGGTGGCCATCTGGCCAATGTGCAGGCAGGTCTCCACACTCATCGCTGACTTGAGGAATTCTTCACAGAGCTCCACGACTGGGACCATCTGAAGAAACACGGCTGCGCCGAGGACATCCTGAATACAGTCCAGATCTAACGTGACTTCTGCACTGTAGGCAAAGTCAATGATATGTTTCAGCCCACGGGCGGACAAACCCTTCAGCTCAATGGTATCTTGATTTGACTCCCTCATGCCTCCGGTAAACATTGCTCTGAAACACACAAATGAGTCAATTAAAAACACGTGACATTTTGGTAATTCCATCTCATCTACAAGCACGACACTTGTTTCCATTACTAAGAAAGGATTATTGTTTTGCTTAAGATGGGGGTCCAAGGCAGATGAACTGAAAACTGCTATTAAAAGAAAAAAAGTAAGCACAATCACACATCACAACTTAAGGTCTGGAATATAAAATTTGACTTGTAATCAGCAGGAATTATCGAAAATGTCAACAAAATGAAAGAAAAGAAACACAAAAGCATCATTTTGCATTTTGTTCACCCCAACCTTCCCCTCCAAACTAAATAGCTTTGAATACGTTGGTCCGTGAACTACAGCTTGCTCTGAGTATAAATTGCTCTGGGTAAGAGCATCAGTTAAGTGCTTCCAATTTAAAATGCAAATGGCCAGTGAAGAGTCTTATGATTTCACTAACCTGAAGTAATCACTACAAGCAGCCAGCACAGCTCTGTGGACCTGGAAGCGCTCCTCATTGACGGCTAGCACGACGTCAAGGAGCTGGCCTTGATCCCGCAAGACTGACAAGCCCTGAAGGAGAGTGGTGCTGTGGCTCGGGGCCGAGAAAGTGCAGCGCAAGGTGCTATTCTTGTTAGCCATACTGGAAGAGAAGGAAAAGCCTCGTCACAAGCAGTGAAACAAGGGATCCTGTGCTTTTTCCAGGAAGTTTTTTTTCTTCAGTACTTCTAGATTATGTTCGAGAGTAAATATCTTGCTGGCATCACAACCTCCTCAAAAAGTCCCACTTTTGGTTCATATTTCCTTTGTTGATTTGCTGAAACGAGGCATAAAATGGCATCCAGTTACATAGCAGGCAGATTACAAATGACCAAAATGCACCTGATCTACCGACTACATGGGAAATGATCCTATTGTTTGAAATCAACCTTTCTTCAGATCATATCAGTATAACACCAGGCAGAAATTAGGTCATGAAATATTTAATGAATGGTCTGAAGCCATGAAACATTTAGGCCTGCGTTAACATGGATCAAACAATATGCAACATTCATATTCAGCTGAGCAATTGGTTTTCTTCCATTTCCAGACTTTACATACAGTGTGGTCTGATCTTGTGTATCAGGTTGCTGTGACTTCAGGAGTCATGGTAAAATGGCAAAATGACTGTAAGAATAAGGTTTAGTTGGGTATTTGAAGAGGCAAACATGTCCAAGAGGACACAATCTGGCCTGAACCTCACACAAAGGGAACTAAACCGCAACATATCTGAACTAATACTGGTGCCAGTCTGTGCCAAACAATTGACTGCACTAATCTGAAGCAGTCTTTCCATTATTAACCATAGTAGCCCGAAATAAAGATTAAAAAAATATGTATTATGTTGGTTCATGTAATATGTTGCTGCTGGCACTTAGGAAATCATTTCTTATCAGGTGAAAACAAATCAAAAATCTCTTTTGATGGCTTTACTGCAGAAACAAGCAACTTACACTGAAGCCTCCTCACTGTGACATGCTGTTGTACTAGTTTTCGCTTCACTGCTACTCTCTGAGCCCAGAGTATTTTAATGCAGCCAAGTTTCCAATACAGCTTTTCTCATTTACATATTTTTGGCTGTTGTTGTCAAATAATATTACAAAAATGAAATAGTGACTGAACCGCCTAAAACAAACAAAAAAAACAGTAGGAGCATGGAAATATGGCAGTGTGTTAACCTTTCAACTTCAGCACATTGGCACAGCAGATATTTTGACTTGATGGGAAAAACCACAGGTGTTACTGATAATATCAACAGTGGCTTGGTTAAAAAAAAAAAAAAGTTTATGGTCAGCATTTCTACTGAAAAATCAGAGCTATCAAAAGTAACATTTGTAAAATCTCAAATACTTGGAGCTTATACATCCACTGGGGGTCAGGCCCTAGATAATATATCAGATTCTGCGTCTAACTTTGAATGGTGTTGGTTGGTTTTGTCATGTGTAAGAATCATCTGAATATTTACAGATGTAGACCTCAAATCTGACAAGAGAGAGAATTTAAAAACATCACCTTGGGCTCTAGGAGACTGTAAATAACAGTTTTCTTTTCTTTACATACGTTTTAAATATTGACCAATAGCAAAATAAACTTTCATCTTTGGTCTAATTGATTTATTAGGCAGTGGTTGCTGCTTTAGCCATGATAATATAATATTCATGTTTAGAATATTATAAAACATAATATGCATCTTTGTGTGACTGCACAGATTATATTTACTACAAATACATATGAAAGACACACAGACATAATGAACGCAGGTCTAATTAGATGCGCTCATGGAGGACATATACATACATCTGAACTAACAGGAGTGTGTGCAGGAAGCTGACAGTCGGTGGTTGAGCTATCCAAAAAACTACTTGGCACCACGGTTTGGTTCAGACCAAGTGAAGACCGGCTTAGGTGTGTCACCTCCTCCAAACTGACAACTGTTACACCTCTTCTCCATTTCCATAGCTGGTCGTCGTTAAAATAGTTTTTAAAAAGACAGGCTGTGTAGACGCCTGGAGGCCAGGACAGCTCCTCGGCGTTTCCTGGCTCTATAGCTGCGACGCCGGCACCCTGCAGCGGTCACGGACTGAGCTGCGGTCCCAAAGCCCCGTGGTACACTTCGAACAAGGTAACACCAAGAGACCGGTCCACCGTGCCACAGACACACTACACCCTCACCCCGCTTCACTCACCTGTTCTGCGGATGTTTCAAAGCAAAATCCCCACCATCCGACTCCGCCATCTTCTCGCACAGGGCAACTAGCATAGGGCATTTTTAGGACTGTTACAAGAAGGCCAACAGCGCGATTAGCCTGTTCATGGTGCTTGACCAGTGCGCCAACAGCCTGTTGTCCAGGCACCGACAGCGGGCGGTCCGTGTCTGTGGTCCTGTGGTGAAGACGGTGATGACCTCTCCACCGGCTGTTTGCTGCCCGTCCTCCCGCTGTACTGACAGCTTCCGGCCACTGGTGGGCGCTCTTGTCACATTGTAGAATAATGGGTCCAAGCAGCCAAACCAAAGGTGGAGGGCCTCAGTGACTGACTATTTATTTATTTAGATCGATTTATTCATAAAGCTGAAGCCAAATTTCCTCTTTGGGGACAATAAAGTTCATCCTAATCTTAAAATGTCAGAAAAGAAAAAACAAAACAAAAAGCACATGACATACCCACTATGTTTGAGTAATGACTCTTTTCCTATCATCTGCCTCAGTGAAAATACAGATACATCAGTCATCACATTTTTGATGAGTTTATGCCCACTACATGACACAGTGATGCAGTGGATAGCCCTGTTGCCTCACAGAAAGATGGAGTTTCTGCATTTGATCCCTAGGCCTGGATCCTCTCTGGGTGGAGTTTGCATGTTCTCCCTGTGACCGCATGATCACAAGGTCAAGCAATGACTCTTAATTGTCCATAGGTGTGAATGTGAGTGTATGTTCCTTATTTGTCTCCACATGTTAGCCCTGTGAAAAACTGGTGATAGACTGGACTAGACAGACACAGTGACAAACTGTGTGTCCACCTATCCATCATGAAGTACCATGTGATTAGGGTTAGGGTAAAAAAAAATGATTGAAGGTTCACAGAAAATCATTGATTGATTTAATTAAGAGTAAAGATTAAAAAAAAAAAAAAGTGTGGGTGACACTCAATACACTGTGGTATCCTTTCATAGTACTTTGACCACCTCACAATTATCAGATGTTGACATGCTGCCTGTGGTTAAGACAAAAATGATTCTGTTCTCAGTGTGGTGACAAATAAAATGTGTGTCAAAGCTGAGTAGCATTGTTGCTGATTGCACCAGCAGGTCACAAACAGACAATACAGGAATGAGGAAGAATAGCTTTTTGGACCTAAAATGCAGTGCTAGAAAAAGACACATGTCATCATTTCTAAAACAACATGACCTGATCTCATGCACTTGTTTAAACGAGGTCACCCAAAACACCACCAACGTCTCTTTTGTCATGACTGATCTTGTTTTTCACCTTGCATTAGCTGTTTCTCTTGAAGGCCATAGGGCTTGGGTTTTTGTTGTGACCACTTCCTGTTACATGTTCACCTCTTCGTAGGCTCACACCTTTACAACTCTTCCACCACATGCAGTACAACTTTGTCTCTTCAGTCTCAGTTTTCATTTTACACTGACCAGTAATGGGCTGCAGTCTTTACAGTAAAGCTGTTCCGTTTTATATGCACTTTGTTCCAGAAAATGACATCTGTAATTTTTGTGTGAACTTTGTTGAAAGTTTTACAGTCTGTTTACAATTGATAATATTCTATGGATGTGAAGTTTGAGCTCGATGTCAGGCCACATGGCTGTTGAGGTGTTAAAAGTTGAGAATCAGTGGATCCCTACACTTGCAGTTATTACATGAGAAATGAATGGCTCTTAATTGTGCTCAATTGTTTTGTTTTTAAATTTAGTATGTAATTTTAGGACACAGATAAGCACGAAAGTTTGGCATTCATTTTGGGGGTATTGTGATATAAATCAAAATTTTTATGTATATAATTTTTTTTTTACCTGGCTTAAAAGAAAAGCAAAAGGCTCAACAAATTAATAAAATTTATCTTGAGGCAAACATGTGCCAAATTTTGTTGAGATATTTCAATGTGAAAATCTGTCATCGCTGTTTTATTGTCAGTTTAGAAAAAAAACTTCACTGACTGTCACTGGCAAAGTTTAAAAAAATGCACTAATGTCAGGATGCTTTTGCAGTAAAGTATTACTCTTAAAAAATATAAAACTCTTGAAACAAGAGAAGTATGAACCCAGTGTTTAGTACAAGTGAACACATTTGTTAACCTAAGTGCATTTTTGTGCTATGAGACAGTAAAAGTAGGACTTTCCATCCATTTCAAGTTGAATCTGTCTTCACATCAAAGACCAAACCGTTCCGGTATATCAGCATAGCGATCTCATTGTCCACCTGTTCGAGATCTGTTATTTCTCCTTCTCTGGAGCTCCTCAGTACTTGCTCTGTAGACCCAGGTCTGTCATCACTGCTTCCTCCTGACATCCTCAAATTAGTCATCTCATTCTCCACATCCTCATCACTCCCATCATCCCACTCTCTTTGAAGAACATTGATCTCTCCGACATCCTCAGGGACAGATTTTCCCTTTGGGGAAGGCGGCTGGAGAAGCGTCAGATCATTCACCTCCTCTTTCCGCTCCAGTATTGCCTCCTTTTGCAGGTCACATTAACATATGACAGTGAGATTCAAGAGTCAGTATTCATGACAGTAAACAAGCTGCACTGTTATTGTCTCTATAGGTGTAGGTTAGGAGTTCCCCTGCCATGAAATGGCACTCTAATGTCTCCACACTCAAACACTCTCAAGCCTAAAGTCAAGTTACTTACCAAATGACAAATACAAAAATGAATCAGGTGAGTGCAAGCTTCCGGCTGTGTAAAACTGTACTGTGTGCATTGGGTTTTACCTTTATAGTTCAATCACAAAAGTTATAATTCATTTGTCTTGCTATCAAGAAACTGATCAAGACTCTCTGTCCTGCTGGTCATCAGGTTTTAGAGTAATGTAAAGTATTTCATAGGTTTTCAATGAGTTAAGTTATTTTTATCACAATAGCAATTCAAACTTCCTTTAAAATAGGTATAATATGCACTCATTTACTGAACTCTTGGTTTATTATGTCTGAGGAAGTGAGTTCTACTTTCCAGTGACATTAGAGTGTATGATAAAATGCTCCAGAGGTAAAGGTTTCACGTAAAGAGCAGGACTGTGCATGAGATTTACCTGATTTTCTGGCTGAAAGTCAGTGAGCTCTGGAATAACAGGTTTCGGCACAGGAGGAAAGATCCTGTTCTTGATTCTGTATGTTAAAACAAAGCAGAAAATGTCACAAAAAGATCCACATAGGATGCAAAGCTTATTATAATATTGCACGTATAACAATGGTAGATAACCCAAACTCCTTAAAACTGCCCTGCATGGTCCTCTCAATTGTAAACCTGAACAGATGCTAAATAAGAGCAACACATAAGGTAGTTTTTCTAGATGACAATAATGCAAAGCCATCAGCGTAACATGAGTAGTGATATGATTAAAAAAAATAATAATTATGATATTATGATTTACTATAAGAAGACTAAAGAAAGAATGATTAACAAAGTTGTACAAATTGTGTTGTGTTTTTGTTTTCTTTTATGGTTGCTAAGCTCATGTCAATGCTAAATTTAGATGTATCATGTAGTCAGTTTGCTCTGTGTTTCTGTTGCTTTAGCATTTCAACAGAAACATCATGGAAAATTCTAAGAAACTTGTTACGACTATTGCCCTGTAACTGTGGCTGTAGCAGTTGCTGTTTGTAGATGTTCTGACTTTAAACAAAGACATTTTAACCAGAGTGCAATAATATCTGGGACATTTAATAAAAAAGAGAGAATACCCACCTCTTCAAGACAACAGTGCACATTGTTGTGCATAAAAAGAACCCAGTCAGCAGGCTCAAACTCAACCACACTAATTTTGGGGGGAGAAAGTTGAGATAAGGAGAAGTACAATAGTTAGCACCAACACATGGAAAATCTCCTCCACTGTTTAACTCAATTGAAATTTAGAGCTGATTTCATGAGGCCATTACCATTGATTTGTTTCTCTGGGAGGGTGTTGATAGTTGATATGGCTCTAGGCCCTTCTCCCTCTTGTGTCACTGCAGCCAGGCTGATGTTGTATTTTGTCCCTGGTGCCAAGTTTTCCAGACGGTAGCTGATGAGTAAAGCTGATATATTCTGGCACTCTGATGAAATGAGACACGTTGTCACAGTAAAATTCATCTAGCTATGTTATCATCAGGTTTCACTTTCTGAAATTGGTGTACATGAAACATGTTTGTCATTCAACAGATAAGGAGAGTTTTCAAAGGAGGTATCAAAACATGTCGCAATATTGCACATTTACCAGGTAACAGGTTTATGAAGAAATATGTTCCCTTTGCTTTGCAAACTGTTTCAGATGAAAAATAAAAAACTAAAATAAAAATGTGGCTTTCACACCTTCCAGCCCATCCTGTGAGCTGATTTTCACACTGCACAGGCTGTAGTGTGTTAGAAAACCTCGCCGGTGCTCAGTGGCAACTGCTTTCCAGGACAGGATAGCAGAATTGTGTGCGTCACTCAACGCAGTGAACTCCGGTGGTTCTTTGAGTGGTGCTGATGACGGAAAACAACAACAAAAAAAAAGGTTAAGAGCAACTGCAACTTTTTCTCTTCTGCTGCACAAACTCTGCTGTGCTGCATGATTTTGATGCACTAGTTTCTGCACCTCGCACTCATCTGGCAAAATATGACAGAGCCATATTAATTTCTTGCCACATGTTAACTACACACAGAGTTAATGTCTCCAATCTCTTCAACCCGGTGACAAAATAATCATTTTCCAATACCTGAATATAGATTTTCTGATCTGTATTGAGAACAGTGGAGTTGGTGCATGCTCCGGAAAACAAGACTTCCATACCTACACACTTACTATTCTGAAGCGTGCACGTACGTCCACACTAGCTGCGTTTACATGCAGTGTTTTCCTCAATCTGATTGAAAACAATCGGATTAAATTAATTTTATTCGATCTGTATACATAAACGCTAAATAAAGCGATCCACAACAATCCGCGTATACACGGCTCCTGCTGAAGCTGATTATATAGTTTCATTGACATGCGCAGATGGTCTCACTCCCACTACCTGCAAAGGTGCAAAAGAAGAGGTGCACTTCCGTGTTAACACTTAAAGAAATGGATCCACGTCGTGTTTTGTTGGGGACGATTATTTCGTTGTTATGTCCGGCTTTGACTTTCCTATTTCCTATTTCCCCGAACGTCAATACGTGACACCTATGTACTAAAGCGCGCATGCGCAGAATGAATAATCCGCTCTATCGACCGAATCCACTTTATTCAGCCCTTTATGTGGGGCATCAAACGTCAATCGGCGTAGACTATCTCTTTCAATCCGATCAGAAATTTAATCAGATCCGGGTGAATCGGATCCGCTAAGGACATTTTGAATCTGTTTGACCTATTAATCCTATTAATAAAAAGGAATTTGGACCCATGTAAACGCAGCTACTGACAAGTAAGGCAAAATGCAGTGTACTCTGTCAGTGCCCGGATGGTACTATGGCATATAACAGTAAAAAAGTTGAGTGTGGAAGGCTTCTCCCCCTCGATGATCGCCATCTTGGCTTCGTAGTGGACGGAGAGGAACTACCACAGGCCATAACCATGGTTACGGACTCCCATGGCCGTACTGTACAAATCTGCCATCACTGGGTTAAAGGTAGGGTTGGAGATCCTTGAAAAACGGTTTGGCTCTAGCAGGCCACATTTAGGAAATACTCAAGTCAAAAGTCCCAGCCCCCTTTCCTCAGACTTTTCTCTGAAGCCACGCCTCCATCTTCTCGCGGACGGAGGTGAAGACACCCAACGCTCATTGCCAGACGCACATTGCATTGGAGTGTGGCTTTTCTGCGGACGTCAGTGAAGACACCGATCGCGCAAGCCAGAGGCGGGAGAGAGGGCGAGAGATGGCAGTTGGATTGGGCGTGGACAGAACTAGACATGAAGGCATCTGATTGGTGTTTGCTTTTCGGAGCGTAAAGATTGGTCCTGAATTGGTCCTAGCTGTCACGTTAACCCTCTGACCACACATCTAATGCCAAGTCTTCTACGGTGAAATTAACACGGATATACAACAAACATACGCCATAATAAGCTAAATGTGGCAGCTACGGTTCATCAGATGGTGATAGCTAGCAGTAACTCAATGCAATGGGCAAATGTTGCCATCATCATTTCTGGTAAGTGCACAATGACCGTATTTGATTTAAGACAACACTACTCTGTATGACACACACTAGGTATACTACATGGACGTGTACTAATGAAAGTATCCGAATTGAGACACAGGGTGAGTCTACAGCCATGTGAATCTTTACCATACCACTCTCCTAGTTTGGTATGTCAGGATGCTAATTAGCAAGTACAGCTGGGGCATCTCTGTGTACAGTATAAGGGAAAAATACAAGACACTTACCGCCCTCTTTCTTGTAGAAGAGGCACCTTTTCACAGTTCGTGGTTTCCCATTGTCACACTCGTGTTCAAAGTAAAGGTAGCGAACGTGGTCTTGCAGTCCTGTAACAGAAACAGAAAGTGTGTGAAACTTATTTCATATTAGAGAAACTTTTATTTTTGTCCTTTGCATCTTCTTTTCGCTCCGTAGAGCACAGAAGTTGTGTGGGTTCAAGATGTTTAAATACAACTTACTTTTTTTTACTTGCTTCCTTTCTTTTAGTTTCCTAGTTGCTAAACTTATCACATTTTCTGGCCTTGGATCTTGATCTTGAAGCTCATACCACTGCTTGCAAGTTTTCTTTCTCAATTTTGCATCCAGTGTCATGTGGCCACAAGCTGACAGGAGAAAAAGAAAGAACAGTCTTCAAAGTCTGGTCAGTGGTAAATATCCATAATGTGTGAAACAGCTCAAATGCTTTCACCTACGTTTTAATCCTGCAGTAGACTCAGCCGGCACTTGAATGAGTGCTGGAGGAGAAGACCCCACTAAGTTCCTGGCAATAACCGAGATGTTGACAGCAGAGTATGACACATAAATAACAGTGTGTGTGTCATTGTGATGTCTTGTCTTTGCCTTTGTCTTACAAGGACATCCAAGAGAAGACTGTGTGTCATTCCACCAGTAGGTCACCCCTCCGACTGTGGCTACATGTGGCCTTGCCTGAAGAGCAGACAAACAAACCTCAGTTCAGACGAAGAGGAGAAGGTACCAAGTAAAGAAGGCAGTGGCTGACATATGACTTGTGGCGAGGAGGTTAGTGGGTAAATCAATCAAATGGGTTAGGGCACCTAAATTACTTGCAATACTGATGCTCAAAATCTCCATTACTTGTGTAGTGAGGTACACCTCTTGAACGTAGCGCAGGGAAGGCACCTCCCTCAGTCAGTCCCCTTAGTAGGTGGGGTATAAAAGGACTTTGGCTGGTTTCAGTCAGTTTCTACCTGGTTCCTGATGGTGGCTGGTGTAGGTGGCTACCGTGTTGCCCCTTCACCTTGAGGTTGTGAGTAGGGTCCCCACTTTTCCTTACTTTCTGTACTTTTAGGGCCGACTGGCCCCACCCTGTGTCCTTGTGTCTTTAGGTCCACCCAGTGCTGTCTTTGTTGTGTTTGCCTTTTTGATGGTTTTGCCCTGTTTTTGCTGTGTTTGCATTTTTGACGAGTGATGCCCCTACACATATAGGGGTATACTGATTTGTATTATTTGTTTGATTGGTTGTTCATCAGTTGTGTTGTTAGTTTGTTAAATTCATCCTTTTATTGTCATTTCTCTTTTCAGTACAGCTGAGGTGTGATGTTAGACACCCTCATGCCCTGTTTACACGTACATGGTTATTTTGAAATACGGAGACATTTCCCTTTGTTTGCACCCTTCGTTTACACGCAAACGGAGAATTCGCCTCTGAAAACGATTCTTTCTAAAAATTCCAGCCAGAGTGGAGATTTTGGAAAACTTTGTTTGCACATTTGCATGTGAACTGAGAAAAACTGAGCCGACATCACATTGTGCGTTGGAAATTGCACCTGCGTCAAAAGTGCGACATATGTTTACTTGGTAACTCATGGTGATCATGGAAGCATTCAGAGTAGCAGTCGCATTTATGCTGGTGCAAACCCTCTTCGTCTGTTTGCCTTTGCAAATACAAATCCAATTGTAAATACAGCTGCTCGTTGTTGTTGATGCTATTTTCGGGATTCTGATTGGCTAACGTTGGCTTGAGCTTTTTGTTACACTTCCACTACAGGTTTGGCGTGCTCTTGATAGCATATAGACATGGGTAAGTGTAAATGAAAACTTTTCTGTAAACGGACAGGTGTGCACGATGTTATTTTTGTAAACTTAGAGGGCGAAATGTCTGTTTATGAAAATAGCTGGCCACGTGGAAACTTAGTCTCAGAGCTCCCCACAATTTTCGCATTGCGATTAAGGGCACTGGGACACATTACTGGGGCATGTTTACTGTGAGGTTGCTGTGTTGCACCCAATGTGAGTGAGAAGGAGCACTCTCAAACTTTCCGTTAGTCTGCCTCCATGTAACACTATTAAAGCCCATGGTAGTAACCCATGGTATGGAGATATTTGCTGTTTTACAGGGGGCCCAACACTCACTGCTACATCATTCAGTTTTTCATCCCCACTGACGCTCCCTCGGTGTACCTGAACCTTTTGGTTTTACAGTGGGGTTAATGGTGAAATTAGTTATTGCTGTCATCTTAATTTGGTGTGAGCCAGGGAAGAACCAATACATTTTTTCCCTAAAGTCCGGTGTATGTTTGGCATTGGTCTTAGAGGACAGCAGCCCTCAATGATTGTTTGATATGTATATACAATTTATATTGTGAAGATAGAGAACTGAGTTTTGAAAATGATAGAGACTTGGAATGAAAAAAAAAAAACTTTCTATAAGTTTCATTTGAAATTTTACAATCAACGTTCATTTTTTGACGCTTTATTGTCTCACAATTCCCCACTCTTTGCTCCATCACCTGTTTGGGACAAGTTGTCCTTCACGTGTTGTACTAATTTTGAAGTGTTGGGACAAGTGGATGTCTGTTCTTCATTGGTTTACCTTCCAAGTTAGTGTCACCTCTCTAGTGCCGTTTATGGCCTCTGTTTGGATGTTAACTTCAGGTTCATGTTCCAGCTCTGTAGTAAAAACAAAAATATTAGTAAGAAGGCTATTTGATTTTTAGACAAACTGTGCAATGAGTTTCTCTCACTTTCACAATTGAAGACTTTCCCCTAAAGTCATAGCAGTGGAGAATTTACCATCTCTGAAGGTAGCACTGAGGCACCTGTATAGATTTTGAGGAATCAAAATCAAATCAGTCAAAAACTGGTCTTCAGATGGGAGTGATGGATTTCTAAAATTGATTATATATATGAGTGGGGATGTATTTGTGGTATCCAATGTGAACATCACCATCTCAGAAACATAGTCATACCTGAACCCACAGTTAAGATAGGGGAGGAGGTGGGATAATCTAGAGTTTCAGATTTGACTCAGTGGGGATTTGACGCCCCTCTCTGATAAAGCGTCACTTTGTGATTCATGTATATAAAAGGACTTTACGTCTCCAGCAGTCTCATGAGGCAGACATTATTTCAAAGCAGAATGAGGATGAATGAACCAATGTTTCCAATGAGCCATAAAACGTATGATCCATGCATTCATTAAATTACATAACATAATATCACCTGCAGGTACAGTCACAACTTTAGACCATTTGCTCCACAGTGGGCATCCAGCTTGAGTGGACCGATGTCTGATCTGAACCTGGTAAGCTGAATGGTTCAGCAGATTCTCAACAATGACCTGGTCTGTACAGATGGAAAGGAAAACACACTTTTTAAAACACACGTCAAATTAATCTACACTGCATTTTCAACAAGTCAAGTACGTCACAACAGAAGTGATTTCAAAGTACTTCAAATCATCGTCATCATCATAATCATCAACCTTTATTTAACCAGGCCAAAAATCACTAAGAAAACATTCTTCATTCTTCTTTATTCATACAGTGCAGGTCTCGTCCATACTCTTCATAACACTGACGACAGACACCCAACAATTCCCACCAGAGCCAGTCCTCATACCTACATGACTGAACTGGCTGCTATACTTCTATACATCTATACAGGAAAAAACTGAGCCTTCTTGACTTACTATTTGTTCTTAAAAACGTTAGCCACATGTATACGTACATTTATCAGATTTTTGGGGGGGCGATGTCTGGACTTGAGAGCTTTGTGCAGTCACTATGGACAGGGGAAACAGAGAAGTTCAGCTAACAGTCAGCTAATCCAGTGTCATGGTTCAGAAGTAAATCCAAAAGAAATATTTAATATTTGAATATTTGAAAGACTGATTACAAGGATATAAGCATGAGGGTACTTACACAAGGTGGTGTTTGCTAATCTCTTTTATGGCAATGCAGACAAAGTTGAAATGGTTATTTAGGGTTGCAAAAGTGTACATCATTCAGATAAAAAAATTTGGTACTGAAACACAACTGTGCCTTACTTTTTCCCATGATGAGTGTCCATCACGTCGAAACCAGATCTCAGCTAATGCTCGTTTGTCCTCAGCATCCCAGACTAGTATGAGGTTGTTTATCAACCAGGACACTGAAATATTTTGTGGTGCTTCAAACTTAACTGTTGAGGGAATACAAAAACCCATGTTTAATATTGTTTTAGTTATTATTTCAGTTTATATCATTTCTTGTGTAATATTGAAACATTGATGTCACTGTGCTTCAAAAAGGATAACTTTGTATTTTAATCTGCCATATTGTTAGTCAATCAGAGAAGTATTCATTACCTATGTGGCTGAGTACAACAGACCTCCTGGGTGACGTGCAGTTGAGGTTTCCTGCATGAGCTTCCACCCATAAGTCAACAGGTCGACGGCTTATCAGCATTTCCTCAAGGATCTCAGTATAGTTTTTCTTGATGCCCCGAAATTTTATTAAACTACAGATGAATATGATGAGGTATGAGAAATTAAAGCAACAAAAACTGAAGCATCTCACGAGATATCACAAGACATGAACCTCTTAAAGTCCCGTTTTCCTCGTCCATATTCATTTAGTTCCATATTCACTGTCTTGGCGAGAGTGAGGGGTTGGGGTGTTGTACGTTCGCCTTAACAACATTGTTAAGGCAAAAGCCTTGTGCCTAGCTACTGAAAAACAAGTGGAAGTGTTGCCTTAGACCTTGGGCTACATAGTTGATGACAGAGTACATGTCAGTGTTTTTGTGTTATTGAAATCTACAACACTCTAGCTCTTTTGGATTTTCCTTTCACTTTATAATTTTCTAAGTATTTATAATAAGAACATATGCTATTATACTGACATACTACAATTGCCCAGGAGAAGAAGAAACAGAGCGCACACCATCTGCACAATGAGATGGTTGATGGGACTTTGTTGCATCTAGTATTTGTTACATCAGTACATGTTCATAAAACACTAAACAAAAAAAAGAGGTTACAGTGATGTTAGCATTTTAAACTAGTGCGGCTTAAACAATACTCACTCAAAGAAAAGGTCATATGTCACATTGCTGACAGTTGTGTTCATGCTCCATTCACAGATATAGACATCTGCGCTAGAGCTCTTCCTGAAGCACTCAGGACTTGAAGGGACCTCACATGCTGACCCTTTGGAGACAAGTTCTCAAAATAAGTTTTAACCTTGTGATAATATATAACATACACATAGTAAATAAAGACCGTCTCTTTGAGATCACATCAAAACCAAAGCTCGCTGTTCTGACAAAGTAAGGAGATTTAGGAGATTTGTAAATCACTCTTATTACTGAGACCGAGCCAAGCATCAAAATGAAAAAACACATAGTATTTGTGAAAAGATAACCTGCCAGTTTGGGTTAGAAAAAAACATGGACCCTAGAACTGAAGCAAGGCTGCCAAGGGCAATGCAGTGCGGATGTCATCTGTCAGTGGAAACCACATGATACTGATAAGCTAACCAACGTTTTGTGGCTGATGTTTTACTTTTACTGTCAATGCTTTGTTACTTCCATGCATCTGATTAGTCTTGTGCACAGTGTTATGGTAATATCAGGTTTAAAGTGAATGAAAAGCTCCCTAAAGTAAAAGAAAAAATTAGATTACATATTGTTTTACCTCTGCTGACAGTTGTAAGGAACATAAACACAACATATCCATGTAGTGAACTCCAGCATTTCAAAGTTTCCATGAGGTCTAGCGGAAAGTCTCGAAAGATGATCGTTCCTCAGTGTTGGTCCATTTAGTCAACCTGACTTCATGTAACTTGGTTTTCTTTCTCAGAAAATGTCACAGTAGTTTCATGTCTCCCAAGTTATACAAGTTGCAAAAAAACCACAGTGAGGGGCGGGGAAACGGTGAGTGCGTTACACTCAGACAGACACAACAGCCATTCTGAAAGTGACAACACTTTGAAGTCGTTGTGTTGAGTTTTTTTTTTTTTTTAAATATAGATTTCCTTCAATTGTTTTTGTTCTCACCAGCCTGCCAGTCAAATAAAAAGGGAAGGAAAGTACAGTTACATCTCTACATCCACAATTAAGTGAGAAGTATGTCAATCATCATGATACTGTCAGTCAAGAGGTTTGTTGTAGGAGGAAATTTGAGTTTACAGTGGACCCAAAGTACATGTACATGTATTTAAAACCAGCTGTTCAATCTCTGCATTTGTCAGAGATGGTAGAAAATTAAGGCAGCACTCAGAGACACAGATGTAAAACTTCTTTTAAAAAAGGTATGAACCTTTTCTCTTCACAGTGACATCAGACAGGCAGACTTGAACTTAACAAGGGGAAGTGATGAGAGAAATGTACTGCTGCTCGGGTGGCTGTTGATTCCCTGTTGATGTCTGCAGCATTGTTGCCTTTTCACTTTACACAGTAAACATGCATTTGATGCAATCTGGCTCATATCTGGTTTCTGGCTCATTGAAGATGATTTACTTCAGTGAGACAGAAACATTGCATCATTCAAATGCATGTAACAAAGCAACAGTACTGCAATTTTAAGTTTTCGCGTACGTTATCCTGCAACCTTTTCTACTCCTGCAAATTTTTTTTTTTTTTTATCAAAAAATATCAAATTATAAAACTTTTGAGGGACTGAGTAGTAGGTAGAGAAGTACATTCAAGGAAATGATGAAAGGCGCTCATGCACTGTTAGTTCTTGTAGTTTCTCAGGTAATGATCCCTTGATCTCAGTTATCATGTAACTCTATACACATGTACGGTAAATCCTCCACAGATTGGGTTGTGAAACAATGTTCCTTCACCTCTCTTGCTGTGGTTTTGGAGACCGTGGAGATCATTCCCCTGTAACTCCTCCTCATCTTACATCCTCATTTTTTATCAATTCCCATTTTTCAAGTTACAGTTTCATACCAAATGACTTGCACTTTCATTTTGCAAAGGTAACTCCCATTGAAACAGACACAGCAAAACGCTTCTACATCTTGTGAAGCCCAGATTTACATCATCAAGCACTGATTTTTAAGTTTTCATCTCTCTGGTGTCCTGTCTTGTGTGTATTTTTTAAATTTGCATCCTTTTTATGTTTGTGTTCGTAGAACATGTCAGGCCACAGTTTGGAGAAACATTGAGCCATAGAGATCCAGTATGTGTTTTTGAGATAGTTTAAGCTACATTAAGTCCTCAGTGGACATAAAATGCTTTTTTGAAGCAGTAGTCTGTACTATTAATAGTTGACTGTAGAGAAAACACAGTATATATATATAAAAAGAGTTTCTTGACACTTTTAGGCCTTTTCCAATGTCTGAGGATGCAGGAGTGGATCCAGTGCTGCTCCATTTGTCATTTTACAGTGACAAATTGACTGAGCGCTCATGTCTTCAGACACCCAGACAAAACCATGCAGATGGCAACTCCACACAGGAAGAGGAAACCAGAAACGACTTGCTGACGGTGCTAGCTGCTGCACCACAATATCACGATCTTCATGAAATTATATTTTGACATTAAGTTAAGACAAAAGAGAGGACTTAAGAGGTTTGCAGTGTGCCTTCATTTTTTCCTTATTAAAGCTGCTGTAGGAGGGAGGCTTCTGCAGCAGGACAAGGCTTCTCTATCACCTCTATCAAGCTGCTTGATGTAGAAATCTGTTTCAGTGTCCCAAAAAGGCTGAGACTTAACCTGGGCAGCAGGGCAGGAGGCTCCATGCTGTGACTGTAGTGATCAACAGGCAATCACATAGTACGCTGCAAAGGAAACACTGTAGCTATCAGATGAAAGACAAAGTTGTTGTTTAGAGGGATTTAATATAAAACTTTCTGTTTGGAACAGTGACGACACTGCGTTCATTTGTTTTTGTATGCAGTGTTGAGCTGAGACCATGTCAGACAAAATCATACCAGTATAGTATAGTATAGAGTATAGTTGACTACAGCGGCAGTTTACCTCTACTTACCTAGTCTGATACATCTGTTCTAACAGCACACAGCTACTCGCTCTTCCTGGTTGCTCATCTTTTGTCTTTGATGGCACATGCATGTGAATGTGTATAGGGACATCCAGTGGTAGCCTGGTCACATTACAAGCAGACAGATTTGGAAGGGAACTGATACACATTGATGTTGATACTGAAACTGAAATTGAAATGGGATTGGATAAATAATGCACCATCATGGTAACTGCTGGTTGTAAACTGAGCCATAGCTTAGCCTAATGTTGTGCCTAATGTGAACTTCAAAAACGCCCCTCAACAACCAACTGGCTGAGGCTGGATAATAAACAAAAATTGCTTTCTAAAGCCATCTGTGTGGCAACATATATTAATGTCTACATGCGAAATCTCTAAGATGTTTTTTTGCACAAATAGCATCAAATCTAGACAGCAAAAACTAGTCAGTGAGGATGAAATTAATCCTGAGGCCACACAGCTTTGGCAACAGACAGCACCAGTGAGCATTACTTTAGTATTTCCCCTCATTAGCATTTAATTTTAGGAACCTTTTAGATCAGTGACCCAAGGCCGATGTATAAATGAAAAAGCTCCGTGCATCTGATAATACACATGAAGTTTAGATATAAAGCTGCAGCCTTCAGAGCAAATGATATCAGTGGATTTTTCCAATACTCCTGAACACTGCCACCAGAGGGCAGTCTCAGCCACAGGTTTGGACTTCTGACTTCAGCAATGATGTTCCAGTTAACTAATAACTATATATATATATATATATATATATATATATATATATACACACACACACAAACACACACACACACACACACACACACACACATCTTACTGGAAAAGAGGTAACTGTAAACTGCCATGACATGCATAGAAATACATAAACTGTATAAAGTGTATATAGAGACTAGGTGGATGCAGGCTGACATCCTTTCTTACTATTATTTGAAGTTGAAATCAGCAACTTGCAAGTTACCACTCCAGCTGAGGTTGCTGGCAGACAGAAGTGCTGGTCTGTGCTTTTCTCCAAAATTCATTCATAATGAAAACTCGAGTTATCGTTGGTATTTGAGCCTTCAGTGGACGGACCTCCATCACAAACAGATGGAGGGAGGAAAACGGGGAGGAAGGAGAGACGGGTGTAGAGAGCAGTAACAAAGAATTAACAGTAATGGTTAATGATGGAGGAAGCGGGATGGTTAGAGGTGACGATAAGAAAAGGTTAACCTGATAATTAGATAGAATTTCCACCTTTTCACTTGTAATGTTGTTTCTCTGTTGGATGTGGGCTGAGATTAAAAGGAGTGAAACCAGTGTAAGAACAAATGCAGATATGAAAAGGGAACATAAAAAAACAAACAAAACAAACCTAATACTCAGAATATTGGCTGTGGATTGTTTGCATGATAGATCAGGTATTAATAGAAACTAAATGCCCATATTGTGAAGCTCTAGTTATTGGTGCCTGTTGATGTCATTGTGAAATGTCAACAGCATGTATCGCTGTAGCTGCATCAGCAGAGATCCAGCTGCAGCATTTTGTGAGATTAAATTATCACTTGAACTACACACCTGGATGACAAAACAGGGCATTTCATATTTCCAGGGTTGGGAGACCCTCGTCCTCACAGCCACAAACTACATCCTTCACTCATGATTTGGCCCATGCTGGTCGACAAACTTACAAGATCTAATTTAAATCTGCAGCTATTGTTTCATTGTTTCAGCAGCTCTCGCTTTCCAATGTATTTGAACAGTGTTGAAGTTTTTCAACTGTTACACTGAAGCATGCAGGGTTTGTATTATTTCCCTCACTCTGCTGCCATTTAAACTGTTTAAGGCCATTCTGCTTTCATCTTACATGTTACTGCTGATACTGTTCAACTGTAGATTCAGCAGTTGCCTCAGCGTCATTAGCATTGCTTCCACTAAGCCCTTGGCATTCACATACATTTTCTTCAAGAAATACATTTTCTAGTTTATGCTGTGCTCTAGTGATGCAACAATGAGTCAAAAGTGATTCATGGGGTGCCATAGGTTGAGCAGGTGCCCCATGTGCAGAGGCTACAGTCCTTGCTGCAGCCGGGCCCTGGTTCGAATCCTGAATCTGATGCCCTTTGCTGTTTCTCTCAACTATCCTGTCAATTAAAGGCAAAAAGCCCCCCCCCCAAAAAAAAAATCTAAAACTGATTCATGTGGTGAGCAGAAAGGAATAACAATGCTCTGATGCTAGCAAAGTGTACACGATTTGGTTTAGCAAGACTGAAAAAGCAAGAAGCAGCTGAACATGCAACAGCTGAACACTATTCAAATCAAAAAACAAAACAAAACAAACAAATGTACCCATATGCTTTTATTTTTAGGAGCGATAACAGCAAAATTCGCATTGACCAGATAACATGCTGTGCATTTCCTGTGACTGCTGAGGCCTTCCAGCTGCTGATATTTCTGCTGATGTCAAATGGAAAAAGCTTTGCATTAACTGAGACAGAGGTGAGTAAAGGTTCCACAGATAAATCTGAGAGGTCACGACATGATCACAAGATTGAAATGATTGTAAGATTTATACAAGATGGGGAAAAAACAGACCTAAGACTGTGTTAGTGTTGCATAGGCATAAATACGAGCTTTGATATGTAAATATTTGACATATTTGACTTGAACTCGCGTGTCATAATTACGTCTGGGAAACTTTGACTAGTGAGAGGTCAGACATTTCCAATCTGAAAATTAGACATTTCTGAACATATCAAACGACACATCACTCACAACACCAAATGCAAATAAATAACATGGCTGCCCAAGAGAGATGTCTAAGGCAGGCAGCAGTTTGTTTCCATAATATTTTATGATCTCAGCTAGCACCATCTAATTAGATAGCCAGCTAGCTTTTCCATATAGTTTGACTGAAACATTTATGATTATCTTTTAATCGTCCTACATACATCTGTCAAACTGGCATTTATACTATAGAATTTATTATTGACTTATGTCTCCATGCACCTGCCTCTTGATGAGGTTGGTGTGTATAGCATTGATCCAAGCTTCACAGTTTGAGCTCCAGCTTTCACTGATAGAAACTGGACATTCTCAAATTCCTGGGTTGTCCAGACATATGCTGTTATGCCCAGCTCGTTAGAAAGCATAACCAAAGAGGGAGGGCAACACAGCAAACAGTTGAATTAATCATAAGTTTATTAAAGGGGAGGCAGGTGCGTGTATGTTTGTATGTGTGTGGGTGTGTGTGGGTGTAGGTGTGGTCACAAAGGAACCAGGCAAACAAAACCAAAACCAAACAAAACAATGGTAGGTGCCCAAAAAGCACCGGCCATCCAGGAGGGAGAGAGGCCACCATTTTGGATTCACCAAGCCCATGACAAATGGTGCAAAATGTCATGTATTGGTTGTTGTTATAATAGATTCTAGATGTCTGTGAATGTTCTCATTCATCCAGGTCATTGTTCTCTCTCTCTCAAATTGAATCGAAGGCAACTGGACTTGTATTTGTCTGGGAAGACGTTTCGCCTCTTATCCAAGCAGCTTCATCAGTTCGTACGCATCAGTCTTTCTAGTCCGCGCTAGTCTGACTAATGACTGACTAATAGATTCTAGAGAATAGATCTAGAGTCCTTCTGTTAATGTACTAATCCTGATAACGTAGTGCTATTCAGGGGAAATGAACACAAAGGCCAGCACATCCTGATATTTTTGTCATTGTATGCATTGCAATGTTGCTAGGTTAGAAGATGCAACAGCTCAACGGCACTGAAATGGAAAAGCGAGGTTTTGGTTTGTTTATGAGAAACGTTGATACAGTACAGGTGGGTGTTACATTGTGCAAAGTGCATGTTGTTTGCTTGTGACACTGCACAGCAGCAAACACATTCACCACTAACAAAAGACACTGAAGTCCATCTTTACCTCAAAGAAGCAAGAAGCAGCAACAGTTTCACTTCAATCATTATCTTCAGGGTTCGGCTGACGCCTCCACTCCTACATATCCTGAGCTGATGCTTCGCTCTGAAAAATTCCCCAGCCAATCAAAGTCCAGTTTGCAACTTACGCATGTGTAACCTGAAACTAGCAACCTGTCACGTCCAGAAGTTAAACGGTTTAAATTAGTATCACAGTTGCAGGATTTTACATTTAAGAATGTAATTTAAATCCAGTTTATTTAACTTTTTTGTTGTCTTCACACATTTCTGGAGTAAATAGGCTACTCATCTGAATGTTTCCTTGCATGAACCTAAATGGAGAAAGGATCAGTGTGTATTTCTGGAGCACAGGCCACTGTTTGTGCACATGGACCATGACAATTTAGAAGATTAGACTGGGAGGTAACAAGCGGATTCGACCTTTGTGGAAACTAGCAGTTATTTAGTGATGTAAGTGAGATGCTGCAATTGAGATATAACCTACCACATATTACCAGTGTTAAGCCCCACTGTGCAAGTTCACACCTCATAAGAGCTCACTCCAAGATCACACATTTGAGCTCTGATTATCCATTCTTTCTTAATCTGCCTGCCTACACATCCATCCCCAGACCTCCACATTACTGTATCTGAGTCACAGAGTGATAGAATTTGCATTTAATAGCCCCAAAAAAAACCCTATGTGTTTATGCTGTGAGCGGATGTTGACTCGTTTTACCCTTTCCTGATAATCTCTGATTATCACTTTTGGCTTTTTAGAACCAGTGGACACAGTTTGGATATGAGAGAGTTTTTCCATCAGAATCTGAACCTATTTGTTTCACAAATGTTTATACAAAAACAATGTATCAGTAGCTTCTTTGTTTGAATTTCCAATGTGAGGTGTGGGTGTAGTTTGATAACCATTTGTGTGGAAGGTTGAAGGTTCCTATCTGAGTGAAATAACGCAGAATTAACGAATCATGATTATCACTTAGCAGAGCCCTGATAAGAACTGGGTGAATCATTTAACTGCTCAGGGAAGGAGCTTCAGTGCTTCCTGTCTTGTCTCTTTGTATGCATGTAAAAAGAAAGAAACTGACCATTGTGGTAGTTATGCCCCAGCAAAAACAAGCATCTGTTTTATGGTTATGATGCCAAACTTGTGGAAACTCTTTGATGGCTGAGCTTTCGATTAATAAATGTGTTTATTCTGTATTAAATATGATTAGACAACGTGAAGAATAAGCATAGTGAATGTATCATAATAAACAATAAAATACTAATATTGTAATCATAATCACAATAATAAAAAAAATCACTAATCACAAAGAGACAAAAAGACAAAAACATGCATGATGATGTCACTGTGACAGGCCTCGATTCACCTACTGAAGTTGTCCGGGTAACACGACTCCGATGATTTTACATTTGCAAATATATCTGAATCAACATTAAGCTTTGTTTTCTGTATTTGCACTTATTGCTAATCATGCAAGATGTTTTGTTTCCGCTGTCAAATGATAATGTCAAAAAAAATACTGAAGTGATGGAAATAGTTGACATTTAAGGGGTTTACCCTCCTCTACATGTCTGGGCTGTGCGAAAAAAATATCTGTCCACTCATTTGCATGTCCATTACTATGAAATGAAAGTTACTAAGTGAAATATATTCAGCTGTACTGATTGAAACCCTAAGTAATTCTGAGCAAATGTGCCAGCCACTGTGTGCGGCTGCCGCAGGCCTGCCATCAGGCTTTGGGGGGGGGCTCAACATAAAATCGAAAGTACATCAGACTTTGTGTTGTTCAGATCTAGGTGTCATCTTGTTAAATGCTGTGCAAAGTATCATTTACGCCTGGGACCCTGCATGCAACTGCTGTAGGGCAACATCACAAACGCTAAGCATTAAAAAAATGGTGTGATTACTGGCAATGTATGAGCCAAACCCAGTGATGCATCAAAGTTAACTCGTGCGTGAGAACAACAATGGTGCATCACCGCAGCATGATCTGATGTGCTGAGGGCTCTGTGAAAACCAGGCCACTTTAGCTGTACTTGTGCTACATAAAAAACGTGGTCCTCAAACCCACTAAATAACTACAAAAGCCGAAAGAGAGCCAAAAACCCAGATAAACATAAGTGTGTAAAGTGGAAACAGCAGCTGCATTATTCAGGACACAAGCTTAATAAGCTGATTTTTTTTTTAACAACTAAAACACACTGTAAAATATGCAAACTACATTTGATCTCATGTTATATAATGTCTCAAACATGTTTGGCTGTTAGTCACAGTACATGAGAATCGTAGAACCAACACTGATGAGCACAACATTTTTTATACACAAAAAAGTTTATTATTATCTTGACATTCAATCATAAAACACTGCGTGCCTTTCCGGAAAAAAAAACAACTGTTTAGTAAAATGTGAAATAATAACTTCTGTTGGGACAAAAGATTTGATAGTTTAGTAGATTTCAAAGGTTTGTGTTTGGTTGCCCACCACTGTCAGTACTTACAGGCTTAGCTTCTTGATCAACAACCAACATATAAGATGAGTAAACAACCTGCGTGCCTGTCACCATACAGTAGATATGTTGGGTCTGTTTAACTCTGCATAAAACATCTGGAACACAAAAAAATACATGGGATGAGAACTAGATCAATAATTAGTCTGACAAATCTATCAAAACATCACCAACTTAAAAGAGAACTTAAGATGCCATGCAGTGGAAAATGGTAGTAAGATAGTGTCAGATAGTTGTATGTGAAATACTGGGTGGATGGAAAAATCACATCTGTGATCTGCAATACAGTACTGTTGAGCTGGTAACAGATCTTTATCTACAAGTAAGGTTTCACCATGTCCCTGTTTCATCTCACTGGTTATTCTTGGTTTTGTTTATTCTAAATGCAATGAAGACAAGAGGAAAGTGGATGAGTCATATGTTCAAAACTGTGATAAATGCAATGACAAAAAACAAAACACTGACAGAGGATATACAAAATTCCAAAGCTGCCACCCATCTTGACTAAAACAAAAAACACTAATAGTCAGTAGTAGGCTACTAATAGTCACCTCAGGTGTGTAAAGATGAAATAATGAACACTGAGGTCCAAATGTGATCACAGGAAGAAAAAGTGTGGCCAAAACTGACTGACTGACTGGCTGACTGAATATCAATTAGATTAGTCATCTCTTGTCCCTCACAAATTGTAAATAGTTATATGTACTTAAGCTTTGCTGTGGTTTAAAGGAGTTACTGATAAGTCTACCTATTGATACAAAACCAGTTTAGAAGCAATGTTGGAAAGTAACTTCTATTTCTATCACTTCATTTCTTCTACAAAGTCATCCAGCTAATCAGCAAAATCAGCAAAACTTACACATGAATAATTTCCAAAGATAAGGTTGACAATATTCAGTGTTTTTGTCACCATCACCTAATCCTGTGAAAAGTCCAAAACCATGAGTGCGCTTCTCCTCCTCTGAATACTTTGACTTTCTGACCTATCATCTGCTCTGAGCAAATTTATCCAAAGATCCAAATCTTATAAAAACAGCTGGTTCTCAGTAATTTTTTATAAAACATCCTGAGCACTCAAACAGAAATGGAAAGTGCATTTTTGGGGCACTGTTTTCAAGTGCATATTAATACTAATGTTTGGTGTTGGTTCATGTCAAAATAAACTACAGTGCTTGTTTTCAGTCCAGGTACACACTATGTAAAATGACAACCATTTCATTTTTTGCCTAAACCTGAGACCAGACTCTGTTCACAATAACAAAAATCCCCTTGAAACAGATACAAGCCAAACAATACTTAACCAAAGGAAAGGCTTGGTTTGTTCCTGTGCTGCTGTGTACTGTTGTGGTTTGCTATGGTGGGCGTTGATATTCGGTCTTGTGACCACCAGAGACAATGGGACCTACATACAATGACTGTGACAAGTGTGAAATTTTCTTCCCCCATGAAACTGCATTGTTTGTGATTTATTGCAAGATGCTCACCGGCTGGGACAGTTCATAACTGTGTAAAAACAGCTTTTAGCACCCACGAGAAATATATTTATGCAGGTCATGTGGAAAACCTTTACTCAAATCAAGAAAAAGACTAGTGGGTTTACATTCAGCTGTGTGTCACATTCTGCTGTCTGGGAGATAGCTGACGGCTGCATATTCTGTATCATTTGGATTCATCTCCATCACTGCAGAAGGTCTTTTAGGAAAGTCCAGGACGCTGTAAACCAGCGTGGGTGGAGGAACCCCACTGGAATCTTCAATTGTTTCCTACAAAGAAGTTTTTTTTATTTATTAATCTATTTTGACGTTAATGTCTTTCAAGGTGGGAAATGATAAGAGCGTTCTTACCTGTAATGTGGGATTAGAGTTTTGTTGCTGTTGGTGTTTGTCTGGACAAGAAGCAAAAAAAAAAAAAAAGTATCGAGTTAGACAAGTAACCAGCATTAGCAACGATATCAGTAAGTTTATTAATGGTCTTTCTGAGTTAGAAAAGGAGATCAATATTGAAGACCAATGCCTGGAGTCAGTTTTCTAGGTTTGCCACTATCTTCCATGCACAAACACATGTTCAGCATGTCAATATTTACAGCATGTAATTTCCCATAAAACAACAGATTGCCCTTTTCTGTATGTCTGTTTTTGTGCTACACTGGTTCACACTTTAAATTTTTGAACTTGTAGTTTTTTTTTTTTTTACTTAAAGGAAAGCCAGGCTAGCTGTTCACTGATCCTTCCAGCCTTTGTGCTAAACTAAGATAAGCTAATCTCCTCCCCAACTCCAGCTCCAAATGTAATGCACAGACTTTAGTGTGTTAAAGATCTTCTTGCCTAACTCTCAGCAAAAATGCAAGTACCACTTACTACATTAAAAATGTAATTTGCAGAGTTTAAAGGATTGATGGACAAAGTTGTTTGTTGAATTATTCAGACAATGCTTCCATTTAAAATAGAGCTTATTCATTCTGTTATAGTTTTCTAATTTGAGGACAACATTGGACCAGGTTAGCATGACATGAGGAATGCACAGTCAGCAAAAGCCTGCATCTGTGTACGGGAAATCATTGATTGTGGTTTCTGAAGTCACGGGGGCCGTGGCAATGTTCCTACACAAAGTAGGGCAGAGGGGTTTGTCTCTGAGTGAAAGCGCACTCATAATAATAGTGAGCAAATACTGCAAGCGAGTCTTTTTTTCCACGCATCCATCAGTGATAGTAGGTACATTCACATTTGCATGCTCTGAGGGAGGACTTTTCAGAAGCACTGAATCATCACATGTGTCAAAAGGATGTGAAAGTGCAATCTGGTTAGCATTTTTAAGCATCTAACCACACAGCTGCACATTTTTTTCCACAGAATGACAACAATTCATTTCACTCCACCTGGTATAAACTTGCCTCGCCAGGCAAGGCGAGGCAGGTTTATTTGTATAGCCCATTTTTACAAACAGTTTGTCTCAAAGGGCTTTACACAGCATCATAACAACATCCGCTGCCCTACTACTGACTTGAGTCATGAATAGGCAGCAGAGGGCCAACCTTGGACTTCAATTTGTTGGATTATTAGGTCAAACATTAACAGTGTGTTTTTGGATTGTTTTCCTGGTGAAAGTCAGGACATGAAACCCCCCCCCCCAAAAAAAACACTTGTGTACAATTTGAGTTCGATGTTATATGATCATAAAAATAATAAAGAACATTATATTGCTGACTAAAACAAACAAGCCCAGATAAGTAGTTAGTTTTGAACAGTGAGTTTCCCTACCTCCAGTTCTCACAAGCCACCAGATGAGCCAGGAGAGGACTGCAGCCAGCAGCAGTACAGGTAAAACCACCACAATGACGATATGAAAGGGAAATAATGTTCCATCATATTCAACTGGGGGACTAGTCAGCAATGGAGGAACTGTAGGAGTTAAAAGGAAATTATGAAACTATAAAGACATATCTGTACCGAAAAATAATATTTTTTTTCAATACCTGTAGCAATGGTAATAATTGTTCAAACTGATAACAGTTTAATGGGCGGTGTCATGTGACTACATTTTCCCTGTGCAATGTGACTTTTACACTATTATACCATTTTTGATGAAATGAAATATAAAACACACAGTATGGGTGAGGCACAGACACTTGCACTTTTTTCAACTCACTTAGGAGCCTTAGGAGCAGACATACAAGACCTTATCCCACAGTGAAACTAACACTTTGCAGAGTGACAAACACAGTCTAACAAGTGCGTCAGTGAGAATGCGTGTAGCAGCTCAAGGTGCTTTTCATTCTGCATTTTTATTCTTGTCAACAAATTTGTCAAAAAGCACTGACTCTCAACACTTTCAGACTTCACCTTAAAGGCCCAGACTGTAGATGTGCATCATTAAAAAGGTGGTGACAAAAGATATTGAAACAGGCATAAACTAGTTGGGCACTATAGTCACTGGGGTGTCGCGCAAGCATGTACAGGTACAGCGTGTCACATCCATACAGGTCCGGGTTGCGCGCCGTGCTAAATATCAGTTCCCACACACATTTAGTTTGCACTTCAGAACGGCAGGTCTTGATATTTATTTTTTATACATTTTCACGGACATGAGATTTGTAAATGGTGAAAATATCCCCAATTGCACAGATGACGCACACTCTAGTTTGTAGCCATGTTAGCAGCATAGATAGTGACGTCTAGTGGTCAGTCAGTCCACCACTTTAGTCCAGACTGGAATGTCTTAACAAGTACTAGATAGAGGACAATCTAGACTGGGTCACTTATTAGTGGTGGTGCCAGGATGATGTTTTTCTTTCTTTTTTTTAGTTTCCCACTGACTTTAGTGCCACCATGAGGTTCACAGTCATGGTTTTGAGTGTAAACCACAACATCAACCAAATCAAGGCCTTCCCATCAGCCTGGAATAGAACTGAATATCTTTGATTGTCATTGTAGCATGTACAATGAAAATAAAGCCTCAAACCACTCAGTACATCAGTGCCTCAGCTGTGTTTAGTGTGAGGCAGCAAATGTTAGCATGCTAACACTCTAAAGTGAAATGATGAGCATGATAAACATAGCCGACTGTCTAATGTAAACAATATATGTTGTCTGTATTAGTAGTTGAGCCCAAAGCATTTATCCCGTTTTCCTGTTGGCAAATATTGCTCAGACAAGGGTCAACAATACATTTGTTTGAAACTACATTAATATTGTGTGTACAACAGATTTATGTTTGTATTGTACTGGACATTTAAAAATTAATTGGGGACTGCTTTGCGTTTGCTTTATGTATATATATATATATATATACATATATATATATATATAGCATACTTTCCTCAGATGTTTATAACCTAATAAAAATACATTCTGTGAGAGAGGATCATATCCATATCCACCTGCAGTAACAGTGTTGGCCATTGGTGTGTTTCTTAATAGTGTTTGGGCAACAAAGGAGCGCTATGGCACAGAGAAATATGCTATAGTCCTATAGTTGCTATAAAACAAATTTTTGGATCAATTTGTGGATTGTTTTGAACTTTTGACAAATTTGTTGACAGTAAAAATGTAGAAACTGATCAGGTTTACATCCTGAAAAAGATGGCATGATCTAGTAATGCACCGCAGGGTGGTAAATATTTACTTGGTGACTGAAAGTATATAGGTCAATTTCTCTCTGTTTACATAAGAAGTGATGCATGATGGGTAACTGTGTAAACCACAATGCATGGACATTTTAGAAATATGCCTGAATAGATCAACAAAATTTAGTATTATAACAACAGGAAATCTTTGTGGTAACAAAATGTTCATCTTTCTCTACTGCACACTCCACAGTCTGACAAAGAGCCCTATCTTCATTTATATCTGTGTCACTTCATACATGATCATTTTACTATAATCATAAAGTCTGACTTTACCTGTACTGGTCCTGTTCTCCTCTTGGACAATGAGTTTCACTCTGTTACTTTCTTTGGCTAGTCCACTGTCGAAGAAACTAATCCAGTAAATCTGACTGTGATTTCGGCTCAGATTTGTAATGTGGTAAAGAACAGACATATTTTCAGGGTAAATGTGATAAAAAGCTCCTCCTGAGCAACCGTTCTCCTTTGAACAACGAGCGATCTTTTTCTCGCCTGTTGTGTAAACTGCAAAATTACTGTTATGATGAAGGACTGTGTCGTTAAATTTAAAATAAAGGGTGATGTTGCTGCCCAGGATCCCGGTGACCTCTGCATGGCTCAAGCCTGTGAGAAGACAAAAAGACGTGTATGAGAAGGCAGATACCATCATCAGTATCACCTAATTGTCTAATTCCTCTGAAATGTCACACCATACAGCAGGCATGTCCAAACTATTCCACAAAGGGCCGAGTGGCTGCAGGTTTTCTTTCCAACCAAGCAGCAGCACACCAGACTTAACTCATTTAATCAAGTGATCTCGGTCTTCAGACAGTCGATTGGTCAAACTGTGTGCTCTTGTTTGGTTGGAACAAAAACCTGCAGCCACATGGCCCCTTGTGGAATAGTTTGGACATGCCTGCCATACAGGATCCAACTGAACGTTGTTTTCTTCAGTAACCCAGTTAAATGGACAAGAGACCTGAAAGAACAGAAGGTCATGACCTCTGAACCCGAAAACCCAAATCCTTCACTCTCAGCCTCACTGTTTGACAACAGTGTGGTTTCACTGCATGTGTAGTTACATGTCGTGGATATCAATATCTGCATAACTACTTTGTTTGTTAGTATTATGTCCACAATACAAACTCTTGACCCCTGACAAGGTATGTGTAACGCGTGATAGAACGGTCAGTGTCACCATCTGTCTTCACAGTGTACTGTACATGTTGTGATCCACAATATGTTCTACATAAGGACGACATTTTTTCCATTTATAGTGTCCAAAACAGTCCAAAAAGGTTAAATACATTTTTTTATAAGGATTTAATAAGGATTTGACAAACAAACCGTCAGTGAGTATCATTCTACGTATACATCTTAAACATATTTGAGACTTCAAGACGCACAATAGTTTTATTAGTTGGACATCAAAGTCCTGTGTTATACTGTGCCTGCATTTGTCCTCACCGTAGTTCACTTTTGATACTCATTACACAGTTGATACTCATTATAATGTCCATTTTTAGCAGCAGGAAAACAACAGACACTAAAGTCAAACTGAGAAGACTCCACGTCATGAAACTAAAAGATTGTGGTATCACTGACGGAATAATTAGCACATGTTGAATGAACAGCTACTGATTCAAGACAAAATCAAAGAGACATACGAAAATATGTTTTAAAAATCAACCACTAGCGAGTGAAAACCTATAAAATACCTTTAAAAACCACAGTTATATAGAGATAAAGAAATCCGCTTACCATTTAGAATTATGTGAGCTGCGGCGATCAAAACTAACCCGACAGACTTGGTGACAATCTTGTCACCCATGGTAAGAAAGCTGCTTGCAGGCCCGGCAGTATGGCCCTTGAGTCTTTAATTGTGACACTCTTTCTGAGCTGCCTTGGAAAGTCAGGTCCTCTAGTTTTGTCTTTCTAGTCGAGTAGCAGTTTGTGTGCCTGGCAGGAGGAAACTGAAGACAGGAACTTGCACAAACACTGATATATCTACCTACAGCATCACAGGCGCCTCCTGTAACGGAAGACTTCAGAGAGCTTCATGGACATGTGGTGCAGACTGAGGAACTCAGCTGAAGAGTTTGTCACTCACATGATCCAGGAAGAGCAAATAGTTTCCTTCTTATTTTGAGGGAGAATTTACAGACATGCCTCCCACAATAAAGCATCTTTAAGATGACCGAACACTGGTCTGGAGACCGAATCTTTCACAGAAAAACTTTGTACATAGTTTCAGTTTTTCTACAATAGTATTCGCTGAGTATGAGCTGTTTTTTAACATGTTAATTGTTATTTACCATTATGGAAAAAGGTTGTAGCCTGTTTTTCATTGAAGTTCAGATTCAGTTCACTTGAACTATACAAAAGAAAACCCCCACATCTTTTTCTGTACTTTGATAAGTAAATAGTTTCACTCTTGTCTGCTGAGGTTTTGAGATCTCTGTCTCTGGGGATTTCTTCTTAATTCAAGTCAAGTCTAACAAAACATCAAACTTGTGGTTAGAGAGTTTCTTAAATTGCTTATATTGAGTGAGAATTTGCTTTCTGAGGAACAATGTCATTATTGCATTGTTGTTTAGAGCTATTTCTGTCAACATCAATATGTTTTAACAATGTGCAGCCATCAGCTGTAGGTTGCATTGTGGATGTGAATGACTGTCTGCAGATCAAATCCTCTTTTTTCCTCTTATCAAAAAAAAAAAAAAACATTGTTTTTTTTTAATTCCTCATTTGCGATAAAACAAAACTTTCAGGAGGAACAGAAACTTTCAATGATTTTTTTTAGCAAATCTTTTTTTCATTGCTTTTTATGTCTCAGTTTCAAAAACCAAACAACAAAAAGTTCAGGTTCAGGAATAACTATGCTCACATCTATATGGGTAACAATAAGCCACACACACACAAAACAACACTCTAACCACCATCAGGAAGTTGGGGGCTTTGAAGCAAAGACAAACCACTGTCACTCTACAGCAGGGGTGGGATCTGTTGGTTGGATGTTTGGTTTCAGTGGTTGATGGAGGTGGTCACTTCTTAGCAGCTCCTGTTCTCACTTGTCTCAGTCACCACTGTAAACTGAACATGCAGAAGAAGATCCCCCCCCCCTCACATCTGAAACCACTGGAGCACATGACTCAGACATAAGGGGCTGAAAACATTGGAAGGCAATGCAGTGCACCTTCTGGAAATCTCAGCCATGTAAGACTGGATCAGAATCTAATGTGAACAGCATAAGGTCAAAGTGAGAGAGTGGGGACATGGTAGAAAACTGCTGAAAGCTGTAACCACTGTAAACAAATGACATCACATGTCAGATCTGTATCTGTTAGCTTCACTCTCACTCTCTTTGCTCACATAAACAAACATTTTAACAAAGTTTAGTTTGTCTTGTCTCCAAACGTGGTATTTGTCTGACCGATAATGGACTATGACCACTCAATCAGTCAGTTGCACCTCTGCTGGAGTGGTGTGTTTTTACTAATGCTAATTTTTCTGTGCTCTCCAAGCAACCACTTTCCTACTTGCAGTTTTTTTTGATGCAATAGGCTTGAAGCTTGTCACCTATGACACAAAACCATGTATATATATGTGTGTGTGTATTTGCATGTGTTGCTACACAGGTCCACACATGTGATTCTTACATCCATCAGGGGTCAGTGTGTTCCTGCCTGCTCACACACTGGATCTGACACAAGAAACACTGATGTGATTACTCTGTCATTATTGTATTTCTATGCCATCTAGTGGAGAAAATCACTTGCACAGCTTCAAACACGTGATCACACACACCTCCTTTTTTCCCTCACACGTAAAAAAAAATTGATACACACATATATGCACAGCACACACAAGCCATGACACTCACTTCCTCTCTGTCGTTACTTAATTTTGTGCTCGGTAAAATTATTTCCTCTGTACATCATCTACACCATTTATACTGTTGACATCTGTTTCTGCTGCCCAGTATGACGTTTTTCAGATTTTCCTTGAGTTTAATGAGGAATGTTTTTTGCCCAGTTCACTATATGTTTTCATTTTTTTCATCATCATGCATCCAGTGATTATTTTCATGTCATATTAAACAGAGTATCTTGGTACATCCCTTACATCAGCTCTTAATCTCGCCATGGCATACTGATGCAACATCCATTTTGCATCTACATTTTCATAACTTGCAAGTCAATCAAATCATAACAGTTGGTTCAGAGTGTGTTTGCCGCAAACACATGACCTATTGGATTACAGTGGTTTTGTAAGTGAGTCAGTCAAGAAATAAATCATGGCCTCAGGTTATGCACTTCAAGTGGGCCTGTTTCACTGTCATCAGGGGAAACATCTTCACTTCACTGTGTGTGACTGTGTGTGTGTGTTTGTGTGTGTGTGTGTCTCTAACAGAGCTGAGAGATTTACACGTGTGGAGGCTCCATTTAAAGCAGAGTATTGATAGATAAACCTGCGTGGGGTGGGACCAACCAGCGTAAACAACACTCTTTCACAGGCATGTGACTGTGAAAGGAAACAACATTTGTTGTTTGTTGCGGTAACTGATTGTGCTAAGTGTGATCTGACTAATGATTTGCAGTTTGACTGTTATTATCCTTTGAATTGCTTAAACTAATACATACAATTTACAAGTCACATAGCTGCACACTGCCAGCCTCCAGTGAAGCAGCCTCCTCTTTTCTGCTCCTCCCATGCAGCAGCACTGACCGAAACAATGCTTCACCTTATGTTTCTCAGGTTTTGGTGCACAGTGAGTCCTCTCATCTGTTATTGAACCCTTTAGTATCTGTAGGTGAGGTTTTGGACATGTTTGAGCCTCAGTTGGTGAGCAATAGCTACTTAACTAGAAACAGTAATGTGTTTATGTATTCATCTGGATGCACGCAGCAGCAAGCCAAGTTGTGTAGTGAAAAGTTTGTCTTTTATTTTCAATCTTGTTGGATGTAGTGGGAATAGAGTAAGCGATGAACGAGAGGGACTGGGAGGGGAATCCGCAGAGCTGAGCAGGCAAATCATAACCCAAACAGGCAAGATGAGCCTGAGGCTGAACGTGGCAGTGGACCACACAGTTACTGCGTTTACATGCACACACCATATTTCGAGACCCTATTTTATACTGCAGGTGGTTGCACGATGAGCAGCAGGTGTCGATGGAGGGTGCCGGATCCAAGAGGCCACACCCAGCTGACAGACACACACACATACACATACACCGACAACAAAATGAGGACAAACTAACACAGGAGGGAGGGAAACAAAAGCGTAAAGAAAACAGGACCAACAGGACACAAACCTCCTCACTAAAGACATGATAATATATCTTAGCAAAAACATGGCTCTGTCTTATTTCATATGATGCATATTTTTTCTGACATAGCTCCTTAGTTTCTTTGACATTTAGTTCATATGACGAATGCAGTAAATATATAGTAATAATCTGCCCGTTGCAATCATTTACTGTGATCTCTACAGTTTGTTTTTACAAGCAGCAGAGAAGACTGCTGACAAACTGTGATGTAATATCAGAAATGCCGGTGGTGGATTAAAGCGCATTCATCCTTAAATCTGATTTGACTGAGACAGCGTTTAGCTAAGCTTCATCTCACTTGGCAGAGACAGAAGGAAGCACACAGACAGGCTGATGGGGAGGGAAGAACAGGAAAGCCCTTATTGCCATGGTAACTGAGATACTGACTTCTCCTATTAAATGCTGCTCGAGCAAAACAATTACTGAGCAGTCGGGGATGGGAATCCCCTCCCACCACCCTCCACCCTTCCACCATCACTACACACCACCTGCCAGTCACTGCCTACCACCTAACACCACACACACACACACACACTCACACACATACCATGCTCTTTTCTTGCTTAGTAGGTTCAACAGGTGGGTTCAGATGCACAGGCAAAGCCAACCCACAATTTTGTCTTTGTGATCTAGCAACACATCAGTGTAAGAGGTGATGATATGTTGGTGCGCTCCACATTTTCATTGCCTCTAAGTGGCGAAAACTGTTCTTTAATAGCAGGTTTACTTTTGAATCATCATATTTTAAAGTTAAAAAAAGGAAAAGCAAAAGCATCTTTAAAGAAATTTAGAGAGTAAATGGCCACTACAACTCCTCATTGATATACTGATCTACTGCTGGTCTACTGCTGCTACAGTCATTTATGAGAGAACAACAATGAATCGTGTCACACAGTAAACAAGCAACATACTGGTCAAATCAACAACAATGTGTGTGTCTGTGTGTGAAACTCCTCGTTGATAAGTGTGGTACTTGGATCAAGCTCATGTCCTATAGCAACCAGGCAAACCATCACCAGCTCCTTAGCAACCAGGAAGACACTGATGCCATAGATGTCACTGGTTGCTGTTGGAGATGCAGGCATTCAATAGAAACCAAGCTGAGATGCAAACAACACACACAACACATGCACGCATGCGCGCGCGCACACACACACACACACACACACACACCCAAACTGCAGATTCGATGTTTACAAAGTGACTTTCAAGTCTGCAATTATTGTAACCCCCCCCCCCCCCCCCCGCCACACACACACACACACACACACACACACACCTGCAGTATCAGCAGCCTACAAGAGAGAATTGACTTTCAAGCATGCGCTTGCAAAGACACATCCACTCACTCACACATAAGCACACTCCTACACAGGGATGGGAAATTTACTTTCAAGCATGCTGTAGAAACGTGTCAAAGCCCCATGCCCGCACGTGCGGGCATAGACTGTGCTTTAACTGCAGATGCTCAGGAATGTGAGGATATGGACACACACACACACACACACACACACACACACTGGCTTTGCTGGGAAATTTGCTCAGCTCCTTGCAATTAATTACATCAGTCAGAAAATAAAGGCTTGCTGAACAGGTGCCTCGAAATACACACACACACACACGCACGTGCGCCCACATCCAGCACTGCGCGCGCGCCATGAAGTGAGAAAAGCAGCATGTGTGGCAGCTGTCACGGTTTGCAGTGAAGGTATTCCCCAGCCTCATCACGACCAGCAGCCTACAGTGTTCACGGCTCTGCTGCCTCATCTGGTTTCCGTGCACAGACAGTGATGGGATTTAGAGATGAAACATAAAAAAAAAAAATACTGTAAAACTTAATTTTACACGAGACATACAATCTGTTCTGGCTGGTCACCAGACCCTCAAACTTAAATGTGTTTTTCTCGTCTCTTGTGAATTTCTATCAGGCTGCACGCCAACTTTCGCCTCCATCCTCACCCAACCTCGCCTCTGTTGACTGTCACCCACCACCCAAACGCATTTAGCCACCCCTCTCCGGTAGACTCCCCACCCTCCCCTCCCCTCCCCTTACATCCCTCCCCCTTCTCCCTCGCTTCCCACCAGTCACATGGAGGTTAGCGGTGACCCGTCGCTCCCTTCGGTTTTGTGGCAGTCGCTCTCCGGTGCGCCTTGGAGACGAAACGAGGAGGGGGAAACGCACAAAAAACCACCGCTGCGCCTTCATTTCTAACAGAAAAAAACTACGCTTGGTCCCCTCGGAAAACAAAACAAATCTCCCCGGAATCCGCTGAAGCTGCCGGTAAACGATAGCTGCTCAGTTAAAGGTGGTTATTTTTAGTCAGCCACCACAGGGATGAGTGGCTGGGAGCCGGCGGTGAGACCGAGCGCTGCTGCCCGCGCTGCGTGGTAAATGAAGCCCCCGCTTGGTGCCGAGCAAGAATGAAGTCGAGGAGAGACAAGCTGAAGATCCCCTCTCTGACTCTGGAGTAAGTTCTGCTTTTTGTTGCTGTTGTTTTTGTTTGTTTTCATCTTCTGGTGCGGATGTGAAACCGCGAGCTGCCATGTGAAACTTGTCTCTCTCTCTCTTTTTTTCTAAGTGGTAATAAGAGAGAGATGGTAGGAGCTATTTATGTGGTCAGGTCCTGATGGTGATGACACTCAAGACTTTTTCCTATATGAAGTAGCTGTTAGTTCAAACCTAACTACAACCAGTCACCACTAAAGCTTGGAGATCAGTCAACTCAACTGAGGAGGATGGAAAAAAAACCTCCTGTTTTCTCTCAGGTTGATGCCATTGGTTTGAGCCTTCTTCACCTAGTTTAACAGGTTTTTACCGTTTAGCATTTACGCTTGTGTTTATGTGTTTTGGAGGAAAAGACCAGAGAAGTTGGCCTGTTTCTCATGAAACTACTCTCAGTATCATCAAGCCTGGCAGCTTCCCTGTCTCCGTATTAATATTTAAACTCATTTCCCCCTCTGAATGTAGAGAAAGCAGCTTTTCCAGCCTTGAACTCTGACTGTGTTTGACAGTTCACAGCTGGTTACAGTTGTAAAATCCAAACCACTGTAACAACAGACAAACTTGTGGGAGGAGAGAAGGACTTGTGTGTGTGTGTGTGTAAGTTTAAGACACATAGGATTACATATTATCTCAGAACAGTTCGGTCTGATTTTAGTGTTTCGCTCGGTTTTGGAGGAACCCTACAGCTCAAGCCTCAGCGTGATCCTGTCCTCATGATATTTTGCGTCTCTTCAGCTCTATTGTCTCTCTTTTTTTTCCCTCCAACCTCACATGAAGTTCTCACTCCAGGATTCCTGTATGAATCACATGCTCAACCCACAACTTCAAGACAGACAAATGCCTTTCAGTCTGTAGAACTTTAGAAGATGAGGTCTTTTATATCATTATAATTGCTGATCCGTGGTTCCTATCTCCATCAAAGGACATGGCTGCAGTCTTCTATCCACCCACTCATCCCCTGGAGTAAATGTTTTGTGGGGAAGGAGGGAGGAAGGGGGGGGGGGGGGGCTACCTGCTGCCCACTAGATGCTGATCCATAAGGCGTAGGAGCTCCCTGCTCACATCCCCATTCTCTGATCCATCCATCTGCCTCCACTGTGGACCATCTCAGCAGAGCATGTGCTGTTTTCCTTTCATTTTTTTTTTTTTTTTAGGTACTTGGTCACTTCTGCTCCAGCGCACAGAGGTTTCAGACTCAACTGGTGGGGAGGGGTTTGGGCAGGGTCTTACTGATGTGTTCATCTGTTGACGGATGCATCAGTCCAGATTTGTCATCATTTGTGTAAACCAATCCTGGATGTTTCTGTGCAAGTATCCCACTTTGTTTGAACATGCTATCTGTTTTTTAATACACCTTTAAATTATCTCCCAGCGAAGGATGACAAAGTGTGTAATATATTTTGACATAAGCCAGTACTCCAGTCACTCTGAATAAGAGCTATAAGTGTAGTTTTTGCAGTAAAGTCAGTCCTGCTACCATATTGCTATTGAAAGGTTGTAGCTGCTGCTGCTGCACTTTAGAGTCAGAGGCGGCCCATGTGTGTGTGTGTGTGTGTGTATGTGTTAACTGAACATTTAAACAAATCAGAAATACAGTGTGAAGCACCGCTGAGTCAGTATGAGATTTTCAGTTTACACTCACTCTGGACAGCAGTGTCTGTGTAGTGCTGAGACATTGCAAATGCAAAGTGGAAATGATGGACAATAGCTCGCTCGAGCATCGTGGAGGGCTGTGGTTTAGGGGTCTACTGGAGAAAACTGCGCTGGGATGAAATTCAGCACAATGGGTTGCATCTGTTGTGCAATTATGAGCCGACACTACAGAATGTGGAGTGAGTCTTTGTGCAAGGAGTTGTTTTTCCTACCATCCTCTCTGCATTACTATGACAACACGTTCATTAGTGCTGTGTTTAGCACTGAGAAGCCTCTGCAGCACTGAGACAATAGCAGCACTGTGATGCCCACAAGGCAGAGCTTCCATTTGAGCAGGGAAATCAATAGAAAACGGCTTCAGCGCTAGGTCAGCATCACTGAGGTATAGCCCTTAGGATGGCTGAGCATGCATACTTCCATGCAAGAAGATGGCGTGTTAAGATGTGAGATAGTACTTCATATTCATTGCATAAGCTCAGTTGAGGATTTTGTGTCCAAAGGAAACCAAAGTATGTCCTGATGTCATTTTTCATCTAAAGTCAAGCTTATGTTAATATGCAGGATGTTATTACATGGGGAGAGTCTGCATGTATGATGACAACTGGGCAATGAAACTTCCTGCCTGGTGTGTCGACACTTAGCTGCCAACTTCCTGTGGCATAGAAGCAAGTTAGTTGTGTCAAGAAGAAACAATGTTATTAGAGATGGAGCAGCATCACCCTGCCTGCAGACAGTCATTGAGTGTCTGTTTGTATCACCAGGCGAGGTCATCCGATGACAGATGTCAACCTCTAACCCACGACAACAGCGCTGCTGCTGCTGCCTGCCGACCAACGCGGCACAGCACACTGAGGTGCAGGGTCAGATCACTAATCCATGCAAACATTTCTTGCCTTTCAGTTTGTCACCTACTTGCCAGAGCCCCACCCTCCTGAGCCCATGCAGCCCATGCAGCCCCTGCAGCCCCTTACAAACCCTTCATCCGTGGAGGTAAGACAGACAGGTCACACGCAGACTGTTTCTATGGACTGAACATGTTAGGTAACTTAAATAAAAAATCTATCATCAATGAGTCAATTCAACACAAAAACAACAATTGGCTGATCTGCCTAACAAGTGTGGTCTGTGTAGCCAAAGCCTGATGTAACTTATTCCTCTGTGCCACAGGGGACACAGTGGACTACAGGGTTGCACTGTGCGACAGGTCGCTTCATTACCCTGGATATGGGCACTGTAGTTTATTTTGAATCCAGCCCACATACACTGACCTGCCGGACCCATAAATATGTATTAATCCCCAATTGACAATAGTCACCAAAAATACAATCTCCACTTTGATTTTAGTCACATTTCTTAGACTGGTTTACTATCTTAAAACATCTGCCCAGACACTAAGATATTAGTAATATTAATTTTTAATTCAGTATTTCTCAAAATGAGATATGTAGGCTTAGTAGTTATTAAATTCATATGCCTTTAGTTGAGGCAAATTTCCAGGAGAAGGGGGAAGGAACATGCCATTATTTGCAATGACACATGACAACATGTAGAAAAGCAACGATGAGACTATGGTCACCTGAATTAGTGATAGTGCTTTAAAATCTGTCTAGTAGTTGCTCGGGTGCTGCAGTTTCATCTGATTTTAAACACATGCTGCAAATTCACAATGATAACATCATAGGTTCATGTGGATGAAACCTGTCCACAAAGATGAATAAAACATCTGACCCAAGTGGCCTTTTAATTTATGGATTATTAGATTAAGTGTGAAATGTAAATGGACGATATATGCACTTATATGCTGTTGTTGATGTTTTTTTTTAACATTACGATGCTTCTGTTACACTAGTGAGGACCTAGGCTATCATTTATTAGTTGTCTCTAAGTCTATGTGGGTTGCTTGGCAACGGTGCTGGGTGCTGTGGAGGAAGGCAACACTGCAAACAGAGGCGGCTACATCCAGCATGTTTCTGGATGTGTGAGCAGTGCTTGGCTGTCACACCACACACTGTACAGTAATGAAACCCATTTGCTCTGTAGAAAAATGAGCAAATCGTCCTTGAAAAGCAAAAAAAAATCTCAAATGTGATCAACGTGAATTCCTCAACACAACACTGTTGTATGTGATGCCACAGTAAGGCAGGCTGTGCATTTGTTGAGCTCATTCCTCACAGCATTTGACTGGAGACCTCGCCTCACCCCCTGTGTTGCCTCATCACCCTGAAACATGTTCATTCTCTTGCATCTAATCGATATTTGTATGCAAGTAAACTGCTTCCTGACATCAACCTTTGGCTCTGACCACTGACTATGAGTTTGTCCTGTGAAGAGATATTGTCACAGCTTATATGACAAGGATATGGTACAGGTCTCATGTTCAGTATATGGAGCAATGTATGTATATTTTGTCATCTTATTAACATGGCATCTTTAGTCGATGTAGAAGCTGTTAAAAAAACAGTCATTGTATTAGGACAACATGACAACCCTTTAGGCTAAAGCCACAGTGGGATGTAACTAATGAGCTTTGACCTGTTGACCTCAGGCCTGTACAGTACTGTGAAGTCACCTGAGTGTGTGAGCAAATGAGAGGACAGTTTTGAACTAATTTCTATATTTAGTGGAAAGCAATTGCTGGAAACCACAGATGACTCATAATAATCAAAGTGAGATATTTTTTCACTCTTTAGACCATTTGATAAACTGGAGACTAGTGGCAGTATAGATATTGATGGTATTGATAGCATCAATAAGGCTCATTTATACTAAAACAGAACTATTACAATCATATTATTAGATGCTGATAAGAAGGAATGGATGAGAAGACATTCAGTTTTCTCAGTGTAGACGCATATGTAGAAAGAATAAAATATTACTTTTTACTGTTTTATGTTTTCCTCATGTTTTAATATTTACCATGCCAAATGTGAGAGATTATAAGAGTACAGTCCTTATGATTTAATTTTGGACAGATTCACTTACACCACCTAGCTACAGTGTTTTTTTGTTCTGATTGGTGTACATACACGTGCTCACTAGATATTGAACGTCGTGGAATGTACCACTGTTAAAAAGTTTGGCTGGGATCCTCCCTCTACCAGACTCCTGATGGTACAATCCAACAACATCTTATGCTGCGTTCAAGGCCTGTAGGAAACTGGTCCTATAGCATGTATACATACAACTGACAAAGAAAGAAAAACATAAAGAGGTTTCTCTGGCAATGGTTCAGACAATGATCACACTTTGACTAAGGAAGCTCTCTTTCACAGCTTTAAAATATACAATTTCCACTGTGCCCTCACATTAGATTTAACTGCACTAATAACCATGTTGTGATGTACTGAAGAAGAGCAGCAGAGTTTCCACCACTCTGCTGTGTTTAAACTGATGTTGCCTAGAAATAGTAAAGATGCACACAATTGAAAAAGTTATTTAAAGCACTGGCTTTGTTCAACTTTTAGTAGTTTTGTAGCAGTAACATGGGAGTTGGTGTTGTGTGGAGCTTAGTTTCACTCCTACATCTTTGGCAGCCTCCATGTTTTGATCTGTTCTGACAAAATTGCTCCTTCACAACAATTGGGGATAGTAAAGAGTCATGCTGAAACAGCCAGTCACATAAATATATGAATAATTGACGCTTAATGCTAATTTATTGATTATAATCTCTCTGCATATGTTTGTAAAGTTCCCCATCATGTGATGAATAAAGGAATATTTTATCTTATATACATGTATTTAACACCTAGTGGGGGACAAAAGGATAACTCTGGTTCGTTTACAACTTTTATGTTGACCGTTGAACATCTGAACCTCTAAATAAGTGACAGTGGCGATGACCAAGATATCTACAGGTTTATAAAAGAAATACTATAGATTACAAGTACATTCCTACCTAAACTTTGTAAGTAATGCATTAATTGTTGGACATCTGGGTGTTTTATAGTAAAACAGGAACAGGACTTAAGTCTTTTTGAAACAGAAATGCCAACGTTTTGCTTGTTATACCTTCTGACGTGAAAATTTCATGCTTTTGTCACATGTGAAACTGAATATCTTGGTTGGACAAAACAAAACATTCAACGATAGGGCAGCAAGAAAATAATCACACTATGAAATTGTTGTACAGCTGGTTAGCTGCTGTAGCGTGCACCTTGCGTGGATTTTTTCGCAGCATTGTGAAAACGGAGGTTGCAGGCGGCATTTGAACGCAGCATCAGGCTCCAGCTTCCTCACACGGACTAGCACGCAGCCAGCAGCAGAGTGTGTATGGCCAAACAGTAGTGTTCCGCTGCTGTGTGTACGGTGCTGCACATCAAACACAACCGACATGGAGGTGATGTTTCGGGGTTAGGACTTCTAGCCACCGAGGTGCCCGGAGGATGTAACAGCAGCCCACCGGAGCGGTTGTGACAGACCCGGGGTGAATACAAAAGGAACCGCCGACAGAGAGAGAGACGATGGTGGGGAGAGCAGCAGCAAGAGCTGGAGGAGGAGGAGGAGGAGGAGAAGAAGAAGGAGCGGGCTTTACAACGACCACAGCTTCAGTTTTTTGAAACCAACATTAACTTTAAAACGGGTTTGTTCCAGAAAAAAATCCCCCAGCATGTCGGACCCCAGTCACTGCTCCTCGGTGCCGAGTCAGAACAAGTCACATTTTGTTCCCGGAGCGTTGCTGAAGCGCTCGAAAAGGTAGTTATCAAGAGTTGGCTTACGGACGTTAAGCTAGTTTGACTGTTTATTTTGGCAGTTTCTGTGTTAAAACCCAGTGCTATGCGCAATTTATTTGTCACAGGTGGTTTTCAGTCAATGTTATTACCTCGCTGTGGATTTCTTGACGTTAAAAACAAGCTAGCTGCTCAGAAAACCGCTCTCACGTTAATCCTCTGTTCTCAGTGCAGCGCAGGAGTTTGTGTTAAAACGCGCAGCTTTTGTCCGTTAAGTATCGTAACTGAAAGCAGGTCCCACATTTAACGTAAGCGTTTTGATTAAAAAAAGAAAAAAATAGAAAAGAAAATCTTATTCTGACATGATGTTACCTGGATATGAGACGCAACTTGAAGCTTTCTTTGTTGAACTGGCATGTGACATGGTGCAGCTTACGTACAGTTGGTACATAAAGCCAGTGGCGGTACATATACATAAACACAAAAGACCTTCAATGTAAAGCCGAGTATACTTGTTTATGCTGGTGGCTCTTGGCCAAGATGACTGACAAGACGTCATGTTTACACGCTGTTCAGATGACTGGAGATAACACTGGTGCTCAACTGTCTGATGCAGGCTGTAGCACTTAACTGAGCTGTGGTCTGTGCATTGTGCAAGTATCAGTTACTGCCACCGTTCATTCACCTGTTAGCTCTCTTATTGACAATGAATAGGCTTTGACATATGAAACTGCTGCAATTTATGATTTTTAAATCCATCCATCTGCCGATAATGTCCTTGCTTAATCTTATTGTTTACAAAGAGAGAAGCAAATCATCATGCAAGTGAAGCTGGCCGGCAGCTATCAAATATTTTGCATTTTTGTCACTGTCAGAATTAGAAATGACTAATTGTCTCTTAATCAGTTAATGGTCTAATTGACTTAGCTCCTTTGTGAACAGTCAGTCCTGATGTTCTTTGTCAAATTTGCCAACTGGAAGGTCACAGGCCTTCCTTTTAAGACCAGAGGATTATTTAGTGCTCCTTGCCTCCCTTTATACACACACATACACACAAACACACTCAAAGTTGTGGACATCTGTGGATCAAGCTGGGCCTGCTGTTGCTGTCAGTGCACACAGACACCCCCCTCCAGCCTTGAGTTTGTTGACAGGAGGCTTCCCCCCTTGTGTTCTGGCTATCATCAGTTTTCCCTCATCATCCGACGAGGCCATGCTGGTGTGTCGTGCACTTGCTTGCAGATTAGAGTTGTAGTTACATAAGCATTTCTCAAGGCAGAGCTGCTCTGAGGGTGGAAATAATCTCATTGGTTGACTTGAATCTCAATTGGCAGAGACAATGAAATCTTAGTTGTTCTACATTAGTATTATGAGCCTCATCTGCACTAGACCATAAAGTGTGCAGTTTTTGTAAACTTGTGGTCTGCTTGCAGTTGATAAGCCATTCTGTCTGTCCACATGTCACATTGCAGTTGCTCAAGATGTGGGTATGATAACAAGAGGTACAAATGCAACTATGAACTCTGGATGACCACCAGAGACAGTTTCCTGCACATGGACATGTGTAACCTAAAAACTGCATTATTTTCATCATAGGTGTGAAATACCACTTCGTATTAGTATAGCGGTGCCAGTGCCACACAAAAGCCCAAGCTTATTGCATTTAGGCTTAATAGATCAACAGAAAAATAATCCGTAACTATTTTGGCAACAAATCATCACAGTTTCATTTCATTTTTAAGACAAAAATAAAAGCTACACATTTTCATGTTCCAGTTTACTACTGAGTTTCTAAGTCCTCACATTTGCCACTTTCCTTTTCACACATAACAGTAAACTAAATATCTTTGTGTTTTGTACTTTTAGTCTGACAAAATGATATGAAGACATCATCTTGGACTCTGGGAACTAACAATTTTTGTATACTGCATATATCTCTGATTCAGCAGACTAATCAACAACGAAAATAATCATCACTAAAACTGAGTAGAAAAACTAAGGTGCTGGCATTCATGCATGTTTATACCTTCTAAATGAGTGATACCTCATATAACATGAGCAAAATAACATGACATTTTTAATAGGAATAGTCATCTCTTTTCTTTGTTTTGATGATGCGAGGGTAGCAAACACACATACAGAAAAATAAACATTTTCACTGCTTCCAGCGTAGAGCCACTTCTGTTTTGCACACAAGCACAGATGTTTTTGTGTTATTCAGACTCTCTCGCTGAGCTACAACAGTCAGTGCTTAATGGATCACAGTCTGCTACTTTAGAGGTCAAGTGTTTCTTAATCTGTGCAGTGTTAGACAGTAATACGTCTTTTGTGTCCTCAACCTGCTGTTCGAACACACACACACACACAGACATAAACACAACCTGAGCGACTCAGACGTAGTTTATTGTTCCTGTTGACACGAAATACAAGAAGGTTATAGCAGCAACTGGAAATATAATGATGAGAAATAAGACATTATTGTGGTAAAGGAGTGATGCATGTGACAGAAAAAGTGCAACTCGTTGACAAAGAAGGCCGACAGAAAGATGTTGATTCACCTGTCTCACAGAGATTCACCAAGTGACGAGTGGGATTCTGTTTAAATACAGCAAACTCGATGAATTGGAGTACAACTGGTAACAGATAGTCAGTCGGACATTGATTGTGATTATTTTTTCTTGTTTCAAATTTACATGCTACTGAAAAAATACCTCAAAGATGTTGAACCTTAACACACTGATTTTTTTTCTCCCTTCTTTTTGGTGGCTCTCCAGCTGTCGTAGCAGCAACCGGAAGAGCCTTGGCGTTGGGACACCATCACCCACGCTTTCCCGGCCTCTTTCACCACTCTCTCTCCACACTGGTAAGATCCATTGCACTGTTTCGCAACCTATACTCCAGGTCACAACATGTCAGAATTGGCATTGACTCCCTTATCAGTAGCGTAGTCCAGTGTCATCCAGCAGTGTCCAGCCAAAAAAATATCGTTGTAGCATTGTGCGCATTTACAGTTCTGTCCTGCTGGCATTGGTCTAATAGCTTTCAAAAAAAGATGCATAATCCTGCCTCTAGGAAGTGTTATCTGCAGTCTGGTGAATTTAATTTCATTTTCAACTTTACTTCCTTCTTCCTGTTGTCTCTGTGCCCTGTAGAAACATGTTCACACCAACAAAAACCACCGAATTTGTCATCCAGCACTGCTCCTCTTGTCACACTGAATGGGCTGTCAGATGTGTTGATGGTCAAACCAGTCTGATTCGTCAAGGCTCATTGCTCATCACAGACTCTTTGGAGCTTTATTGGCACTGTAATTGTACATGCTGTCAAAGAGCACATTTCTAAGTTTAAGTATTATAAATATTTGAAACCAGCCCAAAACACCCTCAGCTCTAGACCTTCTGAGAGATCACCGTTATTTAAATGAAAGCATAACTTTTTCGCTGTGTTTGATTAATGACATTAAATGCGGTTGCAAATGAGGTCATCAGCGTTTCATAGGAAGCGTGCTGCTCAAGTGTCAGCTTGTCTTATGTATTGTTTGTAAGCTATAGGGCAGCTTGCCTCCCTCCCACACTCACTAATACAAGATTAATCTTGTCCAACTCTTAACTTGCAACCTGCATCACAGCCACTATCTGATTGGCAGTGCAGACACCAGCTACGGACCAATGGCCATTATCTGTACTATACACACACACACACACACACACACACACATACACACACATATATATATATATATATATATATATAAAATATTTCAGATATTCTACTTATACAGTGGGAAGAGCAGGGGAACAGACAGAGAGGAAAAAATCATCATTGTAACATGAGCCAGGACAACAAGAAGTCCTGCTGCAGATGGAAACTTTTCTGTAATGCAGAAAATAAAGGTGAAATTGGTAGAAAGATTGAATCCATGACACCTCAGTTTCATTATTCAAGATGATAACTGCTCTTTGCCTCATATAGTTTCACTAAGACAGCTTCTAGACCTCGATTAATTCTTTTATGTGTGGGACTGTCTGGGCTCTCTGGTTGGCAAATTGCAATGGAGGAAGTGTTTCTAAACCGCAGTCTCTTGTTCAACAGATACACATCCAAAAACCTCCAATAAGCCAATATCAGGCCAGTGTATTAGTCTAGCTGTAATTGTATTCAAAGCTGAAAATAAGTAAGTTTCAACATCTATCTTCTCACCGAGCACTGCTCCATGTTGCTAAACTGTGTTACAAAACTTCAAAGTTTCACAGGATAAATTTTACCTTATTACTGAGAATTAACATCAGAGTGAAGACACACGGGTGAAGAAAGTGCTGAGATAGGCGAAGGGCAAGAGATTTCTCAGTGGTTGGCATCCTCTTCCCGCTTTTTAAATCAACAATAGCACATAACAGCATAAGCCTCTTAATGCCACAGAGCAGCTGCACTCTATGAAAAGAGTTTTTCTCAAGAGCTCCTCATTGCAGCAGAATGTGGATGTGCTCCCTTTTGAACTCAATCAAGCTGAGGATTATCTAATCACAAAGAGCTATTGGGCTCTAATTGGTACTCAACCACTTGCATGTAAACGAACCACAGTCTCTAGTGTATCCAGACCCACACACCAAACTGCGCAAGGCTTTCCCCTTTAATTAGGACCCTCATAGAGAGATGTTGTAATACTTAGAGATGTAATACCAAGAAGCTATATTGGGTCTTTCTGAGGTGCTGGTTAATGCTGCTGGGTTTTGCAATGATTGAGAGTTCCTGCGTAGACATGATGTCATCCTTTTTGGAAATTTACCATGTGTAAACGCAGCCATATGGTCACCTCTGTTCTGTTTTCATAAGACTATTATTGCACTCCAGAACAGTATTGGGAGTAACTTTGTCTTTCCTGTTTCAGCTGCGAGCAGCCCTCTGGACAGCCCCCGAAATGTGTCGACCAGTGCCTGCCTCAACTTTCCATTTGCCAGAAGGTATTAACACACTGCTGTTTGAATCCTTTCTCCCTGGAGTGATATATTTTATTCTGTCACATACATAGGACGTCAGTTTGATTAGTCTGTGTTGTGATATCTTATTATGCAACCTACATTGCATTCCATTTGAACTGTTAATATAAAGGCTGGTGCTTTGTTGTAGACTCATGAGCGTTATGAGCTGGACACTAAAGAAAAATCTCAGATCTGTTTTTATCAAATTCTGTTGAAGGATTCTGAGTCTTTCTCATCAAAATTACAGCAACTACAGTCTCTTTATGAGTCAGTGTGACTGTTGTTACCTGGACATTTGTAGTTTAACAACAAACTCAAATTAAACAAAACAACAACAAGCACAAAGTAATGAAATAAATAACTAACGATCTGAGGGGTTTCCTGTGTGCTGGAACAGGGGCCGATAGTCTGGAAAATAAAAAGGAACCAGCAGCAAGGTGTCGGAGGCTGACTCAGTCCAGAGTGTTCACACACTCACACACACTCTCACACACACTCCCCCACCTCCCCCCGCCAGGTCTTCTTACAGCCAACTCCTCCTCAACAGGATGAGCGCAGATAGAGGGTACTCCCGAAGCCCACTCACACATCACTCAGCCTACAAGTGAGGTGGCACCTTGAAGTCACCCAAGAACAATCGTTAAAAACTCTTAAGCAGTTCAGGTGCTTGAGCGAAAAAGAAGCCTGCTCTGAGGGTTTAAAGGGATAGTTGTATGAGGTACAAATGGCCACTAAGTATAATATCTACAGTAGAAAGGTCTCTGCCCTCCCCCCCCACTGAGAAGTACTGGAGCATTGTGCTGCAGCCAGACACAGGCAGTGAATGGTTGTGAATGGGGGACGATTAATCAGTGTATTTTTGCCGCCTACGAGAAGTTCAAGAGTATGATATAAAGTAAAAATTTACAATGCATCAGCTGGTTGGAAAAAAACACAGTTTATGTGGAACTAACCAACACACTCAGTATTCCTCTGCACAGGCAGACTCCGTGACGCGCTGGATTAATTCGTCTGTCAGCTGTTTTGGTATTCCTCCGTGCAGGCAGGCGGAGAACACTGAGTGGCTCTCATCTCATCTTGATACCCTAATGAATCAAGATCTAACTCTGCAGGCAAACATATTACTACATGAAAACCTATTAGGCTGAGGAAAGTGATGAGTTCCCACACACAGCCACTTCCTCGGGCATCTACTCGCTGTGGTGCTGCAATAATAAACACTAAGAGCCTTGTTGAGCAGTGACTGACCCTTCTTATTGCTGCTTGAAGCTCTGGTTTGTTCAATTAACTTTGTTACCATGTTTAATGAGACTCTTCAGTTCAGTTTCATTGGAAATGGAGATGATGATCATTCTTGATTTTTGGGTGTTGGTCTTTTTCAGCCCCCAAAATTACTTTCTTCATTTACATAACTGTGTTTTTGTGTTGCAGTAACACTTTGCTGAGTCAAACTGAAATGCATTTAATTTTGAATGTTATGGCTCAGTGGAAGCTTCTGTTCATCTTTCCTGTGGGAGTTCTGTGTGTTTGTTTACTCAGCTTGCAAACAACATGCCAAATGGTATAATACTGCTTAACTTTTGTTTGTATTTAGTTATGACTTTAATTTTTTTGGCTGTTACACAGTCCAAACTGCAGACATGAATGGAATAAGATCCTTTTGCTTGAGCTGCATTGAAGCAGACACTGGGGACTAGAGTCACATGAGTTGGATCAAGTCAGATTTAAAACGGAAATTTGAGGACTTGACTTGCCCGACCAGCGCTGACAAAAAGACTCAACTTGACTTTGACTTACTATTCACGACTTGAGACTCGACTTTGACTTTTACTTCGACTTCAGGCGGACTCAGAAGATTTCTGGAGTCTTGCCCACAAACCAGCGAGCATTGGGGCCAAATCTAGAAATAATGAAATTTGGCCAGCAGGATGAAACACAACAGCAACGTAAAACAATGCAAGCCCCACATAGAGATTAAGTGTAATAGTAATAACTTGGATCACACTTAGTGGAGTACGTACCTCAGCCAAGGCCGAGTAATTCTACACATCACAAAGTGATTCAAGCAGCTCGTCGTGAGTCCTCCCCTGCCTTGTATGGTCCATTCCTTCACAAAGTTTGGTGCCAATCAGTCGGTACTTTTTGCAGAAAAATAAACACATGAGTGAAAGCACAACCCGCTTGGCGAAGGGAATAATAATAATTGTAGCAGTGGGTGGCTTGCACTCACAGATGGACTCCACATTTCTACAAAATGTCAAATTATCAGTTGGATTTAAAGGTGCAAGCAGCGACAGTTGATTATTAATGCAGAAAATAAAACTAAATATTTAATAATCGCTGTTTTTCAGTGACTTAAAATGTGAACTTTGCTTGTGACTGGCTTGATCTTGCTTGACATAACGTACAGCAGGGACTTGACTTGCTTGATGCTCACCATAGTTGAGACATGAAGGTTAAGAGCTGAGTTTTGCTTCAGCTGGCACATGCGCGACTTCCTCCCACCTCTGCTTTGAGGGAAAGATTTGTTTCTGTTATGTAAACTAATATCCTTAAATTAATTTAGTTTGGTAGCTGCTCCTTGTATCTGGACAAATGAAAACTGGCAAGGAAGGCAACATTGTCAGTACTAATCCCTCAGCCGAATGCCAGGGGTCACAGGATCACTCGCGCAAGACTCTCCAAACTCACTGAAATGCTTTCTTTCCTTTTCTCTTTCTCTCCACTGCTGTCGTGATCTCAGTCACTTGGCTCGCGCCGACAGGTAGCTGCTTTTTGTATTCCCACACCATTTCTATTGGCTGTTCTCTTTTTCAATACTACAAGATGCTACATACATGTTTTTGTCACCCTGAAAAAGTCATGTTCACTGATTGATTTTTCTGACGCATTGCATAAAGAGGAAAAATGCTAAAGAGCTGCTGTGAATGAATTGAGACTGGGAGCTCTGTTGTATATGATTTAGGGAAAAGAAAAAGACATTCATTTCATGCTCTCGTAGTCACAGAACTCCTACGTCTTCTGTTATGTAAGGAGTTTCACATATGAAATGCTAACTAATGCCTATTTTGCTGAAGCTTATGTAACTTACATGTCCGTTTCTCTCAGAGCTGAGGGCAGGAGATGGTCCCTGGCATCCCTCCCCTCATCTGGCTACGGCACCAATCCGCCGAGCTCCACTGTCTCGGTAAGTCACCCAATTACATGACACCCGGCACCCCCCTCCCATTAGAGAAGTGGTGCCCAGGCGATTCTCACACCTCACTCAGCCCAAATAGCACATTCGTTTATGCAATGAGGGCCAGAGAACGCCAAGACCGAGATGACAAACCACTAATTGTTTTCCTCCATCATGTGCCTGAATGACTCATTCTCCCAGTCTGTGGAAGTCAGTAAGACGCACAGTCTGTGTGTATGCAGGTCAATGAAGAGATCAAGTCTGAATGTGTTTGTGTGTGTGTGTTAGTTATTAGATTAAGTGCTTCAAGTAGCATTTCATGATGGCCTTTCAGCAAAGCATCACAGCGTCACATATTTGTCACATTAATTGCTGCACACATATTTTGGGAGAGAAAATGTCAAAATCTACAGGATGTAAATGTCAAAGACTTTTATATCACAAATGATTTTAAAGGAGGTCATGACAGTATTATTATAATGCACACAGACTAAATCTGTGATTGTATTATGTAGGTACACAGCATTGTAATGAACAGTTTGCAGTGGGATGGCGGCTAGTGCTGAGTTTGTGAGGCTGCCATGTGGAGCTATTGTAAAGAAGTTTATTGGGGAGACCTCTATAAAGACCCTGAGGTCAGTAGGGACAATAGGGCTCTTCACTGGGCTCTCACTGCCCTCTTTATGCTTGGGCATTAGAAAGAGACTTCACAGATGCTGTCCCTCTGGCTGGCCTCTGTTCAGGACACATCGGCTGCAAATTTAAACAAAATGCTGGGAACGTACACCGTGTCCCATTCCAGAGTTCAAAATGCTTACTCGTGTAAATAATGATGCATATTTGGGCTTCATTATTGTTTTCACTTCTGCCTGAAAAAAAACAAATGATTAGCTGGAGAGGTGGTAACTTGTCTTTTGGCCACAACTCCAAAAGCTGTATACTCAAATGCATCAGCTAAACTAAATCCTCCACAGGTGCACGATCAGTTGGTCGGGCTTATGCTCACTTCTAGCTGGCACAGGCTGCACTATGCTGCTGTCGTCATTAGAAAGTAAATATGAGTGTGAGTGGAAACTTCCAAACAGCTAAACACTGGTTGAATGTGCAGTGTGGAGTAACTTGGTATGAATAAACAGTTTCCTTTCTATTTAATTGTCGAGACAAAAATCTGCTTCGTGATTTGAGAGGCAGTGGCTCAGACACACGGGTCAAACATAGCTATGTTGTTTTTGCTTTTTTTCAGGATTGTCTAACTTGTCTGAACACATGTTTGTGGTTTCTTAAGCCGGGTGATACCACTGAAATATCAGGCCTGACGAGTACTAAAGTCCTCTTTACAAGTGGAAGTAGTATTGGGGCTGTAATCTTGAGTTTGACCAACACAAAATGCTACATATGACACATTTTGAATCTTTCTTTGGCTTAACTTTGTCTCATTAATTGTCCATTTGAATCATCAGTTTGAGGCTGGATTAGCCCTGCTAGTCTTTGGAAGTAGTTTTGACTTTGACTGTTCTGTCTGTGCAATAAGTTATGAGTGTTAATCTTTTGATAACCTGTATGTACTTTGAAGATAGATGCACAGAATTACCCAGTATTCAATTATTTTTCTGATTTATGGGTCATAGGACACTTATAGACTTGGTATAAGCATTGTAGTGCTGTGTTTTTGTTTCATACCTTTAAGAATTTATTAGCTATTATCATTCAGTGTAATTATTAAACCTTTATCTGACTCGAGATTGACTGACTGGTGATTGCGGAAACAAGTAAATTTTCCTGACTGATGGATCCATCTTTGTGTGTGCAGTCCTCCTCGTCCTCCCAGGAGCGTCTTCACCAGCTTCCCTACCAGCCCACACAAGATGAGCTGCACTTCCTTTTCAAACACTTCCGTAGCACAGACAGCATGACCGACGAGGATGGACGGCCCTCGACTGTCATACGACCTCGGTCTCGGAGCCTCAGGTACCCGAGCCTGATTTCACATTGCAACTGAATGAGTCTTGTTGACAAATGATCAGAATCAAATGTGAATTTTAAGGGTCGGTTATTGCACCATAGATCCACTCTGAGATGGGAGAAGGGTTTGTGGATTACACTTGTGTTCCCATCAAACCACTTGCCTTAGAGGCGAGTATTGAAGTCTAAACATCTGTTTTATAGTGTTTCTTGGCATGTCATTACACTGATGAAATGAATTTTACACAGATTAAATTCGGTAATCCTTCTTGAGGGATTAACTAACTCGTCGTCGGGGGGAAAAAACACCATTTTAGATTTGGACAGCGACTGCATGTGGTGTGCTCTTCATGAGGTCCCTGCTGTCATTATGTGTTGGTAGACTGTCAGATGTGAGGATGCCTGTATGTGGGTATGACCAAGACAAATTCACAAGCAAAACACAGCATTTGGCATCTCAAATGACTCTGATTGATTACACATGCCTGTTGGCCGGCAGGCAGGTGGAGATCTGACTGCAGAGCTCTGCGGTTTTTGACAACTTTTGTCTGTTGGCTCTGCTCTGCACTGTTTGTGCGATGCCGGAGTGCTCTGTGTTCTGGCACCATGGTGTGCCGCGCGTGGGCGTGCTAGCTAACAGAGCGCCTCAGGGATCTAGCTGCTGAACTGTAGGCGAGGGTGGTGGTGGTGGTTTATGGGGGGTTGGGTGTGCTTGATGCAGAGATGCAGCAGTGTGTGTTGGGCAGCAGCCATCCAGTCTAACAGAGGCGTCTTTCATGACAAAAAATGGCTTAGGGAACCTGTTTCCATGTGATAGGTTTTCCCTCCATCTGTTCTGTTTGAAGCTTCGTTAAGTAAGATTTATCTGTAAAAAAAAAAAAAAAAAAAAAAATACACCCCCCTCATCAGTCTGGAAACTGGTGGTGGTGCTGCTGCAATAAATGACTAATTGGGTGATGTCGGTGAGTCACACATTTTGGCCAGAAGAAATCTCTGCTGTCTGTACAGAAACATCTAAAAGAGAAACATCAAAACTTCACAGTGAAATCCAGACTGACTGCAGCTCTAGGAGCTTAAGAGCTGCAGAAATCGAGTGCTTTCTCACAGTATTGCTTTTGTCAGGGTGAGATCAAAAGTGTAAATATAGATATTGACCTCAAAAAACCTTTTTCAGTCAAAAGCCAAACTATGAGCAGAGAGTTGAGTGTGAGTGTGTGTGTGTGTGTGTTGTGGGGTTGGACAGGATCAATTGATGGGTCATTTCTCCATAACTGTGACATAATCACTTTTTTAACACCCCATCACAATTTAATGGCCCAGAGGACAGTTAAATAGGATTGAATATTGATAAGTGTGAAAATGCTTCTGTTGATCAGTTAAAATATACTAATCTGTTAATTTTACTCTGTCACAGCCCGGGCGGTCAAGCGTCTCCTTTGATAATGAGATAGTCATGATGAACCATGTTTACAAAGAACGTTTCCCAAAGGTATGTATCTGGTATCCATGAATTACTTTTTTCATTGAAACAAACTGCAAACACACTGTGCATGAAACCAAAGTAGAGTTTGGTTGTTAATCCAAAATTTGTCAAAACTCAGTAGAAGCAAAACTATGTATGGAGTCTGGAACTGAAACAGAGTTTTAGTTTTGAATACACCTCAGCATGTGGCAAAGTAATTGCTGGATCACTAGTAATGATCAACGACCGTATGAATCCACCCACAGAAATATGGTCATTTGGTGCCGTGACGAGTAAAAATCATAAAAGCATGTATGTGTAATTGTCTGCTTGTGCTCCCCGCAGGCCACAGCCCAGATGGAGGAGCGTTTGTTGGATATTGTCACCCACTGCTCTCCAGACAGCTCTCTCCCGCTGGCCGATGGGGTTCTGGGTTTCATCCAGCACCAGTTGGTTGAGCTGGTCAGAGACTGTCTGGACAAGTCTCAGAAAGGCCTGGTGACTTCTCGCTACTTCGCTGAGCTGCAGGAGAAGCTGGAGAAACTACTACATGAGGTGTGACTCCTGCATGGCTTGTGTGGAGATTATTTTATGGTTGCAAAAAAATAAACATACATGAACTCCATACTGCAGCTTTAACCATAGGCTGATGATCCTGCGTGTGAACTCTTTAACTGGTCACCTGGATATGATGAACTTATGAAAGGGGATTGATCGGGGGGGGGGCAAATCAGGCAAGTCAGTCAATAACTGTCTGTCTGATAGCCAAAGGCATACAACAATAGATCTGGTAGTGGAAATTGTCAGTGATGGTGAGAGGTACTTTTGTCACAGGTCTTCTCTGTGTGGTGGTAAAATGTTAGTTTCTATAGCAACCCTTCCCCTGTTCCTCTGCATGCTGTCAGACAGAAGGCATGGCCGACTTGCTGTACCTCCAGCTGAACTGATAAGTCTGTTCCCATACAGTGGAACAAATGCTGTCACACACACACAAGACTAACTTTAGGTGTCAAGGCCACTTTGTTAAACGCTGTGACAGTTTTAAACAATAAAATGACATTTTTCTGACATCTTATAAATGTGATTTGATGTGGTATGAATTACTCTGCTTTGAAGAGCTCTACCATGTCTGGTCTTGCCTTGGATTTGTCCTCTGCTCTGACAGATTTTGTGCATTTGGCAGCAAAACCTTAAAAACTCTTCCTGATCTTTGCTTCAAGAGTGGCAGCTTTATGAGGAAAAACATTTGACAACAATGCACAGACTTTTTATTTGTTGGCCTCCGGGCATTGTCTAAATTCCTCTCACCTCAGGCATTTTTCTTAGGTGTGTAAATGCATGAGTATATTGCTCACATTCAAACTGACTTGTATGACATGCAAATGCCTTGGAGAGAAATACATATATAGTATCCACTGTTCCACTAGTACAGACTGTCACTCCAGCCGTCTCGAAGAAATGCCATGGATGACTCATTTGGACTCAACACACCCACCCAGTGATTATTCTAATAATTCCTTAGTTTAACGTCTTGTTTTCTCTGACGCAGTTCTTTCAGGCAGTATGTGTTTGCACATTTCTTTAATGTCATGCCCATCTGCTTTGTGTTTTATAAACCTATATTTCCTGTTCAGTACCATGCAGAGCTTCTGCTACTGTATATTTCAGTGGTGGAGGAAATGGCACAATGGGCAGCATAACATGTTTCTCTGTCACCACTCACCAATCATTTTCCACTCAAACAACCAAGCCTGACAATACAGGAGGTTTACGTCCTTTTTGTGTGCCCAAACTTTCATTTTAGCATCATATTATCAACTTAACAAAGATACACATACATATTTGATATAAATGCAGTGTAGATATAAGATTATTTTTATTAAAACTTTTCTGTGCATTACATACTGTAATTTATTCCTTCCTAGGTATCCCACTTTGTTATTATACAAAATCTTTTATTTTATCTAAAGTGTCAATTTTCAACATGTGCTCTTTTTTATTTCTAAGTATGTTTTTCATTAGCATTTTGAGACACATATATAAACTTGCCTTATGACATTTATTTATTTATTTATTTATTTTCTGCCCCTGCTCCCCTCCCCCACTGTTCTACAGGCCTACGAGCGCTCTGAAAGTGAGGAGGTGACTATCATCACCCAGCTGGTGAGGAAGATCCTCATCATAATCTCTCGGCCAGCTCGCCTCCTTGAGTGTTTGGTAAGCTGTGGAATAGAAAATCTCTTCCTAATTGAAAATGAGATTACATTGAAACGGGCAGACGGTCACGGTAAATAAGACTGAAATGAGACTCTGACCTTTATTCTCTCATAGGAAATGCATGTGTGTCACCAGAGCATGACACAGATGATCTTTCAGAGAAAAAAAGATCCCCTAAAGTTCACTATGCAGGAGAGAGACAACAATTTAGACTGTTGTTGTCAGTGAGGCATGTGATTATCCAAAAGTAATTGGGGAACTTTGTCTGGAAAAACAAAATTGTTGAACTTTAAAGTGTGTTTTTTAACATCTGAGTGTCACACGCGAGTAGCAGACATTTCAACCCAAAGATAACTACATGATAGCTATATAGGTAGATAATTATGGATCATACAGCCAATGGGATTGTTACTGACTCTAAATTAAAAAGTGACTACACAGGACAGGAAGCTGTTTTATCCTCTGAGCTCAGTCTGGCAGGACATTGGGCTCTGCCAGCTCACACTAATGAGACTTGAATACTGTTGACAGGAGTTTGATCCAGAAGAGTTTTATCACTTACTTGAGGCAGCAGAGGGTCACGCCAAGGTCGGCCAGGGAATCAAGACGGACATCCCGCGGTACATCATCAGCCAGCTTGGTCTGACGAGGGACCTGTTGGATGGTGAGGGGAACCTGCTCTGACTCAAAGTCTTTCCTCACATGTCAGACTTTTTTTTTTTAATAACAATTGTGAACAGGAGAAAACTGCACAAGTTACTTATTTCAGCACTGTGGACTTCATGGCTCTGTGGTATAAAACTTAATCAAGAGGCATTCATCACACAGTATTTGCGGCTTGTAGTGAAACACTCAAATGACTGTTTGTTAGTATTGCCATGGCAATGAGAAAATCATACATCATTTGCTTGAGATAATTACAGCAGTGCTATCTGGAAGCTTGGATGACAGTGTCAGTGTAGAGGACAGTGTGATTCAACAGAGGAAACAAAGCCAAGTTGCTCTGTGTGTTTTCCCTTCCCAGACATAACCATGGACCCAAACTGTAACAGAAATGTGTTTTAACCAGCTGGTTTTGTCTTTTGTTATTGTCACTGTGTGCATATATTTGATGTCACTTCATACTGGATTTGGCTGACGTCCTAGAAGAAGCAGTTATGAACCACCATAAAAACAAAAATGAAGATAAACACAGTAGCAGTTCAGACAGAGGAAGGGAGTCTTCAACTGTGGATGTAGATTGTCCACACCATTCAGACAGTTGATACAAGGTCTATTTGAATTTATATACCCAGGCTGCTGACTAACATTTACATTCACGTGACAGCCCTCAGATAAGAATTAAGCTTTAACGATGGGTGAACATAGTTGAACAGAGATGGATGAGGATGAGTCAGTGATGGAAGTTAAGGATTTCTTGTCATAATATCAAACTCTGTCTCTGATTTCTAGACATGGTACATCTTGAACAGTATGATGCCAGTCCTTCAGTATCAGTTGAACCAGATGTCCATGTGGAGGTAAGAACTTATTTTTGATCATGCCTTCAAAAACATCTCACATTCCTCAAGACATATCATTTATGTCCTTCACTATGTTTTTGAGACCCTGCCTGAGTGTAAACAGAATTACATGTGGATTAAATGAGAACACTACATACCAGTCTGCCAGCCTCTGTAGGATTAATTACAATGTCATAATCCTACTGATAAATACCTCCACTGTGTTTCCCTCTTAACTTCCACTGGCATCATGTGTCTGCTTCCTCTCTGTAGAATAAGGCCCCACAGACACTGACACCGACTCGAAGGAAACCTCTTGAAAGTGATTTTGAGACCATCAAACTCATCAGTAATGGAGCTTACGGGTAAGAACAGTGGTCCATTGTATAAGCTTTAGCACTGTTTCATATCCCTTTGCTTTCATTTCATCCTCTCTTCCTGTAGCTGTAATGGTAGCTGCTGCAGAAGCAACTTCATGCACAGACATCTTGTCTACATAATCATGAGTTAATAATAACAAGGGTTTTCTCAAATTCTGTGTGAAAACCACCAAAGTGTGTTTTCCCCTCTGATGGTCTGATGTGGTTTTTGACAGGGCTGTGTATCTGGTACGCCACAAGGAGACCCGCCAACGGTTCGCCATGAAGAAGATAAATCGCCAGAACTTGGTGCTGAGGAACCAGATCCAGCAGGCATTTGTGGAGCGGGACATCCTAACTTTTGCTGAGAACCCATTCGTTGTCTCTATGTTCTGCTCCTTTGAGACGCGACGTCACCTCTGCATGGTCATGGAGTATGTGGAAGGTAAAGACCAGATAGGCTGCTGTGTCTAATTTTATGACAGGCTCAGGTTCAGTTTGAGTGCTAATGCTGATCTGCCATGAATTTCTTGATTATTTATATCACAAGTCATAGTGCTAAATCTTGGTGTATTGTCGTGTATTTCGGTGTCTAATCTGTTTTAGTTGCTCAGACAGAGAAAGGCAAATAAAAATGAGTGTAGCACCACTGATTTCATTGTTTTCTGTTTTTCTTCTTTGTTAAGGTGGCGATTGCGCCAACTTGCTCAAGAACATGGGCCCGCTGCCTGTAGAAATGACAAGAATGTACTTTGCTGAGACAGTTCTGGCCCTGGAGTACCTTCACAACTATGGGATTGTGCATCGTGATCTCAAACCTGACAAGTGAGAACACAAAGCAACTCACATTTCACTCCTTTTTAAGATTTTTTGCATTCCTTTTGGAAATGTACTGTGCAAATAGGTCCTTAATCTTAAGCTAGTACTCAAATGCACAAATACAGTTTAACTGCTTATGTTGACTAACTTCTTTTTGTTTAGTTTATTAATTACATCCATGGGCCACATCAAGCTGACGGACTTTGGCCTGTCTAAAATTGGTTTGATGAACATGACAACCAACCTGTACGAGGGTCACATGGAGAAGGATACAAGAGAGTTTGTTGACAAACAGGTGAGTCTAGTTCAGAAGTAAACAACTAAACATTTTTATGAGTCTAATGACACTAATTTGTAACGGATGTGTCTGTGGAAGAAGCTCATGAAGGTTGTGTATTCCCATACTCACCTGTGATGGTTTGCATGTACAGGTGTGTGGCACTCCAGAGTACATTGCCCCGGAGGTGATCCTCAGACAGGGATACGGGAAGCCTGTGGACTGGTGGGCCATGGGCGTCATCCTCTATGAATTTCTGGTCGGCTGCGTCCCGTTCTTTGGAGACACTCCTGAGGAGCTTTTTGGCCAAGTCGTTAGTGGTAAGTGCTAATGTGATGGCTGCCAACAATAGAAAAAAATGCATCTGGCTTTTAAAATCCTTGTAAAATATTTGATTTCATTATGTCAACAAAAGACTGACATATAAAGAGTAGTGCTAAAAAATGGTGCAGAGGCCCTGCAATTGTTATATACTGATGTGCTGGTATTTCTGTGTTTTGCAGATGAAATAATTTGGCCTGAAGGAGATGATGCTTTACCTGCTGATGCCCAGGACCTGATCACCCGCCTGCTGAGACAGAGTCCCCTAGACCGACTGGGAACTGGTACTGCTGAGTTGACTGCTGGTCACCACATGAAAAAGCTCTGCATATGCAATAATAATGTTGTTCAGGATATTGATCAATTTAACAAAACATATGGATAGTTCTTTCCAAATCAAAACTGCAAGTCAAGATTGTTATAGCATGAGAAAAATGAAAACAGGGGCTTCCTCTTAAATGTATATTCACTTTAAAGGAGTAAAAATAAGTAACAATATCTTGGGAATAAAGTGGAGCCTTGAACAGAAAACATCTGTAAGAGGTCTTTTCAAAAACTTGTCCCTGAACTTCATCTTGTGTTCACCTGGCTGCAAAAACTGTGGTTGCAGGTGGAGCCTCGGAGGTCAAACAGCACCCCTTCTTCCTGGGTTTGGACTGGAATGGACTCCTGCGGCAGAAAGCTGAATTCATCCCTCAGCTGGAAGCAGAGGATGACACCAGCTACTTTGACAGTAGGTCACAGCTGAGATGGGATTATATAAAATGTTTTGTGATCAAAGTTACATTCTGACCTCAGGCGTCTCTCACATTCAAAATGTGTACATAATATTAACAGAACTTCTTAGAATGCTATACAAGCACTGTATACAGTACTGCTTACTGCCACACACTGTATTTCCCTGTATTTATTTATTTTTTTCAAATATTAACTTGTAGTGGACATTTTTTGACATTTAGTATCCTTTTCTGTTTCTGTCTTAAGCTCGATCAGAACGCTACCATCATTTGGCGTCTGATGAGGATGAGGAAACTAATGATGAAGAGTCTTCCTTGGAAATCAGACAGTTTGCTTCCTGGTCACATCGTTTCAGTAAGGTAAAGAGGACGAGAGCTTTAGAGGTTTGAAAAATGCTCTGGTGCAAAAGAAGCTTCAGCATTAATTCAATTAATGTTCCCAATCTTTACTTACATAAGCCAATGTTTACATAAAATACAAAAATATGATATGACAGAATTGGTTAGTGTGACAATTTTCAGTCCGTTTCCTCTATGTTTTCCTTCTTAAAAGTGTTAGTCATCAAAAAACTGAAAAGCTCATCGTGTGAAAAACTACGTGTGCAGCTAATTAGTGTTGAAGATAAAATGATCCACTTCAGGTTTGAAACAGCACAGAAATTAACTGTGTCAGTGCAGTGCTTTTTGGATAAGAAAGTGGAATGAAGGATGTCCAATATTCCAGCACTGCATAAAAAAACATCTGAAAGCTCTTCGGTACTTAAACGACGGCTCCTTTGTTTTTCATCACAGGTTTACAGCAGCACAGAACACCTGGCAACACCGTCCAACCTGAGCTTCTCCTCCGACCGCAGCCACAGTGAGGACAAAGAGGACCGTGGGGACATGGGAGGACTCAGTCCCTCCCCGAGCCCAGCAGAAGGCAGCGTAGAGCGCAGACACGCTGGACGGATGGCTAGGTTGGCACAACTCTGAAATATATCATTACCTCCTTTCACTCCATTTTCCTCCTTCAGTTCTTCTAGGTCATCCTTATTTCTTACTCAGCAGTTTGTTGCTAGGTTACCTGTGAAATGCTGCCAAAACTTGATTAGTTGTATCTTTTTGAAACAGAAGTGAAAACAGTGATGGTGTGATTACACCAGTTGATTTACTTGTCCAACTGGTCTTTGTCCTCTTGAAGCCTTCGCCCTCGGGCGTCCTCCAGCTCCTCCCAGTCTGAGAGGAGCACCAGCCCTCTAGTGATGAGCAGCACACACAGCCTGGAGACAATGCCCCGCTTTGCCCTCTCCACTGACGATGAAGGTAAATTCTGGTTTTTAATGGCTCAAGGCTACAACAGCCAGGGACAAACATCCAGATGAAGAGATTTTAGTGGTCAAAGGTCAAGATCACTGTGACCTCACAAAACACATTTTGGCCTTAAGCCACAAATTCATAGACTACTTTTGACACAGCTTTTGTGTAACTAAGGGGATAAAATTGAGCTTTGCCCTTGTTGACCCTTTAACCTGTGTTACCTGCAGCTGAGGTGGTTGTGTCAAACCTCCGGAGGATCAGGATTCGCAGCAACAGCACCGGGGCCAAGCACTCATCCCCCAAGGAACCAGCTGGCCCACGACGCTTCGGTAACCAGCTGGAGACGCCGGACAGACAGAGGCTTCCCTGTGGGGGGAAGGTTCCTAAATCAGCCTCTGTCTCAGCCCTGTCTCTCATCATCACTACAGGTACAAAAGGGCATCATTACCACCTCAAAGTCCAAAAAACACAGAATTCTTTCAAATCAATTGATTACCTAACCATATTTACTAGCTCCTGAAACTGTAATTGTGTGTGAACATCAAAGTTATGTGGTCAGAAAAATTAACGATACAATCATTTTTTTGTTTTTTGCTAGATGACTCGCCCGGTGGCCTCCAGCCCAGCCCCATTTCCCCACGCTCACTGTCCTCCAACCCCTCATCCCGTGACTCTTCGCCCAGCAGGGACCTGTCGCTCTGCACTGGCAGCTTGAGGCCGCCCATCATCATCCACACCTCAGGGAAGAAGTTTGGATTCACCTTGCAGGCCATCCGGGTCTACATGGGTGACAGTGATGTGTACACAGTTCATCACATGGTGTCGGTGGGTGACACACAGCTTGTAACTAGTCCCTGTGTGTTTTGAATGTCATGTGTTTTACTCTGATGATGCTACACCAGAGGACAAATGTATAAAAAGGTGGTTATGTAATGCTCAGATAAAACTCCCTCATGATCTGTTTTGCTGTTTCAACAGAGTGTGGAGGAGGGTAGCCCGGCGCACCAAGCAGGTCTCCGCACCGGAGACCTCATCACCCACATAAACGGAGAGTCTGTCCAAGGCCTGGTCCACCCTGAAATGATAGAGCTGCTGCTGAAGGTACAACAACTTACAACTGCTGTGGCAGGTTATCACTGATCATTTCCAGTTGCATCCCCTTTCCTTTGCTCAAATGAATCATTATTTAATTCCTTTGAAATGTGCAGAGCGGCAACAAGGTGGCGCTTCAGACCATAGCACTTGAGAACACGTCAATCAAAGTTGGTCCTGCTCGAAAGACCAAGCACAAAGGCAAGATGGCTCGTCGCAGCAAGAAGAGCAAGAGGAGAGACAATTATGACAGGTGAGAATCTGAGGTTTGCTTTCTGCTCACTCTCTGCAGTGCTGCAGTGTTACTCATCTCTTGTTTACTCTGTAAGTTTGGAAGCTGGGGAGAAAAAATATCTTCCAACCCTGAGTCCTCTGTCTCCCTCTAGTGGTACTTATTGTTAAGTGTAGTACAGGAGCATCTTTGTGCTACTGTGATTATATTCAATGCATAATTTATTCCCATGCTATGGTAAATATTTACCATCAGCATACATGTCAGTGGAGCTTTATGCTCTGTTGTGTTTTGAAGTTGTTTATATATTAAATACTTAATTGAAAAATTGGACAATCAAAAACACTGTGATAATAAAAATCAAACACTGTAAAAAGAGGTGGACACCAACTAGATTCACAACATCCTAAATATAAATAAGATCCGTTCTAACACACAGATATCAAATATCTGACTCTTACTCTTCATCCTCTCCAAGGCGACGAAGCATCTTGAAGAAACTGTCCAAGCAGAGCACAGTGATGCACAGCAGCCGCAGCTTCTCTTCAGGCCTCCACCACTCGGTCTCCTCCAGTGAGAGTCTCCCAGGGTCCCCAACACACAGCCTCTCACCCGGCCCTTCCACACCCTGCCGGAGCCCCGCACCAGACCATCAGGCCTTTGGTGAGTCAGCGTCAGTGCCACAAATCCTGACACCTCACAGATGAGGTTGTAGTTATATCTTGTATGGTGCTGATTTTGCGCTCACAGTGGTAAAATGTTGTGCAACTTACAATGATCATTTTTACTTCTTCACAGAAAATAACTCCCCTCAGAGTACATCTCCATGCTCCAGCTCTCCCAGTTCTCCTGCCGCACACATCCGGCCCAGCTCCCTCCACGGCCTGGGCTCCAAACTCAGCACACAGCGCTACAACAAGGTTGGCCGCAGGAAGTCAACCAGCAACATCCCCCCCTCACCCCTGGCCTGCAACTCATCCTCCACACAGCCCCTCTCTCCACAGCGCTCTCCGTCCCCACTGCCTGGCTTCGCTAAAAGCCTTCACACCTATCATGGCAAAACCCTGTCACCGCCCACCATTGTCAGACATATTGTCCGTCCCCGTAGTGCTGAGCCACCGCGATCTCCTCTTCTGAAGAGGGTGCAGTCGGCTGAGAAGCTGTCCGGGGTGTATCATGTAGATAAAAAGTCATACGCCCCACGCAGGCATACGCTGGAAGTGCCATTTTATGGTGAGGCCGATCTCCTGGGCGACTCTGAGGCTGAGGGCGCCTGTGGAGGCTCCTACATCGGAGCCGACCACAGCAGGCTGGGGGGCTACATTGGTGGCCAGAGATGAGGGACCCTGGGATTGAACGATCTGAGCAGCTGGTTGTGATGAGAAAGCTGAACCTGTCAGAGCGGCGCGACTCCTTCAAGAAGCAGGAGGCGGTGCAGGAAGTGAGCTTTGACGAGCCCGAGGAGAAAACCAGCACCACGGTCACAGTGACCACCACGTCGGCAGGAGCCCAAATACAACCTCTGCAGCCGCAGCAGCACAGGGCAGCCTGGATGGTCACTGGACCCCAAACAAGCGAGGAGGTGGAGCTGGAAGTGCCGGTGGTGAGGAGGTTCACCCTGGTTCCCCAGATCGCCGTGCAGGGCTCAACGGAGAGCGAGGAGCAGGACGAATGGGAGCCGTGTTCAGACAGCGAGGAAACCACAGAGAAATCTGAGTTCGACGTCGACATCACTTCATCGCAGAAGCAGCGGGCAGCAGGATGTCCCCTCACTGACAACAGCTGCACTCAGGCAGTGGAAATCACTCCCACTGCTCCTCGAGTCCGGCCATCAACAGAGAAAACAGAGTGCAGAAAGCAAACGCTGCAAAAAGGGAATCAGAGAAAGTGACAGGTCACAGCTCTGCTCATTTCAGCCGCTCATTTCTTTTCTTTCAGTCTTTCAAGTGCAACCCTGAGGGTGTTTTGTAATCCGAGCCAGATGAACTGAAAGCTGGGAACTCAATTACAAACCCATCTGGCTGCAAAAGAGTGGGAGAGGATTTTACTTGAATTTTTTTTTTTTATTGTAAATACTAGCCTCAAGGATTTGCAGATGTTCTGGTTGTATTTATTACATTTGTAAACTACGATGAGTTAGTAACAGGGAAAGAGGGAAGTTCTCATTGGTTGAGTAGCCAGGGCTCAACATTTTTGTATTCATAAAATGTGGTTTTATGTCCTTTGACTGGATTTTTTTCTATAAATGTCTATTTTTAAATGAATTGTTGTGGTACACAGTCGTCTGATAATGCTGGGCATAACTGTCGTAGGACCAAAAGGTACGAGAACTCATTTTAGTAGCGTGTCTTGTTTCCCCTCAGTGTTTGAATTTGAACAGTGCAGCTTCCAGTAGTGGTGACATCGCTACAGTATGATCTTGATCTTCATAAACCTGCAAATAAGCTTAAGTTTGTACTATGAGCAACATGTGTCTATATCTACAGCACACAACTGCAGTCCACACACTTAGCCTCAGAAGAAGGGTCAACAAATAACGTTAGTTTTGCAGCTGGGAGGCTTTGCACAGCTGGAATTCTTCTATTCTTCTCCTCTCAAGAAGGGTATTATGTGCCATGATATTTGTACAGTGTCCTCTAAGCCATATCTTTAAAAACAGAAACGTCCATTCAGATCTTTTATGTTGCTTGTTATTTCAAACCAACATGAAGCTAAGAATCAGTTTTTTTTCTGCTTGTGTCCCAGTCTGACAACATGTCATGAAAAATGAAGTTCTGTGTCGTACAGAACAAGTTTGTGGCTCTTTGATGTAAAGTTAGTGCAATCCCATGTCACAGAGGTTTGACAAGTGTTGTTATTGTATATTTTTTTATTCTTCCTGTTCACTTTTTGACATCTGTAGTCATTGATACAGCATGGCTGTGCATCTTGCTGCGATAACTTGTTCTACTGCATCTTACAGGGGGGAAAAAAACTGAGCAGCCAAATCGAGGTCTACGTCTTCTTCAGAGGGAATCACGGGAATATCTTTTCGTTTCTGTAAACATTTTGAACTTGCATAAAGTGACTTCACATTTAGAACTTGGAAACTGTATTTTTCGAATATTTTTTTCCTTCAGCTGATTAAGTGTGGTCTTCTTTTTTGTTTTTTGTTTTTCCCCCATGAGCATGTGAGAGACACCATGCCTAAAATGACCTGCTCCTACTTAATTTACTGTGTAGTGATGTTTACATCGGGAAGAAGTGCACTAATGTATTTTGACATGGCTTTTGTAATTGAATTTTGAAGAGGGGACACATCTACATTGAATCCAAACCCAGGGCTTCTTTGAACAAATGTTTTACGTGTTTGTATCGTAGAAATATTGTTGTATATTTTGATAACAACTTTGTGTAATTCCAGACGTGTTGAAGGACAAGATTATGCACAATGACAATGATGATTTGTGGCACCAGGATTTTTTAGTCTGGCTTGTGGGAACCAGCTGTTTTTCTTTTTGTTTTGCCAAACACCTGGTCTGGATGTGCTTCAGAGTTTTCCACTACAGAAATGGAGGGCCAGGTTGAATGTCTCCTGTGTCAGTGGCTGTTGCTGGCTTTTGTACCAACTTTCTCTTAGGTCTTTTGTTTAAATAACATCAGATTTGTTCATATGTGACTTCAGCTCCCTCTTCCTCCTTAAAACAGTCTTTGGATTTCATGATGAAGACCTCGCAGGGTCCTGTCGTCATGTGACCAAACAGCACGGACAGATCCCTTAACAGCTCAGTTATTTTTGCAGTCTGACAGAATTGTTTACAATGAACAAACATGCTATGTACTGTACAAACATTTTATATCCTGTGGCTGTACATGATGAAGCTACTCTCTTTGATACCGTGGAAGAGGACTACACTGAACCTGCTCTTGAGGATTAATTTAGCACCAAGCTGATTTACATGCACTTAACTAACAGTTATCGTCGGCTCTTTGAAGTAACCTGGAAAAAGAAACCATTTCCTTAGCTGAGCAAAAGGGATGAAGGTTCTTCTAGAGAAACTGACAGTATTTTGTATGTAAATATTCGAACTGGTTTGCAATGTGTTTTTTTTTTTTTTTTTTTTTTACATGTACACATCTGAATGAGAACATTGTCTAACGGGGAAATAAATGCTGAAGCAGGATGAATACAGAAATATCAGCAGGAGCTTTCACATGGAAAAATTATTGGATAAAATTTCAGCTATAATCACATACTTTCACATAGTATTTGTACAGTTCAAACTGTACTTGAAAATGCAACATGGGTTAAGAGCATCACTAGGACCAGTAGTGATACACCAGTATTCCTGATTCATCCAGCTGCATGTGGACATCTCTTTTGCACAGTGCTCATACCTGATTTCTCTGAATAACTGGTTTCTCTTGTGAATGTAAATGTAGCTGCTGCTCTGCTGATCTCTGCTGGTCCAAAGTGTCATGTCACAGCAGTGAGAGGTGGCAGCTTCGGCCTCCAGTCAGCATAAGCAACACTCTCAGCTGGTGTTAACTGAAACTTTTTTTTTGTTTTTTTAGAGGTCAGACTGCTGTACACGTGCATGTGTTCTCCTGTGGACTCTTCTGTTCAGTGCATGCTGCATGACACAAGCACACAACTGTAATACTTGATTGCATGGTATACCGGCGTTGTCGCCCTGTACTGTGTTTATCTTGTGCAACAAATAAACTTTGTATTTCTCTTTGACTCATCTGTAGCTGGGCTCCATTGGTGTTTTGGCGTTCTTGGACAGAAACAGCTGGTGCTGTATGCAGGTGGAAATAAGTCTGAGAAAGTGTGTGAATCTGTTTTTTTTAACAGTTACATTTCTTGTCATCTCACATTTTTAACTTTCTATGCAATAATCTGACATGAATGGTTGCTAATGCAAAAGGCATTGCTGTGAACATGTAGTATAACTACATACTAAGACATATTTACATACACCAGGGTTTGAAGTTCTCCGGCACGGTGCCGGATTTCTGGCGTGGCGCTGTTTCACCACGGGCCGTTTTATCGTCGCAGCTATTTTATGAATAGTGATTATGTCTGATTTAGCCGCTGCTCCTTTTTTACACCGCCTCTGTCTACATAAAGCTCATAGACACTGGTTTCCTGCGCAAGGCCCCGCCCCCAGTACATCTGATCACTTAAACATCATAATAATAAAGTCAAAAGTGAAGGCTGTGCATTAGGGATGCACATGATTACGGATAATGATTACGATTTTTTTTTTAATTAGCTCCTTATGTAATCAACTCATGGGAGTGCTGCAGTCCAGTCTGTACAGTGTGTATGAGTGAGGCTAAGTATGTGTTGCTCCACCATGGCCGCGAGCGCTCCAGCCCTGGCTCTGTACAGAGTGTGTATGAGTGACGCTTGTTCACGTGAAGCGTGTGGCGGTGTACCGCTGCCACGAGCGCTCCAGCCCTGTCTATGTACAGAGTATGACTGAGGCTACACATACACGACACAAAATGTTGTTGTGTTGTTTGTGGCTGGATGGGCGCTATTTGACAGGCAACGTGTTGCAGTTCGCTCTCGGGCCTGCAGGGGACGGTAAGGTGCTGAGAGACTTGTGTCAACACCACAGAAGAAGCTGATGTGCCCTTCACAACAGCTAACATGGCGACCGCTACCAGAATCATCCAGAGGCTTCGCAATTTTTTAGCAGGGGTAAGCAACCGAAACCGCGGACAGACTTTAAATTGAAGCCAGGAGCTAATATGAATACAACACGTTTATCTCAGGACTAACTAATGTGGACTAACTTAACAGATAGAAGTTAACAGTCTTAGCTTGTTAGAGCTAGCTAGCCGGGTTAGCTCCCCGGGTTGGTTGTGAGCTACATACAGTTTGTGTCATATTAGTAAGTTTCGATGGTTGATGATGATTTGGTTGCTTTGTTTTCCAGCGGGACCTGCAAACCAAACTTCAGCTGCGATATGAGGAGATTGCAAAGAGGTGAGAGTGCTGCTGACAGAGAGCAGTTTGGTTATGGTTAATATCTGACAGTGAGCCGGGAATCACTCAAATTCAAACAGCAGGTACACTGTCACTTGTCAGGTCAGTTAGAAAAATAGTTGTTGTGCTGCTGTCAGAGCTGCCAACTGTTTTTATCCATGGTTATAATTGGCCCTATCAGAGCTAACCTAGTCGCGTGCAACAGCTGAAGGCACTGACAGTAAAATGAGGATGCTTTAAAATAATGTCCGTTTTTTGTGAATCAGATACCTCCACAGAATCAGATGAGAGCTCCTCTATGTGTCTCCTGTCTTTTCATCTGATCCCAGATTGATTCAGTCATGCAGAGATCAGGGCCACTCCATATGTTGTTGTTTTTATTGTTCATCATGACTCCTGTGGGGGTTTGAATGAATTAAAGACTGATTAGCCTCCATGCTGATGGAAAAAAATGTGTCTAATTCTCAGTAAGTGCTGTGTATGCCTTTAGAAATCTCCATCTATGCAAAGTGTGTTACTTACATGTGCATGTGCACAATCCAAAACCAAATTCAACACCAAAAGAAACACTGCATCTGCCAAAATACAACAGCAAACACTCATTTTAGGGAATGATATGACTTGTGGACAGCTTTGAAGCAGACATGCAGATTTGTTTTGTTTACAATGTTTTGTTTTTTTTTCCCTATAGGACACAGCCACCACCCAAACTGGCAGTAGGACCAAGCCACAAGTACGCTGACAACTACTACTACACCAGAGATGGACGCAGAGAGTCAGTACCCGCCACAGTTGTCATGTCTTCACAAAAGGCTCTCACTGCTGGCAGGTAATTCACCCAAACCAAAGCATTTTCATGTACTATAGTGATTGAACTATAACTAGAGAAGGGCATGACTGTAACAGTAAGATACAGACTTTCATCATAGACAGATTTAAAGTAAAAAGCAGAGGAAGCACATCCAGTGAACAGAGCTGGATTTAGCCACTGAACTATTAAAATCAATCGATGGCTGTCTGAGCTATGTCGCACTTTTTTGGGACTCAAATCATCTCAATAATCCAGTTCTTTTGTTGACAACATGAGAATTCACCTCCTGCTTCCTGCAGTTTCATAAAACAATGGGTCACCACCTGTTTGTCACCATTATCTGAAATGTATTTGTTTTATGTTACCTGTGTTTTTTAATCTCTTCTAGCCAAGCTGCTGAAGCCACAAAGCCTCCAGTTACTCCAGGTGCTGTATATCAAGCGCCACCACTCTCCACGGACCAGCCGTATCTGTGAGCGGCAGGACAAACTGCTTCAGCATCATCAGCCTCACTTCTCTTTCAGCTGTAGACACCTGACCACAACAAGTGTTGGTTGTATCCTGTACAATAGAAAGTGTGAATAAAATGTGTTATATGTTTAAACCTTGTCAAGTGGTTATTCTGGTCACGTTGTGTACTGGTCAAATGTCACATCATCTGGGTGAATGCATTTATTGTCATGTGAAGGGTAGTTGCAAGGAGTGCAAAAAGAGACTGGATTAGTAATGAGGATGTGCATCAACTCAACAGCTGGATCCGGCCAGAAAGGGAAGTTGAAGAGGTAAGGACCTGACTGAACCTGGACTCCCAGGATGAGATGGATCATTGTCATAAGATCCAAAACTGAATTTGTTTCATCAGCTGAAAACTGCCCCTGACCTCATTTGTAATGGTTACAAACCTAGCAGTGCTTTGGTCTGGGACTGGATTTTGTCCAACTTGAAATTTTATGAACACACACTTCACCACTGAATAAAGCTCAACCTGTTTGATAAATTCAACTGAGATATTGTACGTAATACAGTCTACAAACAAAAACGATGTTTTCATGTACTTTTTGATATCATATTTAATGAGTGCAAGAATGGCAATGCAAATGCTTGTTATTATGTGTTTTCTTTCTCGGTGTTCTTTTTTTTAATCCTCCATACATGTGCTTTTGGTGACGACATTTTTGACAGGTATCTGTTTATGTATGCGCATGTGTGTACCTAAGCTATTTCCTTTGAGGCTCATCTTTGTTTCCCGGTTCATGTATTTACGTAAATGAAAGAGTTTTTTCTTTAAAAAGTCTCCCCCTATGGCGAATGAATAAATAAGATGCACTGTTTCAATCGTAAATGTGCAGGTTTACAGCATGGTTGCACACGATCATGTAGCGGTCGCCTACTAACAACACGTCCATGTGGTTGATAGAAGCAACTATTACGTCATATATCCGCGCCGCGTGTCGTGCAGCTGTGGTGGAGGACATCGAGCATGGGACACCTTGGAAGTTTATGTTTTATACTCGTTGCAGTTTCGTGGCATCATATCCTGGGTAAGTTGCTTTACAGGTGTGTGAGAGAGTGTACGCTTTTATTTCTGGAAAGCGGAGGGATCTGACGATCTGACGGACAGACCGCCTCTCAGTTTGAATGAAGTCAGTTTACAATGCAAACTGGAGCGAACTTGGTCCTTAAATCGTTATGTTTAGTTTACCTGTGCGAAATCTGCCAATAAAAAGGCACCAAAGGTAAAATGCAAAGATGTCATTGGACTCCTTTACAATGTTTTGCTACACATGCGCAAAGCATTTTGGGTATTAAACATAAATGTCCTTTTTCATTTGAATATTTACTAACGTTATTATCATTACATTTTCCCATGTGATCTTTCATAGGACTTCACACACCATCAGCAATGGTGGTTTCAGAGAGATTTGAATGCATTTCTATGCAGTTTTGATGTTTGTAAAAAATATTAGGTGATATATACATATGAGAAGAGAGAAAAACTTCAGTCTTTTCCTAAAGGCATGATGTCAACACATGGTGTTATCATGTAGCTAAAAGTTTGGACTGAACATATGGTCAATGTGTTTTTGGTGGTTTTTGTTGGCATGTGCTCACTTCATTTGTTCATCCATTCAAATATCTATCATAAAATCCAGATCAAATGTTCTTGATTATGTTTCAAACTTAATCTCCGGCCCTGTGCAACTGTATAATTATTTTATTGCCCTTTTATGATGCCTTTGATCATCAATGGACGTCTTACACACTGACAGTAAAGTGTGCGTATCCACCTGTTTCAGGTACGCGTACAACGGCCCACTCTCTGCCTGCGTGCCACAAGCAGCTGGAGTTCAGGTGCAGCAATGGTTCATGCATCTCAAGGCTGAAGTTGTGTGATGGTCACACAGACTGTGGGGATGGTTCAGATGAACAGCACTGCGGTGAGTACCATATTGACAGTGTGATTTCATCCCATATGTACATTGCATTGGGTTTAACAAGCACTTTTTTAAGATGCACTTACACGCAATTAACAAAAACCTGGCATTTCTTTACAGTTAAATGCAGTAGGCATGTAGCAAATGTAGCAATTTCAGGCCAAGAAAAGAAGATTTCAACAATAAGGCAATTCCAAATACTGTACATAAGACAGAAAAGAGCAATAAGTTAGCAATTAAAGACATAAATACCTTGTGTTTAATGCAACACAAGTTAAAAGTAAGTCAATGATAATAAATATGATAAATATGTGGTTAAAAACACCAAAAGCTTCTTCCTTATGATAACTGAAGTGATTGATTACCTGAGCTGAAAGCAGAAAATCCTGACTGACAAATTTGCAATTAGTTTGGTCATAGTGTTGAATGACTTAGTACAGTTAATGCTCATCTTAATCATAATTCCACAATTTTGGCCATACAGGATGTTGTCCAACTCATATATTTTTTTATATACTTTTGTAATTTCTCAAATTCCTGTGATACAAATACAACACCTCATTTTCTGCATGGTGTGGAAAAGTACCAGTTGAAGCCAATCGGGACTTTGATATTGAATTCCAGACGGACTTAGTAATCGACATAACCTATAAGCTGCAAAGAAAAACCCCAGAAGGAGAAAATGTTCTAAAAGGGTTTACTGTTGTCTGTGGGTTGAAAATAAACATTGCGGATGTAAGGAATGGCTGCAGGTATGAACACTGGCAGTGTTGCTTAGACGGTAGAGACGTGAGACTTGGATCTGAAATCCCCTGGTCTGACTGTCTGCCAGGAAAATGTTACACAAGATTTACTCTCTCTGCTCCTCAGAGGTGCAGGACTCAGCAGCAGTGGACTCTGCTACACTGGAGCTCAGTGTGAGAAAAAAGTAATGGATAAGTGAAAGAGGAAATTATCTCTAATCAATTACAAAACAAACACTGTCCAGTACAGCTCAGTCCAGATTTCTGTATGATTTTTGCTCCAGTTCTGGCACAACCGCCCCACCACTCACACTTTGTTCTCCTGTCCAGTGGTCGTTGTTTGGTTTTACAGAACATGAAAGATGTGATGTTGTGTGTTTGTGGCAGACAACGTTGTTATTGTTAATTTTTGACAGTTGTGATTTTGTATATGAGACGTATTTTTCAGTTAGGCTCAAAGCTTTCAGAGCCTGCTGGTCAGACAGATATAAAGCAACAGTATTAAGTCAAACTCTAAAACATTCACAGCACTTTGTATTTGTAGCTTTTGGATTTCATTTAAATAGGGATGCACGATAACTACCGTTGTGATTACAGTAGTGTAGTGGGGCATATTATTTGGTTAAGTCAGAGGCAGAGCTATAATCTTCTGTTCATCTTTACTCACTACATCTACACAGCGTTTCTTAACTTCAGGTGTGTCTGTAAACTATTAAAAATGTTATCCGTATCGGTGGAGTTATCATGCATCCCTAATTTAAACTAAAATGACTGCTTTTTGCGTTCGATTCCACTACTCTCATGACCCCCTCAGACAAAAGAGCTCCGTCCATGCTGATAACAGTTTTGTTATTATATCAGTCACAGTGCGTTTAGTCAACAGCACGTTTGAGTTCAGTCAAACACGTGATCCTGGCACACATTGCCAGGTGATATGTTTCTGATTTCACATATTTAGTTTATAGCCACATAAAACTCTGTTACTCTCCCTGAAACTGGACACAATTCAGCTGGAGTTATCCTAGATGTGGGATACCTCCAGCTGTATACTGTAAACATACAGTCATTTGAGTCTGTATTAGTAGTGAAACCTCCAGGAGTGAATCACTGCTGGATCTCTCACTCTTTAAAGGTCATACGGGGTGTAAGAAAAAAGAATTTGCCTGCCGCAGCGGAAGATGCATCTCTACAGATTTCTTATGCAACGGTGTAGATGACTGTGGTGACCGCAGTGACGAGGACTTGTGTCGTAAGAGGGAGACCCAGGAACTGCGTAGCTTCACCCCACCGCGACCCCAAACGTCTCCCACGTGTGCAGCAGCAGACTTCCAATGTGGAAATGGCCAATGCATCCGCCATGCCTGGAGGTGTGACGGTTCATCTGACTGCACTGATGGCAGCGATGAGCTCGAATGTCGTAAGTGACACGATTTTTGCTGAAAATGGAAGTCTGTCATTTCTGCCGCCACCACCTACTGCGTTTGAATCATTTGGAAGCTGCATTAACCCTAAAACAATTCACTCTGGAATAAGGATAAAGCTCTAAATTCATCATTCATTGCTTAGTATCCCATCAAGGGACATTTCTAGGGTGCAAGTTGGAATCACTTTCACACAGTCTCAGTCTCTCATAATACAGGTTCCTTGTCTGATAAACACTCAAATCCTTTGTACGTCTTATCTTTGATTTGTAATGCAGTCTCTCTTTTGAAAACATATCACCTTCAAACCCAAGCCAAGATAAGCCTGATGAAATCCACATGTTGTCTGGATTATTAAAACCAGTGCCATGCCTCTGTTAGTATCAGGTGTGTTTACTGCACTTGGCTACATGCTGTAGTTTTTCTCTGGTTTGAGGTCTTTAAGGTCTCTTAAATTAAAAGAAAAGACATACACAGAAAAGACAAGTTCCCCTCCTGCAGAGCAGCTACCAGGGGGCAGTATAGCACAACTCTTTAAGTGCTGAATTGCAGGCAGCTGGATTTGTCTCTTGGTCCAGTTGCCTTCAGTTCAGCACTTAAAGACAGCGACGACCTGGGTGACTGAGAGCTACACAGACGTTTAGCGCAGCTGTAGACTAGAGGGAGACTCCCAGCATCGGAGTACATGCTCCCCCTCATGCTCCTCCATCTTCTTGTGAGACAGGGTCATAAACAAATGATCATTGTCCTTTATCAATGACCTGCCGCAAATTGACATATGTAAATCTTTACAAATTTGAATAGGAGTGTCATAAATTACCTGTGTGGAGAGCGTGCCGTCAGCATCACTGTGCTGTGAGGGCATTTTTCCAGCAGAAAGGGCAGCAGCTCTGTGAACATCCTTGAGTGTCTCAGCTGGAGACCCGTCAGCAAACCGGTCAGGTTCTGCTTTGTATGGACATCATTGTGGAAAATTTCCCACCTGACATTAACTTGAGACAGTTTTTAACACTGATGTTCCAGATTACACTGGACATTTTACATTGATAGACATGTGCAAAGAGATTTTTTTTAAATGTCTTTCATTTTTATTTATAGAAGGATGCGTGTGCGTGTGTATAGAATGCGTAGATTGAAGTTATCTGACTCATGAACACTGTTTGTCTTGTTTGTGACTCACTGTAACGGCTGTAAACATGAACAACCTTTACCTTCATCGTACTAACGTGAATCACAGAAACGATGCCATACAAAGCCGCTGATGATGCAACATTTGCTCCTGCAGATCAGAATGAGTGCCAGGTCAATAACGGAGGCTGCTCTCATGAGTGTGTGGACCAGCCCATGGGCTTCCACTGCCGTTGTCCTGACAACATGAGGCTGGTCGGGGACACTCAGTGTGAGGGTGAGTGGCAGCTTGTTGGAGGATTTTCATCTGAAAACTGAGTTGTAAAGATCTGTCCTGACCCAAAACACATTTTCTAGTTTAAAAAGGGGGGGTTCTAGTGGTTTCTGGAGGGTGGGTTCATTTTTTGTGTGTTTCATTATGATATTAAAGTATCCATAGTGTACCATGCTGCTTTGAAGTTAACCTCCATGTACTTGGAAAACTCATTTTCAACTACACGTTCTGTCATGTAGATATTGACATGTGCCTGGCGAAAGATGTGTGTGATCAGCTGTGTGTTCATGTCAACGGCAGCCTCACCTGTGACTGCCTCCAGGGCTACAGCATGAACCCAACAACCAGAGTGTGCGAGGCCGAAGGTGAGAAACAAATGGCGTACGTGTGTAGCCACAGACAGTATGAGGGTTGTTTCATGGTCTCTTTCTTGATGAAAATAGTTTAAAGAACTGTTTGTATACTGTGTGAGAGTTTCACATCTGCAGAAGATCATCACACGTGGTCTCAGAGTAAATTTGCCCACAAAATGACTGACTGATAAAATGTGGGTGTTTGCAGTGTTGTGTAAATGTCCAAATATGTTTTCATCATGCTTTGCAAACCTGAATCTTCTGTATGTGTCAGGGCTCTGTTAACTCATCAGTCAGACTCTGTGTAGTTTCCATGGGTTGGATGATTAATTCTGCCACGGAAGAGTGACTAACTTCTCACTGACTAAAAATAAGTCATAGCTGACTTTCGCACAGATGTCTGCACCAAAAAAAATTAGAGCTGATCTAACATCACAAATCTATGTGAAATCTCTTGCCTCTTCATCTTGGCCTTAGTTGTGTGTGCAAGTGTGAGCAAACCAATATCGTGTCCTTTGGAGCTGTTCAACAGTCCAGTCATTTTTGAATGATATCTGGGTTGATATACAACAGAGTCTGAACTTAACATGTAACAAAAAGCTTTCCTTGTTCTTCCCCCTCCCCACTTCCATCTGTACAAAACTGGTTTCAAGTAATTTCTGAAATCTTCGAAATGGAAAAAGCTCACTTTTAGTGCAAGGTTGAACACAGTAGGGTAAAGAAAATGGAAAAATTGGATTGATCATACATGCGAATAATGGTTTCACAGTGTATTCAATGGGTATTATTTGCTTTTAATAATCTGTCTCACAGTCTTGTTATCCTAAATGTGTTCACCCTCCACTGCACAGAATGAAGTTTAGAAACCAGTTTAGAACCAGTGTGAGAGTCACACATTTGAATACAGAGGATACTCATCAAACAGAACAGAAACCAAAACAAATCAACTTGCCACTGATGAAAGATGAGGTAAGGCATTTTTTTCAGAAACATATTGAAATAGCATAGCCACGTTTACACAATGTCTTATCTTTTCTTTCATCAGTGACAAGTTGATTTGTTTGGGTTCTCTTCTGTTTTCTGTTCTGTTTTTAATTAACTTCAATCTTATAATGGTGTTTTTCTTTCCTCTCTGTATGTTTTCAGGAGAACAGGCTCAGGTGGTTCTCACCTCTTCTAAAGGAATCCATTGGCTCAGCACTGCTGGTACAGAGTACAAGGTGGCTCCAAGTTTACCAGGACCAGGACCTGTGGCAGCCTTGGTCTCAAACAGGACACTGTACTTGGCCCCGCAGGGACAAGGCTCCATATACAGGTACCAGAGTGGAGGCGTAGCTGCTGCTTCCACAAAAGCACCTTCTCTTTTACTGAACCATAGGTGGATGTGAAAACACACGATCTGTAATAATCCTAGCCATCCATTTTCACCACTTACCTGCATCTGATTAGCTGCAGCAGCAGAGTTAGCAAGATCATTTAGAAGTGAATTGTTCAGAGATATGAATTTCAACCAAAGTAATAATGATTCATACAGAAGGTGAGAGGAGGGGGAGGAGCTGACTGAACTTGATGTTACATCTTTTCATCTGTGGATGTTTCTCAGGGTCTCCATGGATGCAGATCCACAGGATGCCATGCCGGTGCTGAAAGTTCGAGGCTCAGTGTCTGGCCTGGCTGTGGACTGGATCCACCAGCTTCTGTACTGGACCAGTACAGAGAGCGGGTCTGTTAACATCGGCCTGCTGGACGGCTCCACACAGCGTCAGCTCATCACAGGGCTGGACAAGCCTTCTGCAGTGGCTGTGGATCCTCTCCAGGGGTAAGGTTGACCATTGATTTTTTTTTTAATTATTTAAATGAATAGTGAACCACATTATAAAGTTAGTCAAAGTAGGGCGGTATTATTAAAGGCTTCGGCTTTCCGCTGTATTGAAACTAAATACAATGTTTGTTTTGAAGGTGTTTTCTGAGCTGACAATGAGTTGAGATTAAGAGAGTGAACACAAGACCTATTGTTCATGTCTGTCTGAAATCGACTGTTTGTGTGTTTGCTTTTCATGCTTTTCATGTTCGAGTCTTTGATCTGAATTTTTGTTCACATATTATGAGCCTTTTGGTTCTCAACTCAAATACAATGGAGTCCATTCCACATGGTTTTAGACAATGTTTTAACTTATTCATGTCATCCTTTTAAGCTGTTGTTAACCAGCGTGGCAAAAAAGCGTATGCGTGTGACTAACTTTGTAATAATCCGTTTTTTTAATGAAGGATATAGGATTAAGAATGCAAGAGTATTTTGACGTGGCTGCTTTTGTTTTCTCAGGTTGCTCTTTTGGGCTCAATGTGGCAGTGTCCCAAAGATTGAGAGATCCGGCCTTGATGGACAGGACAGAATGGCCCTGGTCACTACCCCGTTACGCCGCCCTGTGGCCCTCTCTCTGGGTATGTGCTGGTACATGGTACAGGAGCTGGTAGAAAGCTCTAAAGTTAGTATTTCTCTTAAGTTTGCTGTCAAAACTATCAAAGATGTGATTCCTCTTTTTAAACCGGAAAAATAATTTATGTATAAATTCACTTACTGAGGTTTGAGGGCCAACCGTCATCACAGTTAAGTCGAGTGTATTTGAATATATCTCAAAGTCCCTCCGAGTGATTGGTTATTGTGTTCATTAATGAATTCATGTGTTGTTGTTATTTTTTGGTCAGATATGCCTCGTCAGCTTCTGTACTGGGTTGACCAGGGAACGAGGAGCATCTCCAGGGTAAATCTAGAAGGCCGGGATCGGAAAACAGTGGTGGAGTCAAACGGTTATCTGGACCATCCCTTTGGACTGGCTGTGTTTGAGGTAAAACAACAGGGGTTGATATCTGGATGATGGTGCCTTTCACCTAGTGCATGCTGGGACAGTCTGTTGCCATCCATGAGCTGGAAAACAGTGAGAGGGAGTAAAAGAAACAAACCAAACACCAGAGCAGATTAAACGACTGTCATCTTTTTTGTCTAACAGTGGAGTAAATGTTTTAGCACATTTTGTTGTGCTAATGTTGATGTTTAACACGGTTGCTGGAAAAACTTTAGCATTACCACATGGAGAAATTAGAAACGGCTCGTTGTGTTTTGTTGAGAGACACTGAATATAAACAGTTCTTCCTGTTTGTATCGTGAAAATTGCCAATTGCTTTTAAGTGTCTTTGTGTTTTCATCCAGGGTTTCGTGTACTGGAGTGAAGAGGTTACGCGCTCCATCTGTCGAGCAAACAAACACAGCGGTACCCAACTTAAAGTGCTGCGGAGAGACGTCACCTCTCCAGGCGGCGTGGTCATTGTTCAACCCGTTCTTCAACCAAACGGTACGACCAACCAAAAGCAAATCGTTTTTACTAGTGATTCCAAGCACATACTTTTCAAGCACTCCCTACTAGAGATGCTGGAAACAAGTCCATTGCAGTCCCCTCACAGTCATGGAGACCTCTCTTTTTTTTTAGGGCCTTCTGTGTGTGGACGTCCCGGGACGATGTGTCGGCATAAGTGTGCTGTCACCCTGCTGTCTGAGAGGCCAGAGTTCAGCTGCATTCCCCCTGAAATGGGACGAAATAAGTCTGAAGAAACCCCTGCTATCTCCCGCACTGTGCCTGCATCACCTCTGTCTGACTCTACCTTCGCAGGAATCCTCTCTCTTATCGGTAAAAATCTGTTATCAAATTCTCAAAATGAAACCCATGCTTATCTTTGGCAAGTACATAAACCCCTTGTCGCGCTTGGCAGGACCACATGAGGACCATTAAAATAACTAGAACAAACATAGGTTTAGTAGCACTTTGACAATACAAAGGTTGTTACTTGCGCAATTTTACTGTAACAGTATTACAAGTTTAAATATTTAATGCACAATATAAATAAATACTGGTCTACTTTTGTGCTTCTGGACGCAGTCACAGTTTCCCAGCTGCTTTCCAGCACATATACATGTGATGTCACTTCATGCTGTGATGTCGACGTGGTCACTCCCCTCTGAATCATGAACATGCAACACCCAGCAACACTGTAGAGCAGCTGCTTGCAAACATAGAGATTCAAGCAAACTACTGTGAATATAAAAGAACTCAAATGAAGCAATGCTTTCTAAGATGTCAACTTTAACACTGATAAAACATAAAAATATGTTTACCATCCTGTCCACAGTCAAATAGGCCCAGTATATTTATTCTATTATTTACTTATCTATATTTACCCAGAGTCTCCTCCAAATGGCCAGTGCTTTGTATGAATTCCTGTTGACTCTGACAGTCTTTTTCAAGATCCTTTGATTTTCCTGCCAATGTTTCAGCTTCATTCGGTCAGTCACAGCAGCTGCCTGTTTTAGCTGCTCAGAGGAGGTAAGGGTGGAGGTGCTGTGTGAAGAGTTGATGTCAGCCCTCTGTTAGCTGCAGAAAGTGACTCTCTGTGTGTCTGTGTGTTGTGTCCGTGTGTCCCAGTGTTTCTCAGTTTGCTGCTGGTAGGAATGGTGGTGTGGTGGTGGAGGGAGGAGTGCAGCCCATCCAGATCTGTCACAGTGCAGAGCCTCTCACTCAAAGAGTCCCAGGACCCGCTCATCATCCAGGGGCTACCCATGTGTCCAAATTCATGTCCCACCAAGGTAAACAGGACAAATGTAAACAGGAGATACCATTCATTCAGCTGCACGTGTGTACAGTTGACACATAAACAGTATATATTTATAACAGAGATGTTAGTTTTTCATGCTGAGGTAATTTTAGAGGCTGTTTATAATATGGAAAAACTCTCAAATAGGCAAGAAGATTTATTTTCAAGAAGCGAACATCATTCGGTCTCTAAAAATGTTTTTGCCTTTGCCTTGAAAACCTTTTTTTTCTGTGAGTGGCTGTATAGGAGTGAGAAAAGTTTTAGTTCTTTACAATAAGATCTGACCACATCAAGTGATTTTGGTCACAGCACAGTAATGAGTATCTAATGTTATAGAGAAATATGTACAGTTTGATTTGTAGCTGTTCAGCTTCAGCACAAATTATTTTTTAACAAAGATATGTGAATGAATCAAACTTCATTTTGGCCAGTTTGTTTTCTAAATACAATACACATGTTTCCCTGTGCAGACTGCGGTGCAGGGCAGAGGCTTTGACAGGAGTTTGCCAGGAGGTCAGACTGTGGCAGATTGTAAGAGACTAAGAGGATTAAATAGGACGACTGTTGTTGACATATAATTTTAGCCTTCCTAAAATGTGTAATGAAACTAAATAATGACCCAGTCTGGTGGTGGCATTGGTGGCATTGTAATTATTTGGGAGCATTTTTACACTTATAGCCCATTTTCTGTGGCCTGAACCACTGGAGGAGGAGTTTGTAATTTTGGAGCATTTTGTAAATGGTTGGATTTCTGCTCAGAAAAAGAAAATATCCCAGAGAAACCAAATACATCACTACAAATCACTGACTGGAGTGGGAACAAGGAGGTAAACGCAGGAGGACTGTCCTGTGTTGTGGATTATGTAAATCAACCTGGGGAAATGAGAGGAAGGGAGGAGGAAACTCATGACGTGTGTAGTTCATATTGTGTAGGTAGGTGAAAGATCACCTGTCTATTTACCTCTCATGTTTCCATCTGTTTCTGCAGTGGGTCAGACAGTGACCAACACAGATAATGTTGACAACTGGGCATGGGGAAGAATAAATCAGAAAAAGAAACAAAGGGCTTCCAGTTGTCATGTCCCACTGTAAACTCTTAATATTATAACTCAAAAACCCAATATGATGCCGGTTTCCTTTTCCTTAACAGCACTGCGTGTCCTCTGGTGACGGTCTTGTGATGTGCAGCGTGTCAACTAAGCCGTGTTTTCTCCTCTGCCAGGAAACTCTGCTTAAGCTGGACTTGGACAGTGAATGAAGGTGTGACACAGTCGGTCAGCTCACTGGGCTTCACCTGGATTGATCTCAACCCCCGCACAGGCCACCGCACAAACAGCTGATCACCCTGCCGTGTCCTGACTGCGGAGGTTGTCTCTGAGGAAATGACTCGGTGGTAAATATGTGAGCTGAAGGGAAAAGCCCTTCAGTCATTACTGCTGTAGTATTACCATCAGCTCTGGTGGCTCTACAGTAGTTTACGCCTTGTTGATAATCACGGCTGTGAAAGCTGTGAGCTGCAGTGAACAAGCCTTCATCATTTATATTGTGTTGTAAATCTTATACAGTGTTGCCTTATTTTTAAAACCCTGTTGCAAAGCATTTTGCTCAACAGGTTTCCAGCTGTGTTACATATCCTGAAGGTCTCCAAGATAAACAGTGGGAAAGGTAAACTGTCAAGATTGGATATAAAACAAATTAATTAGTTGATCTGCAAGAAATGAATTGGCAACTGTGAGAATTTTCTGCTTTTCTTTTATTTCCATTCATCATACAAAACAAGTAATTGGATAACACTGTGGAGTGCTGATAAACTCAGTGTATTTATTATAAATTATATTTCAGTATTATCTGAGTCTTGTAGACAAAACAATCTGAGACATGAGGAGATGATTCACTCCAGTCATGGTGTTGATTTTTATTTCATGTCCTGCCTCACTTTCTGTTTGAATGTTTATTTTAGTTTATTGACATTCCCGATTCTTTTTTTTTTTTTTTTTTTTTTTTGTATTGCAATGTGATGAACAAAGAATCTATTTTCTTATAAAACACTTCTGTTTTACTGGTTTGGCCTTCAGGATTTCAACATACTTGATTTGTAGCCAGTCAAAGAGATGCGTTATTGCATTGAAAACTGACATTGCCCGAACTGAACCCACCTTTGAACTCGGCCTTCATTTTGATATCAGCTTAGACACCTGTTAAGTTTTGCGACTGTATCTTGCACAGTTTTGGAAAAATTTGTTCACAGACTGTTCACAGAAGTTCTGTAAACACATATCAAAACTAGCACACACACACACATGCAAGCAAGCAAGCAAGCCACATGCTGTTTGTACCAGGTCTATCTATGTATCCCTGCCTGAATATTGGACAGGACGTGTACAACTTCTTTAAGATGTAAAACAGTGTAAAACTTCAGAGGACGGACGGCTGTGATGATTAATGCAACAATGATGCAAAAGTTCAGTTAAAGAAGCCTTTTATAGTGTAATTAAAAAGATCAGAGTTCTAGGTTTGTTCCTCACAGGGGACTTCTGCAATAATATTACAACATCTGGAATATCAGTAACACCCTACTAATGGATTCATCCATCAAAGAGGATATTATTTACAGCTGCAGTAACAGTTTAACTCCAAGCTTTTACTGGGTGATTGCTGCTTTTTCAGCTCCATCACCAAGAGGATGGTGACTTGTCCTTGAATGTTGACAGAATTGAACAGATAGCAGAGCGCAACTCTCTGTTTCCTATTGGATATGACACAAATAGAAATCACACTGTATTATAAATGTGAAGCTGGAATCAGCAGCAGGCTGTTGTAGCTTAGCATTAGTACTTGAAGCAGGGAAATGGTTAGCATTACTCAATCCAAAGGTATGAAAAGCCGCCCTCCAGTTCCTCTATAGTCAAAAGGAAAAAGAAGTTAAGTCATGTTTGTCGAATGGCAATAATACTGTACATGTAATGGGTGTGACCGGTAAAGAGTAAAGAGAGGGTTAGTTGTAGGATTTGTTTGAATGCTATGTTAGTGCTTGTGCTACTATGGGAACAAATGTGTTCTGACAAGTTAAATGGTTTTGCGTTTGGGTAACCCCTGCCCTGCTTGGAGCTGGTGTGGATGTGCCTCGCCTTGTTTGAATCTAGTCGCTTTGTTCTATTGTGACTGTTTGGGAGGTAATTCTATAAGCGTGCTGAAACGTTTTCAGTTTAGTGGCTGGTATTTATTTTTAAAAAATAGTTTTATTTATTTTTGAGTAGCTTTACAGTTACTGTGTTTGCACCGTGGATCAATCTGTTAAATGCTGTAAATGAATTAAATATATAAATATTTTCTGTTTTCTTCCCCCTTATATTTGTGTCCATCATCTGTTATCGCACAATAAAGAAACAGACGTCTGAAGTTTAACCACAGTTTAAGTATGATTACCTGATTATTATCCTACACTGTGTGTTAGAAATGAGCCTTGAACACCATCCTGAGTGAGTCTTTAGTGTCCTGCAACAGCTCAGTCACAAAGTTCTGCGAACATTTAGTCCAGTGGAACATTAAGACCTGTTAAGCCTCTGGCGACGACATTTGACAACTGTTCAAAGAGGTCAGTGATTACTTCCTTAATGTTTGTAAGACCTTTGCTTGTTGTTACCACAGAGACATTTTGATTTGCCCCCGGGTATTAATATTTGCAGTTTGTGTGTGATATGTGTTTACAGTTTTACACTGGATCTGACCTGATTTGTTGTCAGATTGTTTGGGTTGTTTGGCTTGGGTCAGCAGAAGGAGAGATCACACACTGTCAGTTAAGGTGAGTTACCTCCAAATGATTTGTTTTAATGGAGAGTCAGGTTACCTCTCATGCAATCTGGACAAGAAGTTTTGTCTTTTGTGATTGTGCATTTGTTTGACAGACAGTGGCTACTGTTGGTCTGTAGGTGGCGCGCTGCTGCTGGACAGCTGAAATGTAGTGCAGACACTAATGGTTGCTGCAAGATTAATCCTGCTAATTTCCTGACCCCCTTGATCCTCTGGCATTGGTCAAGGGTTGACAGTTTGGGCTCTTAATTTAATAACTCCCCAACTAATGAATGGATTACCATCAAATGTCAAAGATGAATCCTACTGATCTTGCTAATCTCCCTCTTTTTTTTTTTTTTTTTTTCTTCGCAAGTGGACAAATGTGGTCAACTCTTGAGATTTTCAGTGGAGTAGTCCAACAACAACTGCATAGATTGCCATTAAATTTGCTCAGAAGTTTTTAGAACCATTTTAGCACTTCATCAAGCACCATCAATCAATTTCTGTTTGTGCAATTCTTTCATTGATGACCTAATACCTGCTCAACTTATTACGTAAGCCAAAGCTGTTTGCAATACTAAGTACTGGTATAAAAATGTCAACTCACCAAAGGTAACCCTAACCCTTACATCTGTTAGGAGTTTATACCTTTCTTTTTCACAAGACTAATAATTCATTTTAGGAAGGCTGTCTAATAATTCAACACAAGTTGAAGAAATGAAAGGAGACAAGTGTTGTAAAAATGAATAAATAAAAGGCCATTAAAAGAGAGATGAGAAAATAAACCTGACATAAGGAATCGGTTGGCCCTTGGTCTTGTCACTTCAAAGTCCTTAAGTCACCTTTATGTCCTAATGCAGCAGCTGCCACCACCAACCTCCTCCTCCCCCACAGTATTGACAACTGCGTAAGGAAACTTGGACGGGCCACTAATGAGATTAAATCGGTGAAATACCTGCTCATTGCCCTTGCTCTCCAAGTCTGATTAATCAAATGCATTTGCTTTGTCTGTGCAGAAGAGAGGGGAGACTGCTCCTCTCCCCTGGCTTTCTGGACTACACAGTCTCAGCCGCAACTGAGCCGCCAAAACAGGAAGTGCTGTTTTTCATCGGTTCCTGCAGGACAAAATGCAATTTTAGAGTACAATGAACTGCTAGAGTAAGTTTCCTGAAGTGTTTCCTTTTGTTGTCTTACTTCATTTTTGCTCAGTTTCATTGACCTTTTGTCTTGAACACAGTTGCCATGGCTTCAGAGCTCTCCCTGATTCAGAAGTGTTTGAAAAAGCGCCGCTCCACTATCACCTTTCTACCAAAGGGTGTAGAGGACAACAAAACCTTCCCATTTTCCCAAGAGAAAACTGTCAAAGCGTGGAGCTCTCTGGAGAATCTCGACAGTCCTGGCATCAAAACAGAGTGCCCTGAAGCCAAGGAGAGACGGAAAGGGCAAAAGAGCATCACTGTTAATGTTGGAGGAAAAGTGTTTCATATCCCCATACGGTGTGCCGTTAAATATCCTGACACCCGGATAGGCTCCTTGGCTCTCTGCAAGGACCAAGCAAAACTGCTCACACTATGCGACGACTACTCTGTCCGTCAGAAAGAGTTCTTTTTTGACCGCGATCCCACCTTCTTCCATCACATCTACAATTTCTACACAAGCGGAGTGTTGTGGGTCATAAATGAAATGTGCCCCATCAACTTTGAGGAGGAAATTGCATACTGGGGTTTGAGCCTGAAGGACACTCACCGCTGCTGCTGTATAATGTTTGAGGAGAAGGTGGATGAGTTGAAGGACAACCTGAAGGTGGAGAAGGAGTTGATGGCTGAGATTGAGGTGAAGTACAACGATGAGAGCTTCAAGGACATGATATTAGGGAATGTGAGGAAATGTCTGTGGTATGTTGTGGAGGATCCATGTTCTTCACCTCCGGCAAAGGCTTTCGCTGTGTTCTCCAACCTTTTTGTGCTTATCTCCATCGTGGCAATGGCTCTCAACACTGTGGAGGAGCTTCAAACATACCGACTTAATGGCAAAACACACATGGAATGGATAGAGATCATCACCATTGTTTTCTTTACCTTTGAATATTTAATTCGCTTTATCACCACGCCTAACATGATGATCTTTTTGAAGAGTGGACTCAACTTTGTAGACATGGTGGCAATCATGCCTTATTTAATTCAGATAATCTATGCTGCCTTCACTGACATCGAGGATTTGAGCACACATGAAGACCTCAGGGCCATGTCCCAGGTCATCAAGGTCAGCAGTGTCCTTAAAGTGGCCAAGCTCATGCGGGTCTTTCGGATTTTGAAATTGGCTCGACACTCGACTGGAATGAGAGCGTTTGGGTTCACTCTGCGTCAGTGTTACCAGCAGGCGTTTTGTATTTTCCTTTTTATTGCCCTGGGAATCTTCATTTTCTCTGCACTGCTACATTCAGCCGAGAGGGAAACTGAAGGATCTCCTGTCAGCAGTATCCCATATGCCTGGTGGTGGGCTGCAGTGAGTATCAGTGGCTGAATAACTCTAAAACTGTTTTGTTGTGTACTGTGTGCAGGCTGGATAGTCCGAAACAGACCGCATAGGATAGCACTGTCCTGATCAATGAGCATAGGAAATTTCCTATAGTAAAGAATTTCCCCCAAAATATATTGTCACAGGCTCCAGTTCAAATTTCATTGTTACCACACTATGGGAATTGGAAGGTTTTGAGTTTTTATTTTTCTGGACCCACAAAGCAGAATACAACATTTAGATTGAGAAAGTGTGAGTTCTTTAATGTGGTTGTTTGAGTGATGTTGGGACGTGGGTGAAAATGTTGGAGAGACGCAGGCATAATGTCAGACACAGGGCAAACAGACGGGAGTTCACAGAGCAATGCAGGAAAGATCCAGGCACAACTGGGCTGAACGTGGCAGGCAGCAGCAGGTTTGGGGGGGGGGGGGGGGTTTAACAGAAACCAGTTATAAAGTACGTAAAAAGAAAATAAAAGAATATGACACAATGTGACTGAGGCAGAGAATGAAGACCTTGTTTCAAATGTTGCAGCAGGGGAGATAATTGACAGATCAAGAACAATTTCACATGTGAACTGATAGGAGCTGTGGTCAGGGTGCCACACCCAACGAGACAGAAACTAACAGAGAAAGACAGAACAGACTGGGGAGTTGAGACAAACTGAAATAAAATTTGCAAAATGGAGAGATCTAACCCTAACCCCTTCGAGGTTAAGGCTTCAAACATGGACACACCTGTAGCTGACCTGGTCGAGGTGTCGTCAGGTGAGTGCTCCATGATAACGGACTGGAGGTGGCCACATGGTGTAATACAAGATTCCAGGTCCTGGATAGGTCTCTTGTTTGGCCATTGGTTAATGGAGGGAATCAAAATGTGTGACTGCCATACCGCTACCAGCTGATCTCACTCCAAGATGAAAAGATTTGGCAGCAAAAAATGGGACCACAGCAGCAGGACCTAATATAGTGTATATAAGTGCAATTGTGACTTACACAGACTCCCAAAAATGTAGAATGTCATTACACAAAAGAAAATATATAGACTATGGAAACTTATTTATATGGGATTGTTCACTCTTCTCTTTTAGGTCAGCATCTCTACTGTGGGCTATGGGGATGTGGTTCCTGTAACTATCCTAGGACGCATCGTGGCCTTCGCCTGCATCTCGTTCGGTATCATCCTGAACGGCATGCCAATCTCCTTCCTCTTTAACAACTTCTCTGAATACTACGCCAAGCTAAAGGGCCAGGAGTGCAACACTGTCTCACTGAAGCGGCGCTTTCAGCTGAAGAAGCGCCTCCGACGCAGATTGGACATGTGTTTCCATCCCTCAGAGGAAGTCGATAGTACAGACAGCCACTGTGAGTGTCAACACTGAGTGACTTTTTAAAATGTAAGTTATGGAGATGTCCTTACATGAGACATGTTTAAAAACTCTTCTGAACTTTGCATCAAAGAACAAAACTAATGCAGATAAAAGTAGCACAGGAAGAGGAAATTGAGGTTTGTACATGTGGCATGTAAATGTTAAGCATTCCCCGCCACAACCTGTGCAGAAACAATCCAGTTCAAGATCTACTAATCATTAGCAAAGAATTATTTGGTTGCATCTAACAAAGCAACAACATTTATCATTGTGCAAACAGCAGCAGTCACTGGTGGATGTTGCACTGTGAACTGCTCCCTTAATGTGTAAAGACGGATTATTACACACAAGGCCTCCTTTAGATCTGACTGCAACATTTAGAATTCGCTTGGTGGTGAAAATAATTTCAGGTTATAAGACTTTTTTCACACTTTTCACTGTGTAGTTTGCCTTTTGAGGCTGAATTGGATTTTCTATAATTTATTGGTGTTTGTTTCTCTCACCTATCTTTTTTAATATTCCGTTTTCTAAATGTGTTCTCTCTTTTTTTTTTTTTTTTTTTTTTACATAAATAATTAAACATTAACACTGGAAACCTGACTTGAGGTTTGTCATGATCTGCTAGAGAGCGGCCTGGTTTCCTGTCTGAGTTTGGGCGGTAATACAAATAGCTTTGCATCAGAGGGTGCAAGATTGAACTGATAATCTTTGAAGCTACTGACATAGCATTGTATCAGTTTATGTATTCCAATCACTTTAGTGTGATCTATAGATATTTAAAGCAAAAATATACTTTGGGGACGGAACAGTCTTGAATCCTTTCACTGGGAATTGGCATATTTTACAAATTGGTTTAAACTGTACAGATACACATCTGACATACCGTGTTAGGTGGGATTGCCGGTTACTGCTGTGGCCTTACATTCACCATACAGACTGGTATACAGTGTTGTATCACTCTTATCATCTCACTCTCAGTCAGAAAGTGGATGAGTTCAGTTCATTTGCTTTAACTGGTTAAGGAAAGGAAAGGAAAAATCCCAAAACAGTGACACTGTAGACTCTATAACAATGGCCCTGTAACGTTTTAACCACTTCGACTCAGCATTGGTTTTGCACGTTCTAGGGTGTCCCAATTCTTTCAAGAGCGAGGGGAAGTGCTTTTCAGCCTTTAAAACCACCGCTTAATTCAGAGGGAGGCCAGGTGCAGATGAACGTAATGCAAGATGAAAGGTAAAGGAGTCTTCTGTTTTCTGTGTTTTCTTCTTTGGTGGTTCATCAAATGAAGAAAGATCATCAAAGCCAACGCAGCACGTAACACAACTGCTGGAGCCAGCATTTTCAAACCTGAATGAAAAAACCCACTACAGGTTGTGTCTCCTACGTCGTCGCTACATGTGACGTAGGTGAACACGTCGGCTACGCTAAGTGGTGTCCCATTTCGTAGGCTAAGCTGTCTATTTCTAGCACTTCTCACTTCGTCATCACGGGGAAAATCCCTTCGGAGGCCACTCGAAACCAAGTGCTAGTGTTAAGGGAGGAGAAATGGGACTGGGCCAGTGTGTCCCTTATTGGACAGTTACGGTTCATCAGTTATAGTTAATTGTAGACTTAAAGGAAAAACTAAGATAAAAAGGCCCCATGTTTAAGTCAAATCTGTTACCCCTTCTGGATTAAATTGCTAGATTTGTTAACTTAGGTGACGCCATTTTATACAGTCACTTCAGGAAGTAACCATCATTGTTTTGGCTGCATGTGTCATGACCCAGGTTGTGTGTGCTCTGTGTGACACGTCAATCTTCCAATGAATGACCAGGTGTTAGGCATTAACCGCCTGTACCCTGTCACAATGTGCATAAAATAATATCACGCAAGAAGTTTCAGTACATATTAACAGTGCTGTGCAGAGGCAGAACATTGATACTTATTATTAATACTTGCTTACAGTAAATTGTTTGCTCTGACTGATGTCATGGATCATCAAAGCAACCAGGACTCACATGACCACAATCTGACGTGTTGCAGCAAATGATCTTAATACTTCTGTAGATTTTAGATTTTGATTCACTATAAATGTTCATTCTGACATCCTGAGAGCACACAAAGGAAAACTTGCAAAAGCACTCTGTGGCACAGGCCTCTGTGCTTTTCACCAGTTTTGCCATGTTAAAATAAAGGCTTTTTTACATTTCTTCAACCACAGAGTGCCTTTGCAAGTTTTCCTTTTTGATCTCTCTCTTCACCCGTCGCAAAAGAGCACCTGAAGAAAGAACTATCTCAAGTCTCCTGAGCGCGCGAAGCCCCTTTGTGTCTTCTCAATCCTGAGTGCACATTTTGGCTTTTTCACTGTGGATCAATAAATGTAGACTGATGGAAAAGAGAAAATGTCATCTTGGCTTAGGGCCAGGCAGTACCTGCCATGGCACTTTCAATGTTTTCTTCTCACACTTTCCACCCCATAATACCAATTAATGATTTACAACTTTGGGATAGGAAAGAGGAAATGTACACAAAAAAATACAATACAGTTAAGTCAGCATGGACTGTTTGCAGCATTGTGGAATAATACCTAATGTGTATGGTGTGCCTGATGAAGTGCAGCTTTGTGAAAGCAGCAATTGGCAAAAGTGGTGCAGTGCCATAAACTGCATGTCATTGGGTGTGTGTGTGTGTGTGTGTGTGTGTGTGTGTGAGGGGGTGGGGAGATGACGCCATTGACAGACCACCAAGTGAGGCGGAGCGTTTGGTCTTCACGTTCGGGAATTGTTGGAAAAACACATGACGTACTATAAGAACATAAAAGAATTTATAACATAGGTCCAGTCATTTTACATTTTAATTGGAAAAGTTTCATGTGATAACCTTAAGACTCAATTTTCCTTCAGATAAATCTACTGATTTAGCAGCGTGGTCTATCAACACTGACTGAAATGACTGAAAATGGATCCAAATGAATGCAGCAGTACCATAGATGTCATTTTTTTTATACACGGTTACCCATAAAGTTGGAATAATTTAGTTTTCCTATTTTTTTTTTTTATCCCTATTACAAAAGTTAATTGTGGTTTAATTTTCACAGTGATGTTCAGAAGAGATTGATCACTAAAGTTTTGAGAAGATATACGCTTTATCTATCAAGAATAAATCACATGTGACATGTGTTCGTGATGCACGAGCCTGTTACACTTGAGTTGTTGAAAAAAGAGAACAAGGACATTATGTAATAGTTGAGTGAGAGATGGCTTTGAACTGGCGCTGCCCTTTTTGAAATGGACAACACGTCTATAGCTCTGTGCCCCACCCTGTAATGTAATGTTTTGAACACATAGAGCAACTTCATTTCTCTTTTGAGTCTTTGGAGAGATAAACGCATCATTTTTTTTCACATTATATTCTCTCATTTCGTGATTTGCTGATGGCAGTGGAGTGTGTGTCGTCTCTCACGTAGCTCCTAAATCTCACATGATCTCACATGGTGTTGAAATCAAGAGACTGTCAAGGCCTAATCACATGATTCACATCATATCATGTTCATGTTCACAGACTGCTCATCATAAAACTGTGTGCATTATGCAGAAATAAATAAAGAAGCTTGTGGTTGTGCTACTGGTAAGAAACGTGCCAGTAGCACAATCACAACCTGCACTGCTTCATATTGTTAACCTCTCTCCCAGATTTCATGCTTCCCTGAGGAAAAAAAAGATTTCAGTATTTTAATACAATCAAAGTCAAATAGAAATACAGTTTAATGCAAGTAGAAAGAAAACAGAAACACTGTTCATCAAATATCCACCCACGTGCATACTGGGCCTGAAACAATCGAGCTGCGTGAATGACTAACAGTTAGTAATCCAAACTCAAACAAAGTGCAAAATAGCTCAATACTAGTTAATTATAAGTCTCTTTATCTTTGGATTTCCAGACATAGGCCTATGTGCCTCATAAATGAAAGAACATATGTCCCAAGGTGTAACATGTGAAAACAAATAACATTAATGTGTGTTTGCGAAAGTAAAGATACACATGTACAGTTTCGTAAAGTTCGGGTGAGCTGGGATATCCCTGATTGATATCTCTGCACCTCCCACTCATTCACCTTTTCACTGGCCCTGTGTACTGCTGCCAATGACTCTTTTAGTGGTGCGGTATTGGACAGTATTGGTCTGCTTTCACCCCTGGGAGCTCCTCTGCCTTCAGCAATTTGCCTGTTAAGATTTCTGTCATAATGGAGCGACCCTATATCTGCTCTGCAGCTTAATCTGAGGGCACAACAGAAACAGAGATCAAACTGCTCAGTGACAAAGTTTCTTTGTTTAAACACGTACTGATATTCAAACTTTATAACACATGAAATCTAAGCACTTTACTTGTCTTCACATATTTTACTAAACAACCACATTGACATAAAATCCCAAATCTAGTTAAATTCCAGTGTTTGTTAGTTATTTTTTCTGGCTGCTATTTTTGCAGTGGAATATATAAAAGATTAGTATCATCAGTCTAAATGTTCATGGATCTGCCCTGAGACCCTGCAGAAGCTACAGACTGATAGAAGATGAGCTGCACTGACATTTATCAGCTAACTCTGTGCTTCATGAGGATCTTCACCTTGGTGTGCTGATTGTTTCGCATGCAGGCTGTAGAAATGCCAAGGGGAAGCTGCCTTCATATTGTGTTGAGCTACAGTATTGTCTAAACGTCTCTCTACCCCATCCAAAGCAGTTCACACTTGCATGTGTGGGTGTAGCAGCAACTGTTAAAGTTCAACTGCTTGGTTTATACTACATATGGTGTTATATACTGTCTATCACATTATGACCCCAATAAATAGCAGCTCTACATTGCAGCAGACTTCAAAATAAAATACTGGCGTCTACTTGTTACTTCACAGTATATTCCACACAAAGCCTATTTAAAGCATAAGATTAAGAGTAGTGAAAGCGAGAATGGTTATTAGATAAGTTCCTCTATACCATCAAGATCCTCGTCTGCACTGCTGCTGATTCAGCCTTTGACCTCAGACTCATACAGAAGATGAGTTTTATCCTCCTGTTAAAGTCTTTGAATTGTATCATTTATCTAAATTCAGCTCCTTATGAGCACAGCATGACACACGTCATAAAAATAATTGAATCCAATTAAATCAAGTATGGATTATGATACATCACTGATATATCCTGTTGTGGATGAGTTCATTATTATAGATAGATAGATAGATAGATAGATAGGCAGACAGGCAGATGGATAGATGGATAGATGTGAGCCTCCTGTTGTTGGGGCTCAGCAGTACCAACAGGCCCCGCCCAGTCTGCGCACATCAGCCTTCAGCACAGACACAGGCGATGTGTGGTACACACTTCATCCGTTATCTGTGAGTCAACAGCGCCTGGTCAAAGGAGATATGTCCCTTCTCCGGTAAGTACACGCCGTCAGTTATAACAGTCAGATCATCCTATAGATTTCGCTGCTTCTGTGCACTAACGATCATCGATACAGGACTGACCCTAAATAACGCGACAGACACATCCACAGAGGAAATGATTGATTTGTTTTTCCTTTTTTTTTTTTTTTTTTAAGCGTCTTTATTCTCCGAAATAAGGACGCAGAACTTTCAGATCTTCGCAGGTCTTGCAGAGTTACAGAGGTTGTTTTACTAGTTAACACCCCCCCCACCAACATGTTAACATGTCTCAATGTTGAACTTAAGCGAGATTCATATTGTGTTAAATATAGCTTCTCATCATCATCAGTGTGTCAAGTAGTGAAGGTGAAATGCTCAGGGAGCACAGGAGCCAACTGGATACTTGTTCTGAGATTTAAAAAAAAACAAAACAACTGGTTCTAAGCTGTCTGTGGCCACTCACTGACTGACTCTGATCTGATCACTACAGATTCATCACATAATTGTAGGCTACACTCATATGTTTGGTCACAGAATCTGAATTTGCAAAGACACTAGTAGCTATCTGAGTTAATGTATTCAATTATAAATATAGTTTGATTAATGTGCTGTGCTGTGTGTGCATGGTCTCCTTTACCCCTGTGGTCATGCTGATGCATGAAGGATCAGTGCTGATGAAATGGCTGAAATATGATGACGCTCTGCAAAAACATCGAACAGGCAATATGATAGAAATGAAAGGAAAAGCAATGAACATATATCAAGCAAATATATAATTTATATGTAAATATTTCTAAATGAACTCACTGTACTGTCACTCCCAGTTTTCTGCAAACTTGTTCAACAGTTTCATAGATCTTTGTTTTCTCCGTTTCATTTCTTTATCACAAAATTAACGGGTGAGGCTGGGGTTTGAGCAAGGCAGGTCCCTTTTCTGTCATTCTGCATTTGGCGATGGGGAGCTTCTCTTTACTCACGTCTCCCTAGATGAGAACTTGAGTTTGTTAATGACCTCAAGTCTGACATCACCAAAGCACAAACAGATTTCACCCAGTAGCTTGAGGAGACATGACGCCAGCAGCTACTTCGCTGCCCTCCACCCCATGTAACAGGGCAGCATGTGAGAAATCTGCAGGATGATGCCAAGACTACCTCATGTCTGCTGTGACGCTCAGTCTCCTCACTCTTGTTTTTCTCTGTCTGCTGCCCAGAGCACTAATGTCACAGTACAAGTTGGCCTCAGAGAGTGTTGCTATTGGCACGACCGCCATCTATTTCACAGACATTTACTCTTTCTGTGCTTCATATGTAGTGTATTGAAATATTCATTACTCCAGAGTAACAGCTTCCAGGTCTCAGACATTGAACTCTGACACTGCCGGTACAGGGAGATTTGCTTTCTTGTTAGGCGCTTCTTCTTCTTCTTCTTCTTCTTTTCTTCTTCTTCTTCTTCTTCTTCTTCTTCTTATTATTATTATTATTGTTCTTTTTTGTATTTCAGAGAGATCAAAGAGAGAGAGGCTGTAGGGGCCAAAACCATAGCTAAAACATGTACAAATAAGACACTGCCTCACCGTGTCACCTTTTAGAGATAATTAGAGATTTTTGACACATGGTCAAATCCATTTGACCAATTTTAATTTATCTCTCTATCTTGCAAAAATTGCACTTTCCTATGGTACGATAGTTTTTAAACAACTGTGTTAGTTCTGTATTTCACATGACAGATGCATTTAGATTCAGGAACTAAATGGTTTGCTGTAGCCCATCGTTGTCTGCATTTCCACCGCAGCCTTAAGTCAAATCAGGCCAATGATAAGGAAAGAGTAAAATGGTTTGCCACCTCCAGTTTCCTCTGGATATCATCTGCATAAATGCCTGGTTGTTGTTCCAACTGTTGCTGTTCCTCTGTGAGTAATCAAACAATCAGAAATGTAGAGCACACACCTCAGAGCTCCTGAACCCTTGGAAAGTACGAGGGGTGTTTTTGGAGTTAGATTGTTTATATCAGAACTAAATTTGGACCCCGACTCCAGTGGTTGTACTCTCTCAAAAGATCCCTGTTTCCTGTAGAACGTGTTTTCACTCAGAGTGAAGTTTATGACCTCACAGCCAGAGGTCAGCTGAGTGAAAAAAGGAAAGGAAATTGTATTGTTTTTTTGTTTTAATGTGGCCATGATCTGTATGTGACTATATATGACTGTATAAGATGGCACCATACAACTCTGCATAAAAACAATCCATTGAGGTAGTGTTTCTGTGCTCGTAATGACCTCTTTCCACACCCTAGAAAAGCTCCCAGCAGTGTTAATGAAGCATTGTTTTCATCAAGAACACTTGATACGATACATTTAGGAGACTCATGTAGATTTCTCTGCCGCAGACTTTTGTGTGACATGTGTGAAAGATTTGTTTTGTCTTTTTCATTACAGAACCTCAAGCATGAAGCAAAGCAGAGTAACAATACTGGTGGTGGGAGGAGCCCTTTTTTTGTTTGCTTTCCATCTGTGCAAAGACACTGTCGTTGAGAAAACCACCAGCCTCAACAAAGATGTGAAAGTGGGGCGGATTAAAACTAAGCAGCCCCAATCCACCACAAATTCCACACCCAAGAAAGTGTTCTCCTGGCCAAGATGTGAGCAAAATGTATCAGCTGACAGCATCCCAGACTTCAGCTCTCTTCCTGATAATATAAAAGATTTTCTTTACTATCGCCACTGTCGTCATTACCCGGTGCTGCTGGATTCTCCCAACAAATGTGGAGGAGCTGATAATTCTGGAGACGTCTTCCTCCTGCTGGTCATCAAAAGTTCCCCTGCAAACTATGACCGTCGAGAGGTGCTACGCAAAACCTGGGGTGAAGAGAGGTTACAAAGTGGTGTGTGGATCCGGAGGATCTTCATCTCAGGAACGATGGGTTCTGGTTTTGAGAAAGAAAGACTGAACAAACTACTGGAACTGGAGAATCGCGAGTACAATGACATCATCCAATGGGACTTTAAAGACACTTTCTACAACCTCACCTTGAAGCAGATACTCTTCCTGGAGTGGATGAAGATGAACTGTCCAAAAGCTCACTTTCTGCTAAATGGTGATGATGATGTTTTTGCCAACACAGACAGCATGGTCGAGTATCTCCAAAGCCTTAATAACAATAACGGTGACAAGCACCTCTTCACGGGTCATTTGATCCAGAACGTGGGGCCCATTAGATCACCAGGGAGCAAGTATTTCATCCCGAAACAGGTGCAGGAGTCAGATTCATACCCCCCCTACTGTGGTGGCGGAGGCTTCCTTCTGTCTGGCTATACAGCTATGGTCATATACAGAATGTCCAAATCCATTACCATTCTTCCCATTGACGATGTTTATATGGGTATGTGTCTGGCCAAAGCAGGGCTAGGTCCCACTTCCCATATGGGCGTGAAGACCGCAGGACTGTACATTCCCTCCAGCAAACTAGATGAATTTGATCCTTGCTATTATAAAGAAGTTTTACTAGTACACAGATTTCTTCCAGCTCAAATGTATTTAATGTGGAATAGGATGCATGATCCTAAGCTGCGTTGTAGTCTTTCAAAGAAATGACTTTAGCAGCATCAAACTGTCACCTCGTTGTGGCGGCAGAGCTTGTTGACGCCTGCACTTTGTCTGTGACTGAAGACATTATCGTCTTATTTGTGTCAAAACTGTTTTCCATGGTCATTGCTGTACGGAAGCATTGGGCCAAAATGTGGAAGAGCAGCACAAGCAACAGTAATTGTTGTCTTGAAAAGGGGTGTGCAGACCTGGTGATTCAGAACATAGGAACCCAGCTGTCAAATTACATATTTCTCCACATGCTGCAGCAGGGTTCATGGGACGCATTTAATACGCAGCACATAAAGAACATGAAGCTTCACATAAGTGAAACCAAGGGGGTTGGCCTTAGTTAATCAGAAATTCAGAGTTGTAGAAAGTTTGAGTCGTCCCACCCGGACTGTAAAGAGTCGCAAGGATTCAGACGATGTCTAATCATCAACCACTGTGAACTGCCATGGGTGTGAAGACCCTCTTCAGTTAAAGTGGTATTATTTGACTTGGCTATTTGACACAGGTAGAGATGACTGAGAGTGGTTATGGACACAGTATCTGTTGAAGATCATAGGTTGTGTCGGTGTGTCTGTTGAAGAGCATTTTTTTTCTATATATATGTATTTAATTTCTGTTTAGTAGTGTGACTGTTTAGGGATGGGTATTCTGACCGACTGACTAATGTCTGCAGAATTGCCCCCCCACACAAAAAAAGACAATAATAACCAAAGACCTCTTCGTCATTTTTGTTCTCTGGCTTGACTGGAGTTATTACAGAACAATTTACAGCACTCAGACCAGAGACAGTATGTGTAAGCCAGATAAGCATCTTTACGACAATACGTGCTAGATCTCATGGAAAATGCAGTCTTCATTCTGGAAAAAACACTACTGGTTTGGTCCATAGGAGTTGCCAAAATAAAAAAAAATTAAAGTTCTTTGTAGGGGCTTTAAATATAACTAGTTGAGGGCTTCAAGGTATAATGTGGGGCTGAAGGTTAAAATATAAAAATATCCAGAAGTCGCTGCCAAGGAGGTTGCACTTTTGTCTGTGCAAGAGTTATTTCTTCTTTTTTGTTTTGATTTTCTTTGACATTTTTCTCAGGAAATGATTTTAATGTTGATTGTGAGTTTGCACACTTTGGTGCAGATCCAGCCAATAGACTGGATCTGGTGGAAGAAAATGTTTGGCTCTGGTGAGGGTATGCGCTCTAGTGAGTGCCCTTTTAGTTCCTCAGGGTTTTGTAAGACTAATGATGTAATGTTATTTAATTGTCTTCTTAAGGGATACTGTTTTTTAATTCATTTTTCAGAGTAGCTTGTATGTTTCTGTTTAATTTTTATTTTATTTTATTTTACCTTTATTTAACCAGGAAACTGATTCATTGAGATTAAAAGTCTCTTTTACAAGAGTGTCCTGGCCAAAACTGAATGGAAAGATATCACAGCCGTTTACATCCACACTAGAAACATACATGTAAAACAATATTAGTTTTTTATGCTTCTCCATCAAAACCAAAAATATGTTTTTATATTATATATAATTATGAGTAAAAGGGTGCTTTGTAATTAACACATAAATCGCTTTTATTTTCACACTGCTAAGATGATGTGTACAGTATTTTCTGCCATTTTACTGTTAAGTCTGTGAAATTAAATTATAGAAAACTTTAACCAGAGGTGATATTTCAGATTGCATTCATTAAGTATGTCACTTTTGTTACACAGGTTAGTTGTCGCACTAAAAAGTACTAACAACAGCACAGAGGTAGAGATTCAAATACGGTCATTCTTATTTTACTAGATGGCATAAAGTGGGCGGGGCTTGGGAATATATACTGCAACTTAAAGATGCTGTCGGCTCCACAGGCCTTCTTCACTTGATGTCACTGGTTCAAACAGGCCGAGGCACACTGATGTAAGAAGGAGGAGATTAGATTTTGATATAACAAATACTAAGAAATTGATGCTTTTTACATATTAAAAAAAAGATGAAAAAGATGATCAGGGACTTTGCTGTGAAATGATTAAAAAGGTCTTTTTTAACATTGCAGCTGGACTTTAAATTAACTGATAAATACAGACGGTTGCATGATAAGCTTTTCATATGATTTTCAAACAAGGAAGGAAACAAAAAAGGAATCAAGGACATAGAATAGAGTTAAAAATATATTGTGACAATTTACCACTTGTAATGAGGAAGCTTGTCACATGTGCAACTTTTGCACTGAACCATTTAGAATTTCTTTTTTAGTATGAGCAGTAAATGGATTTATTGTTTAATCTAATATGGAAAACAAGAAACTGCCATGTACAGTACTCACACAAAGAAATTGTGATGAAGGTACAGTGTTACATGAATCAACATTGTCAAATGCCTCCCTGTTTCTGAAATAAAAGCTTAACACAATGAAACAATGTTAGACTTTAAAGTAATCTAAGTTGTTGACTCATCCAGCACTCATTCCAAAAGAGGTTCCTACAGATGTGGGCTCTAGCAGGTTGTCCACTTCATCCTAAACTAAGTCTGGAGACTGTGCTCATCTCTTCATAATGTAAAGCCTCTGCAGTTTATGAGGTGATAGCACCCTGCACATTCCAACACGATGACGCTACTTTTTGGAAGTGACCACAAACAAATGTAAATGAATGGACAGTAGAGCTTAAGACCACTGGGCCCCTTTGTCATAACACTCTATGAAATTCCTGCAGTTTGACAGCAACAGTTTAGTTAAAAGCCACAGAGGAGAAGTAACTCCTCAGTTATCGTACAAAAACATCCACTATGTTGACAGACCCTACTGTGAAAAGCCGATGTGTTGTGTGTGCACTGGGTGAAATTTCTGTTGTTGTAAGATACAGATTGTTTTATTTTATTATTTTATTTCAATTTCCGATCTCGTCTTATCAGTGTGACAGTGTTTTATCCAGGCTTCACAGGATGTGTTGCCTCCGCAGGAATGAACACATTTCCTGTTTAGATGTTGAAAGTCACCACTACATGCTGATGGAGTTTCCTTCCTGGGACAGCACAAGGGTGAGTGAGTAAGCCTTTTTGCACATCCTGAAAAGCTGGTAACTGAAACTATCCAGATTTTTTATCATCTTTTGCAACAGTAGATGTTAAATGGGGTGGGGGGGGGGGGCTACAAAGTTAAATGTAGTTGGGGGAGAGTATTTCCAGCGGCACTGTGCCCCTGCCAATATTGAAAGCAGCACTCTTGATTGAACAGTCCACAGTCATTCAGTTCAAAATCACTTTGTTGTTGAAAAAGCTGGCCTGGTGAGGTTATCTTGTCAGCCAGGAAACAAGAGGAGAAGAAACACAGATACATGAAAGAGGGTGTGCTGTGGAAACACTTTTAGCTGGGATCATAAAAGACTATAAATAAGAACCTTTATCCACGAACTATTTGGATAAGTCAAATTCATTAATGCTGAGCTGTGAGCTCTTGGTGAGTCACAACTCAGGTAAAACTGTTGCTTATCTTGCTCATTGCTCATGTTCTGTCATGATTAGCCAATTGTAGTGAACAGGGAAAACCTAATAAACCTGAATAAGGGAGTTCAGGTAGTTTGGTGTCGGACCTTGATGTGAGCAGGGACAGAAGGTTGACAAACAGTGACATGACTTGTTTGAGAGGGATGTTGTATCATACATATCAGTGTTAGATATCAGGCAGGTCAGCAAGGACGTCTGCTGGTTCAATTTGTAAAATGCAACTGTAACTGAATATCAGATTCATAACAGTGGTGAAAGAAAGGAAAGCTGCATGCAATGTGTGCATTACAAAGCTTGAGAGGATAAAAACAGCAGTGTTGTAACAAAGATGTGTCGATTCTGAGTAGCATGCGACTGTTTTTGTCTCTGGTACCACTGATGTTACACCATCACATGAAAGCGGTTTATTGCTGCAATTTCACAGACAGACACAACTGTTTACTGTATACAGTCTTGCTCCACGTTGCCACGTCTGCTTACTTTAAGTTGTATGTTGCAGCTGTTCAGACATTTTATTCCAAATAAAAACTATGAGTCATTCCTCTTTCGCTGCCATGTAATGTTCCCCGATGGCTCGTGTTGAGTCAAAAGAGACGGTAGAGGAGAGTGATACTTCCAGAGCCATGTTTGTATAACTTTTCATCAGTGATTTGTTTTGGTTTGGTTCAACCTCTCACCACTAGGGGGAGGAGCAGTGCAATCATCAGGAAATATAATCAAGGGAAATCTTGGCACAGTTTTTGACTGTATAAGAGATCAACCTGAGAGTCTGTTATATTTGTCGTCTATGGTGGTTAAATAGACCAAGTGGAGTCATACTGGATGCTGCTTTCTTTTCGGAGAACTGCCTGCAAATAAACTAATTTTAGTCAGAAAAGCTGGTGGTCGTGGGCCTTTTTGAAAGGTTTTGTGGCTTTGCAGAGAAGTCTCTGGATTTACATATAATGTTGATAGTCAGGGCTGTGATGGGGTTGGTTGAGTAAAGCTCCAGCTGTGATGGGGTTGGTTGAGTAAAGCTCCAGCTCAGTGTCTTTTTTGGACTCAGTGTTTCACACTTACTGATGCCCCTGTAAGATGAATGTTAGCGCCTGTTAATAACTAATAGATGTTCTCTTTTATCAACAAAATGTTACTTATGCCATTGATTGAAGTGATTTTGTGTCTTGGTCTTGACTCAGTCCGATGGTCTTGAACACTGTTTTGAGCAAAGGAAACCTCCCCAGGAGTGAAACAATGTACAGTCTCATGCCAAGCGCAAACACAACAAAAAAGATTTGAATCAGGAATCTGAACCAAGGTAAAAGTTTATTTATTTAATCCATTTTAAACAAACCCCTGCTACACAATAAGAGATTAAAAAAAAAAAAAAAACATTATGAAATACAACAAATTTAAAACAACAGAAAAAACAAAACAAGGAAGTGCAAATTTAAGGGCAACACAGCACTGCAACACATTAAATGCAGAAAAGCAAAGTATTTGATGTAAATGTATTTTTGGTGTGTACATTTTGAACGTGAAGCTAAAAATATCTTTAATCTTTGGATGCAACCACAGTATAATAGAAATACCTCACAGTGACAAGTGCAGTGTGCGTTGCCCTTCCTGAATTAAACAGCATTTTATTTTGCAGTAATTCTGGTGTCAGAAAGAGTTCTAGTGAACATGTCCTGTAGAAATAAGTCTGCTTATTGTGTGTGAATATAGATCTTAACCCTCAAAAACATTTGACTGAGTAACTTCTTCTGACAGTAAATGTTTTGTACCGTACCTGACAGGATGTATTTGAGTTTATGATGGTATTCCCTGAGCTTGGTTGAGAATGTGTCTGTATGCACACTGAGAAAAGGGCACTGAATGAATCACCTGAGAGTTTAGTTGCCCAAGCTTAATTTCTTTTGATAACAAATCCATGTGTGAATGCACAGGAAAACTGGATGTTGTCATTTCACATTGAGTCGTTCCAACGAGGCTCCTTTTCAGGATCTTTCTGCGTCTTGCATGATTGTTTCAATTTGGTTTACCAGGCTGGAGAAGCACGGCCGCTCATCAGAGTTGTAAGCCCAGCACTGCTTCATCAAACTGTACACCTGCAGTTACAACAAAATAGAACATAAAACATCATTTTTGATAAGAGTTGCAGGTTGAAATGAGACGCTTACAACTTTTGTTTCTCTTGCTGCTCCTGGTCCCATGCTGCACCTCTCCTCCTGGAGCCTACCTGCACACCAGACTCTAATTTCCCCTCATTTTCTCACCTGTATTTATACTGGTCCAGTTAGTTGTCAGCTTGAGTCACAGATTCTCTCTGGCTTCCTTCATGTTGCTCAGTGCCTTGCTACCTGCTACCTGACTCTCTGTGAGCCTGGTCCTCAGCATTTGTCATTTTAAAGTAACTTACTCCCACCTGTGAGAGTGAGAGTTTTCCATAAAGGCTGCTGGATTTCACCTGATAGATTGAACGTACCTGTGGTGAGCAGTTTGCAGGAGGCGGCAACCTCCAGTTATTCTTTAGAATATTTGCAAGATGCATTGAAATGGATGGACCCTGCACGTGGTGTCCGATCTCCTGCATGCACAGCTACAAAAGTGGCACAAATTTGGTTAAAAGGTAAAAAATATATTTTGATAAAACAAGTATGAAATCATCTGAAATATGATAAAAATGTAATGTCACAATCCTCTTACTCTCTTTGGGTTGCAGTTCATGTTGCAGTACGAGAAGAGCTCATGAAGGACGACACCAAAACTCCACACGTCTGATTTATGGGAGAACTTGGACTCGTTGATGGACTCTGGTGCGTACCTGCAGCAGATGAGAAATATGTGGCCATTGAATGTGAACAGCATCACCTCAGCTTAAGTTACCATCTCCCACAGCAGATCCTCGATTATGTCTCTATTAAATAAATGCTGCTTAGCTGAGCACAAAGACTGGAAACAGGCCTTCACAAAACCTCCTACAAAGCACCAGACAACTAGTGACAGATTCATGCTTTTTCACTTTGGAGACTTCAAACATAATAAAATCTACCAGAAGATGGGGCTCTCTCCAGGCTGTGTGACTCGGTAGTACTCCTTGTCGACGGGGATGATCTTAGTCAGACCAAAGTCAGCAATTTTCACCAGTGACTCACTGGCCACCAGGATATTTCTGGCTGCCAGGTCTCGGTGCACGTAACGCAGGGTCTGCAGGTACTCCATCCCCTTGGGAAGTGAAAGACATGAGAACGCAAAAGGAGGAATGTGAAACGTCTTTCATTGACCTGTTTCTGTTCTACAAAGTTGATTTTTGAAACTCTATGTCAGAAATTTCCTACTATTGTTTGAATTGTAATGTTAGTAGTATGTGAGAGTTGTTTCAGATTCTCTAAAAAGTAAGTGTTGCAGGTGCCCAAAACAGTTTTCAGTTCCTGTTCCTCCAAATGAACAATTATTAAGCTTGTCTTGTTGTATTTCTGCAGAACCTCACATTATTTCAGTTGCATGTTGTTGTGATGGGCAATTAAGAACTGTTTTGTTTTGGGGTACACTCAAAGTACACCCCATAGATCTGTACATTTTTTTAAGAAAACACTCAGTCTTCTCATTTTCCTGTCTTGCAATAACAGGAGTGACACTCATTTCTCTGACTCTTACTTTACAGATCTGAGAAGCAAAGAGCAGCAGCCTCCTGGGGTTGACATTATGCCGATTACTCTCCAAATAGCCAATGAGGCTGCCGAAGGGCAGGTACTCCATGACCAAGCTCATGGTGAGGCGACCTGTGAACAGGTAAACATTAAACATTAAAATAATTCTGTACATGGAAACATCAGACAAAGCTGCTTAAACAGTTAAATAGTTTCTAGCTGAATCAGTTTCATATCAGGAAATGAGCTCACTCAACAAAAGTTCAGTTGTTTTAAGAGTTGTGACTTTTGTATAGAATGCACTGTCAAATATCCAAGTCTGAATCCTCTCACATAAACATTACAGCTCCAACAGAGAGAAACAGAGAGAAACCCTATGACCCCTCTGAGACACATGTACAAAGAGTCATAAAGCCTTCATCATAAAGCTGACAAGTGATCTGGATTAAACATTTAGTCAAATCATCCCTTCAGTAAAAAGACTTTCTATCTCAATATAACTCCAAACACTGACCTGGCCTGACCTCAAACTGACAGATCATGTAAATCCTCCAAAAAAATGTGATGAGTAGACTGAGTTAAATGGATTATAGGATTTTACAGTGGTATATTCTCAGCTTTGAGGGTGACTAAATGCATTGCATCAGTGGACAGTTACAATATGAGAAACTTCGATGTCACACAATAAACAGTGCCAATTAAAAACTGATCTATGCTGAACAATCCCCATACTTGACAATCAAATTAAAAATCTGTATTTGAAACTGAGATCTACCCATGCTGTAGCAGACGCCTCTGTATTTGACGATGTAGTCACAGTGCAGGACGCTGAGGGTGTTGACTTCTTTCTGGAAATCGTCCTGGGTCGACTGCTTGTTGGGCTGCAGCTTCTTCACAGCGACCAGCTCACCGGTGTTGTCACCCAGTGGGTCATAACGACAAAGTTCAACACTGCCAAAGTTTCCCTGGAAAAAGTTTGAGTCATTCTCTGATGAGTTACACCCAAAATTTAAAACAATCAAACTTATCACCTTCGCATGTATGAGGACATGCCATGGATTTAAAGAGTGGTGAGCTCTTTAGAAGAGCAGAGCTTTTATGCACAGACGTATTATCACATTATAGGAAGCACATGGTATAGGGAGTTAGGTTCTCACACTTACTTTTCCCAGTGGTGTGATGTAGCGAAGGTGTCGCTCCTCAAACAGTGTCTGGTCATGTTGAGGGCTGAGGGCTCTCCACACAACACTCTGTGTGACAGGCTCAGTGGCATGCAGTATCACATAGTCTGTAAATGACCAACAAGAAAAAACTTATCCACCTAATATAAAGGAACAAAAACACTCCCATTTATATATATATATATACATACACACATATATGTAAGTTGTACAAATGATGGATTTTAGATTTTAAAAGACAACAGACAGTGAATCCACTGTCATGCTTGCCATTTTCAGCAGCTATGACAGGGATCATTTTGTTACTATAATTCATATATTGTACATTATATTCCTCTCATTTTATTACTGCCCCAGTCTTTCATACTAATATGTTTCATATGGAAGTTATACCTGACTCAGTTTTAGATGCACATCAATATACCTGAAGTTATCAGACTGTTAAGTTGACGGATGATACTGCGACAGGAAGGTCTGAAGGCCGCCTGGTAGTCCATACACTGACTGATCAGATCGGCCAGCTCTGTCCACTGGGAAGAAGGCAGCTGCTGGAACCGCTCATAAAACCCACGTTTCTGTAGGAAACATGTCAGAAACACACATAACCCACTGTAACAAAACTTGCTGCTATGCTGCTTGTGTTGTATCAATTGTTCCTATCAGTTCTTTCCTGGAAAACAGGCATGTGTTCCTTTTACCAAAGGAGCACATGACTCGGGGTTGTTTGGAAGACTGGACCTACCCTGAGAGTGGGACAGGATCTGAAACTAATGTGATGACTGTCACCTGTTTATAAAGCCTAATATATCTGAATTTATCATCTGAGAGTTCCCTTTAAACAGATTTCAAAGTATGATTAAGTGGTGAACTTATATATGTAACAGCAATTCAAGGATGTGAATGGGAACAGACGCCTTTTGTTATATACATCCTCCAGTGTTGTTTAACATGTCACGTACAAAGCAGCAGGTAACACCTGGTACATATATCCTGAAATTTCACAAGTAAATGATACCTGAACATAACAACTGCTGGACACACAGTGAATTACAGGACAATGGGAAGTCATATTTTTGTAGCGTTCGGATTTGTGGGGGAAAATGAACTCACCTGTTGAAATAAGACACACCTTGTTGTCAGAGTTATGAGATGAATCATTTGTAAATCACAACACATTTGATTATAATATAAATATGAATAATAAATAAAATAATATAAATAATATAAAACAGCACAGCTTTCCATCACTGGCCTCTTTCCAGACTTGTGGGGTTTGATATGAAAATTTATGAAATCATCTGTCCTAAAGTGAGATCCAGTGATTTATGACAGGTTGCCATCTAATATCTTTGCTGTGCTACGTCAAGTATATGTCTAACTTTATTATAAGCCTTTTCTTTTGATTCATTACGCATTCAGTATTCAGTTTGGCTGACTTAACAGGAGAGTGAGCTGGGGCACCTGTTGCAGGTCCCAGCCTCGCAGTGGCGCTTCCCCGTTGTTGAAGATTTCCCACACAGTGGTGCCAAAGCTCCACTTATCACACTCCAGAGTCAGGTTGTCTGGGACTTCCAGCACCTCAGGGGCCACCCAGGGGATTCTGTCCAGGATAACTGAGTGAACACACACAGAAATCCACATCAGTGCATTAAAGCAAGTGAGATTCACATCCTTATTATGTTGTAAGACATTATGTAAGTAAGACAGTAATACTGTAAACGTTCTGCACCATAACTTGTGTTTACATTGGTGGGTATATTTCAGTGTGTCACAGTGGCATCAGTTCAGTTTACTGAGTTTAGTCATTTTAATTTGAGTGGACTGGATGTATTTAAATACATCTGGGAGATTAAAAAACTTGTTGCCGTACCATCTTTGTCCAGCATTGCCACACTGATGCCGGGGTCACTCAGCTTAATGAAAGGAGAGCTGCCCTGTGACGGGTCCCCTTCTCTGGCCAGCAGCAGATTTTTGGCACAGATATTTCCATGAACGATGTTTTTCTCTTCCTGCAAAGACATTTTCATGTTGCTGTTGTTGACTCACTGATGACGTCATGTCAGTATTTGTGAATGCAAACTGGGAACACCACCAGCACAGTGACATTTGTCGTTTATCTCATTTACTGTAAAAGATTTCTACAATTCAACAACCTTTTTCATCTTCACTCTTATTTTAACTATCATTTTTACTTTCATTTCTCATTTTAGAAATCAACCAGTCCTGCTGTTGATTACGTCAGACTCATCACTTTTGTGGCGTCAGCTGGCTTTTGTCTTACCAGAAAGTTGAGGGCAGATGCGAGCTGTTTAGCCACATCAAGTTTCCAGCTCACTGACACAGATCTCCCTCTCTTCAAGTAAAGGTCGAGGGCCCCGTACTTGACAAACTCCTGCACCATGATGTCTGCAAGGCACAGCAAGGTTTGTTTCAACAGCTGTACTTCAAAACCAAACATGACATCAGAAATGCTCCCCCACACTGCAGGGACTGAGCTGCAGTCACATGAGGATACTGTGGTAACAACATGATAAAGAATGAATCCATGTATTCATGTATTCGTCTATTCATTGACTGTATGTCTACATCAGGGAAATTATATGCAATGCATTGATTTTCAGCAGCTTTATCAGTGTTGCAAGCAAACAACCAGTAAATAAAGTCATAGTTTGAACTTACTTTTCACTCCTTGTACACTAATACCATAAACAAGGAGGAGGTGTTTGTGTGAAATCTGACTCATCAAGCTGGCAGCTTCAAAGAATGACTGAAAGAAAGAAAGGGCAAGAAAACAACATGTGCTTTGAAACTGTGAATAACCAAGAAAACTATTGATACCTTGTGTATTTTCATTGAGGGAAACAAACCTCCCAGCAATTCTTATGAGCGACATCGAGCTCTTTCAGCAGGACTTCAGTCACGTATTTCTCCCCGTCACGAATGTCTTCTTTGTAGCCTTTAAAAATTCGTGTGAAGGATCCCTGTCCGAGGCTTTCATCCTTAGAGGAAAAATACATCCAGAAATCATAATTAAGTTTCCTCCATAATAAGGCCACACTACCTTAATTGAACTACCTTTGATTTCAGATTCACCACAGCGTTGCATAGGCAGCTGCATTTGTCATGATGACAGATGAAAAGTCACTTTAATAGTAAGTTGGAGAGGGGCACTGTGTGGCTCAGTGGGTTGAGCGGGCGCCTCATATGCAGAGGCTACAATCCTCGCTGCAGCCGGCCCTGGTTGGAATCCCAAACCTGGTGGCCCTTTGCTTCATGTCCTTTCCCCTCTCTCCTCCTCCCCATTTCCTGTCTCTCTCAGCTGTCCTAGTGGTTAAAGGCTAAATGCCCCAAAAATATACTTAAAAAAATAAAAACAGAGTTGGAGAAATGTCTACATACCGATTTCAGGTCAGTGTATTTGATCATGTGGAACTGGATGTGACTGAAGTTGCTCCTCTCAGGTGTCGGGGACTCGTGAGTTTCTACGGAGTTGCTGCTGCGCACGATGATGAGATTTGTGAGCTCTGTGGGGACAGCAAAACAACATCATAGACACAGACTGACAATCTTAAGATGCATATCTCAAGTGACAGTAAGTACATGTATGTTTTTAGTCTTGTGACTCTTGTGTGTTTTAAATGCCATTCTGAATAATAATACCTTGTGGTTACCTGTTGTAACATGGATACAACAGGTGACTAGAACCAGGATACAATGTCAATACAATGATACAAAAAAATTTGATGGAGAAAAACATCTTAATGTTTGAAGACAGTAATCATCAATGCATGTGAGCTGAGCCTACCTTTTTACAAAAAAAATGTGAGAATACAAAGAATAACCCCAAGTAATGTCATACAGTAATCAATTGGCAAACAAACCTTTGGGTCGGGGTGGACAACAACGACCCAACATGACAGGTACTTCAGCCAGCAGCAGCTTGGTGTGTTGGTAATAGCTGGTGAGCTTTCTCAAACTGGGAAATGATTTCTGGACACCAGGAAGACTGTAATGCTCATTCTTAATAATGAGGCAGTCTTTATAATCGAGGCCAAGAGGGGTCTGTGGAAATATGAATGACATAAGAATGTGATGATATTGTGACTTTCAGAAACATCCCCAGTGAAGACCAAAAATTGTCCAGACCCCTTAAATTTTTCCTACTATGCGGTCTTGCAGTCTTATTAAATTATATTAAAAAAGATAAAATATAGACTAGAATAAAATATAATGTATAACTTGTATAACTAAGTAGGTAACATCATAAAATGTGAAAAAATATTCCATTCATTCCTATGTGAAAATTATACCCTAAAACAGGCACATCATCTGCAAAGAGATACATTTCTAGACAAAGGCCTGAGATTTTACCTTGAAGCTGTTTAGATACAGGTAAACAACTCTGTTATAAAATACATACAATGATACAAAAACTAACAATCAAAAAAGCAAGCAAACAAATAAAAAACCTTACTAAATTTAGAATCATTTCATTTTGGTTTTTGGTCTTTTTCAGTCTCTATCAATATCTGCATGCCGTTACCTGAACACACACGGTGAGGAAGAAGTTGTCGTAGTTCTGTGGACTCTGCCGCACAAGGAATGTGCCACCTTTAAATCCTGATTTTTTCAATTTGTGGACAGCAAACTCAGATCTGATTGAACAAGATATTAAAAAAAGGCCTAAAAACAGATGCATGCAAACATTTTCTCCTGATACAGTATTTGCCAAAAAAAAAAAAGACTCACGTGATCGGGCCATGGCAATGGTTTTTTATACCCTCCAGAATACTTGGTGGTGCAATGTCCTGGCAGAAGTAGTGGCTAGAGTCTGTGATCAGTCTGAAGTAGCCATCAACAAGTGACACAAATGAAAGTGCATCTTTGAGATCCTGGAACTTGGCTTCCTGAGGTGGAAATCAGGTTAAAATAGGTGTTGATGTATTTACATCAGCAGAGTCAGTAAAATTCAAACACAATTCATAACATTGTCATTTAGCAGAGAACGACAATTGTGGAAATTTTTAAATGTAGAATATGTCCTTTACCAAACATCTGTCATCTTTGCGGGTTATTGTCACCATCCTGCCATCTTGGGGAACTTGCTCCTGACACACTCTCTTTATACTGATGTCGATGATTTCTTGGAAGTTGCAGAAAGTCTGCCACTCCTAAAATAGAAGACAGGCTGATTGCTTGATAACACCTTTTAACTCAGAACAAACTACTTGCAAAGTAATTCATGCAAACTACCTTTGGGTTAAAAAAAAAAAGGGGGGGGGGGGGTTGCTAAAGGGGACTGCAATATGCACCTAGAGAAACACATGCTTTTATTTCAGGACCATCAAAGAGTCAAAAACAATCTAACTATTACTTAAAACTAACTTCATTTTTTTCTCACCATTGAACTTTCAGGTTCGTCACTCCCACTAGTTTGAATTCCAGTTTCCCCTGTCACCCGTATTAGACTGAAAGATGACTTTGAATGGGAGGCCAATGGATCCACTTTGAAGATTTCACTTCCCAGAGAAGGCACGATGCCAGCCAGCTCAGTCAGGTACTTGAGTTTCAAGCTGCACTCATCCACAGAGGAGTTTCCAAGCCTCTGTAAGAAACGCTTGAGGGTATTTCGGATTCGATACCGATCCAATCGGTTACATCTCTGGATGTCGTGGCGATGTGACTTAGGTAGGCAAGATTTGTAGCTGAAGGGGAAAAATTAAATATTAACATCTTGTATAGTACATTTAAGATCCCACAGTGAAGCCAAACAACTTGAGTGGCTCATATGTCAGCTAAAAATATAGGTACCTTACAGTCCTGCAGAGCTCTTTGACACTCTGATGGCGCTCTTTAGCCATTCTCCACAAGTCCAGTACTGCAAGGGCAAGGCATTCGTCTCGCATGCTCAGAGGTGGAGAAACTCCTGCCTCACTCGAAATAAAGTCACTGCGCAACTGAGAGACCAAAGAAATTAATTAGTGACACTGCCTTTAAACTATAGATAATGCACAATGTTATTTCTGTCAGTAAACAGTACATCCTGATTGTAAGTATTTGAAAAAAAATGTTTCAAACAATGAAAATGGGAGTCACAGGTGTTACTTCACCCATTTACCATTACATACTTTACACTTTATATCTTACCTGAGCAAAGACGTAATCAATGGCGCTGCAGTCAAGCACTGGACTGATTCTGTCTCTGGTCAGATTGTAGCGGTATGGTGTCCTCGGCCCTTGTCCAAACCAATTTCCAAAGAAAAACCTGTGTACCAAGACAAAATATGTTATTTATCACTGCACAGACCATCCACAGGTGTAGTTGTTAGATATTTTGGCAACATGAATTTAATGTTAAAGTAGATTTATAGGAGTCATAAATGCAAGAAGCAAGTATGAGATTAGGGTGTTAGAGGAGATGCTCTCTGAGGTGAACCTTCAAGAGAAGTAAATGAGTGAATGAATGTTTCTTGGTTCATTTTCACCTACCTGACTCGAAAGTGGACTTGCAAGTTTTCATCTGTGTTGAACATGTGTGACGGAGGATACCAAAATGAGAGATCAGAGGATGTCAACCCAAAAAGGCTCAGGTACACCGGTAAGATACCTAGAGTAAGATATCACAAAAATCACATAGCATCGCTGTGATACAGAATATCATACAGCTTATATAATACACCAACTTTGGTAAAGGCCCTTAAGAGTTTACTAAGACTCATGATTGGCCACTGCAGTCGTACCACATTCTTTCCCTGCTTGGATGCAGACGCTTTCTGCAGAGATTTGGCCAGATGAAATATGTATCGTTGTTTTCTCCTTTGTGGTAGGGAGGAAGTAGAGGTGTAGTTGTAAACTGGGACCAGCGCTTGAACTGGACCTCTGGCTGCCTCCCCGGTCTCTCATCACCAGAGGGGCCGACTCTTCCTCATTGAGATCCATGGGTGCTCCTGATGGTAAAACCAACAGATTCAAGTGCGGGAAAATGATTTAGTGAGTCTGATACTGGTGGTAATCTAAAATAATTGTAACAGTATCAAATTCAAGTTTAGTAGTTTAATAATCTTCAAATAATAATAATAGTAAGAGCTTAGATTTATACAGCACCTTTCATGGCACCCAAACTGCTTTAGAGAAACCATCATTCATACATAACACATTCGCACCGGTGGTGGTAAACTTCGTCTGTGGCCACAGCTGCCCTGGGGCAGACTGACAGAAGCATGGCTGACCACCACATTTTAAAACCTGTCATAATCTTAACACTCAGTCATAATCAACTGAACAAATTTAGGTGTAAAACACTTATCGAATATATATCTAAGAAATACATGTCTATAATACAAATTCATGTAGTTTCTCTTGAATGACCTGCCCACAGACATGCTACCATTACTTGTTTAGGTAATGGAAAGCGACGATGTCCACCCAGACTTGATGAGAAACAACAAAAACACACACACACAGACGAAGCTCAGCAGCAAAACTGTAAAGTATCACAGTCTAAGTACAAGTATTTAAAATCGGTGAATGTACCACCTTCCACTCAGAGTTGCATTACATGATGAAATGGTGAATTCAGACGTATATTTTGTGGGGATTCCCATTGTATCGCACGGGACTGCTCACCATATTGTGCTGTGGCTACGCTAAACAAGGAACACAGCGCCTAAAACATATACTACTATGTTATAACAAACAAAAGATTCATTTAAAAACAACTGTTCAAAGTTTAAAATTCTTTGTTTACTTAAATAACAATAACGATCCATTTGCTTCACTTGGAAAAGGAACAAAACTATATTGATAGCTACAACTACAAAGTATCACAATACATAAATATAAAATAACATCCAGTCTGTCAAAGCTGGCAGATGGTGGTTAAAGTAGAGAAGCAGCGATAACATTGAACAACATGTCGTCCACATTGTATTGTAGGTCTTGTGGCTCGATTTAAAATGAAACTCACATTTTGTCACACTTAATATGTTGAAAGCAGCTTTACACTTACAGATTTTAAAACTAAAGATCAATTTAATATGTAATCGAAGGCATCCGTACTGTTACCTGTACATTTACACAGCTGAAGTCCGTAATTTGATCATTTGCTCCCCGTAAACCAGGCCTTTACTCTTTGACTTCTGGGTATATGCTGTGTGTGTGAGTGCGTGTTGACAGGAAGTTCCAATTTCCTGATTTAGAGACCCGATGCTACAAAAACCTTCAGCAAGTAGTTTCAGCCCACAGACTGGATGCACAGCTACAATACAAACACAGTGAAAACAGAAATGCTTCTAAGCATCACTGTCTTCTAACAGTCAGAGGTTTATATTGTGCTGAATCACATGCATTGACTTCCTATTACAAGAAGAGCTTCATTACATAATGTAAAACATCATGCAGAAAATAGTACTGCACAATTAAATGGATTTCCATTAATATTTTGCCGGTGCGCTCTGGTGTGTGACGTGGTAGTTGCTGTATTTTTCAACAGAATCAGCCATTGCCATGAATTTATGAGTTTGCAAGGAAGATGAATCAGTGTTGAGTAATTACCTCGTCATGACGCTTGTGCAAGAGAATGATGAGAATGAAGAGCTGGCATATGTCTCTGAACCACTGGCTGGCTTGATGCTGCAGGCCAGGGATTTGGTTTTATGGATTATCAGCCTCCTTCGAGGAGTTTTCCCTAAACTGCTGACAGCAAACATTTTTCATCCTAATGGGATTTGCTGCCATTTCACCTGGAAATATGTCAGGTTTGACATTAGGGACCTGTGGGTTTCAGGTCATATTATGGTCACACTAGTGTCTACTAATTCATAACTTCTTCCACATAATCAAGACCGGACAGATCCAACATGAACATTAACCAAATATCATCTTATCTCTCAGTGAAGCTTCCCTATCTTGTTACCATATTACACAGGTATTTCTGCCTCTATCCCATCAACCCTGTGATCCTGCTCACCAGCTGCTGCTATTATGATTATTCTTCATCATCTTCTTCTTATATTATTATCTCACACCTCTCTTGAACTTGCACTGTGTTCCCTCTCTCTTTCTGTCAGTAGTACAAGTTGAGGCACATGGCTCCCCACTCTCCAGATTTCTGCCTCTTACGATGTGTGTTTGCTCATGGTAGGATTGTTGCCCCTAACTTCACTTGACTAAGCACAAAACTTGGGAAGAAACCATCAAATTTTGAGGCATATTCAGTTTATTTACAATGATTTTTTTTTTTTTTTTTTTTTTTTAACCTTTTGTGTGTGTTGTTTGAAACTGGCCCTGGTGGAGGTCTGCACTCTCTCTGTGCCCTTCTAGTTTCTTTATATCATCACCATCTATGAGTCACGTCCAGTGAAGTTCGATCTGTAATAAAAGCAAATGCATTTCTCTGCAGAAATCAACTCATCTCACATTACAGGAAAAGAGAACCAGCTGACAGCTGTGGTTTCCCTGTTCAGCAGTGAGTTTTTTTTTGTTTTAATCAGTTTCCTCTTAGCTGTAAGAAAAAAAAAACATCTGGTTTGAACTGCATAATGTGTCATTATGTGTTTCTGTACTTGCTAATCTCTGTTGTAATCCACTTTTACATTTCATTTTTTGTTGTACTATTACTATTTGTCTTCACAACCCGTGCCACGTGTTATATTATGTCTAAAGGGGCTGTGGACAGTGATACTTGTTCTTTGCCATTTTATGACAGCTTGTATGTCAGACTACTTCTGTACAGACATAATAGTCCTATTCACTGTCTGTGGCAGAGGTGGCCTACTTTGTGACCTCACTTGGCTGCTCTTAAATTATGCATTCCTTCCAGCTTGGCCTTCAGTCCCAGTTTGGACACATTTTCACATTGAATGGGTAAGCATCTGTCATTTTGTATCATATAAATAATTTTCAAATACGTTTACTGTAGTGACCCAGGCCCACAAGACAAGTCTAGAGACATATCGAAGTCTTTTTCGGTGGCACAGCTCTGTTGTGACCCTGGCTACCTCATGCTACTTACTTACTCTTAGAAGCAGACAGTGACGACAGTGCTTTTTAAAATTATTATTATTGTTGTTGTTGTTGCTGTTATTATTAACACAGTTTAGTGTTTATTTTGATGACTGAGCCTGGGTATCTCCCAGTTCTGGTATGAAACTGAATTTTAAAAACCTTATTATGTGTCATCTGCACTGCAGTGGGAAGACGCCTTGTTTGTGTGTGAAGGAATCAGCTACTTACCCACTCAAGTCATCCAAAAGACAAGGAAGTCAACTGTAGAAAGTGGAAAAGCCTCAAGGCTACAGTTGAACAAATGGAGTCAGTTAAGTCTGATAGCTCAAGATAGACCAGTATTCACTGTATACTTAATTTTATAAAGCTCATTCATTAACACTGGGTTGGAAATGGGTCTAAAGATATTGAGCTGTCTGTTACCTAGTTGTGTTGTCTCTTCATTCAGCCAGTCTGTCGTAATAAGTTATTCATGTGCAAGAGCAAAATGGGTGTCGAGGGCACTACTAGTAGTGTTGGGATAAGATAATGGCTCTAATACGACTACTCTGTTGGGGAAATTAGCACAAACAACAGTACACCAGAAAAGGCGCTGGTTGCTGAGAAGACATGACATGGGTATTATCTGAACTATTGTTAGGTATTTTATCTCAGAGATCAAAGTTACTACGGTTAAGTATCAAAAAAAGATTAGGAGTAAACCCTGGGTGAGGATTCACTGAATGGCTCAACTACTGACACTGTGACAAGGACTGGAGATCTGATGAATCAGTTTGTATAGCTCATTTGATCCCAAGTTTGCAAATCAAAGGATTTTAAGATGAAAATGTAGAGGCTCTTCTGTAATTTTGTTTTTTCTCCACTGTTTTTTAGAGTTCCCATTTGTCTTTGCACTTCCCTGTTTTCTATGTGCAAGTACATTATCCACATTTATTATCTTGATGATTCTGTCAGGCATCCAGACTGCACTGTAGTTGTTGTTGACGTGTTTAATTTTTTTGAATTCATTGATTCACTTGATTGATTTCGAAAAGGTAGAAACACAGCTACAATTATATATAAGATAAGATTCATAGAGGAAGAATTGCCAGGTATTTGTTCAGAAAAGTAGTAGGTCTTTAAGTTTTTACTGTGTATCACAGCAGGATCACCAGCAAATAAAGGCTCAGACTCCAGACGTTTGTTGATAATTTGATGTTTTATCATAGATTGGCAGTTCAGTCAAAAGTATCTTCTTTTTTTTTTAATTTAAGAAAAGTTGAAAACTTTTTCAGTCTTTATTGTTGTGTTGTGGACTCTGTGGGGGTCCACGGAAATCCATACTAATCACATACTGAAGCAGCTACAGAAGCATGAGAAATAGAGATGAGCAATGACAGAGAAAAAAGGGAAAGTTATGAAAATATCTGTTGGATGTTGCTCTCTCTCTCTCTCTCTCTCTCTCACACACACACACACACACACACACACACACACACGCGGATCATTCGCTGTAGAAAGTGGAGTACCTTCATTCACCCTGCACTCCACAGCACCAACCATCGTCTCTGTGGTCATGCACTGCAAATATCGTGCAGGCAGCTGACCTGGCTGGCTGCCTCCGACCAGACCTACCCGAGAGGCATTGTGTGTGTGTGTGTGTGTGTGTGTGTGTGTGTGTGTGTGTGTGTGTGCGCGCGCGCGCGCGTGCGTGTGATTTTTCGAGGAGCGCGCGCGAAACGTCACGCAATGAGCACGTTGCGTTGAAGAAGGTGTGTGGAGGAGATGAGGCAGCAGCTGGAGAACGAAGAGCAGAATCAGCACTTTGTTGTTGCTCTTTGTGGAAGTCACTGGACAGAATGAGGGGCCAATGGTGAGTCTGTTTTCAATTTACTTCATAAAAAAAGAAAGAAAAAAAAAAACAATCTGTGTTACTTGTCTGCAATGTCTACAGAAAACCTGTAAAAACCTGTTGATGACATCTGAGCTGCAGTATCCCAATCTTAAAATGCAGATGGTTCACAAGTATCATGTGGGGAAAAATATATGAATTAAATCAGTTGAATAAATCCTAATTCTATCAGGGCCTGTAAGTAATTACTTTTTTGTCACTAGTTTAAACATTTCTCTGAACAAGAATTTGTAAGGATGGATTTGAGTTTGTTGATAACCATTATGAGCATCTTTCTGGTCTGGTGCAGCTACTGCTAATCACAAGATAGATAGATACACTAGATAGATAGATAGATAGATAGATAGATAAGATAGACAAGTGGATAGATAGATTTTTAATTGTCATTCACACCATGAAACATGACAAATGAGATGCAGTGCTTAGGTCTCAATACAATAGTAACAAAATAAATAATAAATAATAACTGACATACTAAAATACGTATACAACACATATAGTAAAAGTGAATAAATAATAAAATTAGATTAGATTTATCAGCAAGTGCTAGATAGTAAATTCAGTGTGGAACAGTTGAACAGCATCCAGGAAGAAGTTACTGTATGGGCTATAGGCCACTAAGGTTTGATGTAGGGAGAGATAATAGGTGGGTGGGTGGTCTTGGTTATATGTCTGGTAATTTGAATACGTGTGTCAAACAAGGAACCTATGTTGTTACTTCACCGAGACATGTCAACACGGTTCAGTAATAATATGGTTCTGTAGGTTTAGTTGCTGCACTTCCTTGCATGTCTTTCCTACAAACATGAAACAGGACATTTTTGAGTTTTCTTATCAGCGGATTTTGTGTGAAGTTCAAGTTAAAGGTGGCCTGGAGAGGTTTTTGACCCCTGTAACACTTTATGAGCTTGTCCACTTTTTATTTGCAGACATACTGTACAAGATGCAATGCTACATACCACTTAATGCTTTTGTACAGCAAAGGCAGATGAAGACTGTAATGTTTATGGTTGTGAAAAGATTTTAAAATGTGCTTTGTTGATGTTTTATGAGGAAAGATAAGCTTTCAGCCTTATAGGGTCATATGCATGTACATTTTGGTGAGAAACTCAGAATGTTTGCAGGAAACCAAGACAAGACAAACACTTTGTCGTGTACCCTTTTGCCACAAGGATTATGTGACAGTGTTTACGTGTCAGAGAACAAGAAGACTTGACATTATGTAACTAGTGTCTGACTGAAAATGTAACTCGTGAGTTCCACATCCATTGTAATACAACCACAGTTTTTGAAATCACTTCTACAAAATCACACACACATTTGGCAGTCAAATCCCCCACAGTCAACGTTAAGATAGGCAATAAATTGCACATATCAGCTACTGTAGATTTTATATGCTTGTGTCATCTGTCTGTGGTCACTGACTGACTCTAATTCATCCTGACAGAACCACCACCTGAACACTTGAGCACCTGAATTCACCTGTACATCTGTAAACCAAGGCAGAGGGCATCAAAGTGAAATAATGGAGCAGCAGGCTACCAGCCAACCCAAATCAACCTTTGTCATGCTCGACTACACAGTCTTTGCCAGCATGTTGATGGTGTCTATGGCCATCGGACTCTTCCAGGCCTGGAAGAAGAGGGAGAGCAGCACCAGTGTTGATGATTTCTTCACCGGCGGTCGGAGCATGCCAGCCATGCCTGTTGGGATGTCGCTCTGTGCCAGTTTTATGTCAGCAGTCCAGGTTCTGGGTGTTCCTGCTGAGGCGTCCCGCTACGGCTTTAAATTCCTCTACATGTGCCTCGGACAAAGCATCAACTCCCTCCTGACAGCTTACATCTTCCTGCCAATTTTCTTTCGACAGGGCATCACCAGCACCAATGAGGTATTAATGAGCTTTCAGTTATTATCATTCGTTTTCACATATGACATGTATGACATATTGGTCTATGCCTGTCAGTAAGTGTAGGCTACAGCAGTGAGATTTCTCCGACAAAATGTTGAAATGCACCTGTGGCTCATCAACTGGGATGAAAATAAGAGGTGAGGAAGGATGAGGGACGTGTGCAGAGATACTGTGATGTGTTATAACTCCAACTGTCTGCCTGTCACAGTATCTGAAGATGAGATTTGGCAGAGGGATGCAGCTGCTGGGGAGTATCCAGTTTCTTGTGGCCACGGTAAGACACACGTCGTTGTGTTCCCAGCATGTAACTCTTTACTGCTGAGAACAATATTATATTTAGTGCCCTTTTTAGCTGCTAGGGTTCAGACTGGGCAGCTGATTATTTAAACTGCACAGTTTATTATTATTATTTTACCGTGCAGTTTTGTCACTGAGTTTGCAATTTTCCTTGTGTTTCCCTCTTCTCAGCTGTTTTACACAGGGATTGTCATCTATGCACCAGCCTTGATCCTCAATGAAGGTAAGAGAGCTCACCTGGTGCCCTGCTGTCAGCAATGGATTCATTGGATTTTTTTTTTTTTCATTCACCTGCCATTTTGGTCATTGTTCCTGTAATTCTTATGATATTTCATTTGTCATTCACATCATCACTTGGTCAGACAACGTTAAGTCAATGATTTCATCAGTATTTACACCCCACTATGAGGCCTGACAGGGTGAAATTATCTGGACAAGAAAAGCTCTTCATCATCTGTGCAGTTCCTTCCAAGTTTAGTGACACGGTGACAAAATAATGAACCAAACCACTTGTTGCTGAGGACAGATGTGTGAAGTAAATTAAGATACACATGACCTACAGATGCATTTGTTCTGTCATAATACTGTTGTGAAACTGTGAAAGTGTGATATGAAAGTCACCACTGCCACGATGACAAATTCAAAACAATGACAATCAACATTCAAGAAACCCTTTTGCACTCCTCTTTTTTTCTTATTGTATTGTATTTTTATGTCCCTCTTCACTTCTGCTGCTGTTCTACTTTTCTCACCATTACCTTATGTCTCACATGTTCATCATTAATGGTGAATAATGGGTAATACGTACAGACATTTTTACAAGTTGTGTCTGCATGCGTAGAAGCCATCCCACGACCATCTGACTGCACGCATCAGCAAAGATCATTCACTTCTATTACATATTTCAAAATTATCCTGACTAGTGATTACTATGGCCTTAGTGGTGATGTCAGTGACACAGATGTTAAACTAAAAGGATATTCCATATGAACACATTTTTTCTCAACCTTTATATTTATTTCAGCTACTGGGCTGAATATGTGGATGTCCTTGTTTTCTACTGGGATCATTTGCACCGTGTACACCACTGTGGTAAGAACGTATTTCCTCCATCTATTCAGCACATCATTAAAGGGATAGTTTGGGTTATTTGACATAGGGTTGAGTGACGTTTAGTCATTCATGGCAAGTGTGTTACCCGCAGTAATACACTACCAGTTAGGAGTCGGCTGTATAGGGGAAGTGGTACCAAGGCAGGGTGATGTGCTGCTGTGCACGGGATAAACAGAAAAAAAAAACTGAAACAATCCAGCATCTATTTTTAAATGTTCTCTTAGTTTCTTAATACTCTCAGGGCTTTTTTTCTGCTGGCCCCATACACAGTAGAACAATTTGGTTTTGATATTTCTCTCTATTAACTGGCTTACACAGATGGCATATAATATTCATCACATCACATTTTTGTGCAGACTTTTGATTTGTTATTTTCTTTCTTATTCTGAAATTCTTATTCCTGTGTCCAAGCTTGTTTTTCTTCCTGTCCACCTGTTACCCCTAACTTCCTTGTGTCTTCAGTGTGTTCTCCTATACGTTCCTGGTTATGTTTTCCTCATGTTTCCCTCATGTTTTTTCCTTATTCCTTCCTGTACAACTTTTGTGATTACCTTCACTACAACGACCTGCCTTTGTGTCTGTGTTTGGGTCAAAAAATCAGTCAATCCCTTGGTGGAAATCAACATGTGTCTACATGGATACTGATTTGGGCATACTGTTCAAGGTTGAATGTCTAAAAGGACAAGTTTTATTACAGTAACTTTATGACATCACAAATGGTATAATAGTATAATCTCACGAGCAACCTGCCCTGCATTCCTCCACAACGACCCATATTTGTAGTTGGCATTAGTCTCAGCTGGTTATCATAAGAGGTGATGCATCATAACCTCATTTAGGTTTGTATGAAACTCTCCATTGTTGTCTTGCATTTGCCTAAATGCCTCTTTCTCTGCCTGTCTGTCTCTTCCCTCATCTGTTTGTCATAGGGTGGCATGAAAGCTGTGATCTGGACTGATGTATTCCAGATTGTTGTCATGTTGTCTGGTTTTGTGGCCATTTTCATCCAAGGCACAATCTTGGTTGGTGGTCCTGGGCTGGTGCTGGAGATTGCAAAGAATGCATCACGGATTAATTTTAATGAGTATGAATAATTCGATTTCAACACATAAATATCTCACAACAAAATAAACAGTGTCCTAGGTTTAGTTTCCAAAACGTATTATGTAAATTGCTGATGTTTTATTTGAAGGTGATAGCGGAAAGCATAATTGCTTTGTTCCATGTTGTTTTCCAACAGTTTTAATGTTGACCCGCGGCAGCGCTACAGCTTCTGGAGCCTCACTGTTGGGGGTGCGCTTGTTTGGTTGTCCATGTACAGTGTAAACCAGCTCAAGTGCAGCGGTACATCAGCTGCAGAACAGAGAAAGAGGCCCAGTGGTGAGTGGAGACTTGTTTGTCATGGATATAAAGTTTCCAGCACTTGTTCATACAAATTAAAATATCTATTGATCTGATCTTAACAATCAACTTAGACAAAAAAAAGAAGAGAGTGATTTTCTGGTGTGTTCTCACTCCAGCACCAGCTTCTTTAAAAACGACTGATTGATCGGGCTGATGCAGACACAGCAGTGAAATAGTGCTTACTGCTGTTGTGTGTTGTTTTTGTTGAGGCATGCCAAGGACCAGTAAAGTTGTTGTGTCTTTGAACAAATCACTTCTTTGGTCCAGACTGAATAAACAACTGAATCTTGACAATTATGGCCACACTACGAACTTTGGTGCTCCCCTCACTTCTTCTTCTCCTCACAACATTGACATTTGGAGTTTATGAGTCAGTTCTGGCTGAGCATAAAACATTCACATTAGCTTACAACCTTAGGTAAGAGATAGACCAGATTTACAGGAATTTAATCATGTTACATGACATGTAACATGATTAACATCATGTTACATCTCTCACGTGTTTTTATTGAGTGGTGTGGTATGTCTTGCTATGTTTGCAAGTAAGTCAGGTCTTATGTCATCATATTCAAACATATTCACAATAATGCTTAAAAACTGCTGAATGAGGCACTTGAAGCTGCAGCTTGAACAGTCATACTTTCATCTTCTGGTCCAACAGGTAGTACTTAATTAAACACATAATTTTCCACATGACACCAGTATTCATGAGTAAAACCACAGTGTTTGGATAGAAGGTGGAACGTTTACTGAATAGTGTTTCAGTGTCATTATTTACACAGCAAACCTGTTTTGTACGATGTCAGGTAATTGAGACAAAGATGACATTAATAGACGTTCAGTAGATATCAGTTGTGTAATAGTGAGTCAGGCATTTGATATCTTACACTCAGTGAACCCACTACTTTGAATTCCAATTTAAATGCTGCTGACATTTGAGGAAGACGTGTACGGCGTTTCGGTCATCACAGCCTCTATTCTGACTATGAATTTGACTCTTTGTGGTGACAGTCAAAAAAACCTGGGTTATTTTTTGGCTGCAGGGCTGTGTTTGTGAACCAGGTTGGTCTATGCCTCATTGTGAGCAGTGCAGCATCTTGTGGCATCGTCATGTGTGCATATTACATCAAATGCGATCCGCTGAAGTCTGGAGAAATATCTGCACCTGATCTGGTACTCATGACACTCCTGAGATAAATATTCATTTTGATTCTTCTCTTATCTGCTGGTGTTTTGGACTTAAGTGATATATCTTTCTAACACCAATATTCACTTTTTTCTTTTCCTTCCCTCATTGGTCTGATAAAGTATATGCCATACTTTGTGTTGGACATATTCAGAAATCGCCCAGGCTTTCCAGGTCTTTTCCTTGCCTGTGCGTACAGTGGGACTCTGAGGTATTTGAATCTTAGTAACTTGTGACATGTTTCCCCATAGCTTTACATTGAAGTGCATTGGTGGTATCAATCACTACTGTAAGATACTGATGTGGTACTATTGACAAAAACCAATGTCTTTTTACAGCACCGCCTCCACAAGTATCAATGCCATGGCAGCAGTAACCATGGAGGATCTGCTGCGACCTCATCTGGTTCAGATGTCCCAGAAGAAACTGATCCTTATTTCCAAAGGACTGTGTAGGTTGAGTCTAGGTGACCATATCCGCTTAAATGAGAATTCGTTCTTGTCACTGTCATTATAAAATCAATCGTCATGACGTAAATCAGAAAACTGTCACTTGAGTTTTACTTGTACCAACTTTGTGATTTTCTGTCTTTCTTCAAGCGCTCCTGTTTGGAGTTGGTTGTATCACCGTAGGTGCTCTTTCCTCTCTCCTGGACTGGGGAGTTCTGCAGGTATAATACCTCAGCATCACCACATTATGTAACATTTAATCCAGTCTCACTCCGTTCTAAAAATGCAGCATTACAAGAGCTTTGAAATGAACACAATCCAGAAAGTAGCTTATGAAATGATGAAATATTGAATAATGAATGGAATAATGTTTTGTTGTTGGGTGTTGGTTGTTAGACAGTATCATGCAAACCAGGTGTTACTGATTTCAGTTTACTTACAAATCAATCACTTCAACCTGGTGGTTTTATAGAGTACAGAGAATTATTGGGCCAATATGGGAAACATTTCCATAATAATTCTTGTCTTGCAAAGTGGTCTTTAATTGAATCTCAGCAGAGTGTGTGTTCCTTTGTTGTCTCTCCTCAGGGGTCATTCACTGTCATGGGTGTAGTCAGCGGTCCATTACTGGGAGTATTTATTTTGGGGATGTTTGTTCCAGCTGCAAACAAGCTGGTGAGTGGCATTTTTCAAGACAGACATCTAAGTCTTTTCCTTCTCTGCTGCTGTATGTCCACTGGCTATGTAGCTATAATATAGACATTTTTGTACATGGCCACATGGCTACAATATTGATTTTTGTTGTCCCTTGTAATGTCAGAAATATTGGAAAGATAGTAGGTAACTTAAAAAGTGATTGCACTACTGATCACACAGAGAATGTTATGTCAAATGACTCAAAAAACAGTCGCAGGTGGTTTTACACAATAAATGAAAGTGAATGCATTCACGTAAATCCCACTCTGTTGTTTTGTTTTGTTGCAACTGTGGTTTCGTTGTGATCGCTTCCTCCTCTGATGATGCGGACTTTGCTGTAAGGTCAAAACATCTCTTCTAGCTAATATGAAAGTTTTATGCTTTCCTGTTGAGTTTTTCCTGATTTAAGGAGGTCCCAGTCTAAAACAAAACATACTTTTAAAATCATTAACTCATTAACCCCACCTTTAAACAACTGTCAGAGCAGTCACTGCATGTTGGCACAGATAGCTGTCTATACCTCTGACTCAGCAGCTTTATATTGCTCCATTACCACACTTTTTTTTTTCTGGAAGTCAGTCTTCCCTCAGCGGTCTGTGTTATCACCAACAATTTTATGGCAGATTTCACTGCCACATTATATGGCACATAACATAAAGTGATATATGTCACTTTATGTTATGTGCCAGTTTAGAATATAACAAAGATATACTTTTATTGCACCTTTTTTTCTGACACATGTTAGAAGAAGACCGTATTTTCAATGTTAATTCATTTTGCAGAAAAACATTTGTGTAATTATTAGAACATTTTACTTGCACAAATATTTCCATTTACAGACTAATGTCTCAACTGATGCCTGTCGATAATCTTACACTGTGTTAATCTTTATATGTTTTGTTGTCTGTATCTGTCTTTCAGGGAGCATACACAGGAATATCAGTGGGCTTTTGTGTCTCTCTGTGGCTGGCTGTCGGTTCAACCCTTTACCCACCCAGTGAGGAGACAATGGGCGTCTTGCCCAGCTATGCAGGAGATTGTCATTCTGGCAACGTCACCCTCAACAGCAGCCCGAACCAGGAGCAGCACTCAATCTCACCGCTTCACCATGATAACAATGGGTACCTAAGTCCAACAGCTTGCACTGACACACATGTATACACTTAAAAATGAAAACATAATTTGGTTCTTCTTCTTCCAAAGTGATTTTGAAAAGTGTTTAGGTACATAAAAGAGGGTGGAAAACCAATAATAGTAAAAATTTGAGCATATTTAATAGAATTTAGAATCGAATAATATTAATTATTTTTAAATGAATAAAGATTTAAAATTTGAATAAACTGTTGCAGCTGTGTAGATGGTAAAGTATTTTCTTTGCTCTGTCTTTTTCCAAACTAGAATCCTGCACAACTTCTACTCAATGTCCTACCTCTACTTTGGTGCCATGGCAACTAGTTCGGTTATTCTGGTCGGACTGATTGTGAGTTATGCAACAGGTAAGAAAATACAATTCAATGAGTGAACTGAGCTTCTACTTCAACTACTGCCTGACTTAAGTGAAAACTGCTGATTCACAATGACACACTGTATTCATAACAGCCGTGTAAATGCAGGCCAATAAACTACAGTTCAAAATGCCAGCTGTGCAATAAAAACATAAAGCACCATTTTTATTGATACTGTACTCGAGAGGTGTAAACAACTCTGTTGTCATTTTGGAGCCATTAGTGACAATGGAAATGCTTTACACTGTATCTGTATCATGACACACAGGGCCAACTAAGAGGAGTCATATCAAAGAGGGTTTATTGTGGTGGGACCTGAACAGAAAGCAAGAGGAGTTTCCATCAGAGCGCAGAGTGAGTACAATATTAAAAACTTAAGATTTATGATTTATCATAAGTTATATTATCATCCTATGTTATTTGGATGGAAGCAGGATAAACTGGTTATCTGAAAAAGGGATTTCTTAAATTTAACTATTTATTATCCCTGGGTTGTTTCCATTTGGACACAATGTATAATGGGCTTTGCCTTCATATCATGTACATTGTGTTTGCCTTCATGAAGAAGAATATACTTTATTGTCACTGGTGAGTGGAACAAGGTCCAGGATGTTTACCTGCTGTTGACACAATGCATACTGGGATACACTGCAGCCACACTGACTGTAATTCAGTGATCCAACAATTGAATGTAATGTAATGTAGAACAGATGCAAGTGTGTAGCTTCTTGTAAATACAGCTCTCAAAGTCTGTAACCCCCATTGGCACTATGAAAGACTCAACACTGATCAGACTGAATCTACACTGATCCGTTCCCGCTACAGTTATAAGGTCTAAGTAGGAAAGCACACGTGTATGTACGGTGTACATGGTGAAATTATGTATTTCAAAACTGTGTCAAGGAGCGTGTGTTTGTCAAAGCAACTGTGCAACCATCAACTTGTTGTTACTTGTCGTCTTGAAAATAACATGTTTGTCTTTTTTTGCAGCGTGACAAATCACGACTTAAACCACATCTTGTGCCTTTGAGGAACAGAGATGGTGCAAATGACAGACATCTGACAGATGACAACATTATATCACTACACAGAGGAGTGTAGATGCTGGATAACTAATGCCTTTTACCCCAAGTATCACAGTTTGACAGTTGTTTCCCTGTTAGTAGCAGTAATCAATAGGTGTATGTGTGTGTGTGTGTGTGTGTGTGTGTACATGTGTGAATTCTATTTCTGCCTTACATTTGGAGCCCCCCCCCCTTTTTTTTTTTTAATGTATGTGCTTTCAAATGACTAAAGATGCCCTTTAATATGGTGCTGATTGACATTTGGACTCTTGTCAAATACCCACAGGTGTTACTTGAATTCCTTTTATTGCTGAAAGGCTCTGGCCGCCACCGGCAAAGGGAGCCTTGAGGGCCATACCCTGACGACTATGGGGCCCGCCGTCGTTAGCACGGAAGTCTCCGCTAGCCCTGACAGCACGGCTCGGCGGCGCGACGGCTCGGCCCCGCTAGCAGGGCTCTGATAGCCGCGCTAAGGGGGCTAGCCTGCCGCGCTGTCAGGGCTAGCGGAGCCTCCCGTGCTGACGGCGCCGGCTCGAGCCCTTCACTCAGACGGTATTTACTTTTCTTCGCTGCTTAGTGTGTGTATCCGAAACATAAGAATCAGAGCTGGACTCAGACTCTGAAACCCGTAGCTGCTCGGGGACGGTGTAACAGTTAGCATTAACATGATTGGGTGGTATTTGACTGACAGTTGAAATTTGACGGAGCTTCGCAAATGGGCGGGGCTTCAGTGCCTGCAGCAGACACACCCCCAGCTTCCAGAGCTGAGAGAAGTGCTTGACTTTGTCATGATTTTAAAACCTAATTTCATCTACTAAACGAAATGTTCTAACATTCAAATGTGGCGGGAAGGTTAATAAGACGTGTCTGTGATGTGACTAACTAAGAAAACAAATGTTGTTTCACTTTGCACGGACTTTAAATGGAAATTAATGGTTGGCACCAGGGATCAGAAATCATCTCCTGTGCTGTGTCATAAAGGGTTGTCATAAAGGTAGACATTCATAACCTCTGAGTCTGGCTCTCCAAAGGCTTTCACTGGCAGACAGCCTAGCAAGAGACTTGTTTTAGGTTCAGGTTTGTTATCATTGAGAGAGAATTAACATTTGATTGAGACATTCTCATTAAGAGGTCACACATTTTAGACTTTAACTTGAGTTACGTGTTGGTATATTCTCTAAATAACATCATTAAGTTGCAGTAATTAATTTTCAAAACGGTCCTGTATTGACTTTAACTTTATATGAGGCACTTTCCTTCACAAGTTGCCTCCTTCATCTTGAGTCAGACATATCACCACTGTTTAATAATTAAATTCTATATTTCAACACCTGTAAGATGACACGTGAATAAAAATAGGTATTAAGATGGCACAGGCACACCTTGGTGCAGGTGTGTGATATTTTTTGGTGTGTGGTGACACCTGCTGTAGACTGAATGCCACTTCAAATTACAGATGTGCACATGGCTGTCTCACAGCCATCATGGCTGCCAGACACATGAAACCAGCACTACAAGCACTTCTTATCAGGTGATGGTCATTTATTGCATTTTCTTATCTCTTTCACCCAATCTCACCATACAAAAGTAAGCATAACATTTCCAGACATCCCAGTTTTCACAATAGATAGATTGGACTAAATACAAGTCTGTCTTTGACGTTGTGGGATTGTGCCTCCGTGCACGCTGACGCTGGTCCTAAATCCCTCAACCACCTCCGTGCTGCTGCGGCTGCTGCTTTTTTCCCAATCCGGTGATTCACCACTCATCTGCGGCCCTGTTCGAGTCCTCGTCGGCTACAGCACAGTCCAGGCGCTGAACACCGGGAAGCGCCAGGTCCCTTTCGTTAAGTTTCTCTAGAAACGAGGAGAGCAATCGTTTGTTTAAATGGTCCGTCAGGGTCCTTTCCTCTTCGACCCGCTCCTTGCCGACATTTCTCTCCGACTCCCCTTCTTCCGCCTCGGTGTCCGCGCTGAACTGCGGATGGGCCGGCCGGTGGTTCAAGGACAAGCCGTTCGACTGCTCGTCCACCCCGGGCTGCTGCCCCGTCCAGCTCCCGGCGTCCGCCCCGGATTCCGTCTCCATCCGTGATATTAAAGTGGTCTGGAGAGCGGCATTCTCCAGCTCTTTCAGGCGCTTACTGTGGAGGCCGCAGGCTGGAGGTTCATTTCCAGCTGGGGTGTTGTTGTGGGGTGGCTCACTAGTTTGCTCCATCATGTTCTGCGTCAGGAGTGCAGCCCATAGATGTGGAAGTCCTATGTGGCGCAGCCTGAGAGGTGTCGCCGCCCTGTGGCTGCTTAATTAACACACACTGTAACCCTTTGACATTGATAGATAAGAATACAAGCTATCCACACCATTAAAATATCATATCAAATGCCCTTGTTTAAAAACCATTTCCCTCCAGGAACAAAGTCACCTTTAATGAAAACACAGGACTCATAACTTGCCATCTGAAAGTATCTAAAGAAGAAGCACTGCGCACTGCAGCAATCTGTGAATTGTTTATCTTTGTATCTAAGAATGGAAATGCACTTTTAATGTAACACCATGTAAACCACCTGTTCTTCAGATAAATAACTAAATATATCTTTGTGCGTTTGTCCTCCCTTGGAAGTTAGTTTTGCAAACACAGTTTAAAACTTCTTAACACTCACATTTTATTTTAAACTATCTCTTGTTAGTATGCAGCAAAACGGCAGTGGTAGATAGCACTATACGCCGGGGGGCGGGGACAAAACAATGAAATGATTATTGTCAAATAAAGATGCGACATAAAATGCAAATGGTTCTGACTCCTTTTTGGATTGCATGAGGCTTCCGTAGAGCAGGAATCGGTTTCCATAGAGACCGTCTTGAGTGCAGTGACGAATCGGCTGTTACTTAGCTTCGATACAGCACAAACAGGTAAAGAAAACATCATTGTGGTGGCAAATGTGATACTTTATGTTGCATCTCTCCTTACACTGACGTTCAAAGATATCGACTCATCGTCTCTGATAAGTTACTGCGACACTAAGCATTTGTTTTGTTTTGGTTTTTTGCTAACTTCCAGTTAGCTACTAGCTAACTAACGTAAAAGAATTACAGCCGTAACTTTCGCCTTCTCCTACCACTGGCACAAATACGCACACCGATATCCTAGTTATGTTGTGTAGCAGAATGTGTTTTTATCCTGTGGTGATGGATGGACAGCCGTTACGCTCCATGTGGTGTGCTTGTGTGACAATGACATCTTCGTTTTTCCACCACCAGTGGAGGAATCAGTGTATGATCTGCTGTCCAGTATTCGCAGGTCGCAATGTCCTTCAGAGACATGAGAAGTAAGTGATGCTTGCTATCTGCTCCCTATTGAGTGTAATCATTATGTCGACTAACTGAGAGTTTTAAATGGTCTCCATAATGTTGGTAACTGGAGTTGTATTTTATTTGGCAGATTTCACTGAAATGATGAGGGCCTTAGGCTATCCTCGGTTGATATCAATGGAGAACTTTAGGACACCAAACTTCACCTTAGTGGCCGAAATCTTAATATGGCTTGTAAAGAGGTATTCTTGATCTTCATCCTTTTCATGATTGTTCCAAATGTAAAAAGTCTGATTTCTATCCAAAAGTCCTCAATGATTTTTATGGTTGGAGCTATTGCAAAACCTAGTGATCCATCAACTCCACTTGTGCTCTATGTTTTTACTCCGTCTGGCCCCTGACAAATATCAGAGGTCTATGTTTTTACTTCAGCCAAAAAGGAGGATACTGATACATATTTTTTCCTTGTCTTTTGCATGTAGATATGAGCCTCACATGGATATTCCCACTGATGTGGATACAGAGTCAGACAGAGTATTCTTCATCAAGGCAGTGGCCCAGTTTATGGTGATGCCTGTTTTATGTGTAGTCCAAATGTACAGTTTATTCATAGCTGTTAAAGGACTGTTGTTGTTCTGTCTTAACCCATGTTCCCCTGATTGCAGGCAACAAAGGCTCACATTAAGCTGAACACCAAGCATCTCTACCAGGCTGATGGCTATGCAGTGAAAGAAATGCTGAAGATCACCTCAGTCCTGTACAGTGCTATGAAGACCAAGCAGATGGCCCTGGAGGACCCAGTTGAGGCTGATAACAGCAAGTTCAAGTTTGACCTCAGTTCACGGGTAAGATCCATTTTTTTCATGGTATTATTAATGTCCATGTTTCTTTAACTGTCAAAGTTGACTTCAGCTTAATTTTGTATTTAAAAAACAGTGTTGTTGATCATGTCTCACTCTGTTTTCACTGTAGATTTCAGATCTGAAAGCAGCTCGACAGTTAGCATCTGAGGTCACGTCTAAAGGAGCATCTCTCTATGATTTACTGGGGAAAGAGGTGGAATTGCGGGTGAGGAAAAATATACATAGAAACTGAAACTTTCTTGTCCAACTACCATGAACTTGAGTCCACACAGCACTTGTCAAAATGGTCTGGTTCCAAATGTTTTGTACTATGATGTAAATGCTTTTAATTAATTTTAAGAAACAGAATAATCTTGTTAAAGAAAATTACAGGTATGTCACCCTTATTATTGAGTAGCTTCTGAGTAGCTTGGTTACAATTGATTCATACAAGTGCTGCTGAGGCTGGTAGCATGATATGACTTTTTTTGTTGAATCAGTTCTCTCTGATGATGATAATAGCAGTACAATGATGAAGTCTATTTGAAAAGACATAAGTGTCATTGATGCAGGAGATTAATCTTCTCTTTGTTTCCATCAGGAAATGAGAACGGCGGCCATTGCCAGACCACTGGAGATCAATGAGACTGAAAAGGCACTGAGAGCTGCAATCAAGGATGTTTTGGTGTGTAATTATCTCAGCATTCTCAATTTTTTCATTCACACAGATCCACACTGATTTTATCCACAAAATGGCACTGAATCTGCCACCATGTCTCTGTGTTCACTGTCAAGCAAAGTGTGGAGAAAACCAAAGACATGTTGAGTAATGTTGTTTCTGATGAGACCAGTCTGGACGCCAAGATAGAAAAGAAGAAGCAAGAGCTGGAGAGGAATCGGAAGAGGCTCCAGACACTGCAGAGTGTTAGGTAAGTGTGGGGTTAGGGTTCATACACAAATTGATTATTATTTGATTTTTTTCCTACACTCTTTTTTCCAAAACACATGTAATTCAAGCTGTGCTGTTTTTATGATTGTAGTAAGCTTTACTTTTCTTTACTTCTCTACAACTCTTTGAACAGAACTTTGACAATCAAGTTCATCTAAGTTAACATATTGACTTGTTAATATTTTTGTTCCTCTGTCAATTTTTGTAGGCCAGCCTTTATGGATGAATATGAAAAAATTGAGGAAGATCTGCAAAAGCAATACGACATCTATGTGGAGAAGTTCAGGAACCTCTGCTTCCTGGAGTCTCAACTGGATGAGCACCACAGACTGGAGCAGGAGAGGTTTGAGGTCTGTGTGAGTGTATGATATATAGAGCAGTGACTTCTGTCTACTGTATGTAACTACCACTCATACATATTTTGCTTATGCTCAGTATAAACAGAGACAGAGACATATTTGTAAGCAAATATGAAAAGATATAATATGGAAATCAGATTGGTGGAATAATTGGACTTTTTATCTGAACAATTCAAAGGAGTGGGATCTGGTGACAAAGTCTCCCTCTTCTTCTTCTTTTCTATGTAAAACATCATTATGGCAAGAAATTTCAGATGTAAAAATTGGGAGTTACTCATACTAAAAAATAGAGACATAAGGGAAGAAAGAATTTGGATTTTGAATTTGATGTATGAAGGCTTTTGAACATGTAAACTCTTCTTTCGATGACCCTCTGAATAGCTGTGTGTGTGTGTGTGTCTCCTATGCAGGAGGCTGAAAACACTCTGAGGATGATGCAGCACAAACTGAGGGAGGAGGAGGAGGAGAGGGATTTGATGAGGAGCTCCTGTGAGACAAACAAACACACAAACTTAAAGCAAAATATAACCACATAATCTCAACCCATTTTCATGGTTTCACACATTTGTTTAATAATGTTTGCAGTGAAAGATGAGGACTCTGACATGGATGTTCCAGAGGACGAAGGTTCAGACAGCGACATGGAAGAGAGTCGACCATCTAAACCCCGGCCAACACAAAACGCCATCATGGCAGGTACATAGACGAGGCCAGGTCATACATTTGTGATGATCAATCTGGATCAATCCATCTGGAGTTCTGAAACAAAAGTAAATACTGAATGATGAAAACATTACTTTTTTTTTGTACCCCAGGAAGAGGAGCACGGTTCATTGGGAACATGCAGGGCGGAGACAGCGATGAGGTTAGTACCGCCATTGCAACACCCATACAAGACTCCTTCCTTCCTCTCACTCCACATTTTGTTTGCTACATTTTTGTAAATTTAAAGACTTCTCTGTTGATGCTGCTTTCTGTGGTGCCTTTCTCGTAACAGAATGACTCGTGGTTTACTTGTATTTGTAATTTCAAACCAAACAAGTGTTCCATTCACCATCTCTGATCAGTTTCGCATCCCGCTTGGTTTCCATCTTCTCTGTTCAGTATCTTACCTTTCACTTACTTGTATTTTAAAAGGCCTTCTTAGCTGTTTCCAAAAGGTCCATTCACTCTGCCAAACAACAATGGAACGGAAAGGTTTGTGGCAGGACCAGGTTCTAGTTCCTTCCTCATTCACCTGTATATTAAATGAAAAATCCATTCTCCAATTATCTTACACTGTGGGCATTGCTCAGACAGCTGGTATATCCTGCATCCACTCATACTAGAGTGGATCAGTTACAATTGTTTTGGCTTGTTCTCTGTCTTCTCTGTAAGTCACGCATATGTAGATGCAAAGAACATGCACTAAAAATGAAAAAAAAAAAAAGCATAACACTATCACATATGCATGTCAAAGTTTAAACCAACTACTTTTTTATTAGGCCCCTGAAATGGAGACAAGTGACACTGAGGCCTGTTTTGCTGCTTTCATGTTACTCTTCTGCAGTGTGTAATTTCACTACTATGTGAGCACAGTACAATATCTCTAAATGTGTGGGTTGTCTACCAGAGCAATCATTCAAGATGTTGCTTAAAATTTCTGGATTTACCCTCAACACTACACTGTCCTCTTCTCCTCCAGGAGGTCATTTTACTACATTATTTGGATTTAGACTGGGTTTTTCTTTTAAATCAGGAAATTGTCATGATGTCCCCGTAGATGTGTGGATCCAGATGGACATGTTCCAGTCCAGTATTGTGAAATCACTTCTGAAATTTGCATGTTTTCATTCCAGCCCAAGATGTGACTCTGTGATTAGATCCTCCTGTCTGATTTAGCTGGTTTAGTGTTTGGATTGTAGTAGTTAGATTGAAGACGTGCCCATCCCTTTCGTAGCGCTACATGGTGTGTTGAAATTGCTTTCCTCTTGTTATGGTGCATTTTGGAATAGTTGTGATCATGTGGCCTCCTCTTTCAGAGTGAAGACAGCGAGATTGACTTGGATGAGGATGATGAAGAAGATGAGGAAGGTGAAGAGGAGGAGTGCAAGGATTTGGAAGATGATAGTTTGGAGGGCCCTGTTTCAAGGGGTGGTCGACCCACCAGAGGGGGCATGAGACCCCCTCTATTGGAAGAGAGTGACAATGACTTCTGAAAAATACATGCACACAGGCACACACACACTTAAGGATGTCCTTCAGCTTTTTCTGTATTCCAACTTAAATGAAAACATATTAGTACCTCTCAGAAATATGCATTAAATAATGTGTTTGTATAGTTATTATTTTTGAATATTTATGTGAACTGGTTAATGTAATAAAATCTCAACTCTTTATATTTCATTTATGCCTCTTAATTGACTCAAGTATGACAGCAGGAGTAAATCAGTCTTATTCTTGGAGATATTTAAGTGTAAGAAACACAAACTTATGGGGCACCTTGTGGTTTCAATGTAAGTTTCATTCAATATAAGTTCTCTACAATGCACAAGTTACAATGGGGTACAATGTGTTCCCCAACAGCAATTGTATTTGAATTGTATTTGAAGTAAGGTGTTTACTTTATCCCAGGCAACAATACTTGTATATTCTTGTATTTCGCGATCTAAGTAATTCTCATTCATTTACATGCAGCTGTAAAGTAGTGGTTATCCATAGGGTGCAGAGTTTTAAGTGATGTTTTCCTCTGACATGTAGCGAAATGAAGAGTTTAAAAATGAAACTTTTACTGAGCTGCAGAGAACGTAACCATCAGACTCGTTACGTCATCGCAGTGCGCGGTGGTTTCAGAGAGGAGGTGGCAGATGCCTCTTCGGCACAACAGTCGTCTATATACGACCTGTTTTTCATCTCCTACTGGTATGAAGCAATGTTTATGTTACAACATGTGTGAAGTGTGATCGTCCTGATCTTCGCTTAATATCGGCGTCCTTAAATATGGAATATGTTGCTTGTTGACAAGCGAATCTGCCTTGTTTACCAGGCTAACACCAGGTAGCTAAAGCTAACTAGCTACACTGACAATCATAGCTGCAGCCGTTTGTGTAGCTTTACAGAATTCACATTTGACAAAGTTAACCTCCTCTGTGGCTATGTTTTCTTCATCTACATGTTTGCAAACTCCCATTTCAGACAAACCCCTAGTTTTGGTAGCTATGTAGCACAGCAATTATTGGTTTGGGTTATTTTTATTCATATGTTACACGAAACGAATTTAGTTTACGAATACGATACGAAATACGAATTACTTTATTGATCCCCAAAGGGAAATTCATTTGTCTGTCAGCTCATCAACCATTTGCAGAAAAAATACTACTCGTAATAATACTATCACTACCTCATAATATAAATACTCCGTGATGACCAACTGCCGTGTATTTGTGGTAGAGAAACCTAAGTTGCAATTATTGCTTAGTTTCATCATCAATTGATCTCGTTGATGTTTTTTCAGACAATCATTTGGCCTTTGAACTGTCAAAAAATAGCAATGGGCTTCGCAGAGCCAACCTTCAGATGTATTGTTTTGTTTGAGATGAAGTGCAAAAGATATGAAAGAGAAGCTTGAAACCATTTTTTTAAAGAGAGAACCAAGGTATTGTTAAATTGTGTGATGCTGGGTGGAGACAGATACTTGCTTATCAAGACAGCTGGTATAATTTCACTATTGAACAGTTAATGGACAAAATGTTTCAGCTTGAGTTAATTCTAATGATATTTGAAATGAGCTTTGCTAGTGTTGAGCATTATTCTTGAAAAGTCTCATTTCACTTGAACTCGTCTCACTCTTCTCAGCTGAATAGCAGCTGTTGAGATGCCAAAGAAGTTCCAGGGCGAGAACTCCAAGGCGGCCACAGCCAGAGCCCGCAAGGCTGAGGCCAAGGCAGTGGCAGACGCCCGCAAGAAGAAGGAGGAAGAAGATGCTCTGTGGCAGGAAACTGACAAACATGTTCTCAAAAAAGAGCAGAGAAAGGTGAGGTCTCTCTCCAGACAGGTGTCGTTTTTTTAGATTCCTGAGTCAGGGTTATTTTGTGGTGCATATCCTGGTGAATATTCTGTTTTGTTGCCAGTTTCATTGCTGTGGTTTGATTAATTATATCCGTACAAACATAGAAATGAAAATAGCAGAATCACTCATAAAATGGTTATACTTGAAAAGAAGGGAAATCGTGAAACATTAGTGAAGTTGTCTCAGCGGAAAAGATCTGTCAACCTGACAAGGCAGATTTCTGTAGGATGACAAGGAGAAGAAGAGACTGGAACTCCTGGAGAGGAAAAAGGAAAACCAGCGACTACTGGATGAGGAGAATGCCAAGATGAAAGGCAAATCTCAAAAGGAGGCTGCGGCTGGAGGAAAAATAACTCGTGCACAGATCGAGGAGACACTTCAGAATGAGCAACTGCAGCATGGAGAGCAGCTCAAACCGAAAGGTGAGATTCTGGTTGAAGTTGTGTGATGGTTAGAATTAAAACGCATTCTCAGTGGAAACCAGGTCTGCTGCAAGCTGCAAATTGCCTCAAACCATGGTCTCACCTTTGACATGTTTTGAATGAATTTTCCCCACAGAAAAGAGCCACCTGGAGACTCCACTGGAGGAGAATGTGAACAGAATTATTCCTGAAGAAGGAACAGAGGAGGCCAGAACAATAGAGGATGCCATTGCTGTGCTTAGGTGCCAGCTGTTTGTTTGCACTCTTGATTTAAATCAAATACCAAATATGAATTGGGTAGAGTAAACACATTGACTTACCCTGTGTCCCTGTCTCCTAGCACGGGGCCTGAGGACCTGGATCGCCACCCAGAGCGGAGGATGAAAGCAGCGTTTCTTGCCTATGAAGAGGTCAACATGCCACGCCTAAAAAAAGAGAACCCCAACATGAGATTGTCCCAGCTGAAGCAACAGTTGAAAAAGGAGTGGATGAAGTCACCAGAAAACCCCCTGAACCAGCGCTTTGCCAACTACAACTCAAAGTGAATGCACTCTTCCCCAGATAACACCATTTGAAAACTGGAAGATCATTGGATTTTCATTGGAAAATTGAATAATTTCATCTAAAAATGAAAAAGGGCGTCGCTGATAAGAACTTCACCGCTTACTGCTCAGAAATGATCTCTCCAGTACTAGAGGACTCTACGTTATTGTTCCATTCACTCGCAAGGAGCTCACCCACCCTCCTTCCCCCAGCCCCCAAACAGCATCACAACTGATCAGCATGTCTGTGCACATGGCCTCTCGTGAGGCATCTCAGCATCTAATCAATTTAATTATGACCCTTTTTTTTAGCACTTCCAGGGAGGTGGGAGATCAGATGTTTTGAGAGTAACTTATTAAAGTTCACCCCTCGATCATCAACACCTTTTGTTGCAAGACTCTTTCCTTGTTAACAGGCACATACCTAAAGTTGTTGCATACTATTCTTAAGATGATGGAGTTCAAACTTATCATTGTAGGAAGTTGTATAACATTTTGTGTCCCGGGAAAACAATGCACTTATGCAACAGCAAAATAATCGTAATGTTAAAATATCTGTGGCTGGAAATGACTCACATTTTGATTTACTTTGTAATTAACCAGTTTCTTTGTTGGAGCTGTTTCTTTGCTTAAATAGCAGAACAGTTGACTTTGAGCATTGAAGCAACTGTTGCCAGTGGATTACAAATCTTGCTCTGAATAAGCGCAGATATGCATATTCTACCAGCATATGCTCAGTGGCTCACACATTCAAGAATGGCCAAGAGGGTACAGGGATCCACTAATTGCACAGGTTCAATTCCCATTTAAATCTATTTTTCTGTGGTGATGTCCATTGGCCAGGTGTCAAAGAGGCACACTGGTGTCTGTTAATTGCAGCTAAAGTAAAATGAGACTTGCTTGTACTGTAGTCTGACTCACTGGGTGTAGTCTGTGGGTATAAGCTTGCCACTGCTGACAGCAGGTTCCTCTTAAACCTGATGCGTTTTACTATGTGAAATAACAACAACTCCTGAGCTAGCAACTTACACTTTTTTTTTTTTGATGCAGGTATGGAATGTGTAATCACATAGCCAACATACATCAGCACCACCAGAAAAGACTGAACATGCCAGAGTGTTTTTGCCCCAATAGCAGAAGAATAATAAGGGAACGGCCAGATATCTTCCACATAGGTGGGGCTTTGCAAATGTACTTGTACTATTACTCCTAACTTGGTGCTATTGCATCATAACAGACAACGCTAACGGTAGAGGCTGAAGTTAAAAGTGTTGACACAAGTATGATTTCTTCACAGCCTTACGGCATTCCTGATAAAATACTGAGCTGATGCTTCCCCTCCAGTGGTTTAAGTTATTGTCCTCATCCTGTATTGATCTTTTGATTGAATCTGGCTTCTTGTAAAATGCAAATGCGAGGGAGAACTATTAACATCAGATATTGTCAAGAGCCCTGGTGTAGCTACTTTAAAAGCAGAGGTTGTCACTTTATGGCTTTATAACCAGAAAGACAAAGACAAGGAGAGCTGCTTTTACAGGTTGACATCTGCTCTAAAATATTTATTTTGGAGCAGTGAAACAGTCTAAAAATTGCTAAGAAAACTTAATGTCCTTACCACGTTACCAAAAGATCAATGTGTTTCTCTTTGTAAGAAAAAAAAAACATCTCCAGACGACAAACAGAAGCTGACTGGCCTCCCTTATCTCTTCCACCAGATGCCTTGGCCTCTAGCCAACCATTACTTTTAATTCCTATCGTTTCACAAAATTGGTGAGCTGGTGAAATTGAAGTTGAAATTAAACAAGGTTATGTTTAGATCATTAAGAGCTCTGTTACTGCTGTGGATGCAACTTGTGTTTTAGCCAATAGTCACAAATCTGTAGAATAAGACAGACTTATAACGGCTGTGTGGAGAAATGTCTCTGATCACAACTTCAATGCAGTTAGTTGTAACAACAAAATGTAACTTTTCACGGGGAATACTTTCTGATTGTTTTGGACCGTGACCAGTGCCACTGCTGGTCACAAAGGTTTTCTCCAGCGCAGCAACATTGATATACTGAGCTGCTGAGGCAGCAAGCTGCAGGCTTTGTAAGTTTGTGTGATGCCAGGTGGAGAGACAGCAAGCACAGAGAAAACAGGGCAAAGCAGCCTAATTATAAGTTATAAAAAGGTAGAATATGTTCAAACAATATAGTAACAAATATAGTTTAGCTTCAGTTATGTTTGAGAAATGGGGTTTAACACACAGCAAAGCTCTCACACAAGAGGAGTATGTAGCCATTGGAAAAAAAAAAAAAAACAATTAAAACAAAATTGATTGTTGCATCACTGCCCTAATTTTTGGCTGTACAGAAAAGCAAACAAGCTGTTTTTAAGTGCAACATACATTCACATTGACAGGCACCAGATCTGCGTCATGTTTGTAGGGTTTTATTATTTAACAACAGCACTCCTGATGACTAAATTGATGTGTTCAAATGTTTCTTTTCATGCAGTTGCTGCAAAATTTCTCCTGCAATTACATTTGTTAGATCTTCTAGGACATGTCTGATGAGGCCTTGCCCTCACTGGCTTGATTCATTCAGAACCAGATTTAAAAATGGACACTTTTGTCCAGCCAGGCTCTTGTGGCGGAGGAGATAAGAGACCCTGTGAAGACCTTTGAAATACAGAGCTTTAATGACAAGTTCAACTGACCTTTTATTTTCCATTTTGTATTGAAAGCAACCATTTCCTTTTCTTTCCCCTAGCAACCAATCACACCCACTTTATAGGGATTTCTTTGAGCTTGTACGTGTGATGTTCCGCCTTAACACCCTGGTCTGATGTTACAGGTTTTTGTTTTTCTGCATCCTAACCTGTGGCTGCACCCTCCCACTCCCTGTCCATTTGCATGGCAACCCTTTTCCAGGGCAGCTGCTGCTGCCCTTTTCTTTCTTCATGTTGAATTCTAATCATTACTTTCAAAGGAAAGCGTCTCCAAAGCTCCTTTATCAAGTGCTCGTACTGGGAGGAGGCAAGCCGCTGTCCGACACCCACTCAGGCGGCTCCTCTTTCCACCTCTGTTCTGCATACAGCAAGCACTTCCTATCTGTGACCTGCTTCTTAAAGTTTGGAGAAATCAACATATGGCAGAAGAAGGTAAGAGTTGTTCAGGATTTATTTTTAGTCATTGTAAAGAGAAAATTGTAAAACTGATGCATTGAATTGCAGGAGAAAGGCAAAATAAAACAACTGCTTATTATTATATGCTAGAATAGTTTGGTTAATTACTATTTGTCACCAATGGGAAGCGATAATCAAATTCAAACACACATTGTCTTTGTGTGCAAGATGATGATTTTCCCACCTTCATGTGGTGTCATTGCATCTGTCATGAAATTCAAAAAACAAATCAGTGCTTTTCTTGCAAAATGTTACAATGTAGTGAGTAGCAGCTGAGCAGCAGCTGAATATTCAATGAGGGAGGACTTTGCATACAATGCTTTTCTACTAATGATCATATAATTACATGTGTATCGGTGGGTACACAGAATTAAACTTTTGAATGTAATAAAATGTAAAAAAAAACAAAAAAACACTTTAAAAGCTACATTACATTTGTTACCACATGTTTTTCCATTTTTTTGGATCTATACAAAATACTTTTCACTTCCCCAGCACTTGTTGATGGTAATTTAAGACTTAAGAGCAGTGACACTCATTGTGAATTCCTTTTCTCTGATCTCGTTCAATAATGAGTGAAACTGATCTGTGTAATTTTCTCTGAGTGTTTCTGATTTCCATGCACAGCACAGAAACATTAGAGGGGTGTCACATCTGCTTTTGACAGAGTAATTCACATTCATTACCAGCTGAGCATTTCAGACTCAACAAATCATTGCTTTTGTAACAATGATGGTTTTGCCTTGGATAAATACTCTGTGTAAACACAAGTGTGAAATATTTGCTTTATGTTTTTAATTGTAAAATGAGGCCATTAAGGAGGCAAAACAGAGTTTTTAAAGGCTTGGTTTGAAATGACATTTGCTTCTTATTGTTTTCTGGGCTTAGTAAAACACAAGGAGTTGTTTTTTTCTCTGCAACTGTGATTCAAACATCTTTGTTGCATGTCATTCTCTTGTGTAGATGTTCACTCTCTTTTTCCAGCGACAGGATCTGTTTGTGATCTCATTTCAGCTTTGCAGTGATGCCATGAGGCTGATTCTGGTTAAACCCACAAACGCAACGCGACGTCTGGACTCAACTGGTGAGGTCTTCCATGACAGTGATCGTGAGCATTGCACCACAGGAGGCCTGCCCCCTTCAACAAAGACCTCTGATGGGAAGCATGATCGATACGCTGGAACCTCAGTCGAAGCATCTTCATCTCCACAGGAGACGAGTTTGTGCTGTGTTTCATCTTCACCCCATGAAAGAGCAAATGGAATCAGCCCTCCAAGAGTTTCAGCCCAGATGTCACCATTAAAAACCCAAAACCTAACCTTATCACAGCTGAGTGATCAGGACTGGCTGCTGCTTTGTGGCCAGGTTAGCAGAGTCGGAGATGATTCACCCTCAGCAGAAAGAGCAGGGACCAATGTAGGACATCCAAACCACAGCGACAGATGTGGTTGTACCTGTCCTGATGCACACCAGCACTCTGAAGCTTCTACTTTTCAACCACAATCAAAACATAGTACAGTCCAAGACTGCCTCCCCAGAGTTACAAACAAGAGGAACCTTTCATCTTTATCATACAACCAGTCTTTCTCTCAAAGCACCCAAGGTTCAACCTCTTGCCAGGTTTTACCGCAGCAAACCAACCACAGGGATCCTTTAAAACTCGCCACAAACCATACACAAGATAACTTCATGCCTCAGTGCCCTGACCAAGAAGGTCGGAAAGAGCTTTTGCAGCAGCACTCTTGCAATCATTTTAAACCCAAAGACAGCACCCAAGCAATCCGTACAAATCTGTTCAACATCCCTCTGAATTCTGTTGAATGTGCTGAGACAAATCAGAAACTTCCCCAATGGCCTCAACCTGCCTTCGGTGCAGATGTGAATTGGAGAGAGCTATTTGGTAAAGAACCACTGTTGGTTCAGCAACGGCAAAAGCAAGACTCTCACAGCTCAATAACTGGTGATGAAGCCTGCAAGTCATCCGGGGATCCCTCAGTTGCTGTCAAGTGTCGTCATCTCCCGTACAACCCTGTGACCAGTACTCCTCGGGTGAAGAGGTCATCGACACCAGCCAGTAACAAAAGTGTGCAATCCTTCTCCTTCAGCCAGTATAGTTCGCTTGAGAACCAGGATTTAAGTGAGGAGAGAACTAGACAGCGGCAAAGTAAGGTACTGGATCTTTTTTTTTCTCATTTATCTACTGGAGCAATGAGTGTCACCTGGCTCTTTAGTGTGAAGACAAAAAATGTGTTTGTCTGTGAAGGTTCCCAGTCATCCAGGTCATTGTAGTGGTTCAGGCAGGTTGACTTTCAAGAGCCAAAAAGAAGTCCATTTGCCTTAGGTTTTAGGCCAACTGAAAACACATTCCTTCACTTGGTGGTACTAGTCCATACTGTTTATAGTTTCTCCCAGATATGTTGTCTTATAAATTTCATGGTATGTACTGACTGTCTTACTTGCAGACTGACTCTCAGCAGCTCAGTGGATCGAAACTCTCCCTCCTTAAACACAGTCCCCCACAGTCTGACAACTTAGAGACTAGTGACACAGTAAACGGGGATGCAGTGCGACCTCTGAGCAGCCACGGCACCATAATATCCAGTCTTGGAGATCTTCACTCAGGCCAACAGCCTCTTCAGCTTCTTCACAGCGCCATCCTCGAAGATGCTTTCTCCAAAGTCATTAGAGAAGACTCCAGTAAAGCCAACAGTGACAACCTGACCAGGGAGGAAGGCTGCGTACCTCAGAAGAAGACTAAGGACATTAGCTACCGGCTGGGTCAAAGAAGAGCTCTCTTTGGGAAGCGCAAACAATTGAGTGACTATGCATTGGTCTGTGGGATGTTTGGCATTATTGTCATGGTGATTGAGACAGAGCTTTCAAGAGGATATTACAACAAGGTAGTCCTCTTCAAACTTTTTTTTAGGTACCTTTGTACTGTTTTCTGACAACAATGCAGCCAAGAATAGTCAACACTCACTAGTTATTGACTAACATGTCTTTTAGGGCCCTGTAAATGTAAATGTGTGGGGGCTACATTCCCATTCTTAATTTCCTCTGGTCACTTGCGTCTTTACAACAGGCTGCTCTCTCCATGCTCATGTTCTCTTTCTATTGTTTACAGGAATCCATATATTCATATGTACTGAAAGGCCTGATCAGCCTTTCTACTGCTATACTTCTAGGACTCATTGTGATGTACCATGCAAGGGAAATCCAGGTAGGTAGATGGATGAATAGAAACCTATTCTAGTAAATAACCCATGGCCTTTTATGATCAGTAACCTTATTATTTGATTCATCTTGGAAACATGTATAAACTCAACTTTGACCTTCTTAAAATTATAGCTAATGGTGTCCTGGTTACATCATTAGCTACTTGACATTTTTTGTAATCTCTTCTCCTACAGCTTTTCATGGTGGACAATGGGGCAGATGATTGGAGGATTGCTATGACCTTAGAGCGGATTCTCTTTGTCATGTTGGAGCTTCTGGTTTGTGCCATCCATCCAATCCCGGGCCAGTACGTATTCACCTGGACAGCTCGACTGGCCTTCAGCTACACAGCATCAGTAGCAGATGCTGATGTCGACATCATTCTCTCTGTGCCCATGTTCTTGCGCCTCTACCTCATTGGCCGGGTCATGCTGCTTCACAGCAAACTATTCACAGACGCTTCCTCCCGCAGTATCGGGGCGCTCAACAAAATCAACTTTGACACTCGTTTTGTGATGAAGACTCTGATGACTATTTGCCCTGGCACAGTCCTGCTGGTTTTCAGTGTATCCTGTTGGATCATTGCTGCATGGACTGTGCGTGTATGTGAGAGGTATCAACAAAGGCAGTTTCTTAACTTCTCACTCTTTCTTTTCTTTCCTTAGAGACCATTTGAATAAGTTGGTTTGTGTAATCAGTTATTAGTTTAAAACACCAACCACCATGAATAGTCCACCTGAAAACATCTTTTTGGCATGACACAGCTTCTCTCAGTTTTCACATAAATTGCCTTTGCAACCATGTCTTAACAGGTATCACGATGCACAGGAAGTGACCAGTACCTTCCTTGGAGCAATGTGGCTAATCTCCATCACCTTCCTGTCGATCGGCTATGGGGACATGGTCCCTCACACATACTGTGGAAAAGGAGTTTGCCTGTTAACAGGAATTATGGTGAGACTTATTATGATACAGTACCTCCACACTGTATCATTATAAGGAGGATAAATCTGTAAAACAAACAAACAAACAAACAAAAAAACAACAGCATACCAACCAACTCGACAAATTATGTACAACAACACTTTTTTTTAGCCTTAAAATTAATCATCAATATTGAATTTGGGGGTGTCATTAAATCTTATGATCTTATTATTAAATCTTATTTCAAATTTCAAACTTTTACGACAATGTCACTTAAATTACTGTTTAAAGTCTGTTTTGAAATGGCCTTCATAATGCCTTTTATTACACAATGCCACAATATCACTAATCACTGCTTTTCTCTTCAGGGAGCAGGCTGTACAGCTTTGGTTGTTGCTGTTGTTGCAAGGAAGTCAGAACTCACTAGAGCCGAGAAGCACGTCCATAATTTCATGATGGATACCCAACTCTACAAAAAGGTCACTTCACAACCACAGATTGCAAATATAATGCATGGTATTTCTTAAAATCAACAGTATAGACCTGAGACACAATTTTGTCTTTTTTGACCCCACTGGGTAAGTTTAGGTTTTTTCTCAAAGAGCTTTAAGGTGGAGCTAAAACAAAGTGCAGGACACAAATATTGCTTGCTGTATGCTCCAACTGTATGTAAAGTCTAGTCCTACTCTATTGTCTCATCTGTGTGACATTTCTCCTCCAGATAAAAAACACAGCTGCCAATGTCCTGAGGGAGACGTGGCTCATCTACAAAAACACCAAGCTGGTCAAGAAAATTGACCGTGCCAGAGTACGCCACCATCAGCGTAAATTCCTGCAGGCCATCCACGAGTAAGTACACACTGTCATCAACGAGTTCACCACCACATTTTAAGAATGTACAGATATTGTAGGAGAGAGGGTTTTTATTTATTTTATTTATGTGTGTTAAAACAGACTTTAGTTGTTATTAGGACAAACCATGCTCAGCATTTAATTTTCCTTCTTCATTTTTGGTTTTCAATCATAGATTGCGACGAGTCAAAATGGAGCAAAGGAAACTGACTGACCAGGCCAACACAGTTGCTGACCTTGCCAAGGTCTGTACCTTTCACACTGGGGGGAAAAAAATCATATTTTTAAGTTTGATTCAAGTGAAAAAATTCTATACCTAAATCTGAAACTAGAGGACACTCTAGTGTTATTCATATTTCCATTGTTCTTCATCACTTTACCATCCTTTTACGAGGTTACTTCACCCATACTACACAATAGACACAGTCTCCCTCCACAAACAAGCTCACTGGGTTCACTGTAAAGCCACTGTGCTGAAAAGTGAGGTGCCCCAGACCAATGTCCACTGTAAGATGAAGGGCACATTGTGTATGTGTACATGGTGTATCATTTCAGCTCTACTACATATGCAATAACAGCTCAATTCAAATACGACAAATTATGCCATATAAAGATATCTTTACGGCCTATTGTGACCTCTCCTCAAGTGACCACAACTTACTATGAAGTCAGATGTGTGCTTTGTCCTCCCTCCTGTTTTAAGACTCAGAACATGATGTATGACCTGGTGTCGGAGCTGCAGCATCGGAGTGAGGAGCTGGACAGGAGAATTGTAGCTCTGGAAGAGAAACTGGATTCCCTCCTTCTCAGTGTGCAGTCGCTGCCCGTTGTGCTTTCTCACGCAATAACAAAGCTACAAAAGGATTTCCTGGACGACTTGGCTTGTCGTGTCCACTTCCTGTCATCCTCCCTGAGTTCTGAGTGCTGTCCGGTCCCTGCCAGGCAGCTCTGTCCAGGATCCACCACACCGGAGACACCTTACAGCTGATGGGCCACACTTAGTGGTTTTCCCTTTAGCCTACCACCCCTTTTTCACACTGGAGAGGATTTTCACAACATGCACTCTTATTGTTACACACTATTTCTAACTGAGATCTAGTTACACACATTCACCCCTGGGAGTTTCGCCTCCAGAGTCATGTTGAGCAGCTCTAATGAGAGGGGAAGTGTTTCCGTCAGGAGACTATAGAGGAATCATCATCATCATCCCCTCCTTTCCTTTGGTCAAAAGTTGTTAGTTTAGGGACCAGGTTTTCACCTGTAAACTGACCATTTGTCCAAGTGTCTTTCTTGACTGCATCCCAGTGAACCCTGAACTGTATGGGCAGACATTCATGTACATGATCAAATCATATGTGGAACTCTTATAACAGGTCAGGATTAGACAACAGATTCAATGGTAGTGATTACACAAGTAAGTTACACAAGAGTCCAACTACATTTTAAGTTCAAGTAAAAAATGTATTAGACATGACAATTATGCTAGCAATTATTAAAACGTTTAGTTTGTTCCTCCTCCTCCATAAGGACAAAGCTTAGGTTATTCTGTACTTCATTGTAAAGGATGTCCTCCGATAGAGAAAAGTGATGTTCTTATGTTGATGATTTTGCTACTTTCAAAGCAATAATGTATTTGTCCAAGCAAAGATCTCAGAGCTGTTTAGTGTTTGTGACAAGTGTAATCTCAGATAGCTGGACAAAACTGTTTCCTACCCCTAGGAAGTAAAGACACTGCAACTTACCTCAAGTGCCACCTTGGTACTATTATTACAATATCAAATCAATTATATGTGCACTTGCCTCTTTTTTTGTTTAAGACACTATTTTTTCAGATTCTAGTAAGTTTTATTGTGTACATCAAGTGGTATCAGTAATTTTATGATGTAAACTTGTAACCCCACCTATTAAATGTGCAATAGAAATAAATATATTTGATAACTTGGGAAAAGTATTAGTTTTGAAACCTTTCTTGGCAGTTCTACTGTAGGGATGGATTTAGGAGGCTGATTTGTGTTTATCCACTAGGTTGAGGAAATTAGAAACAATCCTGGCTAGAACTACAGAGCAATTTTCCATTTCTTAAATTATTTCTTTTATGACACTTTAGTTTAATTGATTTTTGACCGTAAGTGGTGCACAAGGACCCTCGAATATTGCCAAAGCAATACATAGTATTTTGTGCCTAGAAACAAATTACAGAAGTAATCTGATGCATAATTATATAGGCCTATAGTGATTTTACATGTAGACAATCCCTGGTTTGTACACAAATGAAAGTCCACCTCTCAGACATACTTTCAGTGCTCTAATGTGAATTAAGCTGGCCTCCTTGACTTTCATCTTACGTCAAACTGAAAGGCAGCTAATTGTAGATCATTAATTAAACAGCGCTACTCTACACAGGCAGGAGTGATGGCTGCGGGGTGGATTTCCCATCAAAGTTTAACATATTTAGACGATTAGTCTGCGGAAGGATACGCATTGTGAAACCAAAAAACAGAGCCAGTCATGCTTCAGACACGATAAACAGCTCTAGCATTGAGGTTGTTTACCAGAACCACCATCTGTCTCTTGGATGCAGGTTTACATGGCGCTACATAATCTCGCGATAAACTCCTAGAGACGAGCTGCACCCACGAGAATGTCGTTTCGCGCGCTGAGGCTAAGCTCCAGTCGCATTCCAGATTGACAGCTACGTCGTCCAATGAAGTGGATGCACTTAGAGGAAATAAGCCAATGGTGAATGTGCATTTTTACAGCAGGCGGGATATCAAAGTCTTGAAGAATAACTCATTGATCAGTCTCTAACAAGGCATAGAGTTGGTCGTACAAACCACTGCAACGAAGTTATTCAGGGAAAACGTGCGCGTTATTCCTTTAACCTCGATTTCTTATTTTCACTTGGACGAGCAAACAGGTAAAGCAGTTTTTCCTCTTCTTCTGATAACTTTAAAAATCGCACTCATTGATATCTTTACCCAGTTGCTAGCTTACTAAGGTTAGCTCACTTGACAAAGTCTTACCTCGTTTCTGTTTGGTTTACTACATCCAGTTCCCTGGCCAGCCAAATGAAAAATGGAAAATGTAAAAAGAAAAAAAAAAAAAGTATTGAGCTAGACAGTTTTCGTGCTGGTGAATGCACACTGACTTCTTGTCGGAAACATCTTATTTGAAAGCTGTGTAACAATAAGTTATAACGTGGTTTGCATAGATATGGGTAGGCGATGAACTTCACTACAACGAGCTGTTGTACTACTGTGTTGTTTATCTGTGGTTTACCTCCATAATGCACAACTCTGTGTAATTTTCACTACCTCAGGTGTGCCCTTAATATTGAGCAAAACAAACACGCTGCCCTTAAACGGATGGCTTATTTCCCTGTTTTTACGTGTGGGCTGGTGATGGTTTAGCCCATGTTTTCGTCTGTATTTTGAAAAAAATGAATGGTGGAAGTGAAGTTGTGTGTCTTGGGTGAAGGGAGGGGGTTTATTTTCGATGTTATTACTACTGTTTTGTTCACTGGTGTTGGTTTATTTCGAGCCAGCAGAACGAACAGGACCTCAGCTGAGAGCGCACAAGTAAAAGCCAAGCAGCCGCCGACCTCACCGCTTATTATAGGAAAAAAAAGCGTAGTCTAAACGGATTAATGACCGTATCTTTTATTAACAAGCGATTATAAGGCATATGTGAGGGAATAATTCGGTGTGTTTTATTGTCAGAGGGAAGGCACATTGTTTGCTAGCGCTCCCTCGCGTCCGGATGTGCCTGCTTTTAAAAGAACTGGGAGTGGCTTGCAGCTCAGTTTCCCGCACTGTATTTAAATCAGCTTGTTCCCTCCCTTTCTGATACTCTGCTGAAGTGACAGCCCAGTGCTGACAGCAGCATAATACACCGACCTAAGAGTGAATACTCATATTTCTGCTACTAAGACGATACATTTAACTCTTTCTTTGACTGAAGATAATGTGCTTCAAGAGAGAAGAGACTGAAAGAAGCAATTTTAAATGCAGACAGCTTAGTTCAACACGTAGTGACATTTGCAAATACATGTCAATACATCAGTGCATTGAGGCAATGGTGTCTATCTGCATTATGAATGCATACAATATATTCAATGAATTTTGGTTCAATGATCTTTGCGAGATATTTTAACTTCTGCGTTGCCTCTTCTGCTGCAAATAATGGAAACAAATATACAGAGATAATACACAGTGGGCTCAAAAGATTCATTAATTACATATCCAGAAATAAGGGTATTTGCCAAAATTTTTCTGTGACACAGTTGCACTTAAATGTAAACAATTACAAGTGACACATTCTGGGTTCTGTGTTAACCCTGAACTACATTGGAAATATACATTGAGGCTTTATGAGGTGATGGTGGCGCACATCTTAGTTTCTCAGTACTTTATGGTATCCAGTAAAATAATTGTAATGATTGTTTGTGGCTATAATAGATCATGGTTTTGCTGTTGACACAGGGCAGCTGCAATGTGGATTCAGGTGCGCACAATGGATGGGAAGGAGACCCACCGGGTAGATAATCTATCCAAACTTACAAAGGTAGATGAGCTGCGTCTCAAAATCATGGAGATCTTCAAGGTGGAACCGGAGAGGCAGCGGCTGTTCTACCGTGGCAAGCAGGTAAGATGACATGGTTAAAAACTGTTGGGCTTTGAAATGTGATTTGTGAAGAAAATACAAAATACATAATGTGCAAAATCTGTCTCCTGTTGTGAAAAAAATCTCCTGTGTCATTGCACACCGCCACCAGCAGGAAATATTAAAGACCACTGACACAAAATGGTGTAATTTCTTTATTAGATGGAGGATGGCCATACCATATTTGACTACAACGTGGGACTAAATGACATAGTGCAGCTGCTTGTTAGACAGAAGATGCCCCCTATTGATGTCGTCAAGAGCAAGGACAAAGAAGCTGAGCTGTCTGACTCTGATTCTGGCTGTGGCTCCACTCAGAGCGAGTCTGACAAGAACTCTACTCACGGTGAGGTAGAGGGTCAAACTGCCGGCACCTCTGCCCAGACAAACACCACAGAGCTCATCGACCCAGGCTTTGGATTTTATAAGGTGTGTTTTTAAATCTCACAATAGGTAGTGAATAGCGTGTCACATGCAGGGATTACATATTTTGTGTTGTTGAGAGATCAAAATGATGTGTGTTTAGCCTAGGTCAGAAAGGAGTCATTAAGTGTTGTCAAATAACATGTTGAACTAGTTGATCAGCCAACAGTGCACTTGGCCACTCAGGCTGCTGTTTCTGACATTTTGTGTGCAGTGAAGTGCTACACCGTGTGTCTTCAGCAGAGATGGGATGAAAATTTACATTGTGCTCATACTTTAACTGCTTGACATCTCCCACTCACTATGTATCTTTGCATGTGGCTGTCAGACACGACTCAGAGCACGCTTTGATTTCTGATGCAGAGGAACACATTGTATGAGCTAGTTTTGAAGCACAACAAGACCCTGTGGTGCATTGCTCAACCAGCTGTTTTACTGATGCAGAATTTTCCATAATTCAGTACAAGTAACTTAAATCACCATAAATGTGTTTTTTTTTTTTTTTGTTTTTTTTTTAAATGTATAACTTTCACTACTTGTTATTTGTGTCTACATTTCTTTCTGCTTGACCACAAAGTTTTAGTACCAAAACTGTTGAAGTCAGTAATTTGGCATCTTGGCAGACTAGTTGTTAGATGGGCTTTGATGTCAATTTCCATTCCTCACTAACAATATTGAAATGTAATGTAACATGAAATGTAACATTGCCTGTGCAAGGATGAAGGTCTTAGAGGACAAGACAGAAATTAAGTCGAAGAATCTTTTTAAGCTTAAAAATATTACATACTCAACACAGCGTTGAATGAGTTTAAAATGCATCTTATATTTTCTCTTATGTGTGTTTAAAGATCAATGAGCTGGTGGATGCAAGAGATTTGAACATGGGAGCTTGGTTTGAGGCCCAGATCATGAATGTTACGAAGACGACAAAGACGCCTAAGGAAGAGGCTGCGGAGGCAGCAGAGGCACAACCAGAAGAGGAAGAGATACTGTACCATGTCAAATTTGAAGAGTAAGGATCTTTTCTTCTTATGAACAAACCAACCACCTTCATTGTCGAGCTTTGATGGTTTTACTTGCGAAAAATGTCAAGACTAAATGCACACAACTAAAAAGGAAACCCTAAGCCAAGTAAGGTCCTGTTCATCTCTTGCTGATGAAGGCTCCTTGCTGCATCTTCACTTAAACGACTTATGATGAATCCTTAAATGTTGAACTGATGTTGACACTCAAGTAAAATATAACAAACTAATGACTATGTATCACTAATGGCTTTGTATTTTCGATATCTCTCTACCCTGTTTGAACGGCACTCTTGAACTTGTGACTTTGCAAGTGTGCTAATGTTGGTCGGAGCATTCATCTAAGTGGTGTAACTGTTCTCCACCGTGCAAACATAACTGTATCCATTCAGCCACTCTCTCTGAACTGCAAACTGATTACAGTGTATCATTTGTCTGTCGCAGCTACCCAGAGAATGGTGTGATCCAATTGCTGGCCAAGGATGTTCGTCCACGGGCCCGTACTGTCTACCAGTGGCACCAGCTGGAGCCAGGAATGGTTGTTATGGTCAACTACAACCCGGATGATGCCAAGGAGCGTGGCTACTGGTATGACGCAGAGATCCAGAAGAGGAGGGAGACACGCTCTCAGCGAGAAATCTATGCCAAGATTCTGCTCGGGTAAGGACACTGTTGCACATCAGATGGAGTTGTAAAACTACGGAGGGTGTGTTACCACAAGTCTAATATCTCCTCATCCAGCTGTGGTGGCAGGCAGACATTTTTGTCTGTATCTCAAAGTTCGTTTGAATTTTTCTCTGCCACAGCAGCAGGTGGGGAGATGTTAATTTCCTGCTGTGGTGTCATAGTAGACTGTACATGTTCTGCACTGCAAACATTTTAAGAAGGCGGATATCTGGATTTGGATCTTGCACTTTTGTCTTCCTTTGCTCATTTACATGGTTATCTCTGCTAAGTTTAATATAGTTTTTTCAACTGTTTCAATAGAGCATATTACAAGGTGGAGATTGTACTACTGTATTTCTTCTGTGCAGGTAACATTTAAGTCTGATTCTTTGTTTGCAGTGACGCTGGTGACTCTCTTAATGACTGCAAGATCATGTTCTTGACTGAAATCTACAAAATCGAGGAGCCTGGCTCTCTGAGTGAAAACCCCACTGGAACTGAGAGCCCACTAAAAAGTAGGTTTAGAGTTGCCAATTTTTAAAATGTAATGTTGGTAACATGGCTTTACAATTTAAAAATGAAGAATATTGACTTGTGAATAATCAGGATTTTTAATTTTGACTCATTTCCATTGAAAGGATCAAATGGACCTGAGTGCAAGCACTGTAAGGATGATCCCAAAAAAACTGTCGCTGGTGTAACTGCCACATCTGCGGCATCAAGCAGGACCCTGACAAACAGCTGCTGTGTGATGAATGTGACATGGCCTATCACACCTACTGCCTGAACCCACCACTCACCTCCATCCCTGAAGACGAGGACTGGTGAGTCAGAGAAGCTGCAGTACACAGTAATTCCCAATATATGTCCAGATATCCTTAAATTTTCTCGCATATCTGGTCATATGATGATTAAAGAGCAATAATGTAATGGTTATAAATCTTTTTGGACTTGTTACCTCCATTCTTACAGCCAAGCATTTTTCAAACACTTTCAGTACTGGACAATATTTTATTTGAAAAAATTTACAAGACAGTTTAGTCACCAGGTTTCACAACCTTTCAGACGTTTTATATTGATATATTGTGCCTGACTTGACTTCTCTTTACCTATCGTGCTGTTGTAGGTATTGCCCAGGATGCCGCAATGATGCCAGTGAGGTTGTGTTGGCTGGAGAGAAGCTCAAAGAGAGCAAGAAGAAGGCAAAGATGGCTTCTGCCAGCTCCTCTAGTCAAAGGGACTGGGGCAAGGTGAGGGCTGAGATGGTGCTGTCAGACAGCAAATTGCATTCTGATATACAAAAAAATGTATCTGACCTGAATTAGTTATTGAGACTGGAACTGAATACAGTTTTCAGTCATTAAGACTAGCAACCACATTATACTTGGTGTTAATTCAGGTCTTCATATTCATAACATGTACAACTCCTCTGTCTTCAGGGAATGGCCTGTGTTGGTCGAACCAAGCAGTGCACCATTGTCCCGTCCAACCACTACGGTCCCATCCCTGGTGTCCCTGTCGGCTCTTTGTGGAAGTTCAGAGTACAGGTCAGCTCATGCAATTTTCTGTTGAATTGATGTTAACAAACCAAAGCATAAAAAACAGTTCTTGTCTTCAGCTTGACTTAACTTTGATCTTAATATTAATGAACTGAATAAACAGAGTTTGCTGTAGTGGGTGGTGTTGATGTTCAGCTTTTTGGCTTTTCTAGGTCAGTGAGTCTGGAGTGCACAGACCACATGTAGCTGGGATCCATGGCAGGAGCAACGATGGTGCCTACTCCTTGGTCCTAGCTGGAGGTTATGAGGATGATGTGGTATGCTGTTGTTTTTAATTTAAATCAGTAGTAAAGTAAAGTAAATGGTAGTTGGGGTGAGCTCGTAATTTTAAAAATTGCTAAATGCCATGTTCAGGGGAATCTCAAGCATCAAGAGAGTCTCATTTCGATATGAAACCCAAAGATTTCTTTCTAACCGCTTAACATCCTGTTGTTAAACCCTCTTTGTAATCTTATATTGTCTTATGTTTGTGCCATCTCTCCCATTGCAGGATGATGGCAATGAGTTCACTTACACTGGCTCTGGGGGACGAGATCTGTCTGGAAATAAGAGGACGGCTGAGCAGTCTTGTGATCAGACCCTTACCCACATGAACCGGTATGATGCTAAATGACATGATGATTAACTTTTTAGAGGTATCTGTGTGTCTTTTTTTTTTTTTAATTAATTGTTTACTGTGGTCCTCTGCAGAGCACTGGCTCTGAACTGCAATGTCCCCATCAATGAGAAAAGTGGAGCTGAGTCAAAGAACTGGAAGGAAGGCAAACCGGTTAGAGTTGTGCGCAGCTGCAAAGGGCGAAAGCACAGTAAATATTGCCCTGAGGAAGGAAATCGATATGATGGGATATACAAGGTAGGAGGACACAATAATCAGGTTTCTTGATGCATGTATGATTGTCGGTTGCTGAACAATTAAACATAGGGTTGTGGCAGTCAATTCATTACTTTACATTGATTTCCTTCAGGTGGTGAAGTACTGGCCTGACAAAGGAAAGTCTGGCTTTTTGGTCTGGCGGTATCTGCTGAAGCGTGATGATGATGAGCCGGCACCGTGGACAAGAGATGGCAAGGAGCGCATCAAGAAGCTTGCTTTGACCATGCAGGTACAGATGCTGAGTACCACACAATACATTGTCAACATGTAAGGCAAAGCAAGTTTATTTGTATAGCCCATTTTTACAGTTGGGCTTTACATAGCATCTTAACAACATCTCCTGACATTACACCCTCACATCAACTGAGGAAAAACTCCCAAGAAAAGCAGGGGAAAAATGGGAGAAAACTCAGGGTGAGCAACAGAGGGGGATCCCTCACCCAGGATGGATAGACGCAACAGATGTTGCGCACAAGAAACAGACAGGCAAGAAAACAGTTTACAACGTGAGATATGGGATAAATGGGGATTGTTCAGGCAAGGAAGAGCTGACGGAGGCATCCTCTGGTGGGCAGGCTGGACCATATACAGGGAAAGCAGGGAGAACAGGCCATCTTAATGGGAATATTGGTGGGCAGGCTGGTTCATAAGGAGCGGAGGAAAGAAAGGAGGTGATGGAGGCACTGGTTGGTGCAGAGGGATAGAGCTCTGGAGAAAAATGTGGAAAAGACAGAGTGTGAGACACCAAGGCAAAAGTAAAAAGTACAACAGATAATGACAGTTCAAAAAATGTGCATGAGGAGAAGAGGAGGCTCCCTGTAACCTGATGTGTCCCCCAGCTGTCTAGGCCTCTGGCAGCATAGCTATAAAATGGAGCAAGCCCTAAATAAAGGCTCCATCACAGAGGAAGATGCTAAGCCTTGACTTAAATGTGGAGAGTGTCTGCCTCTCTGACCCATTAAGAGAGCTGGTTTTACATTAGAGGAGCCTGGTAGCTGAAGGCTCCTCCTTGTCTGCTTTTAGAGAAACTGTAATGATATAAAAGAGTCCTCGTTTGACAGATTAGTTTTACTGCTGATTTTCATTTATAATACTGTGTGCAAATTTTAGAGTGAGATTCAAATGAATTCATTTGAGCCAAATGAACAACCTTATCCTTAGTTATTGTTGAGGAGGAACCAGTACGAGAGTGTGGAAAGAGTGTGGCTCAGGCATAAAAATCAATTGTAACCTCTTGACTTATTTATTTGCATGCTAATATTTGCCTGACTATGGCTAAATTAACTCGATCTTGTTGTTGCAGTATCCTGCTGGCTATCAGAAAGAGAAAGAGAACAAAAATGAAGTGGAGGAGGCAGCAGCCACACCCAGCAAGTCAAAGAGGAAGAGAAAATCTCAGGGTAGCGGTAAGTTGTGCTTTTTTTTTTTTTTTTTTTTTAATTTTTAGCTGATGTTCAGAAACAGTTTTTCACAAGACTTCAGGAAATCGCACTGTAAATTGGGGTTTTTCCTCTGTAGCTACCTAAACAAAATCTGCCACCCTTTCTCCTATGTTTGTAATGAAAAGGGGTGTCTCTCATCGTGTGTCTTCTTTAGATTCATCCAAGACCTCACCAGCCAAGACTCCTAAGAAAATTAAGGTAGAGGTGTACAAGCTGTCCCAGGAACAAAAGTCCCTCATCAAGAATGACAAGCCAAACAAGAAGCTGTGGGATGAAGCCATGGAGTCATTGTCACTTGGACCGGTGAGGATCACTGTGTGGTCAAGCCACTGCATGACCTTGATATGCATAAGTGTAATTTGGGGGAATGTAGTTTTGGATTAGTTCAACCTCAAGACAATAATGGTTTGTAGTGATAAATAGTTGGTTTAGATCAAAGTACTCCAAGCAAATACTTAACGTGATGTCAAATAGGAAAATATGTGCTTGATTTTGCTGCTGTTTGATATTGCACTGTCATTCTCAATTGTTTGATAAGGAGCTAAAATTAAGTTACCTGGTGTGAAATTGTTATGCCTTGTCTAATGTTCAATATATTCTTCCTGCAGAAATTTTTGAACAAGGTTGAAGAAGTGTTCCTCTGCATTTGCTGCCAAGAAGTGGTCTATCAGCCCATCACCACAGAGTGCCAACACAATGTCTGCAGGGTAAGAAACTATCTGTATTGTAGATCTTTATCACCATCATACAGTAGCAATACATTAAAGTTAAATACAAGAGCTGTGAGGATGTAGATGCATGGAAAGCCTTTCTTTGAATGTGCACTTATTACCTGGACCCAGTCACATCTCTTAAAACAGTTGAGGGATATTTTTCAATGGTATACATTTTTATTTCATTGTGTTGCAGTAGTGGAGTTACAGTTGTCATCTTAAATGTCACGCTAGCTGTAGTAGCTTTTTGATCTAATGAAGCATCTATCATACACCCACCTCTGAAACTGAGGAGAAACTGTCTCATTGTAGAGAATGCAGGAAACCACCAACTTAAGGTCATGACAAAATGAATGTTAAAATCACCAAACTTGTATATAAGAATAAAAGAGTAATTTGTTAAAACTGTGAAATTTAGATTTATTCATTTATTTTTTTACCTCCTCCTCTAGGAATGCCTTCAGCGGTCCTTCAGAGCAGAGGTTTACACCTGCCCGGCCTGCAGACACGATTTGGGCAAAAACTACTCCATGAATGTCAACAAATCTCTGCAAGATATTCTTAATCAGTTTTTCCCAGGGTACAGCAATGGGCGATGATCATTGGCTCTGCTTACTCAGCCCTCGAGGAAGATGCGATGTAAACTGTAAGGGGAATTTTCAGTAGAGGCAAAGAATCAGTTTCTCTTAATATATTTTTATGATTATAAAACTACATTTTTTTGTGGACTTAAGTGCTACCATTTTTCACCTTAGTTCAGCCATGATGTGTAGTTACTGATGAATCGAAAATTCCTTTAACTGCCAGTGCCGTTGCTCCCATTGTGAGCCTTTCTTTTACTCCCAGTTTTTTCATCCTGTTCCATTAACTAATGCTAATATCCATGTAAAACTCTTGTTACGTTCAACTAAATCCCTCCATATTTAGAGGTCCTTAAGAGAATGTTAAGTCAAAAGTGGTTAAGCCGTTTTCCCAACTTGATTGGAAATTGTTTTGCACGAGACTTTTTATTAGAATCTGGATCTACTGTCAGTTTGGCTGTATCTATTCATAATTTTGGTGCAATCTTCTCAAACTGATTGTGCAGTTGGAATGTTAATTGGTCTGCATTCACATCCAAATCCAACCTGGAAGACTTGCGTGTCTCCTGTAGCTGTATACCTCTTTGTACTCAGTGTTTGTTTGTTTGTTTGTTTTTGATTTTTTTTTTTTTGTTTTTTTTTTTTTTTTTGGACTTGTTCGGTTTCTGTTTACAAACACAGCAGCTTGATTTGCCATTTAGAAATCAGTTGACAAGCTAAAATGGCCAAAAAAAAAAAAAAAAAGAATTTTGAGGCGATGTCCTGGCATGATCAGATGATTGGCATTGCATTAACAAAAGTGAACTAATTCCTTTGCGTTGAGAAGTGATGTTCAGAGTCTAAAACTGTTTCATTACGTGTAGATGAAACTTACTGTGCAAGCACAGGTGTAACCAGTTTGTCTTTCTGCTCTTCAGCAGTCACAGAAGTGTCTTGTTGGGAAACTGTGTCATCAAACTTGGTTGTATTTTCCAGCTTGTGCATCGTCGGTGCCCTATATATTTTCATACAATGATTTTATATTTTGTATAAAGTTTCTTAAACTTGGTTTTACAGTTGGTATGAATTTGGTAAAATCTTTGAAGATATTGAGTGTCACAGATTTGGATTTCCCCTCTTTTGAAAACATTAATTTTTGATAAAGTCCAAAGAAACTTTAATACTTAACCAAGAGAGTAATGTAGAACTCCCATTTATCTAGCTCTTTAGATGTTGTCCCAGACACTTAAACCTAATTGAGTCTAGAAACTTTATTTGTATTTTTTTGCTAAAATTAAAATGTGTACTTCATCTTTTTATAATCCATTACTGTCCTTGGTGGAAGGAGGCTGTTAAGTCAGATTTTTGTCTCTCCTGTGCTTACTCATCTTAACCGACTTCATTTAAAACAGGAAATCCTTGCTAAGGAAAATTCACACTGCTCCTGGAATTTGACATTGCATCAACTAAATTATCTGAATTTCTTATTTACTTATTTTGCTGCCGACTGTCTTTATGAATGATGGTTGATGTTGAATTTCAACAGCAGTGTGTGACGATACCCATCCACAAGTCAGCACTTTTGAGTTTTAATGGAGAGACAAAGATTTGCATTGACCAGGAAATGTATATTTTCTAAAATTGTATAATTGTTAGTCCATTGTAGTTTTGATGTAGTTTTTAGAAATACTTGCACATGTTTGGTGCAAAAATTTGTCAATACATTTTTCAGTGTTATTCAATAAAAAAAAATGAAAAAATAAGGTAGTAGTTTTTTTTTTTTCTTTTTCTTTTTTAAGGAACTTGCCTTGCCTCCTCGGACCTGAACTCATGTTTAAGGAAGCAAATCATTCTTTTAAAACGAACTTTGAGTACTGGTGCATGAAGTTCAGGTCCTGAATGTACTCTTAAACCCATGCAGAGATCATGAGAATAGTACAAAAAAAAAAAATGTTTACGTTATTTTTCATGTCATGGTTGTCATGGTTGGAGTAGTGGAGCCTTTTACAAACCCGGCAGTGTGTACGTGCGTGACGTGCACATCAGTTTAGAACGACCGTCGAAGCCATGAGGGGAAGCAAGCGTCTATTTTAATTTGTTGGTTTCTGTGTCTGTAACCAAATAAACCAATCATATCGCCGGCTCTCTCCCCAGGGAACCATAGTAGCCGCATGATTCCACAAATCACAGGGCGCCGATCGTGAGGTGGGCGTGACTGCGACCAGCTTCGGCTAGCTAATGCTAGAAGAAAACCGTTCCAGGGAATTTTTACAAAACGAAACCAAATTGATTGAGAGCAACAGGGAGAAGCCGAAACTACACCGCAGGAGGTAATATTTCCCAAACGGCACTCATTTTATTCAGTCGCGAAGTCTGTGCTCTCGTTCAGTTGTGATGGTGTGGTGTCTGTCGTCGCGGTGTTTTGTTTTTTTCTAACTGCAGATATGGAAGTAGCTAGCAAGAAGCTAGCCACTTAGCTTCAGAATACATTACGTTTAGGACATGGATGTGGCTCTGTTTGAATGTAGCTAATGGCTGGTTTTACGTGTTTGCACAACCTTGGCAGGTTGCATTGAGCGTTTAACTGAGTTTCACATTTTGCTTATTTGAAACGCAGCAGTTAGGGGTTTTTTTTCGCTGTCATCTAAGATCAAATGCTAACAGTTGATGTTAGTTGTGCAGAGCCATCGTCGCCCGTAGCAGCAGAAGCCTGCAACAACTGCTCTTCTGATATCAACGAGCGTCGTTTCACTATCAGCAAGCCTCATATAGATTAACTAATCAAGATTGCGAATGCATTTAATGAGTATCAACATGTCAGCTCCCATGGGGAGGACAAGCTTGCTGCAGCACTGAAACAAGTTTTAGGCCCAGGTGGAGTTAAAGGGTCTGTGTAGGCCCCTTTTTGTTGTGGTGAGACAGCTGGGGGTCATGTGGCCTTCTGTTACTATTTAAGTGAAACCGGTTCTCAGGTGTTGGTTGGGTCGGTTTTAGAGACGTCTTTCTCTCACGTGTTGCACAGGTGATTATTTGCAAGTCATTAATGAAACACACATAACTCAGTGATAGGATAACGATACGCCCTTGTTTACGTTGGTCTTGCGTGACACTTGACCTTTTTTTTGCCATTGAAAGGCGTGCCATGTTTCCTGCTCTACAGGCTATTTGTGTTTAATGCAAATGACTTGTTGAACGACAGTCACCAGTCGCATTATCCTATAGTAGAAACTCGCCATACAAATAAGAAACCTTAACTTCACAGCTGGTCCAATCGGTCGATGTATGTTTAAATGAGAGGATGCTTGAAATGCAAACTTGGAGATGTGGTGATGTGCATTGGGTTGCAGTACAAATTCATATAAAACATGGATATCTGAAGTCTTTTAAACAAATGTATTCTAGGATGCCCATGTATGTTGTCTGATATTGCATATGGGAACAGTTATTGATAAAAAGGTTGATCGGTTGTTTGGGTGACACCTGTGTGATTGACAGTGCCAGTGTTATCTATGTTCATCTGAAAACATAGCTTGTCAGCCGTTTGTGTGCAACAAGCAGTTATTTTCTTGTCACCACCTGTTTGTTTGGAGATGGGGGGAGAAAATTGATGCATTGCAGTTGTCCATTGACTGAGTTAGCACAAGTTATTTTACAACTGATTGCCTAGTAGTCTATAAAATGTCTGAATGTGGTAAAATAGTTGTCACAAGTATCCAGAGTCATTGAAGTGCTTCATATGATGTTTGTAAAGTGCCAGCCATTGCACCAATAGAAAGCAATATGTTGGAGTCCACTAACAGGACCCATACCACACACATCCAGATCACTAGAAAAAATATATGTGAACACCCTTAACTCAGACTTGAACTCTTACCTCAAGAGCTGATCTCTATAGCTTGCCAAGCATGATCTTTTCTGACATTGAGTTGCTAGTACCATGATAATTGGAAACCTCCACAAGTAGGGTTGCAAAGCGGTGGAAAATGTTCAAAGTTTCTGGAAATTTACCAGGAATTTTGGAAATTTTCTGGAAATTTTGCAACCCTATCCACAAGTAGTTCCTCCTTTATATATTGTCCAGTGTAAGCAATAAGATAGTAGCTTGAGCTGGGCCCTGCGTCTCTTGGTCTGTTGCTTACGAGCCATTTCCAGGGCTTTTCCATAATAAGGGAAACTATGCAAGTCTGCTTTTCTGCTGTTTTGCTAACCCTCCTCCCGGCCATGTGCATTTGTTTTCAGTGGTAGATAATGTTGTTTATCATATACACGTTACGATGTGTATATTTGTGTAGTTTTATCTGTCATAAACATGAGAGTAGGGGTTACGGGGCACGTTTGTGTTGTGGTGCCAGTGCACCAAGACAAGAGCTGGGACACTGGGTCAGAGGTGCAAGGTTGGTTTTCAGCCAAGAGACGCTACGTGGAAGGCAGAGAGCCTCCATTCTCCCTGTAACACGTTACAAGTCATTTATTTAACACACTTGCTCCGAAGCTGTTTAATTAAGTTAAGTTAAATTAATCTTGCACAGTTCCTCAGGGTTGGGGCTCCTTTAGGATGAATTCAGTGGCATGGAGGCGATCAACCTCTGGCATTGCTCAGGTATTACTGAAGCCCAAGTTGCTCTGATGGGCGATGGCAGCCTTCAGCTTGTCTGTATTGTTGAACTTCATGTTTCTCCTCCGTCTCTTGATCGAACACCATAGATAGATTCTCTCTGGGGGTCTGTTTAGGCTCTGTTTGCCGGAAGAGGAGTCTTGTATCTCCAGAGAGCATGCCAACAGATGCAAATGTGAAATACTTTAAAATCTCCTGGTGAATGGCTGCGTTGACGTTGGACTTGATAAAACACAATGGACCAACACCAGCAAAAAAATGGGTAAAAAAAAAACGGGTTTGGCGTGTAAAACAAAAACACACACCCACCAGTGGTCGATGGAAAATTTTTAATTGCATTTCCTGTGCCTCAGAGTTTATTTCTTTAGCCGCTGTAGCGATGCAACAGGATGAACAGAAGCCCAACGCCAAACGTCGGCCTTCTGTTCGTCCTGTTGGGGCTTATTTCTCTATAACAAATTGCTCATTATCCCGCAGATTATAAACCGCTTCTGAAAAAAAAAAACTGCCGAAAGTGGTTGAACAAGCCTATGCGCTCCTATCAGCATCTGATCAGACTTTGATGCATTTCCTGTGCGCTCACAACCCAACCCAACGCCGTAGCGTTGTCTTTTCGTGCAAGTCCGCGGCGCACAGCTCCATGGACCCGATTCTCCCGCTTCCTCGGGCTGTGTCTCTCCTACTGTTTTCCTTGGAGCTTGCTCCGTTTGAAAGGAGAAGGAAGGCCGAAAGACATCGCCACAGAGATATAGACTGTGTATTATAGAAGAGAAACACACACAAGTTTGATTTTCATACTAAAAACGTAAGGCACTTGTATTCAAAAAAGGCATGATTTTTTCATTTGGCCCGTGAAAAATATGTTTGGCTGGTAAATTTTTGGAGGTCACCAGCCAATGGCAGATGAGGTAAAAAGTTAATTTTACGCCCTGTGTAGGTACCAACGCATACTTCTGGTCTGATGTTTGTTAACTAGATCCATGATTACTGTTGTACCTTGTGTTGGGAAGGCCTGTCAATGTGCAGTCAGGATTGGGAGCTAAACCCATCAAATGTCTTTTACGTGGTGTTAAGTAGGTCCTGTGACAAATTTTGTATTGGATTAACTGGTGATTTGGATTTTTACATATTTGCCTCCCATGATCTGCATTTGGGTGACTCTGCAGGGGTGTATGACATGAGATTATTTTATAAGGAATACTAATTTTTAAGGGCCAAAACGCTGTTTAGGTATGGATGACAGGCCCAAATGCATAGAAAATCATCCGGTTTCGGTTCCTTGTGTTAATGTGTGGACAGGGCCTTAAAATGACCTGGATTGTGTGCCTCTCCACTCCACCCGCCAAGCTCTGGGAGCTTGACTTCCAAATGAAATGCAAAATGTACTTTTATCTGAGAAGAAAATCACCAAACAAACAGCAGTCCAGTTGTTCTCTTTAGCTCAGGATAGACACTTATAGCCACATTGAAGTTTCCTTAATTTATTTCAGTTACAGAATATTTTGATCATATAGGTTGAGTTTTGTTGATAAATCAACATTCATTGCCACAAGAGCAACGAGACATACAAAACGAGACAGCCCCAGACATTAAAACCTATACTAAAAAATACTGCTACCGTACAATAATAAGTATTTGAATGGACTAGTGCGATAGATAATAGTAAATACTAGCAGTACTAATAAATAACAAAACAGGCTTGTGGTTCCTAGCAGTGTTAAAGTGAGTGAGTACACGAGTACTGTTCATGAGATCCTTTTATGGGTGGAGGGAGGGGGGTTGAGGAGTCTTATTGCATGTTCTTATGTATTTTTCGTGCATGTAAATGCGTATGCTCCTCCTCTGTCAGCGTCTTTGGTTCAAGAGTGGCTTTGTACTAGAAATGTCACAGTTGTTGTCAATTGTTGTCTGTTGTTGCCCATTATATAAGATCTGTGTGGTGGCTCTTAATGCACTGACTGCAGCTACTGTCCACTCCTTGTGGAGCTCTCCCAAGTTCTTGAATCGGCTTTGCTAGACAATCCTCTCAAGGCTGCAGTCACCACTGATGCTTGTGCACCTGTCCTCAGACGTTTTCTTTCCAGTCCACATCCCATAAATACGTTTTCATATGGAACTTTGTGACCCTGCGCAGACAAGTGGTCTATAGATAGACGGATGTGTGACTTTGAATTTTGAACGTTTACATTTTTTTTTGAATGAATCATTGAAATAAAAACAAAAAAGGTGAATATTTAAAAGAATATATCAAGAGTATATGAAAGTCTCATTTTTGACCTCTACAACAAAATACAGAATAAAATAAAATAACTTTTCCACAATATTCAAATTTAATGAGTTGTCCTGTGTAGTGATATGGACAAAATTTTATATCCTGATATAGGTAATTTTTAGTGGTGGGCATAGATTAATTTTTTTAATCTAGATTAATCTCACTGTAGTCATGGAATTAATCTAGATTAATCTAGATTAAAATGGCTCATTCAGAATATGTGTGCTACCAAAGTAATGACTAAAAGTAAGTTTTTGAGAATGGGTTTATTAGGCCAGGTGACGCATTAGACCAGGGGCTCATCTCCTGTTTCCAAAATTAAATTAGTTAGCTCGTCTGATAGAGCTGCGCTGACGGACTTGCCTCGGTTGCACTCAAACAAAGTAGTTGGACGACGATTCTTCCCCTGCGTTACATCAGTGCTTGAGCCGGCATCTGCAGCATTAGCTAAGGGATGCTTTGCGTTTAGGTGGTACTTGAGACTGGAAGAACTCTTACAGTAAACTAAGTCCGCATTGCACAAGGTGCAAACAACCTTAGTCTTGTCCAGGTTTCCATTGGGAAGCTTCTTAAAAATGAATTTTCCCTGAAGCAAGCCCGGCGGCTTCGTAGCAGCATCCATGTTAGCACGTCATACAGGTTCGAAGACTACAGTGCAATTCGGCTAGGTATCCATCCGCGCTAAAATATCAAGGTGAAAGTCATCATAGTTTGTGTAGTATAGACCCAGCTCCCAACCCAACTTTGAGAATAGATTAATGGCGATATTTTTTTTATCGCCTGATAAGTGTCTCACGTTAACGCAGCACGTTAACACCGATAACGGCCCACCACTCGTAATTTTATAGCCCGATAGTGATATATATTCCGATATAGTATTTTGTCTTAAAATTATATATACAGGGTTTTTCCTGCATAGAAAATTTGCTGGCGGGCGCCACTGCTAAGTTTCTCACCACCACCAGCTCACCGGTGTTTTTTTTTTTTTTCTCTGGGTTTTGTGCATTTATTTTGAAAGCACAGCTGGAAAGAGACAAGCAGGGGGGAGAGAGAGAAGGGGACACGCAGCAAAGGGGCTGCCGGGTGGAATCACAGCCGGGGTTGCTGCAGCCGGTCAAGGCTCAGCGTATTTAATCGGAGATTCCATCGAGCGCGTTGGAGATGGTGAGCGGCCTGCCACTACTTCATTATTACCGCCGCTGCTTCAGAGTTGGGGCAGACGCATGATACAGTCACCTGTTACCGTTACCATACCGACGATCTGATGTGTCCTTGTTAGTTTATAATCTCCTCTCTTCAGCGCTCCTGTTATGTTGTCAATAAACACACATGCCGATGGTGCTGAAACCGAACTACACAGCTGTTTAATGATTGGCTGTTTTCCTAGCGTCCAGGGATGATTCAATGTCCCACATCCTTGAGTTTTACACTGCTGACTTGTATCACCGGAACAAACATGTCCTGCGACCCGTAGTAACATTAGTGTTGCAACAGAGCTAACCCAGTACCCCACATGTTAAAGTTACGATATAAACGATAGAGGGTTATTTGTTTTTATATCGCACTACGATATATATCGTAAAATTGCACAGCACTACACCTGTGGATGTGCAAGCTGCAGACAGAACTGTGACAATATAGTGCAATGTTAATTTGCACTGTAAATCAAGCCTTAGTTGTCAGTAGTATCAATATTAGGATTAGCATTGGAAATGTTTAATTAAAGGGAGGGAGTCGATGAGACAGCGAAGCTTTGAGGGAATAAAACATGATTTATTTGATGTTTGTTTTAACACAGTTAAGTGCTACTGCAATGGCAAATATCATGAAACAAATCTGCAGCAGTATCAAGGCCACCAGTAAGTGTAAAGTGTGTGTCTGTGCGTTTTAACTTTGTTCATGTTTATTTGGAGATTACTATTTTCTGGAGTTCCCTACTTCATGGCATCAGAGGGTCACATGATTTTCTCACACGATATCGTTGTCTTTTAGGAATCTCCAAACCATGTTTTAATTAAGGAAAAACAACAACAACAAAAAAACTTGCACTCTTTTATAAAAATCAAAATTCCAAAACTTGTCCATATTATCCACCTTGCAGCTGTTCCCAGTTTGAGTTTACAAAAAAGTTCAATTAAAAAGAAGCTGAAGTATCCTGAATGTGTCCTAACAGCACATGCTCTCCTCTCCAGGTTCACCTGCAGCTCTTCAGCAACCAAATGGCTACCGACATGCCCATGGACACGGTGCCGACTCCTCAGCCTGCCCCAGCCTCGCCCTCAGACCCTGCCCCAGCCTCACCTCCTGCTCTCAGCTCTAGTTCAGCCCAAGAACAGATTCCCTCCCAAGAGCCAGCAATAGCTGAAACCCCTCACACCGTGGTGACCTCAGAACATGACGCTGCTCCAGATAGCATCCCAGCTCAGCCTGCAGCTCCAGACTTGGCCCAAGGAATCGTTCCAGATTCTGATGTCCCCCCAGCCCCTGTACCACAACCAGTGCCACCAGTCAGCGCCAAGAACCCGAGCTGCAAGATTATGACCTTTAGGCCCACCATGGAGGAGTTCAAAGACTTCGCCAAATACATTGTCTATATGGAGAGTCAAGGGGCTCACCGTGCTGGCTTGGCAAAGGTGAGAGCAACACACATATGTACATACGCTTAAATACTCAAGTCCTTAATAGTGCTATTATAAGATGATCTTAAAAAAAAGTGTCAAAATGAGTCAATGTAAAAAATTAATGTGGTAAATTATCAATATCTGAGAAGTGAGTGTGGAAACGCTATCTGGTTAAAAAAAAAAAAAGGATTTGAATATCAAGAATATCAAATAAAACTTGTATGGGGCGTTAAGAATAGTCTTGTATAATGTTAAACATTTACTTTGATGTGGCATGAAGTCACTATAAATCTCTCTATATGAATGTATCTTACTATATGCACCCTTCAACAGGTGATTCCCCCGGAGGGCTGGAAGCCTCGGAAATCCTATGACACTATTGAGGACATGGTGATTCCAGCTCCCATCATGCAGGTGGTGACAGGTCAGTCGGGTCTGTTCACCCAGTACAACATCCAGAAGAAGTCAATGACCGTGGGAGAATACCGCAAGCTTGCCAACAGCAAGAAGTAAGTTGGTGCCAAGTCCAGGTGCTTAATTGTGGTCATTCTTTTGTGCTTGGAGACTTTGTTAAGAGAGGTGTTTAAAAGAGGCAGAAACTGATTATGACAATCTTCTAATTTGCTTAAATCGTAAAATTTAATACAAGTGCTGCTGATTTCTCTTACATTCACCTTTAAATAATAGAAAATTTAAGCATGCCAAATGATTTTTCAGTAATAACTTCCACCACTTGCTTCAGTGAGTACTTCAGCAAGTGTTTTAAGCTGTTGTAACTGAGTTATGTCAGCATTTGTGGAAGCTACAGGGGTGCATGTATGAACATATGAACATCAAGGCTGTGTTATGAGACTTCCTGCAACGTCCTCGGTTGACTGTTGCAGCCTGAAATGATGAGGGTCAGACGAGGCAGCAAGATTACTGGGCTCTTAATTATGGTTTTAGATCTAAAATGGGTAAAAAGCCATGATTGAAAACCGAGAAATTTGAATTTTGAAGTGGGGATATAGCTGACAGGCTATCTCTACTTGCTGATGACAATCTGTCTGATTCTGTTCTGTTTTTAGGTACTGCACACCTCGCCACAAAGACTTTGATGACTTGGAGAGAAAGTACTGGAAAAACTTGACATTTGTGTCACCCATTTATGGTGCAGATGTCAGTGGCTCCATCTATGATGAGGTGAAGGTTGTGTGTGTGTGTGTGTGTGTGTATTTGTGTGTTAGGGTTCATTTTCTAACCTTGCCATTTTTGCTTGATACTTTAATCAACGTTATTAATCAAATGATTTGTTGAAAAAAATGTTCTCTACCTTTTGCATGATATAGGATGCATATTTTAGATACCAATTTATATTTATAAGCTGCTTTAAATGTTGTGCTTTTGACTTGTTGACAGTATCATAGAGGTTTCTACATCTATATGGTGTAACTGTGACACCTTGCCCAGTAAATGAAAAATTAGATTTTTTTTTTTGGTTTGACTACAGCACCATCTGGTGGTACAGTCATTGTACATGGTAATCATAAGACTGCCTGTTCTTCTGTCCAGGATGTTCATGAGTGGAACATTGGTCGTCTCAACACGCTGCTGGACATGGTGGAGCAGGAGTGTGGCATCGTTATTGAGGGTGTCAATACTCCATATCTATATTTTGGCATGTGGAAGACAACGTTTGCCTGGCACACAGAGGACATGGACCTCTACAGCATCAACTACCTGCACTTTGGACAGTCCAAGTCCTGGTCAGTCACTGAGTTTTTTTGTTTGTTTGTTTGCTTTCTCAAAAGCCACATGCATGTCATTTTACACTTTTAATTGGTTTTACCTTCTGTGCTTGCCACACAGCAGTAGTGTGTCAGTATAGTTGGCAGTCATATACCAGCGTTGGAGGCTATAGTTGATACGGCAGCAGGAATCACAAAAATGGCTGGACTGGATTGCAGCGATACTGCCAGAACCTGTGTAACGAGCAGCACGTGACATGTTGGCACTGTTGCATTGTGGATACTAGAACAGCCTGATGATACAGCCTGCCTGGCTGGTGTGAAGTTACTGGTTTTACAGCACCACCTAAAGTTCACGTGGAGCCTAAGAGGAGCATAATCTGCTTGTGGAGATGGTAGCACAGCCATGATGAATCAAAGAGGGAAAAATCTGTTTGAGTGAGGATTACGTACTTATTAAACTGTGGAGCCAGATAGAGTCATTTTTAATGAATACCATCTCATTACCTTTGGGCCCAGTCAGTCTGAGCATCACTACTGGCATCAGGCAGTCCTTAATTGATGAAAGCAAACAATCAGTACAGGGTTGAGTGTCTTCTCGGTTATGCTTCTTGCTTCTTGATTTTTGGCAGTACTGATATGAACAAGCAGATTTGCTGTGTGTCACGTACAAACAGAAAGCTGTCTGGGGGTCATCAGTGTATCTTTCTCAGTGAACCAGTTTGAAGCTGTAACAGACAAGGCCTTCAAGGTGTTGTGGTTGGGTATTAAACATCTCAGCTACACCACTTACATAATTCACAGATTCATGTTTTAATCTTGTGTGTCTGGAGCCTTGTGTTTTTCTCATTCACTGGCAATCTCTTCTGAATACAGTGCTGTTTTTTTGAGCACACTGCTTTGTGCTTGCAGCACTGTGGCTTCTCATTGGCTATTTCACCACCAGGCGAATCTTTTGTTTGGCAGGTAAACTTTTGAGATATCTGATCGTAGCTGACGTCTGTTTGTTTTACAATAGTGGTTTTGACCTCAAGGTATTAGGACAAACTTCATGAATAATGCTAGAATTCAGTTCTGTTTTTGAGCTTTTTCTTCTACCATTTTTTGTCAGTTTGGTTAAGAAGAGTTTGCAAATGTTTTCACTTTTGTTCTCTCAGACATCTGCAGCAAATCTCTGAAGAATGTTGAGCACAAGAAAAACAGCAAACTGTGACCTTGCTCTGAGTCTTACTGGTGTGAAATGGTGGAGATTTATCATTACTTCGCTCTTGCAAATGCACAGAAAGTTTGCTGAAACCATATGGTGTACACTATAGGAAGCTACAGGGGCTTGGCTGTTGTTGAGCTTGCTGGCTTTCTATCTTGTACATTATTATTACATTTCTTTTTGTTTTCTTGTCAGTCAACCTTGGTGGTCCCTGGCCCCCAACAAAAAAGAAAAAAAGAAAAAAGAAAAGATTTTGATTTGTGTGTGTGCATCTGTGTTTGTGTGTTTTTCCCATTCTTTCATTCAATACTTTTTTGATCTTTGGCACTGCAGGTGGTGAGCGGAGTCAACCTAGCCTTAGAAATACAGTGTGTGTGTGTGCTTGGCTTCTCTGTTTGCTCTCTCCTGTCTTCATTTTTGTCACAGTATGCTTCCCTTCCACCTTTCCCCTTCTCCTGTCTTCCTCCTGGAGTGGTGTAATCGCTGTGTGTGTGTGTTGCGTGTTTTTGCTCTCTGTGATGTGATCTCATTAAAATCATCTGCCTGTCTCATTTTTCACACCTCTCACTGAGAGTGACTATGTATCCTTACAACCCACTGTCAAGGTATGCGTGCGTAGGTGTGTGTGTGTGTGTGTGTGTGTGTGAATATATATATATATATATATATATATAGATAGATAGATAGATAAAAATGTCAGGATGTGATTTTTCAGCCTGTGGTGGCAGTGCCATGCTTGTAAAGAACAGCAGAGGATTTTGCCTGCATGTTTCTTCAGCCTGGATGGCAACAGTTGGTTTCAAATCTTGAATCTGATCAGATACTGAGCTGATGTGGTGCAAAATGTTGTGTGTTACAGTTCATGGTCATTCAAACAGGGGGCCCTGGTTGCATCATTTTAATCAAGGATGCACAGAACAAATGCATAGGGCCAACATCAGTGAGGTTGTGGAGAATAGTGAGTGTTTTTAAGCACACTGGGGGCCTTGATGCTGTCAGTGTATGGTCTCTCAGAAAATAATAGGCGCAGGTGTTGATCTGCACAGCAGGATAGCAGTGTTTGTTGCCCTTTGAAGATACACCAGGTTTGTTTTTTTTATGTGTTTTTTTTTTTTTTTTTTTTTTTTTTACAATACCGCTCATTAATACTGCAAGAGAAAACTAAGAAAGCATTTCTTATATGTCAATCATAACATACAGCAATTAATTAGATAAAATTGACTGTGTCTTGTCACACAGCCTGTGTGGATTTTTAAGTATGGTATATGCGCCTTTGTGAGCACATCTGTGTATTTTTTGCATTATACTCTTTTTGATTCCTTGAGTTGACAGATACATATCAGATATTTACACACAAGTGATCAACATAGACATGCTTCCTTGCGTAATCAGTGTAGCCTCTATACTGTTAAAAAGAAGAAGTAAAAGACTGTGTAAGTAAAGGATCAAGAAGGAACCTTATTTTTTCTCCCACCCCAATGCACGTCCCTGGTCATCAGTCAAACAAAATGCACTCAGATGTAATTTTACTAAACATTAACAAGGTTCTAGTTTTTAGTCCTGGTTTATAGATCTCCGACTTGTGTTAGAAATGGGTCCCAGATTTCTGTATCATGTCCATCTTACCATTTATTTTATGTATGAGCTGTTCATATGAGCTGGTCATTGAACCAATTCAGAGTAGGTCGGGTTATTTCCTCCTGCCCAGTGTCTCAATGTGACTCTCTTAGCAGTAGTAAATGCTACCATTAGCCACTGGGCTTTTTACTCCACATATTCTCTCATTTCCTTTAAGACTATTGAGGAGATATAACACGGGGGTGAGATTGATATTTGTACTGAGACTATCAGTAATCCACTCCATGACACTCTGCCAATAGGCAGTTAAACTGGGGCGGTAAAGAAAGAAGCATATGAGGAAGATCTTCTTTGTCCGTTTTACAACACCAACAGAGATTTGACTGACTCAGCTCAAGCCTACTCATCATCACAGGTGTCCAGTACAGTCTATAAAACTGAATGAGTTTAGACCTCTCATTGGACTTAAGCATCTCTATAATCAGCTTGCTCCACTCTTCATCTTCATACATTTCTCCTAAATCTCTTTCCCACACTGTTTTAGGCCTGTAGTTCCCTTAAACACTAGAAATTTGATGATACATCCATGTATTCTTACTTTTTTTTTGCTTCTTTTCTTGCTTTTGTCCATTTTATACTCCTGTTCAATTTGCTCTCACTGTCATCCCTGTCATTCAGACTAATTAACTCCCAGATAGATGGATGCACGCCATGCCCCCCCCCCCCCCCACACACACACACACACACACACACACACACACACACACACACTCACACACACTCTCCCTCTCTCCTACTGACTGCCAATGCTCACTGAGTCTTCCCACCTTCATTCTTCAATCATCTGAAATCATTTTCACTTTTACACTTGTGGGCTACTTACAGGCTGTTAAACACACCATGCCATTAACACACACACACACACACACACACACACTTCCAGATCATCCTCATTTTCTCACTGTCACAGTCCTTCTCATCATTCTCTTTATTTTTATTGCTGAAACCCTCTCGATCACCCCTCTACCTCAACACACATCAGTAGCTGTGCTGTCAGATAAAAGATTAGCCTCAGAGCATGTGGAGGGGAGGTAGGGAAAGGCTGACGAAAGAGAATTGAAAGGGAGATTTTGAAGCTGTAACTTCCAGTAAAGGAATGAGTTTCTTCTGAATCCATTAGTCCTCAGTCTCGTCTATAGTCTTTGACAGATCTTTTTTCTTTTTGTAAAGGCAAGGGTTCTCAATAATAGTGGGATATTTCATTTTTTCCTTTTCAAAAAAATTGCTGAAAAAAATAATCTCTGCTTCCACCTGTGTGTTACGGGGCATGAACTATGGAGTGTAGATTAATTGGAGGTTTTTATTAGTTTTTGGAAAACAAAATGTGGAAAAAAAAAAGTGTACGAGTCTTTGACACTTTGTGAATACGCTGTAAATTATGAGCTAACCTCTAACGTCTGGTCATATCTTTTTGTGCAGTGTAAGTGGCTTGTAATAGAAATGGCTTTCAACCGGAAAACACTGAATAAGAAGAGTACATAACACTCTTAAACTGTCTGTGAAGGTGAAAATGGAAAAACGCACAACACAACGCACTGTGCCGCCCTTCATGCTGTCAAGACTTCTTAATTCCACCTGCTAGGATTGCTGTCCTGCAATAGATAAATCATGGTCTTCCTCAGAGAGGTGGAAAAGTTCAAGCCTTCATTTGGTGTGTGTTGTTTTATTTGTGTGTTTCTCTCTCCGCTGCCGGGTTGACAGACGTGTTGCTGCCATGGCAACTGTGGCCTTAGGAGGGAGGGAACAGGAGGAGACACGCTGATCGGCTGATTTGTTTAGTTTGATGCTGGGATGGAGGGGATCATCTGAGGGATGTTCTCTAGCGCAGGCTTCTCTGAAATTCGTGCACATTTACATTAGCTCTGAAATGATGCTGCTGAGGACAAAAACACCTCTAAAGGAATACTTCAGTACTTCTAAAAATGTACCGATGTACTGTGGAGCTGAGAGGGACGACAAGATCAGTATCACAATCATTTCAGTTATATCTATGATATGTTAACTGAGCTAAGCACAAACCATGTAACACATTACTTAGCACCCCTTTTTTTTTTTTTTTACCACCAGTGTCTGGCTCAGACCAAACATAATATGTGGTATTGAGTCAGAGTGCTGAATTGGGTCATATTGGGACTAATAAGATGGAGTGTGAGGCTGGTAATTTAAAAACCAAGTGTGCCAAGATCAGGTTAATGTTAAAATATATTCTCTCTGACCAATAAACTGAATGAAATTCATTTCACTGTGGTAGTCATTACCCGTTACCTTCAAGTGCTAAATGCACAGATTGAAAGTATGCTCAGACATAGAAAAAGATTAAAACACAAAAATACAGACAGTAGCTCCCTGTAGACCAGCTCTGAAATAATTGAGATAATAACCCTGCTGCCTAATGGCATTAAGGATTTTGGTCAAGAGCCTCTGATGCTGGGCAGCTGTATAAATCCAGGCTGTAAAAAAAAATACAGAAGGATGGTGCATCTTTCTGAAGTTCAAATCTTTAGTCGACAGGTGGCAGTGTGGCTCCGTGTCTTAGCTTCCATGGTTGAAAACGACTCAAGCATTTGCTTTGTGTTTTTCTCTCTCTCTCTCTCTCTCTCTCCCCCCCTTTTTCTGTTTTATTCTCTCTTTTTTCTTTCTCTCCTTACGCGTCGTTGCATTACGCCATCACTCCATCTTTGTTCTTTCGTTCTATTGCTTGCCTCTCTGTTTCTCCCTTTGTTTTCAACATCCACTTGGCTGTTGAGGAGTAAGGGAGGATAGTAGTTCATTGCCTGAAGTCTCTGGAGGGTTCAGCAGCCCAGAGGAAATAATTTCACTTATAAAAGTATTGTTATAACTGTAATGAACAGATTAGATTTGAGCTTTGCCTCCCTCCCACTCTGTTTTACAAATCAACTCGGTATCTAAATGTAACATCTGATATTTAGTGTAATGATAGAGACTTTATGCTGCCTACCTCATGTATTAACATTACAAACACCTCCAAACACTTTACTTTTTTTTATTTTTTATACATTTCTCTTACACAGAGCTAAGGCCACAGGGCTACTGTATTTGTACAATAATAAAAAGGAGGAGTAGAAGGAAGGAATAATTAATTGTTACAAATGAAACAAAGCAGTGGTAGAAAAAAAAAAAGATAAGCAAGAGTGGGCCAGAATAATGAAAGCAATATGATAGCAAGCTTAACCACAGCCTCAAACCTCCATTTTGTTCCCTCCAGACCCTTCAAACATCGACAAGAATAGTGATTTGCATGATGAGTGCATGTGTAAGAGAGAAGGGGAGGGAGGGGCGGTGAGGTGTACAGCATGGGTAATTTCATTTCTTAAAACGGTAAGTGCTGAGGGCTGTGAAATAACCCAGCACTCCCAAAACAGTCATTTCTCCTGGTCCTGCCCTTTTATCGGTCATTTTCCACCACCCTGTGTGTTTCCCCTTCTTCTTCCCTTCAAATTATTAGCTCGTATCTATTTAGGTTTTATCTACGTGAGGATGTTCAGGGAGCTTTTTGTGCTTTTTTTTTATATGCTCGGAGGTATGTCCTCCTGTTAATCATACTAATTTTATTACAGGAGTGAATTTGCATTACTCGTGTTTTTCATTGTGGCGACTAGATGGTGGTCGAGATGTAGCTAGCTGGTAACGTACACAACATACATGTCATAAACATGTGTCCTCTAATCTATCCGCATTCGTTGTTTAAAGTTATGCAAATATACATCTTTGACTCAATCCCCACACATAATGGGAAGACTTGTTACTATTGCTTAGTATGGTTTCTGCTTTATTCAGTGCCTTCAGAAGTTGTTATAGGAAAGCAAACAAGGCTTCCCAGACACAATCTCATGGGCCTACAATTTCCATTTTTACAACTTGCCGCATGATCGATGATCAAAAAGGTCTTAAAGTTGTGGATGAGAGACTATAAAAGTTGGAAGTTCAGTAGAAGAGCAGAAAGAATCCAAGGGGCCCATGGGTCAGAACATCTAAAATGATAATATCTGAGAAAAGATTGTGCACATGTATCAGATTTTCCATGGAAACGTACAAGAGAAACAATCGCACCATGCTTGACGAATATTGGAAAAGGAGGGCTTAGAAAACGGAGGTGTGGTTCAGCTTGCTTTTCATGTTGCTGTAGTAACATCTAGTAAAAAGACAGTCTGTCTTAGTAACGGCAAAACGGCTTTGACTAAACTGATCCCCTCTGTATCTCCTCTGTCTGCAGGTATGCCATCCCACCTGAGCATGGAAAGAGGCTGGAGAGGCTGGCGCAAGGTGAGGAACTTAGGACATTTTCAGTTTCAGGCCTTTCCTGCAGGATTTTTTAAACTTACAGTCTTGTTACTTGTATCATGGCAACAAAACAAAGCACAGACAAATAAGGCTGATGTAAACACTGCTATAAAACTCAGTAACGTCGCACAAGCCAGCTACATGTTCCTCAGTGGAAACATGGCTGATGTGTCCAAGCTGCGTTAGATAAGTACATATTCTACACACAGGGCATGTACTGAAAACACACAGCCAGAGCTCGCTTACCAGTTACGAAGCAGTTCTCAGCTACAGCCTGCTTCAGTCCCCGTAAGCACAGCATGCACAACATTGTGAAGAGCCCTTTACCACTCAGAATAAACACCACCCCCCCACACACCCCTCACCCATTCTTCTCTCGTCAGTGGTCCTCACAGTAAACACCGTGGCACATGCTGTGGTTAAATGTGCATGTATTCAGTGGATGGCAAACTTTTATATCCCGCTTTCTCACCACATATAAAAACATAGATTTCTTTGTCACCTGGCTGTGCCAAAATGGAGCTGGAGAAGGAAGAGCAGCTTGAAGCAGTTAGTGTGTGCACTCGCTCAGACTAAAAAGATCAGGAGGGCTCTGGATGTTGAATTTGGGGTGAAAGGCTGGCTGAGCTGAAGCCAGCAGCATCAACTGTTTGTCCTGCACAAAGCGGAGGAAACCTACGAAGCTAATACGACAAAGTCCAATCAAAATGGGGATCCGGACTGTGCGTTGATCGATTGTTTATGGTGCAGAGGAGCAAGCGCTGGCTGCTGCTGCTCGCTGTGTTGTCTGTATACGTGTAATAACAACCCAGGAGCATTGCAGGTTTTATGAAAGTGAAATACACTAGAACCAGATTTATTTAGTGTGTCAGACTGCATCCTTAATATAGTTACCCAATTAAAAAATGTACATAACATGCTTTTGTGAACATTATAAGCCAGAGATGGTTGTGATATGATGCTTTTTAACTGCTTTTCTGACCGACCCAGTAAAACGGCGAGTGAGAGTCTTTAGCCATTCTGCCTTTAGTGTTTTGTCAACCATCTGCCCCTCTCTCTGGTGCAAGATGTCTGCTTGCATCTCTCCCCTTCCTTTCTTCCAGCCATGTTCTCCTCCTATTTCCTGTGTTGATCAATGAAATCACATTGTGAATTGCATGTTGTTCAGAGTGAGGTAGAAGATGCGGGGGAGATGAGGCAAAGTTGTGCACTTCAGACTACATTAAATCGACACATTGTTTGTCCTTGTTGATGTGAAGAGCTGAGAGCAAATCAATCACCAATGCATAGCACCTGCCACTTGCTACCATCAATATACTGGAGTGGCTGGAATATGTGATGCACACATGTGACAGACGAGAACAGTTACAGTTCTGTGATTCTGTGTGCGTGTGTTTCCTGCAACACTTTTACCTTGATGGCCATGCTTTCTTTGCCCAATGCCATGTTTATCTTCTCCAGCTGGTTGAGACAAGTCACTTACAGTAGGCAAATCTTCCAGGCAAACTTTTTAAATATTTCATATTTCTATTTTTATTTGTCAGCTGAATAAATGTGACTCTGCACCTGCTCATTGCCTAAAGTGCATTTTAGTTAATTAGAAAAAGGAAATGTGCAGTAAAATAGATGGAAGTTTATTTTATTTGTAGTGTAATGTCCATCAAGTTTTTTGTCATATTAATGATGGTTGTCAATTTGATTGTTGAATGGTTATGTTAAACATATTTGATAATCGATATGAAAGCATTCAAATTGGACAGGTAAATTCAATCCTGGGATCATAGATGTGATAAAATGTCATCACGCTGTATTATCATTCTTCATGTTGGCATTCAGCTTTCAGTCACCGTCAGACTGCATCCATCCTCTCCTAGCTAAGCAGCTGGCAGTGGGAGGAAAGCGGTGCCAATGTTATTTAACAAGCACCCACTGACCTATCAAAGCCATCGTCTGCACAGGCAGCCAACTGTTTACGAGGTCCTAAAAAGACAGTGATGAGTGTAGTAGGAATGCCTAATGGGACTGGGACAATGGTCTTGTTACTTGAAAACTCCTCTCCAAAATTTGACACGACGACAGCCGTTTCTCTTATCACTCCTCATTTCCACATTATTTCAGACTTTTTGGATTTTGGAGGGAAGGAGGAGGGGGTACTAGGTTGTAGGCAGGAACTTAATTTTAAAACTCAAAAGGACAGAATGAAGCCTTTAAGTTAATATTACCCCACGGAGAGCTCAGAGAGCCAGCTGCATTTTAATGGGGATTAATACCCGGGCTGTGTCGGCACATTATTCACCTTTATCAGCTCCAACAAGCAGGCAGGCGATGAGAGAATAGAGACCCTCTCTCCCTCTCTTGCTTTGTAGGGTAGAACAGAGGCTGAAACAATGCAGTGAAATGAAGGATGAAATGGGTGCCGATTATACTGTCAGTCACATTAAAGTTTAACTGGGTGGAGGCTTGGATGGACCCCCCTTTAAGGCACTGGTGGGTACAGACAGTAAAGAGTGTGAAAGTGAATGATGGAAGAGAAACTCTTTGATTATGCAGAGGCCATCAGAGTTTGCTCTGTCTCCAAGAGCACAAGTGAGACTTTGTTTTAGACAGAGTTGGAGCTTTGATGACCCACCATGTCTGTGTTTTTAAGGAAGTGGAGTTGTTTTGTAACACAAAAGTTTCAGTTTCAGCAGCTTGGTTAGTGGAGTTTTGTCGAACAGCAAAGAGGTTACAATCACACATCAGCACAATATACAGTTTTAGTGGGCAGGATTTCTTTTTAATGACCTTGGAAGCAGAGCCACCAACAATTAAATAGCTGCAGTTCTAGATTATGTTGTTTTGATTCATTGTAATATTTTAATTACACAGTAAACAGATGAAACGCTGGTTAAGACAATTGGCGGCCTTTCAGTTTCAGTGCTGCTACTTCGCACACAATTTCAGTACATGTTTTTTTTGACTGCAAAGCTGATGTTCTTCAGGCAAAGGTTTTCTTTTTGGCTGCACTGAATGGGATAAGACTGCTTCCAGTTTCAGTTTTGTGCTGTAGTCTTTCTTTGTGCCATAATGCGATCCATCAGATTCCCCCAGAAATCCAAGCTAGAGGCACACAAACAACAAATTTACATACACTACGGTAATGTGATTATTCTGCACTCTAGGCAGTAAATTAATTCACCCCCATGTCAACAGAAAACCAGATTTCCTTTTCCAGGTTGTGGGATTAACAACAATCACTAAACACTGTTACACTCCTGCTGCAGACTACAGTTTAATTGGCAATATTTATCTGGTGTTTCTCAGATAGTTCACCTGCCAATTAAGTCTGCCTCCAAAACTACCAAAGATATTATTAAACCAGCATCACATCATTAACTAACTCCTATTACTAATCACACACACATACTGATAATAGACGATATGAATGCTATGTATCAGGTCCAGAGTTTAGGGATATGATATGCAGTTCATAGTTTTGACTGCAGTATGCAACAGCTGAACTTACACCACTTTGTATATATATAGCATTCTCCACATGTCTGTTCAGCTCCCATATCATCACAAGTTTACCTTTCGCAGACAAACTTGTACCATCTGACAGGTAGCAAACACACAGCTGGATATCATGACATTAGGAAATGATTGGTCTGGGAAACAATGATTATAATTGAAGGCATTTAGGAACAAGTGCTACAATTTGATTTGACATAAACTGTTTAATCAACAATGTTTGGTATGATTAAGTTATTCATTACAACCTGTGTTTGTCAGCTACCAAGTTTTGCCAATGCATGTGGTATTTATGAAGGTATTCATGGGTTTATCAGATAATGCGTATCTGGATTACCAGTAAAATGCATTAAATATCATGTGCTTGTTGTGACCCTCTGCAGGCTTCTTCCCTGGCAGTTCTCAAGGCTGTGATGCCTTCCTTCGCCACAAGATGACGCTGATATCTCCATCCATCCTAAAGAAATACAGCATTCCGTTTGACAGGGTGAGTTGCCACTAGTCATAAATGGATATTTTATTAGTCACCATGACGATTGTATAGTTTTTCCAGTTGACATCGTCTGGTTTATGGTTAGGAAGTGCTAGATTTTTACTTTGCCAAATACTAGATGTCAGCGATGAGGCTTGCACAAAAGGAATTTCATGAATGGGTTGACAAAGTATCACTCATCATTCAGTGTTCCTCACACTCTCATCTGCTGGCTCAAATGTTTACACTCCACTGAAGAAAGCTAGTTTATCATCATCCCATGGTCAAAGGACTTGAACAGTATATACCATTTGAAGTGGCAAACAAGCACAGCACAGGGCCATGATAATGAACGGTTTGCATTAAATTGGCCATCACATTCACTTTTAACACTTTTATGTAAAATGGGGAAGAAAAACTATTGCTTTTTTCTGTCATTACAAGCATATCTCAATTGATGCAAGGCTCATGTGAACCCATGCACCTTCACGCAGAGAACATGGTAATTAAACTGTTGGTGGAAACTGAAACTGATATGTTATTATTGTCATTATTAAATCTTGGAATATGTTATTTAATGGTTTTAAATGGAGAGTTGCAGTTTCCATATGTGCTGTTCTCTGTTAACATTAGTAAACCTTGCATACATTGCAGAAGAGATGGGCTTGTTTTGAATGATGAATGACATTGCAAGGAAGGTTAGTGGCTCAGCTTTGACATAAACACCGTGGCTGCCACAGGCTCTACTATTGATACAGTATGAATAATGATCTTCTCTTGTGTCTGTCATAGAAAATTAATTGGCTTTCTTTTTCACCTCACTGTTTACGTTCCTCACATACAAGAAAAATTAATGGAAGATTGAAAGAAAAAATAACTGGCTCATAGCAGGCTTACAGATCTCCTCTGTCAGCAGAGGGTTCCCCCCACCCCATTTATCTTTTCACTCCCCCTTCAGGACGTCATTATCACAGCGAACATGTTACTTGTCACACACCTACAGTACCTCTCTCGATTCATGTGTAAAAATAAAATCGTCTCCTTGGGTTCCTGCAAGAGCAAAAAGGGATGTTTGATATCTGAACCACTGCCTTTAGTTGAGGAAGTTTAAATCCCGCTCTCAGCCTCTACCCCTGTCTCTCCCCTCATGCCTGTCACCTTGTCTGGCTTGATGTGTCTCTTGATTGCCTCGATCCAAGCATCACAAAGAAGCTGAGATCCACAGCCAGACATAGAGGGCTTAAGTTTTGGGGCAACGCATTAAAAAAAAAAAAAGAGCGTTGTTAACTTGTCCTCACATTTTTTAAAAAACTTCTCAGAATAACACTGAGCTCATGGGAAGACACTCAACACTTGGAGCAGTAGTTGTGTTAGGCTGAATTAATTTCACTCACAAGTCAGAAAAGTTTAGAGAGAAGTTGTTACTGAGGAGTTGAACTCCTTGCTTATCCTCATATCCGTAATGGCAGCTGTTGTAAGTGACATTGATTAATAGTAATAGAACTTATTTTAGATTTACAGCAGATCGTTTTTTTAAATCAGAAGATTATATCAGAAAATTAGGATGCATAGCTGCAAATCATAATCGGATAAATCAAAAACACTATAACATCAAAAAGATAAAAGCTGAGTGGGCAGCATGCACGTACTGCTGATCATTTCCACTCTCAGATATATAAAACAGAGATCTGCATGCACAGGTGAAGAGTGTAAATTGCAATATTTAGAAGATATGCAAAATGGCCACTTAAGCACTCAGGGTTAGAGAGGTTATTCAGGTTATTCACAGTTAAGGAGTACCATGGAGCTTCCTGTGCTCAGCGTTTCAAATTCAAAGCCCTCTGCCAAGTCACAAACGCAATTTCATCACTTTGCTGTGGTGGTCCCCAGCTGCAAAGTCTATTTAGCAGAAACATCTTTACAAGAAGAAATAAAATGTCCGATAAAAATGTGGCAACAATTTAAGTGTTGACTCCCAAAACAATTAAGGCAAAGATTAATGCTGCCCTTAATGAGAGTCCTAATTATTTTTTATTTAGCCAGTGGGTTTATGAGATGTATAGTTTTTTTTTATCGGATGCAGCAGCAGACCCATGGATGTGATCAAAGATTTTCTCCCTCTTCAGCTGCATTGGATAGGGATTCAGTTGGAATTCAGCTCACAGAGCACAGATGGAAACTAATGTAATTGAAAGTCTTAATGATTTTCTTTCTTTTATTTTTTTCCTCTCTCTGAAAACAGATAACTCAGAATGAAGGGGAGTTTATGATCACCTTTCCTTATGGCTACCATGCCGGCTTCAACCATGGCTTCAACTGTGCAGAGTCCACAAACTTTGCCACCCTGCGCTGGGTAGACTATGGCAAGATGGCCACCCAGGTAAGATAAGACAGACAGCAGGAATCAGGATATGTCGGTGAGAGATGAACATCTGTGTTGTTGAACTGAAAGGTGTGCATTTGTGTCTGGAAAGCATCAGACATGATGATGTATGTGTCTTGAAACCTTTTGGATTAGATATGGAAAGGTATAAAGGATGAGCTTAAGTCACCACTAAGGCAATGTATATCTACCTGAGACAATACAGGCGCTGTGACTACTTGCCAGTTTGGATGTGGTTTTGGCAGGTTGACTGGCTGGGGGCAAAATGTGATGATTTTTTTTTCCTTTAAATATAGGCAGTCGTCAGAAAACTAATTGCATCAGCAGCATCAGCGAAACAAGGATTGAAATTCGGTGTAAAAGTAAACATATGGAAACATTCGCCTGAAACTAAAATCACCCACGTCACACAAACACTCTCCAAGCAAATGTAGACACTTCACTGGAGGAGGTTTGGATCCGATGTGTGATTCAGCTGCAACTTGTCTGAAGGGATGAAGTAATAGTTCATATCAAAATATTAAAGCAGTGTCTGGTTCTCGGCTGCACACCATCTGTTACCGACACTAACCATACCCTCGCATCCTTCCATTGACACAAACTGCCTCTTTGCCCGAGGGCCGTTGAGCATGAAATTGACAGGGCATGGGTTGGTTGTGGATGGGAGCTCAACCACAATGTCCCTTGGAAGAACCTCCCCCCTTGTCTCTTTTCAATACATTCCACTCCATTTTCCTGTTCAGTTCCTCCTGTCTTTCCTTGAGTGTGTGTGTGTGGGTATGTGCACATGCACGCGTGTGTACACCATTCCCCCAGCTTTTTCCTTACTTGGCTGCATGTCAGATTTATGAGGTGCCAGTTTGCAGAAGTACATCTCCCTCCATCTCCCTCTTTCTCATTCTTGGCCTTCCTACTTCACCCATGTGGCCAGTTGTAATTTAAGAACCAGTAGTCCAGGCTCTGGCAGCCCCCTAAACCCCCACCCCACCCACACCTAGACCCAGTGCTCAAGGGAGCGTCTCCTCTACACTTGTCTCAGTCTGATAAAGAAGAGTGGTCCACTCTGTACTGCTAATCCAAGTTGACAAATCGACAGCCCAGCACCACATGCGGAGAATCAGAGGAATGTGAAAGAGAACAGCTCAGCAAGTGAGACAGACTCTTTCTGCCCGTCCATCTTTCTCTTTCTCTTTCTTTCTCACACAGACATTTCCATTCTCTTGAGTTGGTGCGGTGGCAAAGAAGCTACAGAAATTGTCTGGTGGCCAGAGCTGCTTAAATTCAGTCCCAGCAGCAGTCACGCTCTATGTTCTCTAGCAAAATGCTGAACCTCATTCAGGTTTCCTGTCTGTGAATCACTCTGAGTAAGAAGGTACACTCAATGCCCCTTCAAGTGTGGCTGGAGAAATTGGCATATGACATGTTGAAGTGAACATTACTCATTAATGAGTTGGACTAAGTTGTTGCACTATTTATGTACTTTTGGTCTGATTTTTAAATGTAGAATTTTTCTATACCTCCCTTTCGTCATCCACTTGCTTGATGGAGTCTCTCACCCTCTCTTGGTTTCTCTCCTCCATCTCCCTTTCTTTGTATGACTGAAGCAGTCATCTGCTAACTCGCTTGACGCTGCCTCCTCCACCCTCTCCTATCCTCCCCCTGCTGAGCCCTATTCTGTCAGCACCAAACAGGACAGTGAACAATGGGGCTCTGTATCAAATTTGTCACTGTTTAGGGGCTCAGAGTGAGAAAGACAGAGAGAAAGAGTGAGCTTGGACGTGCGCCATGTCTCAGTACTCTTAAATACAAGCTCCTCAGCCACAGACCCATCCTTCAGACATACTAATTGAACACCTGCAGTCAAGGCAGCTCTGGTAAGCAGTTAAACCAGTTTGTTTGGTGTAAAGTGGAAAAATAACTTCAGTAGAAACAAGTTTGGAAGAGAACAGATGAGCAATGAGCCCACTGAAGCACCAAAGATGGGTGGAAGTGTGCTTGGAGATTATTTCTGAAAGTACCATTAATGTTGCTCAGTGTTAACAGTTTCTGTGTTCTGGGTTTATGCTATTCTGAATGAGAGTCTCTCTCTGTTCATTTAGTGCTCAGTCACACTGCTCCCCAAGGTTTGCAGGGTGTTTTTTTTCCTCTGTCAGGGCAGGGAGAGGAGCAGAAATCATCCTCCCAGTTCCCAGACTAAATCACATCACTTTTTCATCTTGAAAGTGAATTGCAGATGACCCGCTCCATCTTTTTTATATTTGTTTTGCAGACTTGTCTTGTTTTGGCGAGGCCAGTCATGCTGTGATTGGGCATACTGAATTTTTATCAGGCTTTATGTGCATCCTGTGTCCAGGATAACCAATAAACAAAATGTGTTCTCTTAGTAGTAGACTCACTGCATTATTAAACGGGTAGGGGAAGGATGATTGGTCTTACTGCAAACACGGCTCACAGCCCAGAACAAACTGCCCACGTAAAAAAACAAAAAAACAAAACTCACATGCTCAATAGGAAACAAACTGGGCTTTTGTAATTGACCAAGACCATTAAAAGAAGATTATCTGCCACACAAATCTAGCAAGTAGAAAAAGATTCCCATCATTTCTCCAGAGAGTTGTCAAGGACAGTTGGGGTCGCCATCTTGACAGTAAATACAGTATGTTGAACACATTCGCTAAAGATACTTTACCTAGACTTTAATTATCACATTAGAAACCAGTGATTTCACCCATAATGCCACCCATAATCACAACTACACTCTAGGTGTTTGTAAGACGTGAAATTGCCTAAAGGCAGCATTTGCCACACTGAACCCCAGTGCATCACAGCTATGACTCGAAGCAATTTAAATGTGCAGTTTCCTAATTAAAATTTCAACGAACCCAGTTGCATTTATTAAAGCATACCAATAACAAAACCGACCCAGACACTGTCTTGATGTTGTTGAAAGACTACATTTGTGTTTTTCTATCTGTAGTTCATTTTCATGTAAATTCTTTCACTTACGTGAAGAATTCTCACTCCACCCTGTCGTCATCCACCACCAGGAGAGGGCGGCCATATTGTAATGAAGGATCCAAGACGTCTGGCACCACAGTGAGATGAGTGGATAGTGTTTTCATCACAGCTGAAATATTGGTGACATTTACAGCTGGAAACTTGGTGCAACATAAAAATAAACTCGACAGATGCTGCAGTACAGTGCTGTATATACTGTTTGTTATGCGCATCTTCAGGTCCACAGTTGTGAAAGCCATACACAACTTACTAATTACCATTTCCACACTGTTTACTGATTTCTTCTTCTTCTTCTTCTTCTTTTTTTTTTTTAAATTATCCCTGCTCTTTTCAGCACATTAAGCAGCTGTTGTTGATTGGATTGTATATGAGGAGATAAGGAAGGGAAAGAAATAAGTAAGAGGGGAAGAAAAATGAGAGCAATTTAAGCATTATTTAAACTTGGTCAGCGTTTTTCTGCAGCATGCATCTCAGTGAAAAACCTAAGAAACATTTATGGAAGAGACACACAAGCAAAGAAGGCTTCAGATAAGTTTTTGTCTCATTTCACAGTGTGTTTAATAGCATAAGCAGCTGGATGATATACAACCCTGCTGTGTGGCCTATTCTGCATTTTGCATCTTTACCATTTTTTTAATTACCTTTCCAATCGTTCTTCATTCTTTAGATTCTTCTCCTGGTTATTTATGTCCTCGGCGACAGTGTGATCAAAACAAGCATAAATATTTCTGTATAATCAAAACCTCACAGCTACTGTGAGTCGTGTCAGACAGGTCAGACTCAAGCCCTGTTTTGTCATTAGTACTTGGCACATCCAGTCCACTGAGTCCATAGAAAGTCCCCGGGCTCAAGGTTTTCTGTTGGTGCAACAATTTAGCTTCATTAGGAGCTCAAGTATACTTTAGGGCTCATTGACTGCCTGCCTCAGGGCGAGTTTTTGTTTTCCTAGATCTTTTGCATCTCTAAATGTGTTTCCCTCTTTTAATTAAGTTTTTATATGATAATAAAGAGTAACTCGTCCTGGCCCACGAGGATGACAACAATCTCCATTACCTCTTAACAGTTATGTAAAAATAAAATCATCCTTTATATCCATTGACAAATGAAAGTGGCATATATTTCCAGATACAGTCAGTGTAAGAGTAATATTTACTTGGGGTTCTTTTGCCTTTGTAGTTTCCTGATAGATACTGTCCCCACTAAAGGTTTTGTGATGGTAACAATCAGCTGTGCCCATGCTCACTTGCTCCCGTCTGCCCTCCCACTTCTTGCTCCAGCACCCTTCACCCGACAACATATTTTAATGTTTCCGTCTGTCAAGTGTTGTCTAGATGAGATGTAGGCAGGATATTGTTTTGCTGGGGAGGGAGAGCTGCTGTGTTTCCAGTAATTGAACATAAGACTCTCAGCACAACTCGGGGAAATAATAGGGCTAGAATGTAATACAGCAAGCAAGGCACAAAAGAAAATATTTTCATCTCCCTCTCTCCTCCCCCCCGTCTTTGTTTGTTTCATCTCTTTTCTTTTGTTTCCATCATTCCAAAACTTCTTTTTGCTGTACCTGCCATTTTCCCCTTGCTTATATACAGTGCCGTGGTTTCATTTAACAGCTCTGTCACCAGTCAGCAGAATGATTCATTCACTGGCAATGTCATTATGAAGGTTTGTGGAGGCATTTTGAAGTCTGAGTGGTTGCCAGATGCCGCTGTCAGTCTCTTTTAGACTACAAATGAAATCTGCACAGTACCACGTTTACCAGGTCTTGCCACATGCCTTTTTTTACTCTCCTTCATATATCAGAATAACCTCACTTAATGCCTCCAGCCTCCATGCAGTAACTGCTCATTGGCCACTCCAATTGGGTTCCAGTAACTGAAACAGTGACCCAAATCCCGCACCACTCTAAAATAAGCACATGTTGTAATGATGATAAATTCTTAAAACAAACAAAAAAAAAATTCTCAAAATATACAGCTTCATCTCAGATGTGTACAAACTGTCCTTGTGGTTATAGTTTCACTATTAATACACACTGCTCTGTTCTAGTGTTCTTTAGCTATGCAGAAATATGTACATTACTATTCAGGTCATGTCATCCAAAAGGCTGGTTAAATACATAAAAACTAAGTCAACAAAGTGTTTCTCTGCAAAGTATGATTTCAGCTTCCATCCTCTTTTCAGTCTTCATCAGTTTTGCACAGAAGGTCATCTCCTTTTTTCTAATCAACTCACTACTGAGTTGTGTGTCAAAAATCTGCCTGTGTACCAAAAATTGTCACGTGTAGCCCCCCCTCTCCATGTAGCTATCAGTATTCTATCACAGTGGAGGATTAAGCTCTGTAAATCTGAGTGTAGTGTGATGTGACGGTGGTTCCCAGGTGCTGTTTGACCAGGAATTAATTAGCTTTTTGTTTGTTTACTTGTTTGCCGAGGACAATGGAGTTTGTTCATGTCCGAGCTGCAGCTATTCCCTAAACTAACGTAGATCCATCTTATCTTTCTCTGGTGTTTTTTTCTTTTTCTATTCATCCAGTGTACCTGTCGTAAGGACATGGTGAAGATCTCCATGGATGTTTTTGTGCGGTGCCTGCAGCCTGATCGGTACGAGCTGTGGAAGCAGGGCAAAGACTCCACCGTGTTAGACCATCTGAAGGCCACTGAACTGAGCAGCCCCGAACTAGAGAACTGGAGGCAGCATCGTGTCACCTTCCGAGAAAACCTCCTGCGAAGGTGAGAGGTCAAACGACACACATCATCTCAGTTTGGCAGTTTTAATACACTTGGTATAAAGTTAGTGAGAAACGTGTCCAAATGTGTGCATCAGATGTTTGAAAGCAATTGTAATTTCACTATACATGATTGTAGAGTCCGTTCCCCATTTTCAGTATGTGCTATATCTAAAATCGTCATATGTAATATGCATAAGTTCCCAAGGCAAACACGTAGTTCAGATAAGCATTGAACTCAATAGACTGCTAGAGTTTTATTAGAACTGCAAATTGTGTGGTTGAGAAACTAACCCCAGTCAAGGTCTCTCTTCCACAAGTGATGTGTGTGTCTGTGTTCTCTAAACGACAAATTTTTTATACGCTTGTCTCTCTGTTCTACCCCAGAGCCATGCAAAAGATGAAGCAGTTTCGCCGTCTGAAGCTGGATGAGGTGAAGGTGCTGGCAGAGGAAGGCATTGAACTGAATGCTGCTGAGTACCAGCGTCAGGTGGAGGAGCGCGAGGCCCAGCGGAGACAGGAGAGGGAGGAGCGCCTCGCCAGAGAGGCCATGATGACCCTAGAGGCCATGGAGCGTGAAGAGCAGGAGGCTGCGGAAGCTGCCGCAAAAGCAGCCGAGAATCCTACCACAGAGGGTGAGGACAATACAAACAGTTGTAGTTTGAGTATGTAAACACAGGAAACAACAGATTCACATTGTAGGTCAAAGTGTAGTACAGCGCAGCACTGGATAATTGTTGACATTATCAAAACTAACACAGACGCTTCCTTTCGAAGTGTAGAAATGCTTCTTTGGATTATCTTGAACTCTGTATATTTACAGAATGAAATCAGAGTAACTGCTTTGATTAAAACAAAAAAATCAATTAAGAAGGAACCTCCTAAATTCACACCCTGTCAGCACAGTCCCCAGTCCCACAATCACAGTAAATCATCCAGCCCATTACCTTTTCACCTTCCTCTGAAGTGTTTTTCTCTCCTGTTTGCCAGCTGTGAAGGAATTCTTCTCCATATCTCATGAATACAGATTTCGAAGAAATGTTCCTTTTACTTATGCTTTTTAACTTGCACAGAGGATCCAATTACACACAGCACTTAGTACATGTGCAAGTGACACTCCTCTAATATAAGATCATTTCATTTTTACACTCCTCACCATGCTTTGGCATAGCTACAGGAACGCTCTGGAACTGTCCAGCTCAACATGACAAAGATAAATACCCCTGCCAAAGCTTTATGTTTTGATACATATCAGTACATATTCTCTTCATCACTTCTATCTCAATTGTGAAATCAGTACATATTATAATCATGATTTTCCACTCACAGAATCTGAGGCCAAACCACAGAGCCTGACAGAAGACAGCGAGAAAAAGAAGCAGAAAAAGCCAAAGAAGATGTCAAATGCCCACAACGCCATCACTGGATTCGAAGAAGCATTTGAACAGTTTGCTACATCTGGCATCAGGAATTCAAAGAGCGTCATGGCTACTCGTCCAGAGGTTGGAAAACATTTGACCACAAGTCAGAGTGGCATCCCAGCAGAGAGCAAGCTTGATGTGAGTGTCATTCTGTTTAGATTGTTCCTGATTGAAAGTTAATCGATTTTTCCCTTTGACTTGTAAAGCCTCTGGTATTTTATTGTGCAAATGTTGTAACTTACATGTTAACAGCTTTCTACCACAGCTGCAGGTAGTTCTGGTTAATTCAACCAAAAATCATCACATTATCAGTGGAATATACAAATTACATCAAACAATCAGGATGTTTTATACACAGTGAATTAGCCAACATGCAGAAATGTGTCACCAACTGCACTAATGACAGATTTTTATATAGATTATTTATATTTTTTATTTTTAGATGAATGAATGATATATATGAATTAATAATTTACTAATGTCAAATATTGAACATGTTGAAAAGATTTTTTTTTTTTTTGCTTCACATTACAAGGTTAAAAACACACTCAACCATACGATTTTAGAAAATGAAAAACAAAATATATATATATATATATATATTTTTTTTTTTTTTCAGGCATGCTACTCCAAGATGAAGATGCCAACAGAGGTGAAAAAGAGTCGGCGTCACCCCCTCAGCAAGCCACCCATGCGCTCTCCTCTGTCTATAGTCAAGCAAGAATCGACCAGTGATAAAGGTACATGCTCTGTTTCTGTTATTGCACATTTACTTTGTCGTCACTCTATTTTATCATAGTTATATTCATTGTAAACTCAATCGCATCTGAATAGAAAGTTTTCATACCACCTACAACAACTTGATGAATTTGAACTACAGCTGAGAAACAAACTGCCGTGTGGAGTAAGTTGTGTTTAATCTGTCAATGACATGAATAGAAATAAAGGTCAAAAGAATGAACTGTAAGATAATTTTTGAGATGAAACTGTTACAGATTCACACATGAACCATCAAAACATGATTCACAAGAGCTCTATCACAGGAACCCTCACAGTTTTCTGTCCATCCATACCACCCGTGCTCTTTCCCTCTGCCCTCCTCATTATTCATCCCGCTCACCGTCTTCTCCATCATGGTTCTTGAAGATTGAAGAAGACAACATTTTTGTTTTGATTATCGATCTGGAGAAAGAAAAACAAACAGGACTAAAGCTGCTTGTGGGGATAATGAAATCAAGACTGTGAGGCTGCTTTTTCCACCCCTCTCTTTTGACTTATTACTTATTTATTAGTTTTTTTTGTTTTTGTTTTGTTTTTTCATTTTTTGACTGACACTTATTGATCCGGGGATCATGACTTCCAATTACCTGCTTTCAAAGTCACTTTAAGTCGGTAGCAGGGGACCCATCTCAGGGTCTGTCCTTCAGAGGAGTGGACGGGGGACAAAGAGAGAGAGAGGCGACCGGTGGTGGAAGCAAAGAGAGAGTTAAATGGGAATCTTGTAAAAAAGATTGTCCTGCCTTCTTTCCTGGTCTAACAAACTGTCTGGATCAGTAGCTTAAGGGCCTTCATGGCTAAATTGATTCCTGACCCACAGCAGCAACTTGTTGATGTCTCTGCTATTTGTGTTCATCAGCCAATAATTCAGGAGAGATGGTGGTGGAGAGAGGTGTTGTTGTTGTTGTTGTCTGGAACAGAATCTGCTATTTTTGTCTCTTGGTAAGGGCTCCTGTTTTAAAAACTTTGGACTATTCCAAAAATGCTTTTTGTGCATTTGTGAGCCCCCCCCCCCCCCAAGCATTACAGATAATGATTCTGCCAACTTGTTTCAAATACATGTAACTTCTCTTAGACGATGGCTTCTTATTCCTACAGAACCTTAATGCATTTTATTGGTTGCCCACAGATCTGACGGCCCCCATACCCCTGGACAGTGACATGAAGAAACAGGAGCACCTGTGGCAGAATCACTCACCCAACTTCCTGGCAGAGAAAGCCTTCAATGTTGCAGTGGCAGCTCTCCAACCACACTGTGCTATCTGTTCACTCTTCTGTCCCTATGCTAAGGTAAAGTCATACATTACAGCAGAAGTACGGTGCTATATGTGTCAGTGCAATGGTAGTGATAGTATTCACAAATTCAGCAGGATAATTGTAGTATTGGTTGTGTTGCTGTTCTTTAACGTTAAAAATAACATATATTCACAATCATCGTCTTTACTCTGGCATTTCCAGCCACAGACAGGTGTGTCCATTGGAAACGACAGCCCGCGCTCTTCCCCTCCTCATCATGGCAGCATGACTCGTCCATTGGTCCCAGAGATGTGCTTCAGTGTTGGAGCAGGAAACACAGAGCCTCCACCCACCAACTGTCATATTGGAGAGGATGGAACCAGTCTACTGATCCGCTGCTCATCTTGCAAAATGCAGGTCCATGCCAGTAAGTAAAAAAACACCTTCAGTACAGCAACAAATTTGCTTTTTTTTAAATGCTTTTTTTTTAGGTGACCACTAAAAGGAAATCAAATAGTTTGTATCCTGTTCATGAAAAGTCAGCACTCTTGCAGTTATGCAGATAACTATGGTCTTTAAGGATGTTGGAAGGAGTGCATTTGTCATTATTATGTTTTACAGAATGGTTTGCATCACAGGCAGACACTTCATGGCTGTGATAAAAATGCATTAATGCTTATTTCCGTCAACAATAGTTTGTAGATTTAAAACTGTACAAAAAAGAGAAGTTGTATATGAGTGTGTTCAGCAGTGGGACATTAGCTGCTGATTTGTAACACTCAATCTTGGTTTCAGCCAGCTGCAAGCCCACACATGAGCTGACAGCCTTTACAGACAGGCTCTACTAGGTATTCCACTGCTCTTCTCTATTCACAACTTTTTTTTTTTTTTTTTTTATCTCTGGACCCCTGAGAATAGCGCTGAAAAAATCAGAAGCACCAAAGATGAGGCCCGACCACAACAGTGCAACAAACTGTCAGCTTAATTCCCCCGTTGCCACACTCTGTGAGGCTTCATAGTTTAACTCCCCTTGACTCGGGTTAAACTAGCTAAGAGGCTGCTCATGCAACACAAGGCTTCTCTGTAGACATAAACTTCCTCAGCTATTATTTACTCTGCTTTCCACACTTAAACATCTCAAGAAGCAAATCAACTTTTAAGGGCATCTGACTTCTGTCAGAGGAGAGTGTGAAAGGACAGACAGCTTGTTAACACTGTGTCTGAGAGAGATCTGTCTCTTTCTCTCTGTCTCCATTCGCTCTACTTCACTTCGCCAAATGTCAACATCAGTTATGTATACAAAAAAGATATTGATTTGTTTGTTTTTTTCCAACCATGATGCAGATAAGCGATATCTGTTCAAATAACGACATATGTAATATCTAGTTGTATGATAAGAAAGTGTTTACTTCCCCAAACGTCTACATGTGGGGTTGTGCCAAGCTGCACATACAAACACACGAATTATAGCATGGGCTTGTGCACACATGCACAGTCAGTAACACACAAGATGCACACACCAACCCTCCAGGGTTCTTATTATCCCTAAAGCTGAAGTGCACCTTCAAAAAGGCCAGTTCATTAGTCATCCATGGATGAGCTGGGCTCAGCTGTGGGGAAGCAGCTCTGCTATTGATAAGACGACATGAAGCAGAAAGAACTCCTGTCAAAAACACCCCCCCCCCTTCCCATCCCTGTGCTCCTCATTGTGGACATCCAACTAAAAATCATTCAGACCTGCCTAGGTGTTACATGAACGTGCCAGTGTGTTTTGGTTCAGGAGCTCAAATTGGAGATCGTGATGAGAAGATTGGGAGAGTTGTACATAAAGGGAATGCAGGTTTGGTGTCAGTGCCTTTCCAGTAACAGACAAGAAAACAAAGCACTGAAAGCAAATGTAAGGATAAGGAAGAATTTAATTAATGCTGGTGTAAAGCTATGGAGACTATGCATACTTGACATTAATACCATGAGCGTGTAGAGAGTGGTTTACAAAATTAAGTGCAAAATATGCAAAGTCATGAATCTCTCCTATCTTTAAGGTTGTTATGGTGTAAAGCCAGACTCTGTCAGCGATACCTGGATATGCTCCAGATGTGCAGCAGGAGCCTGGACAGTGGTGAGTGGCAGTACTTAACTTGTGCCAAAAAAAAAAAAAAAAGTCAATGTTTCTCAGAATTGGCCAGACTTTGAGCCGTATTGAACTTACACAGCCCACATGTTGTCATAGAAAAAGAAATCAATTGGCTCTGTGGCACTTTGTTCAACATTTCCCTCACTGCCTAAACTTACCCCTCATTTGTTTTGTTTTTCAGGAGTGTTGTCTCTGCAATTTACGAGGAGGAGCTTTGAAGACTACCACAGATAATCGGTCAGTGGCACATGCTTGGGTTGCAGCCGTTCGCTTCCTTTTAATTGTTAGCCATACCTACTGTATATATTCTCATATGATTGTTGTGGGCTGGAGCCAATCCACCCCAGGCAGGTTGCCAATCTATCGTATGGATTAGTCTGACATGGTTGACAAATAACCAGTCACACTCCCATTCACACACTTTTCAGTCTGTGGGAGGAACATGGAGAGAACCCACACAAGCACAGGGAGAACATGCAAAACTCACTTTGAGGTGACAGCCCTAGCCACCGCACCACTGTGACACCCTATTTGACTTATTTGGATTTTGCTGGACTGAATTTTAAAACAAAAACAACACATTGTCCAACAAATTCTAGGGAGACTGTTTTCCTTATTATCTGTACTGGATACTGAATGGAACTGACTTTGTAAGGTATGCACAAACAATGCTCTGACAATTTCTGACTTCAGCAGTCAGAAGTAATCTGCTTTGTATATCCTCCTGCGTACATTTTTTGAATGCATTCCCTTTCCTTCCTCTTTTTCTGTGTCACTAGGTGGGTCCATGTCATCTGTGCTATAGCTGTGGCTGAAGCTCGCTTTGTCAATGCCATTGAAAGGGAGCCAGTGGACGTCAGTGCTGTTCCAGAAACACGCAAAAATCTGGTAAGTACGGGGAGCAGAAGACAAGATGTAGTAATCCCTCCTGCAGTGGACTGTGATGCCAGTCACACATATTCAAGTTTAAACTGCTTTACAGTTAAAACCCTCACCTTTATGCAAAAAACAGAAATCTCTCCCTCTTTGAAGAGCATTTCCAAACTTTCCTGCACACATTTCTCAGTGCAGCCGTTCATTTCTTTTGTCTCACTTTCTTCACTTTCTCAACTCTTTATTTCCTTTTCTCCCTCCTTCAGTCTTTATCTACCTTAAAGCGAATTCCTGTCTTTCTCACTCATTGCCTCCGTATCTGTCACTCTCCGTTACCCACTCTCCTTCCCTGGTGGATGGATAGATCATGTTTTTGTGAACTGTGGAGGACACGGGGTAAAACAGATGTGCTGAGGGGAATGGCTGAATAATCAGCTGTCATTTCTCACTGCGCCAAATGAACTGCATCGATCCCGTGGGCAGGAGGTAATTTCCCCATTGCTGCCGCGTCTTTGAACACAACTCGTCCCCTCCCTTCCTTTGCTCTCGCCATCTCTCCCTCCCAGTCTTTGCCTCGCCTCCATTTACCCTACCCCGCTTGCCCATCAACAGCAGTGCTTGCTGGTGCATTATCGCAAATCTCCCTTTTCTCTCAGAATAATCTATCCAAGACAAGCTGGGCGACATTTGCATCTGAGTGCTGTCAAAGCAGGTTTCCTCCATCTCTTCTTAAAAGGCTGTGAGAAGAAACACTGCGGTCTAATGATTTGGATGACTGAGCTGATCAAATGTGAACACGCAGCCGTGGAACTCGTTTGTATTGCACAGTGTTCAGCAATCTTTGGTTCTTCCTTCCATCTTTCAGGGGTTTTCTTTTCAGAGACTGAGAGTTTTCACACAAGTTGCTTTTGTCTTAGGTATTTCAGATTTTTTTCCGACACAGTAACAGACACAAATCCAAACTATAATTCCTTGTCCATTCTCACATAATACAAAACATTTTATTATTCTTATTATATGAATTGCTGCTCCAGTTTTGAAGTTAGCTAGGTACTTAGAAGTTAGATGTAGTGTGCTTTGGCATGTAAACTTAATAAGCTGACAGAGGCCAGGGCCAAAGTCAGGGATAAAAATGCATAAAAATGTGAAAGAAAAAAGTTTTATTTTCTCTCTGTCAAAATCTTTCTATTTTTTGAATTTCAGAATAAATGTACATGTAAAAAAACAGCAAGTTGGAATGAGGCAGAAAAACAAGTGGACATACGAGTAGTGTTTGTCGGTGCAACTGAATTTCTAACATGCTCCTCTGGTTCTGTGTCATCGCCTGTCAGTGATTTGAGAAGTGGAAAACTATTCCAGCTGGAGAAAAGTGTAAGCCATAGCAGTCGGTGAAATATCACACAGTACAGCTCCGTTGAGAGCTGTTGTAAGTTTTTCCTGCACCAGTACAAAAATGAAGTATTGGCACTTTAATAAAGAATTTTTATTTTTTATTGATCACCCATGCGCTGCACTACAGCCGCTCGCCATGTGATTTGTCAGAAGGCAGAGACTGCAGAGGGAAGGGTGAGAGACAAAGGCAAGGATTGGAAAGGATTGGACAGACCAGGGATGATGATAGATAATCACAATAAAGCAAGTACACAGAACAATATCAGGCACATAAGATGAGACCGTTGTTGAAGCCGGTGGGAGATCAGGTTGAGTCTGTTTGCTCAACTAAAACATGGCTTCATGAGTGGAATGTATATCATTCCTTTTTCTCTTGTCAGATTTATTTCTTGGCAGGCGATTTCTCAAAAGACATGAAGGTAGATGAACTCCCATGATGTCTTTGTGCATTGAGAATATAACTCTGTTTTAGAGGCCAGATTCTCTTGTTGCTCTGCTCTTACTCTGATTCCCTGTTACACCCCAGTTTTTCATCTCTTTCCCTCATTCTCTCATCTTTCACCAAATCAGGGGACAAATGTGTGACTGGGAGGGAAGGTGTAAAGACAAAGAGCAGAGGACACGGAGAGTTGAAGGATTTGAAGTGAACGAAATGAATGTTTGTGGGCCTGCATGTGCCGGGGTGGTATGTGTCAAAGTGGCTTAGCAGAGAGTAGACCTGGATCATGGACGAGGGCAAAGATTTTGTTGGCTGGTAGTAATTTCACAGGTCATGTGGTGACAGAATGAAGGGATCCAAAGGGAAAAGAAAGGCACCTCCAAGGCAAAATGGTGAATTCCTTGTAAGATTGTATAAGAGTAGAGGTTGAACGAGTGATGCAAAGTACCAAAAAGGATGCAAGGAAAAAAAAAAAGAAAGGAGAGGAACATGTTTTGAATGTCACAGTGAGTGTTGGGGCTGCTGTTAACGAACACAAAGTTGCTCTGTAAAGAAGTGAGTTTTGAGTTGGGAAGAGAATCTCACCACGCCACTGACACTGATAACTGCACCAGCATGTTATGAAAGCTGAAAACATTTGTTCTATTTTTAATGATTAGAAACCTGAGAACCAAACAGAATCAAAGATCTGAGAGGAGAGAAAATGGTTACACTGCTGAACCCTCCATCATCTTTGTTTCATGTGATTATTCCTGCAATTTGACAGTTTGAAAGACCTGAATAAAAGAGCAACATTTCTTTTTTTTCCCCCCCTGCATCACTCGGAGCAGTAGGGTGGGGTTGTTAGCATCAAGTGCTAGATTTCCATATTTCTGTGTATAAAGCATTTATCTGTCCAGTGAACACCTTTTCCCTAACATCTCTCATCAAAAAGTTCAACATGGGTAAGCTCAGAGAGTTTTGACAACAGGAGTAAAATCATGGCTGTGACAAAAGCAGTCTGACTGACACAGCAGTCTAAGAAGTGAAGGGATGAGGGTTAAGGATTGTTGTTTACACAGCTTGTATATGGCTCAGGTCCAGATTTACATTTCAGCATTTAGCTGGGAGTCAATAAAACAGTAAAAAAAAAAAAAAAAAAAAAAAGAGAAGAAAAAGAAAAGGTACCCCGGTGTCGTAAGTAAAGTGTTCATTATGAAGTGCAAGGTTTTTTCGAAACTGAGGACCATAATAAAATTCTTGTTATCTTTGAACATCCATGAAAGAGAAATCCAAGAAGGGAAAAATAAGATAATGAGGTCAAGGGGGATTTGTGTCTAACCTGAATCACCAACCAAAAGTCTTTGTATTTTTCTTCTCGTTGCAGAAGTGTGTGTTCTGTCACGGAAAGAATGCCAATCAGAACCGCGGCGCCTGCATCCAGTGCTCGTATGAGAACTGCGCCACCTCTTTCCACGTCACCTGCGCCCAAATTGCGGGAGTGGTCATGAAGCCTGCTGACTGGCCGTACGTGGTATCTGTCACCTGCCACAGGCATAAAAGAGTCCCTCCGAAGGTGACGAAGGTGTGTTTTTGTCAGAGTTTGACCAATCAACTGTCTGAAACTACTAGAACTAAGTCAAGTCTGGTGTGCTGCTCCTATGTTGGGACAAAACCCTGCAGCCACACCGGCCCTTTGAGAAACAGCTTGCCCATGCCTGGCTTTAACACATTCATTATTTTATTTTCAGATGTGATAGGAGATTTCGTAAAATAATAGCTGTTGACATAAATTTGTTTTCAGAAGTGGATAAAATGTTTTGCTGAGGAAGACTGAGGAAATGCCTCATTGTGAGGCGGTGATTGTTTTTAAAAAGGATACGTGTCGAAAGGGAAAATGGCTTTTAGGCTTCATTCAAGTGGAGAAAACAGTTTTGTTTTGTTTTTTTTGTGAAATGTCTGAGTGGAAATGTTTAGAAGCAGCAGAAGAATAATGATACAAATGTCTGTTGTCTAGTCTAAGTTTTTTTTTTTACATAGAGACAAACAGATTCCTGTCACAGAGTCGATGATTTAAATACATTTGAATATCTGTGTTGTGTTTAAAATAGGACTCACCACCCGTGTCTTGTGTTAAAACAGTCTTATTATGCTTCTTATTTAGCTTTTTAGTGATGTCACAGGACAGAATACATGACTGGCCTTTAGTGAGCTTTGATTTTCCAGTTAAAAATCCATCTTAACTGTCTGTGTTTCCCTCCCTCCAGCCGCGGACAGCACCCAAAGGCCCACCGAGTCTGAACCTGGGCCAGAAAGTGATCGGTCGCAGCAACGACGGCTGGTACTATCACTGTACCATCATCGGCATGGCAACGCAGACGTTCTACGAAGTGAACTTTGACGACGGCTCATACTGTGACAATCTGCACCCAGAGAATATATTGGTGAGTGGTCTTTGAGTTCACTTACACACCAACCTGAGTACAATTTATAGAAACTGTTTCAACAAACGGTGCCTTTTAAAACCAGAGAGATATCCAGCAGCTGGTATTTGTTTTGCTTGGCCATCTCAGGAAATGAAAATGACTTTGAGAATGACTCACCACTGTAAAGTTGGCTGCAAACAACTTTGGTTTCACTGTTTGTGTGTGAGAAAAGAGGTCGAGCTAGAAACAACATGCAACAAACAACAACTAAATCAAGTAATTGAATGTAAAATAACAAAACATATGCAATCAGGGATGTTTAACTTTATCTTCTTCTGCTTGGTAAAATACTTTAAAGCACTTGGAAGTTTCATAAAAAGAGAGCATGGAAGAACCTAATGAATCCTGCCAAAAAAAACTTTATTAGTCAAAGTTCATTACTCTGTATACTCGGTCTTTCTGCTAGCTGCCTCAGGTCAGTTACTTTTAATGTTACTTTTAAATCACAGGCTCATCTGCATTTTAAAAGCTTGTTTAGTAGAATGACACAAGCAGCCCTCCTAAATGTAATTTCCTCCTCATTCTCAATTTCTCTCCACCTTCTCTGTGCTCTGTGTCCTCTTCTCCATCCTCCACCTCCTCCTCCTCCTCCTCCTCCTCCAGAGTCACGACTGTCTACGTAGCGGCCCTCCTGAAATAGGAGAGTTGATTGTGGTCAGCACACCCGAGGGTCAGGTCCTCAACGCTTCTTTTGTCAAACAGCACACCCACAAGCTCTATCAGGTGAGGGGGAAGAAACACAATATAAAATCTCTTTGAACAACCTGATGAATCTCTTTTAAAACACAGTTTGGATTTGTGACTTGCACAGATGATAACTACATTTATGAAAGAAAGAGGAACAGAAGACACATCTCACATTTCTAAGCAACTGTAAACAGTGGGATTCATACCAGCAGTTTGTGTAAATGCATGAACACTTCCAAGTCAAATCAACCTGCATCAAATCGAGTGCATGCCTGAACTACACTGAGGTGTGGTGCAGAAATAAACAGTGAGGCAAGTACTGTGTGAGTAATGGTATCATTTACATACTTCATCTGATGCGCCTCTGCAGCAGGAGTGGAAGTGATTGAACCTGTGAACTTTTAGTAAGGGGACGCTCTGTCTCACGGCTTCGCCACCCTCTGGTGTGGGTCCCAGTCCTAGTATTTATCAACATGTGAAACGCTCTGCTGCCCCTGTAGATTATTGCCGAGCATTTTGATACAGCACGGCATTAAAAAGTAAAGTGCAGGGATCACTGGGGCATGCTGGGGGGGGGGTTATGGGGTAAATATGAAGAGTGCTTACAAAGTGGAAAATTCTGAATTGAAGCAGACAATTTTGGGACTGGCCTCAGAGGAGGCCATCTTGATAGTCACTTTGGTACATGGGGGCAGGACTGCGTTAGCAGACCAGGTCAAATGAGGTTGTTCATCTCAGATTTTGCCATGTCACCTGTTTTATAAGATCATCTGTAACTATTATTCTGAATGGACACAAATACACACACGTGCACACCCAGAGAAGACATATTAATGACTTGCTCAACCAAGTCATTGAACCCTGTCTGACTCATTCAGTCTCTGTGTTTGTGCATCAATTAATTGCCTTGAATATTAAAATATTGAAGCAGCCTTCCAGGCCGTTGCTCTTATTCATTATACACAGGAAACATTTCCAGTTATGTTTTAGCATCTCAATCTTGTCTCCTCAGACGTTGGTCTTCTTAAGTCCCTGTGTAGCCCGGTGGCTACGGTCCTGAGAGTCCCACTTGGTGACAAAGAACATTGGTACCATGAGTAAAAAACATGCCGACACCTGGAGAATGTCTCGGGGCCACTATTTTGACCTTGGCCTTTTTAGGTCAAGATTTTTTGAAAGCCAAGAGTCAGTGTTTGTGTTTTTATTCACCAGGCCACCCTAATAGATGTCCGAGTGAAGTGTCCTCTTTGGCTGCGTGCTCCTCTCACAGAGGACAAAAGAGTTGGAAATACAGGTTGATAAACCCAGAGTTTTATTGTGTGTGCAGGTTGAGTATCAGGACCAGAGTCAGCTGACGCTAAAACATTCAGAGATCCATCATATGGACCAGGAGCTGCCCAAGAGGGTCCGAGCCCGACTGGTGAGTATTTCACTTAAATTCTGCTTCAGAAAACAGTAAGAAGAAATGGAAACCTAACAGTAGCTTAAAGTGGTTGCAGATAAACAACTTTTTTTAAATTCTAAAAAACAACTTTGCAGCCTGTGTGTGGGCAGCTCATTTGAATAAATATTTATTTCATCTGGTAAATGAGTGTTGATGTGCTTCTGAAACTTTAATGCAGCTTTAACATCTAAAGGACTCTGATGCCAGAGAAGATTTCCATGAATATTTGTACAGACGAAGTCTGGGCTGACTCTAAAAATCCCAGTTCAGTTATTTCATAACAGATTTCATAGCTCATGTCCAAGCGGTAAATCAACCCACGCTGGACAATAAACAGGACAGATCATAAGCTCTAATCTTTCAAAAACTCATGTAATCCAGAAGAAGAAGAATTCAGACACTTCAAAATGACAGAGTGTTGAAGTAAATAGTCAACACCAAAATCACCTCCTGCTGATGTACCTTTCTGTTTTCAGGCCATACCTGTACCTCAGGAGGAAGTCTCCTCAGCAGATGAAGCTCAAGCAGCCAAACGCCGCCGCCTTCCCTCTGGCTCAGCCCCGCCCCCCGCGACTACCATGGAAACAACAAATCCGCCCGCCCGCCCCCTAACTACAGCCCCGGCAGAAGCACCAGCAGCACAACATGACAGTATTAGTGCACCGCCAACCTCACAACCTCGGTCCCAGCCCATCGTGGCACATCAGGATGCCCCCACCCCAACCAATGGTATTAGGATGGATGCAGAGACCCCAATGGACATGAGCATTAGTATCGCAGAAGCTCTAACGCACTCGTCCCTGGCCTCAGACCCCACGCTGACGCCAGAGACATCGTCTTTTCAGTCGACATTGAACTCTGACCCCCTCCTGTCTGCCCAGTCCCTTCCCCCACCGCCCCAGCACATGTCCGACAGCTACACGCCGAGCAGCGGCTATGTCTCCTACATGGAGACACTCCTCCATTCACATTTCCCTCAGGACGATGGCCCCGGACCCCTGTATTAAACACACAACTCCACTATGTTATTACTTGGTCAATGGAGACTGAGCCAATAGGAAGTAAGCTAATGGAGGTGGATTGTACTGAGTGCTGTATTAACTGGCTCTGAGAGTGCAGGGCAGGAGCAGGAAGAGACATGGACACACAGGCGCTCTTTTAATGCATGCTACTTTTCTATTTTTGAGTTAATGTATTTACAGTGGTGCTTTAGCCTGCTCTGAATCAGTGAATAAGCAGCTAAAGTGGACAAAGCTTTTTTTTTCTTTTTTTTGACATTAATTATAAGAATTATTGTTATTATTATTATTATTATTATTATTATTTTGGTTTTATTTTGTTTGTATGTTTTTTGTTGTTGTTTTGTTTGTTTTTCTGTGTTTTTTTTTGTAGGTTTTTGTTTTTCTTGGTTAATTTGTTTTTGGTCAGCTGCTGTGCTTTTTTCCTCCATCTAAATATGAATATGACTCTGGGTGGTATCAACTCCATACCTCGTTGCATTAATTCAATAACAGCACACTCCCGTTTTCTTTCTACAGGAAGCTAATTACTCTAACAGCCAGCCTCTCTGCATTGAGGTTTTGGTGGACTACACTTTTTTTTTTTTTTTCGTTTTCCCTTCAAGTCAAATAACCAGCAACAAAATATCTATTTTTCAATCCAGCCACTTGTGGCTTTGAAACTGTTTGGAAGGAAAGTGTCACAACATCCCTCTTCAGGATATTCTCAGTAAGGTGTTTCATTGTCGGACTGCAAGAGGTAAATGGGGGGAAAGGGGTTTAAAAGAAGTATTGTAGAGGGAACCCAGTATTTAAATGTCTTAGTCACATATTGAAAGAATTATTTGTAATAGAGGAAACATGTTGAATGCAAACTAGTAGATGTGTCATTGTAGTAAACAGATGAGAACTTTTATGTAATGACGTCATTCAAATGGTCATTTGGCGACTCCACTTTTCACACCCAAAACTGTCTCAGGGTTCCTACATGTGGAAAAATAAATGCTAACATGCAAAACTCCATGTGGTGAAGGAGGTTTATAACAGCCTGGAAAATTGCCTCGAAATTACCCTTGGTCACATTTGGCGCTTGAATATCCGTTACTCTTATTGTCATATTTGCTCCTGTTAACCGTTTATCTGCTATATTGAGTGATATCTTTGTTGACTGTCATGTTATCTCCTAGTAGCACATAGACTGGTCAAAACTATGAGGTCTGTTTAAAGAGTAAAATTATGGAAAATGTCTGATGCTTGGAAATAGTCAACTATGTAGGAACCCTAAAATCTGGTAATATTTTGTACCATTTTTGGTTTAAATTCTGTGTATTATTCAATATTGTATATTGTCAATGTTGTCTGTTTTTTCTATGACAATATCCTTTCTATGTTCATTTTCTTAAAGGAATTCACAAACTTGGCCAAACTAAAAATATTAATGCCTTTATTTTTGACAGATTTTTCCAGGCATATTACTCAGTTTTTAACAACTACTATTTGTTTTTTTTCCGCTATATGGCCAATTTGTGCTACAGAGGTGCTACAGAGATTAAACTACTGATGGACTAAATTTCCCAGCACTGTCACCTTGTACATACTGCAGGCCTTGTGTATTGTGAATCGAATTTGTAAATGTCCTTCTCCTTTTTTTTTTTTCTTGTTGCCACAACCGAAATGTCAGAACACAGATGTGTTCCTGTATCCAAATAACTTCATCAATTGAGAAATCTTATTTCATAGGGATTAAAGTGGGTTGCTAGTTGCCATTTCCTCTGTGTTTTGTGTGTTCAGTAGCCCAGAGACTCAAACAGGAGTTTTAGGGGAGTTTCTTGGACGAAGACTGGATAATGAGAGTCTCCTCAGTGCATTTAATTTTCTTGATGCTGAGTTTTCAGGAATTGATAAACTAAAGCAAGTTCCTTCATCACAGTAGTCTATCAATGCCATTTAACAGTACAACAAAACATTTAATCTAGTCCCCTCCTCTCAGGCTCTCAACTGTGCATGCCTCCTGCCCCTGAAGACAGCAGCAGCAGTAGTCAGGACTAGTCAGGACTGCAAAGAAAAGGAAATACAGTCCGAGTGAAGCGCTGGAGCGCGGGACCAATTACTAATCTACTAAAAAACTCAAAAATTCTGAGATAAAACTAAGAATTTATGAGAAAAAAAAGCAGAATATTTATCTTTATTTTATTTTTATTTATAATTTCTGAGAGAAAAAGTCAAAATATCTGAGATAAAAACTCAGTCATTCTGAGATCTTATCTCTGAAGTTTTGAGAAAAAAAAAAAAAAAAGAATTTCTGGAATTAAAAGATTGAATTTTTTAGAAAAAAATCTGAATTTCTAAGAGAAAAAAACTCAGAATTTCTGAGAAAAAGGACAAAAATTCTGAAACAAAATGAGAATTTCTGGAAAAATAATTCAGAATTTCTGAGAAAAAAGTAAGAATATCTAAGATAAAAATTCTGAAAAAAAAAACTCAAGACTTTTCTGAGAAAAAAAGGCAGAATTTCTGATGAAAAAAACTAAGAATTTCTGAGAGAAAATGTCAGAATTTCCGAGAAAAAAAATTCAGAATTTCTGAGAAAAAAATAAGAATTTCTGAGAAAACAAAACAAAAAAAGAATTTCTGGAATAAAAGTTAGAATTTTTTAGAAAAAATCTGAATTTCTGAGAGAAAATGAAGAATTTCTGATGAAAAAACTAAGAATTTCTGAGAGAAAAGGTTAGAATTTCTGAGAGAAAAAGTCAGAATTTCTGAGAAAAAAATAAGAATTTCTGAGAAAAAAAAGAATTTCTGGAATAAAAAGCTAGAATTTTTTTTAGAAAAAAGTCAGAATTTCTGAGAAAAAAAAAGAATTTCTGAGAAAAAAAAAAAGAATTTCTGGAAAAAAAAGTTAGAATTTTTTAGAAAAAATAAAGAATTTCTGAGAGAAAAAAACTCAGAATTTCTGAGAAAAAAGTCAGAATTTCTGATGAAAAAACTAAGAATTTCTGAGAGAAAAGGTTAGAATTTCCGAGAGAAAAAGTCCGAATTTCTGAGAAAAAAATAAGAATTTCTGAGAAAAAAAAAAAAAAAAAGAATTTCTGGAATAAAAAGCTAGAATTTTTTTAGAAAAAAGTCAGAATTTCTGAGAGAAAAAGTCAGAATTTCTGAGAAAAAATAAAGAATTTCTGGAATAAAAAGTTAGAATTTTTTAGAAAAAAGCCAGAATTTCTGAGAGAAGAAAAACTCAGAATTTTTTAAAAATTCTGAGAAAAAAGTCAGAATTTTCTGAGAAAAAAGTCAGAATTTCTGAGAGAAAAAGTCTGAATTTCTGAGAAAAAAATAAGAATTTCTGAGAAAAAAAATCAAGAATTTCTGGAATAAAAAGTTAGAATTTTTTAGAAAAAAGACCGAATTTCTGAGAGAAAAAAACTCAGAATTTTATGAGAAAAAACTCAGAATTTCTGATGAAAAAACTAAGAATTTCTGAGAGAAAAGGTTAGAATTTCCGAGAGAAAAAGTCAGAATTTCTGAGAAAAAAAAAGAATTTCTGAGAAAAAAAAAAAAAAAAAAAAAGAATTTCTGGAATTAAAAGATTGAATTTTTTTAGAAAAAAGTCAGAATTTCTGAGAGAAAAAGTCAGAATTTCTGAGAAAAAATAAAGAATTTCTGAATAAAAAGTTAGAATTTTTTAGAAAAAAGCCAGAATTTCTGAGAGAAGAAAAACTCAGAATTTTTTAAAAATTCTGAGAAAAAACTCAGAATTTCTGAGAAAAAAATAAGAATTTCTGAGAAAACAAAAAAAAAAGAATTTCTGGAATAAAAGTTAGAATTTTTAGAAAAAAATCTGAATTTCTGAGAGAAAAAAAACTCAGAATTTTTTAAAAATTCTGAGAAAAACTCAGAATTTTCTGAGAAAAAAGTCAGAATTTCTGATGAAAAAATTAAGAATTTCTGAGAGAAAAGGTTAGAATTTCCGAGAGAAAAAGTCAGAATTTCTGAGAAAAAAATAAGAATTTCTGAGAAAAAAAAAAAAAAGAATTTCTGGAATAAAAAGCCAGAATTTTTTTAGAAAAAAATCTGAATTTCTGAGAAAAAAAAAGAATTTCTGAGAAAAAATAAAGAATTCTGGAATAAAAAGTTAGATTTTTTTTTTTAAAAAAGCCAGAATTTCTGAGAGAAAAAAACTCAGAATTTTTTTAAAACTCTGAGAAAAACTCAGAATTTTATGAGAAAAAACTCAGAATTTCTGATGAAAAAACTGAGAATTTCTGAGAGAAAAGGTTAGAATTTCCGAGAGAAAAAGTCAGAATTTCTGAGAAAAAAATAAGAATTTCTGAGAAAAAAAAAAAAAAAAGAATTTCTGGAATAAAAAGCTAGAATTTTTTTTAGAAAAAAGTCAGAATTTCTGAGAGAAAAAGTCAGAATTTCTGAGAAAAAAAAAGAATTTCTGAGAAAAAATAAAGAATTTCTGGAATAAAAAGTTAGAATTTTTTAGAAAAAATAAAGAATTTCTGAGAGAAAAAAACTCAGAATTTTTTAAAAATTCTGAGAAAAAACTCAGAATTTTATGAAAAAAAACTCAGAATTTCTGATGAAAAAACTAAGAATTTCTGAGAGAAAAGGTTAGAATTATTTCTGAGAAAAAAAAAAAAAGAATTTCTGGAATAAAAAGCTAGAATTTTTTTTAGAAAAAACTCAGAATTTCTGAGAGAAAAAGTCAGAATTTCTGAGAAAAAATAAAGAATTTCTGGAATAAAAAGTTAGAATTTTTTAGAAAAAATAAAGAATTTCTGAGAGAAAAAAACTCAGAATTTTTTTAAAAATTCTGAGAAAAAACTCAGAATTTTATGAAAAAAACTCAGAATTTCTGATGAAAAAACTGAGAATTTCTCAGAGAAAAGGTTAGAATTTCCGAGAGAAAAAGTCAGAATTTCTGAGAAAAAAATAAGAATTTCTGAGAAAAAAAAAAAAGAATTTCTGGAATAAAAAGCTAGAATTTTTTCAGAAAAAAGTCAGAATTTCTGAGAGAAAAAGTCAGAATTTCTGAGAAAAAAAAAAGAATTTCTGAGAAAAAATAAAGAATTTCTGGAATAAAAAGTTAGAATTTTTTAGAAAAAAAAAAGAATTTCTGAGAGAAAAAGTCTGAATTTTGAGAAAAAAAAAAAGAATTTCTGAGAAAAAATAAGAATTTCTGGAATAAAAAGTTAGAATTTTTAGAAAAAAGCCAGAATTTCTGAGAGAAAAAAAAGAATTTTTAAAAATTCTGAGAAAAAACTCAGAATTTTTTGAGAAAAAATTTATGAGAGAAAATCTGAGAGAAAAGGTTAGAATTTCTGAGAGAAAAAGTCCGAATTTCTGAGAAAAAAATAAGAATTTCTGAGAAAAAAAAAAAGAATTTCTGGAATAAAAAGCTAGAATTTTTGAGAAAAAAGTCAGAATTTCTGATGAAAAAACTAAGAATTTCTGAGAGAAAAATTAGAATTTCTGAGAGAAAGTCAGAATTTCTGAGAAAAAAATAAGAATTTCTGAGAAAAAAAAAAAAAAAAAAAAAAATTTCTGGAATAAAAAGTTAGAATTTTTAGAAGAAAATCAGAATTCCTGAGAGAAAAAGTCAGAACATCTAAGATAGAATTTCTGAGAAAAAAGTCAGAATTTCTAAAAAAAAAATCAAAATTTGAGAAAAAGTCAAAATCTGACATGAAAAGAATTTCTGAGAGAAAAAGTCAGAATTTATGATGAAAAAAATTAAGAATTTCAGAGAGAAACAGTCAGAATTTCTGAGAGAAAATTTCTGAAATTCTGAGAAAGCTCAAAATTTCTGACAAAAAAGTCAAAATTCTGAAAAAAATAAGAATTTCTGGAATAAAAAGCCAGAATTTCTGAGAAAAAAAAAAGAATTTCTGGAATAAAAACTTAGAATATTTTAGAAAAAAGCCAGAATTTCTGAGAGACAAAAACTCAGAATTTTTTAAAAATTCTGAAAAAAATCTGATTTTCTGAGAAAAAATCAGAATTTCTGATGAAAAAAACTAAGATTTCTGAGAGAAAAGGTCAGAATTTCCGAGAGAAAAAGTCAGAATTTCTGAGAAAAAAAAAAGAATTTCTGGAATAAAAAGTTAGAATTTTTTAGAAAAAAATCTGAATTTCTAAGAGAAAAAAGACAAAAATTCTGAAACAAAATGAGAATTTCTGGAATAAAAATTCAGAATTTCTGAGAAAAAAGTAAGAATATCTAAGATAAAAATTCTGAAAAAAAACTCAGACTTTTCTGAGAAAAAAAGGCAGAATTTCTGATGAAAAAAACTAAGAATTTCTGAGAGAAAATGTCAGAATTTCCGAGAAAAAAAGTCAGAATTTCTGAGAAAAAAATAAGAATTTCTGAGAAAAAAAAAAAAAAAAGAATTTCTGGAATTAAAAAGTTAGAATTTTTAGAAAAAGTCAGAATTTCTGAGAGAAAAAGTCAGACTTTCTGAGAAAAAAAAAAGAATTTCTGAGAGAAAAAAACTCAGAATTTTTTAAAAATGAGAAAAAAATCTGAGAAAAAAGTCAGAATTTCTGATGAAAAAACTAAGAATTTCTGAGAGAAAAGGTTAGAATTTCCGAGATAAACTCAGAATTTTCTGAGAAAAAAGTCAGAATTTCTGAGAGAAAAAGTCAGAATTTCTGAGATAAAAAATCTGAATTCCTGAGAGAAAAAGTCAAAATCAAAAGTCAAAAGAAAACCCAGAAAATCTGAGAAAAAAAGCTCAAAATTTCTGAGAAAAAAGTCAAAAATTCTGAAACAAATTAAGAATTTCTCGAATAAAAATTCAGAATTTCTGAGAAAAAAGTAAGAATATCTAAGATAAAAATTCTGAAAAAAAAACCTCAGAATTTTCTGAGGAAAAAAGTCAGAATTTCTGATGAAAAGCATTTCTGAGAGAAAAGGTCAGAATTTCCTAGAGAAAAAGTCAGAATTTCTGAGAAAAAAAAAAAAGAATTTTAGGAATAAAAGGTCAGAATTTCTAAGAAAAAAAGCCAGAATATCTAAGATAGAATTTTGAAATTCTGAAGAAAGTCAGAATTTCTGATACAAAAATTTCTGTGATAAAACTGAGAAATTCTGGAAAAAAACCCCCCACAGATTTTCTGAGAAAAAAAAAAAACTCAGAAATTCTGAGATAAAACTAAGAATTTCTGAGAGGAAAAAATCATAATATCTGAGAGGAAAGGCAGAATTTGTGAGAAAAAAAAACTCAGAAATTCTGAGATTTTATCTAGGAAATTCTGAGAAAAAAGTCAAAAATTCTGAAAAAAATCTCAGAAATTCTGAGAAAAAGACAGATATTCTGAAAAAACTGAGACAAAAAAGTCGGAATTTCTGAGAGAAAAAGTCTGAATATCTGAAATAAAACTCAGAATTTCTGAGAACCAACAAAAAAAAAAACAACTCAGAAATTCTTAGTTTTATCTTACAATTTCTGACTTTATTTTCTCAGAAATGATTACTGACTTTCAACTCAGAATCATAAAAAAAAATGTTTTTAATAATAATGATTTTCCATAATTAACTGTTGTTTCCTGACCAACAAATGCAGCTTCAGTTTTATTCCTTTACTCACAAACAGCAGTTTCCAGTAGTTGAAAGCAATGCCAGTGGTGAATCTTGTTTTCCTTCTATTTCAATCACTCTTGTCTTCTAGTGAAGTTAGCATGATAACCACCTAGCTACCGCACAGCCAGACCATAGTGAGTCATCTTAGCGTCCAGTCCGCCCTGAAGAATGGAGTGAGGGAGCATGTGTGAAAAGGTGACAATGGCTGAAGCTCCTGGGAAGACCCTCATCACCACGTGTTCCTGGCAGAAGAGAAAATTGAAATGTATTTGAATATTTTTTTCAGCATTTTCCCCCAAAATATTAACCTCTTTTTTTTCTTCCTTTCTTTTTGGAGCGTAGTCAACATGACAATACACCACCAAGTAAAAAATCAACACTAGAATATGTCTAATTTTTAATGATACACTCCCCTTGTGTAAATACAATTATATAGATATAAAGTCACCCAATGTTCTTTATTTAATGTTGGACCACCCTTCCCTTACTTAACCATCTCCAATTAAATCTAAATATTTCAATTTCACCTTTATGCTCAGCTCCAGCCCATGTGAAGATTTCTGAACGTTATCATTTTCAACCCTCTGGTTTGGCAGACCCATCAGAGCCTCTGGGGAATCCATAATTTAGCATCTTAAAAGAAAATAATAGTTTCAGCATTACATTTACTTTCCAGCGTTGGAACTCTTTTCCCTTCAGGCCACAGGGGAAAATTTATTTCTTCCATTTCTTCACATTTATTCATGTAATGGTGAAATTTAATTAAGGCCACCAGGGTTGCCCTGAGTCTGTTGCGTGTAATTGTCTTTTTAAGACATCATTCTCCACCTCCTTCTCAGACAAAGAGATTATAAGTGTATTTTCAACAATTGGCAGTGCAAACAGCAGCGTGGCTGTTTATTCCTCTCTGCAGTGTCTTGTTGGCAGGAATTCTGGTTTTGCACATTAAGCAAACAGCAGGGAAGCACGGTTTTGCTCTTGCTCGCTGGGCTCGACACGAAAGCTATTTTTAGATGGTGTAATTAGCAGGCTCCACTGTTCAGACCAACTGAACCCCCCCGCCCCCCCCCCCCCCAAAAAAAAACTAATTCTACAATTTAATTATATTTCCATAAGTGGAATACATTACTCTGAGAGGGAGCTCGAGTCAGTTTCATGGGAGTCGAGATAAGATGTACATTAGTCAAGTGTGCCTGTCATGTCACTACATCATTAGTCGCATTCAGTCAGGATGGATCAATGCACTCTCTTCTATTTTTGGTGTGGGATTATGCATGTCCATCCTGCATGCCCCCTGCATAAGAAAGATGAACATGCATAATGACTCACCGTGATTTGTATGTAGTGCTAGTTAATAGATAAAAGATTTTTTTCCACTTCATTGTGCACTGGCACAACGGGTGGGAAGGTCAGAAGTCACGGCGATGCAAACAGTCCATTTAACCAGAGGGACCACCTGCAGCAATGCAATAAAATAATAATCAATTACAATGATCAAAATCAAATCAGTACTGGCTGCACTGGTTCTGAGGTCCAGTTTCGACAAAGGACTTGTGTGCAACTGGCAAAGATCACAAATGAAGGCAACGTGACAATTCACAACAAGCTCTTCTATCTCATGGATGCCAGTATGAATTAATGGAGGGTGCTACAAATCTGACATATCCACATACATGTGTCACTAGTAGGATGTCTGTTTTCATCAGTGGCAAATGTCAAAATGAGTGAGAGAGGGTGTTGCAAATGTGATGAAACCGGCCTTCATGTTTCCTGATCAAGTGTGTGTGTAGATTTCTGCTGTGACAAATCCATCATACAAGTGATTTGAAGGTTCAAAATGGCAACTCTACAGTAACAGCCCCTTGTTGGTCACTCTTGTACAGCGATGAAGCATCAACATCATCTCAGTTTTTTGTAAAATAAAATGACATCATGTGGTCGACATTTGCCAAAAAGGATAAAAATAACCCCACGGACCAACACAGTGTGCTCACTCTGATCTGTTTCTAAAAACAGCAGCCTCTCTTCTTTCATGTCCTGATGTACTAACAGGATTCACTTCCACTCCTCAATGTTAAGACCGACCTTCTAAGTTTGGACGAATCCCAATGAGAAGAGGATAGAAGCAGAGAGAGAAGGTCACTGGAAAGAACAAGAAATCTGTGTCGTAGGGACAAATTGTTAATGTGGGCACGAGCACGCACACACACTAACACTACTAGCTGTGCATATGCCAAGGCTGCATTGCTCTCGCTGAATCAGGGCAGCCATTAACATTCTGAAGTGCCCGCTGTGTCTTTGCTGAGGAACTGGGGATGTGCCAGCTTGGCAATTACTTTAACAACTCCAGAGTTTGATTTCTTTATTCAGTTGAACCCGGCCAGGGGTAAAACTAAGGAGAAACATGAGGAAAAGAACTCCAAAAGGACAAAAGTTTAGGCTGACCCAACTGTAGTTTAGCAGAGGATCCTCCAAACTTTCAACAATATCTAACAATATAACCAAGTTGGTTGGTCCTGCAGCACTTTGTGTCCTTGAGGCTGTTGAGACCAAGCTCATCTGTAAGTTCAAAGGTCATGGCAGCAAACGTGAGTGTGTCTGTGTCTTCACCAAAATGTCCTTCAGGATGACGTTAGAACCCCGAACCTGCGGGATGACTGTCAGACAGCTGAATGACTCCCATGGAAAATGGAAATCAGTGAATGCAGTGGGATCTAATTGCAGATGGAAGTGGCAATTATGTTGACAAGCTGGTTGATATGACAGGCTCCATTATAGCCTTAAGCTTTTATTGCATTTCTGTCTAGTAAATCACATCACTGAGGCAGTATTACCATAATGACTTAGGGGGGCTCAATCTGTTTGACACTGTCCCTTGTTTGAAGGGGACTGGACTGAGTAGTTGGAGGTGGCTGATCTTTATGAACTCCCACAGACAGCGAGGACTTTCAACTGATGCATCCCATATCTGCATTGTCTACTTCAGATCCGCTGAGATGAGTCCACACTGACAGCCAGCTGGCCCTGGCAAAGAGGGACAGAGAGACACAGGTGAGGAGAAATTTAAAAACAGGTTAATTTCCCTGCTGTTTTGTGTCTTGTTAGCTCCGGTGCTGCACAGTTGCTGACACAGCAGGTTAGCACGCACGCTAATCTATCAAGAACATGAGGGATATTTATTTCGACTGCAGGGAGAACACACTGGTCTTTGCCAATAAGACAGGTGTGTTCGTGCAAGAAGAAAATCTATGAATTAAAGCTCAAGATTAATCCAAGTCTAAAGTTGGAAGTAAACACGGACCATTGGTTAGAACATGAATCTCATGGTTTCCTGTTTGACTCTAGTGTAAAATGAATGTTGTTTTGATTTTCTGCCCTAAGATCATAGTTGGTTTTTTATTAGGAGACAAGAAGAACGTCTTTCAGTATGAACTTCAAGACTGTAAGCACAACTGAGATCTCAAACATGCTACCTGATGTCCATGCAGACATGTTTGAAATCCTACATAAAGGTGATCACATGTTTGGCATGACACCAGAAAATAAAAATGGAACTCTGTAAGAGCCAAAAACACTTACACAAATGATCCAGAGAGGATTTGAGCTTAAACAAAAGTACCTTCAGGAGCATTTAACCTCAGCCTAAACCTTCAGCACCATGTGACCAAATGAAATGAAGTACCATAGCACTAAGATATGCTGTTTTAATTAACAATCTGGTCCATACTTATTGAGAAAAAACAGTGACTTGTCAACAACTGTTTAAATTACTCTTCAGGACATACAGTGAATGCAGAGCTGATACCGTTTAGTGGTTTATTGTCTCTTGTCTGGATGAGGATGCTCATTATTCTTATTGTGAATTACTCTTATTTCTACTCATTTGTTTTATTCAGTTTACAAATGAGCATGCTTAAGCAACCACTTTTATCATGATTAACAGACATAACCTTTTCTTTTTTTCTTTCCTTTTCATTAACATTTATGTGTCTGAGAATATATTGGTGAATTAAACTAAGTGGTACATGAATGCATTTAACGTTCAGCTCCCTAGAAGATATCAGTAATTGAAGACTGTTAGACACTATTAAGTTCCAGACCGAGTAGTTAATGATGGTGGAAATTACCTGAGCATGAAAACAGTAGTGTTTTAGCTGCGTAGACCAGGTGAAGGAGGTATAACGATATGGACATACAGTAGTCACAATTAGGCCCAAAAATTAATGATATGATTGCACAAATGAGACAGTTCAGTTGCTGCACAGAAAGTAGGTTTGACTTGGAACACTTGGAAAAAAAGACTCACATCTGAAAGCAAAGTCTCATTCTTTAGCATCATGGCTCTTTGTATTTCTTTGCATTCATGTTTATGTATTTTTACTAGTAACTGTTTGCACTGGATGTTGTAGGTTGTAGATGATCATGGATTTTCATGCACCATAATCTACCACTGGCTCAGAGATCCTCAGACAAGCACAATCACTACCTACATTTTTCAAATCTTTAAGGTGTGTGCTCTGTATTTATTCACTGAGATGTCTGTTTTCCTGAAAAATGCTTTGACATAATTTTTTTTTAATGCAAGGAAGTTTGCCTTTAATCTAAAATCAAACTGTTTATCTTGAATATCAGGATTCAGTGATGCAGCTGTTTTTCTCACAAGTCTCCATTTGTTTTTCTCCAGACACAATTAACTGAAAAGGGGAGAGGCTTTGTGGAGAGCATGGAGGAGGTGGGGAGGGGTTGAAAAGAATAAAAAACAACAACACAAAAACAAAAAAAAAACAATGTTAGTAAGCGCCAGGCCTTATTAATGAAGTGAATCTTCATCCAGTCACACACGACAAATAAATGGCCGCCCCCTTGAAGCTCTTAATCGGCCCATTAGTCTTCAAGCGACCACAGCCTCCTCTTTTCTCCCTCTCTGGCTGGTTCCCTTTAGACCACACCAGATACATCCATCACCTCGTATTTGCATGCCGACCACACATGCTGACAGAGCTGAGTGCACAGCTGGAGATGCTACATCATATTTAGACCCTTACTTGTGCAATAAACACTGTTCTCCACATCTCGAGCCTTTCTCACTCTCTCCATCTTTTAACGACCCGCCATATTCCGTTGCCACACGTAACCTGGAACCCTGCTTCACACGAAAAAGCCACTCCCGTGTCTTCCTCTGACACTTCTTCTTGTAATTTTTTTACCCTACATGATCATCTTTGGGAACGTTTTGTTCCCCACAGTGAGTTTAATTTGCTGATCTATGAATTCAATCAGAATCCGTGACTCACTGTAAACAGCTCTGCAGCGGGGAGAGGCTAAATGACTCAAATGAAAGATGAATACTCGAAGTAATGACAGGGTTTTCTCCTCTAAGTCAGCCTAATTAATCACCAGACGGCGTCCTGTGCAGCTTAAAGAGCTGCACAAACACCGAGTCAGACTCTCAGAGAACTGTCATGCTTATCTCTGTGACCTGCGTTTATTTTCTCTCCATTTTCCCTCCATTTCTCAGCTGCCATTCGCTGCACCCTCTGCTAATTCAGCCGCTTAAAATCTCATTTCAGACACAATTAGCCTTTTGCCCATCCAAGTGCCGTCGCCCGTGGTGTTTTTTTTCTCCCCCTTTCATCCTTTGTAAAAATGTTCTTTCACTCCCCGATAAAGATCATTACTGAGGTTACTGAAAAGGAGTTTTGATCACTTACAGGAGAAAACATATTAAAGGGCCTTTTAGCGGACCCATTAGGAGACTGTTAAAACCCTCACTTGTTTCCATGCCAGGGTTATCACTGCTATTGGGAGCCTTCAATTCATTCCTTTGCTCAAAGTTTTGTTTTTTGTGTTTTTTTTAATTCCATTTAAAGACAAAGACTTTTAACTAAGGCGGAGCCAAGTTGTGCTGCTGTTATTTATTTTGGGGGATTAAACTCTTTACAGCACTTGCAAAACGAGCACGCTCATCACTTCTACTTTGCAAGCAAGTCACAACATATTTTTACCGCGTCTGCTCTGCAGCTGCTTGTAAATGGGTTTATTTTTCAAATGCACATTTGTGTAATTTTTGTTTGGCTAAGTGCACAAAGTGCGCGCGCGTGTGTGTGTGTGTGTTTGTGCATTCGCTGCAAAGCCTCTAAAGAGAAATTAATTCAGCTCCCTGTTGTATCCACTGTGAAGAAAATGTTCAGCATTGCAGGATTTTGAAGTGGAGCTGACAGAGTGTCCCTGTATTTTCAATTTGTCCTAAAATCATAATGTCAGTTGCATATCCTGAAGTTAACTCTTGAGTAGCAAACCTTTAGCACTTCACTTTTAACACTTAATAAGTATCTGTACAAAGCTTTTAATACTTTGATTTAGTACTAGATTTACGGTTACTACTAATTGTGCCTTGTTCTTACTTTAAAAACTCAAAGTAACTTCCAGACATGTTTTGTTGTGATTGGATATACCCAAATATGCCTAACTACATATATACCTATGGGTTTTCATTTCCAAATTCTGCATATTTTTCCAGTATTTTTACTCTATCATTCTTTAAAGAATCTCAGAAATCCTATAAAGTCTGACGACAACATCTCAAGTGAAATGATTACACCAGACCATCTGAAAATCAAGAGCTGTAGCCTACTTCTATGAACTGCAAGAACAGACAACCTCAAAGTGGAGGGTTTGGAGTTTTTTTTTTTTTTTTTAAAGGATGCAAAGTGTAATAAAAAAAAGTGAGAGTGAAATAAAATTCTCCTTTTCACATACCTGCAGGTTTATTTCTGTGTCAAACTCTTGGGTGCTTAATGATTTCACTTTTAAATATGCATCATTGTAAATGTGCCTCCAGCTGCAGCTGCTTTATAAATATAAAACAAATCTATATATCCGGTGACCCTGTAAGGACATGTGAAGGGCACAGATGAACTGTTTATAAATATTCAATCCTCCCTTAAAGTCATTTTAACCATTTTTATGTATAATTGTGTAGTCATTTATTCAGTCAACTAAATACTTTCTGGATTATCAAAGAAATGTTCTTTGTTCTTCACATCTTGCTGACAGGCTCAGTGTAAATAGCCACTGAGGTTGTAAAACACATTCTTTGTGGAAGAATTAAAACTCACTAAACTTCAGGTAAAAGCTACAGTTAATCATACAATAATCATATGTGAGAGAGACTGAACTCATGTTGCACAGTGTGTTGCCTCCTCCACCTGCCTGACGACTGTTGTTTCCTGTTAGTCTCAGAGTCATGGGGTTTTGAGTGAGGCGGGAGCAGCTCACTGGGTAATTATGCACCAAGACCTTGGCTGCCTGAAGGTGAGGCATCAGGAAGTCACTACGTACAGCAAGAAGAACAGAAAAGGGTGAGGAGTGAGGTGACAAAGAGGAGAGAGATAGAGAGAGAAGAAAAGGATAGAGGAATGATAAACAATAGTTGTAGTTACCAGAAGAGGAGTTTGTGTTTCTTTGGTCTGATGACACCCAGATGGAAGCACTTGGCCTCAGTTCTGAGCATTGTGTTTGGGTAAAACCAGACCCCTGTTTGACTCTAACTAGAGAGACTGCAGGTTTTTCCAGAGGTCTCTTGTAGAAGAATTATAGAGGACACACGTTTTTTCAGCATCCTCCCCCAGATGTGCCTCAACACACTCCTGTGTCTGACGTCTGCTGGCAGTTATCTCCACCTCATGGCTTGGTTTTGTCCCGCTATTGCATTGTCAACTGTGAGATTATAACCTTATAGCAAGGTTTGTGCCCAATCAGTTGAAGGTGGAGTCAAGAGAGACTCAGAGGCACATGAGCTTCAAGTGTCAAGTGTCTGAATGTTTTTTTTGGTCAATGCAATGTTTTGGTCTGTTTTTTAATATGCCTGCATGGTTGTGTGTTTGTCAGTGTAAGAGAGAATGAGGGGAGATTTCCTTCCCGTAATTAAAAAAGCTGAAATGGAAGAGGAGAGGTAACACTTTAAATGCCTTTAATTATCCTCCTCTCCTCGTCTGACACACCTGCGCTGCTGTTGCACACAGCAATTTCATTTGAATAAAACTAAATTAAACCTCTGTGTGTGTGTGTGTGTGTGTGTGTGTGTGAAGGGGGGGGTCAACATTAACAACCAGGGAATTGATACAAGAGGAGGTATTTGTTCTCGTTCACAGGAGAGCGACAAGCTTTAAATTGATTAATTGTCAACACAGAGTAAGAAAAGAAGATCTCTGCTGGCCAACTAAATACTTTCTGGGTTATCAAAGAAATGTTCTTTGAGGGCTTCTCCACATCTTGCTGACAGGCTCAGTGTAAATAGCTACTCTCACCACTCATTACCTCTGTAAGCCTTTGAAGCCCACCATGTGTTTGAAGCTAACAGCTTGATGCTAGCTGATCCATTCCTGACTGGACAGACATTGCATTGGAAAGAGGATTTAGGCCAAGATTTGTGCAGCTAACTCTGTTCATATTTGCAAACTTTGTGTTATTCCAGGTGTTTCTATGCAAAAACAGGTGAACTGCAGTAATAGGGGTTATGTAGGTTGATTCTGGCACTTCTGTTGACGCAAAAATAAAATGAAGAAATGTGGATTAGAAGGCTGATTATTCTGATGATACCATTTTGTTTTCCAAGCGTGAAGGTTATTTCACATAATTAATATTGTGCATGTAACAGGTCTAATTTAAACACATAATTACATCCCATTACAACAGCCATCATTTAATTACTTTGTACCTCTGAAATGAAAGTCTCAATTCAAATAGGTTTCTACTTGAACAAATGAACAATAATTTCTCTGTTTCATTTGTTACAGCAGGTATCACAATCCCATTTCAGAGAGCGAAAAAACACTTTCACACACACACACAGATAACACCATGTTTGATGTGTTAGCAACGTAAAATGGGGTTAAATCCATCGTTTTGAGAGTATTCGTGACATCTCATTGAAATGGCAGCTCTCATTTTGCAAAACGAAACTATTCAGACACAAATCGATTCATGGTTCGACTCCAGCTGTTATCAAAGGTGCCGGGAACATCAGTCTGTGCTGAGAGCTACATCTGCAGACCTGATGCAACAGATGATGAGCCAGCAGTGCGGAAATTGAAAATGGAGACATCAAGCCTTCACCATATCTGATTGGCTGTCCCTCCTTAAACATCTGACAGAAGTGTACCCTGGGAGGAAACCACCCATCACTGCGCTCATATGTCCTCATCAGCCCCACCCCCCAACAATTTCATCTTGCATCAACCTCTGGATCATTATCACATCCAACACCTCAATCTCCACCTCCTTCATTGAGGAGCCTTTTATTTTTCCCGTAATTGAAAGTAACACAACACTTCCTCTTGCCTACTCACACTCTCGAGTGTGAGAGATTCTTTGTGCGTTCCTCTCACAACCAAAAACCTGACAGGGTTATGTAACTGCTGAACTACATTATTGTTTCATATGCAAAGGAACTTGAAGTTCAGGAGACTCTGTAGTCATTCCTCTGTGGAAATGAAGGGCTGCCACACATCATCCTCACTCTTTGAGTTGGACTCCCATTAGTTTTCAGATGACAGCCACTAGTCCATCTCACAAACACGGTTTTAAAAAATAAATGCCCATTTGTCTACACAGTCCCAGTTTCCAGGCATGAAAACAGGAACAGCTCGAAACGGGAAACTGAAGATAAAAAAAAAAAAAAAGACAAAAACATTCAGTGGAAAAATCCATGTCAACACAACAACAATTACTTAGGGTGATATGGGTATGAAGGTATAGTCCTGACCAATGAGGAGTGCGTCCCAGCCAGGTTCCTCTGTTGTATTGCTTTGCTGCATGTGTGCATGTGTGTCCAAGTGATTCAAAGTTTCCTAGATTTGTATGTGTTTGTGTCATTGTTTCCTTGAGTTGCAGTCCATTAAGCTCTCAGGGCCACTGTATTCTCCCCTACTGTGCTCACATTGGTTTGATGAATCCATTTGTCCTCTCACCACTTCATCCTCACTTGTTTATTTTTTGTGGTTTTACCATGTAACACAGAGCAGCCACAACCACTGGACTGCCTCATATCAACGCTCTAAAACTATGAATGCAAAGATAATGCCTGCTTGTTGCGGCTGCCTTGTCTGCAGTGTCAGCACAGAAGTGAATCAGTTCGAGCGTGTGTTCCTTGGGAACAAAATTCAGCAGGAGATGAAGGACCAACCATTCCACAACAAAAGACACAGTCCCCCCTGTGAATAACAGCCCTTATCCCCAGTCCTCAAAACAAACATGTCAATGTGAAGGAGAGGAAGCAGCAATGAAACCTCCTCTGTTCAAAAGTGAGCCTTGTATTGTATCGATAGTATCACAGCAGCTAATGTCAGTGAATTAAACTTTAACCCGTGGAGTCTTTGTTCAGCGTTGGCCTTGTGAGGTGACATGTTAGATGCTTTACAACCTCCGCTTGACTTTTAAATGTATAAATGTTCATGCTTTCAAATTAGCCACAGTTGCCTGCCAGTTCTGCCCTCCATTCCTTCATCATTAAAACTAAATTCATTACTTCAACAAAAGGCCACAGCCTGTTTTCCCACCCTGTCTTTCCTGCAGTGGTTGCTGCTGCTGCATGTCACCACACAGTTACTTTACAAATGGAGCCGGGCATTCACATAATTAAAACCAAGATGCTAGGACATAATTCTTAATTAAGCACTAATGTGATAAAGTGTGATAGCGGGGCAGAATTCTCCTTTAAGGGAAGGAAGGCCTTTGTAATGAGGTGATTAATGGACTTAAGAGGGGACAAAGATGTAATTGGCTGGTCGTCCCTCCCAGCTGTAGAACAGGACACTGCATGCCGTCTGCTGCGGAGGGCTGCTCACAGAACAGAAAGAAATGTCTGTCTTCAAGAAAAGCCTTTGATCACAAATGGTTCTTTTCCCCAAACTTTTAATGTGTAAAGAGATTATGTCCTTTACTTCAGACAACCATGTGCAGGAGCAACACAGCACTGCAGGGTTACTCCTGTGCAGACAGTCACAAACAGGTCTAAGACTCAAAGGACTTAAAGGTCAATACATAAACCTAGTTGGCTTAAAGGTAGAGTTTGCAGGATTTTCCTATAAAACAAAATATAGATGTACAAAAAAGAAATCCCATAGAAAACCAAAGAGGTTCATAAGTGGAACCAATTATGAACCAGCTCCAGCACCAGCCAAGAGCTAGCACTAGGTTGACCTAGGTTTACCTTGATGGTAAAGTGGTTTATAGGGACCAACTTTCTTCTGGAGCCAGCCTCAAGTGGACATTGCAGGAACTATGGTTTTTGGCACGTCCATATCAGCCCTGGAGCTTGTTACCAAGTAAAACCTTGATAGTGATACTACTGGTCAAAAACTCCTCTGGCTGCCTCCAAGTTGAGACTCAGAGGACACGTACTGTATGAATGAATTACAGTTTCTGTGAAGCATGTACTGATTTCTCATAATGAAACTCACTTCCCTCATGAAGATAACCTCAGGCTTGTTTCACTAAAATTACAACATTCATATCAATTCATATCAAGCCATACTGTGATTTGCCCACTCTTCATTCACTTTGACAAACTTCATTAGTCAAAACAAATGTATCGTCACGCATGGGTTGCAAGTTCATCGAGAGTCCTGTAGGACTTGAAAATGTGTCTGCAATTTGCCAGTAATGTCCATGTAACCACTTCTTTCATATAGCTTGTCTGAAATAGGATCTGCTCCTTCTTTGAAGGTCATGTAGAAACTCTCGGAAATTATACAGCTTTGATTTTCAGATGTGGTGAGCAGCACCTCATCTGACCTACTTCTTTTTGACTCTATTCATGCTGAAGAATCAGATTCACAAGCCAAAGTTGTAACTGTGACTTGTCACCCTGAGGCAGAAAAAGTCAATCGACACTCTCCCGGTGTCCTGAAAGCCTCTGCAGGTGTTGAAGAGCAGATGGCAAAAACAGCTCATTTGCAGTAAAATTGAAAATTTCCTTTGGTGGCAAATTGACACTCAGTTCTACATTTTTCCTAACAGAGAAGAAAATAAAAAGCTTCACTGATTCATGAAAGGACCTTGAATGTATAATCCAAATACCCATTGTCATTATGGCCGTAAGTGATGCAGAGTTGCACTGTCTGAATCTGAATGTGTCTCTCTTTTCCCCATTCAGCATTTGCTACTTTAACATAGTCTTGTAAAACGACAACCTCTTTATGAGGATTGTTTTAAAAAAGTGAGAATTAAGTCATTACAGCAGAGTTGACCTGAACAGACCAAACATTAAGCTTTAAAGGCTGTCTGCGTTGTCTGAAGTAGAACTATAATACATAGACTGAACCTTGGATTAATGCAGGAGTACTTGTTTACTCAACTATTTCAATTACTATTTTCTGTTCCCTTATTGTGATAATTAACTGGATAATTAACCATTTTAGCCAAGGTTTTGTTCTCTGAGCAATTGTCAATGAGGAAGCGGCTGCTGTGACTTTAATTACCAGCTCTCACTGTGAGTCATCTTGAAAATCAAGGGTGTTTCATGACTGTTTGTTGCGGTGACTTTATTTCTTTATTTATGTTTATACATATATATATATATATATATATATATATAGTTCATGTTGCTACAAAACAACACATTGGAAACAGGTTAGAAAAACCTCTCACACTTCTTGTGCTCTCCTGTTCTAATGAAAATGTTAACTTAACATCCTGTTGGAAAGGAATTTGCAGCTTTTATGGAAAATCCAACCCCAAACCTCCCAAATCCTGCTTTATGAAAGAACAAAGCAGCTTAATTTTGCTGCAGTTTCTTCCTGAATATTCTACTGTTTAAAACAAAGAGTCAAGCTTAAAAACAGTAGCCACGATAAGCTGTAGGATTTGCTGAATGTTACTCACCATCACAGCTGCTTTGATGGTGTTATATCCAGAAAGAGATCTTACCTGGAGTATCTTCAAAGTCAAACACGAAGTGGTGAATGTGAAGTTAAAAAACTCAGCCTGTCTGGGAAGCAGCAAATGTTCCACCGTTTCCTCTTGCTCTGCATGATGTGAGTCACCGTTGAACTCGAATTCTGTCTTAAATACACAGAAACATGTTGTGTTTGCTACAACTTGCATCCTCTCATCTTCAGTTTCTGCTGCAAAATTCACCTGAAAGAAAAAAAAAATTCTCAGTATCTTTGTCTATTTATCCTGTTTTGTTTTTTTTACCCCCCTTCAACTTGAACTGTCCTTATTCAATTCAATGTGACAACATAAAAGAATATACACTGAATTTATATGTTGAAGATGACCAACATTGACTATTGACTTGTGAAGGACTGAAACTGTTAACAGAATCCACTGCGACTGAGTGTGACAAGACGTCCTGAGGTGATATTTGCCCCTGTATCACTATAGCTCTGGATGATCACATACGTCCTAACAGACATGTGCAGAAATACCCAGAGATTCAGGCCAAACCAGACTCACAGACAGCTTGGCTTCCCTGTCTGCCAACATGGAAGCTGCTGAGCTGCTTCTCAACCTGACCTTGCCAACTCAACCTGGCAACCTCAGCACCTAATCGGGCCACGAGCGGCTGCCAGCTCCACCCAGCTGTCTCAACTGGAGAGTGGCGACAAACAGCTTGACAAGGAGTGACGGCTGAAAGCTTCAATGGAGAGAAAGGCTGATCCAAAACACAACCCGGCACAACCGCCAGTGCTTTAGCTCGGGCTTTGCCAATGAGTTCTCCAGCAGCTTTCCACAACCTGCTGCACAGTTTGACCTCCGACACCTGATAAAATGTGCGCTTGTGTGATTAACTGAGAGGTATATTTAAAATGAAAATCTCCTTTTATAGCTTTATTTTAGATGAATTAAATGAATTCTGAAGGGAAACACCCTCATGATGTCTCATTTATACTTTGTGCAAAATGAACAGTAATTATGTGTGAAATTCATTAGGGATTATTATATTTCTCTCCTGGAGAAAGCACAGGTTCATCTTATACTGCAACATGAAAACCATCAGCAATCTGTAAGAACCTACTCTGCAGTATATATGTTACTTTTAACCAGTTGGTCTCAGGCAGAACATAATGTTCCATGATCTCACCTCAGTCAAGTGGACACTCTCTAACACTGCGTCTGTAATCGCTGCAGACTCTCCCCAAATTAGCATAAAGATGAGTTCAGCTCTTTCTTTGGCGTCGCCACCGCTTTACTTGGAACTCTTTGACATTCACCTTCCCATAAACTTAAACCAAAATGTCTGCACCTGCTCTCGTTCAATCAAGCCGTGTGGATCACGCCGCTGAGTAAAACACAAATAACTGAGAAAAAGGAATGAAAGTATGTGTGTGCGTGCGTGCATGCATCCCCGTGCATGCTCTGCTCAGCTTTTCAAAGGGTCATCGACACTGTATAAACTGTATAACTGCTGTATAAATCCCTTAAATGGAAAGTGTAAATGCTATTATCCTCCATCTGCTCCCTCACTCTCTGCTCCTCTCTTTCAATATATGGCATGTGCACTTTCTAGAACTGGTTCCTTCAGACTTCTTTTTTCTATGTCTTCTATTATTTATTTCCTTACTTTCTGTCTCTGCCCCTCTCTTTTTTGTCTCCTCTACATTTCACCTTTTTTGGCTCATCTTCTGTGGGCTTCACCTTTCTCTCTCCTTCTTTTTCCTCCCTTTTTTATCACTGTCTTTTTTTTGGAGGTCAGGCCAGAATTGCTGCAGTAAAATGTATCTGTGATACAAAAACACACCGATTTCCCAAAAAATGTAACTCATGCACTTGCACTCACATGCACTCATGCACACTCTATTGTTCATGTTTATTGCACCTACATTCACCCACTGTATCTTTTTTATACTCCCACTCGTTTTCTTTCACCACGCAGATGAAAAAAAAAAAAAAAAAACAAGGATAAGTTAAATCAATACTTCCTGAACAACAGGTCAGTCTCACCCCATGTCTCAAGCTGGATGGAAACACATTCTTGAATCAGTGAAGTGAATGAGACCGTTTCATGTGTGACAGAGCCTCTACCCCACCTGTCTGCTTTTTATTCTACCGCTTTCCTAAACATTCCCCCTGTCAGCCCTCCTCTTCTTCTTCTGTTTGTCAAGTACACTGACCCCTGATGTCCATGTCTGTGTCTGAATTTATCTCGCACACACCCATTTCATAACTGGTCAACACCTCTGTCCATATGTTGCCACTAGGGGGCAGTGAAACTCCACATGTCGGCCACAGCGTGGCTCTCATCTCAGGAGGTGGAATTAAAGCAGACTGAGACTTAATCCCAGCGTAATACCCCCCCCCCCCTTCTCCCTGCCCCACCTTATGAAGCGCGGAGAGAGGATGGAGGAGGGTGTGAGAAATTAGTAAAAGAGGAGGCGATTAGAGGTGTGGAGAGGTGAGTAAAGACAAGGGGTGAAAGACAAAATGAGAGAGATGAGAGGGAGATAGAGTGCAGTCCTAGAGTGCTGGATTTCAATTTTCATAGAAATAATGACTATGTACAGGTGTGGAAAATGAAAGACATTTCTTAAATAACAGTGCTGCTGCAGCTCAGCGGTTCGTCCTGTACATATAGTGTCTGTAATCATATTTGATGTGAGCTTGGCTGTCTGCGTGTCAAGATATGTCAGACTGGAGTTTTCTCATTAGCATACACTGTGCTGAGTGATAGATCATCAAGTCCAAAGTGAGAAAATGACTTGATGAGTTAAATCTAATGTGCTAATGTTACATTAGCATCCAAACTTTGTTGGCGGCAGTGGGTAAAAAGTCATTGAGGTTGCTGGCACATTTGCAAACTTAAGAGAAATCCTATAAAATGCTTGTCATATTTGATTTTGAACAACATCATTATTTGCTCTGAACTAGTCAGTGGTAGTTCAAGGATTTGAAACATACAATATGATGCAGGAACTCTAGTCTGGGTAACAGGTCAGTGAACTGGAGATTTGAGTGGTCACTTTTCTTTGAGACGGATTACCAAGTCATACGCCATCATACGCCAACACCAGCCTGATCTGGTCAGCTTTTCAACTTTTTTTCTGTCCATCTTTAGGCTGGTGTTAGGTGAAGACTGGCACAAGCAAGATGTCGACGACACAGTGGCTCATGCTTAGTGACAGAACTGCTCCTCAGAAACCTATAGGTGATGGGCACAAGACCACGTCCATCTTTATTTAGATCCTGGCTCATTTCAAATGAATTAGGATGCTACGTTTTTCCTATCAGACTCAACTTGCTCTGCTGCAGAGTGACTTGCATATTACATACATTTGCAACTCAGTCTACTATCCTAGAAAAACAAATGAAGTTTTTCCCTCTGTGGTGATTATAACATGCCTTAATATGAGATCTGATCGTAAGGGTAGCGTTTGCTCCTAGGTCCTGGACATATTGACTCACAGAGCTGCTGAGAGCGACAGACTGCAGGAGCCACCGCAGCTCTCATTAGACTGGATATAAATTGGACAGGACCCAGGTAGATGTGTGACGACCCCCACGTCACATCAGAGCGGCGTCTCATGTACGCTGTGACTTGACTCAAGACATCAATGCCAGTACACACGAGGTATGTGTTTACGATCCTGGCATGGAGAATCACGGTGACAGAAAATACAGGCAAAAGAAGAGAGAGAGAGAGTGAGAGAGTGAGAGAAGGAATGAGGGGCAAAATTAGCATGTGCAGTTGTGAGGTTTAGATGACAGTAAGGTGTTTCGTGAAGGTCACTGATGTTGCGCTTCACTGTTATTTAGGCTTTCAGGGATGAGATCCAATCAGCTCACTGTAAAGCCGTTTTCCCCAAATCCTCATCACATTATGTCGCAGCATAAGCCCTGTTCAGCGGCTATTGGACTAGCAGTAATCAGCTTAGCTTAGCCCCACTGTAAATATGCAAATAGTATTTGATGATTAATTGACCCCAGTTGGCGATGCAGCCGAGCAGAGGGAGAGAGAGAGAGAGAGAGAGAGAGAGAGAGAGAGGGAGGGAGTATGTGGGAGAGAAAGAGACGGACAGAACAGCAGAGGTAAAACATGTCAGGGAAAGTCATGAGATATAATGTACACAGGCAGCATGTGTGTAGAATGACTAGTTGCTTTTTAGGCATTCACATGAATAATTTACATGTGATGTATATCAACATTTGCTGCTTTTGTGCACCACCAGTCAGACCTCTGAATCACCACCAGCATCTCTGATTTTTTCAGCCACTGAAAACACGTACGATCTGCGTCGCCTCCCCAGGTGGAGGAAAAAAAAAAAAAAAAAAAAATCAAAAACCTGAGCCAATCAGATGAAGAACAGTGATGTCATTGTGCTTTGCACGGCTGTGTACAGGTTGCTGCAAGTTGACTTGCAGAAGTTAAAACTCTTCATCTGTATATTTCTCCAGCTGAGGTGACAAACATTACTGTCTCCTAGCAACGGCTGTTATAGCTTCTGTATCGACTGCAGCCATGAATAATTGGCTAAGGGAAAAAATAATTTCCCCTTTTCCAGAAAACTGCTAACATGAACGAAATGTCAGGATGAAAAATGGAGAAAAAAAATAAATGGCAATTCAGTCTCATGATAAGAAAAAATAAAAAAGAGATATTTTATATTTTACATCCACAGCTCTCAAAATCAGACCACTTCAAAGTCACTTGCACTTTCATATGCTTCTTTTCATGCTTTTATTTAAGGGCACAACAAATAGCATCTCTCTCATGTTTGTACAAAGAAATCCTTACAAGTATATTACATTAAAAAGTCAGTTTGAGTTTGAAGTGGGTCCGAGGCTGACATTGTGTTCTTAAGTATAACCCTAACCTGCACGTCAGGTTGTTTACTGGGCTGCAGTGGCAAGAGAAGAGGAAGTGAGCATGGCAAGAGTGAGGCTGTGTTCACACTAGTTTTTCTCACTTTTCTTCTTGTCCATGGAAGCTTTATTGCCCCATGTCAGAGACGATCTCTGTCCGCGTTTTCACACCTGAAAACTTATATAACATGACCATTCAGGCACACTGGGCATGCATGTGCTGTGCAAACAGGAAGCAGGTTGTCTACACTTGGTTAGCTGCATAAAAGCAAAAATTACGACACTCAAGCAAAAACATTCAGAAACACTTTTAATTTGAAATCTATTGTCACCAACCGGGCGATGAGGAGCGTGAGATCCAATCTGGGAGTGACTGCATGTGTCTTACGTCAAAAAGTTCTCCAGGTCTATGCAGCCCTGCAGCTTACAAACTACAGTATAATGGTGGCATCAATGTTTCTCCTTCGGGTGCTTGCAAACTCTGCAGAGGTAGTGGTGTGGACAGAAGATGGAGATGTAGCAGTGAAACATAGCCGGAAATAGAACTAGAGAAGGAGGAAAGGGAGTTAAAGTTCCTCACAGTGTAGCTATGTATACACACACACACACACACACACACACACACACACACACACACAAACACACACACACAGCAAGCAAGCAAGCAAGCAAACAAACAAACAACAAACAGTACCCCCGTCCCTACGGCTCAAATGTCAACAAGGAAAATTGGAAATGAGTAATTCTCTCAGAGTGTGAAATAGATTGCTTCTCATATACGTACGTCCCTGAATATGACAAATTGATTCTTGTGGAGAGGCGAGCAGCAAATCCACCAGACAATTTTTATTGTTTTTTTTTTTTTATGAATTATGATTATGATTATTTATTTATTTTATTTTTTTGCCAAACATGGCTCTCCATTGTAATTGAAGTCCCCTCGCCTGGAGGGGAAGTGTTCCTTCTCAAACCCTCTAATTTGTTCTTTTAGCAGCCTTGATTTTCATTCCATCAATAAAGTGGAGAGTCAGAGTTTGTCTGCGTGCGTGTGTGTGTGTGTGGTTGAAGTGGCGAGTGACTGAAAGAGAGGGAAGGAAAGAGAGGGAGAAATGAGGGAGTGATTATTCAATATTAACATGCTGGAACCATCTGAGATGTTTCCTTTGATTACAGTATTCACATTGTTCCCTGCTGTCATTCCCACAGTGTGTGTGTGTGTGTGTGTGTGTGTGTGTGTGTGTGTGTGACGCTGCTTTAGCTGAAAATGAGGGAAATCAAATCGATTAGACGTCTGTACAACCTTCTGAAATTGTCTGCTTTCTGTTTGTGTGTGCGTTTGATTGTCCAATTTTCCATCGTCTCATTTTATGTCCATGCCCACCACCCCACCCCCCGCCTCCCCAAACACATGATCAAATCTCTCTGCGGTTCTTCCTCTGCTGGCTCTCTGCCTTCCTCCTGCTTCTCACTGTCTGTCTGCCTCCATCTCTCCTTCCCTTTCTCTCCGTGTCTCTGGAGGATCAGTGTTTTATGAAGTTGGAAGCTTGTTGCCCGGTGGATGGCTAAAATTGGCCGACAAAAATAACTCCAAATTACTGAATCTCTGGCTTCTCTCCCACCCTATCCCACCCCCAACATATATTTGTATTATCCACATTCTTTCACACATACAGACTTCGCCGATAACCCTTGTTATCACCGATCACTGTCTCGGGTTGTCTAGTGTTGGCATCAAAATGAGCCAAACAGAAGTATTTTCACTGAATATATCCATTTCTATCAGAGAGAGTTAGTTTGACATCATATAGTATAGTATTATACATATAAGAGACAGGTCTGTACTAGAAATACCACATCTTTTGGTTGCATCACAAAACAATAATGGCATCAGCAGAATCACAGTTAATGTTAGTTTCACACTTTCAGACAACACTGTGTGTAAAAGAATATTTTGTATTGAGTTTTGTTGTAATTGTTTTAAGAGTAATCAGATATCAAAGTGTTAGCTGGATCAATAACATTAAATCACTAACAACAATGAATGAAAGACTTCAAAGATGAGACCTTTGAATAACACTAAACTAACAATAATTCAGTTCAGGGTCATCTGTAATCTGCCCCCAAAGAAAGTCCCTGGGCCAAATGGTAGTACTTTCCAAAGGTTCATGTTATACGCAGTCTTGAACATTTCTGATTGGCCAAGTACTAAGTCCATTTTATTTCACCTGTCAGCGTTTTAATTTGTGAATGTTGTTTTTCATTGAGGTTTAAGATGGAGTCCCTGTATTTCAATGAATCCGTTTGCAACGTAGTTGAGCACGATCACCAGCAGCAGCCCTGGCATGTCCTCCATATTAAGAAGCTAACTGTGTCGCACAAATGATGATCCCAGCCTGTCCATCGCTTTTATGGCGTCCTCATTGTTGCTTAGCCTTCGTCTTGTTCTTAATGCCACCTACAGGACCGGGGGTGCAGTGCACTTCTATTTTCTATACATCATCGGCCTGATTGTCATAATCTTCCTGGGACAGAGTCAACAATGGGCCACAGGAACCCTTTAGTTTAGAAAAGTACCTGGAACTAAAAACTAGTTTAACTCAAGTCAAAATGCATCTTAATAAAGTAACGTAACACTCAGTGGAGCCATTCTGCTGCTTGTAATACTTGAAGTACATTTTGTTATTAAGACTTCCCTACTTTAAAATGAATAAAGGTTTGAAAGCAATGGTAAAACTTCTGACCACAGTGTTAACTATACTTATTTATTTGTTTGTTGATTCACAACAATCTCCATCTTTTTCTCTTCTCTAGCTTCACTCTTTTATTTGCAAACAAACAAACAAACAAAAACATAAAATGAATGAAACACACCTCTGTTTCGGACTAAACAAAACCTTGAAACAACAAACACCATAAGACAAAGACAGAGGCAGAACACATCCTTAGGAACATTTTGTCCGACTGTGTTTGCTTATACAGCAGGAGCCGTGCTAACAAAATATGGCAGGCATGTTGTATGGCTGCTGTTTGGTAATCTGAGGTCGCACAAGCCTGTTGGTAGAATTTACTGCAGCTAACTAGAAGGGCAGACATATGGTCAGATATAAAATAGTTCAGACACTACTGATTGCTCGCGGTCACAACCTTCGGTAAAACTACACACTTGCACCTGCTTTTTATGAGCTTACCTTTATAAAGACAAACCAGTTTAAAACAAACAATGCTCTTTGTGTCTGAACACATTTTGTGTTATTTCTAACAGACCTGCAGCCACATGGTGATTTTATGACTTTAAGTCAACCTGGATAAGAGAGCCAACCAGGTGCACTGAATCTAAATCTAAACCTACACAAAGGCAAGAAGCGTGTGTGTGACACATGGACACACACATTCGTAAACTTCACTATCTTGACACCCCACTCCTTCCATAATCCCTCCTGCCAGGGCTCCAGATAGTGACAGGGTCGTATTTGGAGCTAAAAAATTATCTTTCTGCTCATTAACCTTCGACAGGGTTTCCATTCCGCCTGGCTGATTCCCTCTCCTCAGCCACCTCTGTCTTCACCTCCATCTCTTCCCCCGGTCGTTCCTCTCCTCTCTATTTGTCGAGGCACTCACCCGGATGAGACGGGAACCTTTTAAAATGTCTAGTGATGCTTCACGGTGCCTCTCCTTCGGCATTGGGGATCGACTTATCTGGACAATTTGTCCCACGAGTTGCCAAGACACTAATGAGATCATCCACAGCAAAGTTTTGGGGGGGTTGAAGTTACAGTCGGGGAGAAAACGTTTTCTCTGACCATTCTGAAGCCTTGGTGATCCATCTTGCCTGAAACCAAGTGCAACAGGCCGATATGCACAATCTCTGTTATTATTATAAATTAGCAAGTCATTTAAATTAAATAACAGAAGCAGGTGGAGCAGATGGTTCATCACTATTCTCCTCTCGGTCTTTTCTTTGCTGAGTTTTTAGTTTAAACTCAGCATCACATCACCAGGTAATGTACTCTGTCGCAGCTGAACTGGACTTGACCCGCCTGCACAGGTGCTGCCAGCTGCCGTCGTTCTCAAACAGCGAGTTGTCATAGGTCGACTGGCTGCTGAAGAGCCGACGGCAATTTTGTATGAGGTGTGTGGTTGGACTGAGCCCTTGTTGAAATTCCCCCTTTGAACTCAATCTAGGCACACACACCTTTTATCTCTCTCTACACACTCAGAAGAATCTCAGGTTCTCTTAAACTCTGGCTGCTGAGGGGATCGTGTCCTGTGTCCCGTGGCCAATTTTTGTTTCAAATCAGAACCTTTTGTTGTTCTCGCTCTGACATGGTGGATGGAAAAAAGAGGCATCAAGACCAGCCATGCCAACTTTATGGTATTTACTACAAATAGCCCCTACTGTTAGATAAATATTACATATCTTTACAACTGAACCATTTAGTTGTGTTGCTGCTACTGCTAGATCTGGAGCTTGCAGGATAATGTTGGATTTCTTATTATTACAAATAAATTTCTTATTCATTTTTAGACAGGAAAAAAAAAATGTCCGCATGCAGCTGCTAGAAGAGTCAAATAAATAAATAAATAAATAAAAAGTCATACCATGCTCAGTTTCAGCCCAGACATAGACAACTGGAGTGAAAGTTTTATGCAGTGTTGCTGGTATGATGTCAATATGACAATCAACAGGTCTTTTCTGCTTGGACCTACAAAACGTCTGATCTCTAAATCATGTGATGCAACCATTAAACCTAAATCTAACCCATTCAATGGGACACTGTGATGAAAACTAAGGGTTCATGTGGCTGCCACGCAGAGACCACACGGCCGGTATGACCTCCTTCTTAATCCAGTCTTCTATGCTGGAAACAGCCTCTTTTGCCTGTGTCCAAACATGAACCTAACCAGCCGTTTGACCCCTTCAACACGCACGGTGCATCAGCACAATGCAAACCCAAGCACCAACTGTGCAGATTTATGTCAATATTAAACCTCATGTTATGCAAAAACTGATTGGAAGATTTCTTCTAGATGTCACAGTATTTTTTTTTGCCATGTTGCAGGATTGTTAAATGTATTTTTTCCCTAGTATCATCTAATTGAGCTATAGGTGGAGAATGTTTAGGTGAAATGATCAAAGTTACAAGTAGAAAGCTGGTAGCTTGATACTGAACTGTAAACACAATGCTCCCAAACAAAATGAGAAGAAAACACTATTTGATTTAGTTTTAGATTTTTGTTTTTTAAATTCTGCGTTCTTAAAAAATGTAGTGATGCGAAAAAGAAAACAGCTGAGAGAAGTAAAAGAATTGCCATTTGAGACAGATGTTTATTTTTTCATTGTAGCAGGAATGAAAATGGATAAGATGTTCCTTCGCTTTATGTCCATGTGAGAACAATAAGGCAGACAGACATTTGGATTTTACGGCTGGAATAAAAAGACACACACAAACACACACACACACAGAAATATTAAGAAGCAGTCGAGGACACTGAGCCTGTGGGATGAGAAGCAGGGATACGTATAACAAGTAAACACCATTAATGGCTGTCCCTGCTGCTGTAGCTTGATGTGAGCGTCATCCTCATTTTACCTAGTGCTAAATGTGTCCGTATCACAACGGGTTTGTTCTTGTCTCCATCTGCTGCCAGCGACACAGCAGCAGGGAGCGGGTCTTTCCGGGTCTTTTACCCTATAAAAAACATCTTTGCACCAGGAGCATCGTTTGTGCTCCACTGGTTTTACAAGAGCAGCTCAAGATGATCCGATGGTGCTGGGACAAACCAGGACCTACGCTGTGTAAAAAAATATCATATTCAGCACTGGATAAAGAAAACTTTATTCCTCTTGATGAAAAGAAAACTGCCTAAGTACAACTAATGAGTCATTAAATCCCATCAAGCCATGAATAAGTCAAGTGAAGTACAAGCACATGACTTTTCCTTCATACAGGTTTTGTATATAATTCCCATAATGTCAACTTTAAAGGGGAACTATGCAAGTCCGGTCGCTTTTTGCTGTTTCCCCTTCTAGCCAGAGAGAAGGCAATTCACGGAGCAATGGATAACATTATTTATCATTTACGTGTTATATTTGTGTAGTCTTATCTGTTATAAACAAGAGATTACAGATTACGAGGCGTGTTTGTGTCATGTTGCCACTGAGATGAAAGCTGGGACACCAGGGCAGAGGTGCTGATCTTGCAAGGTTGGTTTTCTGCCAAGAGACGCTATAGGGAGAAGGCAGAGAGCCTCCAACCCCCCCCCACCCCCCAACAAGTCATTTAACCATCACAGTTACTCCAAAGCTGTTAAATGAAAGTAAAAATCTTGCATAGTTCCTCTTTAAAGATATAGACATAGTTTATTTTTTGTCATTTTACACTGGTTTGAATGAATGGGTCTTACTTTTTTTAAATCACTGTCTTTTTTTGGTCTTTACACATAGACTGCTTAATGCTACATGGATGTTTGCCTGAGGGAAGACCATACGGGTCAAAATGTTGCATTTTTAGAAGTGTGAAAAATTCAGTACACAGACCTCCTCTGCTTTCCCATATTAATGTAATGTGTCTTATCAGTCCAACTACGCCGCAGTGACTCTACAACAGGAAGCCTGATCAACCGGTCTGATTGTATATGACACGCAGGACCACACACTGTGTCACTGATATTTATGTCACCAGTGCATCAGTTTCTCTTAATCCACACCAACCACAGTAAAGTATAAATGTATATTTGCTCAAGTGTACCTCCTGCATCAATAATTGACGGCTGAAAAGAGCAAACACTCAGCGAGAGGTTGGTGCAGCTCGGTGACATTTCTGCTGGAACAAATTTGAACTCCTAGCAATGTTGTAATGTGCAGATGCCAGTTACAGGAGCTGTGAATGAAAGCTGGTCTCAGAACAGCTTTCATGGGATCTGTACTCTGCCTCTGGCACTCAGGACTTCAAATTCCCGGGGTCAGACAAAACTATGTTTTGTTCAAAATATATTCAAAGAAATTGTAACTTAATTCAACTTTATATATATTTTGAACCTTCACAGATTCACTCATGTCAAAGTTTTCAACTGCTGGTCCTAAATTAGCATTGAGTCAGTCAGTGCGTTACATGCACAGCTAAGTCAAGCCATGCTCATAGCTCGAATTGGGCGTCTTGTCAGAATTCAGTTTTTGTCCCAGTTTACATGCAGCAGGGGAAATCGAATAATTGGCAGTGTCCGCCTCCACTATGTGACCACCTACGCGAACACACGTAGGTGGTCCAGGCTGGGTTTGGGCTGAAAATATGTACACATGACTCGGGTCAGGTTGGGCCAGGGGCTTACAGGCTTTCTTTTTTAAAAATATATATATAAAACACATTTTCTCGCTGGTTGCACACAGTGAAATGAATCAGCACTGATGCATCAGCCCAGGTGCTTTTTTTTGTTTTGTTTTTTTCTTTGGCCATGTTTGAGTCGGCATCTGTGCTACACTTTGTGTCGTCTCTTCTGTTGTGAAGCATGCGCACATGCATTGTCCAGCTTCAGTCAGATTAAGGTGTATACATGCAGAAGAAAACCAGTTTACAATCACATTATCAGGGTGTTTTAGTCGGATCTGGAGAAGTCCAGTCCTAGTCAGACTAATACGCTTACATGCACTTTAGTTGTCCAGTTATAGACGGATTAAAGTCATAGCTCGTTTTTTTCAACTGTCATGTAAACCTACTGAGTGCTGTGAGTGGTTGGAGTAAGAGTTGGTGCATGTCTATGTCAGACATCCATTTAGATCTCTTAGAGCTTTACAAAGACACCTGGATACTAAAATACTATAATGTCACGTGTTGACTTCTCTGCTTCTTTCAAACTGAAATTAGATTGACATTGGCTGAGTGGTGAGTCAGCCAGGAAATGCTAGGCTGCTGTATTTTGATTGAATGTGCATCATTATAACTCAGTTATGAGTAACTGGTAATAATGCAGAACTGGAAAATATTGAGGAATGTAGTTTTAAATGTTGTATCTTGTATCCTGGAAATACTCATCTTGTTGAAAGTCAGTGCAACGTGGCACAGGGCAATTCCAAATTGTGAATTATACCAAAACTTTTTTTTTTTTTTTGCACTTTTTAGCACATTTAAAAATTAATTAACTACCTAATTAATGAATCCATTTACTCCGCCATGTTGAAATGAACTGTTTTCTCTGCGTTTTACCTGAGGTGCAAAGTGCTGGAGAAGAGGAGCATATCGACAACCTGGAGGATGTGATATCGATGCGATCACTCTCACTTAGTGAGGGGAGCTGCTGGAGTGTGACTGTGAATAATCAGCCTCGTCCCTGCATCACCACCACATTTTCCAGCGGCAGAGCTTTTACACGCCCTCTGGGATGGTTGTGAGCGAAACAGGAAATGGTAATGTTTTATCTGCTGGTCACAGTGAGTGATCAGCTCCAGGGGTCAGGCTTAAAATCATGCAGGGAACCTTCAAGATTTGGTTGATTTTTGACAATAAAAAAAACCACAGTACTGTATGTTTGAATACAAATTTAAGGTGAGGAGGAACATCTTTGTGCACTAAACCTAGGCTATAGAAATGTTCACTATAAAGAACAGAGATCACATGAATCAATGACCATGATGAACAGCATGATGGATCATTAGGAAGATTTCAATTTATTATATATATATATATATATATATATATATATATATATATATATATGTTGTAAGTTTACTTGATATCAAGACACATTGCATTACTACAATCAGTTTCAAATTGGACTCATTAAATGCCAAACACTTCCAGGACTAAGTGGCATTTTTTTTTTTTTTCCCATTTACTATGTAAGCCAGGTTAGGTGGGTGGCTTCGGCGAGATGAGTGTTTTTATGTGATGCTTGAATGTGTTATGTGTTTTTTTTTTGTTTTTTTTTTCCTGGGAAGGATTCAACATTTTTTAAGTCTCATTCCTTGGAAATGCTCTGATTGGTAAGTGCCAAGATGCATTTGTCATCTGCTGTCATGTATTCACAGACAAATATAAACCAGATATGCTTAGAGACTCAGACAAACCACATTTTCCCCACTGGCATTTGAATTTTCTCCTTGTTTTCTGCTTGATAGATGAAACTAAATCAAATGCTGTTTACACGTCCAACAGTCTTGGATGGATGTGTTTTTTTTTTTTTTTTTTTAGACCATTTTTAGTGTCATTGTCATTTATTATTCTTATTATACTACTTTGGGTGTAACTTGTCAGCAACAGTGTGGATGTAAAAGCAGTTATGTAACTCCAAAACTTGTATTCAGATTTTTCCCTTCATTGATTTTTCCCTCTGCCTTGCCACTAGTCTCATTGTCACATTTAATGAGAAGATTGCAAGACTCAATAAACTATTAAATCTCCTGTAACTCAAACATCATTGCTGTTGGCTAAATAAAGAAAACACCACTGGAGTCAATTCATATTTCAAGTGTCTCTCCTGTGGCGAGGTGAGAGCTGTAATGTAGTGGAAAGCGACAGCACGATCAGCTTGTACTTGTGATACTGAATTGTGATTCTCCTCTCAGTGGGGATCTCTCTTTACTGTTTGCCTCATTATTTTCCTCATAAGTGTTTGCATTATGCTGATCCCTGCTTTCACTGTACTCAGTTTCAGATGTCAAGTTAGGGTTTGCTCCGCGTTGGAAAACATGAGGAGATGATGGTGAATGTTTTCATAAACATGTATGTTGATGCATTGCTGGAGGATTGAACTCCCTCGGGGCAGGATTACGTCTCTGCGTCTGTCAGGGATGCAGGAATGATTTTTTAATCGAACACCCTGCTTGACATTCACACAGTTCAGCCTCAGCCCTTAAATGTTTTGACTGTGAAGTGCTTTTTGAAACTTAATTGTCAGGTTGTTATCAGTTCTATCCACTTAAAATGTCAAATTAGACATGTTGTTTTTTTAAGCCTCATGTTTCTGGCTGGTGGAAATGTTCCAGCTCCCATTTTATTATATTTTTGAAAACTGAATGAAAAGGATAATGGGACATTTGTCATGTGACTTTTCAAGCCAACCACCACCACTTCCTGAATGTTAATAATATGACCTCCATGCTCTGATGAGAGCTATTATGGGCCTGACATTATCATGTTGCACATGGCCACAATAAACTGGCGGAACTGAGATTTGTCAACTTTGCTCTGACGATGTGTGTGTGCCACCTGCATCATTAAAAAAAAAAGACTTATAGGCAGCCATGTCACACTGTTCACACTTGCAATGCTCACTATAACATTGTGGACCGCAAATATATTACAGGAGAACTCAGGACACCAAAAGCAGCTTTTCGGCTATTTACTAGGCCTCAGGCAGCTCAGACAAAGAGAGAGTTCACATGTTACACATTGTTCACATTGTTAATTTTACTTACTATTAAATTTAATCTAAATTTAACATAAAATTCCGTATACACATAAATTTGTCTCTCACAACCTAGAATAACCTTTTAACAACTGAATTTAATCAACAGTAGTCTTCTCTTTTTTTCAGTTTAGGGTCTATAATATTCAAGAGGGCGCCTCTCTATGTTTGAGCACCTCAAGGGTGCAGTAGAGGTGGAGACTCATTGTCTCATTTAGCAATAGTTACCGCTAAACACAAAGTGCAGGTAAAGTTCATGTGATCCTCTCATTAATAAAACTAAAAGTCAACAAATGAACCACAAAAATAAAAGATAATATCTAAATTAATAAACCAAAATCAACCTGCTGATGAAAGGTCTGAGGATGGAGAAAGTGGTTGATTTCTATATTGTACTTCAATGTACTGAACCACATCATGGTAATCAGTCTAGTAGAAGCTGCGACATTACAGTGAAGTTACCTAGTGGTGGTGCTAGATGAAAAGTCACATTTGATAAGGGCAGACAGTGGTGGACAGACTGACACTGCCACCTACACGATGATTCTCGCTCATCAACTGTTCCTTCTCCGTAGTCTCAGTTTCTTGTTTAAGCCTCACAGTTTCCATGAAAGATCCTTCATATGGTTTGATCATTAAATTCCCTCAGGTGGTTGTCCCTGTACTATTCTTGTCCCTCACTTCAACTCAGCTCCCTCGCTGACAGCCAAACCTCAGTCACATCTCCAGTGCATGTTATGGGGAAGCAGCAATGCTGTATTCCCCTCGGTTTTTTTTGCAGAAATGGGGGAAACACTCCAGTTTTCTCCCTTGGTTGCAGACATTATCATAAGTGCCACCTCCCATTGCTCATTTGTCTCTTTTAAAGGCTGCCGCTCTCTGGTATACATATATTACGCTCACTATAAACCTCAGTCGCTGTGCTTGTGTGAGGAAATGAAGGGCAGCAGTCTGGGAGTTAGAGGAGCAGAGGGAAGACATAAAGTTCTCGAAGGACTGATTTCTCCCTTTTTTCTCTCTTTCTCTATCCACCGCTGCTCAGAGAAGTAGCCAGTCAGCAGAAAGCCTGCCGGTGGATTGCTTTGTGGCAGTGCAAGGTGATGTGAACAAAAAAAAAAAAAAGCAACAGTAGCATCTTGTCAGAAGCAGCGTCCTGTTCTTTAATTCTGGTGACAGATGGGCGCTATAGTGCCTTTATCTGCTCTCCAGTATAGACACATACTGTTGCACCCAACAAGTAAAGCATAGGCTCACACATACATATCTGTGCATGTCCTTGTGGGTATGCATATGTGTGAAAAGCATTATGCAGATGCCAGCACATGCATGCACACATACACCTAAGTGGAAGACGATTGATTTTGGCCCTAAGTCATTTCAAAAGGATTTCAGGAGTAGCTGTTTTTCTGCAAACTCACTTACAGCCCAACCAGAAGAAAATGGGGCGGAGAAAGAAACGCAATTAAAGCTGGTTTTGATGGAGTCCATGGCCTTGCATTATTCAGAGCTCAGTTGCTAGCCTTAAGGATGCTGTCCATGTTTTACTGACAAGCTCCTCTTTCAGACTTTCCGGGGCATTAATTGCTGTGAAGGATTTTCTTCACAAACAAAATAAAAGCTGGCATAATTTATTTTGGCCACATTCATTGAAAAAAAGCTTGTGGAGAAAAGTGAATGTCACAACACGAGATCTGACCTAGGTATGGTGTTTGTACGCCATGAGAGTGCTTTGCCAGCAATGGTAAAAAAAAAAAAAAAAAAAAAAGTTACTGGTCAATTCAAAAGTTGCCCTTGAAGGTAAGAAAAACATTGTATTACACTGATGTTCATCAGGCAACACAATATGTAACACAATATTCTAATATAATAGGTAAAGTTTAAACTCAATTAATTTTTTTAATTAATTAATTTTGTCCAAAGTTAAAGGGTTACTTTATGAAACCCATGGAAAAAAGTCATTCATAAGGATGTTTCTTTTTTCTTGTCGTTTTATACATAGCAAAGGTCTGGCTCAGTCAATGGTTAGGTTTTTATTACTGGGACATAAAGCCTCAGGCCCCCTACAGCTGTGTGTGTCTGTTTACAAAGTAGCAACTCAATGAACTCTAAAAACTGAGTTTTAGAGTGTCTGGAGGACCAAAAATAAATAAATAAATAGATAAAAATCAAAATAAATAAAAAAAAAAGCCTTACAGACTTTCCTGAAGACTCATGGCCAGAGGTGTCACACTGGGGAAATCACAGCCTCCCACCTATAACTTTAAAAAGTTGTTTTCATGTGAAGAGGAAGTTGCCCAAAAGGCTGCAAGGGACTTCATGTGGAATACTTTTAAGAAACAAAACAAAAGAACTTTTCATAGCTTTAGATCGATGGACCCTTATGGACTAAAACAATCCAGGAATACAATCTGACTTCACAGGGCCCGTAAATCTAAATTAAGTTTTCATTAGTTTACAAGCTTTAAACTGGCTGTAAGTGATCAGATGGTGATTAAGAGGCGCTGGATCCTTAGTTCTACTTTCTTTGCTTCCATCCAGTAGACAAATTGCAAAAACATCAACTGAATTACTCTTGACTATGGAAGGGGAGCGACAGGAGACTTGAGTGTGGGGTGGATTTCACCTTGTGTTAGTGTAACCCTAAGAAATAGGGTAACCCGAAACCTGGAAAAACTAAGTGAGGTCCTCACAACATGAGTAATACCTGGACTCACACACTGATCAGACCAACTACATCTAGACTGCAGCGCCTAATAGCTGAGCTTAATCTTTACAACCAACATTCCCCTTGTCTTGTTTGCAAAATTTATAAAAGCTTACAAATTGCAGTGGTTGTGAAAAGCCATTTCTCCACTGATGAGGTTTTGTTTGTGAGCCTAGTCATTGAAATTGATTTCCCTACTGTCGCTGTTTTCTGTGGTTCATTGTGTCGACTGTTCTGCCACCTCAGCAAAGAAGAGATCCAGTGTTTCAGCCTGCAACAGTGCTGCACATGACAGGCCAGATTTGGGTTTAATACCAGAGCAAATACAAACTAATATTCAGGATTTTATTAAAGGCCTCCAAGTAATCCATGTAATGAGCAAATGCTTCTTGGTTTGCTTTTTCAAGTTTGGCTTTTAAGGGTATTTAGCCTTTTCCTTTGATACATTTTCATCTATTAGTTAAATACTTTAAAGGGCAGATGGGTTGATGTGGTCTTGATGGCGGTCTTGTTTCAAAGTTAAGATGGGTTTCAGCTGAAGGTTGCACTCCAACCATCCAGCAGCTGTCCCTGAGTGAATATCCAGCCCTTTGGTCAAAAGATCCTGCTAAAACAAAGACAATGTACGTTAAAGACTGGCATATGTTGTTTTTACTGGTGTGGTCATGAACTGCCTTCTCTGGAAATCACATGTTCACTCACTGATTATTAAGAAGCCTCACGCACACAGTTTGTCAAAGCCTGAGTCAGACTATCAAAATATCTGCGCAAATGGTCAATGGCAATTCTACATTCCCTTTTATAAGCCTTTATAAATAGTGGATGGTGAGTTGCCTGACATACAGATCAGTTACATCACTCCGACATGCAGCCAAGGCCCTAGGAAAAGAAATGTCTCAGAGGCGAGCTTGTATGTTACACAACTGAGTTCTACGCTGTAGATTGCAGGAAATATTCATCAGCACAAATAATTCAAGTCTTGTTTTGATTTGTTACACGAGGTAGAAGTTTCCAGCAGGACTTTTCAGCGCAGGGAAAACAATAAAAACAGGGAAAACTAATCATTGAAAGGCTTTTTTTTCTTCTAATTTAGGGATATGATATAATGATTGAATATGATTAAGATAATATTAATTAATTCAGGAAGAGTGTTAAATTGTTAAAACATCATATTCAGTTTATAGATTTAAAGGAGACCCTGTTTGATTTTATTACATGTGTCTGGTTCTGCAGTGTGGACTTTGGTTCTCAGTTGTTCTGATCAGGTCTAATCCCGTAAGGACTAATAATTTATATTGATAAACAGGGCTTTCTGTAAATTGATGTTGGTGTTTTCTGAACTTGCAGCACGCCCATTTCATTTTTAGGGTTTTTTTTAAAGCTGCAGTGCATTGAGGTGTCAGGGCCACTGTATCTGGGGACTCTTCAGTGAATGATACTATGACCCCTGGACCCACCACTCACATGGCTTATTATTATGGTAACACTTTAACTTGCCATGTCTCATGATATTGTTTTCAGTTAACTTGTAGTTACACTTTATCAAGATAAAAAAGACACATTTTGGAAGCAGAAAATGATGTCCAAAACTAGCGTCACAGTTTGCTTTAGGAGGAGACTGCATCTAGTATTTTCCTACATATATTAGTGGTGTGGATCGGGATTGCCTATTCCTATTAGTTCCATTCATTACCCACTGGAGGGAGGCCTAATGTATCTTCTCCCCTGCCGCCGTCATAAGCCTTAGATTGGTTCTGGGTGGTTGGTGGACTGCAGCCCGCTGCAGAGGAAGCATATTGAGCTTCTCCACAACTTTACTTGGGGGTCATTTCATCAAAGGAGAGGCCTTCTGATTAACTTTCTCTCAGCCTCATTGCTTTGAGTGCCCAACAGATCGTTTTCATGGGGGCTCTACTGTCCCCTGATTCTGTACATTAACATTTCTCTGCTTGATGAGACAGAAAAGTTCCAGTCAAAGCAAATTATGTAAACAGTCATCATGGAAGAATTTTTGGAGAGAGTCATGGCTTCACCAAAAAAGCATCATAACAACAACAACAAAATATGACGGCATGCTTGTGCAGAAAAATACACAGGTTCAGCTCTGGTTGACTGTTGGCTTCAGGTGCGAAACAGATACTAAGGGTCTGTCCTGTTGGCTCAGTGTACTTGTATTTTTAGCCAAAGAACTTCTGCTCAGGCTCATTGCTTTGGGAGTCAACCAGACTCTTCTTGGTCATTTCAGGCCTCATAAGAGTGTTCCTCAGCATGGCAAAAAAAAAAAAAAATACCTGTAAGTTACAATGAAATGTATGTAAATGTCTTTTTCTAACCACTGGCCATTGAATTTGAACCATCCCAAATATTGCTTCCATTATTACTATTATTGTATTATTGACTTCATTTTGTATAACACCATATTTATCTTCATTGTACCTTGTGAGTGGGAGGCCAGTGAGGAATCGGTTTTTCTGGCCTTTCTACACTGGAATAAAAATACTGATTGTTATTGAAGTATTATTGAAGTATTCAAGTGCATGACTGTAACCCTGAGTTACCCACAAGTAGCAAATGGTTTTTGTGATATTCGAATGTCTTAAACTCACACAAAGCAAACAATTTCCCACAGCAGGACTTTAGTGGTCCAACCTTTGGACAGCCACCTGACAGTATAGATCTCCTTGTAACAACATAATAATATACATCCAGAAACACTTACACCCCATGGGCAGCGGGTGCAGCAGGGGTGGGTTACCTTTCTGCAGGGTATGACCATGCTCTTGACAGCAAATGGTGTCAGCTTTAATTGGAACAAGCACAACGTAATGGACCGTGTCAGATATCTTCCACTGTGCCTGAGAGGAGGTATGGCTTCTTGGTTTCTCCATGCTTTGGAGGTCAGGGAGGGGAGGGGGAGATGCAAAAGAAAAAAATAATAAATCTATTTGAAAGCATCCCTTTCATAGTATGATCTATCTGAAGATTACAGAGGACGATACTGGAGAAACAAAAAGAGAAGAGGTGCTGTGAGGTTGCACTCTCCTTGTGGATATTGGTGCCTAAATAGATAAAATAAAAATTGATATTTGAGAGGTAGGGCAGGAGATACAAAGGCTAGAAAGACAGACAGAAAGACAGGACTGAAAAAGAAAAAGGTTACGTGGGTGGTAAAGTAAGCAAACTGAATCCAGAGATGAAGTGTGCAGAGACAGATTTCATCGCAATAAACTTTTCTTCAAGCACCTGTATGTATTAATTTATTGAAATATATTGATAGCAAAATAAATTAGAATACCAAACAGTCTCAAAGGTTCATGCACTGTGTCGATGCAAAACAGCTGCGCTCCAGGCACCACTTCAGGGTAAATAAGTGAAACCTTGTGCTACAACTCATTTTTTTCCCCTTTTAAAAAAGAATGAATCCTAGATTGTTTACTTGACTTATGAATAACTTCTAAAGTATAATGAAAAGATCATCGATGCACAGATGGCTAAACGGTAAAAAACTGATGAAACATAATGGTTTTTATTAGACCCACAGCATGTCAGCAATTACGCCTTGATTCTGTCTGTTTAGGATGTGATAACAGAGTCGAGGACTCGAGTCACTGTGTTTTAAGCACAGCACCGCTTTTACTGTTCTATATGTAAAGCAGAAAATTCAACATGTAACATGTTTGCTCTGACTATACATGCAAACAACCTTTATTTTGTCAGCTGTGTTACTGGTTTCCATTTTCATTGGAAAGGCAAATCTTGCCACACAAGGACTGGAAACTCAGGGTGCCCTTTTTTTAGTCTGAGCTCTGATCTCATCTGCAACATTACAGTATTTTTTGCAACGCAGCCATAATTGTTTGTCATAAAACTTTATTAGATCTTACAGCAGATTATATGAAAGTATCCACTGTTTTTCTTTGTGTTTGAGCAGCTGTGTAACTATTATTCCAAGGTCGTTTACATTTACAGATACAAAAAGTCCTGCTGCCTGATCTTTTAAAGACAAGCTGTACGCTTAGCCTAATAAGTTAAAATTCTCCTCACACGCAACATGCATAAATGATCTTAAGTAATGTGAGCTCAACTTAAGGCTAGAAATAATAGATCAAAGCGAGGAATTCAACGGCATCGATTTTGATTCATGTGTTGCCTCTGACGGTAATAACTGACGCGATGGATGCTGCACTCTTGCATCAGAGGGGTAGTGATGAAAATAGCTGGCAAACGGAGGAATGAGGAAAAAAAGAAAGGAGTCAAGTAGATGACTAAATCATGAACACGGGAGGAGGACACAGACTGTTTGCAAGGGCTGGTGCTGTGATGATCAGACTTTCAAACTGGTCTCTCTTATATATTTATGCATCCTTTAACGATCACTCCGGCTCGACAGATGGAGATTGTAGCCTACACTGTGATTGGGCCGTCAGGTACACGGTTGTAAATATTCCCAGATCCCTGGGAAGCTGAGTGTTTTACAGGTGGCCACTAGGTGTTGCTCTTTAGTTTTGGCTTTGAGACTCACAATGCCAAGACCCCACCTCAACATGGAGGGATCACACATTATTGTAAATACAGTACCTTTATTATAAAGCTACTTACTTACTGTGGACTGCATGCAGCTTTGACATCAGAAACACAATTACACTCGCAGGAGGACACCGTAGGAGTCCCAAGGTTCAAATAAAGCTGCACTTTGGCTCGTGAAGAGAACTGTCTTCGCTGAAGTGATAGCGATAGTAATGCATCAAAAAACAACACTTCTAATACCATGCTAAATAGTTCAGGGGAAAAACTTGTGGTGAGGCCTTAATGCAGGGTTTATTAAAGATAAATGCAATGAAAATAGAGCTTTGCAATTCTTCTGTAGTGAATATACATGTAGTATAAAGACAGGACAGATGTAGGGTGAATCCAGAGTTGTCAGGCTGATAAAGTTGCTACCTTCTCAGTGCTTCTTTAAAATTCATGTTTTTTTTATTTCAGCAACTTTAATGGAAGCAGTGATGTGCTGTTTGCTCCAGTCCATCGTTTTTCTCTTCCGTTTCCTCGCTCCCTTGGCAGGAACAGGCGTTTAGCCTCTGTGCCTCCTGTTTGCTGAGCCAGTGACAGCTCGCTCCGCAGAACTGCTGTGGGAGTATAACTCCCTGAGAGGACCTTAACACCCTGGAGACTCTTCCACTGCGGGGCACAGCCAGTAAAGTCAGGGAGGGAGAAGAGGACGGTGTATATACAGTAGATATATACCGTGTGGCAGGAGGACTCTTTACAGGCGTACAGATTAATGTAACTTCTGCTTTCTTCCAACAGCTCTGCACTTGCAGCAACGTGGGTGTTCGGGAGGGGGAAATGCGGTTTGGGGGTAAGAGAAGGGGAAAGCAGGGAAAAAAAAGGTATGTGGGAGTATGCTGCATCACACTGTGATGACTGTCTCAAAGTCGACATTCAGCGCAGATACAGGGTGATAACAAAAGAAAAGGAGGCAGCAAATCAAAAAGATCTTGATCATAATGAACCTCCATTGCTGATATGTGATGTGAAACATTGTTAGTCATCTGTGAGATTGTTCCAGAGGATGTTTGGCACGGCAAAGACGCTCCCATTAGCCATGCAAGCATTGAAAGAGAATGTCTGAAAGCTGAATCTGTGCGGTACAACTTGATTTAGCTGTACACAAAGAAAACATCTGAAATGTAATTTACTTGTTAGGTAACTGGAGAAGAGTCGCTTCCTGTCTTTTGAAAACAGACGTGCACACAATCCCAGCAGGCTCAGAGCTGCCAGGCAACATCATTAAAAGCTGACCTTTAGTTGAAGGTAGATTGTGACATTGACGCTTGAACAAAATTCAAGTCAGGAAATTGTTGATTTCAAATTGTGTTACCAAAACCCAAAATCTCCCAAATGTCTCATGACAACACCACTCTGACACTCTAGTCGTGGCAAAAACCCCAAATCTAACAAATATCTCCTAAACGTCCGCCTGCAGGGTCTCATTTCAGTTCATCAACATAGTCACTGAACAGTGTTGATGACTTCATGAGCGTCTGAGTAGGTGCTCAAATGATTCACTGTATGAGTATGTGTCTGTCTGTCTTTTTTAATCAGGCAGTCTTTTGAGGATATAAGAATTACAGACACTGTTAAGAGGTAAGGTCTCTTATGTGTCCACACAGTTGAAGAATCAGGCCTCTTCAATGCAAAGCTGCAATAATTTGCGTTGCCCATGACTACGTCAAAAAGTAGTCTTCAAAAAAGAAAAACATCATGTCGTGATGAACTATTCCTTTTAATAAATGCAAAAAAGTAAAAGACATGTTTCAAGCCAGGTGGCTGCACAATGAAGGAGCATGTCATTGTACAGATGAAACTGAAATATGAAAAGCAGCAGCCTTGTTGATAACAGATTTCAAAGAGTATCTCACACACACACTTTGTCCACACAAAGACTTGGGTAGTTTTGATCCATTACACAATAATTTGTTTGTGCTAATGAAGTGATTTTCTCTTTTGGGTGTTATTGTCACACTCCAGGTATTGGGCAATGAGGCAATGGTGCTTGAGCGACAGGTGGCTTTATGAATGAACAAGCAACAAGCTGCATTTGTTTTTGACTTCGACTGACTAAATGGTCATCATGAACCACCAATGAATGGAAGTTAATATGTTCCTGCTGTGAGAAACCTATACTCAATATTTACAGACCCAAATACATCTACTTTTTCAGGCCAGATCCAAGTTGAATCTTTCTGACACATGGAGTTAAAGAGTAACTATGCAAGATTTTTACCTTGACTATGCTACATGTTTACTTTAATTAAATGGCTTCAGAGTAACAGTAATGGTTAAATAAATGACTTGTAACTTGTTACAGGGAGAATGGAGGCTCTCTGCCTTCCACCTAGCATCTCTTGGCCAAAAACCAACCTTGCAAGATCAGTGCCGCCATCCCAGGGTCCCAGCTCTCATCTCAGTGGCATCACGACACAAATGTGCCCCATAACCCATAATCTCTTGTTTATGACCAATAAGACTACACAATACACATTCACCACTCCACCAATTGCTTTCTCGCTGGCTTTGGTGAAAACAAATGCACATGGCCAGGAGGAGGGTTAGCAAAACAGTGGAAAAGTGACCGGACTTATCGCGTAGTTCCCCTTTAAATATTTGAGGATATGGGTTAAGGTGTATGGGAATGAAGAGACACATGGAATAGCTGGTATAACAAGAGTGAAAACATTTTTATCAAGGACCATACACTTGAGAAAAATGAAAAAGACAACAACACCAAACCAAAAAAACAAGGATCTCCATGTTGTCAGGAGAGCGAAGAGAGAAGGAAATTGTGACCTACAAGAGCATTACTTCTATTATAATAACAAGCTCCTGAAAGAGACTGGAAATTGTAGTGTTAGTGTTCGCATAAAAGAAAAGAGCTTCCAGTACAAGGAGCTCAAATAAATTGGACTCCTTCGGAAAAGATAACGAATCTTAAGTTCCTAGAATAAAAAAGCGCAGAACATGTCATGCGTGTCAGTAAAGCCTTAAGCCAATTAGGAAAAACTCCTGTCCTCACAGTGGTGGCTCCCAGTTGGTGCAGCAGCACTTATCTCAGAAAACTCCAACCGCCTTGCTCCCAGGAGGTTTTAATGTCATGTGACGCCGTGACGTTCTCACCAGCTCTTCACAGAATTTCTACCTTGTGTGCATTATTTGAAGCCCAGCCCACGTCATGTTAAGTCAGTGCTGCACAGTGCCACGTTAAGTGTTTAAGAATGATCCCGCGGTGTGCAGGGACAAGCAGGTGGCTGATAAAGGTGGGAAATGACGAGTTCAATGGGAACGCAGGAGCTAAGGAAACAAGGCAGGTGTCAAGATGACAATACTTTGATATAAGAGAATAATACCTTTGCTGTGCTTGAGAGGAACAAAAGCATGTGTCAGACATAAGAAGTGAAAGAAAAGTCTGTGTCGTTGGCACTTTCCTCTGTTTTCTGCACTTTACAATACAACCCAACTGTACAGCCAACAGATACTGAAGAATCTGAAGAGCAATATGGGCTGCACCACTTTTAGAGAATGCAAATTGCTGTCGATGATGGTCTCAAGAATGTACACGACACCAAATACCACATACATGTATGTATTTACATAGATATTAACAACCAGACCATTTCACAAGAAAATGGACCCAGAACTTTTTTTTTTTTTTTCTCTCTCTCCGCGGATGTATTTTAATTGTGTGTGGGTAGTACACATTTGCATTAAGCCACACTGTGGTCACTCACTATGCAGCCTAAATTCAAGCTGTTGGAAATTAAGAGCCTCACAAAGGCGCTGTGCTGCAGGTGGGCAGAGCACTTTCATCCCTGTAGGAAAGCCAAGGATTTGAACTGGAAACTCTCCGGTCACCAGCCTGTGGTCTCTATGGCTACCAAAGTGCACACAAACTACACTGCTAAATGTGTGCATGAGTGTGTGTGTGTGTGTGTGTGTGTGTGTGTGTGTGTGTGTGCTTGATGGTAGGTGTGAAAAAGCATGTGACAATGAAATTGTCATTCAAAACCTGTCAGTGAGAGGGAAATCATCATAACCACATAAAAACAAGAATAAAAAAAAAAGCTTGTATTGTAAACAAAAAAACAAAAAAAGACATAAAGACATTCTAGTTTCATAAGTGATTTGCTTTTTCATTTGTTATTGTGTGGAAAAGTTGCAGTGGGATCATGGTGATGAGATGGAAGTTTGTAAACAAGATGACATAAGTAAGAATCGGAGTAACCAGAAATTGTACTTTTTCAAGCTGAATGTAAAAACTAATGAAAACCTCAGTGATGCCTTAATACCCCTTTCCCTGCCTCTCTCTCTCCCACTGCTCACAGCGCTACTGTCCCTCTCTTGTCTCTTTCAACTTTTTTCACTCCTCGTCTCCTCCCACTCTCCACTTCTGTCTCTGTCATGTCTTAGACTTATTTTCGCCATCTCTGTCTCTCGTTGTCACCCCATCGCTCCATCTGCCATCCCCTTCTCTTTCAGTCTGGGGTCTCTCTCTCTCTTTCTCTCTGTCTCTGTCTCTCTCTCTCTCCCTCCCTCTCTCCCTCCGCCGCCCTTCCTCTCTCCACCTTCTCGCAGACAGTCCTCATTAGCAGCAGCCACGGTCTCTTTTTGCTCCGTGTTTGCAGCCAATGGGCCATTAGTCTGTTGTGTGCAGGGCAATAAATCGCATCAGGCAGGAACCCAACTGCCCTGACTTCCTCTCCTTGTCGGCCAATCAGGACAATTTGCTATGGTTTGGTGAACGGTAAACAGTGTGGATTCAGGAACAGTAGGCATAGTGCACAATTCAGTGGTGGTAAATACACTAGTATCACTGTCTCACAGATGCAATGATTAAAAATTTCCTCTAATATGTTTCTGTTATCTGCTTGTTATGCCTGACGTCACTTCCTGGTCCAAACATGTCCACAACATAAACAATGTGGAACCGGTGAATCTCTATCAGGGCTCAGGTATCGATGCAGAACAATTTAGCTTGTGAAAAAGAAAAAGTGTGGGGCCACTTTTGACGCTAGCTAACATAACTTTTAATGGTGGCTAACGTTAGCTTTAACACTGGTTAGCGTTACTTTTTCTTCATTTGTTTATGGATTATCAATTGCAGCCATTTCCTCTTCTCCTTCTCATCAAAAGGAAAGTGGTAGAAGGACAATGGCAAGGTCTTTTTGGACTTGGATCTGTTACTGTAAAACAGCGTGGGAGACAGCAGGTTTGCACATCATGTTTGAAAGTCGAGAGCCAGCACTGTGTTTTTTTTTTTTTCTTTCTTTTTTTTGGTTTGGTCAGTTTGGACCCAGTATTATTCCAACGTTACTACATCTACACTTAACAAGCAGATTCTGTCAGAGATTGAATGAAACCTTGGAGCACAACTAGTTAACTTGCAGACATCTTATCCATCTACTATAAACCCCAATTATTGCAACAAAGTGCCTGCAGTAGCTGTGGAAAAGCTTACAATCCATATTTTTCTTAAATGCACATTGACATTTATCAACCCACAGCAAATTAAAAAAAGAAAATGGAAAATACAGTTGAATGCATTGTGTATCCTTCGGTGCAGCACCACATGGGGCAGGAATGAATAACCAAATCGAATGTGCAGATTCCCTTTTTGAGCTCGATTCCTCCTGGGTCCACTTTAGAACATAACACTATGAGTATCAGCCTCTTAATCTGAGGCTGACAGCAGCGTCTTTATAGCTCTATACACGCATAAATATGCATTGTAATACAACCTTAATTCAGTCTATGTTGTCTGAGTTACTGTGAAAAACTGCACTTATACCTCTAGCAGTGTGGGTGGTGACTCATGTTTTTCCCTTGAAGCTTACATACTCATAACACCCCGCTGCACTGCTCTGAGACCGCTCCACACTACTTACACAGCTGTGTAGTGAACACTCTGCTCTACTTGCACGCTGGGTCACATGAAGACCAACTTCCTGCCTGGTACCCATGAGCATGCTGTGTGCAGTTTACTTACATCCCCTTGCAAGGTATTTCAGCAAAGAGATAGGTAAAAACTTTTCAAATATGTGTCCCCTTCACCACACTGGGGCTGCCAGTGTGCAACTTTAATGATCCCTGTGGGGAAACCGCTGTTGCAGCAGCAACTAGTAACAAGAAAGGAGGAGAGCAAAGACGAGTAGAACACAGTATAAGAAAAAAAGAAAATAGATGTTATGAACACAGCACTTTTGACATCTCCATGTCAGAATAAAGTAAAAAAGAACAAAACAAAAACTAGGTTACAGTGATGAAAGGCAAAATAACAGGAGCAGAGAGGAACTTACTAAAATAATGATTACATAGGAGACAAGTACACTCAAAACATATATAGGTATCATATACACTATGTACAAAAATATTCACACACATTTATATATGTACCGTATGTTACATACATATATGTTGTGTGATGTATTCAACATTAACACAGAGACGCTTCACATGCGACAAACATGCGTCACAGGGGAGATTATTAGGTGAGTAAACTCATGATGCACTTAAACTGTTAAACCATTCCAGGAAAGACACAGGAGTAATACTTGAATCTGTGTATTGATTAGAGGAGTACTTATTTATCATTTTATCAAGTTATAAAATATCTACTATGCATTTCTTGCCCTTTCCTTTTCCAGTTGATGTATTAGGATGTTATCATAATGAATATACAGTGGTCCAAGCAGAAACATCATCTAGCAGCACAGAACATGTCTGGAATACAAGGCAGTCTTTTCCCAGTATCAAGCCAAACATGCGTGCACTTTGCTTCTTTGATCATACGGCTGCTGAGGACTGAGTTGACCTTTAAGGGCTGAGTAAGACAGCAATTTGAATGTTACCAAGACACTGCCATGGAGTTCGTCTCATTTCCATTCAGGCTAAATTACTCTGCAATGAAAAACGATGTCATAATTATGACTGTAACGGTACAGATTGTGGGCAATGATTACTTAATGGTCTGTGTACAGCATGTAGAGGTAAATGTATATTAATGGTTATAGTGCATCTACATATGGTAAAAATCCTACATTCTTATGTATCTATGTGGGGAAATCAATCTTAGCAGTTTTAGCTTAATGACTGCATTGAGTGTGTGTGTGTGTGTGTTTGTACATATGTGGGTGCGCACACGAGTCAAAGGCAAATGTGAAGCAGTAATCATGCATCTGCAGTAAAATGCTGAAAAAGAGACAGCAACAGCAGAAAGGAACAATTTTATGACCTATCCACTTCTGATGGAGAAACTAGGCCATTGAAAACTAGACATGGAAAGGAACTTAATTTATTTTAAGTTTGGGCACTTTATTATACATTATTATTTAGTTATTTATTATTATTTAGTTATTATTCCTGAACATAACTTCCAGCAATTCATTATTAGTATGTTGGGCTTTAGTAGGTTATCAATTATTTCATCAGAAATTTTATATATATAAATACCTAGAATTAATATTACATTTATCCTTGGGGCTCTGCCCAAACCAAGGCAGGTCAGTCAATATTGATGCAGTCGAAAAATATATCATTAACTTGGACTCTGATTAATCAGAACAAGTAAGATTACCAAATAAATGAGTATATGTTGATTTGGAATTTTGTTCAGTAAAAGTTGGCAACAGTAAAAGGCAATATCACAAAAAGGTTAAAAAAAAAAAAAAAAAAAAAAAAAAAAAACCTTCTCAACTGAATTGGTGCTAACTCTACAATCTTTGTTGCTCCTTTTGCTTGTCAAATTCAGCTGACAGACTTTGTGTGGTACCTGCTGGCGCTAAATGAAACTTCTTCACTCTTGACTAACTTTGAGCAGGCACATGATTTGCTGCTGTTGAGAAAGAGTGCAGAGGTCTACAGAGAGGAGGTTTCTGGTAGCAATACCAAAAATATCCTTTTTTGCTTGTAACATTTTACTATGCTAATGCCAGTGGTCAGGTTGGTGCCTATAGGAATTGTTACCAGCTCCACCAAAGAGAAAAGATTAAAGTAAAATCTTAATAATGACTGCTCCATATTGTGATATCTGACTATTTTGCAGGGGCCCAACTAGCATCCACTAGTAGCCTAACAACAGTTTACATGGCAATCTACTGTATTGTTGCATGATACTGTTTATCTCTTACATGAAAACTGAGCTAATGAGACATTGCAGCCAGAGCTAAATTGTGTCTTACATTCCTATAAAATGGCATCTTACCCACCCTAGTTAATTTGTTTAATTTTCCATTGAAACAGGATGTCAGAGACAGACACGATGTGTTCTTGGCCATGTAAAACAAAGGGAAAACGGTTCGGTGGAAGAGGACAGTTTTATATCAAGGGTGGGAGAGAGGGGACAGCACGGCTCAAAAATCTGTGGTTTTACTGTCGCTTGCTTGTCTTGTATGTTTTGTTTCTGAATTGTGTATATCATGGAAATTTCAAACTAAATACACACACAAAACTAACTACGGAAGCTACATATGTGTGTACATGTCCCATGTCATATTTTTGAGGTCTTGCATTTTGCTCCCTGTATGTTATAAAAGGTTATGTGCTTCCCAGTCGGCCACTGTTTAAAAAAAAAAAAAAAAAAAGTCCAAGCTGTGGTGTAAAACCATCATACTGTTTACAAGTAGGTGTATGTACAAAGAATGGAGAGAGGAGAACGGAAATGTCAGAGAAATGTCAAATGCCTGCTGGCTTTGTCCATTGTATTTCACCAGCTGAAATGTTCTCTCCAGGGAAGAGGGCCCTGGGCAGGGGCACTGTGGTGGTCCGAGGTCACACTTGCTGGTGACTTTGAACAAAACCAGTGCTAAAGTATGAATGGGGCGAGTGGGAAATTGATGAATGGGTGAATCAAGGGTTAAGGAATGAATTCAATTCATAAATTATTGACTGATGAATTGACAGAGAAATACTGCAGAGCAGAGAATGGATTGATAGACTGATAGTGGTAATTGATTGATGGAAACTGTCGATAGATAAAAGAGTGGATTAAAGGAGAATCCAGTGGAATAGCTGACAGATAAAAAGAGGACTACTCATGAATGGACAGATGGATGGATAAATACACAGAAGTATATGGTTACACAAATGGACAGAAGATGAATTCATGATGACAAATTTAGCGGATGGGTGGATGCATGGATGGACAACTTAATGGCTGAATAAAAGTGTACTGTTGGATAAGAACAGAAGTTAAGGGATGAATTAATGGAAAAGTTTGTAGATTGACACAAGGAAGATGAGTGGGTGGTTAAATGGCAATTTGTGCATAAATGATGGACAATTGCATAATTTTTTTATTAAGTGAAGGGATAAATGCAGAGGAGAAAGATAACCCATGAAATGTTCATTGATAATACAAAATTGCAGGGCTAATTAATGAATGAATACGTAGATTTTTTGATGGCTAAAAGAGCGGTTTGGAAAAAGTGGGAGACATGTAATTGGACAGACTACCCATGGACACAGTGCGACTGGCTAAACTGATGGGCGGCTGATGGAAGGATGGACAAACAGATCAACAGATTGAAATGAACAAATGAATACAGCTGTGTGTTAAGCAACGGAAATTATTTTTTTCATTACACACACTTGCATGCACACACAAATCAAGCGCCTCTCCACACACCCCTCTCATTACCTCCTCCCCTTCCATTGGCGACATCCAACGCCAGTGAGAAATTGCCTGTCTCCACTCTTTTGATTTGCTTGTTTGTGGGGTGCTAATTTATGGCTTAATCAATTATCCATTAAAGCCTCTTTCACATAAAGACTAGTGATGGTAGTTGCCAGCAATACTGTTGTGCTTAATATGCATTAGCGTGCCTATCATCCCCCACTTCCCCCGTTATCATTAATGGGCTGAGGCAATGTTCCAGTTTTTATTGTGTGTCATGCATCTGTGGATTTTTCTCCCCTTCGCCTTGTTTAATGGCTGAACTGAGGCACAACACTACACTAAATACTGTATGAGATCTCCATTGTAAAGTGACATATCATTTATAGCTATACTATCACCACCACTTAAACTGCCAAGAACAGCTTCAGTTGTTCTGTAACTCACGTTTGTCAGATTTTCCTATTACAGGATTATTTTTCCATGTTGCTAGGTAACATGTCAGCTGACACTCTTTGACTTTCGCTCAAAACATTTGTGAGTCATATCAGTGACCTTCAAAATATTTCAACAGTTGAAGTTTTAGCAAGCCGTTCCACCTTAATGAAAGGGCCTATTAATCAACAGTAATCACATAATTCATTAATAACATTTAGTCTGAGAAATGTAAGTGAGATGCCCAGAGGGGTCTGGGGTAGTCATGCAATTTGGCCCCACAGAGCCTGGGGGCACTGGCACAGTTGGATTAGGTGTGGGCCCATTTTTACACTATTAGGTGCAGTATTGACTTGGTGATTGGTATTCAGTATGTACACGCTGAATAATGATTAATGTTAAGTAGTACTTACAATTTCAAAATTTCAGCCATGCATTGATTATATCTGCTAATTTTGGCCTTAGTTCATACACACAAACCACCGATGTAGTGTAGAAGTATTCGAGTGAGTCAGACACAAGATATGACATTTATGATAGCACATATGATGTATCTCACTAAAGAAAATTACAGAGGCTTATTTAAAGATAAAACACAAAATACAATACAAATCTACCAAACGACCTCAGAAAGCAAAGCACTAATGTTGTTTGGAAGCTAAAATCTGCCGAAATTTGTGCATTTACCCATGTGCATTTGTTTTCTATGAAGCTAGAAAGAAGGCAAGCCGTGGAGCAGTGGATGACGTTATATATCATAAGTTTTGCAATGTGTATATTTGTGTAGGCTTACGTGTCATAACCAAGAGATTACAGATTACGTGGCGTGTCTGTGTTGTAGTGCCGGACGGCAAACAAGGAATGGGACACTGGGGCGATGGTGCTGATCTTACAAGGTTGGTTTTTGGCCAAGAGATGCAAGGTGGAAGGCAGAGAGCCTCCATTCTCCCTGTAACAAGTCATTTAACCATCACAGTTACACAGGAGCTGTTTAATTGAGAAAAAACCTTGCATAGGTCCCATGTAATGTAAGTAACCATATTTTTTATGGTGTACTTAAGTTATTTCTTAGAGAGTAAGGGAGAGGTCCTATTGGGTCTTGGTAATGTGACCTGTGTAAACCAGTCGAGGGAAAAAAAAAAAAGGGTAAGACTTGTTAGACTCAAAACTGTTTTAAGTGTGTAACCGACGTACAACCAGAAAAATTTTTGATCTCAGTTTTGATCTCAAGTAAGTTTTTTTTCTTAGTGGTAAGAGAATATTTTACAAACACGGCCTCAGATCTTTTTGTAACACTGAAGATCTTTCACCATGTATGGCATGTTGAAAGCAATGCTCACAGAGCCCTGCTGCTTTCTATTTTACCCATCTAATCAGGGAATGTCTTACTCCTGGGAAGCCAAGTGAATGCAATGAGCTGCCTGGTAGGGAAAGGCCAGGACTGACAAACAAACCACAAATTCTTAATGTGAACATGTAGAAATGTGAATGGTGTTGCACTTTTGGGTTATCATAATACTTATGTTAAGGCATGTTCTACAACTCAAAATCACGCATGAGGGTTGAGGTTTCTGTTTAGATTATGGGATATCTCAGAAACACTAACACACTGGTCCATTCATATTTAAAGGAAACATTTTAATGAGTAAGACTATTGAAAAAGGACGTCCACAAGGATTAATTTATGCTTCTCTATGTGCACAGCTGGCGTTTACAACAGGCATATTTCAGCTCTAAGCTGTCATCAGTGTTTACACTCTTATGGTGATAGACTTAGCACTAAAACGTGCACCATTGTTGACTTCTGCTATGCACATAGAGAGCGTTAAATCATGCTTTTGCAAGTGCAGACATCCTCTGTAATATCCATGAGTCTGCACCTTTTTCATATTCATTAGGTTTAGAGTGCCAGTCTTTTGTGTAACATGTTAATGAGAAAATATTTCAATTCTGACTCATGCAATGGGGGCTGCAGCCCTGTCACTTAGCATTTGACAGCCTGAGATTCAGAGCTATTTGAATTCACTTAAAGCATTGTTTTCGTCGGTTGATCACAAAACTGAATGATTAGTACAGGAGCAGCTTCACCAACTGAGCTAAATGTCCTATAAAAATGCAAAGAGAAATGATCATTTACTTGAAGGTGAAGATGCAGTTTCTCTGTTTCCTCCAGCAAATGATGAAATGTAATGTTCAGCCTTTATTAATGTTGTTGGTATGTTCGTTGAATATTTTGAGGCATTGCATGGAAAAAAAAGCTGAAACAGGAGAGGTATTTATGGAGGATGAATGTGAATAACTGATTTTAGCCATTGAGGATAATCCACAGATGTTCTTGTCACATCAGCAGTTGTCATAGGGACCGCTTATTTCTGTAGGTTACCGCAATCATGGCAATCATGAATATGTGAAGCAGACAGGAATAGTTACACATTATAAGTCAACATGGATGCACAAATTTAGACCTGATCCAATGCAAATCTGTAGAAAAACCTACTAGAAATGGACATACATCAATACATTTTTTCTAAAGCAAAGATGCTGGATCCAAAAGTCAGAGTAGATCCAAAATAGACCTGAGGATAATCAGAGAGAACACCAAGGCCCAATCCCATTACCCTCCCTAAGGCTTGAATTCTCACAGACTTAATTGAATTCAGCCGGAAAGTGATTGAGTATGAGAAGCTGCAAGAGCTTGAAATGGCATAAACAGGAATGGGACAGCACTTTGGAACATATCATATTACCCTGACAACACCATAACATGTAACCTATTGTGTTTCACAACTTTTTTTTTTTTAATGTCCTTCCCTTTTCTCACAACAATGGACTGTAAGAGGACCAACATCCTGATTTGCTGAGAAACACAAAGTAGCTGTTTTATGAGTCTGTTGGACATGTGACAGCAGAGAAACATGGACCTTATTGTAAACAATAACAAAACAAGGCTATGCAACTTAATTAGTGGGCATACAATAATGTTCAGAAAGTTTGATCAACAACAACCACCATGGCAGCTTTGATTTATTAGAGGACATAGAGAAGGGAACAGGTATCTAGAGAGCACACCATTTTTTTGGCAAATGATCACACTGAATTTCGTGGTAACAAGGACATTTAAGGAGAATTAAGAGTCACCCTACACTTTCACCATGCTGTATGGGAAAGGATCATTCTTATGTGAACCAGGTAACATTTCCATATGATGTGGTTGACCAGGTTAACATTAAAGTACAATTTGAAGCCAGTGCTAGTAACCCTAATGTATTCTTGATTGACTGCACACACCTTCTCATTGAAGAAACATCAGAGGATGGATTTGCCTATGTTAATAGAAACTGCTTTCACTCCACCAACATACAAATAATATGTGATGTGACAAATGCAACTGACTAATATTAGCTACAAGCTGCCAAGGTGTGCAATAGGTAGCTTTTTGCAAAGTAGTTAATTCTTAGCTGGAAATAGCAATTCAAAAGGAAACCGAGGGATGAAAAGCAACTCATTTTATGTATTTCAGCTTCAACTGAGGCATTATTTGACTTTAGAAAACAGAAATGTATTTAGAGCCAAACCTATTGTCAAAGAAAACCAAATCCATGGGAATCCTTAAAAGGCAAGTTTCATTTTAATTTTATTTTATTGCCAGGATCATTTTTCAAATTTTGATATGGGATAATTTGTCTATTTTTTTCTCTCCCTGGATCACAAGTGGTTTGGGCCTTTCAGAACCCCTGGACAGGTGGGTTGTGGTAGTGGATGGTCCTGTAGCAGAGGTATTGTGCCCCTCATGAGGCTCCTTTGCAACATCTGATGAGGAGTCAACAGCTGTGGTTATGATGTCTAGAGGATTGGGGGTTGTTTATATGCAACTTTATTTTGATAAAACCTTGGGCCATATAATCCATTGAAGAATCACCATCAGCGTAAAGTGAATCCAAAACAAAGCAGCTGGATGAACTGGATTTTTTCCCCCACTTTTCTTCTCCTGCTATTCATCTCCTTTTGCTCTCTGAATATATCCTGCTACCCTGTCCATATCCTCTCTAGCATCACAGTACATTTGTTTCATTACCATTTCCTATTGGGCTGTTTTATTATATTGACACACAGAACAGAAACACGTGGCATTAAGATAGGATCCTACCAGTTCTTATCCAAGTCAGGCTCTGGTTGAGGTTTAGTACCAGAAAACAATTAGACCTGTTAAGACTTTAACTGTGCAGTCATACATTTAACATCAAGGACCCTGACATACAATGATGCACTTGCAAGATGCACGATGAATGACAAATGTTCCTTAACGCCACTAATTTCAACACTATTGCACGATTTTTTATGGATGCAGCCACTATCACACGCAAGCACCCTACAGAATTCTTAATTACTGGTATGAGGTCAATAAGGGCTGTTGACCCACAACTTTACCCCACACCTCTCATCCTCAATCAGATTGCTGTGTGTGTCACACTTGACCCAGCACTCACAGCTTCACCACTCAGGATGTCTGGGAAGACAGAGAAGGTGCAAGGACACTGGGCACACTGTGAGAAAGGCCTGGCAGGAAGCAAAACACAGCCAACATGACATGACAGATTTCCCAAAACTACAAATGGGACATTAATGTGAAGAGGCGCTGTCATAGCCACTGACTCTCAAACTCACATGAAACAGATGCAATGATCTATGGCACAGTAGTATTAGCTCATGAAATGTAGGTGATACAAGTGAGGGACCACCAACAAGAACACTGAACACTTCCAAAGACAGACATATATGGTCATAAACTGGCTTGATGAATGTGACAAGGAGGGAGCTCACACAAATTTTAACTAAGTGAGAGTACATGGCCCAGCTTTTGTAGGGTGAAGCAAATCAGCTGACGACCTTCACTTAGTTGCCAGGTCAGCCTCCAAGCCCATGAGAGGGTCATCACAATAAGCAAAGACAGATCGCGCACTCTGAGCCTCAGCAGAGTTATGCTGTGTCCCAATACTCACACTTCCCCTCAAAATCGGCCCTAGCCCTTGGTTTTGCATGTTCCCATGGAGGGGCAGGGTGTCCCAAACTTCAAGACAAGTAAGGGAAGTACTGTTCAGCCCTTAAAATCCCTACTTAATGTGAAGGGCCGTGTGATGCACACTACAAATTGAGGGGAAGAAAATCGAGAGCTGGAGTCATTGCCTGGAAACCACTGAGCCATACAGTGAGCCGAGTTAAGTTGGTAAATATTGCACAAGTTCTTCGTGCCATTTACTCAAATTTCACCGTTTCCTTAAGGAATTTTTAAATTCTTAATGCGAATAACACCATGTGGATGTAACAACAACATGCCAGCATTTTCAAAATGAGCACAAGAAGCCTACATTGGCGATATGCTGATGTTCCCTACCCCTCAACACTATCCCTTCATCACTGAGGGGAATCTATTTAGCGAGTGCACTTGACCAAAGGGTAAGGTTAAGGGAAGAGAATTGGGATTGGGCCATAGATTACTTGTGTGTACCTATGTCTCATTTATTGCATGTGATTTGTACACAAGGATTTGTAAAATAAATACAGTAAGAGACAAAGACACGTGTGCATCAAAGTATTTAAGAATGATGAGCATCAAGAAAGTATTTGCTGTTCTTGAAATGCCAATGCAGGGCTTTCAATGCGTACAGAAATGGAATAATGAGGTACTAGAGTGTCCATACATTTGTGTGCCAACCCCAACATTACACACTGAAAAACACCCAAACATCACCCTCCACACAATATGATCTTAGGATCTTCCATCTATCATCTATGTGAGACATAGAGGCTGCTGTCTCCTCCCCAGTGCCTGTGGTGTCACCACTTATTAAGATCCAATGCCAGGTACAGGGAACTGGGGGAGATAAGGTGAACAGGTTTTAAGAGGAGGTGTAGTTGATGGATGGATAGGTTACTTCTATAGGGGGCCCCCCATATCCTCACATTTTCAGCACTTTTTATGGATGGTAAGGCTCGAGTGATAAATAAAACAAGGGCTGGGACCAGGCCTCTGCCTATTTAATGTTGCTGAATTGGTGCTAGTAGATGGAGGCTGGGGAATGACCTGATAACCTTACATATCAGCTGGTGTGGGATGATGAGCTTGGAAACATAAACCGTTTTTTATCCAAGTGCAGCTGTTTGTCATGGTGTGGTGGGTCCCAGCCATGTGTCACTGAGGCCCAGAGGTCTGCAGGTTTCCACTCCTATTAAACACTGCAGGCAGCAGTGCAACCACTGAAATCAGCTCTTGAGGTGCTTATTGAAACTCATATCCCCCCTCAACACACAAACACACACTGCCAACTGACTGTCAACGATCCTAACTTTGATACAAATTGATTTAAAGTTGTTAATACTTGCCCTGGGCGATATTTCTATATAGCGATTGGAAAACAGCTCCATAAAGCATTGGATAATTTCACATGCACGCACTAAATGCAAAACATGAAAGGACACAACAAACACGCTTTGGCTCCTAAACAGCCTATCACACCGCTTGATAATGGAGGGTGCCAAGAGGGACACGTGAACAGCCGATTCATCTACCACACAGTCCCACATGTGCACCTTTCTGGCTTATTAAAACAGCCTATCATATCAATAGACGTGACGAGTGACAGACAAAGGCCAATCATTTAACAGCTGTGCAGTTCGGTTGCAGCACCATCTCCATGTGTGGTTATAAACAACAGAACAGCGTATAGAGAAAACATGAGCACTGAAGGAGAGGAGATTATAAACAAAAAAGGACATGTGGTGTAAAACCTATGGGCTGTAATAACCTCAGTAGATTTTGAAGCAGTGGTGGCAAGTAGCAGCAGGCTGCTGCTACATATTCAAAGTGAAATTATCGGATTTATCTGATTTCATTGTCAGGAAATTTGTCCCAACAATAACTCAACTTTTCCTATAGTACCGGTTTCACAAAAAACACATGAGTAATAATGTGAGTTTCCTTTTGAAATAGGTAAAATCAGCTAAAGACAGCCAAAACAACAGGGTAGAGGTGAGACCAGGTGAGGTGAATCTCACTGATGACCAGACTCCACCCATCAGGCTCCAGGCCATCAGGTCTGCTTGGAGAGGGTTGTGTCCATCACTAATAACAGTCCCTCCACCACTTGGTGGTATTGGTGGTGTTTATTGCCAATTAACAGAGGTTTTATTGTGAGCTTGAAACACTGCCTTAGTGCAGTCTCACAAAGATTTTTAATTTAGTCTTTTTACAAATAACAAGCAAATAAAATAGCATGTGATCAACAACAAGAAAAATATTTAAAATGTTTTTCTTTTCTGAATACACACAGAGTATTATAAGACCTTTTCTCTAAACAACGTCACTTTGTACTTGTGTTTTAAGTGCGCAGACAAGAAAGCTGCCCATGAACCGCTGTTTTTGAATGGAAACCTGCTATTCAGAAAGTTGTGTGTGTCCTTGTGTGTCTGGAGCTTACATGTGTGTTAAACAGTGGGGGAGAATGCAGCTGAGGTCTTCACACAGCAGGGTGAAACGGCTCCTATTATCCTCACTGTGACTGCCGCACAACTGTGTGTATACGTAGCACTGTTGGATGTCTTTGGCCAAGAAATCGTCCTCACATTGGAGAGAAAGAGCCCCAACAAGCCACAGCGAGGTCCGATCATCACCTTAAATGATACTGGAGCTTATCCTCCTCTTGTTTCAGAGGCGGGGACCGGAATAACACTGTAATTTCCTTTATTTGGTTCATTCTTCATGGCTTTAACTCCCATAAGAAAGACACACTGGAAAAGCCATTATGTCAAACAGCTTGCCGTACTGTAGCATTTTCTCCTGTACTTCCCCTTAACTTGAGCTTGGCTTCGTCTCACTGTTCCTAATGATGATGTAAGGGGAAGGAGACATGGCAATTTAGTTGCTTGTGTGCCTTTGAGTGTGCACAGTCTCAAACATCCCCATTGCACCTCCAGGCCACACACATGCATCACAGGAGGAGAATCATATTCGATGTGTGGTGGATAAATTAAACTATAAAAAAAACCTAACAACAATTAGTCTACTCTGGAAAGCATGTGTAGATGTCTGTCCTAATTCCTAGAAAATTTGAAATATTTTTATACATTTTTCTGTGGGTATATTTGTAGAGATTATTTTATATTATTTTACCTGTAGTATCATGATTAAATTATGTCTAGAATAGCTTTTCAATTGCAGTGGAATAACTATGAATGAAGCACTATGACTTCAATAGGTTGGATATTTTCACTGCTGCTTTGACCCACATTAGTGGCATTGTTAGATGACCTTGTCTCTGCATTAGTGGCATGGAAAGTTTTAAATGATTCTTCAGCATGTATTATATATCTGGAATGAAAGTAAATCAGGCTGTATACAGATGATATTTCACAGTACGTTTCAAACATTATTTAAGACAATGTGCAGAACAGAGAGAGAGGCTGGTGACCAAAGCAGAGAGTTAGAAATTAGTATAGTCGTAAATCTTCTGTGCAATGTACATAGATAAAATTGCTGACAAACCTCTAGAGAGAAAGTCTCATCAGGACGAGGTGCCAGTACAAAAAGGATACATGAGGGCAAGGGAGATGTGATCGACTGCTAGTTAAACCACCGATAACAAAAAAAAGAGCAAAAGAAGTGGAAGGGGGAGGGAGAGAGAGTGAATGAAAGAGAGAAAGACTGTCACATGAAGATAAAGCTAGTCTTCCTCCCTGACGCGTAGTTGTGGCCACTGAGAAGTTATTACTCAGTGGGGTCAGATGCAATCTTTTAATGCCTTGCCTTCTAAGACTCCACAGGTGGACCCACCCACCTCCACACACACACACACACACACACACACACACACACACACACACACTCTGTATTTTCCTCTCTCACACACACACACACACACTGAGGAAGGACAAGGTAGGGCACAAGTGAACAATAGTCTGTCCCTCAGGTCTTCAGTTGATGACCCTGAAAACAGCTACTGTTTAGGCAACACATTAGGACCATCTGTCAATTATTCCCACACACAACATACACATGTCACCACAAACCTCAGTGTATAGGAGTGAAATGAAGTGAAAAATCATTCAGCTGTGATCAGATGCTCTTTCATAGCGCAACACTGCCTCGTAGCTCAGTTTTTATTACCACATTACATTGGTTTAAAATCCGATGCTTGTACTGTGCTCCTTTCTGCTCTTTCCTCTGTCTTGGTTCTTATCAGGCAACGCCCCCATCAAAGATATCTTTTTTTGTGTTGCCATGGAAACTGTGTGGGCATGTTTATCAAACAGGATAACAGGAGCAAAAATAAGAATGGGAAGGAGAGGTGTGTGTGATAGAAAGACAAGTGTGTGTTTAAGCATGTGTGTGTGTATGTGTTGGTGAGAAAGTTGTGTTCGAAAGTGGGAGGGTTAGGAAGGAGAAAGTAAAGGAGTCAGGAGAGAGGAAAAAATCAACTGCCTGTAGTGGCTTTTGTGTAAGTGGAGTGTATGTGCAAACACTGAAACATGACTGACTCACTGTTTATACCGCCATCCAACTGTTAAAGTGTTATTTGCGTATTTAAAAGCAAACTCTTCAAATATGAGAATTTGGTGACTTATGTATGGGGACACAACATTTTTGCTGTACTTCTAAATCCCTTACACACTGGGGACATATTTTTCATGAGTAATGAGTAAGTTGCACATCAATATTTTTTTTTTTTTTTTTTTTTTTTTTAGGGATGGGCGATACTGATACCGGCCTTATTTCAAAGTACTTGGTACTCATACAGGCTGCCAATAGAAGGTGTGTGTTATATGGTTTCTGAGGCAAAGAACCACTCAACGCAAAGTAAAACTTTGGTTTATAATTGTTGCGTCTGTCGCACATTTGATTTGCCACCAGTATGAATGGTTTTGATGTGAAATATTTCACATTTTTATACCTTTTTTTGTGTGTAAGGGCCTTAAGAATGTACTTCCTTATTCTTCTGAGTTAACATAACTCACATCATGATCATGATTTATTCATGTGGTTATGCATAGTGCAGTCATAGGATGCCAACCATGTCAATCTTCTGGCCCTTACATCTCTGACATTTTGTATACTGGGTCAGTGTATAAGAGACCATTATACAGCCTGGGGCAATACATTAATTTATATTGGGGAAAACTGGTGGATTCATACTTGGCTGGCCCATTTTTTTTCATGCAAATTCTCCACACTAGCCTGCAGCCATTGGTAGGCAAAACCAATAGAGCCTTCCTCAGCTCGTACATTACAAAACTTAAGTTATGAATTTAGTTGCATCAGTTAACTGTCTTGAACTTCATGTAAACTTTATGCAAAGTTCAGTTCAGCTCACATTTTAAGTTGTTCTTAATGACTTGCCTTTTAAAATAAAGGGTAAATGAAATTACAAATTACATTTCATCAACTTTTAAAATGGAACATGTTCAGGTTTTTTGCAAAATTTTACAACAAAATTAGTCAGCCATAAAAAGAGTTATAAGGTGTTCTGTGTTAAACCAGGAATAAAAACAAAAAGTGAAATAGAAATCAAATTTTCTATTAACTTTCTCAAATTTTCCGGCTTGCACTAACATAAGACTAAAACACAACACAATCCCAGGTCTTTAACAATGAAGACATAATGAAATTGGTAATATTCTGTTATATCAGTAAGTATTAGGTAAGGGATGCACAAAACACTTTGCACATATTGAGTAGTGTGTTCTTCCAGCTGGGTTAGGCCTATTAAAAGGACATGATTGTTGCACATTTCATAATCTGAAAAGTGTTAACTCATGAATACATGCTCTGGCTACCTTTTGATGATCTTAAGAAAAGCATGGTAAAATAAAAGGTTATTTTAACAGCACTTTTGTGGTCTGCATGTGCAGGATGCCTTTCCAAGAGCTTCATTCAGCCTGAATGATTTTCCTAATGGAAACACGGCTCCTATCTTAGTGACAGAAGTCAATATATGGGAGATGTCCAGCAACATACCCTTTTACTGGCTATTGAACTGCAGTGGAACAAGTACTTTGGGTGTGCACCCTTGCATTAGGTGATGAGGGAACCATTTATCTGCCTTGGAAAAATTTAAATCTAACATACAACTTTGAAAACAGGCTCCGCTGGGCTGTGATCTCTGTCTATCACTTCCGTCGAAAATGCTTCATGGATTGGAAATATCAAAATCTCTATACTTTGGGACTCCTTTGGTTCAGCACAGCCTTTGTAAAGCCCAAGGGTCAGAGGAGCTAAAGGTTTAAGGTCACTGACTCCTGCTAGGGGCCATTGGCTTTGAAGTCACATCAGATGCTCGTGGATGATAGTGGAGATAGGTCAAAGAAAGGGATTAAAGCACAGAGCACAGGCGTCCCACTCATGACTGCCGTGACGAGTGTCTCAGAGGCTGATCTACAAGGGAACAGGCATTTCATTACAGCGGGTCAGAGCTGAGCAAGTGCCATGCAACTAATCTCAGTTTCAGTGTTATCTATCAGATAGAGCAGGAGGGCTTCCTTTGTCATGGATATCAGAGAGGTACTTCACAGCAGTACTACCTCCGACATTACAGAAATAAAATCAGCAATTCAAACAGAAAGAGTTTTTGACTTGTATGATGCTGTTTGGCACAGTAGTAGGTTACTTTTCATCAGAATCGAAAAATCTGGTTGGCACTTTGTTTTCTGCGGGTCAAAGTGCACCTGTATGGTTGACAGGTCCTTCAAACTCAGGCAACCACTCTGGATGAATTTAGCATTGGTGAATACAAATAACATCAAGTTTTTCTAAAATTAGCATCTTGTTACAATACAATGTTAACCATGGGTTGTGTAAGTGATAAAAACATTTCAGAACACATCAGACCAAGATTAGGAGGCTTAAGAACACATTCAACAGGACTGTGGGTGTAACATAAAAGAAACAGGCAACAGTATTGGATATTTCACAACCATAGTAGGAGAAAAATGGCTGTCTGTTGCTTGTGTGAGCCCAGCTGCTGTGTAGAAGCCATCTCAGCTGTACCGTAGCTAAAAATAAACCAGTGTACCATGCTGCTACCTGAATGTCACACCATAAGTACACAATATAGGATTTTTATCATCCAGGCAGCAGAGATGGCCAGGTATTTGTTTAATCTCATCTGGATGGAGGTTTTGAGATGATTTGTGTTTGTGCATTTTTTTTACAGTATAAATTGAGCTCCCCTCTGTGATGTCTGTGCTGCACCAAACACATCGCTACTGGTGCAGATTATTATTTTAACAGATGCGGGAAAAAAAGCACATACACATAATCCAATGTGATAGCAGTATTGTATTTCCATACTAACTACACTTGTTGTTTGTTGTTGATAGTATTAACACAGCCCCGTTACACTCATAATGGCATAAAAGTGTTTTATCAGCATTGTTAGTGTTACTGCTCCCATACTTAACATGTTTACATGCATTTCTCATACGCTGCACATTACAACATTATGCATCTAGTTCACTGTTAATACGTGGCTGTGTAGTGCCTAATTGTCAGTTACAGCAAATGGACTTTGAGTGAACTACATGACTTCACAACTCAGGCACAGTGTGGGGTCTAGATATGCCTATTTTCTTAAATAGCATTTAATTTTGGATTTTGGATTGTTTCTCCCTGACACGCAGTAACTTGCATTGTCACATCATTTGTAATCAAAAAGACTTCTGTTTTCTTTAGCAAGTGTAAAATGTAGCTCAAACACATGTAGGTCACATCAGAATTAGACACAAACACACAACCAGAAGCTTGCAGTTCAAACATGTGTGTATGTCAACAAATAATTGTCAAAAGCTGATTCAAGTTGAGTCAGCAGCGGAGCCCAAACTGGCTTCAGTTCATCCAAAATAAGATCACACAGCACTCCAAATACATGACAGCTGATGTTGCTTTTAATGGTGGATTTCCCTTTTAGGACACACTGAAATTCTAGTATATGGGTAATGATTTAAATAAGTTGTTTTAGCTTTGAAATTATGACAGCAACAATATTGCAGAGGCTCCCTGTTACCGTAATATCTGGGCACACAGAGGATGTTGTCATGATGCTGTGGAAAGCCCTTTGAGACAAACTGTTTGTAAAAATGGGCTATACAAATAAAATTGTCTTGCCTCGCCATTTATATCAGACTGCTTGTATGCCGGCCGGTGATTGGCTGGCCACTCAGAGGTGCTTATTATAATTCCTTTTACATGCCAGTAACTATCACTTCAATTATCCAGAGGAAATCATGGTTGGATGGAGATCTCTGCTGAAGCTCAAGGCACATGTCATTCCCATGCAATGTTGCATGTTTGAAGATGGGGTGCAATTTAATGCAATTACTTGTTCACTTATAATGTACATTAATGCATGGATTGCCTCATAGCTAAAGACAGAGAGTAGGTCCTGCCCACATTTTCACCCCAGCACCATCAAGCCTCAAGATTTCCAAACTTCATTTTTAATTGTCTGTTTTGAGACAGTCATAACACATCTGCCCCGAAACCTGGAGGGATCCATATTTTCGTGGTGTGTTTGTTCCCAGCATTTTTAGCAAAGTAAGGAAGAGGCACAGCACAGAGAGATTGAATCCCAGCTGTCAGCAGAAGGAATCAACGGGCTGAGCAAGAGAGGAGAGGAGAAAGAGACGAAGGAAGAGGGATTGTTACAGGAGGCAGATGCAGTAACCACATCAAGTGTCCAGAAAACAGAACAGTTTGTCCCAGATTTGGAGGCAACAACAGAGTCTTCCTCCAAACTAAAAACTGTCACAAAACATCTTTATTATATTTCATTATTCTGCTTCATCTTTTCTGGATCTGTTTTGTATTTTGTTGTGTTGAGAGTTGCTTTAGAAAAATGCTTTTGATAATTACCAGCATAGCTGTGATTTAGACACTAATGGCTTTAATCCACAATTAAAATTTGCTCTTATTCTTCCACATGAAAAAAGAAAAACTTTTACGCATCTACATTTGAAGATGACTAAACTCTTTCAGACTCATATTTTTGTGATAATGCATTTATAGGAACTATATTTAAAACAGATGAAAATAGGCAATTATGCAATACTGGCCAACACGGGTTACATAACCACCGCCTCAGAACAACCATTTTTTGAATTCTGGTATAAATTCTTGTATTGTATCTCTTGTATCATGATATGTTGATTAGTTAACAAATTACCGAAATAATTTGATTGCACATGTTATTATTATGCTTATATCATGAACTCCAGACTGTGGCATCTCACTGCATCTCCAGATGGAAAACTATGATATTTTAGTGCATAAATCTCACTGGAACACAAAGATGTGGATTATTACGTGAGAAACAATGGACCTTTTAGCTTTGATTAAATGAATTATACAGACGATGAACTTTGGTTAATTGGCTATTTGCTCTTTTTAAGTTTTGAATGAACTGGAAATTACCTTGAGCTCCAAGGGGAGTTCTCTGCTGATTCAAACATGCTGTCAAGTAACATTTGTTACATTTTCACATAATGATTTCTGCTTTATATAATGGTGATAAATATCTCTGACACAAATCAATGCTGTTTGGGTTGAACCGGTGACTTATCAGTTGTGGGGAGGTCTTGCCAACAACCAGGCCACACTATCCAATTCCATTTTATGCACTGAACCAGACAGCATTTATTCATACCACATTAAAAGGTTTATTTTACACCCATATCAAAAGGAAATATTCAAGAAAACTATTTTGACAGGGGTGTCCTCAGTTGGCATTTCCTCTAAGAGGAGACAAACAACTCACAGGATGGCGCCTGCTCTCCCTGTCGCTCCTCCTCTGTCTCTCACTCTCTTTCCATTGAGCTGGTGTGCTTGTGTTTTCACCTTTTGTTGTCTTTTCAGGACTTGCAATACCACACATTTCTATTCTGAGCTTCTTATTTTGATTAGCAGTGTCACACAGTGGTTCATTCTTTTGCTTGCTTGTTTTATGATTGTAGACCAGACCTTTACCTGACCTTTAATTAAAGAGCCTTTTAACTATCCTTGACCTACCCAGAGAGTCTGTTTTTGGATCACATTACTATACAGGTATGCACTTCCTGCTCTATAGGCCTCAGACTGGCCACGGAAGTGATCCTACGGAAAGGATATATCGGCAGATGATAAACCAAAAATTCCTCAAAAAAACGGAAACCATGGATTTGGTGAACATTTTCATTTTACTATTCAATTCAGTGTATCTAACACACTACTGACAAATGCACCTGAATGGAGAATATAACCCTCTATTCACAAATCCTTGAATGCAAGCAGCAGCTGACTCAGCCGTTGCTATCAATCATCAAATCAATCAATCATCAATTCATTAACCTGTCACCACTAAAGTGGGCGGGAGTAAATGGGGTGTCCAGCTCATTTCTTGTAAGAAACAACAAACAGAAATGGTTGTGGCTACCTGGTTAGCATGCAAATTTCACTCGCTACCTCTGCAACCAGGGGTGTGTGCTGACAAGAATCTGGCGATACAATACACGCATCACGATACAGCCAACTATATAATGTATGATATTGTCAGCAAGACGATATATTGCAATTTTTTTTCCTGTTTGACTCTGCTAAGTTAGCTAATGCTTGAGCATGTGATGAGCTACAGACCTGTGCTCTCACAAGATCTCATTGTTTCTGGCTGAATGACTACTGCCAACTAGCAGTCAGAGTTTTACGTGCAAAACAGGAATGAACCACCGCCATGAGTGTTTGCATGTATATTGTTAATAAAAAAAAATCGATACAGTGCTTTTGAATATCGATACAGTATTGCAAAATGATGTATCACAATATTTCATTGTATTGATATTTTGTAGTTGAACTTGCTATGTATAAAACATTTGCAGTAAGGGTACACAAACTCTTCTTTGAGCCACACCAATGGATGATCAGTATCTGAATACTATGTTTTTTTTCTGGGACATCAGAAACTTTTCTTGGATGCTTCCCAGGTTTTTCTGCCCTAGGCTCCACCATAGATTCTGTAGCCTTCTGTGTCTTCGTTGCTATAGTTGCTCCAGGCTTCAGCGCTGTCAAACCAAGTCACTGCTGGTAGACGTGAAACACATTTCTACCGGTGTGTCAGTCTGGGAATGTAGCCACAGACACCACAGCAAATGGAGAAGTAGATGATATTACTGAGTCTGGGGTTTTAAAGGTGATGAATGAAAATGTTATATGATGAAAGAGATGTAGTGTAGAAGGAATTTTAAATTGTGAAGTAATGGAGATGCTGTTTCAAAATGGTGGAGCCAGTCACTTAATCATGAGTTGTGTTGTGTCTGCTGTAAATTCACTGTGTTTTATATTGCAGCCTCAAGTGTTATATTTCACCAGCTTGCTTATTTTCACATCTCTCACCTAGTCTTGAACCGATATCATGACTTTCTTTTAGTGAAGTGTGACACATAATAAATTGCAGTGAAACATGTCACTTTGAAAGGCCTACATCATGTCGGCCTAGTTTTGTTCTTTATCTCAACAGCAGACGGTGGGCTGGGAGCTGCTGTGTGGCATCGCTATGACAGCCAACCCTGCCAATGAGGTCTCCAATGGTTTCTTTTTAATCTTTACAGTTCCTGACATGCCTGCAAAGTTGACATATTTGCAAATGTCACGATGTTGTGATATCTGCTTTGTGCCACACTTTACCCCCTCGTTGCGGATCGTGTTTCCATGGTAACAGCTTTAGGGACCCTCATGTTCTTGATGAAGTTAAGTCAGAGGGGCTAATGACTGACATGTGTATGCATGCATCTTCCCAGCAAACACAAAGAACTGTTACTGTGCAGTACAAGACACACAGTCTTGTATAATCAGTCATCTTTGCTAATGCTTACACCTAAAGACACAATCAACTTTTGTTTTTAGAATAATTGTTCACTATTCAAAACATCATTTCAAATATTAATTGGTTCCATGACTACCACAAGCATTGGCATAGCAACCAATAAGGCATGATATAATGGAAAGTAACAGATTAAAAATAGATATTGGATCAAAATGTCCACCGAATGCCATCTCCATCAATGTGCTGATTTCTTCTTCTACCTTGCTGTAATCAGAGCGCGAGTGCAGTGACATCCTGTCAAAGGTTGCACATCAAGAAAGTGTTTGCACACACATTTTTTCACAGTTTGTGCTTAGGTGTCCATGTGCACAGCAGCAGTTTCTTCATTGAGTTACTGTGGAGGCAGATTTCTTTTTCTCCCTCTCAAACCTCAAACTGGAACTGTAACTCGATGGAAGAGCTTCACTCTTGGTGTTTCACACAAAAACTTTGCCTCATTTCCTGCACATACTCAGTTTCACTCTCACTTTTTCAAGTCCAATCCGATCAAATGAGCTCTTTCCTCCTTTTCTCTCGTCTTTCTTTTACTTTCTTCCGAGGTGAAGATTGGTAGTTACTATTTTTAGCCCATGCTACGTTGCCTTTTAGCTTCAGACTATATGGCACAGATGCTTTTTTTTTTTTTTTGCTCATGCACAATGAACCTTAGCTCTTGTTCACTGGCATTCCTCGGGGGATGAAGCTGCAGAGCAGTCGGAAGAGTGTGGGGGGAAAAAATCCAAACTTTTCTAAAGTACAACTAAGGCATGTATTCGCAAAGTAACAGCAAAGGATAAGATCTCTGTGCTGGGATATCATCTCATGAGGGTGTCACACATGCAGGGATTGGTGTTACATACTGCTGAGTTGCTCAATGTGTCTGAGTGCCATGTGCTGTGTGTTATGCTAGAGAGGGATATGAGAACATGCCCAGATGGTCCCTTCCTCCTTTTCTTTTTGCAAGCAACTGCTGGCTTTAGGATGGTTTCAAGTAATCAAATACTACTACATTTTGCTTTTAACATGAACTCGAGACTGCTAGAAGCACACAGAGATGCAGTAGTGTCACATCAGCAAGTCCACTATGAATAAGACAAGATTACCCAAAGTCTGGGAGCATGATGAAACACTTTCAAAACTATGTAGGTTGAAATATATGCTAGGTAAATGAGAGGGGACACAGGGAGGAAGAGGAGTGCTGCTTCACCTTCTCAGCATTAAGTGAAGCAAATATGTGATTAAAACCGTCTCCGGCAAGAAACGCGTCAAAGGAAAAGCCGACTTCAAAGAGGACCCCGTCCTTTCACCTGAGATTTTCTCTCTTCCAATTTGGTATTATGTTTCAACCGTTTTCTCCAGAGAAGACATCGGTCAATACTGCCTTCCATGTGTAGAATAAATTGTTTAAATTTGGAACAAAGTGTAGAACAAATTGATTTTATTTTCAAGGGACCTGCACGGTCTCTTTATTATTTGAAAAAATCAGCAGCACTGTAATTATAAAGGACAATGAGATATGGCTTGTTTCTGCCACGACATGTGTTGACCATTGAAAAAAAAGTTTTATGTTACAGTAGGCCAGGTTAATCAAAGGTCAAACATAATGAGTTTTTCTTAAAAATATGTACATGCTGATTAGTTTATAATGTTTCCACTGTTTCCGATATATCAACAAGCAGTGAATATTTAACAGTAAGTGTAATTTCAGATGTAGGCCTAATGGCTAAAAGAATGGTTATTGCCTCTATAAGTTCTGCTTCAGAGCACCGAGCGTGGTATCAACAAGTGGCTATTCAGGGACAGGATATAAAGAAGATACTCTGGATCCCTCTTTCTGGCAACTGTTTCATTAATCACAGCCCCAGTGGAAACAGGGGCAGCTTCGTGCTTCCCACTAACACTCAACTACAATATGTTTTACCATCCTTCACTTGTATCTTTGAAAAATTCAAACTTCCAAGTGAAACTTTCACACTCAGTGAAAATAATCCACTCTGTGCCCATGAAACACTAATTAATTCAAAGAGGTTAAGTCACTCTCTGACTACAATAAACACTATGCTTCAGGAGGACGCAAGGTGCTGAACCCAGACCCATTCACATAAATGGAGACTGTGTGGAGAGGGTGCACACCTTCAAATTCCTGGGCACTCTCATCACAGGAGGCCTATCCTGAACAGCCAACATCTGTGCAACAGTTAAAAAGGGACAGCAGGGCCTGCACTCAGGAAGAACAAGTTTAACAGCAAACTGTTGCTGACCTTTTACCGAGCGGCCATAGAGAGCATCTGTGTATGGCATCTGAGTATGGTACGCAGGGTGCTCAGCTTTAGGCCTGTCACCAGCTATAAGGAGGGTATATGAATTTCAAAGGGACACATTTTGACTGAGGTGGCATGTTACATATTGTTGCACGCTTACAAGGCTCTGTAAATAACGGACTATAGAAAACGCATACAGTGAATACACGGGCACGTTGGCACAGCACGTAAAACCATCAACAGCCATAAACAGCAAACACACGCGCATACAGGCCAACCACAGCAGTCTTCAAGATTTACAGCAGACAGTTGAATATCTACAGTTTGATCCATTAAATACAAAGCACAACTGTAAAGCAGCATCTCAACAGCACAAGTCACAGTAAATAACAAGTAGAACAACAGCGAAGCGAAGCACGTGACCACTAATGGAGGAAAAAACACCAAGGCGGGTGCTGCTGACACACACACACACACACACACACACACTTGAACTTACTTTGAACGGAGCTCTGTCTCTCCCCCTGGTCCACGGCCTTGCTGTTCAAGTGAAGCTTAAGGCGGCTGCTGCCTGAGCACCTGCTGCCATTAGCAATGCAGGACTTCCGCTGCTGTGTGGCTCCTTCGGGTCCAGCTACGTTTCCACATCACACGGTTTCGATGAAATATCCAATATGGAAACCGAGTCTGAACAATTAATCCATTTACAAGCGTCCATTTTTAACCGGTGGCTACACGCTATTGCAACAACAACCATTAGCTTCTCTATTGTTTTCCGGTTTCACATTCAAGTCGCATGGTGATGTACATTGACCACTCATGCCGTCATGAGGTTTCGCAGCCAACCAAAAAGAAAAAAACAAAAAAAAAAACGCCACACTTGTTTAAGGAAAATACTACTGTATCGGGACGTCGGGTGAGGGGTCACCAGAGTGGCTGTGGGCGGGCCCAGCCCCCGAAAGGCGGCCCACAGCGACGGTATGTTTTTGAAGCCTATAGCTGCATAGATTTATCCAGTCCTCTCCTGCTTACCATGAGTGACGAGTGAATACGTGATAAACAGTGGTACAGGTTTCCCTAGAGTACAAGAGATGAGTGTGAATACAGTGCAACTGTTTCACAGTTTGCTTCAGTGCTGCTAAAATAGTATGATTGTACCATAACATTGATAATAGTGCCTCTTTTCTGCTGATTATATCTTATCCTTCGTTGGTGTTGTGGACTGTCTCGCTTTCCTTCAAGTCAGATAAATGTTATGGGTCCCAGAGCCAGCCAATGAGGCATGAAACACGCCTGATTAATTGAAAAATCTAAAGGGATAAAGACCAGACTGCTGCTAAACTGAGGAGCAGAAAAGGTAATGAAGAGATACAGGCAGCAGTGCAGCAAAGCTCAGAGATAGGAAGGGGGTAGACAAATAAAACTTAGATTTTTGTTGAACATTTCTGATGATTCGTATGCATTATACTAAATCACATAAGCTTCATATTTAACATAGAAACAGTAAGTCATAAAATATTCGTTTTGTTTGTCATTGTCAAATGTTGAAGCCATAATGCACCATGAATAATAATGATAGTAACATTAACATAGCAGACCTGTGAGATGGCTATAAGTGAAATAGGATGATGGCCTTTGCTCCCACTATACAGAAACAATGAAATGACATCAGGGAAAGACGGAGACTCACTCAGGTTCAGGTATGTGTATGTAGCTTAGTTGTAATGCTTTGTATTATCATTTCTTCTGCAAGCAAAAACCACAAGACACTGAGACACTTAAGACTGGCTTATTTCCAGTTTGTTAACCCAAGGCTCAACATGTACATAGAGAACAAGAATCCAGATTGCATGATCTTTTACAAGAGTCTCTCTGCAGCTCTGATCAATCCTCATTGAACATTGTGAAAAAATGGTACATCTTCTGACTGAGTATAGAGTAGGTGAACTTTATGTCACTTTCTTATTGTAGTCATACTGCATTGTGCATCATATGGTGCAGAGTGATTGTAATTCCCAAGAGATAGGGATGTCAGTGTCTCTAATATATAGGATGAACAAGTTTTAAGCAACTAGTTAAGTTGAGATACTTGGATTATTTACCAGATGTTTCAATCAAATATCAATGAAAGTATTTTGTAAGTCAAAAACTCTTGACAAACCGATCAGCAATGTAATTACTTCCGAGTGTTCTTGTTCGCTGGTCCCAAATGTTTTATACTGTAAGAACATGGCATCTTCACTTTATCTGAGTTCTATTAGAGCCTCCAAGAACCCCTGCAGGTATCCTAATGAACAAGTGGAAGAGATACTGTGGAGTTACTGAAACAATTCAAAGACATGCGGGGGATGGTTGATCCAAATCAAACAGGGGCTGGAAACATGCTCAAAGAAACAACCCCCTGTTGAGACACCTGCACATTGTCAGTGATCCACACTTGCCAATTGCCTGTTTCATACTTTAGATGGATCTTCTGGATAAAAGATGGAGAGATGGAGGATTTGATGAGGCTTCTGCCTCGCTTGGTTCAGATTTTCTCCAGCAGTAGATACCCCACGGTGCAGCAGCTCATCTCTGACGTGGATTTAAACATAAATAACATGTGGGAACCCTGGTGATTTTACCTTGCCCTCATACCCTCTTCCCTTCCCTCATCTCCATTTACTTTATCACCTCATTAGTGTGCCGCCCTGGAGGGTTCTTCAAAGTGTCGTAGGTGTAATGCAATGTTTTTTTCCACCATGCGTTGTTGTGGTTTTCCTGGAGCTCAGGCCAAGTGAGACAGTATAACTTACAGTCCTGTAGCTGTAGCTGCAGTGCCCCAGGAGCATTTTAAAGGCAGGTTGTGTAGGAAGAAAAGCCAATAGGTTTCAAACAAAAAGTGTCTCCCATGCCCCACAAATGTGCCCCTTCTACTTATATTCAAACACAGCAAAACACCGGGGGACCAGTTAAGAAGCTGTGTGTGTACAGACGGTGGTTTGACAGCAGGACCTGTCAGATGGCATCTTTATTTCGTTACATGAGGGGTCCTGGTAGACTGCACAAGCATCTGTTTCCCCTCTTGCTGCCTCTTCAGTCATATAGAAATGAACCAACTCCCCCCTTTTGACAGAAGAAGACATGATTTAGGGGAACAATGTAGGGATCGAAATGGAGAGAAGAGCGTAGTTAGTGTGTTGTCTGAATGCTGCAGTGCATGTTTTTGGCTCTGCAGTAGCATCTCAAATCCCCAAGCAACCAGAGGCACGGAGGCTGTCCATCAAAGGGATGTCTTTGGAAATTACAGCTGAATTCAACAAGTGTGTTTGGGAGCAAGGGCTTTTTTTTTTTTTTTTTTTTTTTTGTAAGTGGTATTTTTGTTTGTCATTCAGTCCCATGTAGGATGGAGACACACACACAGAGAAATGATGGAGAGATTCCTCATTGATTCAAAGCACATACTGTATAGGTGTATATCTATTGATGAGGCAAAAATACTTGGTACAATGTTTCCATCTCACATCTGATGATGAAAATGTGAAGGAAATAATTATTTTATAGCACAGCATCAGCTTCCAGATTTACAAAATGTAAAGGGTGGGTCCTTATTCCCAGCCATATACCACCCTAACTAACCCTAGTTAGCTATAGGGTTAGTCAGTGCCCCTTTATATAATAATAGTCAATAGTCATAATAGTCCACTTAAAATATTACATCATTACTGATGATCATTTTGAAATTAAATGCTATTCACTTTGGGTTTTGCTGGTTTATATTTCCCTTGGCTCATGCAGCTTTTCAAATATTATAGGATTCACGTCAAAGTTAAACTTCCATCCATCCATCCATCTTCCTCCGCTTATCCGGGGCCTTCTATATTCAGGTGTACAGGCCTAAATTTACAGTGGTGGAAAAAAGTTTTCAGACACCTTTAAATTTTACACAATTTCAAATATTATCATGAAATATTTGTGGAAAAATCTTTTTTGTGCTTTCGTTGTTAGACAGACACAAACAAATACAAATGATATTTTTTTGTTACTAAAACTAAATTCTTGACAGTTTCACTATGTCACTTCTCAGCATTGTCATTATCAAAGTCACCAAATAACAACAATAACATTTTCAGTTTTTAATTGTTTTTTAAATATTTGTTTAGTATTTTGGCTGTGACTGTATTAAAAGAAATTGCACTTGAGGACCTAAGAGTGATTCTTAATGCAACACTTCACAAATGCATAGGGTGTCCAACAACTTTTTTCCACCAGTGTATCTTGAAAGCTTCATATCATCATTGCTGTCCTGAAGAGTCTCAAAATGCAGGTCATGTGCAGGAAATGTGGGTGCATAGGGTTTCAAATTGAAAGAAATAATATCTATACGTGTGACTCATGAAGGGCACCTGCACCTGCTCTTGGGTCCCTGCTGAGAGTGTTTTCCCAGCAGTTGGTTGAAGATCAGGGCTGAAAATGGAACAGGGGCCCTGTGGGGGTGGATGGTGGACGGGGCGGGAGGTTCACATCTGGAGTTGTGAACATGAATGCCCAGAACTGAGGTTTTAGGGCCTAAATTTAACAACAGGAAAGAAGCTATGTGCTGGGAAGCAAAAGACAACATATCCATCAAAAATATACTCAATATGTTTTAGCACTGAGTAACATGTTGTTGTTATATTGAACCAAATTAACTGTGATAACTTTCCTGACCAATTTGAATAATAAGGGAAGTTCACATCAACAAAACTGTTTTTGATGTTTAGGAGCATCGAGCTTTGCTTCACAAGCAGCTGCAGTTGTTTGTAGAATGACTTTTAATGACTAAGACACGTCACGACAAGTGTGCACAAACGCCGTGAACAAAAACCACACATAAAAGAAAATTACACCTGATGATATGAAGATTACAGCATGCAATGCGACACACAAATCCTTGTGCACACACACAGGAGAATGTTTTAATGCTTCAGTTGACAATATGGCGATGAGATGAAGCATTATAATGTTCTCCTCCTTAGACATTTCGACCGTACTGGCTGGCTTCAGAGACATTTCAGAGGCAACAGAGAGAAGTGAGCCTTTTAGATTGCTACCTTTTGTACTTGAGGAAATTCCTTTGTACTTTGGAAGAAATTGTCAAGGTAGCTGTCTGAAACGCAATTGCTTTATATCTTTTTTGAGTGTTGTGACTTGCCGGCTCTGCAGGGGGGGAAAAAAGTTATAGATTTTTCTCATATTGCGTTTATGGACAAATAGCAACAACATCAAAACAAACAAATACAACTTGGAGCCACTACTGCCAGACAAGTACTTCAGAATTGATTTGATGTTCTGTGCACTGTAAAAGACTCAATATGACTTTCAGTGCTTCCGTTAAGAAGTTCAGCAAAAAGAAACTGTACAACAAGCCCCTGTTGTTGTTGTTTTTTTTTTTTTTTTGGTTAAAGCTGTATGTTTTTACAGGTTAGATTTTAATTTACATATATTTCTAGACTGATGTTCATTTGCAGGGTTTGGTGCCTTGCTCAAGGCAAAGAGGCTTTAACACTCGGGCTGTAGGGATAAGCAGGTATAGATTATGGAAGAACGGATGTTCTCTGGTATTGCTGAGAGCTGATAAATGAATCATGGCCCAATGCAAAAGAAATTCCAGAGGCATCTGTCAATGCTGCACTGGTATATGGGTAGTTTCTTCATTCAGTGTGGATATATAATGAGTTCCCAGATGGTGTTTAAATGCAATATGTGATCTTAAACAAGCCTTGTCAATCTCACAAACTTGAAATGATCATTTTCTGCAGCAGGAGCAATACTTACTTTTTGCTACTGACAACAAAACAATTATGCAGCTACTCATGCGACAAGGAGCAGTTCAGTTCAACCTAAAGTATAAATCATTTTAACTTTTAATACAAGGATGATAAACTAACATCGCAGTCAGCTGCATTCATCATGACAGGAAGTTCAGAGAGTTTTAATGTTGCAGCAAAGACTCAGTCAGTTCTATATGTGTAAGATGATGCCGCTGATGAAAGAGATGTACTCATGCTGCTGTACAATGAGGGGTTCATTTGCCGACTGATGATAAAGTCCTGTAGTATGCTTCTCTGCTTCTAGCTCATCAAAATGGAAATGAGTGGTTAAATTTAGTCGTAGTCGTCCAACATCCATCTCTTGCTAATGTTTATGGCCAGCTGCCTTCAACTGTTTACTAACAGCATTTTGTCAAATCCTACACTTTTTGCAGCTGCACAACCCAGATCATCTGACTCTAACCCCAGGAAGCTACAGCCCGTATTCCTCTACCTCGTTATCCATCTGCTCTCTTCTCACCTTTTCCAAAACTTTTCTCCCCTACTTGATGATAGAAGGTTGTTATTATTCAAAGCTGTCTGTCTCTGTTGCACACTCTCATTTGTCACTTCTTTCCACCCCATTATTTTTTGGTTTAACCTCTTTGTTAACTCTCTCCCCTGTTGGACTCTGCACGACATCCTTAAGAGCTTCTTGGCTCCACTGGAGTATGAGTAACACAAAAAATAACTTGAGCTGGGACTCATGCAATGCCTCAACAAATTCCAAGAACTTCAGACTATAGACAAGTGCCTTTGCTTTAATTCCTTCCCAAGCAACTATTGAAAACACACAGCTGTCTTTACCTCGCTGAGACTGACCCTTCCCCCCCTCACCACATATTTATGTCCTTGAGGCTTAGACCTCCTATTTCCACTTGGCTTTGCTGAATGCAATATGTCAACATCCTCCCACTATAAGCTTACGCCCTTGGAAACATGTCACCTAAACTTTTATCTTTTACCATTTAAAACCAACCTATAATGTACACTCAGAATCTTATTGTTATCCTTTAAAATATGATATCAAAGTCACACAGCACCTCTAGTACTTTAACATCTGTTGCATCAAATATTGGTTTATAATAGTGATGTGCAGTTTCTTTGTAATGGCCTCTGATAAAATAGATCTTGAAGCTTTTCTTCTTCTTCCTATCCTCACTCCACCAAGGCCATGTGACAATGCTGTGTTTTAAAAATAACCAATGTGCTCCCAAACCTCCAGACACTTGAGGAGAGTGATGGCTCTGCTCAGCATTGACTTCCATGCCTCATGGTGTCCTGCTTTTCTTTGTCTTGGTCATAACTGTGAACCCATCTGGTCAAGTGACTAACAGAGCATGTTTCTACTTCCTCCCCCCTGTACAAAAATCAAGTCAAAATATTCCCGATGAGTGTTGCCATCTTGCACTGATGATGATGGAGTCGAGCAATCACAACCATCATTCATGACACCACACCATCTTTACAATCCATTACAAAACTAATGCATACATTAATCCATCCATTGGCTATACGATCAAGCCATTCAGGGTCACAGTGAGCAGGTGCCAGCTAACATTGGGCAAGGGTGGGGTACACCTTGGACAAGTTGCTGGTCTATCTAATTAATGTATGAAATGTTTATACACTGTAAATATGCTAATGGATCCAAGCGACTATCACTTACTACTATTACTACTACAACCACTGCTGCTGCTGTTGTTGTTGCTACCACACTAATGCTGCTATCGTTATAACTGTTTACCGATCTGACGGTGTGGAACTCATTACTGTATGTGATGTTTACTTACTCCTGTTGATCATTGCACAATTTAAGTGGTCAGTGCTGATTTGCAACGTTGTCTTGTGTTTACCTACTAATCCTAGCTGGATTTATCCCTCGTGAGAGCTCTATCAGTTACCTTCATTAGAAAGCCTTAGCAACTATAAAGTTGCTTGGAGTGCTTGTTGCTAAGCTTCCTCTTCAAGCCTTGATATAGCTTTCTCTATAAATAGGTTTATCTCTGCTGAGGTCAAACTTTTTCATTGATCTCAGTGAATACAAAAGTCAGAACCCTGTTTATCAGTACCAATTTAGAAGATTTACATTTGTGTTTTCGTCATTGGACTAGCAGGGTTATCTACAGCGACTTAGTATGAGCTGAATTTATTGCATTTCCATGGACAGATTCCTGTGAGTTAGTCTGTGTATGAAGCAATCATGTGCTTCTAAACATTTCTTTATTGTACTTGGGAAAACATGCCATTGGCTGCATTCAGGGACGCTAATCGTATTCTACTTTGTACCCTGTGCACAAGTCAAAATCATCCACCATATCTTGGACTAAACTACCTCAAGTCTACATTCTAACTTCAACTTTAATCCTAAAGGTAAACCCAGAGTGTGTCCTTTATCCTTTTGCCACCCAAACTAACTCAAACTTGATCTAAGTGAAAGACCAGAATACAAAAACTTTCATTTCATTCTCCTATGAATATATTTATCCTGTTCATGGTAAAACTTTCACTCAGCTTAAGAAAACTTTGAAGCTTATTTTTCCATCAATGAAAAAATGCCAAGGTATTTCTTTTCTTGAACATTAGACAATGTTTTCAGTGTTTATTTTCACCAGTCAGTTACATTACCAGGCTTCTCCTTCACCCCAGCTCTCCAGTCCTTCATCTATAAATAGGCTTATCTCCACTGGGGTCAAACTGCTACTCTCTCTTTTGGTCATCCACAGTTTGTTTTATAATTGGATGTCTCGCCATTCTTCTCCCTTCTCGTGTGAAAGCGGCTTTATATCATACTGTGTGTGCACTGGCAGCATCACACCAGTCGACTTTACAGAAGCTCGGATTGGCCCGTTTTTAATCAAACAACCATCTGGAGGCTTTCTAATAGGCTTAATTATTGTTGCCTCGCATTGCTGCTCTATTTCTGCACTAATGAGTGAATGTATATGCAGGTGCACACACATACATGGATGCATGCACAGATGTGTTCTTCATGGCCAGACATGTTCTTATTACCGTTGTTTTGGTCCTTGCACTGTGAATAAAATCACATCTTAATTACCATTAATGCAACTACTCAAAGTCATTTAATATCACATATTTCTTCTTAAATATACTGTTATAAGAGCTTCACCTTTTCATCTGTGAAAACTAAATCTCAAGCAGTTATCAAATTGGCAGAGTTATTCAACTCGAATGATTTGACTGCGGCGTCATATGTCCTTCACACAGGGTCCTGTCCCTCGGAGGCTGTAGCCACACAGCAGAGTACGTGGGTTTTTCCCCCGATTCCAACACCATGGGTCTGAGGTTGAGCCCAGAAATAATCGTCTCAGTGGCCTTTTGTGCACTCAGCAAGGCAAGATGGGGAGTTCATTTGCCGTGAAAATTTATATCTCCCTTTTCCTTGGCCCCCGGTGTTCTCCCTTCCCCATCACACACATAGCAGTATGGGTATTCTTCTTTCTGTGGGCAGCAGCTGCCATCTCTGACACGCCACATGTTTTATTGCCCACTAAACCATAATGCTCCACTCCTTTTTGATACTGAATTATTTATTTATTTTCCTGTGCTGCCTGTAAACCCCTATGAACGATTGGGTGCCGCGGGCCTGCTGCGACATGATCTCGGAGGGGGTATTAAATATATTGCCGCTATTTGTTTCCCACCTCTAAGTGGATCGGACGACACTGCAGACAAATACTCATCTTCCAAAGCAGAAGAGCTTCGACAACAAAACAAGTATGTCCTCTGCTCCATAATCCTTATTGTATCCAGTTGTCTGGTGGGGCTACAATGGAGGAATAGGAGTCTGTTATCAGACTCTGGTTGTTTTGTCTTCGCCCAGTATGGATTTTGCACATGAAAACTTTTACTGTGCCCTAGTGTAGAGACCCTGCATCAAGTATGATTCATGAGATTGCTTATTCATTTACGTGCGTATTTCTTCTTCAATGCCACTTGTTTTTTGATGAAAAAAAATCATCACTTTTGCAAACCACATTTGTCAAGAAATGAAATGAAATCTAAAAATGAACATTTTTTAAAAGTATTGAAACTGAATGGCCATTTTGATAGTCAGGTGTTCTCTGCTGAAGGAGAATTTGATTTAGCACAAGCAATGCAAGTTTACAGAAGAGAAAATATGAATGCATTTTGTAGGTTAAATAAATGACAATGCGGAGAGATAAAAAGAATTCCATCCCCAGAGTCTGTTGTTTTGCAATATAATGCCTCAGAAGGCATTATTGTTGTTATATCAGCATTTTTGGAAGGATTGATGACAGAAACCTTCTATGAGAAAATATATTGTGTGGCTGAGGCCAGTGGAGCAGAGGCTATAGCTTAAAAAGAAGGCAGGGCTGTGGCTCATGAGAGTAACACCAGGCCTGTTAATTCCCTGACAGAATTTGAGATGTGGGTGTTGGTTCAGAGGACTGGAACCTGGCTAAGTAATTAATTTAAGGCTTCATTTATAGAGTTTGGGTAAGAAGGAGGACTGGGTGGAAGGAAATAAACGGCAGGACAAGTCCATCAAAATGCCAAGATACCAAATGTTATTCAACAGCAGTGCCATTATCTCAAGGATTAATGTAATTTGTGGCCAAAGTTTGTTTACTTTGGTCAATGACAAGTACAAAATGCAGTTTAGAGTTCCATAAAAATCATTTGCAAGAGGATTATTTAGTCAACTTAGTCATTTTCAAAGTGAATGACTTTTTACCGTCAAATTGTGGTTAAAATCTGTTTGGGTCACAGATTTGTCAACCCAACCCAAACATATATCACGAGTGTATTTTGAAATAGCCTCTGGTTGCTTTAACCCTAAATTCACCCAGTAGATGAATCCATGTATAAATGTCCATCCATTAATGTGTCAAGGCCAGAGCGTTTGCACTTATGCACCAGGACTTTGGTTGATAAAACTGACAGACTTTATAGCGCAAACCATAACTAACAAAATCCCATAATCAGTATTGATGTGTGACAGAATTGTTGGATGACTGCAGTATCTCTCTCACACTCACTTCATCTCCATATCTCTGACTTTCTTATTACTCCCCCCCCCCCATTCACTCTTTGAAGCTGTAACAAAAGAGAAAAATTGAGAGAGTTATCGCCATTTTTGCATAACCAGCCCATCAGTCTCGTACAATATCATGTTTATTCATTTTGCCCTCAGGGGACAGGGGGTAAAAGGGGGATGATTAAATTCTAATTTGACCTCTATCATAATTTAGCTCAGTCTATTATGATGTCAATCATTTGAACTCAACACTGCACTGAGGATAGAGTGACTGTGTGGCAAAGGGAAAGGGGATTATAGACAGTTTTGGGACCACACAGCCACTGTATCAAATTGGCTTTATCCAGCCACATGTAATTTTTTTCCCCGGAGAGAACAGAGCTTGTTCAAATGTTCGATGTGTGAAGTGAACATGGGGCATCAAAGGAATGATGCACTTGACTATAGCTTGTGAAGGATGCTTCTCCGTGTGTGGAAATTATGCTACATCAGGGGAAATGATTTGCTTGTTACGAGGGTGAGTCATAGATGCGACAAGCTCCATATGATGGAAACCATAAGAGAGAAGGAGAAATATGTGATTTTTTTGTTTTTTGTTTTGCAGCTTCTAGCTCTCTGTGGTAGTTGTACTGTACTATTAATGCTCTTTGCATCTCTTTGTTAAAATGTGTCTAAAATGTGAAATCCGTGGGGAAAATCCTGAAACCCATTAGCCACATTTGGAGCATTTTCTCTAATAAACAACATAACATCCATCTGCAATGTTCAAAGTAGCTCACTTTCAGTAGTCCAACATTATGCTTTATTCAGCCTCTGGATTATGACAAACAGACACATGTAGCACGAAACCTGTGGAGTGGATGGATGTGTTTTTTGTTTTTTTTTTCTAGAAAAGTGCACCAACAATTTAATGTTGGATGAACAAGAGATGGTTCACAAAAGAGGAGACTGACGTTGATGAAGTAGAGTGGAGATGTTAATCTTAGGGAAGGAGGCTGCAACATAATGGGCCATCATTGAATTATCACCAGTGATATCATGCAATGGACTGACAGGCAAACAAACTGATGAAATACACAAGGGACATCTGTTTACATATTCCAGTCACCAGCAGGCAATGTGATCTGGAGTGAACCAGTTGCACCAAAGTTACCACCAAAGACCTTATGATATAGCACCTACAGCATACTCTACACTTATTATTTGATGCATGATACAAAATAGAGATATTTAAATAAAAACACCTTTTTATGCATCTGTCTTAGCTAGTAAAAATTGAAAATGAGGGGCTCCTTCAATGGGTCCTGAGTTATAAATAAAGGTTTAAAGTAAAGTAAAGTACAGTAAAGTTGTAGTGTGGGAGCTTAATGTTGTTCATCTAACATGTGCAGTATCAATCCCATGTACTCTCTGCCAGTCTGTACAGAACAGTGGGGTCTCTTTTGATGCAGGTTATTGATGGCTGATCTTCAGTGATCTTCAGTGCTGTTAACACGGTTATGGCTCGCTGCCTGGGAAATCTCTCCCTGTGATTACTGTGCTGTAAGACTGGCTGTTGTTCATCTGTGTAGGGGGTGGTTTGGTGCTGTTGACTATGTTTGATTGTCTTGATGAGAAAATTGGAGTCACTGTGTGTGCTTGAGTGTGTGTGCTTTTGTGTTTGATGATGCATTACTTATAGTGCATACAGTACATACAGTGTGCGTATGTAACTACAGTCATGTCAGTATATATTGTATATACGTGTGTGTTTGTGTTCGGTGCACAGTGTGTTTGGCACAGCTGCACATATTTATTTTCATCTGAGGCTCAAAGGCTTGCAGACCACAGGGATCCACTCAGCGGGTGAAATCCCTCCGCAGAAAGAGGGGAAGGTACGCTTGGGGTTATCTCCTGGAGCAACTGAGCATGCCATAGGGATAATGCTACAATGCATGTGATTTAATTCCTCTCTCTGAAAGGAGGAAGAAATATATATATTTTGAGTTATTTCAAAGCACTAGCACGAATCAAGCTTTTCATAAAGCCTGGATTGGGAAGAAGAAAAAAAAGTGACATAAACCCTTAAGAACTTCAATTCATCATTGCTTTGATTTTCTATCCTCTCTCTTTTCCTTGGTGTCATTTTTTCTCTGTTATTTTTATGACTCTTATCAATTGTTCACTCAAAGCCATGTGCATTAAATGATTTTTCTTTTTCCTATGTATTATAAGATATTAAATATTAGTTTGAAGACAGTTCTGATAATGTGTTGCTGCATCTTCTGTTCCCCACAAGGTTTTTTTGTTTTTGGTTTTTTTTTGCCATTGCACCAGCGCTACTGTGTGCTGATATGTTTGCTGCAGTGTCACTTACGTTCCTCTCCTGTCCTGTATGGACAGAATATAATAGGGTTGTTTTGAGGGAACCAGAAACCAGCAATAAGGCTAACAGCAGAATTTGAATCACATTGAATTGTACAATAGAGAATTGGTGCTGCAGACACAGAATTACAAATAAACATAAACAGTAGCTGTTGTTTCTCACTTGCTTCATCTGCCTCTGTACAACTCTTAATCAACAGGCTGACAGCATGATGAGGGGGAAATACATAATCAAATTTACTTAGGTACACCAAAGCGTCTTTGCTTGTGGGATCCCTCAATGATAATTTTAGCAAAATGAAATTTAACAGATGAACTCATTTGTTTTGCCAAGTTGCACAGCACAATTATGCCACAGTATTAAATTATTATTTCTAGCAACAAGAGGTTAAATGTTTCCTTGCTCGGTGTAGAAAACTTTCAAAATCTTTAATAACAAACGAATAGCAAGCATGTCATTTCTAAATGTTGTGTACTGTAGGTACTGTATGAAATACTGTACTTGGCTCAGTCTGACCCTGATTATGAAGACAAACCATGTTGAAAGACCTTTGACTTTTAAAAGATAAGAATGTGAGTTTAACAGAGAAAGAGAAAATATATTTTAAAAAAATGAGTATGTATAAATCAAACAATATACAGTGTGGAATCTGTATTCTTTCAGTTTATTATACCTTCATTCTGTTTTTCAGCCATGCACTCAGTCTCCTGACAAGCCACTGAAAACTATGTATTTTGGCCTTATCTCCAACATGACATGCTATGACAGCACACTTTGTTTCTGCTTGATAAATGCCTCTGTATTGACCCTTCACGTGGAAAAGATATCAGGAGTCACTTTTCTTCATTTCCTGTGCAGTGACAAAACAGCCAGCAGAAAACTCAGCAATTTCTTTCCTGGATCTTTTGTCTTATAGGGTGAGTAGAGCCAGCATAGACGGAAGCTGGATATTGAAACAATATTAATCCTGGAATGCACAAAACATTTCTCTGTTTGTATAAATTGACCATAGTTTAATATATTTAATATTATTTCATTGCTTCAACCTAAAAATCTGAGAAGCATGTTGTCCTCTTTTCTGCTCCCCCCCAAAACCAAGCTGACCCCTTTGCTCTCAGATGTTTTTAAAGCTACTCTCTCTGTCGCCACTAAAAGAGGTCACTCTTGGCTGAAATGGATGTTCTCCCTCAGATGTCGGACAAATCATTTTAAGTTGCTGGAACCAAATTAATCACAGTTTTGTCATGCATGACAACAAACCCACAGCCACACTGATCATATTAGAGGAGAAACAAAATCCACAAAAGACCAGACAAAAAAAAAAAAAAGTAAGGAAAAGAAGTCTCATCACTAAGAGGACCATACACCAGGCCTTGTCAAATCAATTGTTTAATTTGAAACAAATTACATTATCTCTTATTTTTCTCCAGAAAAATTAATAAATGATAAATTTGCTTCATTATGAATCTGAATGAACCAGATATAAAAAAGGTGGGGAGGAGGACCACAGCAAACTCAAATAATGGAAAACTTTATACAGTTTGATAGCTACAATATGATTGGCTTCCTGGTGTTTGTTGCAAGATCTGAGTTATTGAAAAACACCTGAAGTCGAACAAAATGTGTAATGGGAGAGAGACCACAACAAGGCCAGAAAACAATGACTGCAGTTTAAAATAAAGGAGATCATTCTATTAAAACTGTAGTTTCACATTTTCTATCCTTTTTGACACTGAAGTACAACAGTGACAGTTTGGTCGTGCAGGAAGGTGAGTGGAAAGAGAAACAGAGGGTGAAGGTATCAGCTGATGTGAGAAAAAAAAACAAAACAACCAAATGGCTGATAATCACTCATTGATCGCTCAGCTCTCCTGCAGTCACACTGCTTAGGCTCCTTGCTGACCCCCACCCCCCAGCTCCGCAATGCCTACCCAATATCCTGCAAGATCCCACTGATCCGCATCCTTCAAGGGCACAGTGATCGCATGGTTGGAGACATCCCACCATGCGGACTCCAAGACGGTCGAACAAGTTGAGATGAGTGCTGTGCTCCACTCACTGGAGAGAGTCTGCAGGGATGATGATCTCAGAGAGTGAGGGCTTACCCATATCTCCACCTCATTACCCTGTTATTCCAATTTGTAGATAGATTGCTCAGCAAAGCCTTAGACGAATCCTCCTCTGCCAATAACTTGGGAGAGGGGAGGAAAAAAAAAATGAAAATATGGTTTATAAAAGTAATTTACCCATATAAGGACTTGGCCATCCATCTACTTCGCTCTTGCCATTAAGTAATTTTAATGAAATCCCATGTATTTGTGCCAGATATGGATACCTGCATCCACCACCTATGTAATTAATTATACTACTGAGCTGTAGATCACGTCTCGGGGTTATTTGTGATTGAAGGAGACAGCTCTAACTTGTTTCAACAGCTAACAGGGTTATGTTGTGTAACACATGTATTTTCTATTTAATTTATTTATTTCTGAGTTTCTGATGTCTCCCAGCCTCAACAATACTGAACACAGTTCATGGACAATTGAATCCGTGTCCTCCTGGTTCCATCACGAACCAGTCATTTTATTTCCCTTTTTTATTCCATGATATCAGTGTACCTCCCTCTTAAAATAAATTTACTTTATATAAATGTAGATAAAAATCACAACAACATAATGTATGTGAAAAAAACAAGCACACAAACATTCTCCTTGTGTTGTGTTGTGGGTTTTTGAAATTAGAAAGTTGCAAATATGAAGATAGACTTGTTTTTGGCAGTTCAGTCTGGAGGTGTAACATATATGCATCATCAAGAATAGATCTGGCCTCGAGATGAAAAGATCTGTTCCCCTTTTTCAGTTCACTTCATTTCTACGGAACAAAAGCTCTGCACACCCACAAATGTGTTACTTATTCTAATAAGAGCTCTGCTCATGTTGGCAGACCTATGCTGGCACTCCATGTACCAATAAGGATGATAAAGGTATAATTTGTCACAACCTGGCAGGTGTAATAAAACCAACAGAGTGAGAACATGTCAATAAAATACCATTTTTACCTGCCCACACAATCTTGACCAAGTCAACCGACGATGTACCCTGTGTGTGCAAGGCCACTAATGAAAAACGCGTTTTGAAACTTGTTCATTTACTTGTTTATTCCGTTTCTTTTTTTGCATGTATGTGGGAGATGAATGACACGGCTTGCTGATATGCAATATTGAATAAAAAGGTCTGTAATAGCCAGCACAGCCGCTTTTGGCTGAGCCTCACTGATCATAAATTACATGCATATACAAACTGTGGTTCTGTCAAGTATGAATGTATGTGTGAGAGAGTGTGTGCTGTTATTTCTTAAAGAAAATCAGGAGCATGGAATCAATAATGTACTTTGCTGATAGTAATCAGCAGGTAAATTACTCAGAGAAGCCAGCAGCGTGGGCTGCAGCTGCGCTCTCTCGCCTCTCCATCATGTTCCCTCACTCACTCCTGCTTTGCATATTACTTTACATCTCATTGTTGCCTCTCCACCATATTTCTCCCCTCCCCTCGCATCCATCTCCCATTTTATATCTCCTTTGATTGAAAATCACTGTTATTTCTCAAACAACCATCGGCGATGCAGGTATGCAAGTCTCTGATTAGATTACATTCCCTGTCTTTTCAGAAGAGGGAGATTTATGCCTTTTCATTATTAAGGTTAAAGCATTTAATCAATAATTGGTGGTGGTGGTGGTGGGGGGGGGGATTTATGGCAAGCATAGTCAGTTAAAAATCTTTGGGGCCAATGTTATTAACTGTGACAAGGCCTGTGGCTGCTGATGGCTTGGATCCAGTCCCGCCGTGTGAAGACAAGCGGTGGCAAAGCAATCACTCTGTCTGCCATGGGTGGATGGAGGAATGCAATCTCTGGCAGCCGCTGACAAGAAAGACACAAGACACTCATGCCACCTTAAATCTCAAATACAATTTAAAGCGCAGGGGGAAGCTTGTGTGCGTTTTGTGTGTGAAAAGAAAGACAAACACATGCAGATATGCAAGCACGCTTACGCACGCCTTCCCTCACGTCTGACTGCTTGTTGCTTCACTTGAAATTAGAAAGCTGTGATACTACCAAGTGTGAGCTGTGTACTTGTCCCTGAAATGATCACAGGCAGCCAGAAACTCCCTGAAGAAACAACTTTGTAAAATTCAAGGCGAACAAGTTCACTCATCACTGCCAATTCCCGATCCACTACCTTGCATGTGTGTAGCCTATTTGTCTGAGTTTGTACAGCTTGCTTATTTGATGTTTGTTTTTTATTTCTCACATACAATTATGTTTGGGCATACCCATGGGCCTCCCTTACTTCCCCTCCTCTACCTCTGTAAAGTTTTATTTGATTGATTTTCAGCAATTTCGTCTGGTAAATCCACTATCTCAGCCATGCTTGGCTTACTGTGCTGATGTCCACCCTTGCTGTCGACACTGTTTCAGCTATGAGATGGAAGAATGAAGGAAGGGCTGAACGGAAAATAAATAAATAAACAAATAAAACCAGGAAGATGGGGAAGGGAGGGAAGCCAGTCCTGTAAGAGGCTTAAGAGCCTCCTGGAAGCTGTCGTTTGGCTTGGGACCGAGTGCTGTTGTAGAATTGAGTTGCTCCTTTATCTGCTTTTGGCTTTATGATTCCAGGCAAAAGTCTGACCACCGCTGCCCTGCTTGGTTGACTGTGGCACATACACACAAGTACGCACGTACACACAAACACAGGCTTAAGACCCTCTCACACACGACTGACTTCATCTTTAATTTCTCAGTTTGAACTTTTTAGTTGCTGTTGGAGGCAACAACAACAACTACAACAAGGACGACGGCAGGAAGCATCAAACAGACAGAATTTGTTCATTTCTCTGACTTGGGGAGGATGTTTGTACATCACAGACTAGTTTTGCTTGGGTTTTTCAAATCGGCGTTCATCCCTGTGGCTTAGGTTACTGTTGTGTTCACTGATGTGGCGGGTCCAATACTTACACACCTTCCTGCTTCAGAGCAATGAGGATTTTGATTTGTGCAAGAGCCAGTTGGATAATTTCAAAACTGAGCATGGTTTAAATTAGTTTAAAAAAGTTCATCAGCATTAAAAAAAAAAACTACAAGTTTTAAGATTTATATTCATGATAGATTTACAACAAAAATAAGTAAGTTTACTATTCAAAATAAAATTTTAATATTACAGCCTTTGCACACAGCTTGCTGTAAAAGTGCAAAAAATATGTCATGTGCTTAAAACACCTAATAAATTGAATAAAGTAAATTCCATGGGGGGGACCAAAACTAACAATACATGTAGGTTACATTCACAGTATTGCAATTGCAAAGTGTTGTTTAGATACCCAGTGTCTTAAATGACAAACTATTGCTATCTCTCTCAGTTTAAGCAATGTAAACAGTGAGTCACTTTCTTGAGGATGTTTTCTTGCCTTGAAATTGTTGTCAGAGACAGAAAATACATTTGTGGATTTGTTTTGCTATGAGTTGTAATTTTACTGATTGTAAAGTGGCCACCTCACCTGGCACAAAGGTGAGGGTCCATGTTTACATCGAAAATATATTTTATAAGATTGCACTAATTATTATTTAATGTAAGGGTGTGTTATTGAGACAGAAAAATATTAAATTTAGGAATCATAGAAATTCTAAAAAATGATCAATTACTATATATGATTTTTTTTTTAAATTGATTTCTTCAGACAAACTGTGCTAAAAAGCAGGAGAAAAATACTTAATATGCTGTTTTTGTTTTCAGAACTGAGCCGTTTGAAGTTTGTGTTTGGACATAAGCATCATTACAACATCATTAAGCATCAACCCAAAATACACACACACACACACACACACACACACACACACACACAAACACATACATTCAATACAGATGACAGTTTGGGCAGTGGCACTAAACAGTACACCATTTTACTAATGGAAGAATCATCTTTGGAGTGACAGCATTTCATTTTACAATGCTCATGAAGTTGCTCTAACATTCTCTTGGGGGGGTTCTTTGGTTCATTTCATCATGTCTAATATTTTTTTTTTTTTTTTTTTTTTTATAATTCCTGAAACAAGTGAAGCTACATTTGGAAAATCAGACACGTCATAATTTTTTCATGGAAAAAATAACTATTTGGAAGCAAGACATAACAACCAACTTTCACATATGGACAATTTTGGCATTGTAGCACTGATACAAAGCAGGATGAGCAGGTGATAGAAAATCCTGAGATAAAACAGACTGTGAAATTATAAATATTTATATTTTATGAATAGGTGAGATGGATCTGTTTCGGTTTGATTCACTCCAGACGCTGCCTGGATGTTGAACAGGTATTCAACACACAGATGTGGCAGTGTTTTCAGAGTCACAGTTCAAGGTCAAGTAGATGTTTTTTCCAGTCACACACACCTGAATGAAATGCTAATTTTACCCAAACGTGCAAAAATGCTCAATGATATAAAGCCAAATTATGCACTGAATACTCTTATCTCGTCCTATTTGATGGCCCTGTGGACTGTTTGACTTTGAATGACAACTCTAAATTGACTTCCACCATTTTGCCATCAGTCGCTGCTGTGCCTGTGTTTCCTCAGGACAAAATGACAGCACATGCACAGCGGGCTGACCAGTCAAGATGCAGTTATTTTTTCCTCACAAGTCCTGCGAACATTTGTGTGTAATCAAGCAGCGACACAACAAAGATACCCAGGCTGAAGTTCAAAGCTCTGCTTTCTCCGTTAGATCCTCACTGATAAAAACCCAGTCCAGTTTTCCTGGTGTCAGACTCTGTTTATATAGTTTTTCTGGATAAATGTCAACCCATGACCTTTTTTGAAGTAATTTACTCTCACCAGAGAAGGCCGATGCAGCTCCGCTACTGTTTACTGCTGAGGTGGTCTTTTACTGCTATAATCCTTTCCAGCCCCCCTCCCCCCTCAATTCACTAGAATACACACTTATGCATGTAATGCACACACGCCTAAAATATTATATAAAGATGATCAGTTATTACATATAACGTTTTGCTGAAAAGCTGGAGGAAAATACTTAATATGCTGTTTTTGTTTTCTGAACTGAGCCGTTTCAAGTTTTTGCTTGGTGATATCTAAAAAAAACATGCCACATCAGTAGCCATTTTTAAAAACAGATTAAAAACCATAGCTTTTTTCAGCGTTCTGTTGAGTTGTGTGTGTGCATGTGTGGCTGTGTGGGTGTGTGTGCATGTGCGAGTTTAAGTGTGTGTGGTGAAGATGGCTTAATACATACGATTGTTTACTTGCACTTTCTGATTGATTTTTTTATGATTGTTTTGTATTGTAAACTATACCTGTTGTGAAGCACATCGAGTCTGACTTGTGCATGAAATGCGCTTCGTAAATAATGTTTGAATTGAATTGAAAAAAAAGTGTGTAGTGATAAAAAAAAATAGGAAAAGCAAAACTCCATTCAACACTTTCCCGTCTTTTGACATGTTTCAAGTACAACTTTTAAACAAATCTGTAGAATAGAAATGAGAAAATATCAATTAATATTTACATCCTGTACTCTTACTTGAACATTAGGAGTTGGACACACTGAGATAAATAGCTTGCAGTTGCCTCTTCTCTTGTTGTGGAGTATTAAATAGTTGCCTAAGAAGATCCCCAGCCAAACAATAAAAATGAATAAATACATTACAAAATATGGAAGTTTGGCCCTTTAAGTTTGTTCTATATTTGTTTAAGTCTGATTCACATAACTGAAGAATGACATGACAGTGTGCTGAGTTCAAACATATCTGATCTTTTCCTTAACTTGCCCTCAGTAGTGTTGAAGCTTCAGAGGACATGGGTCTGTTGCATTCATATAATCATGGACGTAACATTTCCACCTCATTCAAGTATGCAAAACGTTTGATTTTTCAACTTTTATTTGATGTGCAAATGGAAAATGGACATGAAAGCAAGTGGATGGTTTTATTTCCACTGTTCCTCCATGTAACACTTCTCTGCAGCCTCCTCAGCTTCCTCCTCACACTGCTCTCCACAGTGACCTACGGTATACAAGAAATTTGTTTAATAAGACTGAAGAATATTGCAAACAGCCCACAAAGAGTTTGTTCAAAAATGAGGAAGCTGCAGTCAAGCTTGCCCGTTACCGTGGTCCACAGGCAACGACGACGGCCAGCTTGTGTTTGGTTTTTCATAATTCCCCTCATTAGTTTGTGGACAGGAAGATGGACTGCTCCAGTTCAGATCTAATGGCTGCGCTATACTGAATGCTCTGTGGTTAATGTTAACGAAGGACAGTGTTGTAAAATGCCTTATAAACATACAATAATACTATTCATGGCAACCCTTCTACAGGAGCTGCTGGCGCTGAAATTCAAAGGCAACTTGACAGCAGTTGTTGGGAGATTGTCACTCATTTCCCTCATGCAAATGTCAAACCAGCTGTTAAGATCTGTTGATTTAATTACGAGGCTAACATACAATTACTGATCCCCCTTCATCATCTTTTATCCAGTAAGAGATTACATGACAAGTTTTCGGTGGCACGATCAAAAACAAAAGAGGAATAAATCAACAGTTTTTGATTTGAAATGATCAGACAACATGTGGAGAGAAGCAGCAATTGTTCCGTGTGGGCACTGGAGAGGATGCAACAATCTGGATAATCTGTGGACCAAAGAGGGTCATTTGAAAGAGGTGTGAACAAAGGAAGCCACAATATTCTGAACCTGGGCACACACTCAAACACACTCTTCAAATCCTGTTTAATTTCTAAAGCGGTGATAAGCCTGCCTTCCTAATGTCATGGCTACAACATGGCTTTGTTGTACATCACGTCCTCCTCCACGTGCTCCTGTACAGAAGCACACCGGCTGGCCCAGCGGAGGGTTAACATGGTTGGTTTGGCTCACCATGTCGCCACCTGTTCAGGCAGCCAAGCGTTCAGTCAAATGAGTCTCTGAGTGAGCTGCGCGTTGGGAATGAGCAACATTTGACTGAAGCACCCTTCACGCTAAAATCACATCGCAGGTGAGAGCTACTCTGACACATACTCACTTGTGTAGACACTTGTATACGAATGTGCTTATACCGTAAAGTATGATTGCCTCTCTACCAGTGGACATGTGGTTCACTTCTAATTGATGGAGAGAAGTCCTCTCAGTATATTAATCATCTTTTAAAACACATTTGAATGTGTTGCTCTCACCCAGAGCGGCGTTGTATTTAATGAGTGTGCGGGGGTTGGCATGTTGCTTAAGAACACCACATCAGGATACAATGAAGCTGATGAGCACGCTGGTCACACCTGTGCCCCTCTTTCTACCTGCTGGGCCTAAATGCTAAATCAGATGGGTACCTGGCCAGCACATGAGCTGTGCCTCAATTCAGAGCTGCATTCACAGCCAATGTGGATTATGAAGGCTTTTTCTTCCAAACATCATGTGGACCGCTACGGACCACCAGTACATGAGACTGAGTCTAGCCTTTGGAGGAGTACCTTCTGTGCTTTCAGGCCTACCCCAAAGTGTGGCTCCCGTATCCTAGCAACCTTAACAGCTGCAGCTCATTCAGCTGATTACTCACAGGCATTTCTTTGCAGACTAGTCCAAACATGCACACACGCACACGTGCACACGTGTACACACGCACACACAAAAGAACAGAGGATATGGAATAGAAAATGTTAAAAGAATTGTTTCAATTTTTGTTTTTCTCTACCAATGGATTTAAATGTGTTGTGAGATAAGTTGGGCCACAAAGGATCCAACAGTGGGATCCTACAGATTCAGAAAAGGCTGCATTTAAAACAAACAAACAAACAAACAAACAAACAAACAAACAAAAAAACAAACATTTGAAATGGGACACCCTAATACTGCGTTTGAGACAACTTGGAATGCAGAATTTTGCAGTCATAAACTCTGATTTCCGTCTTCAAAGCGTTTCACACCAGAATAACCAAAAACATGGTTTGCTTCACATAAGGCATTAAAACACGACAAAGGACACAAAAACAATAAAAAAGAAGCGTTTTAAAATCAAAGAAAAATAACAACATGAGTTTACTGTGTTCCGCAACATCAGTTGTCTGTGTAGCCCGAGCATCTCCAAACTATTCCACAAAGGGCCAGTGTGGCTGCAGGTTTTTTGTTCCAACCAATCAAGAACACACAATTTGGCCAATCAACTGTTTGAAGACTGAGATCAGTTGATTAACTGAGTCTAGTCTGGTGTGCTGCTGCTTGGTTGGAACAAAAACCTGCAGCCACTTGGCCCTTTGTGGAACAGTTTGGAGATGCCTAGTGTAGCCCCTCTGAACATCAGATGAAAATCTTTCACACCCCCACTTAGATTTTTTAAAGACTCCTCTGCTTGTCTCTTTTAGTTCACATGCAAATGATGTGGAATTTCTTAAATATTACCTTGATTTTATTATTATTATTATTATTGTTATCATCATCATCATCATCATCATCATCTTCATCTTCATCTTCATCAATTTACACTTCTCATCCTGCAAAGGAAATCTGGAGGAGTCTAAGAGGAGATGATAGGAGAAGAGTTATACCAATATATGAACAGTGGGTTTTGTGTGTTACGCTGGAAACCATGAATAAGTCAACTTGGCTGGTTAAACAGTGATTTAAATAAAACTACATGCTATGATGTGCAAATGCTGTGTGATCAAGATTTGAAGAAGAACTTCCACCAGTCAACCTCACTCTTTGTTTGAGAAATCTGTTTCTGATCAGCTCTATCATCTCTGTGGAGCTCATTACCTTCAACCTATTACACACTTGAACTGTTCAACACCTTTCAGTTATACATGTACAGATGTTCTCTGCCTCTGTGAACTGGTTTTGTTCTTCAGTATGTGAACCTTTGACTTTTTCAAACATTCACTGTTACCTTTGTTGTTCAGTTCTTTATTCCATCTTTCAATAGCAGATACTCAAATGCCACAGTCTTTTCTGGTGTATCTAAGGTTGCTATTCATGTACAAGACAAATGATTGAATGACTCTAACACTGGGATATGCCGTATTTGTCCTCATCTACCTCATGCACCTTTGTGACCTCCTCATCACAATTTATCGCCCTGTGGCTCTGTCTCTGTCTTTTAAGTGACCCCATTAAATCCGCAATTGTCGGGGGTCAAGAGGTCATCGAATATCCCGCTGCTGCTGGGGGCAGGCTGACATCAGTGAAGAGGGACTCCACCAAACAACAAGCATTTTCCCTTTAGCTGATTAAAATTGACAGCACACCTTTTCATTAAGTGCAGCTCTTATAGAAGAGAAGGGTTTGATTACAAGGTGCTGGTGAAAGGGAAAAGGAGCTACATAAAAAGATAAATGAATAGCCCTCAATAATATGTGCTGAATTCCATTGGTGTATCACCTGCTGGAATAAAAGCAAAGCATATGGTTGAGAGGCCTGAAAGGCATAACCACAAGAAAACACTTAGTGTGGATATTAAATATCATTAGGACATGAGATGATTTGCTGTTTGGGTGAAAATGTGAAGCAGCAGTGATATATTGAGGGTGAATATTCAGGCTACGGTAGAATATCAAGATAATATTTTGTTAAATGGTTTTACTGTCTTGGTCAATATAGCCCAATAGTTATTTATCCCTCTCTCATTTGATCAAAACATCTATATTTGTGTCTCTTTAGCTCTTTTGCTGGTGTGCAGAGGTGATAGATTTGATAGATTTCCCTCTTTTGTTTGAAATAAAGAGATGAAACACTGATTAATGAGTATGAGCAGCAAATTCCACTGTGGCTGAACAAAGAAACGAGTGTGCCCTGTGCAGAAATGTTTTCAACAAGAAAAGTGACCTCTCATACCACCAACGTTAAAAGTGTCTGTCAGCAATGACAGACAGATGACAGACAGATGGTCATATGGTCTTGGATGTGCAATGGAAAAAAGTCACCATAGTAATGAGCAACAAAGGTGGTAAAACAGAGAAGAGGAAAAGAAGAGAAGACAATAGAGAGATAAGAAATGTTGATTCAGTTTTTTTTTCTTTGCTATTGACTGTGCACAAGAAAAGGCTGAAATAAGCCTGGAAGAGGAAGATGATTTGAGATAATTTTTCTCAGTCAGCAGTAGAGGGCACTGTGAGCTTTTTGGTCAGTTTGCCCCCCCCCAAACACAAAATCTTGCAAATGGGCCAGCCCACTGCCTGGCCTGCTGTCTGTTGATGTTGGAGATTTAAACAAAGAGGGTTAATATCAATCAGTGTGTGTGTAAACACACTCATAACTCACTTGAGTAATGAAGCAGCAGTGAGTCAGCCTTTTTCCTGTATGGGGATAATGGTATATGTGTGTGTGTGTGTGTGTGTGTGTGTGTGTGTGTGTGTGTGTGTGTGTGTGTGTGTGTGTGTGTGTGTGTGTGTGTGTGTGTGTGTGTGTGTGTGTGTGTGTGTGTGTGTGTGTGTGTGTGTGTGTGCGTGCGCACTTGTGAAGGGGGAGGAATGTGAGAGACCGGCAAAGCCTACGATGAAAGTGTAGGCATGCTGAGTGCTATGCAAAGAAAGGAGATTGGCAAATGGCCTTATACAGATTTGTAAGGCGAGAATTGTTATTTTATAGAAGCCCTCTATAAATATACACAGTGGGTGAAGCCTCAATTATACCAATAATAATGATAATAATAATAATAATAATAATAATAATAATAATAATAAAAGTGATTTCTGCTTCATTAACAACCACACTTGGACTTTGAAGAAACTTTGCATTTTAAATCATAAGCTCCCATCAGTGATCTCATACTGAATTTCACAACATTTTAGAAGCCATAGAAGAAGAATGAATTAGACAGGCATTGAAAACAAACAAAACAATCATAAAAAAAACTGTAGAAAATGTTTATTCATAATTATGTAAAACAATATTAAGATAATTCTGTGAAAATGGAATGAATCTCATACATATCTCACATCTAATCCAACATTCATGCAGTGTGCTTTCCTCACAGCAGGTGTTCCTAATGTTACATAGATAAACTGAGATCAGCCAATCAGCATCCAGCACTGTGACTAACTTGACTTTAATAAAATGCTTGGTTGTTTGGACATCTGTGAGTGTCTCTGGGTAGAAACCATACATTTCCATTCACTATTAAAATGTGTCTTTTCTATCATAAGGCATACAACAGTCAAACACAGGTAGACATTTGTAATGTCACAAGCAACCTCACTGTCTGACTGTCACACAGAATAGATAGTTCATTGCCATGGTGACACTCGCCAGTTTCTAACACAAGCATCAAACATAGAAGGTGCAGGGGAGAGATTGTAAAGAGAAAAATATCATCATTTATGTGACTCACTAATGAGAGAGACCACAGCAACCGAGCTGAACAGACATGGTGGAAGAGAATGAGTGATTACTGCACTCAGTCACTTCTCTGTCTCTGTACTTACTGTCACTTAGGTATAAATGTGGAACAAATTTGAGCAACCGAGAATATATAAGTAAGCTTCAGTTTTTAATTTAATTCCATAAATATACCCTTTCAACTAAATCACTACTTCAAAATATTTTGAAGACCATTTGTATCACCCTGAGCCATGCCATATGTGAAAATAAAACCATTAAAACTTAATGATACAAGACCATTAGGAACAGACTTGAGCTATCAGCTTGTGAAACTACACACTGTATGCTCCTGTAGAAGCCATTAGTCAGTCTGAGTCCAATTTGTTGTGTTTTATTTATGAGTGTGCTTGTTAAACACTACACAGCCGGGTATTACCAAATGGCGTATGAATATCATACCAATTTCCTGATTCATTTTGCGTGTTATCATTACGGATTATATTTCCTTTTTATGTATGTCATGCCATGCCACGTCATCTCTGCACTGGCTGACCCCTGACCTTTGCTATAAGAACGACAAATGACATGAAAAGCTCAAAAGACACTGCACAAGTCTTTGAAAGTCACATGCTACTGTATTTATACATCACTCCATGATACCATCTAGCACTACACTACCCATCAGCTACTAATTGAGGATACTGTAGTTGCCATAGAAACGTTCAAAGTTGGCAGCTAGGGCGTGATAAGGTAAGAACAGAAAGCTAGTAACCTTTACTGGGGATTGGCATCGCTCCACTGTTGTTCTACTGACAGCTCTGTTGTCTGTGAAACAAAAAAAAGGTAAAAAAAAAAAAAAAAAAAAGTCATCTAAAACCATTAATTAATACATTGTTGCCCACAAAGCTGGAATAAAATGTTTTCATTTTTTTTTTCTTCTTTTTTTAACCTCTTTGATGATGTGATTTATTCTTCTCAAAACTTCATTGAACTATCTTGAACAATAGGATTGAGAGCTTTGTTTCAAATTTTAAACCTTGGTCAATTTAACAGAAACACACATTCGAGGAGATTTCATGCATAAGAATGTCCAAGAAATGTCACTCTGTCACTAATATAAACTAAGCCTGAACTCATTTCACCTGGGTAACTGGGACTCAGTATGTAATCATTGCACCAAAAGAGGAATGTGTCTGAAAACAAAATTATTCCAACTTTATGGGCAACAGTATGTCTCATGTATGTTCTTTGTTCTGCCCTAAATATGTAATGTAATTCCAGGACCTAGCATTAGGAGGGTGGGCATGTTTCAGCTTTGTGGAGACTCATGGGAGTTTGAATTCATCTCCTTAAAGACATGATCCTTCGGGGGAGTAGATTTTCAACTGGAACAGATTATGTATTTTACAGTATATCCTATATGCATCTGTAATTCACCATCCAGCTTGTCATCAGCAAGAACATCCCACTGAACATTAGTCTCACCTTATTACATTAGGTAAATGGCATAAACATATTAGCCTATAAAGCCTACCATATCATAAAAGGATCTTGAGCAATATGAAGTAAATTCCTACAAGCCCTTCGACAGTGGAATGAAAATCAACAATCTCAAAATAGGTGAAAGGAAAAAGATCAGATTCATACATAGAGACAGAGCTGTATTTTGTAACTGACTGTGTAATCACACAACTTGATTTGGAAAATGCACATTAGACACACGCGTCCAACACACCCGCCACTGTCATATCTGACTCCTGGCTTGTGTGGGCAGGTGGATGTGTTGGGCATCCTGTTCATCTCACTGTACATTCAATTACAGTCGCCCACAAATTACTTCAAGAATACGAGCCAGTGTGAGCCGCCTGCCGCCTCCGCATGTGAACACACTCCTCCTCCTCATGCCCCCATCTCGCTTTCATTCCTTTCCTCTTCTCCATCTCTTCTTTGACGTTTGCTGGACCGCTGGCTGTCTGGAGAGCAACTTGCTTTTGGTTTTCAGCGCTGGTACTTTTTGATTTCACCAACAGAGTCGTGGTGGAAAATACATAAGCGGAGAAAACACCCTCATTCAAGTGACCTCGTGTCTTTAAACACCCACTGCTGACACGTGCTGATAAATCCTGTTCTGTTCTCCTCTGTGCTGTTCACACACACACATTTTCACACACACACGCACACACGCTCAGGCAGATTACAAGCATGATGCATACCCAGATGCATGTGCACACATATGTCCCCCTCCCCCCATGAGTGCATGTACACACATTGCAAAACAAAAATTAAACACACCCACTCTGCTTGCATGAAAGTGTGCTTGTCAAACACACACACTCTCGACACAAAACGAGGTTGTTCTCAGCGTGTGTTCCCTCCATCTTTCCTGCTCCTTTTGTGTCTCTCCAGGGTATGCATGATAGCGACTGATGTAGCCAGCAATTTATACTGCTGAAGGAGGCGTATGAAAAATACAGATGATATCCCGCAAAGGGGGTTTCAAGAGTGGAGGGATGGTGGCTGTGAAGGCGATGAGAAAGGGTGGGTGTGTGGGGGGAGCTGAATGTAAGTCCATAGTCTTATTCAACTAGTGTTTCAACAGACATTTGCAGTCCACTTTTTTTTTTTTTTTTTTTTTTTTAATATAACAGAGCTGATTTCTCCCTGCATATTGGATTCAGTCAAAGTTGAAATGAACTATTCAGTGATTAAAGGTGGAGATGAAAAAGTCAATGAAATCCCATCAGCTCAAATGGCCCAGATCTGCTACTGACCTTTGACCTCCCTGCCAAGGTCCATCACAGGAAAAGAGAAGAAAACTTGATGCTTTTAATGTATTGCAACATCTCTAATCTCGTCTAAGTTGAGTACATTGGATGTGCACATAACCCCCTGTCCCAGCGCTCGCTGGGTTGAACAACAAACAGATAAACTGTCCTCCAGATGTTTTCCCTGGGTGGGCATGTCCTGTTGGGCTTGGTAGTGGTGATAATAGTTTCTTGCTGAGAACTTCAGCCATTGTTATGTTTATGAAACGTCCTCTGGATGTTATCCTCATGCTAAACTAAGGATACTACAATGTCTTACTATAACAAAGTGGTATAAGACCAGACCAGGGCCAGCTGGTTAAGCATGACATCTTCAGTTACCTAGAAGAAGAGAACAACAGCTATAACTGGCTTTCCATATAGCACCTTTAAGGTTTGGTTATGGCTGAGTCAAGGAGTCAAGTAGAGATAATGGTTTGGGTTGTGACTTATTGCATTATGATAGGGGATCGTTGTAGACATGTTCACAATAATGAGCACATGGTGAAGGTAAAGGAACGGCTAAGGTGATAGTTAAGAGAAATCTATGTAATGGGGAAGTGAACAGCACTAATTTGTGCTGGCTCCAACTTCTGTTGTAGGCTGTTTCCATTGATCTTGGTGGTGGCTGTAGTCACACCATGGCCTTCCATTTGACTTCAATTAAAATACTGCACAGCACATAGATTTTACTTTCTCCATCTGGATGATTGGGATGAACATTTATTGACAGAAAAGGTTATCAACCTGGTCTAGCAATTAGAATTTATGCAGAAACACGACAATATTCATAATTGATGCAGCACAAATTGAAATGGCCTGATTTCTTGTCATCAATAAGGGTTATGTCTTTTTTTTTTTTTTTTTTTTTTTTTTTTTTTTTAAATGCAGCTGGAGCATTTCTTTATTAAAGATCCCTGGCTGGGAAAAACTCAAACTTTGCTGTTGAGCTGTAAAACAGGCTGTCATGACATTTGTGATAAGGGCATTTGGTGGAGTGCCCCGTTCATGGATTCAAACATGTCACTGTGATAATTGTTTGTTTATTTGGGGCAGTGATCCAACATGATAATCTAGTAAAGAAATAATGCCTTAACTAAATGACCAATGCCCTCTCTCACTCTCTCACTGTCTCTCTGTGCATGTAGAAGTGATGATGGAAAATGTCAGTGTATTGATTGAGATACACTTGATTGAGAGATTGATTGATTGAGATTGAGAATAATATGGTTATACAATCCACTTTCCCTTTTTCCCCTTTCACCACTTCAGTTATTAAAAACTAACGTGATACTAAGTGGTATATTTCCATGACAGCCCCCTGTTGGGAAGTACCCCAGGTGAGAGAAGAACATTTAATGAAACACGGTGTGGTTAAATGGGAGCTAAGTTATAACAGCTGCTTTTAGCAGGAGATCTATAGCTATGAGCATCTCTGTATGAAAGTTTGTTTATTCCTCAATGATTTAGCATCTGTTTTTATTGCTGCCACATGCCTAAGTTGTTAAGCGCTTCTCTGTGATGTGCTGTTTCATCTCCTACGAGGAGTTTTTTAATTCAAATTAGTCCTTAAGATTTTAATCCAATAAAAACAAAATGCTAATTTTGAAATAAAACTTTGAATTCACACAATCAATATCCACATCCATATATCATAGGAAGTGGCCCAGCTCTAGATACAGATTCATTTCCAAAATGTGGACTATTCACAACAAAACAATGCATGTAATTCAGGGCCTCTCTGTTTACTGTTAGCATTCCTTCGCACTGTGTCTGAGCTGTATTAAATTGTTGCTATTGCAGCTGTAGCTCCTATCCTACTATCCAGTATGCTCCTGAGAGTTGTACCTGAAGACTGGGACAAAAACCATCTATGGTTGTAGATGCTGGGACCAGTCAGCTAGTCAACAAATGTTTGCTGTAATGTTTAACCAGACTTGCCTTTTCCCATCCTGTCAGGACTGAAATCTTGGGGATTACTACAGCTTCAATAGATGTAAGATGTCACCTACTTATTATTAGTTTTGGAATAATTTACCAAATTTACATTTAAAAGAAAATGAAAGTCATGCAAATTTCTGACATGATGAAGAATTATCCCTGACTACAACTGGTCTGAAAAACGTCGAATGTCAATTTCTTTTCATCTCCCCAGACACCTAGTAATTTTCTTTGGTAAAAGACATAATCATTTTAAGGAAATAGTGTGACCCATAGTTTCCTCTGTCCTTGAAAAGTTGGACAATTTTGTCAGTGAAACAGGCCTGCTCAAATTTAAAAGAATAAAAATGGGAAAGATGGAAATAGATCCTTGTGGGGAATGGTTCTACAGCACAGAAGTAGACAAGAATATGAATACTGAATATCTACATGTATTTCATCTAGTATACATAATTCTGAATCTAAATTAGATATATTATGATTTTATATACATTTGGGGCAATTTTTGTTTACTTTAATAATGACTCTTTTTGGGGGAGAATAAGTGCATCAAATTTTGGTAAATTTGGAAACTTTTGATGCCACTTTAGTGGCTGCCTGTTACTTTCACTCTACACTGCAAACCTCAGCGCTGTGCAGAGGCAGATCCACTGAGAGGTAAAATGCTGCAGTACACTCTTCATTATAATCTACTACAAAGCCATTCCATTATTTACAATCAATACACAATTATCCTACAGGCTGGGGGAATATCTTGTTTATGTTCAATAATTTTTTCTGTAATGGTTCCGGTTGACCTGTGGCTGGGCAGCAGAGAGACGTGTGCAACAGATAAAGTGAAGGGTTGACTCATGCACAGGCGGCTCAGCGGGTTGTAGATACTGTATTGGTCATGAATAGAAGAATTTTTGAAAATGCAGTCCTCATTGGTATTATAGCACTCATGTCAAAAATAATCTCAGAATCAAAGCTGATAAAGCTGATTAAAAATCAATACACATTTTGTTTGAAAAGCTGTGAGCTGTGGCTGACGGCAAATATTTATCTATGAACCAATTAATGGAGTAATGATATATTCTATTTACATGATTTAAACCAGAAAATGACACCCAGTGAATCCAGCTGACAAACATTTCCTTCCCCAGCAAGGAACAAGGTCAATTCATGGTTACAGAGGAGGCTGTGTTGGATAGTTAAGTTTCATGTCTAAGTGGATCAGTGCTTCCCTTTGCCTCTGGTTAGTGCAGTGGTGAGCTATCCAATATTCCCATAAGGCTTGAGGTCTTCCAGTGGTGGCTTCCAGTAGGGTAGAAAAAGCCCCCTGGGTCTAAAACCCCACCCCCACCCTCTCTTCTTCATTTGACTCCTAGTCTAAAAAAAGTCATCTCCCATTGCTTTATTGATTGGGACGCTCTAGGGAGGGCCGACTGTAACATCGGATACCGGGGATCTGCTTGTGGAATGTGTCTGCCTGTCAACTCTTTAAATTGCCACTGGGGCCAAACCAGCAACATCTGAGGTATTCAATATGTCAGATGCAGTTAAAGGCAGCAGGTGGGATTATCACTGAGAGGGTGAGTAACCAAACAGCACCCCATTTTTTTTTTGGAGGAGGGGACAAACAGGAAGTGGAGCAATTTGATTTCCATATTGATAGTTTTTGAAATGAGAAGCTGGGAATGGAAATTGATTCTTTGCACCATGTTGAGCTCGGGCTTTGAGAGGCATGAGAGCTTAGAGAACTAAAACATTTTTTTATTCTGATTCCATATTACCCCAGTAGTTTTCTTACTTTCTAGCTTCAGTCCTTCACGATATTTCACTTCGGGCAGTTCCCCCGAACATGTAATTTGACACTGGAATAATAACATGTTATAACCACAGGGACATTACCATTCCTCTGCTGTTCGGTGACTAAGTCTATGGTCCAAGACAAAGTGAGGGCAGACACAAATGCTAATACAAAATGCAACCAGAAACCAATATGATGTGGGCCTGACAAGAGTAAAGTTATGAAACAAGATTACATTATTCTAATGTGGGCAGACAAAAGGGTAAGGAACAAGAATAAATGGAAATTCAGCTGAGTCAGAGGAACGCAGATAAATGCCAATGAGCCAGTGCAAAGACTTTTATTTTAATGAGATATGGGAGAGTATGATAGGATGAAATGGAAAGATCAATGTGACCAGGAAATGAATGATTACACACTGACTCAAACATTATATATTTTTGAGAAGTTTTATTGTAGTTTTGAGTGTTCAGATGTTAAATGGGAGCTCATTGTGGACTGTTTCATTTCTGTGCAAGTTTTCTGATAAAGTCAGTCACAACAGCAGGACAAAAAATGTCTGCTGGTCACAATTGGGAAATCTTTAGTAAAAGTTGTTCTTACAAAAAACAAACGACAACAACAACAACAACAACAACAACAAAAAAGGGTTGTGATTTTTAGATGGAAAGCCCTTTGTGATGCTTAAACTATTTTCTAACTCATTTATCTGTAAAGAGCTACTCAAAAAATAAAGTTTGAAATGTTGCTCCTCATTATCTGTCTCGCTATGCTTCCTCTTTTCTTTCACATCTACAACATGTGTTCACACCACTCTCTTTCTGCTTTCTCAAACTGCCAGGGAAACAAACAAACAAACAAAAAAATAAATAAATAAATTTACCAAAACAGTTTCTTATTTGTCTTCTGTTACTACTCACACCATTCAAAAGGCGAATTTACATATATTGAACATAGATAATATATTTTACACAATATCATATTATACAATTATGTTAAATGTCTGTTTTTAGTTATTTCAGTCCTGAGTTGTTCATCATCATCATCATCATCATCATCATCATCATCATCATCATCATCTTCAGCAGCAGCTTATCTTTAGTCGTCAGATCAGGACCTAGCCCATTGGCCTTTTCGGTTACTAAAAATAAAATAAAATCTAATGCTAAAATGTAATAAAATGCTGACTCTAACTTCTTTAACTGCTTATCCATTGTTTTTGTTTTTGCATTTGAAATACCTGAGGTTTATACAGTGACCTGAATGGACCGTTGTTGCTGTAGCAAAAGCACAAAACATGCCTGAAATTCTGGATCTAGATCTTCAGAGTACGATCAGCCTCTCGGGTCAAGATGATTTCAGCCAAGTTTGTTCATTATTATTTTGATAAATCTTGCCAAAACACAGTTGGCCAAGACAGACTGTTTTCATGGCAGTGATAGTATCAACTAAAAATGAAGGAAAACATAGTGTACCTAAGCATTTAAAGCCCAGTTTAAATGACTTTATTCAGTGATGACGGTGGAAAATCCCACTGTGGCAATCCATCCTTGTATATACACAGGTATTGCTATCATCATCATCATCATCATCATCATCATCATGAGATGATCAGAATGCAGTGATCACATTTGTTAACTGTGAGACAGTGAAGAGACGATCCTCAAGCTGAAAGAAACAGAGAGATCTTTATCTGTTGTTTTCTCCCTGGACTAAGAGTCCAAACTCATGGCACCGTTTGCCTGTGACCCTGATGAGTCAGAGTAAGTCCTTTCATCTGGAATTATTCATGTTTCCACAAACAGCACTGAAGCTTTAATAAAAATGCCTGCTACCCTTCGTCTTGTCAGGCTCTCTTGTGCACAGCCTTCACAGTGGGGAGGGGAGGTCAATCGCTTCTGCCACCACTGTTCCCTCTGAGGAGCATTTCCACTGCATGGGTTGGCCATTAAAGCCATTTAAATCAGTGCTGGCAGAGTGGACGTGGTTTGCCGCTTGCCTTGATAACCCACAGTATAATGATTAATTCGTCAGGATAGTGGTGCTCCTAAGTTTGAGACAGAATGACTAGTACTTGAGGAGTGATTAGGTAAATTTGGTCAGGAAACAGATCGTCACTCCTCTCTTAACCAAATATTGGAGACTCCCCAAAGCAGAGTACTGAGACTACATCTGCTTGGGTAGTGACCAGTGCTAGAGGACTTTCATGGCACTAAGCACCATCCAGCATCACTGTGTTGTTGTATGAATAAAATAACACCATACAAAAAGTGAACATGTGTTTTCACATTGAATAAGTGGTAGAAGTGGATGAATTGTTCCAAGTCTATTCAAACATCCGAGCTATGCTATGACTATGATTTAAAAGCTGTGAAAACTGGTTTATACAGTACAGAGTAATTAAACAAAAACCCTGAGTGCCTGTAGCTCTAATGACTGTGTGATTGATGACTTTGGAGGTTGGTACTGTAGTGTGCACAAAAATATGTCAATATAAATGATTTTTAACATGTTTTTTTCTTTTTCTTTTTTTGATATGACTCATTAGATCATAAGTTGGTTAAAGCTGCATGAACTGACAAGGTGTCAATTAAATTAGCAGTGACGCAGTGTCACCATGTCATATACATGTACACATATATACACACACACACACACACACACACACGTCACTAAACCATACTAGGAAATTTACTTACAAATTACTAAACAATATACCAGAGTGCTGACATTACAAGAAATACATTCAGACAAACATAACACATCACATAATCATAGTCACAAAAGCCACACCAAGATGCAATGCAAACACAAAGCAAGGACATATTCTTAAAACATTTTTATGTACAACAATAAAATGTCTTTTCTTAATCTGACATACAATCAAAATCATGATTCCAAAAATCACTTTCCATGCTGATGATGTAATCTTGATATGAAAATTGTCAATATATATTTAATGTCTGTATATGGGTTGATTTTACAGTAGAAGTTATGTTTAAAAAGTGAAGTCAGTGTTATTGTAAATTATTGGAAAATATATTTTAATAGTGTAAAACCTTGGATGAAATGTACTCATTGACAAAAATAGGTTGTCAATTTAAGCCATATTTATTAGCCACACTAAAACTACAGATTTGCAATGAACACAGTCAGGTCAGACATGAGTTTCCTTTTCATTTGTCCTTGTGCATTACAAGATCGCATGCTTGCAGTTTGGCCATAAATATTGTTGTTCTTATTTTGTGCAAGAATGAGGTTTTGTTTAATTTTCATCTGAACATGGCTCGATGTAGGTGCTCCCTTGTGATGCCGGAGTATTTAATGTTAACCTTTAGTAATGACCTTTAATCTAATATGGACGCCCTGCTGCAGCTCAATAAACCAGAGGACATTGGAGTGTATTATCAAATTTCTTTTGATAAAACATCCTTATGACCGACTCAATGACAGGGCGTCTCTCTGTCTGCTTTTTGTTGTGGTTGTCATAAATTTCTGCACTACATAAGTCTGTAATGTTATATCATATTGAATTATATATGTTTTCTACTTTTTTGTGATCACCACAGTAAAAACTCTCTTGCCTCCTTTCACTGGGGTTAAGAGGTCACCGAGTGACGTAATGAGCTAGACCTGGGTTTCTAAATGAATGCACTCTTCTGAAAATCTATGCCATGCTGATAAAAATAATCAAAGTTCATGTAATTAGTGTCACTGTCTACAAGTTATGTAGCAAATATCCACACAGTAGCAACAGGAATTCATATTTTGAATCAAACTAAACCTTCAATGTCAGTCACCTTTGTCCATGCATCTTTATAAATCCCTGTAAGCAAAGAAGGACACATTGTAAAGGATGGGCGAACCTGCTGCTGCAGATATCAGCGATTTGATGGAAACTGAAGTTTACATGTTCTCTAAAGCTTTAGCACTTCTACATTCAGATTGTTTGAAGATGAACTAGACTTTAAGATTTACACTCAGATGTATGGCAACAAGACCAGGATGTTCGTGATCAACAGGCATTGACCCATAGAGAATATAAAAGACTTCCAGTTACGATAATGTCATGTTTGGTAACTACCATGTTCAGAGCTGAACTTACCAAAATGAATAAGTGGACTACAAGGACTGCTTTTGCACTGTTATAGGTGTTGAAACCACCAAGACAGTTTGCTAATAACCTAATTCTGTTTCTCACTGACTCCTTATAGTCTGTTTTTGTCAACTTATCACTGCCTTGCACAAAAGTATTTAAAGGCTTCATGTGTGAAACAAGAGAGATGTTTTTCCCCCTCACATTCACCATGTGGAGTTTTGGGCATTGAACAAGCAACATTTGAACCTTAAGATAAGCCTTTCAGCCTTACCTCCAACACCTTTGTGACATTCTTAAGCATGTTTCAGAAGTGTCTCGCTCATCTCTGAGGCATCTTTGCGGGATGACTTACTGTGAAACACCAGTGTCATTTCATTTCACGTCTGAACAAATTCTGATACTGAATCTTAAGCTGACACAATAGAGTGGTGTAGATTCAGATAAGACTTTGCAACATGATGCATTGGAGTATTATACCACACCAGTGTTTGCTAATCCCACCTGTCACTGTTAAGGTCCCATTTATTATCACACCTTCCAGCTCCTATTTTCTCCCCTGCTGATGTGAAGGATCTAAATCTTATTCATGTCTTTTCACACCCAATTAACTCATGGAGGCAGAATGTGCCCTGTTGACCATGCTATGCTGCCCTGAGATATTTCCTACATCACTGCCGCATGACAAGAATAGAACTGTTGCCAACTGCAGTTACCCTGGCAGTCCTTGCCAACACACAGTAAACAATGACACCACCTTCTGTACAGAATAGATCCCAAACAATGCAGCCATGTCCCATTTATATCATCATCTTATTCCAAAGCACATTCCTGCAAATGCTTATCAAACATTACGTTATTGACAACATGCACCAAACATTAAATGCAAACCATTACTGTTAGTACATTGTAACCATTACATTACAATACAGAACAGAACATCTGTTTAGTCAGTCTTGGCAAAATGTGGACATAGAGCAGCCAATAAATGCCATATAATTAACAATAGAGACATGATAGAAAATGGGCTAACATAATATTAATTACATCAACCACCTTTCTATCTGCAGGTATACAGTGAACCATTGGTTTATTTGCCTATAATCCTCTTTTTCTGTGCCACATAATTGCAAACACAACATACACCCATAAACACAGACAGCAAATCTGTGCATAATCTCATCCGTGACAGTGCAAGCATGCTCTGTCAACATCACCCATCACATGTTTATTTTTGAGCACACTATGTTGAAGCTGATCACAATGAAAGTATGTTCTTTCTCTTATTATTATTAGGCCATACCGTCAGTGGGATATTTCAAACAGATGGGGTTGACATAATAGATCTGTGTAGCTAATCCCTTCTTGGTTTATCTCACTATAGTCGACTGGCTGTGCTGTACCTGCTACATATTGCGTGGCAGTGGCCATGGTAGCCTTGATGGGTGCTCGAGGACCATCGATGCCAGGCGAGTGTGGTTTAGAAACTACACAAAGAAGACAGAATCATCTGTATTCCTAATGTGCTTCACATACAATATGAGTGAGCAATGCACAGAGCAGGAAAGTAATGCCTTTCCTGCTGCCTTTCGCTTGTTCAGCAGTTTTCACGTGTGACCAATTGAGGCAGATGAATAAAGACTGGTTTTCATTTGTGTGTGTGTGCGCGCGTGTGAGTGAGAGAGAGGGTTGTAAGTACACAACCATTTCATCAGGGGATATGATTCAGTCATTGCCCTATAGATTCATACGTTACTAAGATAGAGTAGATGACAGCGAGCTGACAGTTCCTTTCAGAGTTTATTGAAAATGTTTGAATAACTTGTTGTGCATTCAACGACTGAAATATATATATATATATATATATATATATATATATATATATAGAGATACAAGTGAAATACAATGCAAATGATAAAAATGGCAGAAATGTAAATGAAGGATGCACAAGTCACTTTCCCCCCTGTGCTCCCCATAGAATTAGACTCAATATCTCATCACTTTTTACACAGTAGTACAACATTTGTTTTGCATCTGCTTCATTCTAAATTGCAATATATTTGTTGATGAGAAGATTTTATAGTTGTGTATTGTAGTATATGGATTCAAAGGCTTGGCTTCTTGAAATCCGTAAAAAAGAAGAAAATAAACAAGTAAAATCAACCTCAGTTTTCACCGCAAGAACACAGAAAAATAAAGTTATTTGACACAAGTGCAATCAAAGACAGAGCAATGGGCACCATCATTATATCAGTATGATGTATGCACACACACTCCGATCAACCGCAGCTTTAAAGCTGGTCACTGGCTGAGTGATCTTCATTAAGTGCTGCAAACACATCAACATCTCCCCCCCAGAGTTGTTTCATGCTTATTTCACTGCACCATTGAAAAATACAAAAACAGTGGTCTCACATTTCCTTCTCTTTGACTGAACAAAGAGATAAAGTCAAGACTGTATTTTGAATCAATAGTTGTGTCGACAACACATTGTCCAGGATAGCATCGCAGGCACCTTTAAATATGAAGGAGAAGTAAGAGAAAACAGGCTCTTCTCCATTTTTTCTTTTTGTTTTCTTGAAAAAAGGTTTTTAAGTTCCTGTGTATCCATGAGGCTATTTTCACTCAGTGTAGTCCTCTAGCTTCTTTTTTTTTTTATTTTGGAGAAATGTTGCTGATAGTACCACTCATCATTAATCAATGCTTCATATTTGCATATATTGTGATTGTTTTGCACTGTCTATAGACTGCATCTCCATGGACAATTTTAAGGATTCATGCCCATATGTGAGCAGACAGGGACACATTTTGCATAAGTTGCTTTTGATTTGTTAATTTTCTCCTTTCTGCCTCAATCTTTTGGCCCGTCAATCTTGTGAATCCCAGGCTCAGGAGCCCAGTCCTTGAAATTCCTACTACTCTTTAAATTGATTCTTTGTAGCTCTGGAAATTATTTAAACACAAAGAACTTCAATTAAATGCATTTTTGTCCACCCCTTAATTCAATGAGGACTTGAATTTGTTTGATATATCTGCAGAGTATAATGGATTAGACACCACCACTGCCACCACACTGCTGACACCTCAAATCTAAAATACATCTGTAATGCAGATTTTAAATCTACTGATGCAATAGCATTGAATAGAGAGAGAGAGAGAGTTAAATGAGCAGGAAACAGGCTCTCAGGGCAGTACGCCTGGTGACAGTGACCATCCAACTTCATTAGGCTTTATCGACACATTTGTCCGAAACTTAATCTCTAAGCAACAGCAGCACTACTTGGCCTTTTAGATTGTGTCGATGCGATTTCATGCTTGGTCTCCTCCAGAAACACCATGGCAAGCCACAAAGAACTAGCACCATACAGAAGTACCTCAGTCAATGTTTTGTGAAGTGTAATTTCTCTCTATCGGCCCTGACAACCTGGACATCAGGAGATAAAGAGCTCTTCTTTTTTTGAGGGGACACTATGCAAAGAACATCCTTGCAGTGGGTGAAACACACTTTTCCTGGCAAAACAAGCTCTGTTGTGCCACTTTAGAAATTTGGTGACCGGTCATGACACTAACCACTCTTTTCTTCAATCCATAGAAATTTCAGAAGGAGTGGCTGCCGTACTGCTGTTGTGCACACCATGACGTCTTAGCTACACAGCACCACCATCCATCACATGTACTTATATATTACAGGTGACCATAGTAATCAAAAATGACCTCTTGAGTAATGGTCAAAAATACACTAACAAGGTCACAGTGACCTCAACCTTTGAGCGTAAGCAGTTTGTCTTGTCATCCAAACAATCATTGATATCATATTTCTAGCAATTCCCTCAAAGCATTACTGAGATGTTGTGTTCACAAGGTCACAGTGACCTTGACCTTTGACCAAAAAAATCCAGCTCAGTTCATTATTGAGAAAGAGAACATTTGTACCAAATTCCTAGAAATTCCCCCAGGCGATATTGTGTGGTTGAGAATGAGACAGAGGGATAGCCCAACAACCCTCATACATTGTAAATTAATTTAAATTTCTTCATAGTCCATGTTGATTGTCAGTTGGAGCACTTCCAAAGCTTCAATGTTCTAAGCTTCCAACTTTTTCCATCCATCCATCCAAAGGACATATCCCATTCTTTGATAGAGTTGTGCATTGCAGCTGTAAGCCTGTGTTCATAAAAACATGAACTGACATTTTAACTATAGCCCTTAAATACTTTGGTAAGAACTATCCAATTACCACATTTACTTTCTGTAACCTGCAGGGCTAACACTAGGTGGAAGCTAACATCACAAATGTTTCATTTCTTTTCTTTCTTTTTACAAAAGAATCTAAAGCTTTAGTCAAGTCACTTTCTGACAGGAGCTATAGGACAAGCATATATTTGTACATACATAATTGTAATGTACTGACCCATTTAAATCAAGTTTAACTGGTCAATGAGTTGGATAGAAACAATTAAGTAAATGGTGAACATGTACAATGGCCTTCAGAGAAATCACTGCACTGGTTTGTAATTGGTCAACTGTGCCAGTTAACCACCATCAGAATAGAAACCTTAGACTTGATTGCAGGATGATCAAAGGCACCACAGTCTCCAGTGTTTCCTCTACACAGCTTTTCCAAAAGAGACTTGTTTTTCAACTTTCATCTGTCAATTCAGGTTTTATTCCTTACTCTGCTTTCAACTGTCACGGATCAAACAACAATGAAAACCACAACATTGTATTTATCAGAGGAGCCTTCATTGCATAAATAACAATGTTACTGTGGCAATAATTAATACTGTTCACACCTTATGATCTGCAGCATGTTTGCAACAGAATGTAGCTGTGTTAGTATTTTTAGATTGATGGGGCTGCACAGAGCTATGTACTCATAAAATATGCAAAGAGCTGCACTGTATTCACACTGTTGCAATCAGATTTGTAGTTGTTACAAACCCTTCTGACACACTGGTTCGAAAGAGGACCGCAACATCTATGAAGGACGCTGACTTTATTAATTCCAACACAAAATTTAGGGCTGTAATAAAACACCATGAACATGAATGAAATGGCTAAACAAAAAAAGGGGGCCAAATTTAACAAAAGAGGGAAGAAACCCCAGACCAGCCAGCAATGGCCGTCGGATCCAGGGCTCTCCCCAACTAAACTGCCTAACCAAAAGAAACTAACCTAGGAAGAAACAAAGAGAGCCCGAAAACAGGACTACCAGGAACTCCAACCCAAATTAAAACAAAGCCCTGGCACTCTAAACAGGCCAGGGAACTGAAACTAAAAATCAGCTCAGGGAACCAAAAGAAAAACAGCCAGTGCTGCATGCCTCCCTCCTCTGGCAGCACACCTTTAATGAGAGACAACCACCCTGCCACTGCCTCCTTTTATCCTGCTCAGGTAATCGCCAGCACCTGCGCAGGGCGGAGACAGGGAGAGACACACACATGCACACACAACCTTGCCACACTTAACAGTACTAAAATGTAAACAGTAAGTAATAAATTGAGGTCAAATTAAAGAATAGACATCCTGCTTTCAGATGCAACAGTGCCAGTTGCATTTATGAGGGGCTGAAGTAACATACACCACAACTTGCATCAGCGAGCCCAGCCAGCTACTCTGCACTTTTAACACAATAGTTCCCTAAAATTCTGAAAGTTATGATAGACCTAACATTAAAGTTTTAGGATGACTTCCTTCCTAAAGACAGAAGATGACTTTTATGAACATGAATGGTAAATAAGAGCAGAAAAATTAAAATGGTGACTGAAATATTAATTTACAATCACAGGAATATATATTGGTATCTGGATGTTTTGTTAATAAAAGACACAAGAGAGTTTAGTTTGTTGTCATCAAGTACCCTTGTCTTATAAGACAAGGGCACCTATAGTTTTGAGCTGATTGGAGGGCATTAAATACAATCTTATTGTCTTGCTAGTAGCAGTTGTAGTTGTGTCTTAAATACCACAACCAAAAAAAGAGAAAAAGATTAAAACAGAGAGTAATCACTATAAATGCACACAGTTGACATCTACAAATCTTGTTTTCCTCACCATCTCTGTTCCAGAAATTACATTTGCATACAACTAAATTGCAAATACATTTTGTAGGAAACAATACAGTGACTATGCAGCATGTTGTTCAATTACACATTTGGCAATTTGCAAATGCATTTTGCATTTGTAACTAAAATGTTCACAGACAACACATTTGTTTTCTGCCAAAAATGATATTTAGTCACTGGCAGTACTTGTTTGCTGTGAGGGAAAGACTGTGGCCTGTGTCATGGTTTGCACCAACAGGAAGAAGAACTTAAATGACACAGATTAATCAGGACAGAACACTTGAGGACTTTTATGAGATAAGATGGTGATGATAAATGGCTCGCAGGCAGGCAGACAGGTAAAGGATCAAGAAGGCAACAACATGTGGGACATGGCTGATGACGGGAGAGACTCTGTGAGCTGATTAGGGAATGAGAAGCAGGTGACGTGGGGGGTGTGGGAGTCAGGAGTGGGCAATCAGGGAATGAGACGCAGGTGAGCAGAGAGGTGTGGGGCTGTGCCTGCCATCCACACCAACCTCCTCTTTGTTTTTGTTTTGTTTTTACAGAAAACAAAACAATATTAGCTTTTGCAGTTTAGTCAACACAATCTCAGTCATCTCCATATTCGATAGAAAAATATATAAAGAATAAACTGAAGTAATGGTGGTGACAGGTATTTCGAGGTCATGAGCAGTGAACGAGAACTTCAGAATCTGACTGCTTGACCAACTTCTGATTATAATGACTGGAAAGTGTGTAGAACACATGACTAATATTTGTGCCTGAACACCTGTCAGAATCAATTTATGATGTAATATAAGCTTGAGCTGCAATTGCAGTTAGCTTGCTGACACATTTAATTCAATCATAAGTCTGACTATTTAGTTTAAGATTTTGTTAGGGTTATGCAGTTGCAGATTTTCAGTTTTCCAGGAAGTTAGAAATATACCTATATTCACTGAAAGGGTTATTTGTGCAATAGCAGTAGCAGCACTGATTATTGTTTTCACTCCTGTTTTGTTCATCAAAAACAAGAGCTGGCAGTTATTATCTGGATACAGTAACATTGTTTATCTAGATGGGGATTAACAAGATAATTTAAGATGGATAACTCAATATTAGGGATGTACTAATCACTATAATCAGGCTACTGGGACCACATATGTAGGTAAATAAACATACAGAGGTCATGCATTACTGTCTTCCCTTTCTTAGACACCATCTCCTCCCCAGAATAAGGGACCTACCAACCAGTGCAAAAAAAAAAAAAAAAAAGCCATTATCACCAGCTTTTCTTCATCTTAACTATGATGCTTAAGCATTGACATTAATCAGGCAGTGAGAGAGAGAAAGAGATGAAGGGGGTGGGAGGGGGGCAAAGCAACAAAGAGATCAGACCTGAGAATACACAGAAGAGGCCACCAAGTGGACCGCAAATCACCCTCTTATCTATATGAGATGAAAGACTTGTTTTCCCTCAGCCAGTAAACACAATTATCCATCTGAACATACTCTCAGAAGATCATTGAACAACAAATCTTCCCCATCTCTAATTATGCCTAATATAAACAGATAAGACCTACGCTTAGGCAGCCTGGTAGTATATAGTGCCTGCATGACTCCCAACCTGAATCACCTTACATAACACCCACCAATCATGGTGTAAAAGTTTCTTTTGATAACAATGATACGGGGACACATAGTGAGAACTAAAGTGGCATCTCCAAAAGGTGCAGGGATTAACCATTGTCACTGCAACTGAATTTTAAAATGGCTTCATTGTTGAGTTTTATTAGCATTTGTTTACATGTGCGTGTTTTGCAGAATGAGATCACCAGCAAAGCAAATAAATGCAGTCAAGCTGTAAAAGACAAAAGGCAGGATTGGCATTGTTGCAAAGCAGCAGGCTACATTTCCCCTGTATTTAGATATTAAGATGTAAATTCATTTAAAAAACACTAACCCTTGGACTAGCATCCAGCAACACACTCCAAGTTGCACACGCCAAGTTTGCATGAGATAAACCAAGAGGGATGAAGGTCTCACAACACATGATAAATGGCTACTGGTTTATAGTTTGGGCTGCTTCAGTTAAACATACTTTACATTTTCACAAGGGAAAGAATGGAAATGAAGTGTTTTCTCACAGTCTGTCTGAAAGGTACTTAGTTGTGGAGTGGGATGAGATCATTTGCACATATACTTTGCTGTCTCTCCCAGGCGAACTCAGTTGCATTTGGTTAAGGCAGATTCATATCTCAGTGTTAAAGCATCCCTCCGAATTCACCTCTCTCTCTCACTGAGTGACTCACTCCACTCCAACGTGGTCTGAGCTCACCATTTGAGCTTCCATTAACACCGAACTGTGAAGAAACCGGGGGCCGACCGAGACTCCCGGGCATCTATTTCATCCTCTCTGCGTGTGCCATTGAGAAACCGAGCCTCTGGGGAGAGCAGACGGCTCCAGTTTCATAGCGTAATCTCTGCTCATATGCGAGGGCAATCAAACTACCCACTTCATCCAATCCCCCCCTCGAATGAACAGGCTGAAATGTTGGAGGCATGCTTTGCTCGCAGCATGCACTTTGAAAACATTCCTTGATATGTGTACGGTCAATGGACTGACTCAGGGAGGACTAAAAAAGCATTGTGCCCTGGTGCTATGTTAAATCAACACACTGATATAATGACAGACATCCATAACTTACAATAAGTCTCATGGTCATTAGACATATAGATGATGCAACAGAATGGTCTTGATGATAATTTGTATGTCTCAGAAAATAGGTGCAGAACCAGTGGCACAGGTGACTCATTTGGTGGAAGTGATAATAGTGCTGCTTGTGGGTTGGAGCAGCATGACTGAAGGGTGCTCAGGTTTGTCAAATTACAGTGAATTTCACTCACATAGACATGTGTATACCTCGAAATGACCCATAATGCCCACTGGTAACCAAGCATTTTGCTCACTGGCCTTGTAATCTTCCATTTGATAAATGGGTTTTTCACATCTTAGGTTTACTGCCTCTCGTGGGGTTGGTGTTCAGCTGCAGTCCATGAACTTCCAGGGGGAATGAAGGCTGCTTTTATGTTTTTCTTCCTGGCCTCGTTTTATGTACACCAACATGCTTTTCCCATCCCCTTAGTCTCCCCTGTCTCCCTGTTCTGTGTCCCCTGAGATTTAATGAGGTTTGCTGCATGAGGCAGCTGAACTGAGGCTTCGATCTTGTTAACTTTGTCCACCATTCAGTGTCCTATGGAATAGGCTATTGCTGGAAATCAATGGCTCTGCCTTACCACTCAACATTGTGATTTAATGTGTTCCATACCTTTATTGATTTCCCCTCCCCTGCTCACTTGCATTTTCTCCTTCACACACGTGCCCAGGTTCTGTACCTACATGCAAAGAGACATGGACTGGATGTGGAGATCCCCTCAGCAGCTGGCGAGGCTCCCTCTTGTTTCTAACAGCGTGTGTTGTTTCCTCTGTTGTTGCTTGTGGATCAGCAGTTGGAGGCAAACATAAAAAATGACCTGTTGATATCAATTTATCACCCCAGTGCTGACAGTTTCCAGTGGTGAGGTGTATAAATAGAGGTTATGGAGCTGATGGTGTACATGGGGCAAAGGGCATAGGAAACATTTGGTCCCCTGTGGGTAACTGTCCTCCTGCTTCCCCATCCATCCATTACTCAACATGTCACCCTCCACCTCGCACTTTGACATTCAGACGGGCGCACTCGTTTCTTTCACAGACAGCAGACTTCTTTCGGATGATGACAAACACCTTGATATGACACCAATGACTTGATGAAAATCCTCATGTAATTTTATGCGTACCATATTTCAAACACGGTGCAGTGTCACGAGCGAATACACTTTAATCAGTAAAGCATCCAACAAAAGGAAGAGGGGGAGAGTCACACTTTACCCACTGTGAAACAGATGTTCAGTGCACAGCAGCACTCTTTTCAGGTGCTAATTAAAATGGGAAATATGTTTATAAATGTGAGGGAACAGGGGGTTTTCAGGTGTAATACATTCACACTGTAGTTTGTGTTGGTTTCTTATTTTGGAAACACCAGTCGAGAAAGTGAAATGGCTGTCTTAAAATAGTATATTGTTTATTTAACAACTAAATATAGCAACCATTCATTTACAGTAGCTGTAGTCATGTATCTGAGGCTAAACCCCAACTTTAATAAAAAAGACTTAATAATTAATAATTGATTTTGTTGTTTATATGAACATGTAGTAAATTAACTGTTGATGCATGTTATCATTAAACAAGTGACACGCTGAAATTGCGAATAATTGCAATATTTGTGTTGATCATCATTTTCTGGTAGCTCAGTGGTTAAGCCTGCTGTTTACCAAATCCGTGTAATTTCTCTGGTTATTTCCTGTCTTTCTTTCTACGCCGACAACTATTGAGGAAAAAACCTCAGCCCGAAAATTGTTATGTCAATCATTAAATGTGACTTCATGTTGAAACATCCTAAGAAGGATTTTGTTTTTAACCCAAGCAAAATCTAAAATCACAAGAAATCCATGTTTAATAGACTCTCGACAGTAGATCAATAAAAAGAATAAATAAAATAAAGGCTAAAAATAAATTGAAATATGTCTCTCATGACTTGAAATAAAATGTTGACACACATTTTTCTTTCATGCTAATGTACTGTGCATTTGACAGACTGACTGTCCAGCAGTAATATTTTAAAAACTGACATATTTGACCATCAAATGATAAACGGCAGACGTTGTCCATGCTGTGAGGTGTTGCCTTTGTCCTGTCAGCTGTGCAGAATAGGCAGACATTAAAAGTTCTCCCTCACAACCAGTGGGTTGTGCATTTGTTGGTGGGATGGAGGAGGGTGGGGCTTGGGGGGGCTCTTTGCTGATGCAAGTTGGCGTCAGCATTGCTGACCCCTTTTTTTCATGGCAGCTGGAGACAGAGGAGCCCCCTCAGCTCCTCTATTTCCATTAATCCCCCACTTTCCTGAAGGAGTGAAACAGGTGAATATTTCACACTGGCTGCCCAGAGAGAGGGATGAGGCGTACAGGTGACGCTAGCCTCCATTCATAATGGATGGGTGAAGAGGGCCAAACTTGTCTCATAGAGGGTAAAGAATGTTCTCCAGGGGCCTCCTCCTCATAGTTACATTTGTCCGGCACCATCTTTGCTTTGACGGTCACTCTGGACACTCTAGGTATTTGTGGAGTTGATGTGGTGCCAACCCAACCCCCCTGCAGTTTATGCCAGAGGAAGCAGGTAATTTCTTTAAATCCAGCCCACTCTGCTGTAAGTCATTAGGTGAAACACTTATTGCCGGAATGGGAAATTAACATGAGCCACTGGCTGGTTGTTAGAAGGTGCTCACTGTTTGTCTGTTTGCCACTTTGGTGGCCTGCCCACTATAAATTGAAAAGCCTGTTCTGCTCTAAAAATCTACTCCTGTCTTATCACTTGCTTAATATTTGCAGGCATTAACCAGCCACCAACGCTGGGAGAAAGATTTTGCTATTAAAAAGTTTATTAAGTTGACCACAAATGTCTGCAAAACCTAATCTTTTATTGGTGAAAGTTACATAAAAGGATGTAACAACACCTAGGAGGCACAGACTGTTATGTTTGCACCATTATTTAAAGGTAAACTTGCACATCCTTCACTATGTTGTGCTGAAAAAGCTAATAAAAAGGGTACTGAAGTTTGTTGTCATCTCCATGCCCCGGTCAAGATGACATAATTGTGGACCACAAAAAGTTTTAAAGGTGTGTGAGTGTTTTCCCTATTTTGTCAAGTTTGATTCATAATTTACAAGATTTTATAGCTGATAGGTGCTGTGAGGGTTTTCATGTTATAAATAACAATTCACCACTAGAGGATTCCCCTCAGCTATCTTGTCTTTGGTGTGCTCATAAAATATTTAAGTCTCATTGAAAGTGCAGGACTGCAGTGGTTGTGGTTTCACACTGGGCCTTTTTTGTGTCGTGTGTGTCTGTGTATTTTGCATCTCAGTGTGATATTTGAGCACATTAATGTGCCTGTATGTATGTATGTATGTGTGCCATCATGTCTGCAAGTGCGTAGGTGCGTAAGTGTGTGTGGGTGAATAGGAGTGATGTTGGGAGGGGGCATCTTTCATTGGTGGAAGTTTAAATATATTCAGGCTTTGGTCTGAGAGCCAACATGCCAGTGCACAATGTCACAAAGGAGTTTTTGATGGAAAGGAGAGGGAGAAGAAAAAGAAACGAGTGGTTTTGGGTCAAAGCATTGGATATCCTTTCAAGCCTGAACACTCCACTGGGCGTTTCAGCAAATGTCAAAGTCACTTCTGGCTGTGGACAGACAGCCTAATGGACCACAGCACAGTTAGAGTGTGGGAGGGCGATGGAGGAGGAGGAGGAGGAGACGGAAACCAAAAGCAGACATAAGGGGAAAATGGTATATGCGACTTTTTCTTTTTTCATTTTGCCATGTCCTAACCATCCACAGTTGAAGAAGAATAAACAAATTCATGAGGTTGCCAAGACACTTCTCACCACCTTTCACTCTGTGCTTTGGCAGCTCCTGTGGTTTATTTTCTTTTTTTTTTATGCTCTGCTTTGTTGTTGAGACACGGGAGAAACGACTCATGAATAGGAGTACAGCTCCAGCTGTCTCTGCTCTCACTGACAAACATTGGAGGCACTCAGAAAAGCACAAAAGCTTGAAGGATGATGGTGATGAGCTGAAGGCCTCCTTTTGGCTCATATTTCCAGCCACGCAGTGTTTTGACATGAGAGAAACAAGCCAGAAATTAAAACATGATCAGGATGCAAGCCATGGGAGTGCTTGAGAGGAAATTGTTGATGAATACTTTTCCATACAAACATCTGACAATTGCACTGTAGGACCATTTTCTCATAAAGTACACTTGTCAGATTTAATCCACCACATAATGCTACTACATGTGTACGCCAGCTATCTTGGATGTCAAATGATATTCATTGAAAACCACAGTTCTCCATGGTGTATGCCTACACAGTGTAGGGTAGACACAGTAAATATATGTATCAGTGAAGCAGGTCCGTTCCTAATGTAAAGGAATATGCTACTGAAAATGAATCTTTCCGGCATCAAGCGCTCAGCTGGTGTTGGCTTGCAGGGTTGTTCGAAACCACCAGCAGTTATAGTGAATGTGGGTGGTGGCCAAGACTGCAGGAACTTATAACAGAAACTCCACGTGAACCTTTCAGATTAAAAGTTCTCATCAACATCTCCACAGAAAAGGCAAGGCAAGGCAAGGCAAGTTTATTTGTATAGCACAATTCGTACACGAGGCAATTCAAAGTGCTTTACAGAAGCAGAAGATATAAAAGCAGATTTAAAAGCATAGAACATAGAATATAGAAAACACAATAAAAGGAAATAAAGACAAATTATTTAAAATAAAATAATTACAGTAATTAGAATCATAAAAGACTGATTTAAAATCAATAAAATAATAAAATGTGTCTAAGAAAAAGAACACAAACCACTTTCTATTGTCTCCTTATACAAATCTCCACATGCAGCTATGTAGTGATTTAATTTGCAAAGCAACGATTGGGTAGAACATACGGACCAAGAGTATACAAGTGGATTACAGTGCAGTGGATTAGCCTGTCAAGGTACTAAGGTGCCTGGCAGCTGTGAGTTATAATGAGGGCAACAGTGTGCTGAAATACTCAACATAAATGCTTCATATCATGAACAGCAACATGCAAAGTGTCCAAATTCACATAGAACAAACACATGACCAGTGTTTTTTAATGCTAAGAAATAATATTAAATCAGAGTTACAATTTGTTTTGAAATACTGTTAGATTTATTACCTTTTTTCGACTTTAAATTAATGAAATTTGAGGAAAATCACAGCAGTCTCAAATAACCTAAAACATTACACCTGAGAATCCAAAATGAACAGGACATGGAAGTTGTCATCCGTTTCATACTTGAGGTCAGTCATAAAACATAAGGCGATGATTCAGGTCATTTGATTTTAGCTACTTAAAAGCCTGCCCACAGAAAAAAGCCCAATATAAATTGAAATATATAGCTCATTCTGAATATGTTCTCTGCTCGGTCTTTATGTCAAACATACTTTTACTTGGAACTACACTTCTCAACTGTTAAACCGTCATATTCCTGAGCGCAAACACACCTACGCTTAGCTCTGTGTGACTCAAAAGGCTGATCTGTAGAGTAACACAGTGAGCGCTGTAGGTGCACTTGTGCGTAGTAATGTGCTGCAGGTGATACTCTGACTATAGATAACTGCTTCACACAACCCCACGTCAAATATCCTGAACTAACACTTTTATTTTTTTGACACAAACATACACTATTATCTAAAGAAGAGTGAGTGCCTGTATTAGGGCAGTGGCTGAAGAAACAATAAATAAAAAGCCTGCTGCACTATGTATATATCATGTAAATGTGACTGTGCAATCATCTACAGTAACACATGTACGATCTGTGTGTTACAGCAACCTCAGGAGGAGACCTACACGGCACTGCAGGTGCAGATGAAACCTTCTTCAGTCAATCCTCTTACGAGGGGAACTTGCAAAAAGAAAAAAGATAGACTGTTTGCACAACTCCCAATTACCTCAGTCTGTCTAATCTGTAATTATATCTTCACTCAACAAAGAGGTGCAGCAGCCAAAAACAGCGCCCATCTGTTTATGAAAAGCAGTCGCTTGAAGAGCACTGTTCCACCTGGCCGCTGTTTACATTGCTGTCAACAACACTCTGTGCACATCATCTCAATTTACCCTGACATCATTGCTGTTGCCCTCCAACTCCCCTCAAGAGTCACATACACCCACACATACCCAATTCTCATTAATTACAATATACCACTATATGCACTCTAAAGGACTGGTAGACATTGTGCTGACTCGATATATCTGCTGAGAAATATCTTCCTTTTTTGTGTCTGCGAGGTAGTGTCAGGGAGGAACTGTTAGACACCCTGTATACTTTCTACTAAAGACAAAAACCCTGTGAACCTCAGAATTCACACAATGTCTTACATTAATGAATAATAATGCGATAAATAGTTGATCATATTGTTTTACTTCTCAGCCCAAGCAGACAGTATATTTATACTGAGATATTTCACTGACCTCTACAACCCTACAGTCATTGTTCAAGCTATGTTTCATATTCCAGAAAGCATCCCAAAAGTTTCTTGAGATACCAACGTTTTCAGGGAATATTTATATAAAGCAACCCACAAAAAGTAAAAAAAAAAATCCATTTGTTGGAATGAAGCAAATATTATCAATAGAATAAACCAATAGTAAACATGCATTTAAGAGGCTCCAAAGTGTTTGTGTCAAATATGCTGCAAAATTGGATGTAATAACTTGTTTTGTACTTTTGTTAAGAAAAGCACAGTAAACCTAGTTTTGAGAAAAGGAGGAACTCTCTCTTTTTATGTGATAAAATAAAATTACTGATAAAGATATATTTTTAAAAGCTCTTGCATCGACTTGAAGGTTTTTGCTGTTGGTCTATCTGTTCTTTTCACACCACTTATTTTCTTTCAAGAGAGATGTCAAGCCATGTCCATTCTTTCTCTGATATAACACACACACGGCTGATGTTACTGCGTGACCTTTATAAGGACTCCAAAAATGTACATTATGGTCAATGTCGGCTGCATTCTTCGCACAGTTCACTTCTGGATGACTTAAGGTGAGATGGCTCACAACTTCAGTTGCTGAACCACAGTCTGGCTTGTTTGGAGATAAGGCATCTATCCTTCAGATACATGGCGATGACTTTGTCTGTCTGTCTGATTGTTGTGCAGGGACCCCGGCTTTGATGGCTTTGGCTGGAGGGATAAGAAAAGGCCAAAGTGATGGAAATCTGGATTCTGTTTTTGCCAACGTTGTCTGCAGGTATTGATTTTGTCTGGAAACCTTCAAAGAGGAAGCATTTATGTCTGAAGTACCAAGACAGTGGAGAGGTGCAGAGAGGCTACTGAGACAGTGGGAGAGCAGCTAATGTAGATTTGGCTCGGTCTCAGGGCTGGCGATTGAAAGGTGTGTGTTGCCAGTTCAGGAAACACTTACATGGCCAGAGAGCTGATAGACACGTGTATTGATCCACCACACTTGCATAATCTAAGGTCACTGAGAATTACTTCATTTAACAAAGACAGAAACTTGGGTTTTCCTTTTATTTAAAGGAACTCACAACCTAGTCTTAAATGATAAATTACAACTATAACACATAAAACCTTCAGAGAGAATTTGCATTTATTGTGCTGAAATGTGTGCAGGCCCCTTTCTCCCATAGTCATATTTTACTGGCACAAGTTGAGTGCAGTTTAATCCACTGTGTATCACACTGAATGTATTATTCCTCAAAAGTAAACTATATTAATGGGTTTTAGCCATGTAGGAGGCAGATTTGCCTTTGCTTTTGTGAGATGCCACACACATCGCCACAATGCCAGTGTGAGAAGGTTCACATGATCACAGGAGGAGTATCCGAGAAGTTCTTCCCGCCAAATTGCCTGACATGATCTGCATATTTCTGACATGGTAAAACCCTCCCATCTGGTACACCAAACTGCTTAGAAAAAAAAATCAAGTAGAAATTACTATGGTGTGTTTCTTATAGCTAGACAGTGTCAATCTCCTTTCAAAATGATGCTGGCAGAAGTGACAGCACCCACAACAACAGGATCATGCCTTAAGATTTAATACAGATTGTTTGAGAAACAATGAAAGTCAGGGCCATTCATCATGTATTTGAGTGGCTCTGTCTTTTCAGTGGACAGGAAATGTGTCCTGTGACATTTGGCCACATCATCTTGAATTATTAGCGCCTTTGAGAGGACACAGGATTTATCACCACTTCTGTCCCAACACCCTCTGATGCCACACCAAGCAGGACTTGTGAGTCTGCCCCAGGCGAGCTGTGACTTGCAGCCCGTGCAAGGCAGACAACTAATAACTAAAATTTACTGTGGGTTAGATTACATTAACAACTTACAACAATTTTAAAGTCTATTGTATTTCGTTGCATTTTTTTTAAATTCATCTTGGGTTGTTCAGACTAGAATAACTGAGGAGTTTCTAAAGCATCACAGCTGCTGTAGTCTGGGTCCTGACAGTGGACTGCGACAGTCAGCATGAGTTACTACAACTGGAGACATGATGACAGTTCACCACAGGATCACGACCCAAATATGTTGACAAAGCTGGCACTGGGTACCAGGATGGAACAGTTTCACATGTATATTAGTGCTTACAGAGAAATCACATTAAACTGTTATTGTAAAAAGGACTGTGATCAAAGTCAACTTTCTGGCATCCTTTCTTCAGTAATTTTTTTAACATTCAGTTATTGATACAGCTGTTTTGTTTTAGTTTTATGAAGAGGATTTAGACATGTGCAGATATATCTAGAGAAGTCCAACTCCAGCAAGAAAAGTCATGCACTTTGATGAAAAAACAAAAATCTTTGAGTTTTTCCTATGGTGGATACTGAAATCTGTAATGTACCTGTTTATTTCCATATCTTTAGAATTGTTACCTTGGGTATGTTGGAAACAAATGTTCTTGTGGAAGAGATTTAGGATGAAAACTGTGGAAGAGTAGGGGGAGTGTGTGCAGATGACACCAGCTGTATTTCTAGTCCACATGGTCAATATGTGTGTAATTATCAGACCCCCCCCCCCCCTTCTCTTCAGGGGAGCATTGCTGGCTAAGGAGCTGAACTGGTAGCATCAGCACAAGTTGTTTGGTGTCACTTGTTCAGGGAGCTGAACCCCCTGCAGCTGCTCATCAGTGTGGAGCTTTGTCCCTCAGTTACCAAGAAACTGTAGGTAATGATTGAGAAGTGTCTTGCTCAAGGACACTTTGACAAGATAGACAACTGTTGGTGGAATCTGGGAGCAGACATGACACCCGCATGTTAAGTTGAGTTACGCCCATGCTTACCAGTATGTGCTGTCAAACAAAAAAATGTGCAAGCTACATCGATTACCCAGCACTGTGCTGTTTTTGTCCTTCAATAATAGTGTTTTTGAGGGCTGTTTGTACCACATTGCTCTTTGTTGCCATCAGACCTGTGTACTTATACAGTAGATCCTTTGCCATGTGGCCTCTGTAATCAAAGTCTCAGTCCAACTAAATCAACCGGCCTTTCAAATGGCGACTTCACTCTCCTGGATGTAATCTGCTCAGATAAAACCTGCAGAGGCCATTTTACAGTTACAGTATGAGGAGAGATAATCCTACCTGGTGTCACATCAGAGGAGGCAAAGACGGTTGAGGTTATCTGTGCCATAATGATCGCCCCTGGGACTTTCAGCACCTGAGACACTGCATCCTGATAGTCTGGTCAAATATCTGCCTGGTACACTGTCACTGTCTCTCTCTTATCCTTACTGTTGTGTGTAGTTTTATACTCTCACATACCTACATGCTGATTGTGATTTAATTCCTCTCTTATTAATTTGTGGCCACTCATTTAGTTTCTTTTTTGTTTGTATGAATCTGGGGAAACAATTTCATGTAAATACTGTACAGAGTCATATATATATATATATGACTCTGTACAGTATTTATATATATATATATATGCATGTGTATGTGTATGTGTTGGGCAGATGGGTTGGAAGATGGACGACTCTGCAGTAAAAGGTCACTGATGACAGGTGACAACAAACTACACTCAGAGGCAGAGACATCAGCATAAAAGGACTGAACCTTGGTGGCTGTGGCCAGACAAGTTCATCCAAGATGGTAAAAGAGTCACAGTGTCATCGTTTCAATATTTTTTGTTATTCACAACTTTATGAGTTTGAAATACAAAAACCAATTATCACAAAAAATGTTTTTATGCTTCACATAGATGGTAAAGCTTATGTATCAATAAAAAAATAAATTGTGACAATAGAAAGTGCAGTGGAAACAGGGTTTTTGAATAAATCATGATGTGCATGAAGCATGTGACTTACAGTATGAGGTACTCAAACCTCATCCCCCTCCTCCACTGAAGAGTTAGCATGTCAGATCTGTGTGAACTGGTGAAATTATCACATGAAATTCAGTTTTAATTGCATGTCCTTCTGTAAAAGTTTGATCAAATCCAACTAGATGTGCTCAGCTCACACTATTTACATGACAATAGAAGATGGAGCTGAGGATAAATTTACATTTTCTTTTGCCAATTTACTGGTTGGTTGGTTTCTTGGATAAAATTTCTGCTACTATTGGGTGAAAACCTGATTAGCCACAAGAGATTACATTATTGCACCAGATTACTACCGGAGATCTCCACATTTATATGTATGCATTGTCATACTGAGGCCCTAATATCATAGCTTTTCTTGGTGGAAAAATCCTCTATTGCCATGTGTCCAATACATTATTGTTGCTGCCTGCCCTGCTCACCTCAGCTGCCGTTCTACTTCCTCGGCACTGTGGGGTTGTGAGAAGTTTGGGCAGTGGTGCTGGCTGCAGCCAGGAGAAGTAATGAAAACAAATGGTTGTCATTATAGGCACTTCACATCATATTGCAGAGCCTCCATAACAAAGCCCGACAAGGAGATTTCATCATGGCTGACACGGTGTAGAGGGGAGGCTCTGATGCAGTGACTTAAGGTTCAACTGTTACCAAGGGAAAATGTGTCAGATTTGGCCCCCTGCAGCTCGGTGGGTGCAGCATTGCAGAAACACTACCAGGGTTAGCAAGTTATTTCCCACTGGGCCCACAAAAGCTAAAAATGAATGTGTCAGGATAACACTGGGAGGGATGTGATATATATTTTCATTTTCATTTGGACTTATGTACAAGATTAAATAGTCTTTTTGATATATGTGAATATATTGATAAAGCCAAACATGGTATTGCACTGCAGAATAGCCTACCATTGGTAGATATGCTGCTTGCTGCAGTCTCTCTGTTAGTGTGTAGCTGCCCTGGTAATGATTTACAATATTTGCTAAATGAGTTGTTGGAAAACAGTTTAAATGGCCATGAGTAAACACATCAGAGTTTACTCGTGGCCATTGAAATGCCTGTTTTCAAACTGGCATGTATGATGAAAATAGGATTGATCTGAATCTGAAGAAAGAGGCATTCAACTCAAATTCAGGTAAAATGATTGATTTAATCTTTTCTGACAAAATGGTCCATATTTTATCTTAAGTTCCACAATTTTTGTAGTGGTGGATTTTAATGTTATCTCAACATATAATGCAAACACTTAACATTTGTACAGTCTTCTAAACTTTTGCTGCACTGCCCACCACTGCCTCCTCTATGAATGTGTGTGTACACATTTTTCCTCTCCTAATTCACATATAGAATAGAAGCATGCATCTTACCTAAAGCATGTCACAAGTTCTCCAGAGACTTTTGTTTTTAATCTCTTTACATCTCCAAGATGTGCAGTTATTCTTCTCCTGGAGCTTGCCTGTCACTTCCTACACACAACACAAGTCATACTTATGCACCAGCAAATGAGGAGGTGGGACATGAGTCAGCACTCCCACATCAAAGGGTGAATATCTGTAACATCAAGCCTTCATGCGTATTTTGACTGCGCAGTTTACATCTGTACCCTCATCTCACACCCCATCTCGGACGAAAAGTTGTCTTTGTCCCTCAGTGGTTCATTAGAAGCCATATTTTTTTTCCTACTCCTTGCACAAACAGCAAGCAGATAAAGAGGAAGATCAGACTTAATTGGGGTGGTTTAGCTGGCAGTGACAACAGAGAGTGCCTTGCATACAAGGTAGAGACAGACCAGATAACTCTCCGTCAACTTTGCTTAAGGACAACAATATTTAAATCCAAATCTACTTCCCAGGTGCTTTGTGAGCTGCACTGTTATGGCATGCGGCACACAGAAGGAAGACAGGAGGATTATAACAAACAGTAAGGTAAACTACTCACTAATTAGGATGGATTGCCCACTCCCCTCCCATCCCCGTGCACTCCCCATCTCTTTTTTCTCTCATTTCCTGTCCTGCAGTGATATAAGGCAGAATCTAATGGCTGTGCTTCTCCTTTCATCTGGTTGCAGGAAGGAACACGGCAGAATCTTTCCTTTCCCCTGAGCTGACAGAGATTGACAGCACTGGGTGAATCTTTGTACCCACTTGCAGTAGCTTTATTTCAATGAATTGTGTGCATATGGTAAAATTGAGCTAAATTTGAACACACATATCTTGACAGTTATTCATGGCAGTCGCATTTTCCAAGACGTGGTGAGGCACCAAGGGGAGGAACCTGTAAAGTGTTCTACCTTCAGTTTTCCTCGATTCCCCCCACCTCTGTACCCCATGTACTACCTCATTTTGTTGTTTACATTGACACACTTCTGGTTCTCCCACCTCTGCCCCAAAAATAGAAAACTGAAGCTGTTAGTGGTCCCCACCATTAACCTTGTTATTTCTCAACCTGTCCTCTCTCTCTCTCTCTCTCTCTCTGTCTCTCTCTCTACAAATGCTTTTCTTTTTAACAGTAGACTGCTGAGGGAAATAAAAATGTTCCTCTGTATTGAGCTGTGGCTGTGTCGGATGTCTGAGGATGGGAATGTATGATAAGAGGAAGAAAGGCTCCACTGTGGAGGCTCTGGGGAGCACAATCCGCTCTCACTTTCACAGGAAATGGCACTTTCAGATATCCTCCGAGCTGCAGCGCAGGGCTGTTTGCCTGGAGAAAGTGACCCTGTTGTAACTGTTTGTACTCAGTGCTACATGAAGGTGGGCAGTAATGTCACCATCAGCTGATTTGAGGAATCACAAACAAGGAAATGATATATGCACTGCACAGTCAAAGGCAAAAGGAGAGTGAATCATAACTTACCTCTTAGAAGTTATACAGAATAGCTTAGCAACTACTGCAACTTGATCAACTGTTACTATAGCAGCAGCAGAGTCATAAGATGGATTCCCTACGCAAAGCTAAACAGCACCAGCATCTAATAACCTGAGCAGCGAATGCTTGCTGCTCTTAAAGGAAAAGTGGACACATGTGTTGCCCTAAGATCATTATAAAAAAGTCAATAATGAACATCATAAAACCAATGCAGAAGATACAAACACAATCTTTTTAGATCCCCATTCAGAATATTCTGAGTAGTGTGCCTAATGGGCTGAGCATGTTATATATAATATTCAGATGTATCTCTGCAGAGAAAATTCTGCTTTTGATCATGGACACAGTGAAGAGGCAGAGGCACCATTAGTGAGAAACGAGTGACTCGAGGGGCTCTAGGCAGCTTTATTACAGGGAAAGCACACTGAGAAGAACTAATTAAATTTACAATATATACAGCTTTCTACATTTCTTAGTCGATTACTAACTTCCATATCAAGCATTCTGGACAAAGGCAATGTTTGCATTATATCCATGTAAAAAGCATCCCTTAAAAGACTGTTTCCAGGGCTCAACCATGGTATAAGACCTTAAATGCAGCCATTCAATCATGACACCAGTGAAAAACAGACAGAAGTCTGAGTCAGCAGTCCCAAAACTTTTCTGCACCATGGATGAGTTTCAGAAAGTCAAATTTGTCACAAATACTCATTGGCTAATACTGCTGTTCACTGCTGTTACAAGGCCATAACAATTTGAAATTGCCCTATAACCAGCACAGTGTTGTTGTGTAAAGGAGAGAAGGTGCAGACAGGTGGAAGAAAAATGTATCCTTTGTTTTTGTTAAAAAAAAAAAGGTGGTTTGATTCTTAATGGCCTTTTAATTTTTTTTAGTACTTACAGTTAAGTTCAGTAATAATTAACTCCAGTGATCTCCAGTTATCTTTACTTCACCTGACTCTGTCCAGAGCAACCTCTCTGCTTTGCTATGTATGTGTGTGGTGCCCCATTTCTCCCAAATGAAACCAAAAATGATGAATGTAACATTAATTAGGGATGCACCGATCTAGTTTTTTCAGTCCCAGTGCTGATACTGATACCTGGGCTTAGAGTATTGGCCTATACCCGATATTGATCCGATATCACTGTTGAATTAATAAACTGTATACCTTGCCATGTAGCATCAGGCTTGACTTTTACATTACTTTCCCTACTTTGTGAAACATTTTTGCTCTGCGTTTGTTGTCTACTGGCATGCTGCTTTTGCTGCTAACATGTGGTTTAGTGTGTCACAAACATAGAACTGAAGTGAATAGATCTGTGTCATGGACCTGCCCCATTATCAGATACCCGATCTAGCTATTTAATCATTGTCTGGCCTTAAAACTGATCTTAATATCGGATTAGCGAATCTCTAATATTACCATGGTGGTTAATTGTGACTGGACATGTGGTGAGGAGTCACACTAGCCTAAAATGGCAATTGTTGTAAATAAAAGTCATCCTTTTCATGTGGACCAGGATCAAACATGCTACAACCCAGTGCAGCCTGAAGCTACTGTTAGTTACAGGAAGATGCTGACTAACAGGCTATTAGGCTGGCAAGTGGAGTGGAGTACTTTGCCTTTGAGCCTAGCATGATTCCCAGAATGTGCATAGATTTAAGCTAATTGCTCTGTTTGAGCTGCTATCACACAGATATTCAAGTAATGGAAAAATGGAGGCAAGCAGCAGCAGGTCAGAAAACCTAACCTGGGCGAAGATGCTTATGACCACATGGAAAGCACCTTTATAAATCCAGAGTCCCTTAGTACAAGACTTTTGTTGTGCAAGGACCTTGTGGTTCTCCTGTAAATGACAAATGTAACTTTAATTAAAGTTGACTCAGCAAGCATGTCATCACAATGACATCTGAAACTGCCTTGAGCCTTGTCCAAGGGGGGCATTGTACAGGTGATGGAATATTAGTCACACAGCCAGAGTTTGGTTTACAGTCTAACTTGTTGCTTTCTATCACAAACCTGCTTCCCTAAGCGGCCGTTTTTGCCACCAGCCACCTGGAGAAATAAATTAATGTTGTTTACATTGTATCTCGGAGCCAACAGCTTTCTGCTGCAATGAAGTAAAAATAAAGCAAAGAGACAATATCAAGCCGGTGAAGCTCCACCTGCAGAAGTCTATTACTTTACTGTCACTGCTGTGTGGTAGAAGGCATGGCATTTTGCAGCAGAGAAGTGTATTTACCTCACAGGGAAGGCTTGTTTTTGTGTTGTGTGCAGCCTCTACCCTAAAACCTGAACTCTCTTGCTGCTACATTACAAGACAAGTCAACTTTTAGTGATAAAGTGTTTGTTACAAGCAGTTTCACCACCAGTACCTTTCGGAGAGCAAAGCACATAAATATAGATACAAACAGATAAAACAGAACAAAAGCATTACACAGCACAGAGGGAATGCTCGCGTGAGTGGATTTGAGAGTAAAGGGCAACATCAGGGCAGTTTGCATGAGAAGCACAATCAATAACAAGACTGCAGCAAAGAAGAAGCAAGGGAGAATAACTCCTTTGTAAGTTGATAGCTATAACTGCACTATTTAAATCCTTTTTATGTAAAATCCAGCTGTCTGGCCAGCCCAAATGGAAATGCTCCTCTAAACATTAAACAAATACTTTATCTTAAGGAAAGTGCACTTCCACCCCAACGGAGAAAAGGATTTAAAGGAATTTTACTTACAGTGTTATAGAAAAGTCATCTGTTGACTTCTTCTCTAAATGAGGGCCAGTGTATATCCCGAGATTTGATTAACATGGTAGGGACTTATTCTTGTTGCCTCCAGTGCTTATGTTACTGATGCTTATGTACATCCTACCTGTTCTGATACTGATTTCAGATGCAGTTTAACACCACACTGTTGCATTTAGAGGGATGAATCACAATTCCCCACAGAGCACTAAACATTACCTTGCCCAAACTGCTCAAAAAGCTTTGCCCACTCACTTTGAAAGCAGAAATTTAGATCCAAACATCTGCCTGACTCATACTGATATCGCAATGCTCCCTGTAAAAACACTTTAAAAAAAAACATACTGCACCGGCTTCTCTCTTTGTTGTGATTGCATCTCTCTGAAAGTGACGTATGCATCAGTCGCTTGCTGACAACACAAGTGTAGTTTGACATTTGACAGAAATATTTTGGATCTAAGTTGGATGTGTTGTGATGCCTATGCTGTTTGTAGCTTCTGACTGATCGCTCCCTTAATCAAAGCTCTTTCACCCTCAGATCCCTGTCGAGCTTCTCTTCACTCTCCCTCTCATCTTTCGCTGGCATCTTTATCCCCCACTTCCCCGTCCTCCCCCCCTTCCATTCTTGTCCTCCCCATTTTCACACACTCCATTTCCCCAACTACCTGTGGTGGGTATTTCAGGGGGATATCATCTACCCCCCCTGAACATCCAGCACTTTATGTGTAGAAATAAATCAAGCAACCTGGAAGACTGATTCCTCTCTACCACTTGAAAACAACTGACTGAAAACAATGCAGTGCATCAACATGCTACGGGTAGCGCAACTGAGAGTTAGAGGACGTCAGATGTCAGATCAGTCATCATGAATTGTGTGAATGTTAGTGATCTCAAAGTCAACAAGGTGTGACAAGTTGTTTCTTGTAAGCCAGACTGCTATCTTGTGTGAATTGCCACCAGTACTCATCTGAAGTTTTTTTTATTTTTATTTTTTTTTAGGAAATAAAACAAGAACAACCAAGCATGTCACAAAGTGTGAGATACAGCAAGAGGTATGAGTGTATCTGCCTGTGTATGTATGTATGTCTAGTAATAGGGGACAAATACACTAGTCCACCAAACAGATATTCTGTCTGGCAGATTTTTGAACTGTTTTGTGACTGATCAGAGGATCAAGACAGAAAATTTTCTCTCACCAACAAGTACTGAAATTTGAGAATGTTAAAGATTATTGTCATTTCTATGTGTGTGTGTGTGTGGGGGGGTTTACCAGGTGCTAATAATACACTCTCTTCATTTGCTGTCATAACTGTACTTCAGCATGGTGATATGTTTCATAAATTATGGTAACCGCTCTCTGAAAAGCCTCTGTTGGTGTTTAGTCAGATAAGAGGTGGGGGGGCTGCTGTCAGCTCACTTAGTCAGGAGTGGGTCCTCAGCAGATGTGACGTGGGCCTGGGTGGGAAGCAGCAGCTCCCTCTCCCTGTGAAAATATCCGAGAGGCAGGTCCTGATCGGGTGCCAGAATCTCCTGCCAGTCGATCACCAAGCTTCTCTCACTCACAGGATTGAAATGTGCCTGTCATTTTTTGGGTGGGAGGGGAGGGGGCGTTTGGGCTCGAACATGCTGTTCTTTTCTCCACTCAGAATTTGGATCCAAAGCTGTTCATGGACCAAACTGAGTTTGACTTAGGCAATAAGCAAAAAAGAAATTGACTTTTACATTTCCCCACAAAGCTTGTTTGGAGCAGTTTGGCATATTTGTACAGGGAATAGAATTGTCACTGATGAGAATAAAGAACCATAAAAGGTGAGTTTCATGGGTATCAAGGGACTACAAGTTCAAGCTTCTTAGAAAGACAAGATTCACAAAATGAAGGCAGGGCAAACATCGGTGTCGACTGATGCTCATTATTAAGCATTTTCACCAATATACAGCTTAATAATGAGCATTACAAGGCGTTTTAGGCTGAATCAGGCAAACACTCATCCAAACACAACCCTTTTATCTTCTCAATGGAACGATAGTTTTAAAAATGGCTACCAAGACACACATTAGGAGAAGTGGGAATAGCTACTGAGACCCTGTTATCTTATGTTAAAGAGGAAAAGAGCCATTTTGGGTGTTCCAGAGGTGCAATATGTCCACTGATAAAGAGGGGGATATTGCACTTATATTACCTTTGTCGTGCAATTATACTCTACATTAAAGGTTGCATGCATGAGATTAGGATGTTGAGGCAATTGTAAGGAATGTTACTGAGGAGGGGAACTGATTAAGTATCTAAGAACAGATGGTTTTGCATTATAGGAAGATGTGTTACAAACAATTGATCAGAGATTCCACAAAAACTCTGATGAGGGTTTCTCTATATTTCAGATCACAATCTCTTTAAATGGTTATTCATGGAGTCCTCAGCTAAGGAGGTTTTTGCTGATACGACTCAAGGTTTTAGTCTCTGTTCTTGCCACTGTTGCCAAGTGCTTTGTCATGGTGGATAATAGTACAAAGAGTGTAGTCCAGACCTGCTCTATATGAAAGTGCCTTGAGATAACTTCTGTTGTGATTTGTTGCCATATAATCTAGAAATAAGAACAACCAGCCAACCACAAGCTCGCTTGTTTGAGTTACGGCAGCATTATGATGTCACAGTGAAGCTGACCTTTTACCATTTGCAGATAACAATTTTATCTGATTAGACACGTGATGTTATGTAACATCTGTCTGTATTCTTGAGTTATGGTGTTCTGTAAGGTCATGGTGACATTTGACCTTTGACCACAAAAGATCTAATCAGATTGTCCTTGAGTTCAAATGAATGTTTGTTCCACATTTAAAGACAGCATTTCTGAGATATACTGTACATATTATGTATTACTAAATGATGTCGTTGAACATACAAATTAAAACAAGTTTTTTAATTGTGAAACTCGTCCACATACAAAACTACTGTCAGGATTTCATGAATACAAAATGATCAAGTCTTCAAAAACAGATTGTCTTTGTAAGAAAACGTCTTTAAATAATGAATAACTTCAGTAGCAGCTCACATTATTCTCCACTTTCAGACCAGCAGGGACTTTATGACAGAAAACGTCTCTTTTGAATATCTTACTTTAGGAGAAAAGAAAGGAAAAAAAATGAAGCTGGGACTTCATCGCAACCTTCACTTTTTGGTGGCCTCATGAAGCTGCTTGAATCCAAGAATGCTTTTTAAGTCTCCTCTACGCTCTCCCTTCGACTCCAACAGTGAGGGAGCTGTGTCAGTGTCGACGGGAGAGAGGTGATTGTGAATTTTATGTGATGATTAACGGTGTATTCAAGGCAGCAGTCAGCCTGTCTTTCCTCGGCCCCAAGCCAAATGGCTCTCTTTTTCAAGCCCCTGTAAATTGAGTACCACTGTATTACATGAGATGTCCCGGGTGAAGGAGCCTTCAATTATTTATTCATGCAGTTACCCTTTTATTTCTAGTTCTAAAAAGTAAGAGGCATGGTTATTCCTTTCCTTGTTTCTTTAGTTTTAAGTTGTGTGTGTGTTTGTTTTTTTGCCTCCCACACAGATGGAGAGTGATCAGAATGAACCACAAGTATTTGGGTACACTTTGGCAGCCATTAATGTTTAATGGGTATGAACTAAAGGACAGAATCTTCCCTCCATTTTTCCTAATCTTAATCGTGTGTTTTCTTCTGAAGAGACATTGCTCTAATTGACCATTTATATCTCAAAAGCAGCTTGCTTGCTGCTTTTAACACCTCACTTCATGTGCTGAAACTCAACTCTGTGTTTTTTTTCTCCTCTTCTTGGTTGTAACCATTTACACCTGATGTGGTGAATACAACCATAATCTCTCACTGATGTTCACTTGAATGAGCCCATATTGAAGTCCCTTGTTCAGAGTCTGGAGTTTCTACAGTCAGTCCAAAACTTTTAACCAAGCAACTCTCAAATTGTATGTAAGCTCTGCCAATGATTTCTTAAGAGTATTTACTTTTAAAAAGGAAACCTCTCTCCATAGCATCACTCACTCACTCACTCACTCACTGTATGCACACCATATACTGTATGCACATATATCTGCATGTCTAAATCAATACTCTGTTGTACTCCTTACTTTGCTCTGACAGTGTGAGCATCGGGAGCATCCTTGCCCTTCAGCTCTCGCTCCCACTGTGGTGGTGTGTAGCTCTCCAGCACTCTGCTGCGCCTGTATGCTGCATTCCACTGGTGGGGGTGGGGGTAGGGGGGTGGATGAGAGGCTGGGGGGAGAGGTTTGACTTACAGCATATTTTTTTCTACGAGCTATGCCCCCTCTGCTCTATTCTTTTGCACCTATCTTTCTATCATTTTCTCTCTATTGCACTCACTCTGCTCTTGTCTTGGGTTGTCTTGGGAGTGAATCTCAGTGTGTCTGATAAAACTCAGACGTGATTGAACCATTGGCTGATACCAGGATTCCTCACATGAAAATGATGGCAAATTTGGAGCAAAGGTAAGTGAGATCCTCATCAAAGTTAGAGTGAAACACATCAGTGTAGTTGCAGTACAGTATGCACACACTCTTGGCTCCATTTACCTAATCTATATCACCCTTTCCGTTCTGACAAGGCTTTGGTCAGATTTTGTTGAAACATCTTGTGTTTGTCTTTAGAAAGTGAAAGAAAAAAACTAATTTTTGAATGAAGACCCAATAATTGAATGACATCTGGGACCAACTCCACATCCTCAATGGGATGCTGATTATTGACAAGATGCCTTTATTATAAACAGCCATCTGTCAGCACAGTACCTTCTCTTCTTCGCTCTTTCATATCTTACTCTTTTAATGGTGTTATTACTGATCACACCGTGAGGCCTCAAAATAAAAATACCCTTATTACACTTTGCCTCAGACCCACTCTGTGTCAGTAAGCTCACCATATTCTGGAGTACCATTAAAAACACACAACAAACAGCAAACCTTGGGACAAAGTACTTGAGTGAAGTTTCTTTAAAATAAATTCACATTTTAGGGCCAAACGGTGTAGAAAACCAAGTCGTTACAAAGGGTTCACATATTTTTTCCAGACACCTTATGGAGAGGGTGTCTCCACCATTCTGGGATGAATGAAAGGAGCATTAATAGAAATTACAGTTAAGTCCAACCCATCCTTAAATCCTCTGCATTAAGCAGCTGAAATTATTCTGAACACAGTTGTTGACAAATGGCAATTAAAAGATTTGTTAATGTCGAGTGATTAAAAACACTGCAGGCATTTCACAGGGAAATTCAGCATGCAAATTGCTTTCTGTGCAACTGCTGGTGCTGCTCGATTTGTTGAATGAAAAGCCTTTTTTTACCCCCACTGTTATCATAATATTAAAGAGCTGTCACTTCTCCTGTAATGGAATGCACAATGTGAAGAATTAGCATTTTTCAACAGCTATCTTGTTTGTGCCAGGATGAGCAATTATTGGCTAGATACTTGTTTTTTCCCCTCTCACAATCGTAAGATAATTCACCGTTCTCACAGGGAGATGTGCAGTTGCAGTCTGAGACTGCTTTCTTCTTGCATGTACATGCATGTGTGCACTCTGTTTCTGTGTCTGATTCCTGTGGCAGACTTTAATCATGAGTTCTGTCCATCGATGGCTGCAGCACAATGATCACCAAAGGTAGGTGAGAAGAAAAACCATGAATACAGAGTTAGAATTAATCACGCTGGGGTGAAACATCTGTGTGATTGAGTATTATACACCTAAATCCTCATTGGTGTTGTCTTCACTGAGCATTTCAGGATTAATTCACTACTCAATACAGGTTAATACCTTGAGCGTGGTGCGTTATCAAATGCTGATATTCAGAGAAAATACTCCTTAATAACTCCATTACAAGCTCTCTGTTGACTTTGATGGATTAACATGAAACTGTAACTATTAAAGACATTTTTCAAGTCATACCATTGTCCCTATGCATCAAGCGAATAATGGCTGCCATCTGGGTGACAATATAATATGTAAAATTGGTTAATTACACATCAAGTTTTTAGATGATACACTGATATGTTTTTCACATCAGGGCACTTTGTTCTCATGCAACTTTTCAGACTGTTGTGCATTCTGAGAGCAAATAAATGGATGATATAAGGTTGGTCTAATTATACTGTATTAATGTTGTGCTACAGAATACACTATTATGACAAACTGAAGAGAGCCACATGTGAATTGCCATCATGATTTCTCTGCTCAAAAGCGGCGTCCCTGTTCAATATCAAAGATATCTCAAACTGGGCACAATTCCACGAGGGACACTGTGAATGAAGCCAACCAAAGCACTGGTCTAACATAGACATAAGGTTAAATTATTAACTATAAATAAAGTTAAAATTAAAAACAGTGTAGATGGGATTGTACTTCACATTGCAATAGCAGCAAATGCTAGTTGGACATAATATGAAATGTAATAAATACTCAATAACTTAAATGTGTCTATTTTTGGTTCTTGTGGAGGACAGACTGTTCAGCTCGTCTCCAGAGTGTTTTGTCTATTAGCTGAGATCTCCTGTTACACTTTATGGGTGCAATGGTTATAATATAAGAGTCTGATCCCATAATACTAACTGATAGGATAACAATTTATGATGCCGATAATGTATTGTAATAGCAAGTGATGCAAATGGGATGAGATAGACTTAATTATATGGATGGTTTGGCCAAGTGAATGGTGAATTTGTCTAGTGACTGAGAGGTTGTAAGAGCAAATCCTAGCTCATGTGTCCATCAACTGCCATGTGTCTTGTCCATGTGTCCTTGAGCACATGGATACATCTCCTCTCACTTTGTAAAGTTCCTATGGACATAGGTTCACACATATGACTATGGCTTTGAAATATCATTTTCATTTTTTTGTATTGTGGTGTTTTTTTTTTTTTTGTTCAGTTTTCTTTCAATAACAATGCAACCCAAATCTGTACCCAGTCTTGCTGAGTCATTGGTCCTGAATGATATCCTATCCCTTCAATGTAGTAGCACAGTTGATTTGAGGGTCTTCTGAGGAGGCTTTTGAAATGCAGCCACATGCCTGGATACAAAGATCCTACTCCATTAATGCATGTTTACTTATTTCTCCCACTGCTTTAAGTGGAAACACAGTGAGTTGAGCAGCAATGTCCTGTTTCTCCTTCCTCCCCTTCTGCCTGCTTTGTTAACTTAAAAAAAGAAGTCTGTCTGCTGAACCAAGATGTTCAGAATGGAACCATCAGTCCCATATGGTGCCGAATGTTCAAAGGACACTGATCGCAGGAAATAGAAAGAGCCAGCTTGCCTGCAGTGCTGTTATGTCCCATATGCAGACTGTGGTGTTTGCAGGCTTTCCGACAGACAGATGCCATCTTGATGTGTTTAAGTGGGTTGTCATCCACTGAATTGATGTTTATCTCACCACATATTTGGTGAGTGACGCAGAATTAGGCTTCTTAACCTCAACTTCAGTTGAATCTGGCTGTATATTAATTAATTCATTAGATTAACAACATATATAAACCTCCTCAGGTTACAAAAGTCCTCAGACTTCTTTTAACCACTATAAATAGTTCTCTCACTCACATTCTACTTGGAAAATAATCAGCCAGCATAAACCCAAACCAAATATTCCCTCATTCATTTTGTTGGGGCCAAATACCCTCTCTACATACTGCAACAGCTGTGTGGTGTGCATGCCTCTCATCAACAGTACTGACACCTTTATTTAATTTCAACCACTGCTCTTAAGTAGGTTGAAGGAAGGAGGTTTCATCTTAAATTTAGATCTGAAAAGTCACTCCTGTCTGTGCTTTTCGTTACACCTAATAACTTTCACACATATATTAAACTTGAGTGAGATATTTACATTAATACATTGCAATCAATGAAGACAATCCACACAAATATCATGCAGGTTTAATTAATGAGAGCTATTGATTTTTTTCCCTAAAACAAGGTGGATAGATTGTCATGATTAATAGCAGAAAACATAGCATTTATTCACTTAAGTCAAAGCATTTCAGCCATTTATAACAATAATCTAATTAATCCAGAACTTGTTGTTGTTGTTGTTGACGATGACAGTTCCATCTCCTTTTTTCTCTTGGAGGGTACAATTAAGGTTTATGAGTGGGAAGCCAGTTCGGATCACATCTGGCCAGAAGTTGGGTGGGATATGGTGGCATTAAATGAAATTGTGTGTGATATGCTCCTCCTATTTTCTGTCAGGCAAAAAGAAGGAGATGATGCCATGCGGATGTAAGGAAACATACAATACTGAAAGCTGTCTCTATGGTCTTCAGTACAACACAAGGATCAAGAGATGGTTAGAGAGTTCAATAGTTTGGTGTCACAGCCACTGGAAAATCAATGAAAGTGGAAGAATGAAACACAGGAGTCTGTTATGGTTCTCTGCCCTGCTCTCTGTGCTCTCCTGTGATTGTTATTGAGAAATTCTGGGCCAAGCCCACCACCACAGTTTGCACAATATTTACACTGACTTATGTAACCAAAATTGTATAAGAGATGACATAAGTTGAGGAACATAACTTCTATTCATTTCTATTGTTTGCGTCAGCCACTTTTATTTGCAACCTAACAGTGTTAATGCAAACTCTTGCTCTCTGTACTGACAACGTTTCTGGTTTATCGTGCCCAGCCTTCTGCAAAAGACAGGTTGCCCAGGTACAGGAAAAATGAATCCCTGGTTCATGTTAGTTACCAGTTCCAAGCCAGACATGCATAGTCATGGCTTTGGCTGGTTAATATTACTTATTGCACATTAAGATTAAAAACGTATACTGTAGATTATATTCATACACCTAAATCACTCATTTAAACTGATTATCAGAGGAACACAAACTGGAGAAAGGACATCCTCTGCCATGGATCTTTAATGTCAGTGATTTGTATTCACTTGATTTCTTTAATTGCATCAGCATATGTAGGTGCAAATCCAGTCTGTTTTTAAATGTTAAATGATCTAACCAGTACAAACCCTGAATAATATTGTGGCCATAATGTAAGTTTGAATTTAATGACATGTCAGTTTTAGTTTCAATGAGGCATTGAGGGGGAAATGAAACAGAACAAAATATGCCATATGACAGGACAGCTGTCAGGGAAGATGCTCTCTTCTCTTGCTCTTTGTTTCTGTTTTAAGTGTAGCAGGAGGCCTCGTGGAGTCTGGCAACAGTGAGCTGAAGCAAAGAAGTTAGTATTTGGCGTAGAAAGTCAATTAAATTCATTCATGTGTGAATAATTATGACCACAAACTGATGGTACAACAAAATAGTCAAGCTGCCTCACCATGTTGCCATCGCCACTTTTTGGTCTCTTGTCAAGACCATGAGATCAAGAAGAAGTTTGTAAATCTGCCAATTGAAAAAAAAAAAGAAAAAAAAAAGAAGGGTGTTTCTGCCCACTCTGTCTATTATTGCAGAACATGTCTGCAAAAAGTCATACATACATTAAAGCTGCTGTAATCAAGTGTGAATGGGCACAATCACAACTGCCACCACTGTGCTGTGAAGACCTGTCTCCAAAGCCCCTACCTCTCTGACAAGAGGGCCTGTGTGGATGTGCCGGTAGCCATGATGCTTTGTGGACACAACAAGGAAAATTAAATGGAAGGCATACTGGAGTAATACGTCATACAGAGTTTTGAGCCTCATCAATAGGATCTCAAACTGACATCTCACAATTACATACCTTTCAAATGCATGGAAGGATAACAGACAGTTTTCCTATTAAGCAAATGGCCAGGATGTGTCACAGAAAAATGAATGTCAATAATAATGTGCCATTTTTGGGGAATACATATATTTCTTTTAGAGGCTTGGTGGCAGACACTCTTTTCAATTTCTGTAAGGGTCTTTGCAGCTTTTTGTCCTTGTCTTTATTTTTTTTATTTTTATTTTTTTTTAACTTTTTGTTTGATTAAATGACATGTTTTTAATTGAGTAAATGAGCTTGCCAACTTTTGGTTTGTCACCTTGGTAGCTCTAATGCTAATCAGATAACAAATTCAAAGTTTATTCAAAAGACTTACTTTTGGATCAGCATAAACTAATTATATAATTTGCAATGCAGATAATTGCATTTTGAACTTTAGAGAAGTAATTGAATGAAAGAGCAAAAAAGTTGTGCAATGTAAAGCTATACTGCAGACCCACAGACATCTAATATTATTATCTGATAGGAATCACCAGGAGGTGAAGTACAGAGACTAACAGAGGGCCAAAGACAGAACCCTGATCTACTCCATACTTCACAGTAGAATATGATATTGTGTTATCAAACCAAACAATGTAACTTTCATAAATAGGACTTATTCCAGGTCATTTTAGTGAGGGCTGTCTCAGTAGTGTGGCATGCCCTGGAAGCAGACTGAATGGTTCAAAAAGATTCCTATGAACTCTAGCCGGCTCTAATCTGTGACCTGCTGTGCAATAAGTCCCAAGTGTCAGACCTACTGGGAATGCCCATCTATATTTTTAGGCAAAACAGCAGTGCCTGCTTCAGTATGATGATGAGGTTGTTTTCGTTCAGCAGGTCATGGTGGCCCCAGAAAGCAAGACAGCTATCTATAAAACGGTAACCCTGCTCAGTACAGTGATGAGCCAATCAGCGGTCCAGAGACAGAACCTAACTGTAAACCTCATCATTAGTACTCCTGATGGGCAAGGGACCAGTTCGTTGACGCTGACTCATCTTTCTGGCAAAATCAAACGTCCTAGCAAGGGTAGCTTATGTGACCTCCAACCGCTTCATCCGTATGTCATTGGCGATGTACAGATTGACTAGTGGTAGGGCTAGTGGTGGCATGGACTGGGTCTGTTTCTCCCTGTGTGATGCCAACACTCTAAGATTAGCCTTTATGTTGGATGCTCCGGCACTAGGTGGACAGTAAACCCTGGCTGACGAAGGACACCAGAAATCAGCTCTGGCCTTTGTCAGAGATGAGTACTTGTTGCTTTTGGTCATTTTCAAGCCAGAAGAAAACAGTTGATGGTTCAGAGAGGTTTGAAGTGGCACTCTGGAGCCATGTTAGCCAGGACAATCACATTTAAGAAATTCACAGTGTCATTATTTCTTGAGCTGTGGCAGGAAGGAAGGTAAGAGAGATGATCTTGTAGAGAGTTGAAATTAATGTGAAAGAGCTGCTGCTGATCCAACTGAGGAGTAAATCCTCAGTTGGATCTATTTCAAAATGTTATCTCCTTTCAGCACTTCCCTTAGGCTCCTCAGTCTGTAGGTTAAATCACACTGACCTTTACTATGAAAAAAAGCTGCACAGCTGCTCACAACACTATACAAGCCCAACTTTATGCTACCTTCTCAGAGATAAATGACGGTGATGTTTAGAAAATGATGCAAACATCAGGCTAGAAAGAACCCTTTGGTGTTGTTTTGAATGGACAAAACTAGTGAATGAGAATTGTCAATAGTTACGCTCAAGCTACCTGACAATCTCAAATCAGATTGAGTTTGACTTGATCTGAATTTTCAAACTTAATAGGTTGCTCAACTTTAAGTTTCTTGAATTTCACAAAGTAAAAATTCAGAAAGACAGTTTTTAAAGTCAAATAAATTCTGCGCTATTGAAATTTCAAAATTCCACTCGTATGTAAAAATTTGGTATTGAGTTGCTTATGTTTCAGCAAAATTGCATAAGAACATGCATTATACTAAAAACAGACATACCTGCATGTCATCTGGACTGTCCTGTTTTTAAACATGACCGTGAACATCACCGAACATCAGATTTTAAACATGTCAAAATCTGATACTAAATTACATTGTTTATCAAGATTAAAATAGACGGTGAGTGAATCTTTTCTTGAAATAGCAGTAAAATCACCCATTATGATAATGGGTGAGAGTGCATAAGGAGGGTTGTTAATGGCCTCACTGACCATATGCTCAGACCTTTTTAGAGCCTTGTCTGATGGGGTCACAAGGATCCTCAAGCATGACACGCACATTCTGCCAACTGTTGGTTGAAGCCTACACCATCTGTCACACTCTGCAGTGATGTAGCAGCACCTTGAAGCTGCGACAGTGAGAAAGTTCAACACATATCGTCTACCTGTACAATCACACCTACTGTAAAGTTCTTCTTTCTGTATTTGGTTAATTAGTGGTTTGAGTCAGGACTTGGAATCTGTCTCAGTTTGGGAGCTGTTATGAACAAGTATGTCCTTACAAAGTGGGGACATTACATTATTAGGTTTTTGAGAAATCTTCTGATAACTTGAAACTACATATGCAGACCAGTCTACACTGTGCACATGTTTTCTGTGTCTTCTCTGTAACTTTACTTTTCAACACCCAACATGTTTTCCTGTTTAGAAGTGACAGTGACTCCAGCATTATAATAATCATTGTCTCGCTAATGCCATGAGTCTGCAGGCAGCAGACTTTGGAGACTACAGAGCTGTAATTGTCTTTCAGTCTTGTTTGGCCTCAGTGTCTCTTAGAGCGTTTGTTAATTACAGCATCTCCCTGATTTAATCTCAGGTTTCTCTGTGTCCCCAGCAGGACATGCAGAGACAGGGAAATGGCTTTGTGTTACCTCGTCAGCACCTTTACAGTTGGATAAAGCAGAACTTGAAAACAAGTTAAATACTGTAAGAATTATCTAAGTTAAAATACAAATATCTCTCTAACCTCAAAGAAAATCTTTGCTTATGTCTCACTGAGCTGCAGGAAGATGAAAACTCACCACAAGCATTGGGGATTATTGATTTCCAATAATATCACAACTTGTGCAGTACAGCAGTGAGTACAGTCTAATTTTAATATCACTAATGAAGAATTCAAAAAGGGCAAAACAACACCATGCTGACATTTCTGTGAAATCAGAGCAGAGGATCAAAATCCACAGAGTAGGAGTTTTTTTTTTCTTTTGATGAAAGAAAATTTTAGATTTATGGGAATCTTTTCTCAAAAAACCTGCACATATTGCAACTCTGCTGACTTTAGCATTGCGTGCATATTCTCTAAGTGTCAAGCACACTATTATGCATATTTCCATAATAAGTGGTTTCTACTGGTCCAATTAGATTTGATGTTTGAGGGGAATATAAAGGGCACTGAGGACTTTGTATGATGTATTATTGAATGGAAATTAATGGCAGCTTGTTTTGTCAGCTGTTACTGGCTATCTTTCCCACCATCTGCCTGAAAGAAGAAGGACCCCAGTTCCTCTGCCTTCTCTTTATTTCTCAGTCTGTCAAAAGAACAGATTGAGACAGAGTCTTTGCACAGGGCTCATGGATTCACTTCTTTAAAAAAAAAAAAAAAGTGCCACAGACCCAAGGAGCTTAGTGTCTTGTGAAATTTCAGAGGTCTCAGACAGGGTTTTTTTTTTTTTTTTTTTTTTTTTTTTTAAAACATCACGACCCACAGCCTTGTTCTTTCTATGGGAAGGTCTGGCTAGCTGTCTAACAATGATTCAATTGAGAATCAAAACAGCAGGAGTAAGGGGTGCATCATTTCATTTCCTGTGGTACATGCAGATATGGATTGTACACCCTTTTTTTACACTCATTAAACTATCCATAATGCACAATAAGTGCCTGTTATTCAACACTGTACTATTAGTCACCCTCATAAAATCAGATGAATTTTTGTTGCAACATGGGGCCTTATCATGCTTGAAGTAAAAATGGTTCACCAAGTAAAAGCTGGTCTGGAAACTCAAATGCAACTTCAGAGGCAGAAAGTCTGAAACAAAAGAACATTTACTGAACACCATGTTGGCTGGGAGAAGAACTGAGCAGACTAATAGCTGGCAGAAGGCGACACAGGCTGAGGCACGGGCTGATAGCAGGGGGGGTCAGGACTAGGGTCGGTACTGGGAGCTGAATGGAGCATGCTGTGGTCTTGCAGAGCAGGAAAGCCAGGCAGAGGAAGTTCTTCATGTGAGACAAGAGGGAAACGATATGAAGTAAAATGGGGGAAGAGCAAACTTGCCGAAGGCATGGGTTTCATGAATTCAAACTTTACTGCCACGCATGACTGACTATAAGATCAGCGCTGGGCTCTGCTGGGAGTTGAAGTTGGACCCAGGTATTTATAGCAGAGCTGGATGACGACGATGATGATCATCAGCTGGTAGCCTGACCTCCTGCAACCTGTCTCCACTCCTACAATTAGCACAGAGGGAAATGAACTGGGAAGAAGAGCTTCTAGCTATAGGAGGGACCACAGATCTTATGCACATCTCATTTTATTTGTTTCTCATTTTGGACAAATCCATACAGATTCATTTCACATTTACGGACAAATGATGAAGGTAGCTCAAAATCTTATTTACCCCAAATCCAGTCCATAAATTATGGTCATAAACAGATGTCAGCAACAAGCTTGCTGAATTTAAACAATGATTGATTGGTAGCTATTAAGGGGACCATAGTGTACCTTTTAATTTGTCTCAGCAAGAATCCAGATTCATCATTTCAAACTTTGTTGTTCTGGTGTTCAACTGGTGAACCTGTGGCCACTGCAACCTCTGAAATCTGTGTTTGGCTGTTCTGGTGTGTGGAACTCCTGCTGTTGTAGCCTGTGACGACAGGCACCATCTCATTTCTTCTCATTTTGCAGCTCTTAAAGTCTATTTGGTCTTTGGAGACCACATTTTTGAAGGATGTGGTCCCTGACACAGCTACAGTAAAGTCCAAGCAGCAACTTGCAAAGGACAGAATGCACCACAATCTTCTCCCCTCCTTCTTGCTCATCTCTGGATTAAATGAGAGTTCGGCAAAGTCCAGCACTGGCAAGATGGTGATAATGACTAGCCCACTCCGAGCATCAAAACCATTCTTTAGAAACCTGTGGCTGATGTCAGAGAGAAAAAGTCCATCTTCATTTACAGGCCTTAGGCCTACTTAAGTCCAGCCCTAGGAATAAAACCTGACCTGCCACGTTCCAAACCTCTGAATTCATGTACAAATCTTGAGTTTTAAGTTTCAAGTTTATTCAGTTATTAGAATGAATTTGTTGATCAATCAGCTTTGTGGTTGAAATAAACAAATGAACCAAATTAGATTGTTTTGGCAAGATATTGTGAGTGGACTTGTACTTAAATCTTCACATCTCTCCAGTCGTCATAAAACACATCAGTTTCTCCAAGCAAAATGCACTGTAGCTCCTGAGTCAAGTGAAAAATGACGTTGGCAGGATTCAATACAGACCTTGATCTTTCTTTTGTGATCTGTTTAAACTCTAAAATGTCACCTTTCTCATCTACATACTTTGACAAAAACAGAACTCACAGTGGCTCACCTGTGAAAATCCACTACAGTGATGAATGAAAGCTACCTCAAATGATAGATTTTTCATTGGTCTCTAGCCCCAGCAGTCATGGCATTGTTCCACAAAAAAATGGCCTACTGAATTGGAGGAAAGCAAGGAGCAGAGAGAAAATACCATAGACTCGAATACTTGATAATCAAATTAAGTTTCCCAGAGTGCCGCGGAACACCTGCACAGCGCTGATGAGATAAAGAACATAGGGGGAATAGGGGGCAGAATAATCACAAGAGAAAGGAAACCCATAAAAGCCCAAACAAGGTGGGGGATAAGCAATGAATAATGTAATGAACGTGTAACAGCTCAGAAATAATCTAGTTCTCGTTTAGTCTCTTGTTTTCTCAATCTCCCTTTCTTCTCTCTCTCTGTCTCTTTCTCTTTCCCTTTTCTGCTCTCATTCTTTCTTTAGAAATGTCTCCCTGAACTCATTACATATAACATCACAGGAGACCAGTCTTCAAAAGGATTTAACAGTGAACAAAATTAATGTTACTTTCTCAATACCCAGGAACCACCAGGTCACTGAGTAGGAGTAAGACCTGTGGTTGGCAAATTGAACTTCACTTTTAAGTATTTCCTGACAAAACCACTGCTCATAATTGCAACTCATAAGAATTTGTCCCTGTCTGCAGTTCTTAAGACACCAAACTGTTCCACTCTGCACCAATGGGGTAATAGTGCCTTAATTGTGAGAAAGCAATTTCCTTGATCCTATCAAGCTTCCTTAAAATGAAAATTGTCAGATGAAAGTGACAATGGGCTCTGCTCTTCCACGCCTCTGAAATCTCTATCAGAGCAATGAATGGATGACTGGTAGAGAAGTTAGCCTGTGACCAATCCACCGCTAACACACCTACCACGTGTAGGCATTAGGTTGAAACAATCACTGTTGCTATGGTGGCCATGAGCAAGATATTTTCAACTTTTGAACTAAAAAAATGTTGAAAAGCTTTCTGCACATGTACACTGACTGTGTCTCTCTTTCTGTGTGTCTCCTGGGAATGTACAACAAAGACAAGGACACAGACCAAAAACTAACCCTACCCCTATAGTTGAAGCCGTACCTTACAACAGTGACAATAGACATGTTTCCAACCAAATGTAGAGCAAAATGTAATTTCTAAACAAATCTACAAAAGAACTCAGCTTGCCAAGTGTGTGTGTGTGTGTGTGTGTGTGTGTGTGTGTGTGTGTGTGGGGTGGGGGGGGTCTAATCTGAGGAGTTTTTTATGTTGAAATAGTCCAGATGCTTAGATGTATCTTCTGTCATTATCAGTGATCAAGTCTGTAAACTGAAATTGTTTTTTTTTCCTGTACCGGGATGTTTGTATCCTCCTGATGCTTCATATCTGGCACAGAAAATACCTGGCCATCCCATCTTTGCTTTTAATTTTAATGATACATTTTCATTCAGGTGCATTTCGTGCAACATGGTGATATCACAGGCAAGATACTTATGTGCGGAATTATTTAAAAACTTTTTTGAGACTCCATTCATATTCCATCTCATTACATTTTTAAAATTGTACCCATCTGCTTTGCATTACCAATACTTAAATGTTCACATGTTTCTAGAAATATGATACTAGGCAAGACTTTTTTTCTCTCTTTTTTACTTGTGAAGTTCTATAACTTATAGCAAAGATTGTTGTTGTGTTTAATAAAATGGGAAACGTCAGTGATAGGATGAAAACCCTGGTCTCCATTATAGAAGTCAGGTGACTTACATTTCCATCCACCACCCTTATCTCCACATCCTCCTCAACATGTCCACACTCATCTATAATTAACATAATTTCCAGGGATATCTGGTTGATAGTGGTTATGAAACTACCCATCAATTTAAGATCACTGGTGTAGCTCTCCCTTTAGAGCAGAGCCACAGCTACACCCTGAAGCATACGTGGTGATGCATTTATGGTGATTTGTGAAACCATTTTCAAAATTGTGGCTCTTTGCTGTTGTATTTGGCAGTTGACTGAGGTATTATGGATGAACAGTCAGAGACGTAACAATATAGCAGTTTCAAGTGGTAGATGAAGAGATCCCTCAAATATAGTAAAATCTCAAGGGGCACACATTAACCAAATTTCAACAGAACTGTAGCTAGAAAATTGGCCACTTTTGTTATTGTTACTTCTGTGTGTGCTCTTTTTGTGTCTCAGTTCATTTTAACCCCAAAATTGCTGCAGTTAAACAGTTATCCTAAACAAGAGAGATGAGCGGCTATTTAGAATTGAGAAGGTGTCGTCAGGTCTAATGCTGCATAATGCTATACCCAGGATTAGAGCATGCCTGAGTGAAAGCGATGCTCTGCTGTGTATCATCGTCACCACTTCTCCCTTGAATCTTCTCTTGTGGTATTAAGCCACAGCACTGCAGGCACTACAGCTCCAGCCATCTGGTCATCCTGTCTGCTCCTCTCCTCCGCTGTCACTCACTCCTGCCCCCTCAAGTGTCACTCAGCAGCCTGGTGGGTGCCGTGGTTGCAAAGCAGCAAGAGAACATTAACATTATAAACTCTAATTACTGGGGTTAATAATTGACAGTTGCAGTGCAAATACTTCACAAGTTTTCAATTAAAATGTTATTCAGCCAGGCAGTCTCACCGAATATAAAATTGCACCAGGACAACTGTGCACACAAGCAGTTATTATATGAGGAGCTCTCAAGATTGAAGTTGAATTTTCAAATAAAACCTCAAATTAGTTAGTTTCCCCAGGCGCTGTTTAGCAGTCTTTTACAATGTTTGTTTTGTAATTTTATAAGATTCAGACAATGCAGGAGCCAAAATGGAAATATGTTACACATGTTTCAATGTCTTTTGATTTTGATAGATTACACTAACCTTTGTAACATAACACTGGCATTTTTATCCAATCTGCAGTTGTGGTCATATGGTTTACCCAGGAGCTGTCCCTTGACCAAGAGCAGCTGCTCAAATCTGTTGACCTTCTTGCAAAATAAAAGGGAAACAAAGGTTTGAATGTGAGCAACAATACACACTGAGTGACCCAAAAACCTACTGTATACCATATTGAAGAAAAGAAAAAAAAAAGTTAAATTGTCTGGATTTTTGTTATGGGAGCAAGCAGTGGACACTAGCCACCACCACTAGCACACGTTAGCATCCGCTAGTGGTAGCGGCTAGCAGCACCACTAGTACCCGCTTTTGTACTCACAGGCATGACGGCCCTCTTACTCATTGCAGCATATCCCTCAAGGCTCCTGTTGCCGGGTTATGTAGCATAGACACGGGAAAATCCTGCATAGTTCCTCTTTAAAGTAGGTAAGTAAACTTTGATATATAGACACCTTGGTGAATGTCTAATAGTCAACTTTTCTGGTCATTAAGATGTAACAGTTCCACATACTGATGAAATACTTGGGCACTCTCAGAGGCCAGTATAAAATGAATAAATAAATATAAACAAGCCAGTAGTTCTGCTTTAATGTGACCTTTGGCAGAGGATGCAGGGACTCCAGGTCACACAGTGTTGCTTCCTAAGGCAGCTGTTTGGCGCTCCCTGCCGAGCTTCTAATGAGAACGAAATAACAACATGAGTGTGACCATTTACGCACTGAACTTGTTAAGACATCCTTCTTTCACATCATCTCACTCTTGTACACATAAGCGTGTGGAACACAGCCAATATAATCACGTGCTTTTGCACACATCCAAACAGGAAACCACTGTATATGAACTCACACACACGCATGTAAATCCTTACAAAGACACAGGTTCATAAACTCTGGACATAATGATCTTATTCATCACTTCTCTTTATCTGTTCATTTCTGGCCTCTCAATTTTTCTCCCTGATGTGATCTCTCCACCACCTCTTTGTTTCCTCTATCTCCTCCTTTGTCTCATTGGTTTCACATCTTCTCCCACCTTCGTATATCTATGCTGTCTTTTCAGACTCTGGGGTACCCTATAGATACAGAGAGCAACAGAGAGTGAAACCTAGAGTCAAGCCTCTGTTTACACTAATGGGTGTGATTTTCATTGGTGCACTCTGGCTGAAGTCTAGTGAAAGAAAGGAAAGTAGATGAAGGAAGCAGTATGAAAGGGTGAGGTGTGTGAGTCTTCAGAGCAAAAGCATGCATGTGTATTTCTGTGTCCATCTCTGTGCAGTTCTGTGTGTGGTTGTGTCCTTTGTCTACTTCCCCCATCTGTCCCTTATGCCTTGACGTCCAAACAGTCTTCTAATGTGCCGTCCAATAAGCCAATGATTATCATATCGGTGCAATATTAGCTTCTATCACTGCCTGGCTGAGGATCAGTAATTGCTGTCCGTGCAGAGGAAATGGGAAAGGAAATTACATCTGCCTATACAAAGAGATTGTTTCCTTGTTAGTCCTAAGGGACTGTGATGACCCCCCTGTGTTGAGTGTGCATGCACTTGTGTGAACTCGGAAGTGTGCAAATGCGTGTATGTGTATATGCAAGCCAATGTGTTTGCATTTGTATGTATAATACTCTCAGTATGCAGATGAATCTGGCACTACTATCAGGTTTGTATTAGAGAGAAGACAAGGACAAGGGTAGCACTGATGTATAGGTGTCTCCGGTGCCTGACTGAGGCCCTTTAATTTTCCTCGAAGAAAAAATATCTTAGTATTGTTTCAAGAAAACAGGCCCCTTACCAAGTGAATACAAGTTTAGATTAAAGTGCATTTGTAAGAACTGACTGTCAACTCACTTTAAGGCTCTTTCTGTTCCTTGCCAAAAAGCCAGAAGGCTAGTATACAATGCAACAATTTTTTTTATTGTTCATTGAAATACTAGACTGTGTCATTGTACGATAATTAGTAGTCAAGTCAACATTTTATATGAAAAACCTGCAGGAGATATGTAGGTACAACTTTCCCCTTGAAAATAGTTGTATCTATTTGTCATGAACTCATTTTCCTCCAAAATATTTCAGTCTAAAAAACAAAATTTTCCAACCTAGGCATCTGAAACCTGGATTTTTATCAAAGCTCCTCCATACAGAACATTCATATTGTGTTCTAAAAACTCATGTTTTTAAACTTCAGCTTCAGCTTCAGGTCAACCAGACACAAGTCATCTTGAGGTGAATCACTGGTATTAGTCTCTAGGATACCAATGCTATTGGTGATTTACACACATTCTTCAAGATTTTTCTGTGCGCATATCTCTTGCCCACATGTATAGAGGTCCTGCTGGCAACACTTCATATGTGGGTAGGAAGCACCATTTAATATTGAGGGAAAACATCAAAGAAAGTATACTGAGCCAATATGTTTTTGAAATATGTGCATTTACATACAAAACCCAGCATTAAAATAAAAAATGCCCTTCCTCCTACATCATCCATCATGTTGATGATGAATAATAAATGTATAGTTTTCTTTTTAAAAATCAATTGCATACTGTATACAAATGCACTACTTGTATATTGATGCACATTTTCAGCTGTCTGCCAGGATGTAGATCACGTTAATGTTGACTTGACTCAAAGAGACACTCTGGAGAGAAAGTGGCATTGTGTGTTGAATATCTGTGTCTGCAAGCCACGGAGCATCTGCTGGAACCAATATACCTTTCAGTCTGAAAGTTGAGTCCGTTACATTTTTCTTTCAGCAGCACAAATCTGCTGGTTTCAGAATTAGTTACTGCAGCTTCCAACAAGGAAAAGAGGATTTTAGATATACAGAGTTTTTATGAAGCTGATGACTCATGATTCAAGTAAATGAAACAAAGCTGAAACTGATTTGCACTGGAACGGCTCACTTGAAAAAAATAAGCTCAGTAACATATACGTAGTAAGAACTTGTTTTCACTTAGAAACATTTCTGACAGTAAGAGCCATTGTGGCATCTCAAGAATGCAACATATCTTACATAATGAATTATTGACACTGCACTTAACACTCATACATAAAAATGGATGGATCTATGTAGGTAGAGACGTAGGCCGAGAGATGGATAGATGGATGACTGTGTTAAATTAAAGCACAGTTTTGGGTATTACTGCCACCATCACAGTATGTGGGTGCTTTACTGACACTAATCATACTTGAGTAGGAAGAGAAAGAAAGCTGACTGGACTCCTCCATTAGGAAACCATTCCAGCTCCTCCAACTCCTTCTTTATATCTGACTGCATACAAGACCGGTCTTTCAACTCCCACTGAGTAAAATGAAGAAGCAAGTACATCAATCATTTTTTTTTAAAAAAGCTGTCACCCTTCATTTAGCCCATGCTCCTCTTATATGTTCCACTTGCAGATTCCCTGCAAGTGCTCTTGTTCAAAAATGATTCCAGTTTCTCAGAGTGATTCTTATTCATTAAGTCAACATTTGGGCTGTTCCCCTTCCCTTTCTTTTATTTAATCACATGAGTTATTCATCTGTTGTCGAGGCACTATGGCCTTGGTGAATGAAACTGATACTAGAGTTACCAGTGTCTTGAAATTCCAAAACTGCCTTGATTTACTAATATAGGTTAAGTAGCATAAGCTGCTTCTGCTAAATGCAGTCTTTTTGTGTCTTTGGTGGCAGATAATGATCTAATTATATTCCCTTGTGGACAATATGATATGCAGTAAAGTCAGGCTCAACCCAAGGTTCCTATACAAGAAAAGTTATTTGTAAGTTTTGCCATTATGACCAAATTAGCATTAGCTACTCAAGCTCCAACAGTGGAAGGCAAAAGCAACCCCCCTGTTTTGCAATATTACTAATACTCTTATTATTTATTGAAGCGAGCTAACCAGACCGCTCTGGCTCTATACCTGGGTCTCTGAGATGGATTCTTTGTAATATCCAGGCTGCCATGAAGAGGTAGCACTGTTTACAGGGCACATTTTAACCACCATGTTTTGTAAAGGCAACATCGGCTGAAGTTCTTGGCCAAACTGGTATATAAACAACTGTTATTGCTACAGTATGAAGCAATGACTCATAGCCAAAGTATAAACTAAAATACACACAAAATTGCACTTTAGTATAATAGTCGGCTGAACTTTTATTATTCAGTGTGAAAAAGTTTCCCTCACCTTTTAAATTAGATATCAACTGCTAAGACAATGTTATTTCCCAATGATTTAACACATCAGAGTTCTCTTGACTCTTGTGGACCTACTTCACCTTCATGATTGCAACAATTTTGTTTAATGGAAATGGGTTAGCATAAAACTTTGCTGTCATACTTTGAGAGATGGTGTGACCTCTCCTCCCATCTGTGTACTCTCTCATCCTGCCTTCCTTAGCTACTCAGTGAAGAAACCCAACAGCTCGATGCCAGCTTATGTGGACTGAGTGAGCAGAGAGAAGACAGAGGAGGCAAAGCATAGAAGCTGGGGGGGCAGGAGATTGAACCATGGTACTCCTGCTGGCAGGTAAACATAGAGTGTATCCACAATATCACCCTCCGTCTTCCTTTCCTCCTGTATCCCCTCCCTCTGCCTCGGATTTTTGTCTATAGCCCCCCCCCCCCCCCCCCCCACTGTTTGCACCACAGCCAATTTTTGGGTCACTGCAGACATCACATTGTGTCACAACACCAAAATGCTTGCACCAAACTGTTTTCACTTTCTAGGAAAACACAGGTTCCTGTACTTTCCCATACACACACACACACACACACACACACACACACCCTGCGCTGGGACCAACTCATACAGCTTTTTGCTCTCTCTTTTTCTGGCTTTGCTGACAACAGATGGGCTGAGGCCTGTGTACCTCATGTGGAATTGTGCGTAATTGGTGAAGGACAGAGAGAAGGAGGGGAAGTGGAAAGGGAATAGCAAATCACCACAGTCTGTGTGTGGGTGTGTGTTGTGAGACAGAGAGGGTGCATGGGACAGCAGCTGCTAACGAAGGGTCTATGGGATCAACTAACATGGTTGTTCAGAATAATGCCTAACTTGCACTTTTTTATTGAACACATCATAAGACTGAGACCTACAAAGATCAGACCCAAAAATACACAGACTTTGGGACACCCTGGAGGCTCACCTGCTAGGTGAAGGTGGTTCCTCTGTTTAAGTCTGGGTTTGAGTCTGACCCAATGCTGCACCTGTATCTCTCCCCAACTTTCTTGTCTTTCTCTCATTGCAGCTTTTTTCCCTGACAGTCACGTAGTGAAACACATATTGAACACCAGAGAGAATACAAAAACAAATCATTGGACTTTTTGTTACTACCTGTTCTGGTAGACAGACCTTAACAAGGGGATACAAATTCTCACAGAGACTTGAAATATTTGTTTAAAAAATAGTCTATTTGCTGCTATTAGAATTATATTTACACAGAGGAAAAAAAAAGGGACAAATTTATGTGAGTTGGTGGATGGAAAGATGTCGAGATCTCTGTAATGTCTTCAAAGAAAGGTTTCTCAGTGGGAAACTTTATGCGAGCGGCACTGAAACTACACAAACTGCATTATTAATTCATTGAAATTCAGAGTAAACCACACTGTGTTGTGATTTACTTGCTGCTCCCACGCAGTATTTTTAATCTTTCTCCTGTTATGTGAACATCACCAATTAGATCCTAGGTGTGCCAACACAACAAACAAACAAACAGACCATATTTGTAATAATCTTAATAGTAACATTGATCAGTGATAGCATTTCAGTCAAAACAACAAACACACACTGTCCCCTAACTGTCAAAATCCACGAGCTCAGCCTGGAAAGGCCTCAGTTTACCCTGGTCTTATCAGTCCTACTGTCAAATCCAAACTCTCAGTTCACCCACTGTAACAACTGCCTTAAAATTAAGGCACCATAATATTATGTGCTTTTGTCAGATTGCCTGCATTGTGATCTATTTTGGCCAGGAGCTGGACCCCCCCCCCCCCCCCGTGCACCCCCCTGTGCACCCAATGCTCTGCAGTGATTTGTGCTTCATATGTGTGTAACTATCAGTGGGATCAAGACTTTACTCACTGACTTTACAGTGAAACAGAGCAAAGCTCAATCTGCTCAGTTCTATCTGTTCCTCTATGTCTTTGATTCACTTTTCCCAAAGTGGCTGGATGACTGCAGGCACTGTTTTGGTGATAGAGAGGCACCTTAAAAGTTGTTTGTACACAGCACACCATAAATGCAGCCCAATGAAAAGTATAACTGTCTTCAATAACAATAGCTGCAGAATAAAGTGGGGAAACTGTATCAATGCAGTAAAATCTCTCTCTCTCTCTTTTTTAAAATCTCATTCTAGTTACCTCACCTGTCTGTGTGTATGTGGATAACTGTTGACCTTACTACATTTACTGCCCGTGTGCAAGCACTTATTTTATTTTTTTATTTTTTCTTATCCTGAATCTCCTGCTGGAGCCAACAATCGACTGAATGTCTGAGATGTAAATGTGAAAACGTAAAAACATCTTAATGCCAGTAAATCTTTTTATAGTATCCACTTTGGCTAATGGAAATATGGTGTATTCTTTGTGACACCTTGACTCCTTTGACTTTCCATGTCCTTTTATATACCTTAGGATCTTTTTTCAATCCTTTACCGACCACCACACACACACACACACACACACACACACACACATTCACACACATAAAAACATGCCTTGACATCCCCTCCTCATGCCCTACAAATACCACTCACAGTCAGACCCTCAGAGAGCTCTATTGAACCACTATTGACTTCTGTTGGGACTAATCGAAGGCCCCAGCGGCCTTCTTGTTCTGTTGGTTAATGGTGACCCACCCACCCTTCTCTCCCCTTCAACACTGCCACCATCCTCCCCTTCTGTATCTCTTCATCTTGCCCCTTCCTTGCTCTAATGCTCTGGGTCTGGGTTGATTCAATGGTATTGATCCCTTCCACCTTTGCACCTCCTCCAAGAAGATTTACTGATGTAGGTATCACACTTTGAACACAAGCTGTCTCCTGCTTGCTAGTCTGCATTTCCACCACAAACAAATGTTCCCAAAACTTCTACATTACAAAGTTGTGTATATGTACAACTAAACTTGCATCTAGTGCTTGGTAATACCGAGGAACCACTTTCACTAGGGGAGTCTCATTTGAAACAACAATAACACAAAGATGGAGAAGTGGGGCGAATCATGGGAGTTGTCATCAGGTCAGTAATTCCTGGTTAGGATCCTTCGGTCAGTCATCAGAGGCTGTTTACAGGAACAACTTTTTTTTTATTATTTAATTATTCACAATTTATTCACTTCTGCTCTCTGAAGTAATAGATAAATAAACCCACTGATTAAATCTGGCAAAAAAAGTTAAATAAATCAGTTTCACATTAAAACTCTGTCTTTCTCCGTCCACTGTTTGGTGGACACAGGATGTCCTAAAGGGGGCTGGGACCTTAACTGCTGCTAGCATGTACTCTGCTTGTATCTCTGATACCATCAGAGACTCAAGACTTCATCTAGTTCGAATATATGAAGAATGACCAAGATCTAAAAAAAAAAAACATCAAAGTATCACAAACTGCATATACAGTATGTCTCAAGGGCTTTTACAGTCTGTACAGCATATGGCCCTCTATCCTTAGGCCCCTCCGTTGGATGATGAGAAATGCTCGCAAAATTTGAACAAGATGTGAAAAATGGAAAACAACAACAACAACAACAACAACAACAACAACAACAACAAAAATAACTCATCAAGAGGGATCCATATTCCAGGATAGACAGACTCCTTAAATTTGTTAAGTTAAACTGATTAAGGTCAGAAACCTCTTACCAACTCTTTAAGAAGTGAAGGAAACTGTAAGAGGAAGAAAATAGACTTTTGATATGAAATCAACAAATTTGGAGACACATGATTTTTGTTGTACAGCCATCTTTATTCCTGGCAGCCTTCCTTACACGCTGACTGCTTGGCATGATTTGCTCCATCAATACTTTCCACCGTATATACCTTCAAAATCACTGAAAGAACATGGCTAGAAAGTGGAACAAATACAGAGTGTGTTTGGAGTGTATTTGATCTTCATTTATTCAGCGTCAACCTTGGAAACAAACCAACAGAGACTGTAAAAGGCCATTTGTTCATTAATTCATAGTACATGTCGTATTGCAAATCCTATTTATGTCATTCCTTGGATGGAACCACCATTTTTTCCTTCCAAGCCTTGGAACAATTGCATAAGCTGGGAGCCAAGCAATCTGTTGGTGTTCTTCAGTTATGGATGGCTGCATGACTACACTCCTCCTGCAACCGAAACAACTTTTTAATCAAGTTAACGCCTGCACCAAATCATCTTTTTCTTTTGCTAAGCTGTTTTTTTCCCCCTCTCTCTTCTCCTCGTTCTTCAGTCTTCCTCCTTGTTGCCAACCCCATACACAAACACTGGCTCTGCTCTTCCTGTTTTTTTGGTATATTACCCAGTCCTCGCTAGAATGGCTCAATTGTTTTAGCTGAAGACAGAGCCCATAAAGTGCCATTAAAGATGTATCACCACAGCAGCTAATGTTTTCTTATCCATTGTCGAAGCACCTCCAGGACTCAGGGAGACTAACAGATTCTTTTCCAGCCCATTTGCAGTCCTCCCTCTAACCTCTTTCCACCCCACCCACCCCACCCCACCCCTCCTTGCCTCATTGTACAGCACCAGTGCCTGTCTTTGCTTCCTCTTTCTCTGCCTGATAGGACTATTGGCCTTGTCACTCCCTTACAGATCATCAGCAGCCTGCATCACTGATGAAATATACTGAGATTCAACAAATCCCAAATCTTTGTCTTCTAAGTCCAGCAGCATTTAGGACGTTTTTCTTGTTTTTGTTTTTTCTTTTTCCAAAACATCTTCTTGGCCATGCTGTATGCGCTGTCTCTAGACTTGTGGCACACCTGTAATATAGTGTTGGTTTGATGAGGAAAGACGACAAAGATTCAGACAAAAGAAAGACAAGAGCAAGGTGTTTGAAAAAAAGTGGTCTGAAAGGAAAGTGAGAAGACAGTGACAGGACGGTTACAACTCAGCCCCCCACCCCCCTCTTCAGAAATGGGAGATACTCCCACAGTGCTTCGTCTCTATGACACACATGACTGATGCACTGAATCACTTCTCATCCTATCTTGTTTGCCTCAATGAGATCTGCAGTTTGTGGGCTGCACACTTCATCCTCAATTATAGTTAACAGCTCCAAATAAAATCAGGGATTAGAGACAGAATGCAGCCAGCAAGGCTCACTACTCACCTACACTATGGTGTTTATGTCTTTCCAGCAGCAGTTATTTGGCTTTATCAGTGTAAGGCAGTACACTGATAAATGCAATATAGATACTGTCTCTTGCATCACTTACAACCTGAGACACATGGATCACGAGATAGTTTTGAATTAATATACATCATCATCACAATCGGTGTCGACATCATCATATCATGTAAAGCTAATGATCATTATTCATTCATATTTGAGCAGTGATTTAGTAACTGAAGATGATGGGTCCGAACTATGAAAGTCCATGTGTTTTATATAATATGTTTATTCCCAAACAAATTGTAGCAGCATGTGAAACATGTAACTATTATTGTTATTTCATCAGCTATTTCAAGGGTCCATCATCTGCAGACCAAAAAGGATCTAACAGCATTAAAAATCACTTTGCTTTTAATCATAGCTTCAAACTCACCATACTTTGAGACACTGCATTTGGGTGAATGAGTGAAATGCAAACACAATCAATTTGCCAATTACTGCCTTCATCATATAAACAATCATATTGCCAATCATATAAACAATATACCGTGTGGAACAAACACTCATGGGAAGTGTAAGATATTGAGCAGTTCTACTCTGTGTGGTCTGCTCTTTAGCTGCTCGGACATGGGCAGCGTCTGCAGCATGCTGCTTCAGGTCAGACATCCCTCCACGGGTGGCTGAAAAAGCTCCACAGCAAACAGTACAGTTTGACTTGTTTTCATCACCAGGGACAGGGTTGAACCACCGATAGTCTGTCCCTCCTTCAGCCCTTTATCTTAACAGCCTCTTACACTTAACTTTTTTTCTTTTTCCCCAATAATTCTTCCAATAACCACTGACATACTGTGAGTTAATTCATTACAGTATGTCTGTTCCTTACTGATAAACTTTTTCCAATCCTCTTCTAGGCTATAACTGGTTTGGTTTTACTTGACAATATTATTCATACAAGAAAATATGGGGCATATAAGTCATGTAATTTATAACACATTTTATTTTGAAATTGACAATCCCGTATTAAACAGGAAGGGGAGCAACCCTGCTTTTATATGAGTTGCTTTTAATATAGAGAAATATGGTGATAATTCTCATATTGTGGAAAAGGTGAATGTGAAATGAAATGCACAATTACCATTCCCAAATGTTTGCAGTTTCTATGTTTGGAGTGAATTTATTGGAGCGTCTCTAGGAACAAAAACGTGAAAGTCAGCCAGGCATATTCTTTGATGAGCCAAGGCCCTGAAGTTTGTGAACTGCTCCTTTGTCTGGTTCTGAAAAATGCAGCCGCCTTGAGCTTCTGTGATGTTTTGCAATTTGCCTCGCCCGTGCCGATTCCAGCATGACACCACAGTGAATCAGGGGCAAGTCAAACAGAAATCAAACTGTTGAGCAACGTGTGTTGATCACCACTGATCGATTCTGCATAGGCCTGGCTTATCTTGTGTGTAAGATTTCAGCTGCTGCAAAAAGTTATATAGTGTTGCGCTTTTGCCAAAAGCAACAACACACATCAGTGGGAGAGCTACAGTCTCCTGTGATAAAAAAAAACAACAACAAAAAAAAAACAAAAAAAAAAAAACAGTACTTTAGAGAACATGACTCATGTTTTCTGATTTGAGCTGAGTCTCTTGAAGTATAGCCCTCGACAGTACTACTACTAGGTTTTGGGACTTGCGGAAAGGCATTTTAGCAGGGCAGATGCTTGAAGCTTTTCTCTCTGAAGGGGATCTCTCCAATCACAGACAGATTTGTGCTTGAATACAGAACGAACAGGAGGCATAGCTCATCATTATCAAGTTTCAACCTGCACATTTAGTTATAGGTCACACATCAGTACCATAGCATGCTGTAATTGTTTAGTTTAGTGATAATTTATAAGGCTTGGTGAACATAACCTAGACAAGATCCTGAGATTCAGTCCAATCAACACCCTGATCCAGTCACATCGAGTGACATCTGATGTGCAACACCATTGTGAGCCCACTGAGAGGTTTTGTCTTCCACCAGCAGACGTGTAGATTGCACAAGGAGGAGCTGCTCAGGTCTCTCAGGATGCTTTGCTCAGTGACACATCTGCCCCAGCCCTGTCTATCTGTTGCTGTTATTCTCTACAGTATATACACCCCTGCTTTTACTTTTCACTATCTTGTCTCCTGTTATTGTACTTTTCTACACTTTATCTCATGGCTTCTTTCTCTGCTGCCTGACACAGTGGCAAAACTACATTTCTCTTCCTTTACCATACAGTACATGTTATTTCTGCTTCCATCACATATATGACATACCTGAAAGGTTTAGACCTGGTTTTATGATGCATGACTTATAACTTCCTGAAAGAAAACACATTTGTTCTACTAAACTTCCACATGAGTTTCTTACTCTCGTTGTCACCTTTTTCTTTCTATCCATCATTTCCTTGCATTATCTTACAGTATAACGTGTAAATGGCACCTAAATAGTACTCAGCACAACACAAGCCAATGCACACAACAACACAAGCGAGATAAGCAAGCTCACATGTATATCAGTCCTTACAGACGTCTGAGCCATGTTCTCTAATCTTGACAGAGATGAGACAATGCACAGTTTGGTGTGGTTAATGGGTCAGCGGACGTCTGTGCAAACAAGCCAACAGATAAACAAGCTGTGAGGACAGGATGAAGGAGGGGGAGAGATGAAAGCCGGGGGGAGTCAAGAGAGAGGGGTCGAGGGGCGGTGAGGCCTCGAGACGGGAGATGATGAACCACTACAAAGGCAAAGAGAAATCAAAATGGAAATGAGGCGCCACCAAAGTGCACTCTGGTCTCCCACTAGACGAGTTTGAAAGCCAGGCAAGAGTGAAGTGTGTGTGTGTGTGTGCGTATATGGGGTGGGAAGAGTGAGAAGAGAGAAAGAGGCTGAGTTAGGCATAAGGTTTTCAGCTTTATGTATTGAATATGAGAATGATTATTTTCGGCAATTCCATAAACACAAATGAATCATAACTATAATCCAGTGGTGCAGACATAACATCGCTGCAGGTAGTTTACACTAAAGATGACACCCAACAATCAAACATGAGGATGACTCAAGCTTTGTTGTAAAAAAAAAATAAATAAATAAATAAATAAATAAATAAAAAGTGCTCTTTGGCAAGCCTGGAATGAACTCTGTTTTTCCCCCCGTTCAAAATTATATTATTTAGAGGGGATTTAGGCTTTCTATCTAAAATAATGAGGATGGTGCTGTTGTTCCTTGTAGGCCAACGATAGACTTAAATGACTGCAGCTGTCAGTCAAACTAATAATTCTTATGTACAGCTGTGAAATTTGTTAAATTTTTGTGTGCCACCATATTTCAAGAGACACAGTTAGGATAAAGTTTTCAAATGTAGAAGATAAAATGCAAGTTAGAGTCGGTGGGAAACTCAGAAAAAAACTTAGAAAGTAAGTCTAAGTGTGACAGCGCATGATTAAATGTGATTTTATAAAAGAGAAGAGCAGGGAATGCAATAAAGAAGAGGAGGGGAGAGCATACAAGAAGAGAGTTTAAGGTCTCAAAAAGTGTGTAAATTGGGATAAGAGGAAGTAAGGTGAAGGGGATAATGAATAAGACCATAACAGGATGGGAGTGAGGTGGCAATAGAAGTGAGGGAGAACAAACAAAAAAAGAGACAAAGCAGGAAATGACAAAGGAGATTGTGGGGAAGAGATTGTGTGGAGGAGAGGAAGAGAGAAAATGAGACACTGATGGAGACAGACAGCAGAGAGAGCTGTTGGGAGACGCAGAGGCAGGATGCCAATATGATGTCTTCATCCTCCTGTTAATTTCATGTCAAGCGTATGGCAGCAGATGACCAGGACAGGCAGGGGGCAGGTGAGAAACCTCACACAGGGAGCATCAATCTCCCCATCTGCCCCCTGTTTCACTTCTTTGATACCCACATGCTCTTTTCACCTTTATCAGTCTCACTCTTCACCACTTACATCTTTTGCCCCCCACCCTCTTTCTTCACTTTGATATTGTTCTCTGACTTTTCCACTGGCATTTTGACAGCAGTGCCATATTTGCCTTGGCAGAATAGAGGTTAGAATCTCTCATCTAATCATGGGCTTTGGCACAGATCAGCTGTTTTGCTTTTGGATTGAATATTGCAGCAAAGTCCCATGTCAGATTTCAGGCCAGAACATTATCCACCTGTTAAGTGCAGAGGGACATGCATCAGCTGTCTTCAGTAATCATGTATATTTTCAGTTTTTTTTTTTTTTTTTTAAAGGTAATACACAATAACACTTTGCCCTGCTTTCCCACAGATGTTTCAATAAAGAAACACTTCTTTTATTTTTACACTAACACATGAGTAAGTGCAAAACCTGCTGCCCTGAGGGGGCTCCTTGATGTCTGAGAAATATCACCTGACCGTGTCAAAGAGGAACTTGTGACAGAAAGTTACCAACTAGGGGTGGGAAGTGACAGATGAAGCCCTTCAATAGGCACAGGAGGTTTAACGAAAGGTGCCAGTGAACTGAATTATTGGAACTGTAGGACTGTAGGATAGTGTTGATGAGGCCAGGCTCACACTATGGTCTGGCACTATGAGATGGTGATATGTGTTTCACACCTCCTTGAAATGTATGCTTTACTTACTCACATGCAAAACGTATATATTTCCATTAAATACCAGGACAGCCTTGAGCAATTTATCATATTATATCATTGATATTATATATATATATAAAATCATTGGTATTATATATCATATTATTGGTATTGTATTCATTTTGTTTTTGAACACATACTACTGTGCAACTTGTTAACATGTCAGCAATCACAATACTTTTAGTCCAAATCCATTTTCATACGTACTCTGGAACCTTCATGTGAATTTGCTTGCATGCAGTAGTGATATAGAGAGATGGAGGAAAACAAGCCTTAAAGTCAGTGACAGCAGAGAACAGCAAATGACTGCCCCGTACTTAAATAAGAGTGTGTGTGCTCAAGACTGACAATGTGTGAAGCATCGAAATGTGCCCATGAGCCCTGTGTGTGTGTGTGTGTATGAGCGCACCATAAATTGTTTTCTTTCCACTTGACCAGTGCAACACCTGAGAATGACACAGATGATGGATGGTGGAGCAATGGGTGGGGTGGCCGAATGGTTGGGTGGTCGGAGGGGTGTGGTGAGGACACCAGACCACAGTGATGGTGATGCCCCATCCGAAAGTTAAGCTTATCATGTATGGACTGAGCCAGCTGGGGTCGTCTGAGGTGGTTTCGACAGCTGACAGCGTGAAATCAAAGTGCCAAGCACGTATGAAATGTGAGGATGCAGAGCGCATATGAAATAAGCAGGCATATTAAGTGCAATGAGCGCACTGAGAATTAATCTTGGTGGCACTGGTGAAAATACATATTGACAACTATGTCTTAAGCACATTCTAGCGAACATGGCGATGAACTGTCACAAAGTCCCGAGTGTAAAGTTAGACATTTGGTTTCGCTGCAAGCAACCATGTGTTGAACAGAGGAGGTGCATCTGGACAGAGAAGTGTGGGACAGTGACAAGTGTTGTGCCACAGTATTGTACTGTCTAACCTGAGATTATGAATAAAAACCCATTATTTTGCATATACATGTATATATATACACACACACACACACACACACACACAGATAAGGTTTAAGCACACTGCTGCTTTGTCAGAGTGAAATAACTTTGGAACAATTATGAGGTTATGGATGCGGAACAGTTACGGTCATGGTAAACAGAAAACAATGTTGCTAGGAAACAGTAATTGAATAGAGGCCTGTCACGCCAAAGTCCTGTTTTTGTTACCTACATCTCTGCCTCCCATGAATATTGCTGCTCTAACAACACAACACCACATCCTCCTTTGCTGCCGACAGCCAGGAATCATTACTGTAATTCCTACTGTTGACATTTTTCTTGGAAAGACAATCTCTTTGAGTACTCTGGGACCAGGGTATAATTTTAGATCTCGTGTCATAACACCTCACCACTCGAAGTCCATACTCCCACAGTGGGCATTTTCACTCAGCCAGGAACTAAAAGCCTGGAGTTTGCAGTATTGACCACCACTGACTTTTCAAACACAGGCCTCAAGAGGCAGCTACAACTTGTGAATTTATCCAGAGTGCAGGCAAGCCCCGGTTGTTGATAATACATTTTTTTGTATCATTGATATTTGAAATCCAGGTATACAGCCAACTTTTCACCAAAAAATGATGGAGAACTGGATGCATAAGTGCTGGCTAAAGTTCTGCAACACCTCCAGACATTTATCTCCCAGGAGTGTGCAATTTATTGACAGACCAGCCACACACCCTGAGCGACGATTAAGTATCTTGTCAGATAGTCAGCCGAGGGCACCTCAAGGGCAGGGCGCCCATACATGGACAACTGAAACTGCATGGGCTGTCAGAGTGAAAATAAAAGAACAGGCGTATTTCAGTCTTGAGCACCTCTGCTTTCGCTCAGCTGAACAGCCAATTCATCCATCACAGCATTAAAGCTGCTTCAAACAATATTTTCATGTTATCAATGCATGACTTTATCTGTAGGGAAATAGTTGCACATAATGACAACGTTCAATCTTCCTGCTCTCATCAGCATTACCTTCAGCAAAGGCTCATTAAACCCTGCAGCAGGGCAAGAGGAGTTACTTCAGACCTATATTCATCAGATGGGCACATGCATCTCCATGTGCATGCTTATGTTACTCCTTGTCTGTGATGTGTTTGCATAAGCAATAATCAGTTATGATTTTTTCTAAGTCCATCATCCTAGCAGTGTTTATGTATTCATGCTCCCAAGTGTGTTGGTGTGCAAAATGAAAATTGCTTCACATACTGACAGCAATTACAATGGGCCCCATTCTATGTACTGATGCGATCACACGGCCCTCGTGGCATCATAGAACATGCATGTATACAGTCCACTGTTGTATGCACTACAGAAAATGGGGGATATTTACCATACCAGTGCCAATATTAGCATGCTGGCTGAGCAATTTGGATGCCCTAAAGGAAGTGTTACTTCTCCCCCTCCAAGCCTCTTCTACAAAAAGATGGCGAAGATATGAATGCCTGGCTCAACACATTTACATAGTGATCCTAATAATCAGATTTTCCTCTGGCTGCTATTGTGTTCCTTTTTATAAAAGTGGTTATAAAATCCAAACGTTTATTCCAACTGTCCCTCGGGCCAGGTTTACACTTCTCAGGAATCTAACAGACCCACTTAAACCTATAGTTTGTTGTTGTTGTTTTCTTCCAGAAGCTCTTTCTAGTAATATGGCAACATAGCGAATTATGGCAGAGAGGCACTTTTTGGGGAATTACACTGATTCACATCTATCTATGCCTCTTAGCTTCTCCAGTTTCTCACAATAGAGAGAAAGGACATTTGAACTCTTCTTTCAATAAGAGAGTATTAATTAAAAAAAGGCCTAATGGTTAGAGACATGATAAATACGGCGTGCATTTAATTTCAATTTACTGGTCTCGGTTTAAGTTGCGTTGGAAGAAGAATTAAATGATGCTGGTGTAAGTGACAGAACAAAGTGATGTGTTATGGGTATCCACTGGCAACCAGGCAGCAGAGCGCTCCGCTTTGAGTGTGTGACGATAGTAACGAGGTGGATGGAGATATCAAAAAAGTGACACATCAAAGAAAAATTCACACATCCAGGCTTAATTGTGAGTTACACACACACACACACATACACACACACAAACACAAACACAATCAAACTTTTCTCATTGTTATGCACCGGATAAAAAAAAAAAAAAACACATACTGCCACTCGCTAACACATTCTCAGGCTGGAGTCCTATTCACATGGAAAATAGTCATCTCAGACTTCCTACAGGCATTGCCATGCATGAAAGCATTCTTCCTTTTCTTTTCTTTCACACCCTCTCACACACACACACATCAAGAATAAGCTGAGGATGTACGCACAGTATAAATTCACCATTTACCGCTGTGGTATAAAAATGTACTGAATTTTAAATATTTCCTAATCTAAAAATAAACCTTCTCTCTCTCCTTTTCTGTCAATAAAGCAATGATGTGGAAAACATCAATGGAAATGCTTGTCTTGTTGAATAAGTGCTGTTGGCTTGGCACAGCTTGTTCCATGCAATTAAATAGCTGTGAGAAGTGGGTGGGGTACAGTGTGTAATTTCATGTACAGAAATGTTGCCTCTGAGTGTGCATTGAGAGGCCATGTGGATCTAAACTCTGGCCATACACACAATTGCCCTTAATCATAATACCACGGTCACCCACTTGTCTGTTTCTCAGTAGTGTCCCAATCAGATCAGGATTGCCTTACTACCTGTCAATGTGCACGTTCACTTGTGAGCATGCACGCTTCCTTCAACCCCAAATGTAGTGTCTGGAGTTGAACACATACAATGGGACAGTCTCACCGAGCCCAGGTTCCTCCCACATGGGCCTATTTGGTTTCAGGTTAATGCAGGAAAAGTGCTCAATCAAGAAGGCTCCATCATTGATTAGGAAAGGAAGCTAAATAGCCATGCACACACAGGGGACGGTGTGTATTTGTGTACACAGACTCACACCTGCAGACGCTCTCTCCAGATGTCTACCACATCAGTGTGGCTATACAATGCTACAGTTTTTCTAGTTTCATACTTTCTTTTTGCAGAGACTATTGTATACATATATATACAGTATATGCAAATGTTTTCATCCATTCCTACAATGAGCACCCATCATGCCACAAAAAACACATTTCTCTTGTGTCCCACAGGAGTTACAGTCGATCCAACCTGTCTTCTTGCCACCTTTTTTTTTGCCCTACACCCAAACTTCTTAGATTCACACACAACATTAGAACAACCTGCTCTCCATCACCCTTCAGACACCCAGAGCTTTGGAGAGCAAAAACTTCAGTGTGCTCACCAGGGGGGTGAGGGGTGAGTTACAAAGAAAAGTGTTAGGGCTGTAGAGACTGACCTGTCTTACACAGCGGCTGCAGTGTGTTCAGTGTTGTGACAAAGCCTGGGAGGTAGGGAAGAATTATGCATGATCCTCTGACCAGAAACAGTGGGTGAAGAATGATGTGGGTTCTTTCTGTTGCTTCTTGTATGGAAGGATTCTGCTGAGAATGATTAAAACTGATCCTGGCTGACTTAACATGCTGGCTTATGTGTACTTTAAAAAGGTCGAGTTGAGACAATCAAGTGCTGTATATACACAGTTCACTGGAGGCAAACTGAAATGTGGTGGATGGTATAAATGTTTTAAATTGTTGACTGGTTGTCAAAATACAGATTTGGGGAGAAGAGCAGGACGTGAATAAGAAGTGGTGTAAACCTGAGACACCTGTGAATCAAGGCCACTCATTATCCTTTATGTCCCATTAATTGGATTGTAACTTTCAAAAAAATACACTGCAAGGCAAATAGAAGTCTGATGTTTGCTTTTCTTCAGAGAACTTGATGTATTTTTCTTCAATACAGAAGAGACAGCATCTGTCAGGCACTGCATGAACTGCAACTTGAGGCAATTTAACACTCAGTCATGGTCATTTCCTCCTGGTTCTAAAAACACATTAAATACTGAAAGTGAGTCTTAAAACTTAGCAACATTAGCATCTAAAACATAAATAAATAAACACTCAAGCAACTGATCATGCATATTATGGTTATTTTATGCCATTGAGAAAGACAGAGTTCAGGACATTGAGTTTGAAACTTTTTTTTTTTTTTTTTTACTTTATGTCATTTGGTTAAAAGATGAAAGACAACAAAAGCATATTACAGATCCAAAACTCTATATTTAGAGCTGGTCAGTTTGTGTGAGTGCACAAATACTGTAGATGTGCTTTGCTGCAGAAACACATGCACACACCTTCCTGTGTATGCATATGCATGACTTCACCACCTGGCTGTGTTTTTGTGTGTGTGTGTGTGTGCGTGCATGTGTGTGTGTGTGTCACAGTTGTGTAGCCCCATTCTTCTGAACAACACATATGCCACTGTGTTCAGTCCAGTGGCCAGAGTGGCAGCTCCGAGGTTTGGGCTGAGCAGCGGGCATTGTGCCCTTCATGGTCATGACAGATGGAGCCAGTAGAGACGCAAGGCTATTACAGAGGACAGAGAGGGAGGGCTGGGGAGAATGGAGGGAGTAGAAATGAGTTTGGGAGAGGGAGAAACAAGACTGAGAGGAAAAGTTGAAAACGAGTATGATTGAAAAGGAGGAAGATTGAGATGAGGGTGGGGGCAAATTAGTGTGGGATTGAGAGGAAGAGCAAAAGAAGGCAAGAAGTTGAAACAATCAGACAGACAAGAAGCCAAGGATAAAGAAATAACAAGAAGGGAAATAGTCAAGTTAAAAAAAAAAAAAAACAGGCATCAGTGAGGAACTGAGTGTGCAATTGGACAAAAGTGGATTTTTAAAGATGCCTTTTAAAAATGACCCACTGTGGCTCGGCAACATGTGATGCATATTGTATTGGCAAGTTGAAGCTAGGACATACACACGCACAGTTGTTTGTAGCACCAGCCACCTCTGCTCTGAGCCGATTAGTCTGCAGAAGTGGTTTGCCTCCAGTCTGCCTCCCACTGTGAATGGAATGACTGAGAAATAATTACTTTCTGCTTAGTCTAATAAGCAAAAAAGGAATACAGATGGAGGTAGAGGGAGAGGCAGGTAATGTGGGCCTCAAGTCAAGGGCACAGACAAGCACCGAGGCCAATAAATCTGGATCTGAGAGCATTTAGACCAATCAAATCCTATTATGAACAATAGCCAGTTGGGCGCATTACCAGGATGGCATATCATTATGACGACTGCCCATTAAGAACAAATTGGAAGAACTGCTAACTCACTGTCAATGATGAAACAGCTGAAGTGCAACTGGTAAAGAAAAAAAAACTTTTGTGATGGAATTGCTTATTAAAGTGTAGATTGTCTGGAGTATAGTCTTTTCAATCCAACAAACAAAAGGCTGTTGTAGAAATGTGGAAGGGAGCTAGTGGCATAGATCAGGTTGTAGAGTAGGTAAATTGGGCACTGTCCTGTAAAACAAAACAAAACAAACAAAACAAACAAACAAACAAACAAACAAACAAACAAATATATTGTGTCCCACACGGGTGTATTTTAGAAGGTACATTCCCCTAGTGGCAGGCCACAAAGGTCTCCAGAGGTCGGCCAAGTTTGAAACCACACACCTGTCTGCTTCCCTTGGCATCGAGGGAAATGTAGTTTCATACTTGGCCGACCTGGATACCGACTAGGGGAATGTACCTTCCTTCCATGATACACCCCTGCTACTTCTAGCAGTAATTATAAAGGAGGTGCCTCTATGCCGTGAGTTTGTTGCAGAAAATACAATGAACAAGGGACAACACAGGCAGCTGTAGTGTGAGAATGTAAAACTGAACTGCACAGCCGCTGCTGGCAAAAACGACAAGGTCAGTAACCTTTGTAATTCATTATCTATGTTGCATTGACCACTGGTAGTCAAGACTAATAAGATCCAATCAGGGGTCAACCATGGATATCTACATCATTATTAGAGATAGTGGTTTGCATTCTCGCAGTAAACACTGTTTCTTTTGCCCATGACTGTTCCAGGATCTTAACTGTGTGATTATTGGTCAACTACAAAAACAAAGGTCATCAATCTCAAAGCAGGAATTATATGAACACAAATGATCATCATGATATTTTCCTAAAGCTAAACAAGCTGGATTTGTGCCTTGCCTTGACCACTTTTTGTATGACACCTGCTATACAACTCCCATGGGCCATGTCAGTGGCTACATAATCTAGGTTTAGGTTAGGGGATTTATTGGTATATTGTGTCTGTGCATGTGAGTGTGTGTGTCTTTTCTCAAGAAGCAAGCTAAGTATGTTTATAGCAAATATGTTTTGTCCTCACACATCATTGTATTTCCTGCTGTAATAAGAAACTATAATAACTAACTTACTGTAATAATAAACTTGAGAAAATCAGTGTTACAAATTACACTGGACATTTAGCAAGAAATGACTCAACAGCTGTAGATAAGTGTTATATCCAGATGCTGCAGCTGTCAAAGTCAACAGGACTAAAGGTCCCACGTTGTAAAAAGTGAGATTTGCATGTCTCTTATGATTATAAAGTAGATCTAAGTGCTAATTGAACAGAGTGAAAGTATCACAGCACTCAAACCATGGAGAATTGTGCACAGCCTGTTTTCACAAACTATGCCTTCAAAACAAGATGTAAGATCGTCGGTAAACTTGTGAGGTCACCCCAAAGATGTCACTGTATGTTATTATGCCACAGGTATATTAACCCATCTGGATCCACCAACCAATGTTGCAAGATTGTTTTTGTGTTCACCTGAATCTAGCAGTATATTTTTATTGACCTTTCTAATGTTTTGTTCAGTAATTAGCTGTAGTTGATGTCAACACAACCTGGAACTAAGCAGCTGAGCATGTCGAGCTCCACCACTTCTGCACGGGAACTCAATGGAAGCCTATGGATAATCACACCAATGCTGCCAGGCAATCCAACAGTTTGTCCCTACGACAGGCCTGTAGCTCCACATAAAATGAAGTCAAAGCATATGTGGACATCCTTTGGGCTCAGTATGAGATCTCAGATGAGTTTTCAATGCTTTAGTAGTTGGCTACAATCCATGAGCTGTGGCCCAGATGTCAACCTACTTGCAATAATTCAACATATGTGTACATATTGCATGTACTGTATGTAAGTATGAGTCAGGAGACATTGAATTCATGCACTTGTGCATGAGACATAATTTCCCATGAGAACCAGTACACAATCACATGCATTCTTGCCAACACATGAGAAAGCCCTCGGATATCTCCAGTGTTCTTTTCCTGCCCTTGTTTGCTCAACAAGACCCTTAAGCTTTCTGTCTTTGTGTGGCCTTTGTCCTCCTTTTTTACTAAACCATCATGCACAACCTTGTCCCCTTCTCTCATGGCTTCAGACCAGATCAGCATTTCCGGGCCATGACCTGTTTACCCTCAATGCCTTTCAATCCCACTAACAGCTCACCTATTCACGGTGGGAAGCCAGTTGCCCCAAGCTTTGGTCATCACCCAGCACTTCAGCAAGGATTTGTGTCTCAGGCAAAGCAATGGCTGCAATTTCAAACCAGGAAAAAACAACAACAACATAACAATGAATCAAAACAGTGGTTTCTAATTTTAAATTTAAAGCCTTACTTTTCAGATACATCAACCATGCTGTTGGTGTCTTTTGCGGGAGGTGTATTCAGTGCCACCAGTGCAGGGTTATTGTGCGCTAGCATTAAACATCTTTTATGACATTTTGCCTCAGATACAATAAATTACATTTCATGTTTACAAGGTCACATGCTGCACTGTAGAAAACCTTTTAACCCTGTGCTATTGAGGCTACCGGCCCCTAGCTGCCATTAAAGATAGAGAGGTTGGGTATTTTGAGGGAAAAAAACTAAACAAGTAAGGATCCACTTTGGTGTATTTGTCATGACATACATTGCCTTATTTGCACCTTTTGTCATGTAAAAGGGATTTAATGTAAGAATATTTCATTTTATAGGTCTATTTGTGACTGTGGATGTAAGATTTAACCTGTAATAACAAATGTGATTTATTCCGTCAGCATTTGAGGGTATGGAGAGCTCCTCCATTGTAATAGAGTTGCTTTTACTGTCTTAGATGCAAATTTTTTTAGTTATTTGTTTGTTTTTTTGTTTGTTTTACATTTGTGTAACCTGTCATACAAGTCACTGTAAGATTATTTTCTTGCAGCTAGTTTGAATTTTCAACATCAATGCCTTCCAGCCATTTGGAACTGAATAATGTCATGTGACAATTACAGTATACAGTAGCCATATTTTATGTTGTCTGCCAAACTGAGGAAAGCTGTTATTTCAAAACCCAATATAAAATGAATAGATGTGTAATTTGGTGATGTAATCCTGTGGAATGACCTTCCAACAGGCCCCATTCCACTCAACTGCTGGGACATTTCCATATCCTTCCTGGGTCTGTCAACATGTCAGCTACAGTGCAAGGTTTCCTGTCAGCATAATGACTCTTTTATCTGTTCATCTTTTCATTTATTTATGATGATGACAGTGTTCTGACACACGCTCAGCACGCTCAGAAATCGTAAAGGGACCAATTAGTTGGCATTTTTGTAAAGGGTTGAGACCATTACACAGCCTCCACTTTGGTTTAAATTCAGGTAATGACTAGCAGAGTGTGTGTGTGGCACTGGTGAGGGCTGAGCCCTGCCACCCGGCACTGCTGTGATGGGGGCATGTTTAAAACCTGGCAAACCAGCCTTGTCACCTGGCACCCTGGTCCCTCACCAGCCTCAAGGTCATCAGGCTTGGCATGCTGCGTCGAAAAGCTGGAGGGTAGAGTGTGAGAGGCATCCCTGAACAGTCGTGATGGGCTGCCATGTTGAAGCAGAGGTCCCTCTTCACCTGCAGCGCTCTAAATCCTGCTGGTTATACACGCACGCACTCACACAGCTTCAGCATCCCCCTTGAACAGGCTGACGTCACTGTCTTTCCTAGAATCAGAGAGGTAGCTATTCAGAGAAAGGGTGTGATGTGATTTGATGTACACATACTATGAATCCCTCCTTGATATCAGACAGTGCTGTGTTAGGGCACATTGGTTCAGATTTAAAGCTTGGTTTATTCCCTCTTGAACTGCTCATAATGCACTTGAATCAGCTCAGATGGAGCTCACATTTCTCATGATCTTCTGATTTACCTCTTCATTTAACTTTTCCTTTCTCATGTGAGGTTTGCAATAATTGTATTGAGCGGTCTCAAAAGTTCATTTAGCCCTCAACCTCCAAGAATAGATCTGAGATTGTTTTGACATGCATGTGCTTAGATGAATCTAAGGTTACCCAGGGAGAGAAAAAAAAAAAAAAAAAAGCGTTGAATAGGCTGCTGTGAGCCTGGATGTCATTCATGTCTCATATCTCATATTATTCTGATCATTAAGAGCCCTTTGAAAGCTGCTCTCAGTGACAGGATGAGGCGAATATTGTGATGGGTTGTCATTAACTGCTGCAATTTAAACACACAGTTGACAGTGTTGAAGATGGCAGCTTTATAATGACTTGCTACATGATGATATTCTCTGATCATCTTCACATGAAGGTGTGAAGAACTTCAGCCTAAAGTGTTATTTCATTTTAATGCATCCTTTTCATTTTCAACACATAGGCTTCCATTACTGGCCAGGATCCGTCCATCTTCTGGGCCACTAAGTTGTTTTGCCATTACCAACTCGCCGTTTAGGGCCGCTAGGCTTTTACATAGACATTTTAGGGAAAAAGAAGTGAACAAAATGATGCTTGGATGTTATGTTATGATACCATAACAATATAATTCTTATGGGCCTATAATGTTCCATTCAGAGGTGAATTTTTATATGGAAAAATTTCCTCTAATATCTTAAAATTAAGCTGTCTGTTTTCTTATTGTTTTTTTTGTTTTTTTTTTTAGATAAAAAAAAATCTACTTCTACATTGTAGACTGTGTGACATAGCTTTGAGTACAGCTTGGCACATGCAGTACAAGGCTTTCAAGAAGTACAGTCTAGGAAGATATAAAAAAAAAAAGGATAAAAAGAGAAGGTAATAACAGGCACAGTTGTTAGGGATATGTTAATAAACCCATCCTTGAAGACTTCAGATCAATTTGATTGAGAAGAGTTAATGTGCTTGTAGCACATTAGCAGTTAATGCTGAAAGAATGAAACAGAGGCATTTTGCAGAAAGGAATTTACTTTCCTTTGAAATAGCAATTAGCTTCTCATATATCTCAGCTGTATGGTTGTGTATTTAAACACTTCCTTATGTCTCTTGTCTCAGTGTTTGATAGAAATTTTATTTTCCTCTCATTTTCCATGTCAAAGGATTAAAAACATAATGGTTGTGACGTTGTCTGCTGGAAGATGTCCAGAAACTCAAAGTGTGTGAAATTAAAGAGAGAAAAAAAAGAAACAACTGCAGTAAACAATAATTTTGCTCTCATGTTTATCTTTTTTTTCTCCTTTTCCCCTCAAAAGGCAATCATCATGTTTATCGAGCTGAATTAAATCTGTCCCCAAAATCGTAATAGATGTGATGTGTGCATGATTCTTTATTGTTTTGCTGGTGATGGAGACTTCAACGATTAAATGTCTGAAGGAACCTAAATTCCTCAACACAAACTGAGTGACGTAGAACAGAGAATAATAAAAGATGGTTAAATTATTGATTGGGACATGACAGGGCTACTGCCCCTCAGGGCCCACTTCATCAATATTTTCCATACGATTTAACCCAGTCCTGCTCGGACGTGGCTATACATAAAGCACTCTCTGAATGATGTTCTGCACTCTGTCATTCACATGTGCACATTCTCACATGCACTGACACATGCAGTCAAACCCCCACACTGCAATGAAATATTGAAGACTGGGTGTGATTATGTTCCCTCCAGCTAAGGCTGCCTGTACTTTCTGTCACCACTCCTGCCATTGTGAAATCACTGTTGCCCCTTTCACAATGCGAATTCTGCCGAGCAGGGATAAATTACCTGTGTTATCTGGACCCAGATGGAACAAAAGCCTCCGCTCTAAGTGAAAGACAAACTGGACCGATACCTCCATCACTGCTGGCGAGTGTAAAGGAGAAGGGACAACGCAGTTTTGTCAGGTCCAGGGAGTCTGTCAGTGAGTCTTCCAGCTGGTCTGCATGTATTCCCTCCATTAGCTGCACTGCCAGCTGAACCAGAATAAGAAGGCAAATCCCAACAGTAATCAGTCAACAACAAAGGGGATGCTATATTGTTTGGAGTTGTGTGATGCCGGGGCCTCTGTGCAGGCTATGTTGTTTGTGAATATAAGGTTGTCCCCCCAGGTGCCTTCAGCAGCCAGGTTTTTTTTTTTTTTTTTTTTTTTGCCTTGTGCTCGCTGGCTGAAATATTGGACAGGCTCCTGTTTTTTTTTTTTAATGTCTCCATAGGCATATATGCAGAGCTTAGTGCCATGTAATGTCTTTCAATCCATCAAAGGCATGAAGGGGAGAAGGGGGGGTTTGGACATGCTCATTGTTTGTTTTACAACACTAGCCATTATAAAAACCCCTCTCTCCTGCATTAGCAGCGCAACACCCACTGTGCTGCTCGAAGTGCTTTATAGCAAAGCCTATTCATCAGACAAACCCAAATAAAACCTGTTTTAAAATGATGATTGCCAGAACATGCATGATGTCAAAAGACAAATGCACCCCTATTTCTCTGTATAAATATAGCTCTCTGTTAAAGAATATAAAACATGGCTTCCAGGAAAATATTCTATACATCTGTACAAAATAAATGATATATTTACATCTTGGTCAGTACTGTTTTTGAAAGGCAACATGTGAAGAAACATTTAGGAGGCAGCTATGATGTGGAAATGTGTATAAAACATTGTGACTACCTTAATAATTCTGGGAGTTGAGAGCAGTAGTGCTGTTTTAAAAGCATTTTTTGAAGTGCCTTGACCATGTATTTCAGCAGTGTTTTCTATAGGTGATGTTTAATTTTATTCTTTGGTAGGGAGAACATTATAGGGTTTATCAGATCAAATGTGAAAACAGAAGAGGCTACACACTGCTGTCTGCTGTGTAGCCTTCTTTAAATCTGTGTCATTTCACCGTGTTGAAAAGGAGGCTGGCACATCTAATTTTATTGCTTGAAGATTTTTTTTCTCTTGGAACTGTGTATCAAAGGGTTTTTAGTCCAGATCAAATACCAATCTAGGGCATCACAGTGGTATAGCAATATGGGATGTATGCCGTGTGGCCATTCCCAGTTTATTTCTGGCTTGGGATCTTTGTTGTGTGATGTGCCCCTTTCTCACTCTCCCCATGTTAGCTGTCACTCTTAACTGTCAACTGTCAAGTAAGGGAAAAATAATCTTCGGGGGGGAAAAAAAGTCTAGAGATTCAAAAGCTTACTTGAGGCTGAAGTGAGCATCACCAGATGATGCAAATACACATTGATGGCGCCATGAAATAATGATGGACTACATTAGCACATTGGTAATTCACAAAGCTAATATTGGTAAAATGTGGTGCTTGTGTTATGAGTTCCCCGAGGGTAGAATATTTAACAGAACCCACCCAGACAGTTACCCTGAGGGGTGGGGTGACCTCAATACACTCTTGGAGAGGCTTGTAGACAGTTACAGTGTCGTCCACGGATTTTAAAAATTTAACATCTAGAAACACGCAATATGAGGTACTCTTCACTTTGACACAGGGATCAGACAATGCACTTCACAGGATATTTGTTGTTTTGGAAAAGCACAGATTTAAGACGAACAATAACATCATGTTAGTGGTTACGGAAAGGAAAATCAAATCAGATGTCTCACTCCATTAAAAGACACAATGATACAGAGACATAACATGAATGACTGTGATCTTTATTTACTTATTCCCTGCCAAGAACCAGAGCTGTGAAAGCACCACCCGTGTTACAATGATGGCCGCTTCAAGGTCACTTAACTGATGAATTACTGTATGTTGCATGTTTACCAGAGCGGTCAGTGTCCACTGCTGCTGTGACTGGACTTTGTTTTATGCCTCCAAAGAGGAAAACAGATGTCAAGTTCAGTACTCAGCTGCAGGAGAGACAGCGCATAAAACATGATTTTGGCTGACAGTGTTATTACAGCTGGGTTCATCCAGTGGAGATCTGTATACATAAGTTTGTTACATTACATTTCCCTTTCACACAAAAGATATGAACATTTTGGAGAGATGCTATGATATTTTGGGGAAATATGCAACTTTTCTGTAACTGTGGAACTGTTTAGTTAACACTTTAAAAACCTGAACTATAGCAACTTGCTTCAGAAATTTCACTTACTGTACAGTATATCAGATATAGATCATTTTCAATTAAAGGGAGGACTTGAAAACATAATCTGCCACCAACTGTAGTTCATCACCAGGAGTGAGTGGTGGTAATTCTTTGTTTTGGGCATTGTTATATTTACAAGAGATCATAACATGCTCTCTGCAGCGTAACATCTTCAGGAAAGATTGGAGGCCATGTGAGTTCCTATGAGAAAGTGACAACAAGTCTAGCATGTTAACATAAGTAGAAGGAAAGATTTTAAGAGTTTACATTGGTGTTGCTGTCCACCACTGAAAAGAGTCCATGGTACATAGCGATGACAGAACTTGTATAGGCCTAAAACTCTTTTTTGTGTGGAACTGCCATCAGACACAGCATTGAAATTGTTATACAAAATGTTTGGCACCAATATCTCAAAAAGTAGGTATACTGGTCCAGTAGGCTGAACATGCGTTAAGTAATATAAAGTTACAAATAGCCTATAAGTGGGTTTTAGAAAAAAAAAAGAAGAAATATCAGCACCTTGCAAAGTCACTGTTGTTTACTGGGCAGCTTTGGGCTTGTTGGTGCTGTGGGATAATGATGACATCCTCCTTGTCAGCACGCTTGAAGCTGAGTTAGTTGGAAAAATGTTGAGATGCTTTAGCAGCACATGAAAAGAGAACCAAACAAAACAAACCATGCAATGCAGCACAGTGTGCAGTGGAGGAAAAAAGGCATTTGGTCAGCTCTCCCAACAACACAGCATGTGTGTGGCTCCATCAAGTTGACGTTAATTAGAGAGTGTGGCTGGTAACTGCAGCCATGGTTGTCATACACCTCCTCTTGCCATCCCTTTTTTCTTTATCAATATCTCTCATAACTGCATAATTGCATGCTGTCTTGGGATACTTTAATCAGATCTTATTTATTGGTTTCTACTAATATAATAATTTTCTTTTTCCATGGTAGAAGAGACATAGCATGTGCTGGAGGGAATTTGGAATGGGTGAGAATGTGTCGTCTTCATGTCCTTCTGCAGCTTTGCTGCAGGTCCAGATTAGACCCTGGAGGACAGTAATGATGTCATGAATAACATGACTCCTCCCTCTTCCTGCCATTAGGATTGAAATAATGGTCATTGTAAATGTATACACCCGACCATATGAACTACAGAAAAAAAAAAAAACCATCTTGTGGTTGTATGCATGTTTTGTTTTTCATATATTTTAGGGTAGGAGCGCTGCTTTTTATATGCTAATGAAAGAGGTACATGTAAATAATGCAAATGTCTCAAGGCATCACGTAACAAACAAATGCACATGGTTGTCGTTGCTAGGCAACAGTGGCTGCTGTTACGCTGTACACTGTAGGCCCAAGCACCTCAGCACATGGCATGTAGGTTTTGTCTGCTGAAGTGTGGGTGACACTGATAGAGCATGAACGTGCATTTGAAACGGAACAAGCTTTACATTGGAATCGACCAAATTGATTCAATGCAACAACACAATGAAGAATAGAATCACTAGTTCTGCATGTTGTGGTTGTTTTTGCATGTATTTTTGTGCGTGCGTGCATGCGCGTGTGTGTGCCTGTGTGGCAGAGAGAGAGACTGGATACTTCATCAAGTTAGTGATGCTTGCAGCTGTGTAACTTCACATGTCGACCATGTCGCTGCACCTTCTGCAGTAACAGTGAAAAAGTGGTGTTGTGGTGGTTTAGTAATATCAGTGGAATCCTGGATGAACCCAGTTGAAATATATTCTTCATATGCAATAAATATACTTTTTATTGTCAGTGAAAGCTTTTTGTTCTCAGCAAGAGTTTTCTTTTCACTTAACGCCACTTGTGCCTGAAGAACATGCTTCTCACAGAAAGTCAATTATTTCTCAACTAGATTATTAATATCACAATGAGGTGTGAAGGCTGTGATCACGATTTAGATATAAAAACGCTGATAAATCTACAGCAGGGAGCCGAGGACTCATTTTTGGTGACATTTGTTGGAAATCATGACGAGACTATTATAGGATAAATGCTATTTTAAACACAACCTGCCTCAGCAGTGACTCAGGGACATTAAATCCCAATTACAAAGGCATCAAATCAGAATACAACAGCAACATAAAAACCCAAGTTGAGAGGCAGTGAGACCAACATCCCCCCACCCATGTAGGCTCCCTTCAAGTGCTGGCACCAGAGCTTTTAAGCTCTTCATTCCAGGTGCACCTCGTGGAGGACTGATGAACAAGTAGGTGGGTGGAGCCACCGAAAAGTTGGGGAAGCAAGAAGACAAAACACATGCGCACAAACACAAAACACATGGCAAACCAGTCTGTAAACAATATAGTTCAAGCAAAATTAAAGTAGTGCATGTTTTAACACTATGAATGTGTCTTTGATCAAGATCCATGCATGATTTCCTGAAAATGAAAAAATACGATGTCAAGGAAAGGGATGAAAAAAAATCCTTTAACTGGATCCACACTAGAAATGCAATTGGGTCTTTCCTGGCCCATGACCCATCTCTCCACTGAGTGTGAGCTGCTAAACAAACAATCCAACCAACAGGTGAAAACATGACGTCCATGGTGGAGGTAATAGGTGATTTGATGCCTGTGATCTTGTGATGTGTTGAACTGCAAGAAACCTTACCTTTTACAATAGGCCTCAGTAGAAAATTATTTATGCTTGTTTATTTCTTTTGTGCTTCAAAGGTCTCTGAAAAGTGTGTATGCAATTAAAACTCCAACCTGAACTGCAGACAGACACCAGTAACCTCCTGTTGTAGGCAGTAAACAGAGCTCAGCTGTCACTGGGGCTGAATGGAGTCGAGGTTAGGAGTGTAACATTCATATTTTAGGTGGTTAGCTGATGTTTTCATCCTGCATGCCTTTTATAGAGAGTAAATATACAGGTTCTGTGTCTTGCTCTTTAACAAGAATGTTTGCCTATCATGGAGACTTCCTTTAGGCATTTACAAGAGTCTCTGGATATCACTTATGTATTGACCATCACACATTTTAAAGGACATTATTCAGGAAGGTTTTCTAAATTTCAACAGAGAGGGAAGAACAACGTCTCTTTTCCCCACGCAGTCATCTCCCAGTGGGTGATCAACATTACTGAGGAGGTAACTCTGAAAGCCATGTTTTACAGGCTTCCACTCATTCAGCTACAGCAGTGCTACTGTCAGGAGGAATACGGTTTGTAAAAAATACATCAAAGGTATCAAAGGTACAGTAAATCCCATGACTGAGAAGTGCATCAGTGATCAGGATTTACAGTAAAGTTGTTTCAGCTGAAACATCGTGCATATGGGGACATCCACTGTTTACAAGGACCCCAATCCAGCAGCAGCCTGCAAGAAATTAGCATCTGGTCAAAAAAAACAAAAAAAAAGAAAAAAAATCCCACTTGGGATCGGTTTGACAGTAAGCGTGCAGAATGTTAACTTCAATTTGTACGCAATGTTAGAGTTTACATTAGAAGCAAGCAGGGTGTCAAAAGGAGGCTGAACGACAAACAGGAAGAAGCAACAAGGAACACATTTTCTGTGAGAGCCAAAAAAATCAAACAGTTTATCCCTCAACCTGGGCTTAGATGTCGCTCTTCCCAAATGCAGAAAAAAATAGGGCTGGAAGAAGAAAAAATAGATTATTAGTCGGTGACTGGTTCAGTCATACTGGCCTATTCTCCTGCGAGTATTATTCTTAGAATTAATATTTAAATCAAATGAGATTCTTCCACAGCACCGCTGATCCCAATGGGAGCACTTGGATTTGTTGAATTTTTGTTGGATTTGCTGATTTCTGATGCTTTCGATGATGGTTATGATTAATGACAATACAGTGAAAAGTCTAGATGGGCAATTCTGAGCATTTGCTGGTGAAGTTGGTGTGTTTGCATGGAAAATGTTGAGTGAAAGTGTAAATTCTGAGAAAAACTGATTGCAAACCACCGGACTCATTTTTCCAAGGCTCTGAAGCTCCTCAGATGCTCCAATCCCATTCTTCCCTTTCATCCCGCACTAAGAGATAAGCTGAAGGAGTCTTTCTGCTGCAGACACACTGGCTTCCCACTCACACAGCCTCCACTGTAATTACTGAGGCTTTTCACAGAGCTGCTTTTGAACGTCATGCGCCAACACCGTATGATCACACCTCAGCAAACTAACTCTCTGGGATATGAGATTGTGGTCACAGCGGCCGCCAGCCTAGTGCCTGTTGATGCCTGTTGTGTTACTTCCTTGGCACGGTGTTCCTGTGCATCAGGAGTTACAAGGCACTGACCGCATAAATACAGCATGACTAAACAGCGAGTAATGAAAGCCCTGTCTGGTGTCTGTACAAACAGCTTATCCCTCAACCTGGGCTTACACTGTAACATGTCAATGGCCTCGGCTTCCCTCCCTCTGCCTCTTTCTACATGTGGCGGAGTGAGAGGAATCTCCCCAGGCTCCTTCATCCCTTTCGCTGGCAATCCAGGATTCACATTGTCCGCTTTTGTCTGCTTTTTCTCTCCAGATATTTAGGTATTCGTCGCTCCTGTTCGTGACTCCGCTGGGCCTTGTTGCCGAGGGCTGCCTCCAGACAGCACCCCAGAGAAGACACAGAGGAGAAGAAAGGGAGGGTTAGAGAAACGAGCCACAGACGGTACAGGGCTTATCGGCTCTGAACACCCGAGTGTCGGCAGCTCCCCAAATGCTATGAATATCTGTGCCTATGTGTGTCTATTAAGCAGCAAGAAATGCTTTTTTGCAAGGCAGGCAAAGGGAATGGTGTATGTCCTTGTGTGTGTGTGTGTGTGTGTGTGTGTGCATGTGTGTGAGTGCATTCACGTGTGTGTACACTTCATTTCAGTGCAGATGCAGTTTTTCCTCTGCAATACAAGAAAGGTATTAACGTTGTACTGGTGTCACAGAGACGCTACCGAGCCAGACCGCCTCAGATGAAAAGAGAGGGATATCTGTTATTAAAGCAAGCCGGCACTGAAGAAGAGCACATTGCTGATAGATTGCGTGTAATGAAGGATTTATATTTGGCCATTATCACTGAAGCACCTCCTATATTCAAAGTATCAAATGATTACCAGGCAATGAAAAGTAAATGGCTTCTTGGTAATGGCTCTTAAGTTTTCACTCTGTCAACAAACAACTCATATCTACCCCAGAACAGATAGCTTTTTCACATGGCTGCAAAGTATGATAAGAGATTAGACTCGCAAATAAGAGATAATTGATATTAGGAGAATCAAAACCCAAAACAATTTCCTCTCTGTTTGCTAATGTGGTTTTGTAATGTCACTGTCGTGTTAAACAGAAGCAAGAAGTGATCATTTGTAGTTGCCTGCCCAAGTCAATAAATGTATATTCAACTAAATACAGGATATTGCCAAATATTTATGTTTAAATCCAGCATAACAGTTGTTACTTCTCCATTCCTCATGCAGGAGCTGCAGTCACAAATGGAAATGAGATAGGCAGCCAATGACATGTTTCTGGAGATAAATTATGCAGAAGCATTGGTCTCCATTTTTCAGCCCAGGGTCCAGAGTGTCTGGAGTTAAAATCCGTCTTCTGATTTCATGCAGGTGGGTGGTTTTCTTGGGAAAATGCACCTACCGCCATCTGCGTGCTGGTTAGTGTGCTTGCGTGCCTCACCGCACAGCACTGTGTCTGGGTGCCGAGAGGCTGCCAACTTGTGTTGCTCCGTCTGAAGGTTTTCAGAGGAGAATTTGGCAGGGAGCTGTCGTAGAGAGAAAGAGGAGCGGGTGACGACTTAGGAAGGGTTGGACGTGACGTGAGATAAACAAGAAGGATGCCACAGTGCTGTAGTCTGTGTTTTGCACTACTGATTTGAAGACTTTCAAGTCAGGATGGAAGTTTAAAACAGCTTTTAATTGCAGTGAGTGCGGCCGTCGGCTTAAATTAGTCCTGAATTGAAAGGAATGAACTAATGTTTGTGACTTAAATGCAGTCAATTAATGCTGTCCACTGGCTCGTTCCAGGAGTGTGTGTTATGGCAATGTGCAAAATATGTATTTTTTTCTTCTACCAACCAAAAAGAAAAATGTCTTTTAGTATTTCAGTTTTATAATATTATCATGTTACAAATGCTTATTATCCTCTACCAAACTTGTAAAACTAGGCATTAAAAAACTTTCTTGCTGCCTTTTCTGGTTGAAAATTCCAAATTCCTGACCACTGCAACAAAAGAACAGGAGCAATCCACTCGACTTTGACTTTAACGCAGAATTGACGCCCACCCAAAAGTCACAAAATTGACAATGATGAAAGTCATCAGTGCTCACAATTGAATATAAATTACTTTCATCATGTACAGGAGAAGACAGAAATAAAGCTAACAACATAACAACATGTCTTCACACGTGTGGGTTTGACCCTTATTAAGCATCTGTTGGTGATAAATAACCAGCTGATACAAATCAATCAAACATCATCATGTAGAAATATTATTACTAAGAAAATCAGCAAATAATTGCAGTTACCCATGATGAAAAATAAGTCATAAATGTTGTCTCCACATGTATGTGTGATTATTAACTCAGGAGGAGGAAACACATGTATACAAAAACACAGCTTCGGTACCTATTATAGAATCTATGTGTCTTGTTTATGTAAAACAAGAGAGAGACAGCTCTTCATTTCAGGATACTCAGTCTGTAAACAATAACAGGCCCATTGGAGAAGTATATTCTCTATCTCATCCCCAAAATGGTGGCCTAAGTGCCTCAATACCCATGAACCATAACCTACAAACTCCATGGCCAGCTGAATTAAAGAGTCTGGCTATAGGAGACTTCTCACCCTCATTTCTGATGCTGCTTTTCTCCTGATTCTCAATTCTCTTTTATTTTTCCCGTAAAGGAAAACCCAGAGGGTAGCCCTCATGTGGGGGTCTACAGTATATGTTATTCTGCTCCTCATGCTCATTTTTCTGCCACATCCAGGATCTGCATCACTGATGAGTGTAGTACAGTATTTCTCCATCGCACACCTGGCTATAAAACGTTGAGGTCATGATGTACTGACAAACCCTGGAGAGCACTTTGCAGCGAGTTTGAGATGTTAAACCACTGGAGGTCAGTACAAACAGTATTTCCAGTCGCTGTTAAGTTGCTCTAAGTAACACATACTTCATTGCTGCTCAAAGCCCAAGTAATGATCTCCGCTGTCTTATCTGTTAAAGGTTTCTATTGATCATATTCACCAAACACCCACAGAGCAATTAAGTCCTCTCCCCATTACAGCTATAATGACAACAAACCAAATCATTGTTACTCTGGAATCTCATCACCGCTCCTCTGTAAATGTGAACGAATTGCACCAAGCAACAAGAAAAGCTTAGCTAGTCTGAGCTGGTGGGAACATGGTGTGTAAATCTCCTTTGTCTGTAAAAATCAAGAGGGGAGGTGAGACGGCAGCTGGGCCACGCTGCCAGGTGATTTACGCTGACATCCACCTGTGTCATCATTCCCACCACAACAGCCCAAACGATCTCGACTCATCCCTCTTTTTGTGGCTTCTATTGTAGCTGAAAATTTCCTCAATCAATCCCTTAGATTCCCGCATTGTGTGGAAGTGAGAGAGACAAATAACACACGGAGCTGTTCTATCACCTGCGTGTGTTTTTAAATTGGCTCCTGTGAGATTCATCCCTTTCTAAAATTCTAATGACACCTCGCCTTTGACTACACCTGAGCTGGCTCTGCTTATGAATTACACACTAGCCTCTAATGCAGATTGAATTATACAAGGTGCCTTCGGGATATTGCCCCATGTCTCTTGGTCTTTTTATATTGCTAAGCAGGTTTGTTAATATAATTCATAAAAGCCTTTGTCGCAGGCCCCGCAGTGTGATTGCATTGACACACAGGCATGGGGATTTTTCATAAAGAGATATTGTTTCTGCTGCCTGTTTAGTTTGAAGCATTATGAGTTTATGGAAGAAGACAGGCAGGAGAAGAAGGTGGAGTTTGTTTGGATGTGACCCAGGATGGCAAGATCCTATTATGTAGGCTGTCACTTCAGGTAACCCTGGGAGTGTGGGAGCTGAAAAAATCCGACACACTATATGATTTTACAGCAATGATAAGGTTTACTATAATTTCAGAACGGGGGTCAGTAGGTTGATAAACATTCATTCAGGATAATTTTACTCCCTCTGTCCATGATATATGTTATTCCTGCATGTGGACAGTCGCCTTAACCTCTGATTTCACTCCAATTCAATTCAACCATGTTGCTGAGATGCTAGGATTTTATTATGAACAGGACTTGAATCCACTTTAAATCTGTCAAACAGAGTCTGAAATCTACATGTGGGGACCTTTTGAGAAGAGGCTGTGGTGCATGTTATACACATGTTTTACATTTCCAGAGCTGACAAATATTCTTTGACAAATAAGACATTAAATACAATACAATACAAAACCTACCCTTTCAATGGTTTTTGAATTTTCCTCATGAAAATACGATACTTTGCAGCAATGTGTACAAGCTCAGCTGCCTAAGCAAAGATTACTTTGGTGTGATAATGGACACATTTTTCTCTGGACAGAATTGCTTGAATTCAAAGATAAAACCCCTGAAAATATGTATTTGCAGGAGAACAAGAGATATACCTTTGTATCTAAATTGATCATGATGCTTTTTCATCTGAGCTTTTTTTTCTGGCATCACATAACTTTGATCCCTCAAAGCCCAGACTAGACAGACCATTCTTTCTAATCACTGTGTTTGAAGGAGATGCCATTGCTGCGAGTGCTGTTAACTCCAAGTGGATTATCTTCACTAATGACTAAAAGGCCTCCCTCTTAAGCCGTCCCACCTGTACCGCCGTGATTTAGCTCCCCTCTCTCGCTACCCCGTCTCCTCCTGTCTCTCATAATTGGAGGATGAGAAATCTTATGTCATCCTTTTGGAACCTGTCCAATGGAATAAAAACTGCCTCACCTCTTTAAGACGTCTCCTGCTGCAAAACGCAAACTCAGAGCCAAGAGGAGAAAGAGGTAATGCGCAGCTCTTCCAGACCACTGTGGGGAACTGATAAATAGTGCTCCCTGTCTGATCTGGCCCAGCTCTAGCTCACCTCCTCTTGGACCTCGGCCACAGAGACATACTTGGTATTAACAGTGCAGTGCTGGTCAGACTGACTACGTTCACATGCAGTCAATAACCCTTTCATAACAGGAATATTAGCAATAACCTGGTTGCGCACAGCTATGTAAACACCAATAACCCTTTTGAAAAACCGGAATATGCTCATATTTCATTTTTTTTTTTAAACCCGAAAATGGGTTACTTTTTTTCTAACCCGAATATTTGGTCATGTACACGCCTACTGGGATATCCCCATCGAAAGGAACATTAATCGGTGTTCTGCACATGTTCTATTCGCAAGGAATCTTGGTCTTTTGAGTAGAGGAACTACTTGTTATGAACATGGTGAAATGCAAGCTAACACCACACTTTTGGAGCGAGGAGGAAACAAATCACCTCATAAGTGTGGTGAAAGACATGAACTTTTGTAGATGGTAGAAAGTACCAGGATAGCAAGATCTACAAGAAGGTGAGCGAAAAGTTTCGCGAAGCAGGGTTTGTACAAACGCCAGACCAGATCAAGCACAGCTGGAAGACGCTGAAAAAGGCGTACTACAGGGCCAAAAACAAAGCGGTACCAGCGGGTCTGTTGTTGTTGTTGTTGCATCTATGCGTCAAGACAATGTCCATGCACAGCTGTTTTGATCGGGATATCCCAACTGATTACAATTCCCATGTATACAGGAATAACACTGTTTGCTCACGCATGTAAACGGGTTATTCCAAATGTTTCAGAAACCAGAATATTGACCTTAACCCGAATATTGACCGCATGTAAACATAGTCGCTGTGTACACCATGTTGTCCTTTGCTATAGGAAAAAGGCACATTGCCAGAATTTTTGTATTTTGCCTCTGCTGTGCCACCCAAGAAAACTGTAGAGACATAAAATGAACAGTTGTATTTAGGACAAACTAGTTGAGTTTGTGCAGACAGATGGCAACAGCATTAAAATATTACATGCTCCCATTAAATTGCTATTTCTGCTATATAGCAGCATCTTTAACAGACAAGATGTTACAGTGTTACACTCCTGTTTCTCTAAATTTTCTTGGTGGCCATAAAAACACAAAGCAGGCGCTCCTGCATAGTCTAAACAAAGTGAAAACAAATAGAAGATAGATTTGAAAGGAACAGAGGATGGAGAAATCGAAGTGTTTGGTTGCGGCTGTTCCACATCCTAACACTAAGCACTGACATGGTGTCTATTTGAAGTTGCTGCTGCAGCCGGTAACCTCCATATCACTAGCAGAGGGGATCAAGCACAGGCCTCTGGGTTCACCACTGTGTATTCATTACAGTACAGATCTTTTCTGATCTGTTAGACACACACACACACACACACACACACACGTAGACCCATGTATGTACACATAAACATGCACTTCCACAGCCACCTCCCTCCATCATTTTTCTCTGCCTACTGTATACCCTTTCTCTCCATTTCCTCCCCCTACACTCTCTCATCTCTCCTTTGCAATTTCCATCTGTTCAAATGAAATATATTTGGCATCCAGAGAATGCCCCTCAGCAATGAGGGACAATATATCTTACAAATATCAGCCGTCCAGCTCCAGTTCATGTAATATTTATAAAGGGAATGTGGCAGTGGGTGATGTCAACAATGTTTACTGAGAACAGGTTGAGCATCCCCCAAAGTGCACCGGCACCTGCCAACTTTTTGACAGGCTAGGTGACTCATTTACATGTTACCCAGCAATCGTGGCTGACCTGATCACATCTGGCATACTTGTCCAATTAATTAATCATGTGTAAGTGTGGCCAACCTCAGGCTTTGATTACAGCTGCCATATTGTTTTAAAGAGGAATTGTGTATGTGGATGGAGGCTGGCAGACAAGAGGCCAGATGGAGAGTGAAGATTTCTAAAGAACCTGCACTTCCAAGTTCAATCTGAAATGCTGTTAGTGAGAGGATTACAAATAATGTTCATGTCCTGCACAAATGAGATTGTTAAATAGTTTTTGTTGTCAATAGCCTTCACTATGAATATGTTTTGTTATTGCTATATAGCCAATGTTAGTGTCAATTGCTGTTTAAATACCAGACAAGAGATGCTGTACATTTAGTATCAAACTTTGTTCCCTTACTCACCAACTTCATACCATGCACTAGTGTTAACACTTGCTTCTAGTTCTATCACTATTTTTCTTCAAGTAAGCAGGCTAAACAGACAGCCACAGCCCTATCTCATCCCTATCCAAGAGTTACTGTAGCATCCAGTCCACACTTCAGAGGAAGCGATGATCAGAGGGCGTATTACAACCTCTTGTAATTGTGGCTGAAGCTGTTGGCAAATGACCATCACATCACCACCACCACCCACTCCCGGCAAGAAGCCATGTTCAGCAGCAGAAAAAACTTACAAGTGGCCCCGTAAGTGACAAAGAGCTTTGGGAGATAAATATCAAACTGTGTGGTATCAGTGATCAGACCCCATGACATGAAGTATCCAGATAGGTAAGATTTACTGACAATACAGAAGGGCTTGTTGTATGGGGACCAGTGCACTTGGTACAGCACACACACTATTGCAGGTATTGACTGTAAAAAAAAAAAAAATCAGCAGTCACTAAAGCAATGAAGTATCCAAACCATATGAACACTTTATATTGGTAATTTGCAATGAGGAAATACTAGGTGCTTATCTTCCACTACAGGAGCCTTAAGCTATCTTGAGATTTGTCAGTGAGTCTCAATGGAGTTAATACAGGGATATGAGGAGCTTGTCTTTAGGTGGCTTAAGGAGCCATACAGAGATTTTTTTTTTTTTTTTTTTATAGAATGTTTCTGTACAGAGGCATTACCAGAGGAATAAATATAGGTTATGTCCTTGTTGCTGTGTTTATTATTATTATTATTATTATTATTATTATTACAGAGAACAAAGAATACAGAGAATTTGAAGGGAATCATATTCAGTAACATTAGCTCAGTTTTATTGTTAGTCAAAAAAAGAGACGAACTTATAAAAACTGATTATAATCAGAACTACTGTAGTTTTACAACAGTGGTTTGAAGTCTGCTTTCACTTACAGTTGTGAGACTAACAGTAGTTGCGTACATAAGTGTGTATACTTTCAGCCAAGGCAGGCAAAGTGGGAATTGAACTTCTAACCCTGACAGTGTTATCACCATGCTTAAATCACTGAGCTATAGTGCTCCTTGCAAGGATACACTTTGGACTTTAATACTCACACTTGACACTGTGGTTTTTTTTAGTCATTTGTGACAGGGGCAGTCAAAACATGTCTTCAGTGAGCCCAGAGGCACACTAGATGTCCACTGTGTGTTGTAAGGTCAGCAGTGTTTACAAGCAAAACATAAAGGCTTGAGGAAAGGCAGGGGCTATGAGCCTGGGCTTCAGCTCAGAACCCCTATCCCTCTGCAGGGCAGTAACTTGACCCTCCCTCTGTGGATCTGTCTGTCTTTAGGGAAACACTGTTGTCTGTCTGCTTCTCTGTGCACTTAAAGAAGGCTTCTGAATGATTTTCTGTCTAACAACAGTCAGGGACAATCCCACGTCCCTGTAGTCCTCACTCCTCCCTCTCGTAGAAGCTTCCCACTAGTAGCCTAGTTTTCAGAGGGCTCTCTTTCACATTGTTACAATTACATTACATCTACTCATCTGGCAGACACTTGTGTACAACATGTCTCAAAGGAAAGGGACAATACTTAAGTTTCAGTGCAACAGCAGATCTTGGTGTATACACTAGTACATCTATGTAATACAGAGAGGTTAGATATAGAAGTGCAGTGTTACAATAAAATACAAAATGCTGATTGAAACATCATGTAGTTAAAAGATTTTTAAGTGTCATCTATTCTTACGTGAATACAGCTTCACCATGACTTTTCTGCTGTTTTGCTGACCCTTCTCCTGGCCATGTGCATTTGTTTTCAGCAAAGCCACGAGAAAACAATCCATGGAGCGGTGAATAACATTATATATCATATACACGTTAGGATGTGTACATTTGTGTAGTCACAACAAGAGATTATGGGTTACGAGGTGTGTTTGTGTTGCGGTGCTGCAGAGACGAGAGCTGGGACACTGGATCAGAGGCGCTGATTTTGCAAGGTTGGTTTCAGCCGAGACGCTAGGTGGAAGGCAGAGAGCCTCCTTCTCCCTGTAACAAGTTCACACTTTATTTAACCATCAAAGTTACTCTGAAGCTGTTTAATTAAGGCAGAAATGTTGCAAACAACTCTTATAATCTAACAAATGTTGTCATTAAAGCAGAGATTATAAAATATGCACGTTACCATCACCTTTCACAACATTTCTCAAAACTTTCTGCCCTCTTGCACTGATCATGGCACTTGAATAGTTTGTGGGTGTAGCTGTAATGCTCTGAAACTTTACTTTTATGCACTTCATCTGTTTTTTTCAGACTGCCAACTAACTTGCTGAGCCTATTTTGCTCTGGTGAGCGGGTTTCTGCATCACGTACATAGCCTGCTTCCCCTGACATCCTCCTGTCCATCATTCCACATCTATCTTTGTGCTTTTGAATCAGGCATCAATGAGTAGAGAAGCAGAGAGATGAAAGGAGGGAGGGAATGGATAGGGAAGTGCCGGGTGGTGCGTGTGTGTGTGCGCGTGTATGTGTGTGAGTGGAGGGGGTGCACCTCAGGGAGCTGCCTGTCACAGCTCTGTCATGTTGATAGACATGTCAATCGTGACTGAGTGGGAGGTGAGTAGCTACAGAAGAGGGGAACACAAGGGATGAGAAAAGTGAAATTAAGAAAAATGAAAATGAGAAAAAGAGGTCATGAGGATATGTTACCTGTGTTGTCACTGCATCGTGACCACTGACCCTTAATGCACTCACTGACAGGTAAATTGGAGGAACTTAGATCTTGGCCAACAGTGACTGTGCTTTTACCCTTGTCAGCTAAGGTGTCTTGCCTAAAGTGAGTCACTATAATTGTCTTGTCTTAGGACATTTATAAAAAAAATACAGCTGGACTGGGAGTTTAGGAGTGTCTTCAAGATACACTATAACTTAAAAGGGAACTATGCAAGTGAGAAGGCAAACCATGGAGCAGTGTATAATGTTATATATCATATACGTTTTACGGTGTGTACAGTATATTCGTGAAGTGTTATCTGTCATAAACAAGAGATTATGGATTATGGGGCATCTTTGTGTCATGGTGTGGCCAAGACGAGAGCTGGGACACTGGGTCAGAGGCGCTGATCTTGCAAGGTTGGTTTTCAGCCAAGAGACACCAGGTGGAATGCAGAGAGTCTCCATTCTTCCCGCAAGTCTTTTAACAATCACAATTACTGTGAAGCTGTTTTATTAAGGTAAAAATCTTGCATAGTTCCTTTTTAAGACTGAGTGCAGCCACCTCTGTCAATGGCAAATTCATTCTGAGTCTTGATTTACTGCTTATAATTCATGTCTATAAATATAAAGTTTGCACAGTTGGCAATCCTGCACATTCATCAACAACCAAAGAACAAGAAGTTATTAAGAGATTGCATTTAGGTTGCATGCACAGCTCAAAAAAAGGAACTGTTGCTGGCTTCATCTTAGTTTGAATACAAGGCACCTCCCTGTCTGTATGATTGTACGTTAAGGGATGCATCCATCCATCAGCTACACCAATTATCCATGTGAGGGTGAGGTACACCCTGGACAAGTCGCCAGTCTGTCACAGTGCTGACTACACAGACAAACAATGTCACACATTCACACCTATATGGGCATTTTAGAGTTAAAAAATTAGCCCCACTGTGTATATTTTTTTTGGACAGTGGAAAGAAGCTGGAGTACCTGCAGGGAACCCATGAATATCTGTACCAACATCTGTGGCAATACATTACATAAATACTGAGGTACAGTATTTGACAGAATAGGTTAAATGTGATGGTCGAACAGTCAGGGGATCAAAGAAGTCCTTATGTTTGATCCACTGAGCTTCTGTAAAACAGTTTCATGACAATCCATCCAACAGTTGTTGAAATCCCTGGAGTCATGGTGCTGGCAGGGCAAAAAAAAAAAAAACAAAACAAAAAAACAACCCAAAAACAAAAAAACAAGAATGTGTGAATGTGAGCAACATGACATTTTCCTGTGTGAGAGGACGCCACTTCTTCTGTTTTGAAATCCAAGATGAACCAACCAACATAGCAAACTCCTCAGCACTGATAAGTATCCTGTTTGATGTAATATATATATATATATATATATATATATATATATATATATATATATATATATATATATATATATATATATATATATATACACACACTTTAGGAAAATTAAATTTCAGGAGCCACCACTGGATTTCTTATTTAAGTGGATATATATTACAGTGCAGCACACAATCACACAACAATGTCCCGTGTCTCTGTGGCGCATCGGTCACTGGTCGCCACTGCTGCTGCTGCTGCTGCTGCTGCCTCCTGGAGAGTGAGCATGAATTTAAAAGCTCTTTCTCCTCCGGGCGATAAAACGGCACTATTTGTCTGTGGTGCATTACACCCTGCAACGAAGGCATTTCGTCTGCTCCGCTCCCCATCCTTCTCCCTCTCGTCTCTCGCCATCACTTCTCCTCCCACTACATTATACTTAAATACAGTTCTGCGTTTCACGCTGGGCTTCACAGAGATGATATCGAGTGTGTGCTGCATGCTCTCTCTAACATGCCTGTCATGGTCTTCTTAACATATGGATCCAGATTACATGGGGAAGTAATGTGCAAAGGGTGTGGCAGTAATATAAGATCAACCATCAAACACGTCTGCTCGGCTCTTTCTCTCTCATCCATTTTTGTTTCAAATCAGTTATATTTGCTCACTTTGTGTGTTTGTCTTTGACTTGGTTTCCCCTTAATTTAAAGTTTAAAGCTTATTTACCCTTCTCAATTGTCTTGGCCATTAGATGTACTAAATCCAATGTGATGCATGCCTCTTGTCTGTAATTTGTGTAAATATTGTAATTTCAGCATCTTAAAAACAAGGTCTCCAGGCATCTCACGCCCTTCTTTGTTTTTCATTCTTTTTTATCTCTCTCCCACTCTCTCTTTTTCTGTCTTTCTTTTTATACCCCCTCTCCCCCCTCCTCCTGTATTCGCCAAGTGTTGAAGATTAAAGGAAGAAGCTGCAAAGCTCCCAGGTCTAAATTAGATTCATGCTTCCTTGAAAGAACAGAGAAATTGGGAGGATGAAATCCGAAGGTCAGATCCTGCAGTCTTCTCCCTCTCTCTCTGGACAAAAATAAATTAATAATTAAAACACACACACACACACACACACACACATACTCACACACACACACACACACACACACACACACACACACACACACTTCTCCTTGTATCAGCTCACTCTTGGATCCCTCCCAGCCCTCCATCACTCTCTCCTCTGCACATCTTGAGCTCTCCATCTCCATCTCACATTCTTCAACCTCTTTCCTCTGTTTCATCCTCTCTCTCTGTCTCTCTCTGTCTCTCTCTGTCTTTCCCTCGCTCTCTCTCTCTCCTGCATGTCTAGTGGATGTGAGTCACTGATTCAGTACTGACTTCTTCAGCTCTATTAACTGGTCAATGCTGAACATCGTTATAAAAGTTAATACCTAATCAGGGAAAGTGGAAACCCAGACTACGGGATCAGATGCCTCTAACATGGCCCACTATCTGTCATAACTAATTGATGCACAGTTAAATTAGCCAGATAACAAATGTAATCGTTATTCAAATGGCATGACACTGAGATTGGACATTTCAACAAGTTCTGCAAACACTGGAAGCAGCTGTGTTGGTCATTTCCTCTTCTACTTTTTTTTTTTTTTTTCACTTTCCAAATTCACTGTGTGCTGTGCTTTGGCGATTTTGAAGACCCTTATGTGGCTGCAAGATGAGCACTTCTGTGATGCAGTGCAGGACAATGCCTGATTTTTTCATCTTCAGATTACACACTTGGGCTGAGCAGTGATTCATCTCCTCTTATGGCCTGAAAAAATGAGAAGAGGCTTCCATGGGCTGGGTTAATGGCTGAATGTGTTCCCCTGATGCTGCTTTGAATTCACATGTTGGGAGGAAGTATGACATTAACTCAAAATGTATGATTTATTTCAGTCAGAATAAAACAATGAAGTTGATCCTGTGTAGAGTCCTCACCAGTATACTGAGGAGTAATACTGAAACCTTTCTGCCAACCTTGTGATTTTGATTTCCATGTATTTGTTACTTATTAGTCAACAAGCAATCTCTTAGAAAAGTGCAAAATTAAGCCACAACGGGTGGGGAGCAAGGTTTGTGTTTGCTTTATACTGAAAAATAAAGGCTCAAGACAATCCTTAGGCATTTCTGTTATTTTTTCTGGTTCTGTTTTTATAGAAAAAAAAAATAGATTTCCGCAGATGTTCATGTGGTGATTGCTGCTCTGCACAAAATCAGTGCATCCACTTTTCTCTCAGAGGGCCATTATCATCAGACAATGTATAAGAAGCTTTTAATCTGTTGATGCAAAGTGTGTCTGCAAAAATGATAACTCCATTAAATTACACATGGGAATCTGCAATTAGAAATTCAAATCCAGCCTCCACTGGATACTAATTTCCATGGAACTTCACATGGAGAGACACTGTATTGAGAATTAAGATTCAGACTGCAAAAGACTTTATTTACATGGCAATAATTGTATGCTGAGTATGACAGTGTTCACTTTTTATCAGGTGTCAGCAATTTAATATAAAGTTAACTCACTGGGCAGCAGGGTTTCCTGCTGTTAGTGTTGGGATGCAGCATAAAGTGGGTGTAATAATTATGACAGGAGCAAAGGGAAAAGAGCATCGACATAGTATAAAGAGTGACATAGACTGCTTGAAGAGGAGGCTGGGGTGGATGATTCAATAGGGTTTGTGGTGTTTGATTCTCACATAACACCAGCAGTTCATGTTGTTTTGTGCAGGAGCCTTCAGCAAAGTCATTATTATTTTAAGCATGGCTACAAAGGGCAGCAAATGTAGAGGAAGTACCTTTCTCAAATGAAATCATGACCTTAACTCCTAGGGTTAGGCCTAACCCTCTTTGTTACACTTAACCAAGAAGTCTTAATGCCTAAACGTAATCAAGTCTTGAATATAATTATTATAATAAACCACAGTTATGATAGTAAATGATAATCAGTACACTTGATTGCTCATCGTGGTAACAATGGCAAACAAGGTCTATGCATATAGGTTCAGCAAACACTTATGGATTGTATCAGACATTTAAAAAAAAAAAACAACCTACATAGTTGTTTAGGTTGGAGGACTGAAGCAAACAAACAAACAAAAAAAAAGCCTTCCAACATTTATTCAGGGTGAGACAAACAAGAACACATCAAGGCTTAATATGATATACAACTATGTGCGAGCATAAAGCCGCACTCTTGGATATGACATGACTTGAAGCAGTAACATAAAGTCCCAGCCTTCACCTCACTTAAACTGCCTGTTTGACAGTCTGCTGGAGGTGTGTTCCTAGTCAGTGTTGTTTGGACCGTCAATATAGGAAGTTTCTTAGTGCGGCTTTAATGGTTAAACAGACCGAACCGTAACTATGAGGTGGCTGCTGCAAAGTGTCCTTGAGCAAAACACTGAAGCTCTTACAAACATCAAACTATTGAGGAAAAAAAGAAACAGACACATAAATCACTGATGTAGAAATGGTGAAAAAAAAAAAAAACACTTTGCTCAGATGTGAAGCCAACAACTGAGACATGCAGGTGCACAATTAAAACATCACAATGATTTGCAGCAATTATCTTTGATTACCCTTCTCCCTCTCACTGACAAGACAGACTATCACTAATCACTGTGCTAGATCCAAACTTTAACAAGTGCTTACAATTACAGTGATTGAGGAAGATGAGGTGCTGTGCTGTTGTGTTATTTGTCCAGTGTTTTCATAGCCCTGAGAATCCAATATAAAATAACAATAACTTTATCTCAACAAGGACGCCAGTTAGAGGTTAGAGAATTGTACCATTGCAGCTGCACTATGGTACTTAATAACAAATATTAAATGAAGTGCTCTGCAGGAGATGGACAAAGAAATGTCTATACATACCCTTTGCACTTTGGAGATTTTCCATGTTTACCTGGTCATTGTTTCTGCTCCTGCTTTAATAGTCACTTCAGATGAATAACCCATGCTGTGAAGGCTGTTTCAGTTCTGCTAGTGGTTGAAGGATGTTCTGTATCTAAAAAGAGAACAGATTAAGATCTCCAAATACAATAATATATTGTGATATTTACATATACTTGAACTATAAAGTTTCGTGTCAGATAAAAGAACTACTTTTTTGTCAATGTTCATTCATAAACCTTGAATACACTGATTACTTTCCCGGAACATAACTGATCCTTACTTAGTCATTTAGGTTCAGGGAAAGTAATCAATTCAATTTCCTCTGCAGTCTAGGATGAACCCTTTTCAGCCCGCCTTTCTTTTTCTTTTTTTTGCCAAACTGACATGTCTGGACAAACCATACTGTAGTTCTACATCTGCAAATCTCGCTAAAGTCGGGCATAATAACCGAGTCCATTTTCAAAGTGTAATTGTTGACGCAGCTGATGAAATAGTAACAGGAGTGATTCATCACTGTCGCGGCATCATTACTGCAATAATTTAACCGAGCATGGGTCATCAAAACAAGCCCCGGCAAACCAGGATCCATTCATCTTTTTGCTGTCACTCTCTCATCTGCTAATTTAAAATGAGAGGCAAGTGGCACTGATGTTTTTGTGTGAGCATCATCAGCTTCTGGATAACCATATCTGATTGATTGAGTGATTAATTGATTAGTGCACTAGGGGAATGGATTGTTTGCCTGATTGATTGACTGATGCGTCACAGGCAGGAGCGATTGTTTAGTCTTATGAGGCATAACTTGAGAGGAGGTCTGACTGCGTCAAAAAAGGAAGAGATCCTTTAACGATATTTGATTGCAAATGTAAATGTTTATCAGAATCAAACTCAATTCTCACTGGCTACTGTGACAGTCTATTTCTCAGACGGACAGTCTCACTCGTCTCACCTGACATCAGGATATACCTTATGGTGCTTGGTCCAAGACCCCACACACTGTATACTGTACACCATAATGTTATTTTTTCCAACTGTTGCACCATTTTGCTTTCTCCAATCATGTGATCTTGCATCAGAGTGTCAAGTAATCCCATTAACTACACTAGACCCTCTGAGAATGCAAGGCTTTAAGCTTTGCGGCTTTCCAGGGTGATTTACAATAGGCAAGCAGGTATGAGGTTTTTCAAGGACACTGCATAGAAGGGAACTTGGCTTTTGATGGTCAAATGTCTGCGGCTGCAGGGATCAAACCCTCACAAATTCTCTATCCACCATAACAGCTTCCACAGCACGTCATCCACTTTCAGTCCTAGCAGAATAAAATAACAGCATGTGTGTTGCTTTCTCCCATGCTGCCTCCCACAGATATGTCGACAACACAGACACAACACTCAGCCCACCTCCTTGGACACAGCATCCTGGCTCGCCGCCATTTTCTAGCTACTAAATGTCACCGCGAAAGGAATGCTGTGGTTTATGAGCACCTGGATGAAGAACAAAGAAATGAAAAAAAAAACTGGCTGGAGAGAGGGAGAAGAAGAAGAAAAAAACATTAAATTAATCCTCTAAAAGCCTTTTAGCAATATTGGCCTCTCACAGCGATCTGGTAGCACACAGAGACCACTTCCCATCATTTAATTCCAGCTGAAATTTAATTTAGTCTGAGAGCTATTCATTTTGCTAAATGAATGCGCTGCCCACCCCCAAACCATCACCACCCCAACATGCATACATATGCAGCACACACATACCTTGTCTTCTGCACATACACACATCCTCAGATGACTCAGTGGTAACTCTGTGTCCATTTCATTCTTGGCATGGTTTATTTTACACAGCAAATGACTCACAAGTTAAACTATCAATATCAGACACACACACACACACACACACACACACACATACAACACAGGGATTTTCGTGACAAGGACTATATGCTGAGTCACTCCGCCTCTTTGCGTAAGTGCACTTCAAGAAAGGCTTCGTACTGATCTGATCGTGTTGCAACTTCTCTCATGCGTCCTATGCATCAAAAAGCACTATGTGTGTGTGTGTGTGTGTGTGTGTGTGTGTGTGTAATCGTTCATGGTGCAGCAAGGTATAATGGCAGTGAAAAACAACTTCTTAACCTCTGCTGTTTGACCTTAAGAGTTCACCTTTTCTGTGATCTCAGAATATGACATCAGATAATTTTCTCCTCTTAATTCTCTCCTTTTTCCAGATATGGTCATTACTTTGCCTTATATAACAAGGGAGCAAAATCATAAGGTGTGAAGCCATCATGTCAATACAAAAAGGACTTAGTCACAGATCATGGGGGGGGGGGGTGTTAGGTTGAACAGATTTTTGAGCCATGCTTGAATCTGAGCTCCAGCTTTAAAGAAAAAGAATTTGTTCACTGAAACTGGAAATCATTTCCTTCACGTTCAATTCTCTTTACAGCGTGTAACAGGCAGGCACACACTATCAGTAGAGAGAAACTTGTAATGGTCTGTCATTAAAATTGCATTCATGTGCAACATGTATTAGATAATATATAAAAACAAAGTGTCGTTTTTTTCCATCCAAACAGCCATTGATCTAGCAAAAATGATTTGATTGGCTGCAGGCCATCTTTCCTCTAAATACCTCTGTGACAGGCAGAAGTTTGTAATATTTTAAGAGCCCTGGCCTTTTTATATACCACCTGGTGAGGAAATCTCCACATCAAACACTTCTCTTGATGCCTCAAGAAGCTGGGCTAGCAACTTGCCCCCCCAAAACACACACACGCACACACACGCGCGCACACACACACACACACACACACACACACTCTGCCCACCACCACACCAGCTGATCAAAGCTCCTGTTTGAAGCTTACCCATTGGGAATCCCAGGCAGGCTGCTCCAAAACCCAAGATTCCAGTGTATTCTGTTCAGGAGGATTGTTGATCAGAGGATCTGAAGAAGCACCATTTTACAGACACGGGGTCAACATTGGTTGCCACCATGTTAAGAGACAAAGAAGAGTTAATCACATTTAGCATTTTAGCCAGGAGTTAGACCTACATACAAGTTATCATCATTTTTTTGTGAAATGCACATTACATTTCTGATCACTGCGCACGTATGTCATGAAGTTCATTGTGGCATCTATGCAGCCATTCACTGTCATGAGCAGATGCTGAAAGTGACATCACATAAACTCATTTGGATGCAGTAGTGTAATTTGAGATACCCTTTCCCACTATGTTATGGAGCACAGTGAAACCAAATAGTAATATTTATATACTAATAGCAAGTCAGCTAACATCACTGTGCGTCATGTAGCCATTCACAAATTAAAACAGATGTGACAATATGTAGCCATCAAGTTACTTACACAAAAAGGAGAAATAGTATCAAGCGATGCAGACAATACAGAATATTGTTTTATACCAGAGGGTTCCCTAGACTGCTGACTCAGTTACAGATGCATTTTATCAAGCTTAATACACATTAGTATACCCAGCTAAATGGGAGGTTAGTGTTTTTCCCCCCTTTCCTCCATAAACTAACTGAATTATTTCAGGATATTTCAGATCTCAAACGTCACACTTTCCTGGAAACAAACACTTTGCCCACGCCCTGGCAAGTATCCACCTGCGGAAGTGTCTGTGAGCAGGGCAGTAAATCCTACGCACTTCCAGGATTGCTGTTACTTAGCAGACTCTGTGGAGGGGTCAAGCAACAAAATTTGCCTACAGTGTTGAAAAGAAACACTGTATTCTTATTACATTTTTAACTCCATCACTGATGGATAACCGGCTGCTGGTGGGCAGAATCTGGCAGGAGATCAACCATGGGACTGCACTTGTCAAAGCTTTTCACAATGCTAGAGAAACACTTCTGCAGTAATTATATTGGATTCTTTCCTTCCTCAGCCTTTCGACATGATCATTTTCTTTCTCTTAACACTGTAACATTAATACCTGCACCCTGCTGCGCAATGTTGAATTGACATGAGACGCCATATCCAAATGTCCTGAATCCTCAAGTCTGGAGACAAACTGCCCTTGGAGGAAACCTGCCAAATCTGCTCCACAGATCTTTGAGTGTTTGTTATGTAACACTAAATCGGTTACTCAGCTGTACTCAGCTCAGTGCTGAGATTGAGCCGAGAGTGCCACTTTTTTTACCCTAGTGCTGAGCTCTGAGGTCTTTGCTAACTGGGTTGGAAAATGCACTAATGGCAAGTGCAAAGAGGAGCAGGCCAACAGTGGGCCCGATATCCAGTTGTTGCAGAACTGAGAGAGGTGTGTCTGTGTGTGTGTGTGTGTGTGTGGTGGTAATACTTATCAGTGGTTGTCAAGCATCAGAGGTGCCCTTGCTCTCTCTCTGCATGGGTATGTCTCCCTTTCTTTCTTTTGACCCCATTACAGTAGATGTCTAACCTTTGCTATTCATACAAGGAAAGCAGAACTTATCACCCAGCTGAACTGTGGATGACCTGCTTTCACAGTGGATGTATACATCTGTAGGTGTGTTTCTGTAGACCTACATATTTGTGCACGTCTTTCTTCATATATTGTATCACAATAAGAAATAAGTCCCCACAAGCATAAACATAAATTCAAAAATTGCCTCTACAAAAACAGTACACCAACAAGTATTATGTGGTCATGTGTCTAGAGAAGCAAAAGATGCATAATTACACTTTTGCACATAAGCAATAATGAAGTTGTGTGGAATTTGAATGATTACATTTACTCACCATGTATGCCTGGCATTTGAGAGAGGGGGTAAAATTAATTTCCAAATCCTCAGTGAGGTCAGTGCTTTCAGTCTACCAAACAGTGGGGTGCTGCCGGGCCCTCAAACTAAAATATATTAACATCTGACATCAGAGACAGAGCTTATGGCTTTATCTGGAAGGCACAGCTGAATTGTTCACTTCCACTGTTACAGTGGAAGCTTTTATGTTCTATGGGTTTTGATGTGTTTTTTTTTTTTTTTTTTTTTTTTTTTTTTTTACAGGATGTGCCAAGAGGAATTATTCTGAAACATCTGTATGTGCAAGGGCATTCATACTATTACAACTACAGAGCCATTACTATAGTACCAATACTCCATCATTATAATGCTGCTAAGACTAGGTCCACATCTAATACATTTACAGTACATCTATGTTTTAGAATTCAGACATTATGTTGGGTGTACCTTACACCTCATTTACACCTGGCATCAACATGCGTCTCCAGATTGTATCTGGATACAATTTCACTGGATGGCATTTACACCTGGCATTAATATGTGTGTCTAGTGCTCACATATTTGCATGGGTAAATTCAAAAAGAAAAAAGAAAATGAATAGTAGAAGTATTTCCGCCCACGTAGTTGTATGTGGACACAGGCTGCATTACTGTTTACACTGTGTTCACAATGCGCCTTGGTGGTCAGGGAGGTGGTTTGGCCAATCAGATCACAATCCATCCTCAATGTGTCTTGAGTGCGTTTACACCTGTACTTTCATGTGGTCAAGCATTATCCGATCGCAACTGATCACTGAAAATGCACATTAATGCCAGGTGTAAATGGTGTGTTACACATTGCTTAGCCACTCTAGTTTTAATCTTGAGATATCATGCAGTTTACAAGCTTAGAAACTTAGAGTGGCTTCAAAAGTCCACCACTTTTATAGTGAAGAAGAACAAGTGCAAGATGGGAGATTTCCTCAATTGATTGCATTATCACAGAGGCGTGTGTAATAGCTTTCAGTCACAGCTGAGGTGAGTAGCTCCCTCTGAGGCTGGAATAGAAAGGTCATAACCCTGGAGTAAATATTAAAAAAAAAAAAAAAAAAAAAAAAAAAGACCTGAAAATGACTCAAAATGATTTACAACATTTACTCAGTGGATCTCACACTGAAGACATCCACCATCCACTACACAAAGACACTAAGAAATAGAAAATAGAAAAAGCTGTATTTTAGTTTTAATTTCATGTCCTCTTACTCCCAGGTAGATTGCCTGAGCAAGGCAGATGCTGATCAGTTGTTTCTTTTTGATGTATTCAGGCAGTTCTCTCACATTCAGAACAGTTTGGCTAGAAAAGAGAGGACACTATTTCCTGATGCAAATGACAGACAGAAGCAAAAAGCATCCTTAACAATGGTCAGCAGGATTATAGGAAATCTGATTTTCATCTCAGCAAACATTAGTATTACTGTACCACTGGTAGGAAACCAGCTGTCTCATGAGTTTAAGATACACCGATCATAAACTAACGGTGATAAATTGCTGCTGAAAAATGCGACTTATAGCACCTTTGAAATCACTTTGCACATAAATCGTAACTGACTTAATTTAACAGTGTCTGCACATTGTGGCGGCACCACAGATAGCTTGCCAAAGCTGACATTGGTATTTGAGCTGAGCCCATACAGAGTATATTGTCTATTGATTTACCTACTCATCTGCTAACCGCCACTGTAGTCTGGACAGTCTCTGAACCCATGTGAAGGTCATCGACTCTCCTACTGACTGACTTGCCACACAGGCAGCCGGTATCAGTTTGGCTTGATGTCTGCCTGGGGGCTCCCAAATCCTCTCTCAACCCTCCACCTCCACCCCCCCGCTGGTATGAGGCCAGGCAGAGGTGTGATGGCTGTGGGCATCTTGCCCCTATTCCCCTCCACAGTTTGTCAGAGTCTGTCCCGGAAAAGGTCGAAGAGTGTCAACATTTTTATGACGGCACGGGAGAGAGCAAGACTGTCTGTGAGTTGTTGAGAGCAAGAACGAAGTTGGAAAAGAGCAAAAGGATTGTTTTTGGAGTCATTTTATCTGACAAAAGTAACACAGAACTTTACATGTTGAGGGACTGACTGTTATTCAGTGCCTTTCTCAAGATGGAGAGTGAGGTGATGAGTCTCAGAAAAGGTGGAAGACTGTGTTCTCAGCTGGAGGTCAAGGTAACACTGGTGTTTTTGTGATACATGTTAACACCTCAGAGACCTGAGCCGTGAAAATAAGCTACTCTGACCGAGGACCAAGCCAAGTCAATTTCATTTGCATCAGAAAGCTGAGAATGTTTTTTTTTTTGTTTTTTTTTACAAAGTGCTTTATCATGACCAGAGGCCATTTACACAAAAAATAAAACTGATATTGCTGCTGTAAATGATACAGTATGCTGTTCAAAATCTGACACTCAATTTACAGGTATTCTGAGCTTCACACCACTAGTTGAAGACAACAAAACACACAGCCAGAGGGCTGTGTGTTGGAACTGACACTGAAAACAGCACTGCCTTTACAAAAGCTTGCTGATATGTTGCATGTTCCTACAGGTACTAGTGATAAGATGGAAAACTAACCATGAAGGCTTATTATAAGATTATCCTCTGAGACAGGATTTCAGAGCTCTGGAAAAGCAAATCATCACTGCTGTGAACCATCTTCATACAATACCTGTAAGTTAAACAGAATTAGCCTGATTGTACACATTCTATACCTGACATATAGTGTATGTGACATGTGCTGTATGCTAGTCAGAATTTTCACTTGCATATCAAGCCACTTCAGCACATTGTCCTGGTTGGCTTTGCAGTGGAAGTTAAAAGTGGACAAATATCTTTATGACCATGTGATTTAATTTGCAGGCCTGCATGATGGCACCCCGCTACAGTTTTCCTTTCATAAATAAATTGAGAAAAAAATGCAGGTTGCACCTGAGGAAAAAGTCCAGCAGTATTTGTTTAGCATTGCATTCCATCTATAGAGGCAATTACACTTCCAATATAATTAATGTGGTAATGTCAGTGTGAGATGTAAGCAGCTGTTAAAGTCTGCCTTTAAACACCGTAATTAGTCATTGCATGTTTCTTTTCATTTTGTGGTAAGGGCACGCTGAATAAGGCATGTACTGTTGTGGTGTCAATGTAAAGGCTGGAATGCCATGAAACGTAAGATTTCAAAATATTTCCCCTGTCACGGCATGTCGAGCATATTGAGCTGTTCAGCTGAGGGTAAAATGCCAGACAGCATCTTACTCGATTTGTATTGACAAGGTTTCAGCCATAGGCTACTTCAAAGCTTTACTATATGATGTTTGCAGGATGATGGTGAATTGGCCTTGGGGTATTCCCTTTGGTGTGAAAGAAGGGAAACCTTTGGAATGATAACATTCTGATTGCAGTATATAGCCTCTGAGAATAGGGAATTGACCACAAGTGCTTTCACTGCCATGATGGTCTCTGTCCCTCTCTACTGCTTGATTTCTCAGTTGGTTGTTTGCAGGAGTGCCAGAGTGGAGAGGCCTGTCCATGATAGTTGACTGCACCTGCACAGGAAGAACGACCAAAGGTGATAAAGGGCTGTTTGCCTTGGAGTTTCCCTTTTTCCCTCTTGCTGGACAGCCAGGAAACCATCCCCACAGACTGCATTTAGTTGGTTGGTGTTAGTTTTACTTTATTTTTTTTACCACATACCCTTTACTCATCCATATATGCATCACAACACTGATCCCTGACCATTCTCATGTTTCATTTAGTTACATGTTCGTTTCAATAAATAACCTGTTTCAACCTTCAGGCATGTGTGTGTGTGGAGTCGATTGTTTTTAACACTAGTCTGTACAACAGGTCTGTACCACTGCATGGAGTGATGATACACTTACCATGACAGCTCTGCATGGCCATGCATACACAAGTTCTCATTTTTAATCACAAAACTATAAATATGGATTAGGAAAGATGCACTAATACTAATCATGGCAACGTGCACAGCAGATATGGCTCCCTGTAACAGTTACACTTCACTTCTTTTTCAGTTCAGTTTCCCAGTAGAATGAGCATGGTATATGGAGAACAAGATAAATTAGATATTGGCTCGGACAGTATACAGTCACACAAGTGATATTTACACACACATATACAAATTTTCCTTCTTTTGTATGGACAGGACTTAAGACAGTCGGAATTCGCCGTTCGCTGAACCCATGGAGTCTTGGGTTGCCGTTTTCTGCTCGGCGGTGAGTTAGTAGTTGTTTGAGATAAAAGGGAGTCAAGTAAAAGCGACGCTAGCCGTGAATCTGTATTGATGGCCCTGTCCCAATACCCACATGAAGCTAGTTTTTGTATATCAATTCAGTTCACGCCGTAGACAGAGGTTGAAAGACTGAATCAATATTTTACATTACCACACTTTGTTTTTGAAACCGTACCAATTCTTCTAGATAGCTTCTCAGGTTCTTGGCAGGAGGGTTGTTTCAAGCATCTTGGAGAACTTGCCACGGTCTTGTCCTTGAGGTCAGGACTCTGTGTGGATGTCTGACCGTCTGTTGCTTGTCACTGAAGAAAGTAAGTCCCTAAAACATCTTGTGTTGTATATGCATACTGTGTACAGACCCATTGCCTGAAAATAAAATGATGGCAGATAACTAGGTGTGTGTATTCACCTGTTACCTTGCTTTCCTTGATGTCATTGATCCTGTTATTTATTTTTGCAAAGTGTGTTGTGACTCCTCAGTTCAGTTAGGTGCTAATATTTATAGTATTGATCGCTGGCTCGTAGGTGCTGAAAAGATTTTGCTACTCACACCCCCTCTTGAGTTCTAACAGCTTTGTTCCTCTGAGTGACTTTGACTGAGTTTAACTCTGTGGAAACAACACGATTTATCTCCATGGCTCTCTTGTCCAAGGCCCATCTTTAAACTGGAGTGTCAGTCCCTCAGGCCTCTCAGAGGAGACCCAGCCTTCTTCAGCCAGCCACTGCGCACATTTTGCCACACTCCTTCTCCCTTTTTATAAACAACTTTGGGAAGATTTGGTTTTCAGAAGATGGATTACAGAGCCGGCATCGTTCCATCTGCCATGCATTTCCCTCTCTTGTTGCTTTGCTGAATCATTAACCCAGACCCTCCTTGACAACTAGTGTGTGTGGATCCTTGGCAGTTTCAGACACTACTATGGCCATTATTATTCATGACCATAGTATGTTTAGGTATTTTGACCTCAGACAATGTAACCTGCCGTGTATTTTAGATGCTGTATACAAACTCACTCCAGAATAGAGTCACTCAGCATGTGTGTGTGTGTGTGTGTGTGTGTGTGTGTGTGTGCACACACAAGTCATGAATTTTTAGACTGCCCCTGCGTTACTCAGGCTTTATACATTAATTCTTTGGTAGCACGAACAGGCCAGTCAACTCTCATTTTGCAGAGCAGGCACGTAGGGGAGGGAATGTTCTTTAGTTTAACCTTGTCATAGAGGCCTATGAGATGCCAAAGACAAAAGCCTTGCAGTGCTGGCAGAGGCCACCTCCAACGTTATTGTTTTCTTTGGCAAGTCTGCAATGAAATTGACCTGACATTACGCCTGAACCTCATGTGTTCAAACACCTGCCCAAAGGTAAAGGATGTCAAATATAGCACAATGTTTGACTTTACTGAAAATTCATTCAATGCACCCTACCACAAGATCTAGGACCTGAGTAGTCTACATAATACCTGTATTGTATCCAGAGGCACTTGTGATGGGTTAAAGCAGGAGAAAAACTTAGTAACACAGATGAGGTTATCAATGCAATCAAAATTGGTTTCACTGTTTGTAATAATATTCATGAATTGCTACACACACACACACACACACACTCACACACACTCACACACACTCACACACACTCACACACACTCACACACACTCACACACACTCACACACTTGTAAAACAAAGGTACTAGCCCCCACCAAAGATGCAGAGCTGGGAAAAAAAAAAAAAAAAAAAAAAAAACACAGGTTGGGGAATCACAAGAGACTTGACTGAGGAAAGAATGGTCCACAATCGCTGGACCAGTGGCCAATATATCCTGACTTTTGCTGCCCAGTGGTGTCTTTTGTAAAGTCCTTGTTTGCTAAGAGCCAACGTGTTTTAAAAGCCACCCGCCTGTGATCTTGGCTTCCCATTACAAATTCTCAGATGTTATCCAATATAACCCTCATTTGGATCTGAGCCTTGGATCTGTAATCAATGCAAAGTAATCTTGACTGCTGAGAAAATAAAAACATAAAAAACAACAACCTTTAGATTAAGTTTGTTTACTAACTGCTGTATGTATTTGACAGAACACAATATTAAAAAAAAAAAAAAAAAAAAAGACACGCATTGGGAAATTCGTACGTTTATGAAGTTTGACAACTGGTATGGACATGACAGCACACAATACAACTTCATTTGCATGATGGCAGACGTTTTGATTTTTGCTCAAGAGATTTAAACAACAATCAACTTACTGCAGATTTATAAAAAGGTACTGAAAGGAAATATGGAATGGGTTTTTATCCAGGATATTATATAACATGTTCAGAAGACAGCTTTGAAGTGGTGGCCGCTGAGCACCAAACCTAAAGTATGGATGTGTTTGACATGACAGCTGATAGAACATGCGCATTATATTTAGTGTTTCATTTCTTCACACGTTCCTCTGAAAAACCGTCACATGTGCCCATCTCACCAAATGAGTCAGAGACCAGATGAAGGCCCTATTATAGACTGGTGTTTTGCTGAATGATTGTGATTCTTAGATTTTTGTTCCTCTTTTTTTTTTCATTACACATCTTTTCACCTTATTATCCTGCACCAGGTTGGACATAATGGGTGACAGAGTTGTATTACCCACATTCCTCTTTAGCAAGAAACTAAATATCTGACTTGAATATCTTAGGTGGTTGTGATTAGTGATTCATAAGATTTACAATCCCCAGTCTGTATATAATAATTTACTGAGAATGTGATTAAAATCTACATCAGCAGCTATAGGTTAATGATAATCATTATCTACCACATTTTTTGTAATCAGCATTTCAACTCCACAAGGGAAGCTGTTATCATCGGTGTTAGGTGCATATATATTAGCCGTGATGCAGAGAAATCCCAGAATCAGATGCTCAGACAATTAACATTCTTCTGGTGAAATCACTGGAAATTCGTATGTGCTCCTGTTTTTCTCCTGCCCTGTAAAGAACACCATGTCACTTTTCCTTGAACAGCAAATTTTAAATTTTCTCTTCACTTGTCTGACAAGAGATATTCCATCTTAAAGCCCCTGCAAAGAATTTTCGTTTTGTGTCGTTTTTGGTGACCCCTGTGGACAAAAGTGGTGTGTAGTGTTTTTGCCAGAATGAAGACTGCATTTCTCATGAGCTCTAGCGTGTATTGTCGTAAAGACGCTAATCTGGCATGCGCGTGCCGTCTCTGGTCTGAGTGATGTAAACCATTTCATCCAGTGGACCAACCTGACCACTACCTCCTGAAGGTACAATTTAGAAATAGCTTCTCTTCCCACCAGTGGCCTCATTTGCTGTTGTAGGTTATACAGAGACATAAGCAGAAACGAGAGACTTTTGCATATCTAGTTAAAAATTCTTTGTAGGGGCTTTAAGTGAGTAAGCAGTCAAAACTGTTCAGGCTATTTTAGAACATTTTGTTCTAAAAGAAAAACTGCAAGCGTTTTTTAGCATCCATGTAACACAACCAGCTTGTTGCTTATTGAGGCTCTGTCCAAAAGCAGACCTCATCTCCCGTGGTTAGATTATCGATGTTTCATCACAACTTTGTAGAAAAAGCACAAGACTCATCTTTCTCCTTGGGATGTACCATTTTAGCTGTATAGTTAGAATCATTGTGACATTGAGGGAGTGAAAGCAGTGGTGTACTGCAGTAGATGTCTGGAGAATATAGAGCACTATGCAGATGTAGAAACCTTGAAAAAAAAGAAAAGGTATTTGCAGCATGGCACTGTGAGAGAACTGATCCAAAGGAGCTTTTTATAGTGCTTGGAGAGCTGAACCCAGGTGCTCACGATCACACTGATTGCACAGATTGCACAACCCCACCTACCAATTAACTGCAAGGGGGCTGTCACCTGAGTTATTATCCCCAGTAAGACTGCGTCAGTTGTTTCAGCTAATGACTAAATATTACATACATTTATGATGAAATGACAAAGCCCTCTTTGATTATAGGAATTATAACCAGAAAGGAAGGAGGACAGGGTGGTTGTGGGTCAACAACCCTGCACTTTGGCATATGAAAATAGTGTTTTCTTTCTCCAAGAGTCAATGTTTTGGCAAAATAGTAATTTTTTACCCAAGCCAACATAATAGTTATGATCGGCCACAACATTATTTATCCCCTGATATTCTCTCTCTCTCTCTCTCTCTCTCTCTCTGCATGCATATATATATGTCTCAAAAATCCCAAACCTTTTTTTCTAGTTTTGTCCTGTAACCAAAACTTCCTGGCTGGCTATGCTCATCTTTATTGAGGTTCACTTGAGCTCTAAATTAGCTCATTAGCTGCCTAATTGGACAAATTAAAGCCCCATTCAGGAATACTTTGGCTTTCAGATGTTCTGTAGGTGTCTTTTAAATCATCTGTCGACTCAGATGGTGAAAAGGAGGACAAATTTGCTAAGTGGAGCGAATAATTGCTTCAATTGAGTACTAGGAAAAGCTGGCAAACAAAAGGCCAGTGCATGCAGGTAACAGGCAAGACCATGCACCCTCCCCAGCATTGACAACCCACAGGGCAATGATCTTGTGATTTTCTGAGGAGGGTTGGAGGACTGGAGTGTTCCAAAGCTGAAAACAGAACATTTTGAGTATGCCATGGGGTGCTATGGGGGACGCTGCCAGGGCATGATGTTTGTCAATGTGGGAATGAAACTCACAACCTTGAGGAGTCACACCAACCTCAGGAGTCACACCTTGCACAGACAGAGCTAATCAGACAGATACATAGCCTATGATCATCTTTCTCTATCTCTCAGAACACTGAACTGACAGAGCTGTCAACCTGTGTACATGTGAGCATGTGTGTGTGTGTGTCTGTGTGTGTGTCTGTGTTGGAGTGACATTAAAGAAAGTTATAAACACCACAAACATGCTAGATGTTCTGGCCTCAGAGTTTGCCTTTGTGATTTTACCTGCTTAATCTTTACTCACTGGGAATGAGTTGAAATGTGCCTCTCAACCTCAGGCTCACAATTTATATAGCCAGTTATGCACACACATAACTTTATGTGATGTGTGTGTGTGTGTGTCATGTTGTGTTTCACAGGGACATTATATAAATGTATGGGGAAATGGGGTCAAACCTTGCAACAATATCAGAGGAATCCCTAATAAATGAATTCGACTCAGCTGTGGCTCTGGCCTGACACCCAGAGGTTGCTACGGCAACTTGAGGGGATATCACACCAGACTTTCTGTCTCGGCGATGGTCTCACATTTGGGATTATTGTGACAAACTGGCAGCTCCTATCAGAACAAGAAACAAACCGTGAGTGGCCAGGGGCCTTCCCAAACACATAGATGTTGTTTTTGGTGCTTCTTGAGTAAATATTTTGGAAACCCATACAAGTTAAAAAACAGGGAGCACTTCTGCTTTGCAGGAAATCTTGGTATTGGAGTTAATGGATAGCTTGAAGGGATCTGGCCACAAATTCTGTTAAGTCTCTCTGCTTTTTTGAGCACACTGTGTGAGAGAGGACAAGTTTGTCTGTGGAAAAAATCATGTGTGTAGAGTGTAATTTGTGGACAGGAGCAGTGTGTAAAGAGAAAAGTTTCAGAAATTTCTCCCACTCTAGCCTGAGCATTTTGTGCAATTCATATTTTCACTTGACATCACATTTTATGAAAACACCTACCTGGAGGGCAAAAACGCTGCCTGCCAGGTTTGAACTACTGGGCTTTAATTTATTGTGCAAAGATTCTCTACCAGCCAACAATGATTCATTATGTTTGCTTTTGTCAATAAACTGACACATCTTGGTAGAACAATGAACGATCATTTGTTTGTAGAAGGTTGTTGTTGTTGTTTTTCTTTCTTTTTTTTCATATTGCCCATTCATTTGCTTTGCTTGGGCAGTGGGGACAAACACTTAGCGTAGCATTAGCCCCGTGGAACTAATAACAGCTTAGGCTCTAGTTCAGAGGCACTCCATATGACTCAACATTCATCCCTGCTAGTATTACACAGCAATTTAGCAGGCTGGGGACATAGTAGTCCTTCAGAAAAATAATTTTCTGCATTCTCAGAGCTGATGAAAAAAAAAAGTCTCCTTTTGATTTTTGCAAACCGTCTCGCCCCAGGTGGGGTTACTGTGCAAGAAGCCAGACAGAAAGTGCTGCTTAAATTTTAATGGACAAGTCATCACGAATCACTGTGGTGAATGGGGTCATAGGTTTCAGAGGGATATCTAAACAGGTAAACACCACATGGCAGTTAAATATCCTTTGTGGCAAGTGGGTATAGTTGAAGAATTTTACCTGAAAACCTTAAAATAATTATTCACCTATGAAACTGATTATTGATGCACCATAAGATATCAACTGATGGTTAAAAAACAAACAACAACAACAACAACAACAACAATAACAAAACATAAATGTAGAAGTGCTGGGTAGTTGGTTAACTTAGTGAGGAGGATGATAATATGCACCAAAGCAACAAAACGCACGTATAATTTTTCAGGACATACTACAAGCTCCAATTATTAGCTTAATGTCATTACCCCTTCCCGTGGCAGTGCCACCAAAGAATCTGCCCATTAGCTTCCCACACACTCCCACTTTCCACCTCTTTCATTCTCACATTCACACACACTAAATTCCAACCTTATATCAAGTCAAATGAAGAGTCAGTGTAGATCCATACTGCTGCGTGCCATAGAATCCCCTCTTTGATTGCTGGACAAGACACTTTATCAGCAGGATTTGAGTTTTTACTTTAAATATATGACTTTAAAATTCAATAAACCTGATAAAAAAAACATTGGAACTTCCAAACAGTCTACAGTAAACATACTCTGTTTCACTCTTTCTCTTAAAGCTCTGGACTCTATCCTTTGGGTGCTGTCCAAAGGAAAACTTAATGGCCAAGTGGAAAGGCACAACCAGTGATACGTTTTGAGGTCTTGGATTTGATCATCAGGCAAGTTGTTGTACTTTGAAGTCCTCCCGGAGGAAAGATTGGAAAGTTATAAGAAATAGAGTAAGATAGCTCAGGGAGTTAGAGGCATGTTTGGTAGCTTTAGGGCTGTGGGTTTGATCCCTAGGTGGTATATTGAATTTTGAAGTCCAATATCTAAAAGGAAACAGTCTGAATCTCTTTTAAAAACTGAACTCAAAACTCTCTGTTTAAATAGCAGATGGGGTAAGAGGATGTCTCTGACTAAAACAGCTCATGGTATTAAACAAGTGCTTGGAACGTTTCAGGTTGTGTGTTCAATTCTCATGGACTTCAAAGTCAAATAACAGGAAGACACTGCATGTGTTGCATGTGCACAACTGCTGCAGGCTACTTGACAGCTGGATGGCTCTCTCTTTTTTTCCCAAATAGTTTTTTTGTAATATTCTTGGTAGAAAGTGTTACTAAAGTTTCAGTAACGCTTGTATGTAGTCAACATCATTGTCAGTGGGTCTTTGCTGGAAGGTGTGCATGGGATGAATGAAAAATAGGTGAGACACTATATCTTGCAGTCCTGACTCATGAGTGTGTCATGCAGACAGTGTGTCCACTCTGACCCATTCATTTCAACACCTATGCTCTCAAATGAAAAACCAAACCATTCCACTGCCTCAGTGCACACACCACACAGTAACATACGTAAGGTCAAGACAGAGAAGTTCAGAAGTTGTTCAGAGAGAAGCTACAAACCTTAGGTGCCAGTGATGCCAGTGATGTCTGGTTTGAAATCTGCCCGTTGTCAGAACCTGGAAGTCGAAAACCCATCCTGCAGCAGATCAAGAGCGAGAGATCTTGGGCCAACATCCACAGAGATGGAGGCAGTAGATTATGCCATGAAAAACTATGAGTGATGAACATCCTGCTGCAATGTGGAGGAGTGTTTTAGAGAAGTGTGTGTGTGTAGTTTGTCTGCCTCTCATACTCTGTAACTGCCCATATCTGCATCAGTAGCAGGATTAGCTCAAAAACTATTGTTCATTGTAATGAAAAAGCTTGCATCCATATGCAGATTGAATTAATATTTTATTCTAACCATTGTAGTCTTAAGACCCATTGATTTCCATTTGTCATTGTGTGCAGGCCTGCATGCTTGTTGGCATGGCTTCTCTGATTTTAATCTGGGGTATATGTATAGAGGCACTACTCAGGCACTACTAAACCAAAACTCAAACAAGTATGACAAAAAGCTGGAAAAAATGTTTGCTAACACGTGCTTGGCACTGCACAATTACACAAAACAACGGTTTCATTCTTCCTCTCTTCCAGTTGGATATAGCGGTGGAGGCTGCTGAACACACACCAGCGTGACATCCCCATCTCAAGTGGTAAGACACAATTAATCCCAGGGACAGTGGAGACACACTGACAGAGGAAGATAAGGTATCGGCCAGTGTGCAGCACTCCACCTGACCTGTTGCACATGTGCCTAATTTAGCCCTTATGGCATATATAATGTTTTCCTCAGCTACAGTAGACAGCCTACAATTCCATAGGGTTTTTACTGCTTGGTGCCCTTGTAGGGTCAATGTCTGCAACAAAAGAGCCATGTCTTGCACAATAAATCAGTTATGGTTTGTAGAATTTTATAAAAGGGACCTGTCTGAGGATATGGCAACACCAATGATGGATTTTCCTCTCATCACGAGATTGTTAATGCAATCTTAAAGTGTGAAAAAATATCAAAGCTCACATACAAGTTGTTATGAAAAGCCCTATCACTGCATCTTAATGACATACCTGTGTGGATGTGTTGGAACTCCACATGCAAGGATTTCAAAGACACAATATTTGCCTTCAGGTGAAAGTACAATCAGTTTTTATGTTAAGGGCCCACAATCTGGTGGTTTTACAGCTATTCTTTATCCAATGAATTTACTGACCAAAATTCCATGTTTTCAATACTACAACAACAGAGTTGCTGGGAATTCAATTTCTAGTTCAAGTGATAAAGAAGTATATTATAATGCCATATCTTCCTCATTAATGACCAGATGACATATAATCTGCTCCAACAAAGATCAACCACAACAGTTGCAAATTTAAGACATTTAAAGTCATTTAGACTGAGAGAGGTGTTTTTTCTGCTAAATTGCAATTGCCAATCCCCAATGCATTGACTGTAAAAGCAGCTAAAGTGCAGCAAACAAGCACACAATCCCTTTCTGTCCTCTCAAATGTAAACACAACACATAATTTTGTTAAAGGGATACCCAGCAAGCAAGCATTGGTGCTGGAGACTGAGTGCAGGTTGAGATCATGGCATTAACCTACCAGAGCTGTTTTGTTTCTGTCATTCACTTTCTCCATTTCCTCTTTGATATGTGGGAGACAGCTATAAGGTAGAAAAGGAAATGAATTGCTGGAAAGATGAACACACTGTTTAAAAACTCTGAAGATCTTTTACCAACACACATTTGTTGTCTTTCAATTTGAGTTGTTGAGAACAGCCACAGTAACTTATTTAAGGCTAGTTTGCAAGGTTATTAAATGGGTAAGTGAGTCCCATGGAAATGCTAAAGCAGACAATCTTTAATTGTAATTTACTGCACACTAAATCAATAACCTTCCTAAATGAATCATTAGGGCTTAGCATTTTTTTTTTTGGTATTTAGTGTTTCACATTGTTGCCCCTGGCAGAGCAGCAGCAGCTCTTAAAATTCCACTGGCTGATTAACAATTCAGGAGGCATCAAATTAGATGTAGGGGACAATGAGGTAAGGCCACATCAGGCCAAAACTTTCTATTAAATCTATGTCCTGTTCTTGTACTAAATATCTGTCAGTAATCTAAGATATTCGTTTCATCTTAATTTAGATTTTTTTTTTTTTTTTTAACATTTTCCATTTTTAATTTAATCACACTTTCTTTTTTCTTGCATGATTTGTTGAAAGCCTTCCTTCTTCTAATCCACATCTCCTCAAAAGCCTACAGAGAACTCAGGGATTTAAAGCAGTAAACATGCTCATGAACTACAATCTATACCACAGGCTAATTCTGCTAATGTGTTTCGGGCATGAAGAGCCCTCTGGTCTTAGTAGGAAAATATGATAGATCAAGCTACTACTTTCATGGTTTCATGTCCACTGAGACCTATGCTTCAACTGTGCTTGGAGGCTATTAGCTGCAGTCTGCAGTTATGTTGACAACCCAGCCTTTTAACTTCAGTGACAGACGTAGAAGATGAGGATGTTATATTGGTCACTTTATTGCCTCAGATGCATCACTTCAAGGTAAAACCTGTGCATGTGTGTATGTGCGTCTGTTGAAAGGGTAGCATCACAGTACATCTTGTTTTCAGAGGTTGTGAAGTTGACGATAAAAAGGAAGGTGAATCATGGAGGACCTAGTTTTGTTTTCAGCTCTGCCTTTGTCATGTTTCACACAAAGGCAGCATCTTCGCAGTACTTTTGTAATATGGCTTGCATCACCACCACAGAACTTGTTACATATCTACTGATGAAGGTTCATCCTCTGTGTACATGGAGAAGTTTATTGTAAGAAGATCATGTAGCAGAAAAGCTCTGCCAATGTTTTTGCTCTTCCTTTGCTTTAGTATGTTGTCATATCATGAAGAATAAAATCAAAAGTGTCATTGCTTATCTGTTTTTTAGTAAAGATGTTTCACCACAAAGCTTTGTTGGATCTTTGGGCTGGTGAGAAGTCCCAGAAAAGAAAACTTTGAGTTTTTAAAGGAATTTTGAACAGATGTCGCAATGAAACATTGATCTTGATACCGATGACATCCTTATATCTGAGTGAAAGTCCAGGAAATGCAAGCCTTTTCTGAATACATACATATATTTAGAGTTAGCATGAGGAAGTACAAAGGCTTAGGACCAGCTTTGTTAAACTTTGCTGAATCTTATAGGTTGAAGTTTACAGGCCAGAGGCAAGCTGCACAAACAACAGGGAAGCTTGTGACTTTCAGAACTAAGTCTTGGTCTAAAACAAAATCAAGTAAACACCAGATTGAAAGGCAGGGGAGAGAAGCCAAGCAGACAGAGTACCACTATGGTGTGTTTCACAGAAACTAAACAGCATCATCTTTAAACAAATCTTTAAACTTCAGACGCAGTCACCACCACACATGAGTAGACACCCATAGGTGATGATTAAGCAGGATTTCTTTTGTATAAGTCTCTATATACTAAGAAAATCCTGCAGACTCTACCTTTAAAAAGAAATGCAGGAACTAGGCCTACTTGAATGCAAACCGTACAACTCTCTCTTTGTGAAGCTGAACAATCCACACGTCTATCATCACCTTTACATCTTTAATGTGATGAGTCATTCTCATTCTCTGTCTGCTCAATGAAATTCACAGACAACAAACCTCTACACTTCAGCTCGACGTGAACGACTTCTATATGGCAGCATTCACACACAAATTCCTCTCACTCTAATCAACTGGAAAAAGAGTTTCCACTCTCGTTTGTTAATCTGCCTTTTCCCTCCTGTGCAGAAATTAGACTGGGCATATTCCAAATCAAGAGTGTGGGCACTCATTAGCACTGTTCTCATATCTTACAAAAGAGCCCGGCTACAAAGAGGGAATCAAGCTCTATTTAAAGTAATGCCGCCAGGAGTCCATTCCCAACGATAATGCGCTTTACATCATTTTGTCCTCGCCTTTATCTTGAGCTTCTTAAGGAGTAGGCAACACGCAAAGTCATTAGGGACACGATAACTCCCCATATAATTAGATGGGGAAAGATTGGATGCCTGGTGCACCACGGGGCAGACCCACTTACGACATAATCACTCATCCCACCAATGAGGGGCGTCTTGTATGCTGGCAATTAATTGAGATGATTACAATTAGCCACGACAGAGTGTTTGCTTCTGTCTGCTCTGACCAAAGAGTTGAATGTAATTTGCCTCTGGTTGAGAGTACTGGCTCTGACTCAGTCTCATTACACTAGCTGCACTGGTATTTTTAGATAAGGCTGAACTTGCCCTTAACTAATAGATTCTTGGCTTATGAATCAGCAGATGCTTCAAGAGGGGTTTCATTTGGAAATTAGGGCAGGGGAGGAAGTCCAGGCACAGTTTGGATCTCATTCACAACTGATTCTATTTCCTTTTTTTTTTTTTTGTTTAACCATTATTAAGTCAGAGATTTGCTTTGAATGAACATTGTGTTTTTTTCCACGGTAAGAAATGCCTTATGGTTTGTGTATTTAAGGGAACTCTCATTGTCAATTCAGTCATTTTCAGGCAAGGACTGTTTTACTTTTACTACTTATGTTTAAGTTCTATAAAGTCCCAGATTTCCATTCCTATAGTGTCACAGCAGTGTGCGCCTCATTAAAACAATACCTGTTGACAACTTCAGACAGACAGTTAAAAACAACCTTGAGGGATTGGTTATTGTGGAAATCTGCAGGTGGTAGGTCAAGACATTTCCAGCTCTTATCTCACGTTTTCATGCTCCAATTACCCACTCCAGAAGAGTAGAGGTTGTCAGGGTGGACTGTCTAGAAAGAAGAAAGGTTTGGAAAACCTATATAACCTATATAAAAAGGAGGTGTGTGGGTACAGTTCAGTGTCACAAAGATTTTGAAGTCGTTTAGTGACACGCCTAACCATAACCCAAACCCCCTGAAGATTTTTATGTTTAAAAACCACTTGTATTACAAAAAAGTGTGTGAATAAAGTGTGTAACTAAAACCATTGGGAGAACAACTGCTTTGTATTTACCAAGCCGATAATTGAATAAAAATCTGTTACAAGGATATTTTTATACCCAAATCTAGTCACAAAGATGAATCGAGTCAGAGGGGCAGGTGGTTCCATTACCTTCAGCCACACACACACACACACACACACACACACACACACAGGTGTTGTCAATTATTCTGGCAGATTAGACCTGTGCTCAGGGTGAAGGTGCGTGGGGCTGCACTGAAATTAGGTGTGGTCACTGACTCCATTTACCAATAAGAATGAGAGGAGGAGGTCTAATCAGGCATAGTCATTAAATAGGCCTGTGTGGTTTTACTTAGTGCACAGGGCCCAGTGTATGGACAGCTCATAGTTTGTGTTAAACAAAGAAAGGCAGAAAAAAAAATATACTGTTTGCCTTTGTGTTGTGTGAAGTATCACAAACCAAAGGGCATTTATTATGCAGCGGGGCTATAAATAAAGTGAACCAGTGTGGTTTGTGTCTCCACAGTGTCTGAGCAGTGTCAACCCATGGGCTTGTTCTGCTCCGGAGTGGTTTTTCTCTTGTATTCATCCACTTGCAGTTGCAGTCTGCCCAAGGCCAAGCAGGCTTAAAGCATAAGGACAAGTCAGTACTACATTTAGGTTCCCTCCAGGAGCCAGTAAGCCCATTCACCCTAATGGATTCAGGAAGTATGCGCACAGCTGAAGATGCAGGGTATTAAGTGCTCTCTCTGTGTCTTTCTACACACATCCTCACCTTAGTTTGTGGCCCAAGGATGCTCTCACAGTGGGGCAATTTAGAAGCGCCATTCAACCCAAAAGAGGGGAAGTGAGGGGTCATGGAAATGAAAATTATACTAATGGCTATAAGAGGAGATAGCTACAGTGCCAGGTCTGCACTAAAAGTGTTTTCTTCCATTGGTCTGACCTCTTTCATTGATCTTTTTCTGAGCCTTTCTCAGTTCTTTATTTTTACTCGTGCTTTCAGAAATACTGGCCCAAAATCTCATCATGTTGACAGCCCATGTTTGCAACTGAGAAGCAACAGCTGGAAACTGAACTTCAGAATTGAGAAATCATGGAAGGTCAGCTGCCTGCACACATGTTTTACCAAACCTGACTTTTCATCATTGCTTCCCAACAAAAGGGTGTCAAAACATGTCCTATTATGTACTTCAAGGATTTTTTCCCCCCAGACATTCTCAGAAACACAAATCTCAAGAGGAAGCTTTTCTCTCTTTTTTTTTACCCTTTTTTTCCCATCTTTTATCACTGGAGATACACAATATGAGTGATCCACAAAGCACCAGATGTTAATTTGTGGATTGCTCCCTGCTGGTGTTAAAGTGAAAACTGCAAAACAGTAGTGAGATGTAAAATATTTTTCAACACTAATCTTTAGATGCATAAAAGCTGTTATTTAAAGATAAAAAATGTGAATAAGGCTCACACCTGAAAGCCAGACTGTCTCTTTTCTAAATACCACATTTTCGCCTCGTACAAACAAACACTAATTAACTTAGTGTAAGGCAACACCATTTTATCTGTAATATTCTCTGAATAACATGAACAGGCTTGGGCAACCAATCAAGAGGCCTTGACTGTACTTGACTGTGAAACACTGAGGTTGAAAAGGTTTACAATAATTGTTGCCTTCAAAACAAAACCTATGCTAAATAGTTATATTTGGGTGAGCCGTGGTACAGGGCAGCCATGTCAAAGAGAGATTATGTTTGCAGTCCAGACTTCAACTGTGTGCAGGAGACAGCACAGAAAGCATACCTCATTGGTAGTGATTATTATGATGAATTTATGGGTGATTGTTACACTAGTGGCAGCAAACTAGATATTAATGGATGATTTTTTCTGCCGCAGTAACTGACATTTCAGCAGCTGATCAGTGAGGCTGATGGCTCTGTGAACATATTGTCACAGGATTTGATCCTGCCTTCCAATTAATGCCACTCAAACCTTACCCTCTTACATCTGTTTGCATACCAACAGTCCATATCCCATTGCCTTCGCTCAATCAGATCACTGGACATAAAGCTCTTTGGTGCTCCAGCCAGGCTGTGTTTCAGAGGGACTGGAACCCTATTGATCAAAGCATTCAGACGTGTCCAGGCCCTTTCCCCCAGTGCATCATGGTACTGCTTGTTGAAGCCAAGAGAGCCTAACAACAACAAACATCTCTGCTGCTACTGCCTGTCTCTCTCTGATTAGCTGCCGGGGAGATATTTTTAGAGTATTCCAGCCCCTTTGAAGAGGAAGAAGAGTGAAGCCCCCCTCCTCCATCCCTACCAACCCTATCTCTCACCCTCCTCCGAACCCCTTCCCTCCTATTCCAAACTACAGTCCAACATTCTTTTTTTCATTTTCTCTGATTCTTGCTGTACTGTCAGCTGTAGCTGTAGATGACAGTACTTTTGCACTCGCAGTGTGCTTGCTTGATTCTCCCTCTCATATAGATTCCCTTTTATGCTTTTATACAGAGCACATACAGGCTACTATATATACTATATGCAGTGTGTATGTGTATGTGTGTATATATATATATGTGTGTGTATGTATGTATGTATGTATATGTATATATGTGTGTGTATATATATATATATATATATATATATATATATATATATATACACACACATACATACATACACACATACATACATACGCAGGAGTTCAATTAGAAGGAGTCAGTCATGGCATCAAAGCTGATTGGAGACAAATAGGTAAAATGCAATTTAAAATATACACACGTTAGTTAGAAACCTAATTTTTCACATGATTAACCTGTGGAAATATATAATATCTTTTCATTTTTCATGGGGGGAACAAATTCATTAAGTGTCGTCCTGTCTTGCCCCCCCCCCCCCCCCCCAAAAAAAGAAAAAAAGAAAAATTCTGGTTGAATACCATAATCACACATACCACCAGTAATAATTGACCAGGGGATTTATTTGCTAAGATAAGGCTTGTACTCAGTAGTATTAAGAGCTAAGTCAGTATATTGATTTACCAGGATATACCACTTGGAATATGAAAGGAACATGTACCTAGTTACCTGTTCATCTTGTAACAATTATGAGTACATCCAGAGTAAATATGAAGAATATTGATTAGAAATTGCCTGACACATGCCATATACTTTGAAATAACATGTTACCATTTTACTCAGCTTTGACTAGAGATGCAGTGAAGCAGTGACTCAGCCTGGAGGCCTTGAGAGAAACCTCGGGTTAGAGAACATCTCATTTGTTTGTTTGATGTTTTGAGACTGAAAAAGAAAGTAGAGCGGGAAATGGAAAAAGGATAGATATAGGATAGAGAGTGTAGAAGGGGAGATGACCATCAGCTACTCTTAGACCCCACTGGACACTGTTAAAACCAGCCTCATCAATACTAAAAGTCCTGCATTATGTATTATAGTCTGGTCATTCCTAGGTTTTTTTTCTCCCTTAGACTGAGAACAGTGAACAGAAATCATTTTTATTTCAAGATAACCAATCCAACCTAAACCTGGACAAAAAATTCAGTTGTGTTTATCTCCTTGGCTTTGCTACTGTAGAAGTAGCCCATGTTGCTTACTTGTGTTCTGTTTCAACTGCTGTTTACTTTGTGTCATCATGTTTTGCTTCTGCATGTATAACACCTCTTCAGCACACATGCCACTCCTCCCTGTGTGTTACTTTCATGGCTAATCTTGTAGATTTCCCCACCTGGTTGTCTACTTGTGTTTCCCTTTTCAGTGAAAACATTGTTTGTTTTTAGTATAACCTTTTCACAGACCCCATTCTTGTCACATTCACTGAAACTGTCTGTGATGATAGGCAGACTGCAATGCATTTTTAATAAACCTAAACTACAACACTGTATGTGAATTTTCAGTGAACTGTGAGGCTATCAAACAGCAAAATGACATCTGCAGCCTTTGAAGATGCTATGTTTAGCATGACTTAACGGGTGTACAGACACAAAAGCCATTTCAAAAAGCAGAGAGTTGAAATAGAGTTTACTTGGTTTTGGTTTGCAGCAGAGTTTGGCAACAGGCATGCAGGCAAAAAATAAAAAGACCTGACAGATGTTAGTAGGCAAACAAGAACTCTGGGTAAGGGGGGAACAAAAAGGCACAGTGTACTAATGAAGGAGTGGAAAGCATGTGCACAGGTGGGTGTGAAAATCAGGTGAGTGGAACCGGTGGGAACACACTCCTGGACAGGTTGGGGATGACAGGTTCCTCAAAGACAGGAGAGGATAGAGCTGAGAGGCATGGGAAATGGACAAACTGTGTAGAAATGCCAAGCTGAAGCTTCTGCACGGCAGGGTTGAGGCTGATAGAGTGATATTTTTAATGTGGGGACAGTATCTCCAGTTCTTTTGTCAGACTCAGTTTAGTGTTATGGTCAGGGTTAAAAGGTTAGAAAAGTTAGGTCAGGGTTAGGAGGGTTAGGATTGGTTGTGGTTGCTATGGAAAATAGGGACAGCATGGCAATTAAAACTGAGCTAAATGGAGTTTTCTTTAGCTAACATTGTGTGTTGACATATAGCCTACCTGTGAGAGCAGTACACAGATGGGGGGAGAGAGAGGTGTGAAAAACACAACCTGTCTATCATACATCCACCTTAATTGACAGATCAACTTAAAGCATGCCCACACAATCAGCAGCTGGTCCTGGTGATGCCAGTCAAATTAGCTGGATATTAAAGAATCCCTCAGCTGAAACTACATAAATTATACATAATGAAAGGCAATTAACATTTTTACTCTGACAATTAAATACATTAAAGACGCAGGCCTGTGGAAAGAGAGTGGTAGAGGGGAGAGGCAGTGGGCGGAAAAGGAAGGGGGGGGCAAAACAGCTAGCTACCTTTAACTTCACCATCACACTCAGTGAGTGTCTGCTCAAATGTTTACAGACCAATTAGCACTGGTGGACAGCCTCTCAATCAAACCAAATGCCATGTTTGCATGGAATATTAAGTGGCTTGTAATGGAGTGAGGAGTGAATGAATGTTATCCTCTGAACCTCTTAGAAACAGAAAAGGTGACAGAGCAGCAGCAAAAATGCAGGAAATGGCAAATGTGCTACTGTGGTGTTTTTAAGTATTAAACTGTTTTTTTTCTCCTTAGGACAATCCTATTGCTTATACAAGTTGTAATTGAAAACACATGTTCAAAAGACTCAGGAATGACAAGTGGAGGTTAGTGCTGAGTTATTAATGAGGACTGTGTCTGTTTTATCAGGGAGAAGAAGAGGGGGAATATAGCCTGACCAGAGGAGGGAGAAAGGTGAATATGCTCCTCAGGTACATTAGGGCCTGATATTTCCAGTCAGGATCCTAGTAGGGGTTAAACAACAGAAGAAATGCAAGTGGTATATAGAGCTTTTCTGGTCTCCTCAACCATTCAACGCGCTTTACAGTTACATACATCCATTCACACAGCAATGGCCCACTGGGGGCATATATGGTTTGCTCAAGGACAATAAGTGGACTAGAGGAGCCAGGGATTAAACCACCAAATTTGTGGTTAGTGGACAACCCACTCTGCCCCCTGAGCCAAAACACGCAAACTGTTGGCCTCCAGCTATTTAAAAGGTGTCGGTTGATATTGGAAAGGGCTTTCAGTGACTGATCAAAATCAAAGTGATATTGCGTATCTACTCCTGTAGAGTAGGGGGAAACAGAAGCTCAGAGAGAACAGTTGTGAGGGCAGAGATGCAGCGGTACAAGAACTACATGTTTATTCCTCTGTCTTGAAATTAAAGCAAGCTGGCAATGTGGTCCAGCCTGCCAGCAGCCCCTGGCTATCTTCCCCCATCAGGTCAGCTACATCTTTCTGATTACATCTGCTAAAAGCTACCAGTTTATTTAGTGTCTACATCAGCAGAGCAGCGATGGCCCAAGATATGGATGCTACAAGAGTCAGTCGCTTATCTTGGCTCCTCAGCAGGGAAAGGGAGGGTGGAAGTGAGGATACTGAGGTGCTTTCAGCACCCAAGGTAAAGGAATTAACATTCACCACACGGACTTATAACAAAAGTTCATAACTGAAGTAAAAATATGTTCCATTATTGAGATAATTGGATGAGAGACAAGAAATCAGTTAATTAATGTCGAAATCTGATGAAACATACTATCATTCTTTTCTTTTCTTTTTTTTCTTTTTCTTTTCCTGCTCATCTGAGGTCATTCAATTAAGACCCAATACATTTAAACACTGCCTACCGGCATACTCTCATCCACCATCTGTATAGCTTTCAAATGAAATCACCACCGGGCTGTCACAATTGTCTAATCAAAAGGTAAGTGATTAGACCTGTTGTATTTTTGGACCACCTTAGGGTGGGCAGTAGAGGTCATGGCAGGAACAAAACCAGGAAGTGATAAGTAATGGACCATTTTGACTTTCATCAGAACTCTATCTACACTAGCAGCATGCTGCCTGCATCAGTTTAAACTGTCAGTTTAATACCATTGGAGCTTTTTTAAATTCCATTAGATTCATAAAAAAAATGCCCAGTGAACAGACTGCATGAAATGTATCGACTTATAATCATAAATCAAGTGAAAGAATTTCCTGTATATTTATGAGACGAAAAAGTCTATAGGGACTAAACTTGACAGTAAAGAGTGCACTTTCTTGTTTCGTTGAATATTTGAGTGAACAATGTGTTCTTGTACATCAAAACTGTCACAAACACATCCAGGCCGCAATGTATCTTTCATGTCTTTCTAAAGCTGTTTCTCTACTCCATAAACTACTCTGCAGTGCTGTGAATGCAATGGCCCATCGATATGACATTAACTTTTCCCTTACATTCATATTGACTCAGTTTTGTCTTAGCTTATTGATGTATTTTTATAGCCTGCATTACATTTTTACTGACTCCATAGCTTCTCACCCACTTGTTCCACTGTCATTTTGCATTGTTAACTTCAACAGAAACAAACAGTCAGCTGTATTTCAAAGAAGCACTGTGTGGATATTTTCCCTTGTGTGTTGCCATTTCACACAGTGGGAGTAAATTCTATGATCGGTGTAAATGTATGGCGAAGTGTCTGGCCTCCCAACTTCCTAAATAATATGTCCAGATCATGGACTAAATTTTAATGTTTTTCTAAACAGTCAGTCTTTCTTCACTGCTATATCGTTAATGCTTAAAGATCTACCTTCAACTACTGGTGGGTTTATTATGTTACCAGCAGTTTCATATTCACTTTCTTCATACCACATTGAATGCCAAATTGGATTTCACTCAGTTTTCTAATATCACGTTCATTCATTGCATTCATCAGTATCTCTTGGCCCTCGCAGCTAAAGCATCACTCAGTGCTGTCATATTCCTGCCCTAGCAGCCCACTCATGCCTGGCCCTATGACCAACGCATCAGTTTTGCCGGCTACTATTTGTGAAGATCACATCATCATATTCCACAGAATACAAGTAATTCATGCTCGCCTTCTAATTAAAACTCCATCATTTGCTCCTCTGCTTCTTGTCTATTGCGCCAATCTTTAATCAATTCTGTATGTCATTAACAACAACTGAATTTCCCTAGAAGCTACAGGGCAGTATCTGACTGATTTGACAGGTTGTAATCTTACCTCAGAAATGTTTCCATCATTCCACTGTTAATCACAAATCTTTAAAACACTGCATCAACGTGAATAATTATTGAAACCACCAACTACCATTGCAAATATAATTTGTTGTTTTTGTATGAGTGAGTTGTATGACAATACGAAACAAAGTCTGTAAAATTGATTTTATCATACTGAAATGCTGACTAACGCTTTCATGGGCACATTTGTTGACAAAATAGATCCATAGCAATTTGCCTGCAATGATCTCTCCACTGAACTATGTGACTCCAGCTAAAATTCAAGCTCACCCACAGTGGACAGCAGTTCAGCAGCAGTGGTTTGTTTTGAAGGTTATTTGCCCAAGATGTCAAAGGAAATCAGATGTTTCCCACATCTCCCTGCCCTGGATAGCCCTCTCTGGTAACCCCTCCCTCTCAACGCTTCACCCAACCTCCAGCCCTATAGAACTGGAAGGAGGTTTGTTGATGGATGTTGAAGGCTGCTCCAGTCCCACAGCAATTAACTCTTCTCCTGCAAGAAGCAGCCTGTCAGGTTGATGGAATCTCCCCACCACTGCTGCCTGTCACACAATCCAGGAGGGGCTGCAGACAAATGCCTCATCCATGTGTTTGCTTTACTGTTTTGCCTGCGGTCAAGAGCTAGCACAAGCAAGGGGCTATGAGGTGTATCGGAAGCCATCAAGTGCTCCTGTGTCAGTTTCTACTGTCAGTGGTCGTGTAGAAAAGCAAAGGTGTGTGATAACAGGGAAAGAAAGGTTAACGATCACAACCTGAAATATAAGTTCAAGAGCAGAAGTGTTAACCAACACCAGTTTACCTCAAGAGATTAGCCAAAAAATGGTAAAAGATGGGCTGTGAGGCTGTGACCAAATGCTGGTAGTACTAGGGCTGGACACTAGAGGGAAAAAAAAACAAAACAAAGTACCACCAAGACTGGGGATAGTGCTCTGCTACTCAAATGCATGATAAAGAGATACATGAAAAGTGTAAATGGTTCATCTAGATGGGACAGGTGTTGAAGGTGGGGTGAAATCGAGACACAGACAGCACTCAGGGAGTTTTTGAGTTTTTGAACACCAAATGCATCATAGTGGCACTATCAAGACTGTCCCTTTTCAGAGGATCCTTCAAATGTGGCCCCAATTTGAAAAATTCAACCGTTGGATCCAACCTATCCCACAATGCACAATGTCCACCTGGATTATTGCAGTTTAGTTCTTGGGACACATACAGCACAGTTAAATTAAAATAATAACATAACCTATAAATAAAGAGAACTCTAGAAGGAGTTTATCAAGATGTTTGTAGTTAATGAACTATCCTCTAACAAAACATTATGAACAACCTGAAATTTCTTGAGGAAAAATATGTGCAATTTCAACAATATTATGCCTCTTCTGTCTTCGATGTAATTTTCACACTTGGCAAATTCATCCCATGGGCCAAATTGGACCCTCTGGTGGGCTGGTTTTGGCCCGCAGGAGGCTCGTTTGACACTCCTGGATTATTAGTTGAGATGGCACTGGAGGAGAAAATGTAAAATTATTCTAATAACGTTTTTCTATTTCCATGTCCTTTATGTTTCTTTCTTTGTGTTTGAAACTGTTTGTAAATGCGATGGTCTAGTCTGTGGAGAATTCCCGGTGAGTAATTAGCTAAACGAGCTGCAGCTGTTAAGGTTGCTAGGCAACGGGAGCTGTGCTTTAGGTAGGCCTGGAAATGTGGCGGGCGCACTTATGTAGGCTACACCTTCTCATCGGCCAGTGGTCTGTTCCAGTCTCCATGGTCTACGGTGGATCAAGCCTTTATTGACCAAAGGATGACACGGCATTTGTGAATGAATACTGTGTGTGCTAATGAAAGAATGGGGAACAGGTGAGCAAGTGGGTAGAGTCACTGTAGAGTGAACTGTGACATTCATTGCAGCTAGTGTTTGCAGTTGTGCTGTTGTTTCTGTGCCAGATGTCTTTTATTAAAGTCCCTACAAAGAACTTTTAACTGCATATGCAAAAGTCTCTCGTTTGTGCTGATGTCTCTGTGTGACCTACAACAGCAAATGAAGCCATTGGTGGGAAGATGAGCTATTTCTGAGGAGTGTAATTCTTTACCTTCGGGTGGCAGAGGATGGGTCAGTCCACCAGACGACGAAACAATGTAGGGCACTGAGATCGGAGGAGATGGCACATTTGACGAGGCTATAAATTAGTGTTGAGTTGTTGCTACGCTAGCGAGGAAAAACTGAGCTCAATTTCATCTCTATATTTTCATCATGGCTGATATTGGGAAGGGATCCACAAAGAGAATCCTACCGTTTTTGTCCACTGGGTCGTCAAAATCAACACAAAATCAAAGTTCTTTGTAGGAGCTTTAAAAATAATAATAATAAATATAATAATTATTTATTATAAATAATAAATAATAATAAAAAAAACTGTGCAGAAGAAGGCAGAGAATGATTGCCTAAAATAATACAGTTTACAGAAGCTGTACCATGTTTGAAAATAATAGTGGCGAATTTCTGCAATATATATGTGTATACAAGCATATAACTGGAGGATATAAGAATTTCTGGGTGGAAGAGGCTTGCAGTTCACTTCAGTGTGGCTGGCAGAGTGGATAGGGTATGATATCACCACTATGGGTCAATGTAGTTGGCTCGCACCGGGGAAAGGGGAACATATCCATCCAGGTGTGAAATCGATCGGGCATCCTGACAACCTGTGTCAACATCTCCTCTTTGACTTCTGCTCCACTTTTACATTTCCCTTTTTCTCTCTGAAATTCAAAACCTATTACAATGAGTGTAGCTCCACTGACCAACATTGTTACAAATCAAAACACTATTCTCTCCTCCCCTCCACTGTTTCAGACAGCAGCGTACAGCCTTCCCCCTCGAGGCGGTGGCATTTTATTTATTTTTATTTTTTTCCCAGTCGTGCCTCCTTCCTCCAGCTCAGTCAGTTAAGTTCACACCCCTGTGCTTGTCACTCATCTTGGTGGGATGTTTACTCTAAAGTGTGTAGCCCAAGGCTGAGGTAACCAACTGTAGAATCATCAGAGGCATTGTAAACAGATGGTGGGTGAAGCTATGCTTTTTTAAGAAAGCATCATAAAAATATTGATATTCATTAGGCTTTTTTGTCTGCTACACACCAAAAATCACTCTGGCTTCTCTTTGCTGTACTGAAACCTCTAACCTCCCCCCGGAAGAACCTCAATTTAGGTTACTACAGTACTACCAATGATCTTGCACAGATCAAACATGCATCAGCTGGCCCAGAATACCCCACATATCAAAAAGAAATCCAATTTCAGGCATGTTCACACACAGAATCATTCCGACTCCTGCCTTACACTTCTTACCTTCTGACCCAGCACTTGAAAGATAAAATCTCTAATGCTTGCTATTTGATTACTATTGGGTACTAACTGGTGACAGTGCAAACACAACAAGTGAATTATAACTGCTCTGATAGTTAGTTGGCATAACAACACTGTCTTCACAGTTTGAGAGTTGTGACAGACATGAGAAAAGATTTTAGCTTTTTTCCCAAATCTGACTTTTATCACACCTTTCCACCCTCACCATTTTGATTCCATGCCTCTCTAAACCCTACATGCATGGCACAGGACCATCTCAGACATCTTTAGATCCTGCTTTCTTGTATAAGCAGGCCCACAGGGTAGGTAAGCCACTTAACCTGTCATCTCAAATTGTGTGCACAACAGCAGATAGGTGGCTTGGCTCTCCCTTCATGCAGGACAGAGCGAAGCACTCAGACTGTGTGGGAGCAGTCAAGACTGCAGCTGAGTGAGGGCCATGGGGATGTTCAGATACTCACGGTCAGATGGGGATGCACGAGTGAGTATTTGAGATCTTGCCTACAATAAGAGCAGACATGTAGTTGTCTTTTGACTGATTGTCTGTCTGTCTCGATCAAGTCCTTAGTCTCTGTAAGTTGATAATTTTTAATAAAATTTAATGTTCAGAATTTGTAATGTTATCCTCAAACCTGCTGGTCTGTCTGCACCCTCATATACTATTTGCACAAATGCGTGATTCAATGTGGGTCTCATTCTTTTAGCACTCAGGCTACTCCTCTCACATACTTGGGAAATGCCCCTGTCAAAAATCCCCAACCAACAGAAGAGAAGTATGATGCTGACCTGTCAAATCATCATTGATTCATCACAGGCTCGGTCACCTCACTCACTTACACTCTGCCTTTTGGGTGGTTTACTTGTCAACCAGATTTAGAGGATCACTCACCAGCATCACCTGAATGAAGCACCTCATGCAAGTATTTTTGTTTTCGAGGTGCTACTTCTTTCTTTCAAATAATTGTTGGGGGCATTTGTGCAAGTGACAGTATATCTGAGTGTAGACAAACAGGTCTGAGGATTGTGCACACAAATAGAGAATCTTTGAAAGAGAGGATAGGGATTAAAGGGGAGGCACTGCAAAATGTGAATGTGAGATGGAAAAAAATAACGGTCTCAAACCACATTCTTGAATAAATATATGGAAATGCCACACAGCTGCTGTCTGCAGGGCTGGAAAACACATTAAGAATTCTAAAGCTCCATAGGAGAAAATTGCAATTTTCAAAAACTGCATGTATTGAGGTACATTTCAGTTATGTTACGCCCTCTGGTATTGTTTGCTAACCCTATAACAGACATTACTGCAAACTGTGTTGCTGCATTATCTTCCCATAAACTTACTCTGTGTTTCTATGAGGTGATGTTGAAGCAGCTGTTTTTATGTCATGGCTGAGCTACATGAATTCTGCACCCATCACGTTTGCACCTTTTTTAGCGTACTGTCCAGTGACTATGAAGTGACATAAAAGCAGTCATTTCAGACATTCACCCACTGAGGAGCTCTCCTCTTTCAATCACACTCTGAAATGAGGGTACTTATTACTCTGGGTGTCTGATGCAGGGCAGGGACATTGATTGGCAAAACTTTCCTCAGAAGGCTACCAAACATGTAGAAAATCACATGTAGTTTCTGACCAAACTGAGAGTAGGATAGATTGGTATCACAAGGGGAGGGAAGACACAACTAAGCTATTGTTGTTAATGGTTAAACTGCCATTCTCTTTTGACTTTCAGTTTCACAGACTAACTACTCAAAGTGGAGCATTAAAAGGCTAAAAACAACAGCCCCAAATGCCCAGGCAAGGAGACCCCCTGGATGCAGGGAAAGTGAAAATCAAAACTCCATATCCCATATCATTGACTGAGCATTTTTAAGTGTTCTCACATGCCATCGCACAGCTTTAAAGAAATCATCTTGTGCCACTTCATCAGTCTGGAGGACTTTAATTTTTTACTGCTTTAGCGTTGCCAATAGTCCATTCTTTTTGTTCTTATTCTGACTTCCGATATTCTTATTCTTATGCCAGGCCCAAAACCTCTCAATTCCCCTCTCTTCTGTCACTGCCTCTCATTCAATGGCTTTACAACTTAACTTGACATATCTATTTATTGATCGGGTGTGCAGCACGGAGCTGTCTGAAGTAGCATTTGTCTGACTATTGACTACCCTTGCCCTCCACCCCACTTCAACTCCTCCACATCTGTACTTGACAGGCTCACTTACCCTTCTTCCTCCATTCCCCTCTCCTTCCCTCCACTCTGCCAGTCTTATCTGCATGGCAGAGGAAGTGAAAGCAGGTCACTATCCGCTGTCCAGTCAGATGGGTAAACACCCACAGTCCTTCACTGTGGTAAAAATCAATAGTCAGCAGGCTTTATAACAGACATACCCATCTAAAAATGGGCATACGATTAACAGCATTAAGTAGATGCTGCCAGTATTTGTGTTCTTGATACAGATTCCTGGAAAAACACAAAAGTAAGGTGTTTGAGTGTCACTTTCTGAAGTGAGAAGGTGATGTGTCATGTTTTATCATGTGTCATTTTATTTGTTTTTTTATTGTTGTTGTTTTATAATTTCTTTAATGCATTTTTAAAGTTAATGAGATATAAACTCTATACACTTTATATATTTACCACCACTACCAACAAATTTCCCATCAGTCCTCTCTCCACTACAAACAGCATATGTCTTGAAGAAGTGCATCCAATGCATCTGGGCAGACGCCCTTTTCTAATTAGAAAATGTAATTATGCTTTAAGTCAGTTTTCCTAGAGTTCATGTGCGTGCTTATTAAAGGACCATGACTTTCATTTTTCTATATTTCTCAAAACAATTTAATTACTGCTGTGCCACCGTTCTGCTCTCCCCGAACTTCAGATTGTTATCAAACTTTTACTTTTATTACCTGCCATGACAAATGAGGAGGCTCTGTGAAACTCGTTAAATATAGATTCATATCATGAACAATATTTCCATAATATCACACATGCTCGGTCAGATTATTAAATATTTGGTTACTTATCAAAATAAGATCTGTGAAAGGTTATAAGAAGGACCTTGAAGTGAACTAGATGGAACCTGCCAGTTACCAGTTCGGTTATGGTGTGCCTGATTGGTGTATACAACATCCATCCCGTGGTTAACAGTATATTACCCTTGGACCATGTTTGCTTTTTCCAATATTGACATTGTGTCCAGGTGTTTCAAGTCATTCCCCCTCTGAAGCTGGCAGGCCTTAACTCACACCTCAGGGCTAGATAAGGCCTCTTTGCTCCACTGCACTTTTTAACAACATACAGACACACAACTCAACTGTGTGTGTGTGTGTGTGTGTGTGTGTGTGTGTGTGTGTGTGTGTGCACATCTTCTGTACACACTCAGAGGCCTGAAGGAGAGAAGACTCTAAGCTTATGGCAATCTGTTGGCATTCTTCTAAGCTTCCCAAGCTGCAGTGGACGTACTGATGCTGTACATCAGGAGAGAGAGGGAAGCTTTTGCAACTGCTGTTTGGCCGTAAGCTGTGCTCTATGTTCAAACTTGTCAGATGTTGGGGTGAGCTCCTGATTTCAGCTCTGTGTCCGGTTTGTATTTCAAAATGACTCTCTCTGTCTCAAAAGCAGGCTATGTAACCCCATGTTTTCCTGAGATAAAACAATATGGTTTCAAAAAGGAACATTATTGGTGCTTTGTACGGACGTTGATATGATGCTTTCAAATTTATTGATGATAATATGGTATATGGTAAGCCAGAAGTCGAGGTATAATCTTTAAAATTTGGAAGTGAATGGATCAGATACATATAATGAAATGTATTAATATTATTTTTTAAATAATTTAGCAATGTCCTTCACATCGCTCCCACTCATCATCTTATCCAACATAAACATGACTCTTCAATTAGCAAGTGAACCCCACGCAGTTACAAAATGATTATATTATGAAATGTTGTGCTGGTGTGATGGCATTTGTTATGATTGGCAGAGCTGGGTCTAACCTCATACTAAATATTTTATAGTAGGCCTATATTTGGCCTTGCTGAAGTCTTATCAACAGCTAAAAAGGGTGGTAATGGACACATTAGTTATAAGACAACTTCTTTAACCACTTGACGGCTCTTACATTTGGTTTTAATGGTAATCATTTTTCATGTGGAGGTGGAAATTATATGTTGCTTGTCAACATAATTACATATGTATCATAATGTAAGAGCCCACAGTGATTACATTTATACACTTTCTTGATTGCTTTGTGGCTGCCAGTGCTTTGAGCTCAGGTCAGTAATTGGAATCAGACAGGAGACACACAAACACTCATTAACTTTCTTTTTGTCATGCATATTTAAGTTAACAAAAGCTCGTGCTACTTGACTATAACTACATTGTTATATTGAGCTCCCAGAGACGGTAATTACTTGTGAGTTGTTACAGTGATGCTGTACATCATGAATGCTCTTGGCACACTTTGAATCAGTTTGAGATCTAGTGTTTACAGTCTTTAGAGCACTAGCAATGATGTGTCTCTTTGTCTTCAAAGGGCAGACCTGCTGCCTCCTGGGAGTGTCTAGGTTTTGGCTCCAACTATAAAAGAGCCATCACGGAGATAGGGAGTGAAAGTAAGAGAAACAAAAAGAAGGATGCTGAGAGAAATAATGTACAGAAAGAGAGAGAGAGAGAAAGGAAAGAGGTGAGATGGGAAAAGAGAGGAGAAATTAAATTAAGCATGTATTTACATTTGTCTATGGTTTGAATTTGTATCTTAAGTTTAATAATGAAATTATGATTAAATGGTCTTATCTTTATTTCCTAAAATGTCATTGTATACCCCAAAGAACTTACAACAATGGACTAATATTAAAAGATACACACATAGTCTCTGCATCCATTGTTAATTTGCAGTTTTTGAAGTGCTATGTGTGCATTAAAGAGTTTAAAATTGGTGGTAGTAGTGATGGCAGGCTACTAGAAGAATTCATCATTACCCACAGAGAACAATGACTCTCTTCTTTCAGCTCAAAAGAGAAGTTAGCATCTTTTCAGAAAACTGAACCGGCATTGTTCAGGGAAACAGAGGAGCAACTCTAAGTGGCATTTAGATTCTCTGACAGCCATAGAGAATGTCACAGAACATAACCCTAGTGAGATTATGGTGCTGTGAACTGAAGAAACACACTCAATTCAAGCTGCAGTGGAGCATCAATGGTTCTTAGGCCAAGTGGGTGGAAATTATTGCATGCCAAGCGTATGAAACAAGCACAATTTGCCATGTACTTGTGCCAAAACATAGCACGGCTTCTATTTTGGCCTTTGTGTCCTGTGGTAATGATAGCAATGCCTTGAACGAGTACTTGAACTGGCAACATCATTGAGCTGATCATTGGTGCTCTAAATTAGCTGTATGCTCATTTGGTATGCCATGCATTAGCAACACACCAAAGCAGCCGGACACTTCTTCTGCAAATGTAAAACATCCTCATTCAAATGTCAAATTTGAATATTTCCGCCTGTATCTGATGAACAATCTGCTTTATTGCCTCTGTAATCGACCACTTGGGAATTGAGAATTTAATTTTTCAACATTACACCACTGCCGGCTCTGACAAAGGTCAGGATGATAGGATTTTTATTTGTTGCACACTGCTCATATGGGAGTGAAGTATGATCCTCTTGATTACTCTCATTATTCAGATATCATCACTCCTAAAGGTTGCAGGGAAGCCGTTTTAAACCTGCACCTGTTTGTCTTGAAATGAGAGGTGTTACTGCCACATGACCTTGATACTGGCTGTGGTAAACTGAAGTTCACAAAAACAGATAAACAGATATAGAATGACAGATTTATTCCCTGGATGTCTTTGGTAATAACTGTGTCATAGTATAATTCGGGTGCTAAGAGTGATTAGGAACCCCCACAGCTCATTTTTGCTCCAGGGTCTATGTCATCATGTCTAAAGATGCTGTTGTTACTCCATTGCATGCCATTTACATCTTAAACCTTTCTATTCAAGATTATCTCATTTGTTCTCATTCTATGCTGATGACAGCCAGGTCTACCTCCTCTTCAATTTGTATCATTTGTTAATTTCGATCAATTAAATACTGGTAACACAGCCACTTTAATTGGCCCAAATCCCATAGTTAAAGGTCTGTGACCTCATCTTTTATGTTTTTTTGTCGTCATTGTTGTTTATCTTAATTATTTTAATTCATCAGCCAGGGTTTTAGCTGAGATCAGATGTTTTCATTCTTCTGAAAAGAGCTTCTCACTGTCCCCACAACTACATAAACTGTCTGTCATGTCCCTGAGCTTTGCAGTGCATTCTCTTGTTGGGTCAAAGTAGCGGAACCTGGGGACATATTGTCATCTTGATTTAAGACTTAACTTTTGAATTTGGCTTTTTATGGTTTTAATTTGTGAAGTTATACTGTTATATTCCTTCTGTCATTCTGCGTTATATTTTCAACCAAAGTATCTTAATTTCAGATATATACTTTCTAGCATCTTTTTTTTCCTGGGTTGGTAAGTTGAACCTCCCCAGTTAAGTTGGTGTATCATAAAAGTGTTTTATCCTCTATAGACTGAGGAGAAAACCTGATACCTGCACATTCTGTTTAGGCTGTGACACAACCAAAGCTCAATGTTTAACTGTGTACCTGGTCCTGTGCTCACAAAGTGAGAATGTAGTAATATCCCCAATCCTGACACTATCCTTATTGACTGTCACAACACATAAAGTCAGCCAAGATAGCTCCCACATCCTACCTATCCTTACTGCTATGCAGACGGTGGTGGGGAACCGTCCTGACCCAGAACTATCGGTACACTACACTGTAAGACAAAAGCACAGTTTCTCACACTCACAGCTCTCCTAGTGTAGATCATGGTCCACAGAAACAAGAAAAACCTGACATACAGATACACGCAAAATACTAACTCCCCCTTTTTGTCTGAACTTAAACTACGGCCAAAAGATAAGATATGATGAGTTCAATTTGCAATATTATAAATAAAAAGCCATTCCCACATGTTAAAAAAACAAAACAAAGATCACGTAGAAGGGAATAGTGGTATTTTCTAGCAGGTTGGTATGAAGGAGAGCTTCTCTACATTTGAAGAGGCAACAAAAATAACACCAGTAATATGGTGTAATAAAATGGTAATTTATTTCCAGAGGCTATCTAAGACCAAATAGCAACAGCTGGATCCACTGTACACGCTATGCATGCATGTCAGTGGTAGGAGGACAAGCCTCAAAGGAGCCTGGCTCTTTCAGTGAGGGAACAGTTTACTCCTGTGGAGAGAGAACCACCATGTCGCTATCCTGAGAGATTTGGCCAGACAGCCGGTAATAGAATTCCAACTCAGCTCTATTATCACAAGTCCTGTCTCGCTAAAGAGGGATGGGACTGTAGGCATATGCCACATTTCTCAGAAGAAATGACAGTGCCTGCTTGTTGCCAGCTGTGTGCCCCACTCATAGACACAAGAAACATGCAGGCATCAATTGGGAGCAGCCAAATGAATCCATAATGCACAAGAAAGCAGGTAGTTGCTGGGATATGTTCAGTGGGTCATCAAAATAAGCACAAGAAATGGAACGAAACTCAATATCATAAAGGAAACCAAACTGGCAGAGTAAGGGACACCAGTTCAGATTCACTGGCAGTGCACTTGTTTTTAGTATCCATATAGAATAACAAGACACCTCTGATGCAGGTGTTAGTTTGCCATTTTTAATTAATGCATCAGTATTAAACTCCGGGCAGAGACAGTGACAGTGGGGTGTAGCTAAAGAGGAGCTGGGATCATTTGTCTAACCAATGAAATAGAAAGAGATACATTGCTGCTCAGTGGGAGCCACAGGGTGGGAGAGAGTAGGGAATGAGTTCAAATGTGATGCAGCACCTGTATCTTGTAATAAGTCTCAATATAAGATTTTTTTAAAATTTCATTTTAAAGTTTGTAGCTTATAGTCTTCTTCCAATTTAACTACAAGCTACTTAGCACTGTGAGCACTAAGTACTCCAAGATCCCTTACAAACAAATTCATTCACCGTGCATTTCATCACATGACTATGAAAATGACAACAAATCACTTATACAGTTAATTACAACAATCAAAAGTAATTTTGTGATTAAATAATAAAAAAACCCTGGTCTTATATTACCAGCAAATTGTCCATGAACATACTTTTCATTTGCATGCTATTCCTTAACAGTGACATCTGCTAAAGAAAATACCTCTTACCACTTTCAGTGTGTGTGTGTGTTAGAGCTGTGTGTAGTTCAGTGGGTTCCCTGCTTGCCTTATGTATGACATGTGTTAAGTCAGTCAGTTATATCAATTACATTAAAAATGTCTCCAAAAAAAAAAAAAATCTAAGTTCCTTCCCAGTGCTTAAAACAACTGTTGGGCTCATATCCTGTCACCTCCTTCCTTCATGAACAGTAACTGATGCACAATGAGCAGAAACTGCAGCTAAAGCCACCAGATTGTTATGTATTTTTCATGCAACAATGGCAAGATGTGAAAATTTATTTCACAAGCGCTCTTTACCATCACTGTCACCCTGAGGCGCTCCATGAGCAACTTCCAACCAAGAATAAGCCAACATCGCCCCGTCTTCTGAGCCACAGTGAGACGCATTTGCCTGTCAGCACCCAATTAGAGCCGGAGGGGGCAAATTAACACGAAAGCCAAGAAACTCCAATTAACACTGACACGTTGATTTGGTGGCAGGCTCATCATTGTCTTAAAATTAGAATTAATCAACACGGCAGAGGGTGCCAAGTCGAAGGTCTGGCTACAAAAGAGCTGCTGCTTATGGGAAGCTGATGTGGGCTGCAGGCTGAAGATTAAGAGAAGTCTCAGTTTATTCATATCTCAGCTGTTTATTTTGTCTTTGCATTTATTGAAAATTAGACACAATGCATTTTTCCATTAACTGTGCAAAGACAAAAATAAGCAGGGTATACAAGTTATAAATATGATTTGGGAAAAATAAAATAAACAAAAAAACTGGATGCTTTCTACTAAACATAAAGTGGATAATCCCACCCTTATATACACTTGCCAACAAGCGGTAAATGAAAATCTCTGTCAAGGACATGACAGTTTTTGTGAGTGTGTATATAGAGTTTATAATAAAAAGCTGGTTGGAGACGAGTTCAATAGCTCCAACAAATCCTTAAATAGTGTCTGGAAGTTAGGCTGTCTTAATGCTTTCTGGTGAAACAAGGAGGGAAAAGACCTGTGTGTGTGTGTGTGTGTGTGTGTGTGTGTGTCCCTAATCACTATCCTCATCTCAACTCATTTCAAAGAAAAATGTCTAGCTGTTATGGTAGATGGATCACTTCCCTCAGCATACATTCTTCATCCCCTTCTCTCCCCCCGATTCTTTTATCTTCTCATCTCATTTTCTCCTAAAATTTCTTATTTGTATTTCTCCCTCTCCCTTTCCACTCTTCTTTTCTGTATATCTATCTTCTCTTCATTCTCCTCAACCCTCAACTCATTTTCTCTCCACCTCTCTGATTTTGCCACTCGCTGCCAACCTATTCTGCTCATCCGCTGTTTGTCTGTCATTCTCTGGGCCTGCCCTGCAGTGCTCTTTGATGTTGGCAGTGGCACACATTAACACATCAGACTTTGACTCCATTAATGTGCTTGTCCTTGGCATGCTGCCACACACTCCAGATATCTGATGCTACCTGCCAGGTGGTGCATGAGAAAATGGAAGACGCAGTGGATGGATGCTGGGAGCTGGGGTTGGATGACGACAGAAATTGGCTTTACTGGATGAACTGAAACAGCTTTGCAGTCAAGTTCAAATACATTTTACCTGCTTTTTGTTGACATATCTGGGAAACAGTCAACATTAAACAGTGTAAGTCATACAAAGTATAACCTACTTGCATTTTGATCTTCACCACTTATTTTTTGTTAGGTTAAGAGCTAGTCAAGAGGCATTCTGAACTCAGCATCAAACTGCACTCTTTACTCACCAAGCGATATCCCCACCACCACCCAATAATAGCACCACCAATGTTAAGTCAAAGCTTTACCATGTCCACTCCTCAACTGGAATTAGCATGCTAACTGGCTAGCCCAGGGCAGTCATTTTTTAGCCACCAGATCCCAGCAAGAAACCACAGGCAGAAAGAAACTTTAAAATAGCATCTTTTAAAATATTGGACTGTAGGGAAGAACAGTTTTACTGCCTCAACCCACCTGAAAATCTCAGTCCAATTTAACACATGACATATTGGACTGGCATATCAGACCATACTCCTCTCTACTGCCATGGAAACATCAAAGATACAATATTCTTCAGATATGGATGGTGTTTATCCACCCCAGTGTAAGAGACTTGCTGAATCTATGGAGAGGATTATTGAAGCTTTTTTTTTGCGTCTCTTGTTGGTGACTCAAACAGTTTCACATGGTTTTTCTTTTAATTTGTCACCAGTCTGCAGACAGTCAATCAATTGTAGGCCTATAAATTCTCACCCCTAAAATGGGACATTTCTGTTGTAACTGACAGACTGTTTCTTTCTGGCCCCAACAGAAATAATAAGGCTGTAAGCTCAAGGCTTCAAACAGCAGTATAAATACAATAATACAGTGTTTCACTGATCAAAGTAGAATTATTTTAGTGGACCACATCAAAAGGGAATAAGTAATATTGGTGATGTGTGCCTTTCAAAGGAGCTGAGCTGGCAAACAGTAATATTGAAGCAGGCATGAGTTTATGCCAACAGCAGGACTTTGCATTCAAATGAGTTTGGGGAAGAGATATACAGGCTGATAACAATGCAAGGGATGCTTTTAAAAACTGTGAGCGCTGTGTTTAATGCAGTGCTGCTGAGTGCGATGTATACTAGCTGCCATATGTAGACCGATAATTTAACTGTGATTGTTTTGAATCTTTGCCAGTAGTATAAAATCCTGTCTGATGTATATTATTTGATAGAACTAAATATCCAGGTATAGGCTCAGCAACTTTCCCTAGTCATCCGTGGACAATTGAGCAACAAGGTTAAGGAAAAGGACAGGATTTTTAGATGAGCCAGAGCAAACAAAAGAGACCTCTGTTATGTTCTTGCTAAAACCAAGTGTTTTTTCTTCTTCTTCTTTTTTCTTAACCATTTGTTGATTATTGTAACCATGACATCAAAGTGCCCCAGACATGAAAGGTATTTGTTTTGGCCCAAAGCAAGATCTTCTAATCTTCACTAAACTAACTTTCACTACACTTTTCATAAAATGTGTTCATTTTTAATATTTGTAACAATGTTCTGAAAACACGTGTACAGTAAATGATGTTGTCCTGTTGACAGCGGTGTCAGATCAACAGGTATCATACTGGAAGACAGACCACAGATATATTATCATTCAACATGGATGAATTGTTGTTCTGTCAATCTCTTACCCGGGGTCTTGATGTAGGGCTTTTACACGGCCTTAGTCCTCCTCTGTGTTGAAAGGTTTGAGATCAGTGTTGATTCCTTGTGCTTTGAAGACTCGCTTTCAGCATCTGTAAGGAAGTTCCAGTGGGAATGGTCAGCGTGAGTCAGTGTGTCTGTTCTGGTCTGAAGCTGTTATTATTGTGTTATACCATTTTGCAACAGGAAATGGAGAAATGGAAACTGGTTCATTATTTTAATTACATTACAGTGGGACAGTCACAAGCCTGTCAAACAGAAAGAGAAAATTACTCAAATATAAATACTTCTTCTGCTCTAAGAATCCCTGGGGTGTCATCAGAAGATTAACATGAAATATGAAATACAGACAGATACTAATAGAAAATGTCCAAAGAAACAATTAAGAGTTTGGGATTAATGAAATGAAAGTGGAGCCCTCTCTGGACAGCACAAATCCTACTGACGGAATCCAGCGACTGATTCTTTCACCCCATCTGGAACAAACAATTAAATGATGATTTGTTTTTTTTTCCTAGCAAGCCTAAAAAAACAGGCTGAATCAGAATGATTTACTTTATTATGAGTTAACACTGCAGAGATTGACAGCTGTTGTTTCACACAATTAGCCTGGCAACTAGCACACTCGGCATCTGGATTAGGGCCATGTAACCGGTGGAGATGAGCATTGCTATTTAAATTTGATTAGATGATTGATGATCCCAGTGGGTGAATTTGTTATTGTAAAAGAGGATTCGACAAGGGAAAACACAAATATTAGGTTCAAAATCCCAAATAGAATTTAAATAAATTCATAAGCAAAATGGTTGATTGAAGCACAACACTGTGTTCTAAAAAAAAAAATTAAAAAAAATACAGCAGTGAAAGGAGGAGTAAAGCATAAAACAGGAGAAGCTGTGTCTGGCAATATGAAGCCACTTGACAGGGTTTTTTTCTGCTGTAGGTGACAACTATGTGACAGGTCACTAATTTACCACAGCCACTCCATGGGCAAAATTGTAATTATTACATCTGATAGTGCTAATTCCGTTCAAATGAGGAACTAGGGACTTTATTACTCAATAGTGGGGTCCTGTCTATAGCTGTTCGTTTCCATGTGGCTGTTCGGAAGAGCCTGATCTCCTTTGTTGGATACCCCTGTACCCCCACCAAGGCCAACACTGACCCACCCATCTATAGAAGATGCTCTGTTACTCATCTTTCCTGTATGCCTGCTCAAACTTTACCAGACTCAATTGATATCCAACTTCTTCACTGAGCTGATTTCTTTGGAATCAGTGGGCCTATTTATTGGACTTATTTAGTCTTACAGTAATATAGAGTTTGTTAGTACCGGACATATTACAATCCCAATATTGGATTATAGCTGCCAACAACTCCCAGTGAAATTTTATCTGTTTCAGGAATGAGAATCACTGAACTGTTCTGAGGGTTTGGCAGATGTTTTTTTTCTTGAAGTGTAGGGTTAGAGGCTCTGTAAAGCCCAGTGAAACACAGAATGTGAAACCAAGTTATACAAAGACACTTGTCAACAATCAATGTAATCATTCGATATAACTGGGTTTTGGGAGTGGCAACATTGGGGTGCTCTTTTCTCACAACCTTTTCTTTAACACCAAAAAATGCTTCCAGATTATTCTGCATAGTATAAAAATGTAATGTAAATCTGAATGGGAATGCATGGTCTTGTGGGTAACTTTCAACACATCTGCATTGCTGTGAACACGTTATAGCAGTGCTAGTATGTTACTGTACAGTGAACTCCAAGACACACACACATTGTGGATATTTTGTGCATCTCATTTAAATAATTATCTGATATAATCTGCTATAATCTTTATCACCAGTGACTGCTGTAAGTAGCGTGAGGTCTCTGGCCATTGCAAAGTTGGAGCAATCCAACAGTGAACACTTACTGAATAACTACACTCACTTTGATTCTGCATAAGAGCATTAAAAAACAATTATGTGTGTAAATACCCATAATAAAATGTAAATCCTTCTCAAACAACAAATGCCAGATGATCCCGAGCTATTCCCCCTTGAAAAGCTAACCTGTCTCTTGAGAAGGGAGGGGTTTTGTCAGTGTGGCTGAACTCAGGCTGACCTGCCTCCTTCAGGTAAGCTGTTTGACTTTGCCAGCTGCCAGATCTTCCCCTGTGGGCCTCAATAAATATTCTGAGGCATTTCATGTTACCTTGTGGGAAAGCAACCTTTCTTTTCACTGATTCTTGGCTTTGCAGTTAACCCTTGCAGCATGCAAAGGCAACATATTTCTCATATTCATACCTGAAGGAATCTTGTAATATGATTTCAGGTACGTGGACCATACCATTTCTTACCCTTGACTTGGATTAGTATCATGTCTTGACCGTCTGCCTCACTCCCACCAGTGATTTTGTCCAGGAGGCTCGGATGCATCACACATATTAGGACACAATAAGGTAGTTGTACAGTAAATAGCATTAGCTGACCAACTAGCTTATAATGTATGCTAGTTTCTAACATTTACATTCCGGGCCTAATGTTCTGTCAAGTCAGGATTTGGAGAATAAGTCATTGCGGGGAAATATGTAGCCTATATGGATTGTCACTTTGTTTAGACTGTTGTAGTGGTTTAGTTCATCTTCAGCCTTTTTGATATTCACTTTTACAAAAGAAAAACCACCAAAGATTATGAAAAACATGTTTTTATACAAGACAATACAATTATACAAGATACAAAGATACTGTTCACTCAAACATGTTGCATGACATGATGTTGCCCTGTACTGGGTTCCCACTCAACCTGATGAAAAAGTTGACACTCCTAGTTGTAATTATATTATTTATATTTTGTATGACTCAAACACTGAATCTTCTCTTCTCCTCTCTTGAATAAATCCTCAACATAACAGTGACATTATTTTGGGGGTTTTATCATGGTACCTGGTGCCTGTCTATGTTGACTGTGGTCCTGCATCAGCACCCTTTGGTTTTCCATTTGAGTATGAAACAAGTGAGGTCTGTTTGTATAGGAGAACACCACGCAGAGAGCAGCATGTAACCCTGACAACACCTTCTAAAAATGAATCAGTACCAAATTGTGTTTGGATGCCAGAGTGGCATGCTCCCATTATACCGAAGCAAAATGCACTGAAACATAATCGAAACTGGCAACTGCATGGAGCAAGTGGGAAGAAAACACAACTCAAAAGGATACTTAGGCATCTTGATACTCCGAGTTATAGATTTGAAGAATTATATAATCTTCAGTGTAATGCTTGTATCTGCCTCTTGTCAAAGGACATGATGAGTGTATGTTATTTTGTTTCATCAGTCATAACCAATGATATAATGTTTTTATGTGGACTATCACAGCGTGAAATGAAATGTATTAATGATTTAAAACAAACAAACAAAAAAAAACAGTTGTCCAGACTTTCCCAGAAATTTCAGATACAATAGATTTGAAAGGTGGGACAGGTGAAGGAAGGGATTCAATGTTTTGGGCTTTTTAATTGCATACATGTTGACTCACATCTCTGTGGATCATCTGACTTTCTTATTGATCAAGTACATGTCTCCCCAGCACATCCACATTCCTTTATTAGCTCCTCAGTATGTATAGAAAGCAGACGACCCCAGGGTCATTTTGTTAGACTGTTTACTTGTTGACTTCTTGTTGTCAATTTCTCACCTGTCTGATATTTCACCTGAGCTTGTTGTTCGATTCTGTGTGTGTGCTGCTATCATGACACCTATAGGCCTCCCTGCAGTTTGTCTTTCACTGCAAGTGGTTATGTGAAGTAGTCAGCTTGAGCAGAGGTCACTGTGAATTCAATACTTTGGTGTAAACTCTTCACAAGGTTTCAGAGTCTATTCTAACATGGTCCAGTCAAGAGGCAAACAGGCTGACTGAGTCTTCTTACATTCTGGTTTCTTTTTCAAAAAGACATAAAAAAAAATCATTCACATGTGCCATAGGAAGATCACTTCTGTCCATGTTCGACCCCAAACAATTGTATGAAAAGATTACCACCTACTTGCATCCTCTATCCTTTTCAAGGACACTGACTTTGTAACATTTTGAAAGTGTACTTAAGGGCAAATCATCTCTCTCTGGTTTTGTCTGCAGTATTATCTAATGCTCTTTCAACGTACTCTACGGTAAAAGTCTATGAGTATGAGTGAATCTGAATATCTGTTGCACATCCACATGCATGGCCTTTATCCATGCTTGATAGTGAGTGCTCCCATTAAACAGGACTGGATATCTGATTACTGGCAAATAAGAATATTATTTATTGTTTTCCGAACATTAAAAAATAATAATAATTTACCCACGGTAAATTATTGTGTGTGAGCTTGTGATGCAGCTGCAGATTTGGCCTGAAGGAAGTGCTGGCTCACGATCACAAGAGCAAAAATGAGAGTGTATCACATTACAAAGGCCATTTTCAATGTCCCATTGAATTGCATGGGAGATTTGTTTGAATGTCTCTAAAGCACGGGACTCAGCTGATAATGATCAGATCAGTGAACAACTGTGCTCTCCAAATTTGAAAATGATTTGGCCTTGGTTGCTCTTTCTCCATCCACTCTTTCCTTCATTTCATTATTGTTTTCTTCCCCTTCCCTTTCATTTCCTTTATTTGTCTTATAAAATCATGTCATGTGTTTGATCTGTTTCAGTTGCCTCTGCTTTCTCTCCGTCTCCAATGTACCATCCTTTGGTTTCTCACTTTCAATGCTTTTGTTCTGCAAGAATTTACTCTTTAATCCGCACATTTTCAGTCTCTCAACATATTTGTCTGCTTTCCTCGCTGGGATTCCCTTTGCTAGAGTACATATAGCATGAGCGTGAGAATATATGTACAGAGAGAGCTTCAGCCGTGAAGATGTTTTTCTTCTTATAAAAAAATATCTTTCTTTCTGTTATTTGCCAGAAGCTGGTGTTGATCAAGTCAACCTAATGCTCACTGGTGTCTCTCTTTCTCTTTCTCTCTTTCTCTCTCTTTCTCTTTCTTCCATGCACACACACACACAGACACCGACACTTTCTGAACCCCACACCTGGCCCCTGCGTCTGCCTCGTTACTGTCTCCTCAATAATTCACCGCTCCAAGAGTTTGGAAGCATCTTTTATTCATGCACTGGAAGAATGTTCAACTCCCAATATCAGCATGTGTGCACGAGAACACACACACATACCCCCCCCCCCCCCCCCCCCCCCCCCCCCAAGAGGCACCGGGGCAACCCAGGCAATTGCCTAGGGCCCCAAGCTGGAAGGGGGCCCCTAGAGATGGCTGACAATGGTCCATATCAATGACAACATGATAAAATTACTTTAGACACTGCATCTCCAACGTATCTGGAATCCCCTGAATAGGGCCCGTTACTACCCATTGCTGGCTTGTGGCTAGTAGGGAGACCCGAGAGACTGCTGATATTGGTCCATATCAAGAGGCAAGAGGGCCTCAATGGTTCCGCGTGCCTGGGGGCCCCAGAGTGTCTAGAACCAGTCATCAGCTCAGTGTGTATGTGCGTGCATGACACTGGACCGCAGGCAAAGACATTTCTCTCTCAGTGTTCTTTTGAAGATCCACCTAAGTTTATCTGACACGCCGTCCACGTATGAGACGACTTCTACATTCGCTCGGCTCCTCTCTGACTGATCTTGTTGATGTTTTAACAAAGGCTTGGTTCAACTTTGAGAGCTTTTCTGAGCCATTTCTTCTGTTCTCTTTGTACTCAGTGCTGGACAACACAATCTTGAGTGAAAGATTTTTTTCTTTTTCTAAATCTTTGCTTGTGGGCCATAAGTTTAAGATTAATTATAATATACTGCCTTTGTACAGTTTGGCTACTTTCTCGTTCTATAACCGTGAAAAGGACTCGTTATCTATATATTATTTGAAATGTATGTCTATGGAAATTGTATGTATTTGATATTAGTTTGTTGTAGTGATCACGACACATGTTTTATTCTTTATTTCTACTGTCCCAGTTGGTGAATTAAGTAGCTATTCATGCTTAATTTCAAATGCTCCTCTGCAGAGCCTGTTGGAAAAAAGTAGAACCTGAAGTGCCCCTTAAACACACCAAATCAAGCTCAGGTCAAATCACCCCCCACTTATGTTGTAATAGGCTGTGGGAATCAATAAGCAAATACTGATTAGTGCAAGTGGAATAGACAGAGGCTAACACAGGCACACACTCACAGTTGCATGTTTATACAGACTGAGTTTCACACATTTGCACACATGAATGCACACTGATGATACAGTATGTGTGTTGACGTACACGCAGAGAGATGGGCACTCTCTTGTGGTCTCATGATCGGGGACAGGTGAAGTCGCAGACACACATTCTGGTGGCATTTTTGCAATTAAAGTGGGCCCTGTGGCTATCTTTCCACTGAGTGCACAAGCCAAATATCAGGGCACGGAGCAGTGCTGCTTTGCTCCCCTAGTGGAACTAATTAGATGTTCCCAAAGGACAGCCCTGTCATCACATTGTTCTGCCCACAATACAGCCTCAGTGGCCCTGTGAGGGAAAGCAGTGGGCCCAAATAACCCAGCGAATAACTAAATTATACAAAGTGCCTCATTCCAAAACTCTGCATTTAAAGAAGCTGAGACTCAACGGTCGATATTTTTAAAGACAAGCCGTCTTCTAAACCTTACAATTTAATGCTAATGTCACACCTTAAAATAAAAACAACAGAAATGCAAACTTGATAGAATAATTTGATTTATACACTTCCCCTGCTGTTTTTTGAAAATAGTTGACAACAACATTTGGATCACAATGAAATTGCCAACACAGCTAGTTAGGTGTTTTTGAGAGCAAAGCTTCTTAATGGGTTGTCTATATGTGTTTTTTGAACCCTATGTCAGTGTTGATGATGATCATTGATGTCTATTGCAGATTCTACAAAAGAAGTTTGAGTCAACTTCTGTGACTCCCACTCTTTTCGAAGTACTTCTGCGTGGAGGCAGAGGCACCAAATCTGTTGGTGCTTCTGGGCCTGAGCACCCACTGAGAATGAAGAGCACCCACATTCATTTGAGGATAAATTTGCATTGATTTGATAAACAAAGAGACTAACTGTGGTTGTCTCACTGTCAAGCCCCCTCACCTGACTGAGTACATGCTGCGCTTACTTCGTATTATTCTCAGAGTTATGCTTGCTTTTCATGGTGTGTATCATTAGTTAGAAAGGAATGACACACATACACTTCCAGAGGGATTTGAGATGAAAAGTCTGTTAAATTCATACGTTACTAAAATGCATGCATTTGACAACCTTGTCTAAATCCATGTAGCAACATGTCACGTAGGCTGATTTTTACATAACATTTCACTGATCTCTGTGGAAAGCTTAAACATAATGTTGAAGTATTCTGCTAAACAGGTTATTGGGTTTCTATTATATCTGTTACACAGATCCTTGACAACTGATTTTTAACCAATAACTATTTGATACCTTCTGGATGGATCAGTTGAGTGTGTTGGCCATAGGTAAATGTCATTGCACAAGTAGAATAGTAGGTTGAGCAGCATCACACTGAACCCTTTGATGCTGGCTGTTGATGACATTACTGTAAGAGACAGTAGAGGAAACACAAGCAAACAGAAAGAAATCCACAAGTAAAGGTTTAATGACAGATGCAGCAGTGTAATGCATCTAGTGTATACATCGAGACCTTGCATCTTATAAATATGCATGGAAATCAGTAAATGCTGCAATTTTCTGTTTTCTGTTGCAAATGATTTGAGCTACACAAAAGGAAATGTGCCTCATTTCAGATCTATTGTTTCAGTTTATGTATTAGCTAAGCTATTTTATTAATTCTAATAAGGTTCTAACCTATTATTAAGATATAGAGAGATGATAAACCATGATATGATAGATTCAACAGTAGTTCATTAATTCCCCGTGAACTCATTAATTCATCATGGATGCTATGTTTACTAAGGTTTTATAAGCAGTTCATCATTATAAGTGTTTCTCATTAGCCTAGTATAATTGGATGCTCCTCGACAACATTAATGCAATGACTCCTAGTTGGCTGAAACAAAGAAGCATTGCAAAGTGAGAGTGCACACAATGGAGCCATTATTCCCAGAGAGAATGTTATTTGTAGAGTGAGAAGAGGAATAGGGGCTCCAAAAAATATAGGCTCCAACCTATTGTTAGAGTCATTTCCTCATTATATTTCCACAGAAACAACCTTGTGCTTCATCACCTCATTCAGAGTAGTGTGCAATTTCGATGCTTTGGCTTCAAACAACAAAGAGATGAATGGGACGCAGAGAGACACTGTCCGCATGTTCCAGCTGTGAGTAGCAGCTGATGTTTTAATGAAAGTGAATGTGCCAGGTCGCTGTCTTATAGTCACGGCAAACCTTGGCCGGAACAGTCAGCTATGACCACAGGGGATCTCGGCGTCCCCAAACGAATCAGCAGGCTAAAAGAGTAGGACAGGCGGCCGTTCACCTCAGCAGGCCTGTCATTCTGATCGCATGCATCAACGGGGGACCAGCTGGGATCAAACAGGCTGGATGAAGGGTCATTGCAGTGACAAACAGGAGCACTAAAGGGCAAACACTACCACAAAATGGCATACTAAGCACTGCTCAATGGCTAGTAAACATCTGAAGAGATGAGGGTTCATTTCAATCCACTGCTGGAAAATGTAACAATAGCCTCCAGAATTGGCTCATAACAAGTTTCAGTATTGTGAAAATTGTTAAAAAGCAAACTCAAAATGATTAAATAACTTTGTGTTAGCCTCTGCCATTTACATTATTTGTTTGGCTGCTACCCTTCTATCATTTCAGCTGTCTGGCTGTTGTATCATGGACAGGTTGGATGTGCGTGCAAATGGCATAAGCCATTTAAAAAGACAGGAACTTAATGGTGATGATGGGATTGCATGGGGAAAGGAAAGAAGTGAAGGGAAATTTGTAAGCAACCATTATGTCCTAATTATTTAAAGAATGAGCCCTAAAACATTCACTTCCAATCTGCAGCCATGCGCAACTGTACAATAAATGGCTAAGATGGAAATCATTTGTAAGGGTAAACTATATTGTTTCAGATGGTTGGTTGTGTGCTGCTACGAATTCAGTGTCAAGCTTAATATACCGTCATTGGTAATGGTATGTTGAATTAAATTGAATTAAATCAGCCTCCAACAACAGCTCATCCTGGCTAGTCACCTTCCTCTGCCCACTCAGGGCCTCTATACATTGCCAAGCAAAACCACATGCTGCCACCATCACAATGAAAGTAATTACAGCCTTAATCTATTGCAGACAAATTGACTGTATACAGTGTTTGACTTTCTGTGACTTAGTTTAGCTTACATTTAACAGTGTAGGTGGTGACAATACGGCTGGGGCTTTCAATGACTGGCGGCGCTCAGCGTTATTGGCACATGACCTGAGTACTGAAAAGTAAAAACCTGACTCAGTTTATCAGAGCATGCTGCTTTTCAGTGATCCATTCAGGTACTGGAAACTCATAAACTCATATGCTCATCTCATTACGGCCTGTAGATAATTGGGAACTGGCTGATTACTTCAGATGTAAATTTTTTTTTCCAGGCCTTACATGACTTATACTTGTATCAGTGTTAATATGAGTACATGCTGTTCCAAAGGATGGTTAAGAGGTTGTGTTAAATTTGGAAATAGTCTCAGTGTCTGCTATAGTGTGTGTAAAACATCATGTATTATGAATCACTGGCTGGCATGTTTTACCCTAAAGTATTTATGATTTCTTTCATATACTGTAAATCGCACCAGGGTAAGTGAAACTTAGTGGAGAAGCAGTAAACCAGAGATTAGGTTTATATTGCGGTGATCCTGTCTTGGAGAGAACCACTAGAGGTAGGTCATACAGTATATGAATTTAAAATCACTTCATTTTGTGGAATTGTATGATTGTCTCACAGAGGCAAAATAAGTCTGTGTGGCATTTAGTGTATGCAAGTTCTTACCACTGAGAAACTGCAAACTGTCAAGACAGTGCTGACCTTTGAAGGAGAGGGCCTATGACCCCAATTTAGAGGGTGTATGGACCAAAAACAGAGCTGCATTGAAACAATACATGGGGCTGTGTTGATTGGTGGTGTAATGAGATGATGAAATCTGTGAGATCTGTGATTTTCTTAGACACCAAAACATTGTATGAAAACCAATTTCTCATGGTATCCATGAATGTTTTAGTATATAGACTCATTAGCATAGGGAATTTAAGGCAGGATGGAGTGCAGTATTTGTTCATTTGTGCTCAGTTCCACATCAGTGGACAAAGAAAGGGATGTGTAAAGAAATTATGTGTGGAATCCTGCATGAGTTTCCCACATCTAAATGTCTTGCATATGCATTTTTCCAACTTTGTGTGTTTGCCATCTGTCAGTATGACTTGTACGCAAGGCTTTGCGGTCCCAGTTCTTTGCCAGATGATGTCACACAGTAGGCAAGCAAAATTGAGTCAGGTTGAACCATTTGCTGGACAGCAAGGTGACCTTGTACAAATGAATGAGGGGGGAACACCTTTTCATGTGGGGCTAATGTTACTTTGAACACAGCCTTGGCCCTTCATATAATTGTGAAATATGATGACAGTGACTGTCACCATATTACCTCCACCACCTATTTTGCAAGGATGTGTGAATGATTTCACCGTGCCACTTAATGGTGTGATCAGCCACTGTATAACAATGTCAGACTGCCTCTGCCTTTACTACAAAAACAGATGGGTTTTAGTTTGCTGAGTTCTCTGCTGGTTAGATGTCCTAAATTCATGTTAAAGTAGAAAAATGTTAAGTTCCCATTCAGTCATTTAGTTGTGATGAACTTGTGTAAAGCTCTTGTTAGAGAAACATTTCAATATAAACCTCAGTTAGTCAAAGAGCAAAATCAGCACACACAAAGGAAACGACACAGTATATCTTGTTCTGCCAAACATGCAATTTGTGATATATTCTACAGACACAATCACTTAACACTCAACAGTCCTATCAGAGTGTGAATTATGCAAGGGGTCAGCTTTCTCTCCAGGGCAAAATGGTAAGGTCAACTTTAGGGGCATCTGTGATCATAGCACAAGACTCTACCCAATATTGAAACGAGAAGTATACTGTGATTTTGCTTTTTTTTTTTTTAACCCCTTTTAGGGGAAGGTCTTTAATTTGCGGGCAGACCCTCCTAATGCTCCCTTATAATTGGAACCCTATACACACTGCTTCTTAACAGAGGACCTAGATCACTAATATGACACCAAATTAAATTACAACATGGCTTACTCTGCACTGTGCAGATAAAGCGGATGTAAGAGCTCATCATTCCTGTGTAAACACCAACTAGAAGATGGTAATTAGGTAAAGTGAAAATCTACCTAGGCAATCATTCACTGAAGTTTCTGTCGGAGGCATGTGCTTGATATGATGAATGAGACTGGCATGTCGAGGCCCATTACCCAGTGGACCTCTTTTCACAACAGATGTTTTGGCTTGTCATAGCAGCAAAAACACAGCTGCAATTAATAACATTAATGATGGCTCTTTTCTATTTAAGTACTTTAAGTCCCCCCAGTAAGCTGCGCAGTAAGCCGGTGCGTGTGACACCAGGGCCCTGGAAACGGAAACCTAAATCAAAGGCAGCCATTATTGTTATTAATAACACCTGTGTTTATACTGTGTTAGTCTCTGCTGTGAAAAAGCCATATAGTGCGAGCAAAGGAAACTGAAGAAATGTGCACACCCCATGAACATTAACCATATTTGCAAGATGGCTGTCCTCAGTTACGCTTTTATTTAAACAACTTCTTCTGCCTTAGACTACACATACTTGTGTACATATGGACTAACTAGATAAGATATTCTAAATAGTGAAAAATGATAAAAGCTCAACACGATTTCAGTACTTAAACAGCCTATTGCATAATCTCATTTGTAATCCATTTTTTTCACAGTACAGCTCCACTACTGTAAAGTGGAGCCTGGGGCAAAGAGCTGGCCTTCACCTGAAGCAAAAGATGAAATAATATCCAAAGATGTGAGTAAGAGATTCAGTGGATGGTGGATGAATAGAACAGGACCAGCTATGTCTTGTCCAATCATAAAACACAGCCAGAAAGTCATCAATGGCTTAAGAGTGAAAAAAAAAACACCAACAGAGGTCAAACAAAGGCCTAAAAGTAGTTTAATTGAAACCAAGTTCTGTTGAACTTGTTGAAAAAGAAGGATGTGTTAATTGGTCTAAATATATGAATTGACAACACTTAATTAAAAGTAGAGTCCTCTACCCTGAATATTTTTTCAGACTCTCCTTTGTTGAACAATGACTCTGACATGATGATACACAAAGGGGCAGGTGCTTGAATCCAACATGCAATTTACAACAAAGCAAGAGTTTTACTATGGAGGGCTGGAATGTGCTACTCTATCCAGAAGACAAATGGGTGCATCTGTGCTGAAGTGACAGCGATCATATCAATGTGCGTACTGTATGTGTGTGCGTGTGTGTGGGTATGTGAGTTTTGTTTTAAAAAACTATAGCCCCTGTTGATATGTGTATTTTGTACAGAAACAGCATCACTACTTGAATGCAAATACCCAACAGTTTTGTTTGTTTATTTTTGTTTTTTACCGAAGAAGTAAAGAGCCTCCACATCTACTCACGTGTAAATGTGGATAAATCATGGTGAGTCAGCCTCCCTCTTCAGCCGGCTGTTCGGGGAGTTGGTAGCACTGTGTAACACAGCCCAGAAGAGGCAGGCTACTCGTTGCAACAGAAGGTACGTTGGTTGTTTGGTGCTGCACCGTTCATCACTTGCAGCATGCTTCAACCTGTGTTCACTGGACCTGCAGAGCAAGGGGAGGAGAGGCAGAGATAATTGGGTACAAGAGGAAGAGGAGCAGGAGCAGTCCCTAGTCCCTACCTGTATTTGAACATTCAAATTATAGAAAGTGTGGGGTTTCATGGATGGATGGAAAACTGTGGTCATAAAGGGATAGAAATATTACTGTGACATTTGAATTATGATTGATTCATATCAAGGGGCCCAACATATGCCAAGAAACCGTCTCTCCTACTATTCCATCTTCACCACCAGCTTCAGCTGTTGACACAAGGCAGTTTGGGTCAATTGATTCAGTTGTTGATGCCACATCCACACCCGACCATCTGTCTCAGCAGAAATCCAGATTCACCAGACAACATTACACCTTTCTGGTCATCAACTGTCATGTGTTGTCCATTCTGTGCACAGCAGCCTCAGATTTGTCTTCATGGAGTGGAGCCTGATTATAGGTCCTCTGCTGTTGTAGTATATGCACCTCAAGGCTCCACATGTTGTGTGTTCTGAGATACTTTCCATTCTCAGTCTGCATCATTCTCCTCTGACTTCTCTCATCCACAAGTGGTTTTCGTCCGAAGAACTGTCGCTCACTGGATGTCTTAACACCTTTCGTAAAAACTCTAGAGACTATGCATCAAAATCCTAGGAGATCAGCAGTGTAAGAAACATTCAACCCACCACATCTGGCACCAACAATCATGCCATTGTCAGAGACAATGAGATCACATTTTCCCCCAAAGCTACTGACCTGTATCTGTATAAATCTGGCACAGCTGCCAACTGTCATGTGATTAGTTTATTGCATGAAGAAGCAAGAGTACAGGTATTCCCCAAATAGTGCTCAGTGACTGTGTGTATTAATAGTCAATACAGGAAGGATAGCAGGTTCCAGCCATTCCATGTTACTTGTAGAGGTATTCTTCCTCAACGTAGAAACATAATACTGGAATATATTTGGTTGAAATATGGCATAAGCATGAACACTGAGAACGATCTTACTGTATTTGCACCTGCTATCTGTGTACATGATTTACTAAGGCAGCAGCAGATCATAGGCTCTATCATAAACTTCCCCTCAGCAGGTGCAGTTTAGTGGCACTATGCCTCTCAGGTCAGCTATCTCACCAGCTAAATCAAAATAGAGTGTTGATAAAGGCTAGAATAGAAATACTCATTAAGAAAATGCAAAATAATGTTTCTATTAAAAAGTGAAAATGACATCTAAAACCAATTAAATGTCAAGTGGAGTGGTTTACGCTAATGTTGTAATGGGTATTAAGGAAATAAAGACAGGCAATTATAAAAATCAGTATAGCTAAAGATATAGAATAAACTGACTGCTTCTCAGATATAGGAGCTGATGCACATGTATTGAAAAGAGTGAAACTGCCAAGGTCAGTAAATGGGTATTGATAGTAATTACATGGACTGTTTATACTGAAGATTAGTATCCTGTTAGGTCAAATGTGATGAAATATGTACAATACCAAAGCTTTTTTTTTATTTGAGATGTGTTTTTAGATTAAAATGATGAAGAGGGACAGTATGTAAAATTAAAAAAAAATACTATTTTCCTTATTCCGCTTACATATGTTCCAGAAAACTGGATTATGCTATCACTTGGAATGTACAAGTATTGCAGGCTTCAAGCTTGCCAAGGCACCAGCATGCTTTATGAAAACACACTTGCTTTTGAAGTGAAATCTAAGTAAAATCATATGAAAATCGAGAGTTCTTATTCAAAGTATTGAGTCCATCAGCCTCAAAGAAACCATGGTTTATTTTTGCTAGAAGCATAAAACACAAAATCTTTGGCAAAGAGGATGATTTTCCTTTTTGGGGAAAAGTTTTAAGCTTCAGTGGAATGGTCGTAATTCGAATCATCATGTTAAAACAGCTGGATCTGAAAAAAAAGAAAGAAAAAGAAGAAAGAAACAGTCATTTATTCAGATGGATTTTTTTTCTTCATGCAAATCAAGTAAAAGTTGCAGCAACTTTAAAGCACAAGAAGAGAGCAACAGATTTCAGCCCAATGAGGCAGGATATGAAGCAAAACAGAGGCTGGGATCACTGCAGAGAGCGAGTATCATGCATGCCTGCATGTTGACAGATCTAATTCAATTAACCAGCGGGACCTCTGACTGAGAGGCAGGCATTGCCACATCATGCTTCATGTTTGGATGTGTAGTTATGTAATATTCAGCTAAGACCGTAACAGTGCATTGGATTGTGGAAGGGGCCGGAATCTGGACCTCAGTCTTAGTGAGTTGGAAATTGAAATAGGAGCAAAACTTTACACCAGGGGTGATTACTGACTTAAAGGAGATCACTCTTTAGTCTTTTTTTTATATCATACAGAGACACATTTTAGAACACTGGGTGTGTTGTGGAGAAAACCACTCTGCCTGTTATGGCATTCAATTAAAGGATTACATTAAAGTCACTGTCATTTGCATGCCCTTGTTTCCTATTAAAACCCCACTGTAGATGTCAGGACAAAATATTTTATGTGTTTGATCACATGAGACCATGAGTTGTGAGACTTTCTCTTACTCTATTGTGCAGGACACACTTTTCCCAATCACAGTGGAATCCTCTTTTCCTTATATTTACACCAGAAGAGACCTGCTGTCCTTTTACATCACTGCTGCTCCTCACAGTCAGGTGCAGACATCCCCCCTCTGGGACATGACTGTTACAGACCTGTCTTCTGCTGCTGGCCACAGAGTTCCAGTGCCCAAACAGGTGAACTAATGTTTTTGCATAAGGGCACCTTGACAGCAACGTGCTTGATGGAAAATGTGTTTCCTGTCTTGGTATTCAAACTCATGACATCAAGACATGGGCGTGGCCAGACCCCTTTTTACTGGGGGCATGAGCCCCAGTATAAATGTGCTGTGCCCCCAGTATAAAGGTCATATAGACAGTACACTTTAATGCTTAGAGAATAAACAAAGTCATTTCAGACCATAGGCACCCGTGAGTGCTCTGAAAAGGTTAAGCACCCACTTGGGGCAGGGCTAAATTTGCCTCACCCATTGCAACTAGTGCCTTCCAATCAAAATCTGTAAATACATCATCAGGTTATGCAATGACGCAACCAGTGAAATTTTGGCACAAATAAGGAGGAAAGCAGGAAAAAAGGAAAACAAAAGGAAACAACTAAAGGACATAGAAACACTAAGAGTAAAGTAAGAAAATAAAAATAAGGAGGCCAAGGGATGGTTTGTGGGCAGTTTTCAAAGGTAAGCATGTATTATCAGGTCAGCATAAGATAGATATTGTTGCATGTTATTACAAATGTTATTATATTTATATATTTGCCAATGATAATGTGTGGCATTCATGTTGAGTTCTGTAAAACCCTGAATCTGATAGAAGTGGTGTTATTCTCTAAGTTTTGAGCCTATGAGATTTGCACCATGAATTTGCATCAGTTAAATGTGTCCGGGGTGTCAGTCTAATGTTTGCCCCAGGATTCTGCAAGGATTTTCGCTGTGCCCCTGTTTAGTTGTTCCTGCAATTTCTATTTAAATGTGTCCATAAATTTGACATTATGACAAACAGGGGCAAAAGGGAATGTTTGTGTATCTTTGTAATGAGGAGAAATTACTCATCTGGGCCAAGTAAAGGCCATTTTTGTGTGTTCCCTTGCAAGAGCATGGCAGCTTCTTAGACATTGCAGGGGGACCCCCTGGTTTTACGTTGTGCTGAAGTGTGCTGGTGCATTTAATAGTTCAGTGCTGGAACAATAACATCCTGGTTGTATTTGATATGTTAAGGTGCAAAGTTCAGACTTTTTCAGACATATAACCATTTGTGAGTCAGTCTTGACCTACAAGTGTGTTTCTAATCTTACAGTTGGTCAGAGCTTAACACTGAAAATTCTGTAAGACCACCTGTCCCTGTGTGTCTGTACCACACACACAGACAGAAAATGAACAACAATTTGTGTATCACCACAAACATGTACAAAATTGGAAATGACTAGGAAAAAGAAAATCCATGTTTGAATGCAAACTTCAGCCCTCTTATCAAACTCATTCTGATTCTGTGCCACTCACTTTTGGTGGATTTCACCAGCAGTTCATTTTGGCAAGCTCATAAACCCCAAATGAGAGACATTATTGGGGTTTCAGGTTCTCTTAGTCAGCAGGAAATGTCCCTTCCCTGACAACCTAAAGGAGCCTATATGTGTGTCTGTGTGTATGTAGGTGACAAATCTAGAGTTAGAGCCATGCAGTTTTTTTCCCCCGAACCCTGATTTTCCCCTGCATTTAGCAGAGTCTGCATTTTCTTTCTTTTCTTTTTTTTTTTACTAATGTATTGCTTCACACACACATATATCTTATAATGTTCAAAAAGTAGCACATACACCTTCATTTTTTGACTGCTGGTAATTATAGCTCCCTTTGAGTAGTCAGGGTTGCAGTGCCTTGCTCAGAGATTTCTTTTTTCCTTCCATGTTACCTTTTAAAAATTGGCAGATTTAACCCAGACTGAAAAGATTCCTGGTTTGGCTTCCTTCCAGTGAATACCAAGCTTCTATGATTTAAACTGAGCTGCAGATTTAGAGTCTAGCAGAGGGTGTTAATGTACTTAAACGTGTTTTTAAAGCTGCAACAGCATGTGGTGCACTGTGCTTTTGAGAGTGGTCAATTAAAGAGCTAGATGCAAATGCAGCCTACTGTATATCAAGGTCAGCTTTTAGGCATTTGTTCCATATTTCCATGTTAAAGTGTCAAGTACATAAATTTTAATTAGGTGCATACACAAAATCCAAGCCTTCAGCAAAACAAACAGATGCTCTGAAAAAAGAAGTAGCAGAAAAATCCTCTGTCAAATTAGGAATAATCATGCCCTGTATGTGTGTGTGCCTCTCATCCTTGAGTGAGAATTGGTAGTCCTGTCAGCATTATTTTAAAGGATAGCACAGTCGAGATAAAAGATAATGCAAATATGGTGATAGAGTGAAGAAAGACTTCTTAAATCTGCTCATCAGCACCAGTGGCAGAGAGAATAATTTGTAGTTATGACACATTTTCTCCCATCGTCGTCGCTAAAGTTTGGCTTGAAAATGTCAAGAGTGGCCTTGTCCAATTAAAGAGCAGTCGTCTACGTTCTCTGTTAATTCTCATCTCAGGCATTGGCTGTCTGAATAGGGCGACAAATTACATTTTGTCCTCTCTGATTTTTTTCTCTTTCCTCTTTTCCTCTGCTGCGCTCCATCTCTCTCTCTCTCTCTCCCTCTCTCTCGCCTTCACACTGTCTCTAACCCTCCCTCCCCGTCTCTGCCACTCTCTCCTTGTCTCTCATTATTTCAAATGAAGTGGGGAATGTGCATTGAATATTTGAATAAATTAAAGGGCTTATTTAAAAACATTTCTTAACCTGATTAGCTAGATCATTAGGGGGATCCAGGGCAGGGGAGGTTTGCGCTTGCATGGCCTGATCCGAGCAAGTCTGTGACCAGTGTTTGAAGGTCAAGCATGCAGAAAAAGAAGCACTGTGTCATCTGCTCATGTGTTTAACAATCTTTTTTTTTTATGTCCAGTATCCTCATGTGGATGTTTCCCCACAGTCTATCACTTACTATTTCAAAGTGTTGCTTATGTTTGCTTTAAAAAAAAAAAAAAAAATTACCATGCAACAGGTAAATTTATATGTCTGTTGCAGGTTTGATCAGAGGTAAGCTTTAAAACCTCAGACACCTTTTCTCTGAATATTCATGCTTTGTAAGTCGCATGTGCATGTACTGTACAACACAGAAGGTTGTTTTGCATCTTAGAATATGAATAATGCCAGAAGTGAAAGCTGACCTCTTGTACAAAGATCATATATCAAGTTCACCGGCGACCAGTCAAGGAGACATAACATATGCTGTTGTTGTTGTTTTCCTTCTTCCTTCCTTTCTTTCTTTCTTTCTTGCACAGTGCTGTGCGACGTGCAGATTTGGTTTACACATTTCACCATCAGTTTTCAGACTGCTGATGGTGCGGGCACCAAAACAGCTGTCACTAAAGTCGGTGTTAACCCCAAATGAACCAGTTCAGATGCATAACAATGTCAAATTTTATTCTTCACTGCAAACCACAGGAATCAAACTAATGGGTGCTAAAAGAAGGAAAAATCTGAACCTGAAGGGGAGAGGAGATTTAGGGGAGAAGCGAGAAATTAATTGGAAATTGTCTGAAATGTGTGAAAATAGCTATTGTGACACTTTATTCATATTAGTGACAAATCCATCTAGTTTGAGGTGGCAGGGCTCCAGATGACTCATATTCTAAGTTGACATATGAAAAAAAAAATATGCAAATGAAGGTGCAAATTATGCAGCAGGGATATGGAGGCAGTTGCCTGTTTTCACATTGTCCTGTTGGATTCCCTTGCTGAAGAGATGCTAATGTGTGCTGAGGCCCAGGTAAACAAAATAAACACACTCTACCTCCCACAAAGTGCCACATACCCTTTATAGTACTTGGGATTTAATTATTACAAGCACTGATTCCAAATCTCATTGTGCATTTGTCTCCTTTATTTTCACGTTTGCTTTTTAAATCTTTGAAAAAAGGAAAGTACAATATTAATGGATTTACTGTTATTTAGCCAGAGTATACAATATAATCATAGTTTGAGCTGTGGGATTCAAAAGGGATAGAGGTGGTAATGACACATAATGCAAGAATATTACACTGATATTCTAAACACCTGACCTACATATATTATATGTACCAATAAGCAGGGAAAAAAGCATTGACATCTGATACCTGTTCATTGTGTTTGTAAAGGATAAAGCAAAGGCAAAGCGCACAATGGAGTGATTAAAAAAAATTGCACACTATTATGATGCTCATTATTCAGCAGTTTCCTTAATGTGCTCTCATGGGAGAGAGTCAGACGAGTCAGAGATGTTTAGCTAAAACTCTGAATAGTTTTTGCTTAATTACAACCAAAAACTCTAGCTGAGCAGGTGTTTCCCACAATAGCAAGGACATTTTCTCTATGTCATATATAACTTATCATGCTCTACAGGCTGATGCCTATGATAGATAATCAAGGTTTCTGGTTAATGGATATAGTGAGATGGTGTGAAAGAACATATATCAACACTAAGCCCAAAAATGCTGCTCGCTCCAGGCAAAATCATTCTTTTGTCTATTCATATACCTTGATGTGAAGTAGGGATTGAGATGCACTTATCCTTACTGAATGTTTTTGTTCCTCATTTCAAATTTCAGTGTGAAAAGTGGCATATTTATGTCCTAACACATGATTTAACACATCTGGCTACTGGTGTGAAAGTCATCGTAGAGTGTGAAAACCAAAGCATTGAAAATACAAATTACAAACAAACACTTTTCAACAATGATTTAGGCCGAAAAAAGAGAGAGAGAGAGGTGTGAGGTATTCTGCTGAGCAATGAGGTGTAATGTATCAGTGAATGTCCACTGATAAAGCAGGTTGATACTTCAATGGATAAAACTGAGGAAGGTATTGAAATGCATAATGCAGCATGTGGACACCTAATTTCACAGCTATCAAAGACTGAGCACTGCTGTGGGAATGCTGGTAATTTAAAGAAGGCACTTTGATTATGCTGCACTGTTGCCTGGTCAGTTAACCTAGATGCATTTCAAATATGAAACACATTCATAATTATTACTCCTGTTGAGCTGTAACACTTTTAATGGGTCAGGTATATGTGGAATACACAAACACCCTCAGTGGTTGAGCCAGAATAAGAAGGCAAGATAATAAGCTGTTTTACATACAGAATTGTTCTAGTTCTACCAGGTAATGTACAATTAAATGATGATTTACATTTAGATTTTCCGCCAAGTTTTTTGTGCTTTTCTGATAATTTCTTACAGTAAAAAACCTCAGGCACATTGCTCCAGAGTAAGAAGCAGCTCTCACAGCCACATCCAGTTTGAAGAGTGGAGACAGGGATGACTGGAAGGACACTGTTTGAGAATTCCAGGCTACATTCAGGCTCCTGGGGACTTTAAAAGCCCAGGGTGTTGCTTACTACTAGACCCTGCTCAAGGTTTTTTGATAGTAACAGGTCTTAAATCAATTCCTATAGAGACTGATGGGGAGAACATACCATCCTGTTTAAAAGTCAATTTTTTTTCGCTTCGGCTTCGGAGTTGTGATGGTTAAGGTGCTGCTCTGGTGGAAAGTTATAGATTACTTTTTCCAGACCAGCTAAAAATTGGTAAGGTGTCATTTTGGTGACACTTAAAGCTGGAAGTAATAACTGAACCTGAATTACACCGAGAGCCCTGTACTTCTGCTGGATTCCTGGGCACACCAGAAAGACATGGTTACAAAGATCTAACTCCTTTATATGGAACACAGTGGAGCTGCAGCTAATGAATGGATGAGTATCCTGTAAGACAGTGGTAGGAGGGATGTAACTGTGCTACTGTGAATGAAAAACAAGGAAGCAAAACCAAACCAAAAGGGTAGATTGTGAGAAACATTAAGAAGGAGTTGGCTTTTTTACAACCTTTGTAGGGGCCTACATAAGAAAAGCTTTGGGTAAAACTGCAACTTCAGAATAAAAAAAAAAACCAAAACACTTTATAATCCACAGAGTTTTTTTTTTTTTTTTTTTCCACAGTGGTCATTTTCACAAGTCACACACACACAATATCTTGCTCTCAGTTGAAACATGTTACGAATAGAAGCAACATTTCAGTAAATTTGAATGATTCCCATGTCATGCTGAACTGTTTGTCTGTCTACGGCCACAAAATGTCTCATATTCACAAACATTAGGTTAACATTCAAACATGGAATTAGATTTAGAAGCACTCTATTGTCCCAGTGGATTTGTTTTCTTGGACACACAGGGTTAGTTCTATTTGAAAAAAAGACAAAAAACTGTCGAATTATGATCATGGGATGTGTTTGAACTTCAGCATAGACATGAAAAGCTGGATAACTCATTTGAAACTAGTCATTCATTTGAAGGTCTTTCTGAATGGTTCAATATTCAGACTCACCTAATGATGCTATATAAATAATCTGTCAGAGGGGAAAAGCTGTTATTTTTCGTGCTGATTACCTATTACTTTCATGAAAGGATTTACAAAAGAGTGGCAAATGAGGCAGGAGCTGCTGTATCTGAAAATGAATTAAATAAAGAACTTAAATGCCAAAAGTAACTATGGTGTTTAGGGTAGAGATCTAATAAATAAATATGTTTTGGATTCAGTTATTTCAGTAATGAAAACACAAAACTATTGTCTGTCACTGACACACAAGCTCCAGCTCACTGGCCTTGATTACTTTAGCTGCCTCCATCAGGTGAAGTGCATTTCAGCTAATGAGGCCTTGAGCCAAGTGCATCAGAGTTTTTGCAGCACTGTGAAGAAAACCACTGTTAGCCAAAAAACAACAAAACAAGGCATCAGTTTTTACAATGGAGGAAAACTTTTTCTTTTTTTTCTTTTTTTTTTTTCCTGAAAACAGGTGGAGATTAGGTACAATTTTCCCCACCATCGATTTTCCCCTGTCAAATGCTTTGGGCTGTTTTAAGAGGAAAAAAATAGAACTAACAATCACCCAGTTTTGCTTTTTATAGCATTGCTGAAAGGAAGCAGCCTTTCATGACACAGACTGTGAACAACACAGGACAAAAAACTACTGCTGCTGCTGCTGCTTTGACACCACTTCTTTGGGTCGGAGCGCAAGTGCAACATACTTGAAAGTTTGAATGTGTTACATCACAAGATTTATACAGCATGCAGTGCCAAGTCTCACAGGATATCCAAACTGCAAAGTGGAGACTGTACCTTTTGAGAAACTGCTGCTGGTTTAGTTGGCTTGCACTGAGACAGGCAATTGTATATTAACACTGACCGATGCTTGTCCATTTTGTACATGTCCAATCAGAATGTTAAAGGTGTAAAAACTGAAACCTAATTCAGATTCAGCCATCAAATAAACTTTACTTGTTAACACAAAGTGATGAAAATTTGCCATGGCAACAGCTGGTGAGCATGAAAAGTTTCATACAAACTTCCTAGACCAACATGATTGTTGCAATTCACCTACAGTACTGTTCCATGGAAACCTGACGTCAGCGGTTCATTTCCAATTCTGTTGCAACTTCCACTTGAAGCCCTAGGTTAGGAAGTAGGACTCTGACAGATCAGTTGGTCAGAGATGTTAGCCTGTGATTTGTAGAAGTCATAACAATCGCAGATAAACTGGAAGCAGGTCAAGAGGACGAGGCCACATAAGGTTAGCAGTCTGTCAAGTTCTGCTGATAAATATTGCACAAGCACTGACAAATACTTGCATTTCTTGCTCAAGGAGGCCACAGTCCTGTTGATGTTTCAACAACACTGCACTTTTACATAAAAGTAGCATGATATCTGAATAATATCTGAATACTTTCATTGTTCTTTTTTTTTATTGCAATCATCATGGACATAATAATTTTGAATGTCTGTATGCCATTACATGTCTGCATACCTAAGTCACGCCCTATATGACCTCTGGCATCACTTCACTGTTCCTCCATCTGCGTTATGCCTTCCTGATGGAGCATCGTGCCAAGAGAGGCCTTCTGCAGCACAGACCCACCCGGCCTGGACCCATGGTGCACCAGACAGGCAGCCCCTGTTAGCTGCAGTGACAAAAGACTCTGTTGGGTTTGTGTTTAATGAGGCGCTACTGTGTATTCATTCAATTATAACAGCCATATGGTTGTCATCACTGAACATGCCTCCCCACTTTGCTAGAAAGTTCGCAGCATATCCAAGGGAGGGCAATTAGCATGTTGATATGCAAGTGCGCTTGGGTGGGTGGGAGCTGCTTTCCTATCATTAAGTTAGCAGTGACAAGACCCTGTTTGGGAATTTAATAGGAAACTAACATTATTTTTCTCAAAATAACCCATTCATTCAATAACCCATTCATTATTTTCCTGCCTAATATCTTATAGGCTATAACTTGCATAAAAGAACAGAACATTGTATTGTATCATTATTTTTCATGCATTAGTTTTTACACTTGATTTTTCCTGTTATAATTACATCATGAATGCAAAATTAGAAGACCCCATCATAGGACTCTGGAAAACAGAGTCAATACTGTAACGTCTTAAGTTAAAGGAGCTATTTTTGTGTTTGCTATAACGTTAGCACTGACAGCTGTTTTCAGACTAGTCTAACATTGTGAGTTCAACATGAAACTTTATTCCATTTCTCGCCAAGAGCTGTGAATGTTAACTTCTGTCTCTGTCACATCTTTTCCTCAACTCCAGTTAGCATGCTAACCAGCTAACTATGGCTACTTTAGCCACATGTTGGGTTTGAGCATGAGGCAGTAGCATTTACTAAGTAGCCTAATGACAATAATGAGCCTGTTTTTAAAATTAGCAAACAAGCTTTTAATTTGTACTGCAGCCAGCGAGCAGTGTCAGAGCTAGGCAGCCCTATCTCTTTCATTTAGCAAGACCTATAAAATCAAATGTTCTTGTTTGTTTATCACAGACAAAGTAAGGTTTTCTTTTTACCTTTACATGATTCGACAGCTGTCATCCGTCTTCATCAGAAGCGTCACAGGTGTCATGTGGTGACGTGCTTTTATCAGTTGATGTAACGGAGGCGGCAGCCCTGTCAGATCTGACAGGATGACCACGCCTCCCACTGTCAGGTCGATCCTCCAGGACGGGGTTTCAGGTGTGCCATAGCACGTAAGCCCCTTCATCCCAGTTCATCGTCCTCTGGGCCCGTTTTTTTGATCTCCACCGCCTCCATTATCCAGCATCGGTACCTGTTGTCTTCTGTGTGGTTGACTGTTTTCTTGTTGTGCTGTCTAATCTAACAGGGCGACCACACCCCCGTGTTTTTTTAGTTATTCTATTTAAACTTTATTTTAACAGGGAGGTCCATTGAGAGCAAGCTCTCTTTTTCAAGGACGCCCTGCAACAAACACAATTCAGAACATCAGCTGATAATAGCATGTCACCACATGACACCTGGTGACGCCTCTGACGAAAAGAGATGACAGCTGTCGAAACATGTGAAGGTAAAAAGAAAACTTTAGTTTGTCTATGATGAACAAACAAGAACATTTGATAATCCCAAAGACATAATGAACATTTTCAGTACAATACCTATAGGTTGTCACTGAATGTCAGCTCTGCTGTGTCCTGTAAACTGGACCAGTATGATGAAATTTCAGCAGTACATGCTACAATCATCAGTGTTATCAATCAATTATTTCTGATTTCAACCCAACCCTCGTTTTCTACAGTGGTTCAATGGCAACCAGCTGGAAACTAAGCAACACCAGCTGTTTATCTCAATAGCAACAGCAGTGAATAGAAATGTCTATTTATCTGCATTTTTTTTTCTTTTTTTTTTTTTTTTTGTTCAAATTTGCTCCACATGAGGATGGAAAGCTGACAACTGCTACTTTACACTTTCCGGTATGTTGGTGTTCATACTAAAACATTTGGTGCAAAGCAAATTGTTTGCATAAATTCTTATCTCAGCTAGGTTTGAGTCACAAAACCTGAGGGATAGGCACAGAAAATGAGCCAGATGTCTGTCCACATAGAAGGTGTAGTATACACTGCCATTACACCTCCCTTGCTCTCCTCTGTGTGGCTCAGGCCATAAAACATCTCCCTATTAGCATCCCAGACACTTAGCTGAGGAACAGCTTCTTTTCTTTATATGCAGGCTCAGGCAAATGATCATTTCCATTACAATCATTTGGGTGAAAATATGCAGCAGGCACAAACATGACATTAATTTTAATGTGGTGCCACAGCTCTGTTCAATTACATTCCATAAAATATTCACAGGGAATCTCACTCTGATTTAGGTAAAGAGGGTATAGCACAGCTGGAACTTCATGGGTGTGCTAGTGTAGAAGATAATATATGATTGTGTAGGTATTTCTTGTGGCAGGGACTCCGTGTGTTGTAAGTAAAGTCAGGGATTTTACTGTGGCTGCTCCCCTGGTTTTCATACCATAACAGATTTAAAGCACCCTCATAGATTACATAGATATTCATCTGTGAGCATCTGACAGCATCTCTCAGCAGCCACATTATCGGGCTGAAAATCAAATGTAATCTACATGATATATGCTGTCAATGATGAAGGTCTGGTCTTCACGTCCACTAGAGAGATCTACCTCAAGTTGCAGGACATAAGCTGAATAGAAGCTATCAGAGTGAAATTTATCTTTGACCCTTTGGACATCATTTCATTGCTGGACATTTGTGTGAGAAGAATTATGGATTGGATGAAGTTTTGTGGGGTCACAATAACCTTTTCGCCACCAAGTTCAAATCAGTTCATTCTTGAGTCCAAGTGAACATTTTATACTAACTTTGAAGAAATTCCCTTAAATCAGTACCAATTATTGCATTCCTGAGAATGGGATGAAAAGACAACCTGAAAACATGATGCCTCCGGACACAGCTGTCGCCACTGTGGAACACAATAAGAATCAGGAGGAAAGGCATTTAGCTTAGAGCATCACTGATTTACTTGTTTCTCTGTTATTTGTTTTTTCTAGTTGACCTGCCAACTACCAAACAAAAAATAAATTAATTAAATGGATCGGACAGACGTGACAAAGGATTGCTCAATAATGACAAATACCACATAGACTCTGTTTTCTCAATGGACTGACTCATACATTTCAATTGTGGGAAGAATCTCAGTGGCCAAAACAAGTGTTGTATGTGTTTAGTGTTCTCACATAAACTGCCTTGACTTTATCTTGCCAGTGGCATTTTGCAGTTTAGACCAACTCAACATCATTATTGCACCAATTATTCATTTGGACATTCAAAGTCAGTGTCTGATTTGCGCATTGGAATACAAATAAGAAACCTAACATTATAATGTTCTATTGTGTGGTGCAATGAATGAATGCCATTTAAATAAGTATGATGCTTTGATTAGTGCATTACCTACCGTGTATGCTACACAATGTTCCCCAAAAAATACATAGGTTCTCTAATCAAACATCTCATTCCCCATGACCAGGTATGTGGATAATAATATCCAGTACAACAGCATGTGGTGCTCCTTATCACCTAGAACTCCCTAATCCAAATTTCGATGTCACTGGTCTTTGAGCTGCCTAAAATTAAAAAAGGTGATTATCAATCACAGTAAATACTGCAATTCCATTGGCCCTCTCGTGATGATGAGAAAATGTGTGTGTGTGTGTGGGGGGGGGGGGCAAGGGAAAAATTCACAACGTGACATTGCCTACAGGGACACCTCAATGCTGATGCTGAGAGCTGAAAATAAAACTTCCTGTCCATCTGACAAACTGTCACCCATACCAATTTTAAGCATAAATCATCTTATGCTGTATATAACAGTGTAAGGGTGAATGGCTCTGCTCACCAGATGGACTGTAATGTCAGCTGAATCTACCAGTTCACCACAGTCCACCTGGGGCAGACCTCCTCTATCATTATTAGAAAGTGTCTACTTCCCGCTAAAAACGGACTTCCTGTTAGTGTTAGCATCCACACCAGTGCTCAGCATTCTTCTGGTGAGGGGAAAGAACTAGAAATAAAACAAAAACAAAGTACCAGTGGGTGCACAAACACAGCTTTCTCTCCCTCTTAATAATGTTATAAAATGATCTAGATATGTTTCTGTTTGCTGTTGTTGGCCTCTTTCTTTCCAGGAAACAGCATTTAGTTATATTAATTGGTTTATTTTAGGTAACTAAGTCAGCGCAGCTCCCTGGACATCCTCGCTGTGAGCTCTCCCTTTGTCTGCTGTCCTTGGGTGTTCTGTTCAATACAGGTTGATTCAGACTCTTTTTTCTCAACACAATCTTACTGTAGCTTATAAAACACTTGTGTATGTCTCTTTGCATCTGCTCCTCGCCTGTATCATGCAAAACTGTCTCTGGCAAATTCAAGAGATCCAGTTGACAAATTATTTCTACACTGACGTCTTTGCATCTTTGTCATGGTTGGCATCTGGATATTTTTGCAAGCTGAAGTAATGCTGTGATGCACAGCATCTCCTAACGTCAGGTCTGCATGTCCAGATGACAGCCTGTCTTTCACCGGGCTGACTGCCAAATCATACCACTCTGATGAGTGCCTCTTCATCTACTCGAGCCCATTTCATGGGGAAGCAGCTCAGAGGGCATAGCAGGTAGCCAGGCTAAGGGGTCCTGGCAAGGACCAAAGGCCAGGTCATATCATGTGTACTCAGACCCTGAGACAGAATTTCCAACACTATGTGCAGCCAAGCATGTTTATTTACTCTCATAGGTCATCATATGCAGCAGCTCCTCTTGAGAAGAGCGTGAGGAGAAGGGCATTTCTCCTTTTATATGGCCGGGTGACATCAAAGGTCCTGGGCAATACAGTGACCAATGTGAGTTCACACTGGGGACACCTAGGTGTGACAACATGAAGGATAATGGGAGACTGAGTTCAATGGCTTTCCTTTGTCTGGGGAACAAATGGAGCCTTGTGGTCTGTGGCCCAACAATAGTCAGAACAAATCATGACACATTATGTATCCCAAACAAATGCATGACTAACAAGTGTTCTTTGAACCCACAGAACACCAATTATCTTTGCTTTTTCAGTTGCATTACATGATCTACAGCATTTCTTAGATCCAAAATTAGACAGGGATAAAGCCTGCTGATTGACATAGTTGTGACATTATATAAAATTGGCACCTTTCTGCTGCATGTAGAGACAGTGACATATTAATGACATTTTCTGTCAAACACAAATCAGAAAGAAATCAAGCATTCAGGTAATCTACAAATTATAAGGGAAGGATAGAGCTGACAGTAGGACCAATGGAGCCAACGCACGGCCAGTGTGAACGCACATGAAAACCACAACAGTTAAGCAATGCAGCTGCTGTGCACATGCAACTGCTTCTCCTCTGTGTCAGAAGGGGCTAGTTTTCCATCATCCATCTCCCAGGTACATCAAGCTGATAGTGAGCCTCAGGTTAGACCCACAACACATTGTAGAGATTATGTATCTCATCTGTTCTGGGAATGCCTAAGGATCCCCAAGGAGGAGCAGGAAGTCACTGCTGCAGAGGGGGATGGCTGGATTGCTCTGTTTGACTTGCTGCCACTGTGGCCCGACATTAGATAAGGCAAAGAAAAAAAAATGCCTAGTTGAATGGAAGAAAATATCTGGCCTTACCTGAAATTTGGGTGACCTTGACTGACTCTCTGGCATCACTTCATTCTTTCCCCACTGTGTTGCTTACTCACCTGTGTGTTGTTGCACCAGAAAGCCCCAGACCCACTCACATGACAATAACTATGCAATAAGCTTGATGTTGGTTTCTGTTCAACAAAGACAGACCACAATTTAACCAACATACTTAAAGGATGAGGGTTATTATTCATTGTCCATTGATGTCTCAAGGGAAAAATTGCTCCTTGTGTTTACCTACAACACACCGGTCTCTCTTTTGGATTCCTACTGTCATGTTTGAAACCTGGTCTCTTGCAGACTGCTCTTTTGGAGCTTAACAACCAATCAAAAATGACAAATTACAGCGTGAGACTGGGAAAGTAGAAAAAAAAAATCCTATTGAGCTATTGAACATATTTGAGGATGTTGCAATATTATCATCATCAGTGGAGTTATTTCAAACAGACATATGTAGAACCCCTCAGCATTTCTGATAAAAAATAAATGTATGTTTATTATTAATATCTGCTATTTGGATGATTGATTGTTGGGTCCTAACAAGTACAAAAAAGGTGTTATATATTCTTGTCTAACTGTGTGCTTGAGCTAGTACAAAAAAAGGGGGGGGACAAAATCAATTTTGCAGAGAACTCTGACATAGTCTTGTGCAAAGAAAGAAGAAGAAGAAGAATTAGTAACTGGGCTACATGTAAACCAGTGTTTCATTTTAGAAGTGAAGCAATCTGAGACCACACAGATGCAATACCTTCACAGTATCACCTCAGTATAACCAGCCAGATTGAAAGAGCAAAACAAAATAGATCAAAACACTGCCAAAAACACTGTCCAACACATGTTACAGCGCCTGCATAATGGGCAATAACCACAAAGGAAATATTTATACTAGCCTGACAGGGAGAATTTGGCATTCTCCATGAGAGGGATCCCAGAGGACACCTTATAGCAGCCTTTCAGCATGTTGACAGATATCACAACAGACAAGGCCCCGCTGAAGGGCTCCTCTCCTCCTTGGGACTGTAAATGCTCACTTAGGACTTTCCTTAAATCCTGCTGCCCGAGTGTCTGTATTTGACATGATCTAATATTTGCAAGAAAAAATAAACCCAAGTGTGGTGCAACATAAGGCCACAGGAACACATTTATTTTAATGTGTGGAACATAACAAACAGCATTACATGAAGGTAAGGTTATCTTGTCTCTTCTTGGAACAGATTTAATGGTGAACTGTTTTGCATAAATGTACCATCCTGGGCTTAAGGAGGAGGTCAGGGTAATTGATTGGGGATCTAAAGTATATTTGTTATCTGACCATCTGATATTGGCAGTCAATAATAGGATTTTTATACCATGAAGACGAGCCATGACCTCCCTCTAACCAAGGAGTTGTTGCTGATTAAAATGACCATACATAACCAAGGACTTGATAAATTGAAAAACTACTCATGCAGGGGTGTGTTGGTTATGAACCAATCATCCAAGCTGCTGGAAATTTCTTGATGAGCTGATGCTAGTGGTTGCAATGACTTTTGTCACATTTCAATATTGATGGGCTCTTTTAAGATCCCTACATGGAACAATGGAGAATAAGTGAAGAAGTCCAGAAAATGAGCTAAATTGACATAAAACATGTGAATGAATAATGGCATGGCAGTTGGCACAGAAAGTTTGATGGGGTAAGACACTGAATAAAAAAAAGATGAGTTCCCTTCTCCCGTCAAAGTCAGTTTTCATGACAGTGCGCAGAACACCTCGTTCACTCAGACTCTGTTGTGACAGGAAACAGAAAGTGAAACAGACAGCAAGTACTTCAGCGCAGTTAGTTTTACATCAAAATCCAGCGGCTACTCTCTTTATTTTCATGGTTGTTGCAGACAGACCCACTGTAAATGTCAAGCCAATTCACAGATGTCAAATTTCATCCAGTCATGCAGCCTGGAGCACTATATAATTGACTAGATGTGGACATTACATTGGACAATGATTGATATGTTGACATGTACCTTTGAGGAATATTTATGGGATTATGTGTGGGTAATTTTTGAATTACCTTTATTTACACTTGATATTTGTGTAGGTTGGATGAAATGATGTTGACATTTACATAGATGGTGTTTTCACTCTAGTTTCCCAATGATCCTCTACCCCCTCACATATAATGTTTACATGCCAGATGTTTCATATGGCCACATCTGCTCAGACCATATGTACTGACATCCCAGGAGTGATAATGAGTTATATTATTGGACAAAGTGTGAAATCACTTCTCCTACTTGTCTCTGAGCAGCTGTTGTACATACAGGGCCTGATTAAGGATTATCCACAAGTTTTTACTTATTTTTAGAAAATAAAAGTACATGCAACAGACACCTGAAACTCAGTAGTGCCAACTGAGCTGAACTGCAGAGTGTCTTTTATATCAGTTGCTGGATTTAATCAGTGTTCTTGTCTACTTCAGCCTCACTTTAATTTATACTGCAGGAGCATTTTTACATAAAAGTTTGATTAGTGCAGCTGCAAGAAAGCTAATGGTTTTAACAGTGTTTTTGTCACTTTGAGACACACTTTATAAATGGTTTTGTTCTTGCTTGCATATTTGTAGTCGGCTTCTTTCAAGAAATCACCTCTCTATCCTGAAAAAGAAGAATCTGCTTCTTAGCCAACTGGACATCTGTCTTTTCCTGTCTTTTTTCCATCTTCAATCCAGCCATCCATTCATGCCTGCTCTTCCATTTCACTTCTCACACACCTCCCATACCACCCCTTTCTGTTCCTTCCTTTTAGTCATCCATCTGTGACAACCTACACCTCCCTCACAAGTTTGTCCATTTGTTGCTCTCTCCCTCTCAGCCCAGACATACACCACCACTCGCCCATTTTGTATGTCTACCTGTTTGTGTCTGTTCATCCTACAGGCACTCTCACATTCCCTGGCACCTCTCCACTGTCGCTCTCCTGCACTGCACTTACTTTGTCTTCCCACTTGTGGGTGGTATCAAATGTTAGTGTTACAGCTCTGAATGTATTCTTAACTTTCCCGTCAGTAGCTAAAACCAGCCAACCTGAATTATTAGTCATTTGTTTGTTGTGTATAGTATGTCCACCATTAGTTCTTGCTCCCGTGTCACCATCTTGCAAAAGTACCAGTTTAAAATATAGATGGCAGGCAATGGAGACGCTCTTAGATAAAACAGTAAATAAATGACAATAAACATTATTTATTAATGTATGAAATATATCTTTGTTGTGCATTGATATAGGACAATCTATTGTTCAGTTTCAATCCAGCAATAATCAATTATCTCTGCATATTGTGATTGTTTTGGGAAATAAAGTTCCTTGCCTCTGTTTTTCTCTCACTAGTTCTCTCTCCCTCTTGTAGCAGGTTTAGGTGTCACTTGATACAGTCTGCACAGTGACTAAATCCCTGTGTAATTATGACAAAAAACAATTTAGTTGCAATTTATGCAATAAAGCGAATCACTCATATTTTTTTTGTTTTTTTTTCTGTTTTCCTCTGCTCCTCTTGGCTATTAAGATAAAAATCCACTCAGATCTTTACCTTTCTGACTTTTTTGTGATTGTTCCAGGCAAAAATGCACAATTATGGGGTTTCCTAAGAAAATGTGTTGGAATATGTGGGGTATTTATGCACACAAAAAAAGCTAAAAAAACAAGCAATTTGATGAAAAACAAAAAAAAGTGTTGCAGTTGCACATGTAAGACATCGGGAAACTGCTTTGCATTATCTTTTGCACTTGTTTTCATTGGTAAATGAGCCTGATTTGCCTTATTCATCCTGAGGTTTAAGCTTTCCCAGTTTTATGTGTGTGGCGTAATCATGTCAATTCATAATGTTCCCAACATAATGGGGAAAATGGCTGCTCCTGTGTGAAGTAAATATGCAACATATTTCAACTCTCTGCGAAGATATGTGACTTTTTTGCAAAGGAAACGCGCTAGCTGGATTTTCCATTCAGGCTGCCATACAAACATGGCGGCGCAAGATGGTGACACTCTCTAAAGCAACACCCTTGCTATATGTATTTATAGAAGAATAAATATAAGGCTACGAAGACCAAACAAATTTTATTTTATAGCGATTATACACTCACACAAATATATTCATGGGTAGTATATTCAGATTTTGCCAATAGACCTTGTCATTTATTATACACTGGACCTTTAAAGGTTCATGGTACATACATTTTATTTGTTTGCTTGTGTCATTTTGAAGTGATATTTCCTCACTGTAGTATATTCTGCAGGTAATGTGGAAATCAGTGCTTATAAATAAAGATAGGTTGCGTTAAAGTCAGTGTTCACAAGCCATGAACAGGGCAAGATTACACAAAATTGTCTCATACAGAAAAGAGCTTTCAAAAAGAACAAAGCCAAAGGTTCTATTTTTTTACCCAGCAGTCTTTGATTCACTTAATCGTTTCAGTAACATAGAGAAAGTCGCCGTGATCACAACTTCTGTTTGGAATCCAATGGTCCTTTGAAAATATGAAATATGAGATTAAAGTACAGCCATTCTGCTACATAGAACTAATTGCTTCACTGTTGTAAATGCATGCCTCATTTAACCTGTCAAGGCTCCTCCCTTCCTCCTGTGCATGCTCAACAGATTGGGCATGAATTGGTCCAACCTCCACAGGAATGTGGACTGTAGCGGCTTCAGTCTGTTCATCCTTGATCTGTAAGAAGGTTCTGTGAGTCAGTTGGTGAAACATCACAAGAAAATAATTGTATAGAGCAAGAGAAACAGAAACAAAGGTTAAAAAAAAATAAATAAATTATCCTAACACCATAATAAAAAGCATCATTTACATTATACTTTTTAAGGATACTGCACTGGATCAGTTCTGGATCAGTTCCATGTTTAGTGTTGCTCCTCAGTTTCAACACATGCTTCAGTGACAAGTGTGTTCTTCATTTCACAAGGGAGTTAATGAGCACACCCATAACACTTTTGACCTGGAAGACATGTGATTTTCACCTGGTAAGTGTCATATAGGTTACAGCGCATTGGCAGTTATAACTGTCAAAGAAAAATTAATAAATTAAAAATAGAGAAACTCAATTTGAAACCTTACCATCAACACCTTACATTGAAGATGACACGATTAAAATGTTGCACATACCAGGGAAAGCTTTGTATTCAATCACAGGTGGTTTCTTGAGGATTACATCATTTCAGCACAGTTTTTGCCAGTTGTTGTTTCTTGTTGTCTTTCTTCATGTACTCACAGACAAGCTCTACTCTCTCCTCTTCAGGGGTGGAATCAGGTTCATCTAGACATTGGCAGATGGGAGGTAGTTAATGGATTTATTTGTCTTTTTACAGTTTTTTCTTCAAGTTCTACCAGCAGCTGATTTGCTCTTCAGATAGTCTTCATTTAGTTTTGGTAGTCTCTGAGGTATTTCACCTTTGCTCTGTAATTGTCCAGCTTGTGCTTCAGACTTTTGTGCTCACCATAGAAACCAATGAAGGATACTGGGTCTTTCAAACAAGGGCCCTTCAAACATGGATACTTCACAATCAAAGCCTCTGGAAGGAAAGAGCCAAACACTAAGTCAGGGAGTTCATATATCAGGGACAATTGAAAACATATTCAGTCCAGAATATTTTGTATTTAGTTATCAATTCCAACATGGGAATGTGATGCGGCAACAGTGGGGCAGACATCTATTAATTCCTATTGCTTGAGGACTTATCTCATAGGTTCCAATTCAAAAGCTCTATGGTGCTCATTGTACCATGAATGTAGACACTTGACAGCAAATACAGACTGGCCATGCACAATAAGGATTATACTGTAGGATTAGAGTTCAGCAAATTCAAGAAAGTCATCCAGTGCATCCATAGGGCAAGATCATTCCTACTGAGTAACTGGTGCTAAGGCAGGTCATTGCATTGCCTACCTGTCTTTTCAGGAATCCAAGTAATCCAATGCTTCCTGCATGTCTCCTTGAGGCGATCCAGAGGCACTATGGACAGATTTCTTTGCCATGCAGAAGGTAAACCTGCATGAACTGATGCTTCACAGCCAGTCACTAAAATGCTGCCAAAACAGCTGGTATATTGAATGGCTCGCTTTAAAACAGCCATGTCTCCCTTCATAGAACATCATCCATATAGCCAAAAGTGACTCAAAATCCTTGACGAGTTGGGGGTAATGGTCAATGAAACAGTGCTTCAGTAGAATTTTGACTTCTGGGACAACCTGCATGTATCTACGCCTGCATGTGTGCTGATACCTTGAAGTCAAGATATCTATCTACATCATCTGCATGTGAAGTGGTGAAGCCGCCAGTTTAACATTGTCTTTAAGGTCCAGAAGTCATGCAGAATCACTCTCCAGCACTTTCAAGCCAGTGATAACAGAGATCAGATTTTAAACTTCAGTTTTAATGAGTGTTTTCAGCTATGTTCTTTTGGGTGGCAATTTTCAGCATGATTGACTGTGGACTGTCAGCCTTGTCAAGTCCTTTTGTTGGAATATCATCTGATTAGGTCTCAGAGTTGAAGTATTATTTCTTTATTAAAACACTGTGGCACAAAGAAAACCCCAGAGATATTATTACCTCAAACAGGTCACAGAGTCTGCTGGATACCCTGACAAAACATGAAAATATTGTAATTTATTAGTTAAAGCACAATGCCTTTTCACACTGAAGCAGTAGGTGAGAGTGGGACTTTCTAAAGCTGCACATGCAGAGAGCATTCCTGCTTTGTTCTTGTTCTGAGGGATCCAGTTCTTACTTCTTTTTCCTGAAACACAAAGAGCTCTCCTCAACAAAACCTGAAAAGACTGCAAGTCCAAAAAGCCACCAACTGAATAGGCACCCAACTTGTCAGCTACACAAACTACTGTCCTTTTGATTTTCTTTCTTAACACATGAATAAAGAGCCCTTCCACTTCGAAATGGACAAGGTGCTCTAACAGTGGCTCAAGCACTTCCTCATAACCATGCTTCTTTCCAGTATATCCACTGCTTTGCTAAGCGCTGCTAAAAAAAAAAAAAAAATGACTCAAATTTTAGTTCCCAGTGGATTCAAACATCACAATCATCACAGTAGAGAAGAAGACAAAGAACTTCTTCTGTTGATAAAAGTGAATTTTCTTTCAAATGTTTTCCATTATGAATTGACTTATACCGACCCTCACAACACACTATAATTATTTCCATATACAACCAAACTTTATCCTGCTTCAATTTTACTTCACAATTGCCCCAAATTTTATAGTATTATAGGACTACAATTTTACATTATTCTGAACTTCAATAACTCTTATTTATTGATAATTTCTTCATATTACTATATAGTACATCATTAACATGTATGGTAAGAATTTTTTGTCATGTATACCATACATAAGTCTGATATATGACACAAAATGTAAATTGCATGGAGAGGGCATGTGTATGTCTCACATACACAGATCACAGATATATGTTTTATTCATCATGTACTGTGTGTGTGTGTGTGTGATTTTATTGGGTGACAACAAATCAGGTATGAAATTGTTGTGTATTTACTCCAGTCCACCTTCATTAAGGATTAATGAATTGCTTAAGTTTATTAATTAGGTTGTTAAGACGTTATGGATCATCATAAGCTGTTGTAACACATTGGATATAATGTGTTATATGATTATATGGTTGCTTGCTTGTTTGCCAGAAAGTGAGCCTAAACTCACATCTCCTTTCGTTTTCTGATTTTATCACTATACACTTACATCCACTCAGGCTTAATATGTGACAATAATGTCAATCAACACTGCACCCACACCTGCATATATTCTACATTTTGAACACCTTGGGCATATGAATGTTTGCTGCAGCCAAAGCAATGATTGTGTATTACAGACCAGTGGTCAGGGTTGTTATAATTCACCCTGCAGATGTATTTAATGTGTCCACATATTAATTCATCATGTCATTGATGTGATGTGGTTCCACTTAGTGTGAGGAAGGCATGCAGGGACACCACAGGGTTCCCATGGCTTCAGACTGGAAGCTTGGTAGACCTCACAAAAGCCAGTTCTGCCTGAAATGAAAGATATGAGGAAATTAGGAGTAAAATTGAAGCCCACAAATGTTATTTTTCTGACAAGATGAAAAGGGAGGGTTTTTTTCCCCACTCTCTCCCCTGTTTTGGACCCAGTGTGGTCTGGGTGTTTGGGACTGAAAATATCTGGGTGTTATTCATTGGGTTTCAGTCAGGATAGAACAAGGCAGGGGGGCCATTGTAGTTACTTCAGAGAGAGTGAAAAAAAACTCCAATCTCTTTCTTTCAGTATTTTCCTTCCTCTACTAAAGTGCTAGAAAGAGAGGGGGAGATGGGGCTTACATTTGATTGCTGCTGAATACAAAATATGGATTTGAGTGTTTTACTTTTCTGTCATGTTCTCACTCAACAACATGAATGTAATTATAGTGGTAAACAGAGTCAAAGCCGTTAAATGATCATACAGCATAATTTTTTACATTGTGAGCCATTAAGTTGAGATTTGGTTTATTAATTTGAGTATAGTTTATTAAATTATTTACTAAAATTGTCATGTTTGTCACTGCTTGTTTTTTTATGCATAAACTAATGCAAATGCCACGCTGTTTACAAGCAACATGGGGTGGACATTCAAATGTCAAAAGAAGTGACAGATCAATAAGTACATCTACCAGCTACATGACATGCAGCTTGATTATATCTAAAGCTATGAAATGAATATGAATGTGAACTCTGCTAACAGCAGAACAGACACTTGCCACTGCAAATGAGTCCAAGACCGGCTGTGTGAGTAGAGTATGGTCACTGCACAATTTTTATATGCATGTGAAAAAGGAAGGACAGAACAAAGAGTATGTGATAATGGAGGAGATGTGACATCACTGAGCGATTCTCACTGCAGTAAGTCACTTAGTCAGAGGCCACAAATGCTCACCTACTGTAAGTCACTGAATATTAGCCTCTCAGTTTAATGCCTCCAATATTACAGTGGAACACATTCACTTGAAATGTAACAAAGAGATTAAACAATGATGCACTGCAAATGCCCATGTGGGTCCAATAAAAGTACAGAGATATAAATAATACCAATATGAAATCTTCTAAGAATATGAAGCAAGTGGGTTTGGTTGCTATTGGAAACTGCCTTGTAAGGGAGTGGCTGCAATTGTCCCTAACGGCTCTGAATGCTGGTGTAAATAGTCTGTATGTGTAGAGTATGTATCTACAGAGAGAGAGAGATGACCAAAAATAAATAAAAAATCAGATCTTTATTATTCCACCTATTATATTTTACCCAATCCACTACAAAACAAGTGCCCAGTCTTCAGTATCTAATGTCACTACTCCATTATTTCTGAAAAGAAAAAAGAACAAAAAAAAAAAAAGAAAAAAAGCATCCATGCCAAAATTGTTGAAACCTGAAAAGTGTCTGGCATTAAATATTTCATCAGTTTCATGCTCCACTTATTCAGTAGCTAGACTGATTTTGATTTAAATCATAATCTGGGCAGTTTTTGGCAGCTTTGTAACTAGGAAAAGTTCCTGTATGACCACATTCAGATAATGTTTAACATTTGATATGTTTGACTACATTTAGATTCTTTGAAGTAGTAATTTAGTATTTGTACCAAAGCTTCAAAACTAATTTTAAACATCCCATCCCCAAACACACATCAGGGCTGTTGCTAGGAATTCTGGGTCCCCTAAAATAATACTGAAGTGGGCCCCTGCCCCCTGACTTTGGGGGTTTTTGTGGGCCCTACTGGACTGTGTTGTCATCACCGAGATCCCCTATGCAACAGCCCAGCACATACAAAAATAGTTTCTCCAGCTTCTTGTAAATCAAATAGCCAAGATTCAGCTTAATACCTTAGATATCTGGTGCTCCTTAACATGTAGCAACGTGTGCAATCTCCAACCTTGTCACACTGTTTTATTCCCACACAACTTTCACTGATGGAGTGTGTCATATAGGCAGCTGGCAGAATGAGCTGGCTGGTTGATCAGGCATCACTTCATCACTTTTTCTATACTGTTGCAAAGCAAGGTTCACCTGGTCCTGCAGGGTTGTTTAGTCTACCCAATCCCATCGCCACTACAACCACCACCACCACCCACCAGGACCTGATTGGCCCTGACAGCCTCCCACTGTGGACTACAATCATTGGGAGAACAAAGCTGGGGAAAAGAGTTGGATGGATAAAGTCTCAGCAGGTGCACAGAAAAGGTGTTGGTAAGGCAATGGATGAGAAAGGTTGGGTGAGGACTGCTGAAGAGAGTTATTGAGCAAAACTTTATCAGTATTGCACATTTAATACAGCACAGTGAGATAACAGATTATATGATCTCCAAGAATACACACTGGTCATACTTTAATATTAATGAGTATAAAATACTTCTATTGTGAAAAAAAAGTGGACAAAGGCATTGAGGAGTTGTGTTTGAGTATGACCCCGCATATGGTGACAGTGTGTATGTGTATGTAAAGTGTACACACAAATAACACACTTTTTCTGAAGCAGGTTAGAGGTGAGAGATCAACACGGGGTGAGAAAGAGAGAGACTAATGGGTGAGAATGAAAGATGAACTGAGTGCAGAGAGATGGAGGGAAAGTGAGAGACAGAGAGAGGGACGAGGCAGGCGGAGGAGGCAGATGGATAGACAGATTGAGGGAGTGTAAAGCTTTAGCGTGATTAACTGCCATGCCATGCTCACAGCTCCCTCTGTCTTTCTCCTCTTCCTATGTACTCTTGCACCACCCCTCCTCCTCCTCACAGATCCATCTCTCTGGAGGAGGCTTCACAAAACTGGCCTGGTCACTGAAGAAACTGCAGTGCACTCAGAAGTCAGTTTTCTCAGCTGCTATGCTGCAGTTGCATTGTCAAGTCATTCCAACATGGAGAAACCAGAGATGAAATGGGACTGCAGTTGGGTGCTTGCTCGGTGTTAACTCCTCTTACCTAGCCTATACTACAACTAGAGATTCTCTTATTGATAGAATAACATGTGATCAGCAGATCAGCATTAATGCTCCTATTCAACGATCACCTTGAAACCAAACACCTGTGGTTAATGCTCTCTTGTATGAGGCCTCCTGCCTTGTTCAGTGTGCCAATGCGCACCACCAAAATAAAACATGTTGGTTATGTGGACGTTTTATTGCCTCAGCATCTGCAGCAGATACCAAAAATTATCAGCATCAGACACAGAATTCCCTATCACACATGACTGCTGTGTGTATGTGAAAGTTTTTTGTTGTTGTTGTTGTTTTGTTTTGTTTTTTTTGGTTGACAGGCTCTTTTAAAGCAGCCCACAACCCCCCTTAATAAAATGCTATAGGCTTGCTCCAGCATCTAATAGCTAAAGCAATAGATGGAGCTGATGGAGACGAAAACAGAGATAGAAGGAGAGTGAGCAGGTGACCAACAAATTAGGCAAACTAGTTACGTAAGGTGGTGTTCAGCTGTGTTGCAGCTTGTTCAATGGACAAAAGAAAAAGAAAAAAAAAACTTAGACAACTTCAGTTTGATTTGTAGTCGGAACTAACGGGAGTTTTAGCAGTGTGAGCCAGTTCAGCTAGACTCGCCTTCATGGCGCTGTCAGCCAAAGGAACATATATTGGCACAGACGTGTGGGTCTTGTTGTCAGAATGACCCTGCTAGAAACACTGTGGTGATTCAGTCCAATTGTGCAGGAACTGCTCGGCTCCAACCCAGCGGCTCTCACAGTACACCAGACATCCTGCATGTATTCCTGGGTTCTCCTTATGAAATCAAACCACCTATAATTTTCCCTGTTTTAGGTGTGTCACGTTTTGTTCCCTCCCACCACCTCTCTCTTTCCCTCCCCAGGTGCTCTCTCTCTCCTCTCCTCTCCTTAGCAGGTGGAGCACATGAGACTGATTAGGAATTAATTGGGGAAGTTCTTAAAAGGGCTGGGAGAAGGAGAAGTCTCTCACACGCACACACAGCACACCCAACAGTTCATGGGGCCTGTCACATCATTTTGTTTGTTTTTTTTGTTTGTTGTTTTTAAAGTTCAACATGGTTTAGTGTGTGGGGACTTTTCTTGTTTTAGTTTGTTGTTTTATAATAGATTGGAGGTTTCTGGTGGTTTATTTTTTGGTTTTGATTTGGATCAGTGGCTTTCTTTTTCTCTTAGGTTAGTTTGGTGGGGGCTTGGATGTTACGGCCCATTGTGTGGTAGTGCAGGGCCCCATTTCAGACAGCAGGCTTAGTGAAAACTTGAAGTCAGTTCACTCAGACTTGTGACGAAAAGAAATCCAAACACCTGTTTGAAACATTTTAATAAGTGTGTTTTGGGCCTATCAAATGCATATACTACCCATAACCCCCCCCCCCACTGGTAAGAAGTAGGAGGATTGAGGCTTTTTGCACTTGTTGCCATGGTGAATTATGTTATCTGTGTTCCACTGAAAAGGCCTTTTCATCTTTTTGTACACAAGCACAACTAAGGGTCAAATTAACTCAGAGTTGATTGAACGAACTGTTATCACCTGTTCTGTAAATGAAAACCCCTTGTTTAGCAGCTCAGGGTTAGTCAACCCAGAGTTCAGGGGGGTATTCCATCAAAGTCATTAAAAAAACGTCCAGACTGTGGTGTAATCTTGATGCTTCAATTTGCATGAGCTCCAAACCAAGAACCAACCTGTTCCATCAAGCAAGATCAGCTGGCTCCACTTGATGATAATTCAATTCTAGGTGAATTGCAATTTATCAGTTGCAAAAAAAATCACCTTCATTTCATTCACCTTGGTGCCCTTCTATGTTGCGACTTTGTTCTGAGCCTTTGTTTGTTTAGGCAGGTGGTAACACCTTGTTTTTGTATTTTTCCTGTGTTCATAGAATATTTAAAGACTCTTCCTTGGACTGTTCAACCCAACACTTACAGTGGAAATAATTAATATTATTGAGGTGTTTGCTTGTTTGTTGTTGGTTGGCTCACATTCATCATGCTTGCATACATTAGCAAATCTGAGATAATAATCCTTGATAAACATTGCCTACTATTACAAGAGACCAGTCTGTTGAAACAGATAGTACACTTTAGACAATTTCACAAAACAGTGTGCCTGAGGACAAGAAAAAGATTTAAGGAGGAAACCACTGGCATTGGTTTTGTGACTGGGAAAACATGATGTAATTTTCTTCACTTTAGATTCCCTCCTGCTGCTATATGTCTGGATGGCACCCTACCTTGGCCTGTCTAACACTGGGCCCCTTTCATAGATTACCTTTCAAATGCAATCACATCACAGCTGACCGATCCCTCCAGCCACTGATGATGTGTCATCCAGCAACAGCCGCAAATTACATCTGAATTACATTTTGTTTTCTTTGTCACCTATAAATTCAAACTAAATGATTCGCATTTAACAGCTCGGTATGGAGTTAATGAAACTCTGATTTGAGGCCTTGACTGCAGGTAAACATCATCTTAAATGTCATAAACATAGATTTCAGTGACAAAAAGAATAACTTTAGTCTCCTTTTTTTTTTTTATTGCATTTCAACACCTCAGTGTTGTTTTTAATGAAAAATATCCCTCCATACCTTCAAGGAGCAATTTGAGACAAGTGAGCTTGCAAACAAAAGTAGAATTTACAGACAAACAATTCATTCTAAATGATAAAATAAATAGAAATATAAAAAAACACAAATGTTCCACTTTAGAAAGGTTTGAAATACATAGGGATTAATGGCAGTGGCCAAATCATATCTGGTAAACAAGGTCAAAGTCTTTCCTGCTATCGTGAGTGAGAGTGGACATAGTCACTCCAAACTTTCATACAACAAAAATTTTAAAAAAGGTCACAAAAAAAGAAAACATTGAACCACTAACTCACACAAGCCTCAGGACAACACACAAGCAGCACTTGTACTGTGCTGTACTGTAAAAACCTGCTTTTGGTCTTGTGTTTATTAAGTTATTATTTCCAGACTAAATACGCAATATATCTACAGCACTCTGATCAATACCGTCGCCTTGTGAGTTGTGCACAGAGAAAGCTGTCTGTCTGAGGTAACTGAAATCCAAAAAGCACTCAGTGAGCAAACAGCCATTCAGAAAAGCAGAGGTCCATCATCCTTTCCTTCAATGATGAGGGTTTACCCCCATAATGTTTGTGCGGTGAGAATAATATTAGGAATGACAGTTCAGATCAGTCCTCTCAGGACAGGGTTATTGAATTTTGTGACGATTTCTGTCTGTTCTGTGGATTTCAGATATCTGCAAGGATATATTTTCCCACCAATGTTGCGAACTGTAGAACAAAACATGAACAGAATGTACAATGTTATTTTTGTGACAACTGGAATGTGCTTAGAGTTCATTTTTATTGATTTAACTATAAAAAAAAAAAAAAAATGCAATCTTAACTAATGAATGTTGTCCATTGTTGTGTGTAATGTTATGGACTAGTTGCGTCTAGGGTAGGTGGACTGGGGAAAAGAAACAGAGCAGAGGTAGACTGGGTTTTTACCTAAGAGAGGTAGTGTGGAGGTGGGTCTGCCTGCTGGAGTCGTAGTTAGGTGGTCTTTCAGAACAACACCACCACTACCACAAACCTCTGCTCTCGGGAGCGACAAGCTCCATCTTGTGTTGTCAGTTTAGGGTATTTTCCTTTTTTTATAGGGTGATGGTGGATGTACCTTCATAAAAACAGGCCGATTAGAGGGTACAATGGAGCTGTCTTTCTCTTCAGTCATTGATGTCAGTGTAGCGCTCACTCCAGCAGGCTCTCACAGTGACATTATCTCAACATCATCATCAACAGTGCTTCAACACACCCCTATTAGTTCACCATGAAAACCAGTCCAAATCATTTATGAAAAAGGAGAAAGAGAAAAACAAAAAAGGAGGAGTTACAACTACTATACTTGGAATAGTAATGTACACCAGTTGCACATGCATGCTTCACAAATTAAATCCCCCATTACATAATGAGTGGGTTCCTGTCTTTTATCAGCTTTAATTGGGGTGGAGTGTGCTTTCTTTTTCAGCCACCAGTCCACAGAGCCTACAGGGGCTGTCATTAGTCCGTCAGTAATTTTAGGTTCAGACCTAACAAGATTATGACCTGTGTAAGCAGCCTGCATGCTGTTCAGCAAATAGTCATAGCCATGGGCTGTGGCGATTAATCTTCTTTGTGGGGCAGAGTCCCAGAGAGGTAGTTTCTGTCCGTACGTCAAGGTCAGATCAATAAAAATCAGGTATTAAAATGTCACTTGATTAGCCATGATCTCCCACAGCTGAAATAAAGCATGAATGTCTCCTTCACTGTTTCAGGGCTCACCTACTGTACACTAAACCAACAGAGATGTATCGCAGCTACAGAAAGTTTGTCTCTGTTACAAGGTTAACCAACCACCACAGGCCACCACAGGCCCACACAAAACTGAGGCACTGAGAAAAAATATTCTGTATGAAAAGGAGACATTGTAGTTGCATTGTGAGAATCATACTGTTTCACTCCATCACATAGCTCTCACTTTGTTGGATTGTTCAATATCATGTTTACTAATAATGAATGTTGGGACTGCTGATTGTTGTGTGTGTTTGTTTTTATCAGGGGGTTAGGATTATTCAAATATCCATTCATATTCATTCACTGAAAAGCAGTTAAGTAGCTGGTGAAGACAATAATGACAAAAGAATAAATCTGTATGCCATCATTACACACACAGTGATTCATAACTTCATCATTATGACTTAAATGCAAATGTGTGAGTCTTTAATTAGTCTTTTATTGAAGTGCAAACCACAGGTTGATTGTGTGTCCCTTTGATCTGTTCTGGTTCCAATTTCACATCAAAATTCAAACGATGTTGTCTTGAATTTGACAAACCAGTGGTGATTTATTTATTTATTAAGTTTTTTAATCTTTTGTATTATGGTAATATCTATTGATCACCTTCAAATATATGGATCTCGTGTTATCTTGCATTCAAAACTTGGAAGTCTCAACATATTCCTATCTCGCTCATTTGCATAATTCTGACATCCTCACATAAGATTGGCTACATCTGCAATAATGGGATGAAGGGGAGAGAAGTAATTGGCGAAAACAACCAACTCACCACTGGAACAAATCTTTGCCAGTTTTTTTTTTTTTTTTTTTTTTTTTTTTTTCCCACACCGGGGATAGAGACAGAGATGGTGAATGGGGAAAAAAAAGATGCACAGGAAAGAAATGGAGGGACAGGGGGGAGGGAGGAACATCTGGGGTCTGTTGGAGACCGTGGATGTTCCCAGCTGTCAAAGTTTCCCAGCTGCTCCATCGACCTTCGGTGTGCCAAAGAGCAAACCATGGGAATGACTTTGCTGTTCCCCAGGTCTGGAGCCGGAGCTTCATGCGCTGTAATTTTGCCATTGCCCTCATTTGTCACAGTATTTGTGAGGAGGTGAACGGCTCTCGATCCTGTCAGAGTCAGCTTTGATCACACTGATCATACAATGTGTCTGAGAGAAGGGTTACCCAGTATGACAATCTACATTCAAAAAAATATTCAAGCCTTTCAACATTGGTAGACAGCTGCTTGCCTGCATTAAAGCTGAAGCAGCCAGTTTTGCAACAGCAATGCAAAAGATGTACTCAGCAGGACTTGCAAAAGATGACCCTGGTCGACCAAGGTCAGCAAAAGTGCCAGCTGTGGAGAAACAAAGAAAATGTTTCTGTTAAAGTATTACTTTTGCCTCTACAAGTTTTATTTGTTTAGCAGAGAAAGACAACATTGTTAGTGTCACCACTAGAACTTTATCCCCCTTGAAGAAACATGATTCTCCAATACATATGTCACCTTCACACCTGAGTGCTTCTCGTTTGGTCTTGTTTTGAGTTGTAGTTGATAATGTTGGCACAGGATTGCCTTTCTGGTTTCTTAATCTTTATGTCTTTATGCATCCCCATTTATCTCTCTCTCTCTCTCATGGCTGCCATTGAGGGGTGCCTCTTGTATAAGTCCTTGTTTAAACATGAACATCTGGCTGACTTGGCAAACACCACTGTTTAATTTCTTGGAGATAACTCACTTTAAAAAAAAAAAAAAAAAAAAAAAAAAACTATCTTGAATTGTCACTGGGTTACAAAATTTCTGTTTATAAACCCAATGTAGGTTTCACTTCTAAAGTGCCTGTTTGAGAAACAGATTGGAGGCAGTCATAATAAGATTGGGAAATACCAATTAACTCCAGAGGACTCAGCACATTTATGCCAAATTGAATCAGAGACTGTAGTTCCCAAATCTTACGGGCTGCGTGTGTGTTGAGATGAGAGGACTTAAGAATCAAAATCAGAAATACAACTATTTTCCCCTGGGGATTTATAAAACTATTACATTGCTCCACATATGAATATCATAAAAAATAAAAAATACAACTGTAAATTCTCAAATAAAAGCCGAGTCTCAAATAGACGCCCGTCTCGTACACTGGCCGGGTCTGGCTACAGGTTTGAGCAAATGAAAGCCAGTCTCAATTAGAAGCCGGGTCTATTTCTATTTTCAGTTCAAGTTCTTGTGAATGTACAAAACCTCTCAAAGCCCACAGTCACCCGTTCGAGCAATTTCTAAGATGCTTCATTCGTGCTAGAGTAGTCCAACCCACAGGTGTTGGCACTTGGACCTGATGCGGCCAGACTCACGAGCAGTAATTCTCAACCTGAACGCGACCAAAATGAAAAAGCCCCAGTTATTTGTGTATGTTTCCCAAACATGGCGCTTCCAGTCATGTTGTTCAGGCCGGTCCGGAGCCGGTTTCCAGTCTATGGCTGGAGCAGGCGTTTATTTAGAGTAAATTTAATCAGTGCAGATTAAACTTCTAAATGAATGCGTGCTTCAGATCTGGTTCTTTTCTTCTGTTCCTACTCTTTCAAACAGTAAGAGCAGAATGATTTGAGAGTATTTTCCATCTTTGTTGAGCATAAGATTTGTTCAAAATTAAATAAAAGCCTGTCCCATATAGAAGCCTTTCTCTAATATAAGCCGGGTCAGTTCGACAGTTGAAGTGAATAGAAGCCCGGGCTTCAAAACACAATGGGTGTCATTCATGAAAAGTTAAATCTCTGTGTAGACACTAGTAAAAACCTACTCCGGATTCATGAACACTGCAGGAAATTCAGATTTGATCGTAAGCATGTGTGTATGATCATGATTACAACCCACTGACAGCGCACTCCCGGTGGTCAGCAGTTAGCATAGATCCCAGCCCTTGAATAGTCATAAAAGGAGACCATGAACACCATATAAGGAGGCAGGTGCATTCTGTCCACCTGTGACCTGGCGTAAACAAGGAAGGAGAAAGAGAAGGGAAAAAAGAGAGATTGGAGGTTGAAGTAATTTTGGGTGATGTGGAGTTAAGAAAAATATTGTGTTTTCTTCTGTTTGTAGTGGTGTGAGTGGGACAGCTAAATCGAAGGCCTGGAAGAGGTACAGATGCTGTGATTAAAGTTTGCTCGGCTGAAAGAACCATTGAAGAAGGAAAGCGAAAATAGTTCAACATGAAACCGGATGCAAAAAAAACACAAACGCAAAAATACAGCAGGAGGAGGCTCTTCAGTCATACCTGCCTGCTGCAGGGGAGCACATCAGTGGCATTAACACATGAAGTTGCATAGGCAAGCTTTATTCTTACCGATAAATCAGCCATCTCTCATAGCTCTATCCTCCAAACGAGTGCCAAATGCGCTATTCTGCTAGATGGGGCTGACGTGCGTCCCATTATGCCAATGAGTACAGCAGGTAGAATGCGGCTCATGGATGGCTGGGATGTACCGGACCTCTCATCAATCTGATGCTGGAAAGTCCCCATGGCCAAACACTCAAACACAGAGCATACCTGTAAAGGTCCAGGGATGGTATGGCTTCTTTTTGGTGGCCTTGTTGGATTAGGCTCCAAAATGTTGCACAAATGCAGCAGAATTGTTCTCAGTAGTCAGAAACAAATGACTAATCAACCATTCATCACATTCAGCAATATATCTGTCATATCCCTGAAACCCCTGTCTCTTTCTCCAAATATATCTCATCTGTTGTTATGTTTACTGTAAAATATGTTTCAAAGACATCTACATATAAGAGAGCACAATATTAATTAATTAAAACATTTCCAATAGTAACAAGCAATATTTATGTGCATTACTAAATTTTACACAAGCACCACCAGGAGTCAGGAGCAGGTGTACTTTGTTAGTAGCTACGAAAAGATTGGAGCTACTAAAATGTTGATGAATGTGGAAATCCATGTAAATTTCCATCTGAACACAGTTTCCACACAAATTTGTTTTTGCTCACATTTCATAAATGAGACCCAAAGTATGTTGCAGTTTAGCTGTGTGGAGACCGTGTTCCTAAAATCATACCATTTGTCAGTAGTTTCCAGATTTCAAGGAAGTAATTATCCCTTCCAGTCTGCAATTTCACATGTTTCAGGCTTTATTAAATATTGTACTTTGACTGGTTACCATGCAATAAATTATGGTACTCATTGCATGAAATTAAGGTGAGGCTAATGAAGGATCTTTTGGAGGTCAAGCTAATGAAGTATTTCTCTTGAAGAGCCATGTGTTGTAACAGACTGGTTCAGACTGGTTTTCAGTGAAACTGTGCGAACTTTGCAGTGACACAGCCCGTGATTATACAATCAAATCAAATTGCAACACAAACAGGATGTGTGTCCATGTATTAGGGCTGTTAATGGATTAAAATATTTAATTGCGATTGATTGCATGATTTCTTTAGTTAACTTGCTATTAATCACAAATTATTGTCACATTTTTTTTTAATCTGTTCTAAATATTTTCCAGTGTTTAATGATTTTATCAACATGGGAGTGGACAAATATGTTTGCTATATGTACATGAATGTTTATCATTATTATTGTAACAATCGGAAACAAGGACAAACACTGTTCAGAATAACGTCTGAGGTGGATTGGTTGTACGTTTGTCCATGCGCCTATATTACAAACTATCCAGCGTGACTTGCTTTTGGTGAAGGGGAGGAGGGCTCCCTGCATCAGCTGTGTGCCTGGCCAGCATGTGGTATTTTAGACTTGACATACTCCGGTGGTAACTGGGTGTTCTCACACATGCTGGTGCGGACCAAGGCTGTGCAGCAGATGCGAAGTTCGATTTTTCAGCTTGTATGGTTCGTGTCCACACACAGGTTTGTCTCACTCATGGTACAAACGCCACACCACTGGCAGAGCATCATATTTCCTGACCGGAAAAAGACACTTGGTATGTTGTGTTTTCAAGGCAGGTCCAGGCAGTTGGAGAGATGGATCAAGGTCTGGCCGTGTTCACGTAAGAAACGGACCACACCGGGGCGCCGTGTGGCGCAGTGGGTTAAGCAGGCGCCCCATATGTAGGCTATAGTCCTTGCTGCAGTCGGCCCTGGTTCGAGTCCCGCATTGGGCACCATTTGCTGCATGTCATTCCCCCTCTCTCTGCCTCCCCATTTCCTGTCTCTCTACACTGTGCTATCCAATAAAGGCAAAAATGCCAAAAAAAAAAAAAAAACTTAAAAATAAAAGAAACGGACCACACCAGAGTTCAACTGTGGCCACACCCGAGTGCGACTATCGTGTTCACACTGACCCAAACCCGCTGCACTTGGGTCCAAAGTTCAACTGGGCCGACATAAACACTCCCTCCCACATCGACACTAAATGCAAATAACTTTGGTCCTGTCAAGAGAACATCTGGCAGAACTTTGAAGCTAAACTTGCAGTTAAAGACCCGTTTCTTTCTTGCCATCCACACGTTAATGCTGCGTTGCTAGTACATGTGTAAATCAAAAAAAAAAAAGAAAAAAGCAAAAGCATTCTTGCGTCATTATTGCATTAACTTTGGATGTCCTACTATGTATACTATGTGCATTTGTGTTACTGTTCCAGTGCACACCATCATGTGTTCTCTCAGTATAACAGGGTATGGGGAGATACAGACAAACAGCTCTCCAGGTGGGGGGCGGGGGTGGGGTTGGGGGCGGTCGACTGGGTACAAGGCATCCAGTGGGAGAAGCTGGCACAGATGGAGCCCACAGACCCACTCGTTGTCAGCTGCAGTGCTCGAGAAAACCCCTGGGATCCGCCTTTGGCAGACACGAGCACTCGCTGTTTTAGTCAGCAATTAGTTTAATGGAGCAAAATCTAAAATCACTTCAGACCACCGCAGCCATGAAAAGAAATGACAAGGGGAACGGCTTTCTGCCATTATTCAGGTCTTAGTCTAATTCAGGTTAAGCTGCTTACATGGACAGAAAGACAAGTTGGCCCTTTTGGATCTCTAGCAAGTCTCTGAGGAGATTTTTAGCCCCAGAATTCAGGTTGAGGCAACTTGGTTTGGATAAATCTAATTTAGGTAGGGGTTATTTTGTTGTTGAATTGTTGTATTTTCTCATTAGCAGGTGACCATTCCTTCAGAATATTGCTCAACTTCCTTCTGTGCCACTTCCCTCATGCCACAGAGATCCCCGCTCCAGTGACGACTTCACTTTTCTACACAGGGACTTTTGTCTGTTTGTCTTCTGCTTGTCTGCCTCTCTGTACGTTAAGTACAGCTCCATAGCCCTTATCCTTCATGAAACTAGATCGCTTGGATAACCATGAAAACGCTGGAGCAAGCCATGCAGCCAATTAGACCACTTTCACATCCTTCTATAGAGGAAGGCTGCAGACAAGGTCCAATAGCGTGTGTCTATGTCTGAGATCATGTGTGCCGACATGTGGTGGTACTCCTGATAGGTTCCACTCTATACAGAAAAGAGGATCAAGTAAAATATATTTATGGAGCACTTCTGAGCATTACACAGAACAAATATCCAGTTGTATAACATCAAGATAAAGGGCCAGTTACAGACAGGCATGTTGTAAATAATTGATGGCAGCAGATATGTCCCTGAGTGAGTGTGTGTACTGTTGGGTATATACATCCTTTTATTCTATTATATACATGGTATGTGTAATGGATAGCAGATCTAGAAATGGTTCAGGGGGGAGTATTATAGTAAAGTGATGCAGAACTCAGCGTGGTCACTGAGCACTGCTGTTGGAGAAATAGCCAAGTCAGATAAATATCAAGGTACCGGTGAATGTTGCAACATTTTCAACCAGCAAGAGAATTTCTGCTGCAGTCCCAATTTGTCATCTTCGCCTTCAGCATCTGTGCCGCAACAGACATCACACAATTCCATTTCCGTTAATTGACTATTTTGAAGTGGAGCGACAAGAGTTTTCCATCATCATATTGTCAGGAAGCAGCTGGCAGCTGCATAGCAAGCTCATAATGCAATCAGCTACTTTGTGGAAGCCTTCAGATTCTCATTGTGTTAGGCGTTCCTTAGACTGCTAATGTCCCTCGATTGGTGAAAACATGCATCATTCTTCCAGATGATGCATTGATTCATCATGCATTTAATCTATAGGTTCATTTCATTATTGCATTGTTTTTATGGCTTATATGTTAAATCCTTGCTTTGAGAGGATTGAAAGAATGCCATGTATAATAAACACACTGAGGCTAAGGCAGTGCATCTAAGCATTAATAGCCCATATCACCTTTTGAAACCAGATAACCCTGCAGATTTTTGGACTAAAATAGGTGATAGCACATAATTTGTGTACATTTAGTTTTTAAGATTTTCTTTTAAGAGTTTAAGATTTCTTTTCTAAGCAGTCTATTAGTTGTGACGACCATGACACCGAAACTGGACCAAAGCTTCTTTAAAGCAGAAGAAAATACAAAAGCAAGAAATGACTGTTAATGGCTGCAGACAGCCACAGGCGTCTGCAGCAGCAGGGCGTTTGCTCCCATGCCATGACCGTTGTTTAACCTCTAGGATTACATACAGAGAGATATGGAATATTTCCAAAGATGGGACTAAATCAGTAGGGCAGTCCCATATCACTGTTTGACATAATCAAAGAAGGAACTGTCTCATGTGCTTTAGCACATGTACGCAAACACAGGGACCCCTAAGACACTCCCCTACTCCCCTCCTTTGCACTGCTCCTCTGGTCTGCTCTTCCATAGACAAGAGAGGGTGCAATGCTATAGTCTCCTCTATTACTACTTTGCTTCATGTTTGAATGTGTGTAGTTGTATTTTTTTCCTGGTTTGCACACATCCCTGACTGTTAGTTATGTGTTTGGTCTCATATTTGATCGCTTCAAAATCAATCAATAATACAATGCAGTATTTAAAAATCACAACGCAGTTACAGGACATATAGGATATCTATTGGACATCTTGCCCAGAGGTGGTCTTGTTATGGCACTACCTCCCCCAGGAAGCAAAGCTATCTAGAGATTATTCTCTATTGGAAAAACTCAGAAAGAGCTTTTGTGAATGCAACTTCAGATTTCCTTTGTAAACCAGTAGCTGTCCCATTCTGGCTCCATATAAATCATTATCTTCACCTCCACCACTGCATCACCATGTTTTCACTCTGAACCAGCTGTTCTATAAACACAAGTAGTACTGTATATACCCTTCTGCTAACCAGGTACATTTCCATCCAAACACTATCACCAGTTGCTGCATATATTGGTTTATCCATCTGCTTCCTAAAGTCCAGTGCTGCCTTAATCTATTGTTTTACTGTTATCTATATAGTTAGTTGTTGTTGTTGTTGTTGTTGTTGTTGTTGTTGTTGTGTCAGTACTTTCATTCCCTTTCACTTAACAAATTTTGGTCTTTGTGTCTTTAATTCCCTCATAAAGTCAGTTTGAGGACTGATGACCCAGAGAAACAGTTTTTAGTTTTATTGTGCTGATTTTCAAATCACATTACTCCAATAATTAAAATGTATAATTCCAAATTACACCATTTATTGCCCAATTAGGCAAATTTCCTCTACATATCTATGCCAAAAAATCCACCAAAATGAGAAAAAGTAAATAGATTCATCATTCCCCTCTTTTAAACTTTACGGCACACCATAACTCCGCATTACAGCAGATGTTTTTTTCTTCTTCTTTCTTTCTTTTTTTTATTTTTTTAAATTTAACTTTTGTTTTAGTTCCCAGGTCCTGGAGGCATGTGAGGGCCTGTTTTACTGCAAGTACTGCCTCTAAGATCATCCTCTCCTCTAGCATATCATGAAAAACACTTTCTCCACTCCTTCTTCCGTCCATATACTGAAATGTCAAACATGTGGACCACCTTCATGAAACATAATGCACTCTGGCTAAAGATGTAGATGTTTTTGTTTTTTTGTTTTTTTTAATCCAAACAATTTCCATTTCTGGATCAATGCCAGAGTTGCAGCAGAGATGTTTTGCAAATTTGAAAAGTAAAACCTTGACATAAATGTAAGTTGAAGTCTGTTTTGTATCTATTGTAATAATACTTTTTTCTCATTTCCAGGAAAGAAGACAATCACATAACAATGAACAGCTGCTGTGCTACTGAGAGAATAACATTTCCAATGCCAAGAGCCATTTGCATTAGCAGCCACTTCAGCAGGAGTTCCTGTATATCACATTATGTATTCTGTTGAATTCATGTGAAACAGCCATTTATTTATTTATTTATTTATTATAGTTTTTGTTTGTTTGTCTGTTTGTTTATGACTTTGAGTTTTGATATTCATGTGAAATACAGAAATACAGACGACATCACACAAGGCATGTTAACAGGGTTGTGAGTTCAATTCCCAGAGTTGCTTAAAGCAACTTGGGCTCTGTTAAAAGTTCCCATCAGTGGCCTTCATCGCATTTACTGTATGTTGTCAATCACGTTAAAGCCTCAATCAGTCAAATGTAAATAATCTACAGAATTTTAATTATCCATCCATTTGATGTTAAACCATGGCAACCAATGCAGTGGTGGAAGTAGCACTTCATTTGTTTATTTGTCCTCATCCGTTTATTTTTAATGAGTAATATCCTGAAAGGAATTATAGCTAGACACAACACAGTTTATTCGTCAGTGAGACGTAATTACCACTCTAAAGATTGTCACGGTTTGACTGTCTGAGAGGACTCTTAATTGTTTTTGGCAACTTCTTCTTCCTTTTTTTTTTTTTTTTTTTTTTTTTTCTTAATTGCAAAACATTAACACATCTTTAGTTGTCACACGAAAAGTAGCTGGCTCAGAATGAAGCACAGGGCAGATAGGAGATGATTTGCAGTGAAGGAGTGAATATGGATAATTAGTAGACACAGAAATGCAAGGACTAATGGCAGCTGGAATGTACTGCTGTGATGGCAACACAGAATCACACTGCGAGTTTGTTATGTTGTCAATAAAACGCGGTGATAGTGGAGTACTTCGTCTGACAGCTGCGCATATAATTAAAAACCTACGTGGGGCCCAATAGAAAGGTGTTGTAGCAACTGCAACAAGGAAGCGAAACCAAGGAGGCAGTGTTACCTTTGTATAAAATTGAGTCTGTCAGCCACATGCCGCTTCAAATAGGCCCCATACCATGGTTAAGTTTGGGCTAACATGTATTACAATGCCACCTCCCAGATCGAGCACATAGCAGACAGGCATATTCTTCGATGACCCTATCAGTAAGAAAAGCCATAGAGCAAATCACTTGAAACAAATGGCTTTAAGTACATGGGTGACTAACACAGCATAATGTGCGTAATGGCCGCCTGTCCTGTATCAACTCCCACTATATGTAATGAATTATTACAAAACATATGAGGTCAAAGTAAGAACAAGCCAGACACTAAATACTTTCTTGGAGAGATACACAATGAGGAATAGGCTATGTCAGTGAGTCACATCTGTGTATTTTCGTATCCAATTTTTCTGGCTCTGAAGGAGATCTTTGTACCTGTTGCTATTGCTGACCGGGACAAAATGATCCAGCCAGAGGGAGGCTAGCTGGTTAACATGCTAACATCACGAACGTAGAGGAATGGAAAAAGAAGCAATGGAAGCCGAGGACAGACCCAACTGACAATTAAAGGAAGTAAGTTTGATGGTGAGCTTTCCACACAACAGCTGTTAATGCTAACATTGGAGCAATAGCAAAACATACAAATAGCTCCTTTAAAATACCTTACCTTATACCTTCAAGATGTTTTTGATGGATGTAAGCAGATGCTGCCTGCATATATATTACATATTATAAAAATACAGTATATCCCCAATGCAGCTCCTTCCTCCTTGGTTCTGTTTGAGTAGACTATGTTTTCCTTTTGCATACCATCAGTGCATCGATAATGGCTTTGCACAAATTAAGAGATCTGTTCAAAACAGTAAACATCAGTGTTGGTTTCTGTCTTACAAATTGGCTGCATCCCCCATCTGCTTCTTCGGCGCCTGTGGAGGTGGAAGATGCCAGTTAACTTCAGCTTTAGAGATGACAGCTTAACAAGAGCGATTACAAGTGCTCAGGTGGAAACTCCACCATATCAATGCAATGAGTAAGAAAGCAGCCATATGTGGACTGCCCTGAGGTGAACGGATGCATGCTGTACATTTAAGCTCCCGGCCAAATAATTCAGTCCAAACCTCTCTCAGCTCAGACTGTCTTGATTTCCAGTTGAATCCAGTGGCCCCCATGTTTCACTCCTTCATCCCCTATGCTGCCACTGTTTACCAGGCTCTCTTCATCTCCTACATTTCTTCTCTGTTTCTTGCCTCCTCTTGTATTGCCATTAACCCTTCTTTCATCTGTTTTCTCAGGCACATATTGCCTTCATATCTAGAAGTCTTGTTAAAGCGGGTCATTTACTGCTACTTCCTTGATTGCGTGGTGGCCAGGTAGTGAGAGAAATTGTCTGTTGACAACACCATACCCAGTAAGAGTATGTGTCTGCTTCAATGGTGAAGCCAGCAGCTGGAAATGTGTATACATTGTGCATTGAGTACAGATGAACATCCATCATGATGTAGGAACTGATGTAGAGTTTGATGTAATGAGCAGATTCAGAATGAACTCCAAAGAGGAGGGAATACAATCTCTCTTTTTTCTGTCTCTTGTGGCTTTTTAATTGTTCACTGTACTGGCTTGGTTTGGACTTGCTTATTCTTATTATTAGTTCCATTATTTAGCTCTTGTGTTACTGAGGATTTCTCCAAGATACTCAAGATACAGTAACAGTACATTACAGCTTACAAGTCTGTTGTTTTTCAGGCCTGTTGGTTAGTCTTGTGTTTTAAGACACAATGTTTGTTTTGTTTTGTTTTGTTTGGGGAAGAAAGAAGAAAAAAGAAAAGTATTCATGATGAACTGTGTTGTGTTCGCATCTATCTAATACTTTTTAATGAAGGAAAGGAGGATCAGCAGTGAGTTGAACACCTGCTGCCACTGGCTTAATGGCATATACATTACATTGTTTGTGAAGGCAACAAAAACATGATGTGGAGGGATGCTGTTTTAAGTGTGTTGTTTTGAGTCATCCATTATGTAGGCAGTATTTATTCACAACGTGGAAATTGATCAAATCAATCAAATACTGGTAAACACAACTCGCAGGTAATTACGAAATTACTAGCGCTTGTGATAGTCGGGACAGAATGATGAATAACATACATGGCATACCTTTAAATGGTGTTTATTTGACAAGGCTACAGTAAACACAATTTACATCCCTTTTTCTCACCAAGCAGGATTTGCTGGGGTAGTTTATAATTGAGTCTAGCGGTGCATGAACTTTCTACAGCTGCAATCTGTCTAAGTGCAGCTATTTCTCCCACTGCAGGCCCAGCTTTCTTTTGTCGCCTGCCTCACATCGCAGCCGTCCTCAAATGTGAGAGATCTTGATGAAAGCAGAATGTAATTATTAGTGTGGTAGTTCTAGGATGGTGGCAGAATCTTTACATGGTTCAGCAAACAACACGCTCTCTGTTCAAATGAAGAACACTCGCCTGCTTTCAAGGGCAATTATTTCAACCCTCAGTCAACCTCCCTCCCATTTCCCCTGAATGTCAATGTTATAGAATCAGACCAATGTAGAAATTATCCAACAATCTAAATAGAAATTGGGAGCTTCTGTTGCCTCACCCTGTCAATGTTGCATTAGTGCATATTTTTCATGAAGCAGAATGGCTACATGGAGTATGTGCTCCATCCCACCCTAACCTTCCTTTAGAAGATCTGATTCTCTTCAGGGATCAGACCAACAGGCAACTAAATCAAGAGCACTATATTTCCTGTAGCTATATTCAGTTTTGCAAAGCTTTCTGACCAAATGTGTCACTTTTAAACCCAATCACTCCCGACATAGCCACTTGGCTGCATGGATGCATGTTTGCTTTGCATGTAAATGGTTGGAACTGTATACTGAATGATGCAATTAAGTGTTAGGAGTTGAGGAAAAGCGTAGTGACTGGACATATGGTGCTTCTGTAATCAGCAGTGCAAAAGAGGTGAGGTACAGTAGATTCTGGAAGGTGGTTTAGGAATGACAAGGAAAAGTGAGGAAGGTATTTGGATTTCATTCAACGGGGCTCATTGATGTTTCAGGTTCTTTGTCCTTTTCTTTTCATATTGTGACATTGTTGCATTAAGCTGGCTGTGTTTGCAGAAACACTTCACTTTAGGTTACACATTTCCACAGCTCAGAGGATTGTTATCAGTACTCTGAGGATTCAGGGGATGATGACAGACACATGTAAGCTCACAACGGGAATAGGTGTAATATTTGCATTTGTTCAGGTGAGCACTAACCCTGCTTTCAGCTTTGGCATGGCTCAGATTGGTCCTTGCCAATGCAACCGTTGCACTGGTTTATTGTATTTGTTTTAATTTCTGTTAGATGACCCTTCTTTAATCTGTTAAGTTGAGTGAGTCTCTGTTAACCATCTTGTTTTACACACCAATAAAAAAAATCAGCTTGAAAAGAGCTACCACTTATAACTGATGATGACCAAATGCAAATGACACCCAGGTTTATTGTGCTGTGTCACTAAATGACTGCTGATGCTGAAAGTAAATAAACACATTTAATAGAACTAATGGATATAAAGAACGACAAGGCAGAGATTATTCTATTCCATTGGAAAGACTCAAAGTTGCTGTTCAAAGATGATAGAGATGTTGGCTCCAGCAGTCACATCGAGAAATGAACTAAAGCATTCTTGAAGACTCAAAATGTTTGCATCTAATATTTAAAATGGTCTCTTGGTTTCTCAAAAAACATACGGAACTGTCTTGGACACTGGTTAGAATGTGGAGCAAATTCTGTGCACACAAACACAGCAGGGCAGGGTAAAGAAAGCACACAAACATATTTTATCCTTCTATAGTCAAATTAAGTAATATATATATATATATATACATATATATATAAACTGTATCTAACACACGTTTTGCCAGTTGTATCATAATTCTTCCAATCAAACTATGCATTTAGTCTATGTTGACTTTCAATAAATAATTCATGCTCTGCTAATCCATGTCTGGTCTACTGCCTAATGTGACATCCAGCAATGGTCTGGAGTAAATGGGCTATTTCTATCCATGGCTTAACTGGAAGCTTTCCTTTGATTTAATAGGGAGAGCAGCTAGATTAAAGATGAGATTAGCAAGAGCTGAATAAAGATTTATCACCTGTCTCAAATTGTTCTCAAAAACTCTTCCCTTCCCCAGAAGGTTACGTCCAGCTTGACCTGTGGGTGAATGGCAGAAGGATGGTATCGCAATGCCAAAGCCAACTGGGTAGAGGTTTCTTCTGTTTGGTTTTTCACCTTTCCACTCCTGTTGTATTTATGGAGCCACTCAGACTTATCTCTCTTGGACAAAAGAGGGAGAAACATAGTCACGGTGGCAGCAGTGACAACCGAGCAACCCAACGTTTTGTTTTCCCAGTAGTTTGCTCCCTCTTCCCCAAGGGACAGAACCTCCCAGGCCATCTGAAAGATGTAATCCCTGGAGCGTGTCCATAGCCTGCCCTGGAGTTTGAAGTTAGTTGCACCCCACCGAGAGTTTTTTCAGGAGGCTTCCACACAGGTTGTCTGAGACCTATGAGTAAGGTGCATAATAACTGAAGCATCTGCGCTGGCCTTAACTCAATTCTGCACTAAACCAATTTTGGGGTATGAACCTTGCCCTCAGATTTAGAGATGTCAAAATGCATCCCAGCCATGTCACACTCAGCTGCACATAAAAGGATTACATCATCAGCAAACAGGAGAGACGCCACCCTAAGGTCACCACAAATGACTTTCTTGAAAGTTGCTTAGGGCCTGATCCACTAAGATCCCAGATAAAGACTGCTAAATTGCATGCTCGTGGTAAAAATTTGCATGTTTGGTTAGCAGACTTTTTGTGGGTCATCTACTAAGAGTTATTGCCTAAAAGACATGTGCAAACCACAGTATTGAAAAGAGGGTTTTGAGTGTACCCGTTTCTGCCATGGAGAGTTTGGAAGGAGAGCTGGATGGCTGCAAACACAAAATGAAATTTGATTTGCTGAATTTATAGAGGGGGGTAAATAAACAAATTGTTGAGCTACAGTAGAGAAGAAATGTGGGAGAATATCTGTGAGAAATTAAATACGGTTGGTGAAACAAAAAGGGAACAGATGAAGTGAAGAAAAATGAGGAGATATAAGATGAAGAACAAAAGAAAAATTGGTTTATAATAAAACCTCAGCAAATGGGGAAGAGATGCTCTGACGAGTGTTGAGTAGCAGGTGCAGCCCACTGTCTTTGGTGAACAGGTAACTGGGATACTGGCTGTCATTCATTGGACCGGAGGTGCGAGCTACGATACAGGGCTCATACGGGACACTTAGGCCACACTCAGCTCTAAATGCCCTGGTGAGAGGGATCAAGGATGGGGTGAAGGCGGGCGTGAGGTCTCTCAGTCCCTGTCCCAGAGATGAGCAGCCAGGTGCTAGAGAGGGAGGAGAGGAGAGCATTGGAGGAGAGACATGTGGTGTGTGCCTTGGCGCTTAAAGGACTTAACACACTTGAAAAATGTCCACAGTTCGCTGGATTGACCCAGATGCAAGGAAATGTAGAGATGAAAGTGCAGGTATTACTAACTCCCTGTGAGTGGCTCCAAATCAGCCTTTAGTTCACCCAACAGCTCCAAAGTGACCTGATGGGCAGTATGTCTGAATCGTCTTTTCTTCCGTCGAAAAATGTTGACACGAAGAGAAAAGACTATCTCTGTTTCCTTTCGTTCACACCATATATGCAATATGGGCATTCCTGCCATTCACTTGAGGCAAATGCACTAAATGGATTGCGCATGTTATTTTGCTCATTTATTTTGCTTATTTGCTTAGCTTATTTTGCCCGTTTTTACACACACAAACACACACAAGTCAGGTTCGTAGTGTCACAGCAAAGAGAGATAACAAGTCCAATCCAATAGTGCCAACACTGTGTGTTTAGTTTGTTTAGATTGTGATTTTTAATTACTTACAGGTTTCACATGCCCAAAGGTAATCAACCACACAGTGATTATATTATTATGTATGTTACCACCAAATGAAGGAAAACTGAAAGAAATTTACTGCAACACAACTTACCATGTCTGACTGACAAAATAAAACTTTCCAATCTACATACGTCTGTTGTGAAAATTGTTTATTTCTTTATTAAATAAAATATATATATATAGTAAAATATGGACTAGAGTTATGGCCGTTGGATGTGGATAACATGCCATCACCCACCCCGTCTATGTGGGACAGTGTCATCATTTCTTTGGATTCACTCACTATTCAAGTGGGTGGGAAAACAAACAAAAAAAAAAAAAACTCCAGACTTATTTTAAGAGCATGGAGTTGTGACAGCTGCAATAGCATGTCCTGGTTCGGCTCACAGAAATAGAACCTCCAGTGTTTACTTAGTCTACCATGTTTCAAATGTAATTCAATTAAATTGTGACTGATATGATATAATAAGAGAATGTTTGTGACTCAGCAACCAATCACTTTCCCAGAGGTTTGTTGTACCCAAGCTGAGCATGGTGTAGTTGGCAAAGGAGCATATACAGCACATCTGTCTTGCACTGTTTCACCATTCCTAATAGGGTGTGCAGTAATGCATGCTGGTTTGGTTTTAAATTGGAACGTGGTCTTACTTTCCACAACACAGTACTCACTAACAAGACCTGGTCAAAATCTAGTATATGGTTGGATTTTGTTGTGCTTGCATTTTGCCTAGCGTCAGCTGGTTTCAGCCCTTCATCTGTTTGTTTCCCTCCCACTCTCCCTGCTCATATCCAGCCACTTCCAAGCCATTTTCAAGCTGCTGCTCTGCACTGCTGATTCTGATTTTATTACCACAATGTTGTCTGACAAAATCAGTATACACATTAGTTAAGGAGGCTGGTTGTGCTGTGATTTCAGCTATTTACTGGTAAAATGATCAATCAGAGACACATTTAGAAGCTCATTCACACCTGCTGCATAGAGAGGTGTGTCTGTAGAGGGAAACTCCAACCTGGCACTCACCAATAAAATCTGGGCAATTTGTCATCATTATTTCTGAAATACTTCACTCATTCACTCTTCCCCTCTTACTATCCAATGACTTCCATGTAGACATAAGTATAGTGAGCTCACCAGCAAAATAAAAAGAACATTCTTGGAAAATTATTCAGGTAATGTTCTGTCTTCTGTTTTCTAAATTTCTGTGCATGGGGGGTCTTTCTTGCTTGGTTAGTGATTATTAGTCACATACTACGTTTCATGATGCATTGTGGGAGAGTACAAGTCCACTGTGTAGAGTATAACAATTCTCACCATACTTTTGGACAACAAACGGTAAACTATCTATGAAGTGGACTATATAATGAGTCATTGTGGACACAGCCTGTGACAGATTTGTTTATTTTAATCCACAATCCCCATTTTAGATTTTGGTTTTAGGCAGAACACTGTAGTGCAGAGAGAAATAATCCACCACTACATTTTATTACACATAATGAAACTTTAAATGAATCACAGGGGCGATATCTTATTTGTTGTGAAAGTAGCTCACAGCAAAACACTGAATATTAGTCCCCAAGGCCTGTTTGGCTGGAAAGCCTGAATAACACAATAAAACCAATGGATCATTTGTTAGCATCGGTGAGATGCAGGATGACAGGAAAATGAGCATAATGTCTAACTTAAAATATTACTCTTTCATTGCTGAGACAGTTGTGATGAGCTAACAACTAATATCGTTTTAAAAGCTTGAAAACAACTGCATTATCTAAACTGAGGTGCACCTGAGACCACTGGTTCAATTCCCTATAGCCGCTATAGAAATATCATTCAGCTTCAATGTATTGGGCACTCATAGTATCCCATTATAAAGTAAATTATCAGGTGGTGAGAGGAAACAAAACCCTGATGCTGGAAGCTGGAAGATGCTAATAATATCTTAAGCATTTATTGCCTCATCCTTGTGTTCCTTATATTTATCCCACAGTTAAATGTTTTCTGCTTAAGTGGAGAGTGCCACACTCTTGCTATTGTCAATAAATCCCGCCAAAAATTCTAAGAACCTTTACAAAGCTCCCTCATCTGATCCGTTGCTAGAAATAGCTCAACTCCAAAGGCTGGGATGCCGGCAAAACTTGTTTGTTTTGTTCAATGACATTCCCCAAACAAAAGCTGAAAAAGCAGCCTGTCTTCTTTAAGGGGGCAAACAAAAAATGAGGATATCTTCCAAGTGGTGCCAGAGGGATCTGTCTCTCTTTCCTTTCCATCTCCCTGCCGTGACCGGGAGGGGGTTTTCTGTGGAAAACAACGGCGCTGTCAACAGCTAGTGCAGTGAGCGCTAGAGGCCAAACGGAGGAGGAAGCAGCACTTAATGTAAGGGAATGGATTAGAGAGGCTGATTATGCCTTGGAGGTGACAGCAGAACAAAGTGAAAGAAAGGAAAAGCCGGAGCAAGCAAGAGTGAATATGTTTGAATGTGAGCATGCACACAGTCCTTGTAGGCCCATGTGCTGTATGTGTGTGTATATATATGGTTGTTTGTAGGTTTGTGTGTGTATGCAATGTCTAGGCTTATGAATGTTTAAGTACACTGGTGGGTTTGGTACACATTACATTATTAGGGACTGTGTGGATGTGTTGTGAGTTTACATGTGCAAGTAAACATATGTGTGTTTATATGTGTATATCTGTGTGAGCATGTAGATTTGCTTGTCTTTGTGTGCACATGATGTGTGTGTATGTGTAGGTGTGTATGTTAGTCAAGGAAAGGAGAGACTGGTGGTAAACAAGCTTAAATTCGCTCCTTCCAGCATAACCTTTTCTCAGTCTTGTGTAAAGCTGCAAAGGCAGACATGTTTCTCCAGAGAGGCTCTGAGTACAGACTTGCCCCAGATCTTAGGATGAAGCACAGCTTCTACTGACACAACCCAACAGTATCATGCAAAGTGTGCAGTGCACTTAGCATTTACATCTCTCATTGAGAAGCGCTGATGCAAATGAATCTAAATGTTGAATGAATCTGAGGTTAATGCAGCAGGTAGAATATACAATATAGATTGTGACCACTGACGGGTGAATAGATGCACCTGTTACTGGAGCTAAATGTGAGTTTACATCCGTTTTTTTGTTTGTTTGTTTGTTTGTTTTTTAACTCTCCATTTTGCTGTCATTCACATGGCTATATGTGTAATTCTGTTTCAGAGAATATCTCATTTGATAGACCACCTATCCTGTAAACTTTTTGTTAAAGGGGAACTATGCAAGTCCAGTCGCTTTTTTTTTTTTTTTTGCTGTTTTGGTCGCTTTTTTTTCCTCTACAGACAGAGCTCCCCCTACAGTTTCGAAGTGCATATTTTCACTGTTGTAAAAACTCAACGCTAACCCTCCTCCCTCCCATGTGCATTTGTTTTCAATGAAGCCAGCGAGAAGGCAATCCAGGGAGTGATGTCTACTGAGGTTGGTAACAGGAGACTAAAACTAAAAATTTGCAAGAGGTATATACATGTCATTTTTACATCATCCCATTTTCAATTGTACCACCTTGTGTTTCACATCAGGCTGTTGCTTTTCCTTCACTGAAGAAGCTAAATGTGTAAAGTAGTGACATTCCTACTGGCCTTTCGCTCCTCTCACCATCTGCTGTTGTGAAAAGCTCTGACAGCTGTAGCTCTGTTTTTGCTGGCTTGAACTGGAAGAACTTTATCATAAATCAAAAACAGCATAACTCCTGCCAAATCTGACCAGGCAGCACACAATGAAAATGCCATAGAGAGGCCAGGGGAAGGTACAGAGAGTGATGTTCTTGTTTTTGTTCAGTTTTAGGAAATCATTAACATACTGATTCATAAACTGGTAGGCAGACAATGTGTGCAGTTTTTTTTTTTTTTTTTTTTTTTTTTTCATAGCCAGTCTGTGGTTTAAGCCAATTTCAAAACCTGACTTTCTTTGGCTGTAGTTTAGCTGCACTAATGACATTGATATTGTTAGCTATGTGCTCAACATATCCAGCTTGCTCTTGTATAAACAGATATATACCATAAAGGCTGCATCCTATGAGCACAGCATGATCCCAGCTCTGTCACTGTAGAGAGCTCCTGAAAACAATCCATCATCCATATTTACAGCAAGTAATAGTTGCCCAAAATGAATTATCAGCAAATGCTTGGCTGCTACTGCAACTGCTAAATGGCGCCTAAGGAGACAATGTCATTACCATGTGCACTCCAAATCTGCACAAGACATTTGTAATCCAAACACCACAATGTAAGATATCCATTACAATTTTCTTCAGAAAATGAGTCAACAAAGGTAAAGGAAGAGGGTGCTCCCAGGAGGTAATGATTTGGTGATTGCTTTGTAATGTGAAAGTAGATATTTAAAGTATATTATGGTGATTTCATTTTATAGAATTAGTTTACAAGCAAGTTAAAATGGAAATATCTGGTGGATATGCTTTCTAGACTTTTCTATCAATCAGTTTGTGTGTGTAGGTGTGCATGTGTGCATATGGTTGGACAGTGCACCTCTGTTTGATTCCACACTCATCAGCTGGAGGTCTACTGTTGGTCACACCTTTAAGAGTGAACCTGCAGAGTTTTATTTGAATAAATCCACTATATGTCTTTGTAGGACCTGTGTCAAGTTAATTTAATACTAAGACTAATAAACACAGTATCAATACCTAATGATGGTCAAGATGAGATATAACACAGTAAAGCGTTGTAATAGGCTAGTGACCAGAAGTCTAGAATACGCTCAAGGAGGGAGTGGACAGGAGACTGAGATTTGCTTTTAAATGGTACCAGATATTGAAACAGAAAGTAAATGACATACAACAATGATTAAAGTGCAGTTATGTACAGTGAATAGATAGATTAGTGTATGAACACTAAATAGGAACGGCCATTTAAGGTAAGTCAGTACTCATTCAATCACTTGAAGATGCACATCAAATGATCAGTATGCACAATAAGCAAGTTCCAAAAAATGACAGATATACATCTCAGAGACAACAATTCAAACTTCCCAAATACAATGTTCAGTATGAACACAAATCACGACCCCAGCGGCCCACCCGCAGTTCATTTAAAACCCACATCTGGGTTTGAGGTTGAGTCCAGAGGGAATATTGGTGAGAGAGTGTATGAAGGAAGGTGCGTGTGTGGTGGGCAATGGGCAAAACGAGTGGGGTGAGAGTTCTTGTGGGCTCCAGAGAGCCCCCTACCAGTCTGGCCTAAGTTGCAGCTGATTCAAACTGAAAATTTTCACAGCTTCACATTAAAGATGTGAGACTGTCAAAACATGACTTGCCTTCCTGATGTGAGCTTAGCACAGGACAACGATCATTGGTTGATATATTGCAGGGAGCAATGGAGCAGCTACAGTGAACTGTTAGATGAAGGCTCCAGGCACCAGGTTGCACACCACCAAATAGCATAAAACCAGACCCTGGTTTCTCACAGAACAATGGAAAGAGGCCAACTATTGCCTAACCTTTTTATTAAAACATTAAATTGCATTTGCTGCCACGACCATCTGCAGGTGTTGCCAATTCAACCAGAACAACAACTGGTGGCCACTTATCAACACTGCCACTTATAATCTTGCAGTAATTATGTCTAAGGTCCACTGAATTTTTGTCCAAAAATGAACCTAGAGGTGCTTGTCACAATTCATATTCAGCACTGCCTCCACAGGCAGCAGGACTTGTAAGAAGTCACTCACATTATTTTTGTTTGTTTGTCTCTTTGTCTGTTTGTTTTTTTTTTAACTCTTTACAGTGTGAATGGCTTACAGCCCCAGGCAGGCTTTGAGACTACAATTTCAGACACAGTGCCAAGTGGGGCTTGGGTTTGCATTGGCTTGGGTCTGTGTGCGTGTGTGTGGTGGTGGTGCAGTGGGGGTCCAATGAAGGGGCCCAGTGCTATAGGAGAAGTCTTCATACACTGAGCCTTAACATATCAAGTCTAAAAACATTATTTATTTCCTGTGTGAAATAAAGAGTTCCCTTCCTCTTCTCTGTCCTTGGTGCACCCATGTGTAGATCAGTATCCTACTATGAAACCACTGATAGGGCTCAAAACAAGCTAAAGACAAACACATTAATGTGACAAACTCCACTGATTGCCTTTAACACAGCAGCCATTAGTCTATCTGTCCTTACAGGTTGCAGAGTCAGTTACTATACAAACCTGAAGGTCTAGGGATACAGTATATGGAAGAAAAGCCAGATGGAGTTGATTGTGTGTATGTCGTGGCTAACACATTGCCAAAGGAGAATGCAAGCAAGTTGTAGAAATCTGTTTATATTGCTACATTTTGTACTGGCATGTTTTGTCGTAGAATTTGCTCCAGTGTCTGATGAATTAAAACATAATTGGTGCCATGGCGCGAATGCTCTGGGGCACTGATCTCTATAGATATGAAAAACCCTCCATTGTTTCTCCCTATTTCTTTATTTAGGTGAAAATATGCGTAAGGCCGAGCTCAAGGCCACAGTGTCTCTGGCTCTCCAAGGGAGACAGGGGCAGTTCTTCTTCTTTTTCTTCTTTTCACCACTGTTGTGTATTGGCTGTCTTCTTGCATTCACATTCACATTCAGAACATACTATCCATGACTGGGATTCCAGCCCTCTCAATCCAAAGTCAGTGGCATTACCCACTGACCTATCCAGCTGGATACGTTGAGCCCTGAGGTCCAGGTCTCTAAGGTCCATGTGTCGCTTTGTCTTGCTTCAAACCTGTGATATGGAACAAGGTCAGCGATATAAGTGAAATGTTTTCTATTCATTACAGAAAAAAAACATTTCATATCTATTCATTATATGAAAGTAAGCTCTTCTTCTGCAGATCTTGTTGACGCAAGCAGCATATTACCCTCACAATCCAAAGTCAGTGGCATTACCCACTGATCTATCCAACAGGATGTTTTGAGCTCTGCACCGATGTCTCCTTCAGAGATGGGAGATGTGCTCAAAGAAGGATGATCATGTGTCTGTCTGATTAGCTCTGTCTTGACCTTAAGGTCATGGGTTTGATTCCTATGTTGACAGCCCTGGCAGCAGACCCCGTGGCACTCTCAAAATTTATGCAAGGGAATTTTCTTGTTATTATCCTATATACAACCAAACTATAACTGCAGTGTAATCACATTAAAGGCAAAACCTTTATTCATTATTCAGTGGTGGTAAGGTTATGCTGTTAATGTCAAGCATTGCAGTAATGTCAAGAGGTCTGTAGGTTCAAATTGCACACGGAGGGAATGCAAATATGCTGATTGAAAAGGCACATTGACCAAAGCTCATTGATGGTGTATTTTAGCAAATAGAGTAATGTGTTAACGGAAGGCATTAATGTATTTATCTGGATTTTATATCTCTGGTAACCATAGAGACCAGTCACCATCTCCAGCATGCCTATATTGCTTTATGGAAACTAATATTGTTTGTGCAAGATAAAGTAATGACTTTCATCTACACTGACATGATGTTGCCTCTCTTTTTCTGCATTTTCATCAAAATACTCACCACCTCTAACTGGAATGCAAATGATTTCATTTTCAAGTCAGAGGTATTTGAATTGTTCCATTACAAAAAGCTGATAGAAAGGTTATTTGTAAATCCTCACTGTGCAGTTCCAAAATACATAGGCTTTTCCTCTAGTGCTTTATAGCATAGGGTGTACTATAACTGCTATGTTTGTGGTTTCTCCAGAAAAAAGCTTAGACAGTGTGATGGGAAAATAAAAAGTAACATTTAAAAATGAATACTCTATTTGAGTTTTTTTTATTTTTATTTTATTGGAATAAATATTACTGCAGATTTTGTGACATTTGATTTATATGCCCACTGATGGCTGAAAAGCAGCACATTGAAATTTGCATGAACTAGCCTAAGGGCAGCACTATGGCTCTCTGGTTAGCTTTGTCACCCTCAATCTTTGAATGTGAACCCATTGTGTTGCTATCTCAGTTGCTGAAAGTAAAGAGGAATTGCTGGGTCCATCTTTGAACAGAGGTTTTATGGATTTGTCGAATGTGGTGCAAGAAGCTTTAACATGTGGCAATTTTTTATTTTAACAGGTGCCCATACACCTGTATCACTCCTGAAGGCTAAATGTAGGGGGGGAAAGGTCACCTATGTAATTATAGGCATGGGGAAACCTGCATTTACTCTTAGAGCTGAACTGGACTCCTTTAATGTATGTTCAGTGTTTATTAGTCATAGTGCTGTGTGTCGGGCATACATGTGAAAGTTAGTGAACCTTGCTCAGGGAGGATTGATACTACTGAACTGATAGTTGTGCCTGGATGTGTGTTGTGTGTTTATGCATGTATGTGCTGTGTGTGTGTATTTTGTATACTGTCAGTATGTTAATAGTTTTCCTGTTTAACCAAGCTAAAACAAAAAAAGGGGGGGAAGGCAGAAAGGTTACAAATGCTTTCATTTCACTGTGTCACTATTTCCATTCTCACGTCTCCCTTTACATATTTCTTTTTCTCCTGTGTCTATATTCCTCTATTACTTCTCCTCTGCAAACACACTTCCTGTCTGTAACGACCAATAGCAGGTTTAGTAACAAACCACTGCTCCTTCATTCATTTTTCATATCATATTCATTCTTTAATTGTAAGATGAAGAGGAGTGTGTGCGTGTGTGTGTGTGCGTGTGCGTGCATGTGTGCATACGCATGTATGTGTGGATGGCGGTGGTGGTGCTTAGGGGGTGCCTGAGGCAAGACAGAATGTAAGCACAGCATGAGTAATGAAATAATGACTGAAATATAAAAGGACGAGGCAGGCCGTGCTCTCTCTATCCGGGGGCCGACAGGTGTTTGCCAGAGTGCCAGTGCAGAATCCATTAGAAGGCTGTCAGAAGACGGCTGCCGAGATGTGAGGTTGCTGTAATTACAATCCGTTCGCATGGGCACAATGCTTCATCCCCTACTCACATGCCACTAGAAAGAAATTCAAAGGGGTGGCAATGCGGTCTGTCAGCTGTCTTTCTGTCTTTGTCCTTTTATTCCTTCTTCCACTGAAAGAAAAATGCCCTTTTTCTGAACAAGGAAGTGAAGAATTGCGCATTGGTGGGTGGAACTGCAGTTCATGGTCACCACTTTCTAGAGGTCAAACAGCCAACAACATGACTTGGATTTGACGGACACAACAATGACAGAAGTACGTCTGCATTTCCAAAGTGCTGTCAAAGTAATGATTGGATACGTTAATCGTTGGTGGAAGGATGGGAAGGATAGTGATTTATATTAACATTGACTAAATCCCGTCTGTGGTTATTCATCTTGTACATGAAATAATTGGATTTTCATCCGACGGGCACATCAGGACCAGTTAATTAAACAATGAACCCACCAAGTGTCTGTTTCTCACAGTCTCCATTTACACATTTTTATTTCCCTGTCCGTTTTAAGCTGTTTTGACTCAGGTAATTTATCAAGAGAGATTATTAACTGCTATCGTGCATGTGATAGCGCAAATTGTTTTTCCCACCAGCTCTTCTTTTTCTCTTCAATGCGCTGTGTATTCTTCTGTGCCAGATTCAGATATCTCATCTGTGATATCTTGAAAAATAATTTGTGATGCTCTGCAATTTGACATTAGTATCAACCTTAATTAAACATTAACTAGTAGGTGCACAGCAGGAGAGACTTCTACCATCAACAGTCAATAGCACACACAGATTTTGATGTAAAGATACTTTTCGTGGGGGGAAATATCATTAATTCTTGCTTTGACACTGTTGACAGTTAATGAATTCCCCCAGCTATAATGAAATATATGTAGATGCCATTCGCATGTCCTGTTGATGTTCAGAGCAAATCTTTTGCAGTCTTTAAAATTAGAAAAAAAATACATTTGTTTTCAGATGTCACCTGTCAAAAAGTCCTCCCTGCAGGAAAACCAGAACAGCCCACTACCAGTATGATACAAATCACACTTGATAACTGGAAGACAGATCTAACCACAAGTATCCGTTCACTTTTAGCCCTGCAGGATCAACACAACCAAAGGAACTAACCGCAGTGACTAAACTATGGCAACTGAATGGGCTCCATTGTGTTCCTGTTCCTTCCACCATAATTGAAGATCCATGAGGATTCAACAGATCAGTTGCATTTGAAATGCAGTTTCCACACATGATGAAACAACAACACAGTCATAATGCTGTTCTTTGTAGTCACTGTTGCAGTTTCAGTGAATGTAATGGATATAAAGGGGGTGTGCAGTTGTGGGAAAAGAACAGTAAGAATTTGAGAGCAACCATCTCCAAACTAAACTGTCTCAAGTTTTGTGCTTTAACCAGATGAAAGAACATGATCATCAAAGGTTTCTCTCCTTCACTGACTTTGTCCTTTCAGATGCCACTGCCACTGTGCTGTGTATCTCTTACTTTTATTTCTTTCTCACTACATAATAACTACTTTTAACATTAGAAAAAAAAACATAGACATGTTTGGTAACCAAGCCTTTTTTTGTGAATGAAGTTGTGCAGCAAGCAGCCATAAAAAACTTGGCCCCCTCCTGAACCATTTTTCTCCTACCTTGAATTTCAACCATGTTTTCCTGTCAGCCATCTCATGAGCATCTGATGGAACAACAACATTTCTATTTCAGCGGGCTCACATTTAACTGTCTCTATGCACACAAACCACAGGACTATTTTCTTCTCGTGTACTGGGCTCTGACCACTCCCAAAACATGGATGACCTACAGTGCTGAGCTTGAATACATCCCGTATTGGCATAGACAGAGGACTGTAGCTGCTGCTGCTCTGCTGACATGCTGTTCACACTTTGCCTCCATTATAGACATAGTGTTTAAGAGGGCTCTTGGTCCACTGGAAAAACTCCTGTAGTGGAAATGCCCATTAACAGCCCACTGAGTGACCATGGCCTGCTGTATCAGGACCAAGAGCAGAACAGGTCAATCAGCAGTCAAAATCAAAACAGCCCACAGGTTCCTCGCCTCAAATTCCCAGTGGATTCCCAAACTCCAGTTGGAAGTATAAACGGGTGTGTATGTGTGTGTAATTGTTTATTTTTCTTGCCCAAGGACATCTCAGGTGGCAAGTAAATGATGAAAGAAAATAGAGCAGCTAATTAGCATTGCATGCATAAATCAACTGTTTGTGAAGTTTCTAACTATCCCTCTATATCAACACCCCCACCACCCCCACCCTCTTTGTGCATGTCCATCAAATTAGCAACATCATTAGCAAAGCTGCTTTCCAGCGTGTTTTGCTCTTTCCTGCCGTCCATTTTCGCTACCTCCTTTAGATTTGAAAGTGCACTTGTTGGATAGATAATGGGCAGTGGAGGCACTATTTATACTTGCTCTGCTCTGAACTGCCTCAGTTTACCAGCTTTTTCAGTTAGGTAAACGAAGATACGTGGGGTATGCTGTGGATAGGGCAATAGAGAGGTTTCTGTTTTCTCATGTCACAGACAGGAGAGAAGAAGTCATGAATTTATATGAGTTTCAATAGCAATGAAGCACCGGAGAGCTTTGCCGTGGCCAGGTTTACCAGGCCGGGGCCCGACACAGTAATTTTATGGGCTCATCCAGAGCTAGTGAGGTGTAAAATAGACTGTGGTGATAGCCCAAACACACTCAAAGGCAGCCCTTGTGTCTCCACTAGGCTCTGAAATCATATTCAGGGATAACAATGAGTTGTGGAGGTGCGGAGAAAGTCATTGCAACCAGAGACACGAGGTGTGTCAGAAATGGTTTGCTTTGCATATCAATTTGTCGTGTCCTAAAAGGAGGGGAGTTCCAAAGCAATATACACAAGTCACTTTACTCTTAATGGTTTTGTATAATTAAAAAGAATATGTATCAATTAGTTTTTCTATTATTTTTTCTAAGTCCATTTATGATGATGTATCTCTGTGCTTAATTTGGATCATGAGAGGAATGAGAGTCACTTCAGCAGCAACTGACTGAACCATTTAGCCTGTAACCATTGTGTAGGTGTGCTCTCAGGAGGCATCTTTCTCACCATGACAGAACTCTAAAATAGATTTAAAAGTTATTGCTCGCATTTCACTTGCTTGCATCATAAACAGCACAACTGTCAACCACTGCACTCAGTACCAAAGTAGGTTTGAAAATCATTGACCATGGACTTGGAAATCATTAAGTTTTAAGTCGCACTGCATCACACTACGTATTTGGCAGGTGTCTCTGCAACAGCCAAATGTGTATCAAAAGCCTTTCGACCTGTTTGAATATTTTTCATCAAAAAGGTAAATCCCTACCTGCTCTAGTGGAGTAACATGAAGGTAAAAGTAGAGCATATAAATCAGGACCTTGTGGTGTGTTCACTGTGTTTCTAGGTTAATACTGATCTTAACTTGTGGGCAGAGATGGAAGAGAAAGTTATTGCAAAGGTGATGACTTTCCAAAGTTGTCAAATTCTTGCCTTACAAAAGTATCAACTTCTATGCAGTAAACTTGGCATAATAAGCCTTCAAACTGGACCTCCTGCATCGCATTTCATCCCTTCAGCAAACCAGACCCATACCCAAGTTCACCAGCTAGCCGACAACCTTCACCTTAGCCTCCTCCCTATCTGATCCGCAGGGTGCTGAAATACACTGCTATGATAATGCTACTTAGCTTGGAGCTCAGGATGAAAGGATTCATTGCAGGCAACCAATATCTGAGGGAGAGTCAGAGCAAATCCACCGACATGTCAGATATAGCTCAAAGAAAAGAGTCAAGTTGCTCACTTGTGAGGATTTTCTGCTCGCCTTTGTGCTCTCGGTGAGACTCCTGAGCGTGGCCATCCTAAAAGCTCGATGTGTGTCCTGCATGTGAAGCACGTCCAGCGTGTGGGCTGGGGGCAGAGATCTGTCCTGACCTTTGAATCTTTGTGTGTGATTACAAGAAGAGTTAGGATTTAGCTATAACACAGGATTGTTCTGATACATTTAGCAGGAGGAGTTAAGTAGATGCAGTGTGCAGTGAGTCGCTGCACCTTTCTGTGCCTTACACTTCTCTTGTTTTCTGTGATTATTCATTCTCATACTCTTCCTTTCTGTCTCTGCTCTTTCCTCTTTGACCTCGCTCCATTCTCCTCCTCTCCCACCTCTTCTTTCTCTGTTTTTTTTTTTCCTCCCACTGAAATTTTAATCTGTTTCCTGAGATCGGACTTCTAACAAGCCCTCCAATCAAATAGCAGTGGGCCTCCTCTTCTTTCGACTCAGGTGATGTCTTCTTCAGCACCTTTAACCCCGATTTTACTGGAAAACAAAGTCAGGCAGACCATTCTTCCTCCTTATTGGGTTATTGGGTTTTCGTGTTGTGGCAAACAAACTTTATCCTCTGTAAGAGGCACCCAGAGAATCAGGGCCTGTTGAGAGATTGCTATGCACACTCATTTTTATACCTAGTAAAGACAATAAAGAAAAGTAACATTTAGCTTGTGTTTATGCTATTTGTTCATTCTGTTAAAGCCATATAATGCATGATATGTTCTCGGATTTGACATAAGATTTATGTACAAATCAATTTTGCTTGAGCTTAATGTTCTTAATCTCTTTATTTGTCTCATCAGCACAGATTTATAAGCTTTTTTTTTTTTTTTTTACCCTACTTTAAGTTGATTTGCTTTTCATTAACACCTTGACTTTTCATGCATAACCTTCGTAAAAAGCTGGAAGTTATAGATGTGGAATTCTGTTCTTTTTTAAAAACCCTGTCAATGATGGCATGAATGAATCATGAATCAAACATGTTCACACCAGAAACCTCTTCGTACAAATGATTAAAATTCCATCAGAATTACATCAACAACAACAACAACAGCAGCATGGAGTGATGAATCTCCTCACCTCAGAGGTCTAAAACACAATGGAGTTGGGTCATATGTTCAATATCATAATGAATTTATGACTACTCGTATGGGTGCTGACAAAATTTACTTTTCCTTTACTTTTCCCTTTTCCTACCACGCTCACCACCTGAAGAGGGAGGGAGGAGAAGGGAGAGGGCAGCTCTGAGGTGGTGGTCAGTCACACAGCTTTATGTGCTAGCTTTGTTTGGTATGTTATTGAATTGGTTCATTTCAGTACCTCTGTGCCTTTCATGCCATTTCATTTACTCTATGTTCAGGAGCTAATTAAATACAAGAAAATAATTTTTTTTAAAAAGAAAAAAAAAACATCTCTCGGACAGCACACATTGATTATATCTTTCAATGAATGAGTAGATTTGTCCTCTTTCCACTGGTTAACTTCACTGTCCCCCTGTAGAGTAGACCTGTAGCAGCCTAGCTCAGGCATCTCCAAATATTCCACGAAGGGCCGGTGTGGCTGCAGGTTTTTGTTCAAACCAAGCAGCAGCACATCAGACTTGACTCATTTAATCAACTGATCTCAGTCTTCAGACAAACTGTGTGCTCTTGGTTGGTTGGAACAAAAACCTGCAGCCACACCAACCCTTCGTGGAATATTTGGAGATGCCTGGCCTAGCTGAATGTAGTGTGTGTGTCACATGGTGTGTGCAGTGATTGCATGGCATGGGCTAATCTGATACAGGTGCGCTCAGGTGTGACCTCAATGCACCAGCCACCTTAATGAGCCACACACACATGCACTTCTCAGTCTCTCTCTGTCCTCTGTCTCCTGTGTGCAGGCACAGGTTGCATCGGCATTCTTGAAGCCTCTTCTTATCCGAACTAGTGAAACTGTAATTTGAGTGTCTTGTTAAATGCTGCTTTCAGTCTCTCATTGTCCTCCCCTGTGTGTGCAGTTGGGTGTGCATTGTTGGTGCTAGTGCCTCCTTTAAAAGATGGCTGGGTTGAGACAGGAGAGCTGTATTGTGCTAAGCAACAGCAGCCAATCAGTGGTGCAGCGGTCGACCAGCAGAGACCAGCACAGCAGCCCTGGTTATGACCATTTGGCTTTGCCACATACCAGGCCAAGAAGCTTAAGAGCACCCAATGAGAGATGTTCTTTGTTCTTCAGCCAACTGAGACTCCAACTTTTTAATAGCATTTTAGCCTATATTTATTAATCACATCCTGTTGTCCTTTGCCTGACTTTCCCATTGTTTGGTCAGTTTTAAAACAGAACCACTTTACATATTCATGTGCACTCACAGGCTCCACATGATCATTATCTTTAACTTTAACTCTATATTTTTTTGGTCATCTTGAATTTTCTTCTTCTCAGAGTGTATTAAAAAAAAAAAAAGTTTGCATAAAAGTGTAAAGACTGAAGAAGTCACTCCTCTGCCACCACTAGAATATTAAACTCAGCTCATCTGAAATATCAATATCATTCAGAAATAATGATGAAACATAATAGTGTACAGAGGCAGCTTGTCACCTGTGATGAATCCTGATTAATTACCTTAATATTATCTTCCTTGCTGCCTTGTGCCGGCTGATGTCAGACCAAGTTAAAATGCAGGCACATGAGCTGTTCAGCTCTGACATCAAACATGTCCCACAACAAGTAAACATATGTTGATGTTATTTTTATTTTGTTATATTTCCACTAATGGAGAATAAGAAGTTTATTTCACACATCACAGAAAGTTTGGATACGTTTGCTGATTATTTACCTTGTGTAGCCCTGATACCACTGTGAACGACTCAGGGTTGGGGGTAGGGTTAGTGTTAGGCTGAGACAGTGTTTGCTTCAGTTGCATTGCACTGACTTCAACTCACACTAGAGCCGTTTAAAAACATGTTGACGCAGATTACATTCAGATTTCCTTAGTGAAATAACAGTGATTGAGCAGACTGAAAAAACTTCAGCTCAATTTACTAACAATATATGAACTCCAAATCAGAGCATGGAGATCAAGCTAAGATTAAATCCCTGCCAACAACTACATGTCCAAGACCCACACCTGCTACACTGGAGCAGGTCAGTGGAGGAGTGTCAGGAATAACTATATTCACTGTAAATACACGCCCAGTACTGTTTCCTAGGATACATAGTGTAGATGATGATGCTTCCAGATATAGTCATACAGAAATGTAATGTATTCATACTCATAAAGAATTCATTGATTTCATGTTTAAATATTAACATTTTTTTTCAGTTGATTCAAATCATGGGCTTACTAGTGATTAAGATCCTTCCCATGAGGCCTCTTCTTCCATGTTTCCTTCACTGTTGGCTAACAAACAGATAAATACAATGACGCCTATATGGTGCCAGTTCAGACAGACAAGTGGAACCATGCTGCTTCACTTAGACATTTACCACATTCTCCGCTTGCCACTCATATGCAGTGTGTCTGTTGAGACTGTTAAGCCTCGCCCACTCTTTGCTCTGCTATGCTGCTGTAGACCACGTGGTGTGTTTGTTCCACCACCCCTGCAGGTGTATCTAAGATGTAGGCTCTAATGAGGAGACTGGCATTAAAATAGAGCAGTAAATTACATGAAACACCTTTAAGCCTTCCTGTAATAATTCACACTAACAACTGAAGAATTTGAATTCTCTGTATTGTTTCTTTTTTTTTAATGTTCAACCTGTTGTTTTACTTTCCTTATTGTATTCGCCTTTAGTTAAACGAGCACTTGCAATGCGTTCTTCCACTTACAATACACTTCCCATATTCCTACCAAGATCCCTTAACTTGCACACAGCTGGGCACAAACAAAATTTACATACATCTGGCCCAACTGCAGGTTAAATTATCTTGCGAAGAACGTATTCACAGTGCATTTATCACATAACATTGACCGTTTCCGCTCAAGTTAGCCGAGTTAGCTTAACATTACTTAAAATTTCTCACAGTATTCAAACACTTCAAATAACATAACGTTTATCCCAACTGTTTTTTTTTTGTCATAAATAATCCACAACTTCAAAATTATAACACATTTCAAAAGCTATCAAAACCAGAGTGCTAATTCACCGTGTTTGCTAGCAACTAACTCACCAGGATATTCAATAGCCACGTCGTTCAGAGGGGTCGGCAACTCCATGGACTTCTCTTTCAACGGTCAAAAATCTCTTCTAATGTAGCCTTGCTACCCTTTCACTTTGTCGACAGTAGTGAACTGATGTCTCTTCCTAACAGCTTTCCGCTGATGTTGCTACGCTGAGCCCTCCATGCTCATCTTTTCTGAGTGGAAAACCATTCGTCAGGTGCACTCCAATTCCTGTCGCTCAGTTAGGCCTACACCACTAGGCGGCAGCGGCAGACTACCAACTGACAACATAGATATTTCGATACTAGAATGGCTGTTCAGACTCCCTGGCTACACTGTCACTGCTACAAAGTTCACCCAAAGCACTGTACTGCATCATCACCACTCCTGCTCATGTAGATCATTATATTTAGTGAACACAGCCTGAACCCACAGCATGCACCCATCAGCTTTGTGTACGATGACACAGTGATGTCACTTGAGATTATATTCAGTATTTCAGGTGTGAGGTGTGGTTAATGTCGTGCTTTGGTAAATTTATTTTCCAAATCACTGAGCTGAGTGTCAAGTGTAATCTGCCCCTCCTTATTTCTTTTCTGACTATCACACACATTCAATCAAACTCATATTTTTACTCTTACAACATCCCATGCACACCTTTAATGTCTCATACACATGCCACTAATTGTACCTTGTGATAAGGATTCATTGGCAGGCTCTGCTGCCGCTTTCAGCTGGCACTAACAGGGCAGCTGTGTAACAGGGTAGGTCTGCCAGGTCAGCAGCGGGACATGGCGTCACATGTGATGTCAGAGGAGCATCATCTGGAGTCAGAGAGCGTCAGACGAAAGGTTTCCAGCCAGGTTTCATGTGAAATGACAAATGTTCAGTGTATGTGTCTCAGTGAGTGATTTTTTTTATTTATTTTTTATTTTTTTCCTGTGAGCAGCTGAAGGTAAGACACAGTAAATTAGGTGACAACTTCCTGTCAACTTCTTGTTGACAAATTCACCTCAAACCTCTGCCTTCATGCACTGTGAGTTCCTGGGTCACAGGTGGTTGTGGTTGAAGAGAGGAGGCAGCAGTGTGCACCTCTAAACAGACAAGTTGTGTATTTTTGTGCCATCTTGGGGTCACCTTTCACAATATTACATCATTTGGACAAGTATAACAAGTGTGTCACTCAAAACAACCAAAAAAAGAGAATAAGATGACTACAACAATATCAAAGTGTTTACAATCAAAGCGTCATATCCTCTGAAAATATGTAACATTTTATCTATTTTACACTTCCCACAAGTGACATTTGTTGATACAGAATAACAAAGTAACATTTGAAAAACAACATTTCAAACACACAAATACGTTTCATGTAACTTATGGATAATGTTGACACTGAATTGGTCATAAAATGATGACAGCTTTATAAAGATTCACAGTGGAGATCATTGTGTTAGATGTGTTTCAATATTCAGGCTCCATACAAGTCAGTGGCAGGGAAACAGTGGAATAGGAAAAACAATGAATAAAACAAGAACACATTAAATGTTCACAATGTGAGAAAAGAGGGATATAAATGAAAATACAATATGAGTGAGGTTATTCAGGGAAGTAAAACAATAATTGAAGAAAAAGAAAACACCACAAGTCAAGGGGAAAGCAGAAAAAAGGTAGACACAGGGAAAGGATATTAAATCTAGAGCGCTCTTTAAAGGTGAGTTATAAAGATTATTGAAAGATAACTGAGCAAATGTGATACAGTAACGGCAATCAGAGATATGGTCAGGAGGTAAAGACATGCTTTGTTGAATGTTTGCCTCAGAAAAAGGGGGAAAAAAAGAGAGCAAAGAATGAACTTGTCGAAACAGCCTCAGGGAAGGGATCACCATCACAATCTAGCTGAGGCCTTCAGATACCCCAAAGACTCTGCACACAGGCAAATAATTCCACAGACGATCAGTAACATAAATGCATCTCTAACATTCAGGCTTTGATGCTGGTTATCCAAACTTGTGCTGAGGTGCTCAGCTCCTCTGGCTCGGCACCAGGCCTACAGTGTACATGGCTCTGTGCCATTGGTTACAATAAAGGTGTTTATCAAAATGAAGCTGTTCTCAAATCACAAGTGTGTTTTCATCTTCATGTGTGCCATCGCTAACCGGTGACTGTCGCTTAGCAACTAACATCAATTTGCTGTTGTGTGATGTCTTGAGGTCATTTGCATTATTTATGTGGCCTTGATTTCATTTGCATTAAAATAGGAATTCCCAAAATATTATAATATACTTTTGTCGGGGAAAGTCATAATGAACAACTAATAATCCAAAGGCTCAGAGAACAAACTGGATTACATTGATAAAAGGTAGGATCATATCATATTAAGTTACATGCAGCTTAGAGGATGTCAGACCTCAGGCTTTAGGAGACGCGCACATCATTTGGTGACTGACCCGTTTAGTCGTCACACATGTCTGAGGTGAACAACGGATATTATTGCTTCACCTGCAGCAGTGCGTCTATGTCAAAAATAGAGTAGCAAAAGGCAAAAAGCGTTTACATGGCAACTGCAATGCCTGCTGAAAACATGCCCATATGGTGAGAAATGTGAAAGTGTGAGTTTGGTGTGCATTTTACTAAATGTCAACGTGAAAATATATGTTGTTTAGTGTCCAGGAAGTTACGTGTGGAGTTGCCAAAATGTTTATGAAGATGACTTGTGAACTTTTGTGCGTATTGGGACACATATGAATGGTAGACTATTGTGAGCCCTGTCAAAGCTGTACATCTAACTGAATCTGTCCCAGAGCATTTGTTACAGTGGAGTAGAGATGATTAATGATTGGTGACACAAACACAAACTCTGGGAAGCAAAGACAGAGTGAGACAGATGAAGACAGATAGAGGCAAAGGGAGAAGCTCAAGTTAAATACCACCATATCAACATCACAGACACTGTGGATAATAGGACTCTGAAGGCATTTCTTTTTCACTACATCCACCTCCTTAAATGGCTGCTAGACTACAATTTGAATAAAAGTGAAACACAGGGAGAAATATTGGTGAGAAGAAACAGCAGACATAAAAATAATGCTGTTAACTCTGCATTCCACAACTTTGAATAAATCTTTACTTCACAATCCAGCAGCTTCCACTCTGTCTTATCCCCTTGTCTTCCTGGTTCAAAGATCAGTTAGCGTCTAGTCATCACTTAGGTTAACAAATTCCAGGAATTTGTCCTTCAAATTAAGCTCCATCATGTTTTTCTCTGATATCTCGAAATCCAAAGAACTTGGTTACTTGTAATTCTAGTAAGTTTTTTGACATGGAAGCAAATGTCTTACCTTGTTATTTTATCATAATTCTTACTTGAGAGACATTTGAAAGGCTGGAGATATATATGACTGGTGTTGATGTGTGACGGCCATGGTGACATGACAGCATGGCATCAAGAGTAATGGCAGCAACACTGGTGATGCATCCACCTGCTGATCATTTACAGAAAGATATCCTGCCTGGTTGAGCCAGAGCTACACAGACAAAGACACAGACAGTGAACATGATATGGGTCAATCACCTCATTTGGGGTTTTGTTTTAACATATCAGCATCTACCTCCTGATAGGAGCCTGAGAGCCTGCATTTCTATCTTAGATTGGCTTTTTTGTATGGTAAAATATTGTAATACAGTAAAACAAGACGCATTGTGCTAAATGGCTGAATAGTAAAAACAGGAGAACTGAGGGAGAATGTAGATATATTTCCATGTTTCATCTCTTTACCCCTTACTGTCTGCACACATGCAGCTCTGTATCTTTTTTTCATAAGAGGAAGTTTTTTTCATCTTCAGATGTTATCACCCCAACCCCATCCTGGCTACTTTTTCTTATGCTATCTTACTTAAAGAGCACACAGGCATCAGTTCCCATTCTTTTAAACAAGTCCACATATCTCTTTGTCAGTAGTCATCTTAACCTCAGTCACAACCTCTCAGCTAACAACAAAGTAAGCAGCCGCTGGCAGGACACTGGTAACTGACCTGTCCTGGCTTGTTTGGTGAAGTAGAGCAGAAATAGCTGCAGAAAAATATACACTACAGTAGCTATTTTACCTTTCAACCTACTGTACGCTCTGAATTATACAAAGGAAAATGGGGGAAAAAATGGCACAAGGTAAGTATTTATTCATGAATATCTGGCACCTGCATACCTTTAATGTTGAGTAGTGAGCTCAGGCTTATCACCGGGTTATCATGGGCACCTCCCATCACAGATGTTTCACTGATTTAGACCCCCAAACACCTCCAGAAGGCTCTACTGTGACCTCTGGTGTCCTAAAGAGAATTATTATGTGTTGTAATGTATTCCATCTGACAACTGCCGCAGTATCTGTGCTCTCTCACAATTTTTCCATTAACGTGTAATTACCATACCTGCTAAAGGGGATCCATTTAATTTTCGATTTCTCTGGATCTGATCTGTTATTAAACCCTTGAATAATAGCGCACTCCCCTTCATCATTACTTGTCAGACCCTGGGAATACAGTATGTACTGGGAATTGTTGGTGAAGGTTGAAGAGGAGAGTTATTCCAAAAGAGACTAACAAGCCACCCTTATGATTAAATGTTATTGACAGATATTCTGTTGAAATGCACTTTGATCGGAGGTGAAAATCGGCTTGACAACAGAAGTCAACCTTGGCTAATTAACACTGTGATGTTTAACAGGCATTGGGTTTTGCTCAACCCTAGAGTGTCTGTATTTTATATGTCAAGATGGCCCTGGCATGATATATTTGAAAGACAATGTATTTCAGCTACATACTTAAAAACCTAAAGCAAACAAAATATCAATGTCAGATGGCATCAGCATTTTGCGTCAAAATGACGTTGTCATCTGACGTTTGAACTTTTTAACTTTAGCCACTCAATGTCACAACCTTGATTCAACCAAATGTCATTGTCTAACAATGTTGGTGGACAGCTGTGTGCCTGCTGGGATGTTGCAAATGACAAATGAGCCACACAGAAATATTGCTTTTATAACCTTCAAAGTATTCAGAGCATCCTTCAAAGAACTGTGACATAATTTTAGACTGTGCAGCCGCATCCAGGATTAGCATGAAAGCAGATATTCGATCATGAAATAAAGTAGTGGACAAAGTTTGACTTAATGGTTGCACTAGGGGAATGGTCAGAGCACCATCAATGTTGCTGAAATTCAGCTTAAGGGGGTAATACCAGATTTCATGCAATTCACAGGCCTGTAAATAGAGTTTTCTCTGCCTCTTTTATTGCAACCTGTTTCAGCTATAGATGGCAAGCAAAGACTGACATGGGTATTTTAACATTTACAGAAAAAGGAAGCCATGCAAAGGAAATGATGCTGAACTAAACACTTCATGCCACATACAAGCACTTAAACAGAAATCTGGCTTTATCTGTTGAGCTTATTTCCTCTCCTAATGGTACCCTTATCCCCTGAAGGTGATGTTCTCTAGTTGTGACAAGGTAGTGTTATTGTTGGAGGTGATGCACCTCACCAAGGTTAAGTCAGATCTTATCACAGCGATGGTGCGAGAGGAGTGCTGTTTCGCAGGCAGTTGCAGTGGAGCAAATAGGGTGGGCATAGGTGGAGTGATGATGTACTGATGAGCTGCAGTTCAACTCTCTGACTCACTGTCTGCGTTTTTTTCCCCATTGGTGGGCCTGTATGAATATATAAAGCTTTTGTGCATAATGTTAAACTAGGTCAGGGTGGCTCCTGTATTGTTCAGTGGAGCATGGCACAACAATTGCCTGGGTTAAAAGTTTCATTTTGAATGTTTGCAGTAGAGGTGATGCGGGGCAATTTGAATTTCAAGCACCAATTTAATGTAATTGTTAATTATGTAAAATAAATTTTGGAATTCATTATTATTGTTATTATTCAAAGCTGGTATCACCACAAGACAATTGACAATTAATTCAACAAAAAGAAACTGTAAAATGCTGGGTAGATGAAAATTAATAGAGGAAGTGAGAAAAACATTTCTGTCTCAACAACTTCTTCCTCACTGAAACTATCCTCTCTAACTGAATATGTGCGAATGTATTTGTGCACAGATTCACTGGGTGTACAGTACATTCAGGAAGTGTGTATGTGTGTGTGCACTCAAAAATCTATTTCTGTCCATGAGTGACTGTGAAAGAGAGACTGGCACTAACATGTAGACAAAAATATAAGCAGAGAATCTTAACAGCACTTTTGAAAGTCATGCCTAACAGGCAGACAAGGACCAATTGCAAACAACCAGTCACAGTGGGTGCAGATGATCATTCATGCTATCCTTCTCTTATTCATGCATTATGAATCCAAACAAACCTACCCAGAACTATTTTAACCATGGCTTTGCTCCAAATTACCCCCTAAACTGCGATGATGACAAGCCAGCCTTGCAAAGATACCATCTTACTGTTATTCTTTTTTATTATTATTTTTCCCAGGGATGTTCGCACCTTCGCCCACCTGAATGTCCTGTCAGGCTGTTGCTATAGATATCCACGCAGAGCGCAGCAAGGGGGAGAAGACACCAACTGAGAAAAAGTGAGAAGAAGAAGCAAATGAGGAGGAGATGCAGCAGAAAAAGAGACCGATAGTCAGGAAGCAGAGGGTGCTCAGAGAAGAGTGAAGCAGTGTAGACACCAAATGGGGACCAATAATCCAGCTGGCAGTGAGTTTATCAAGAGTGAGAGAATGTGTGAGTGAGGTGGAAAGAGGGAACGATGATGGGAGAAGAGCAGGAGAACAAGCCCTCTACCTGTCAGGGCATCAAAGCCTTGACGTGCCATATACTCACCCGCTCACACACCCACTCATCCTCTCAATGCCTCATCCTAATGAGCCAAGTGCGGCTGAATGGTTCCTGTATACACCCAGCACCCTCACACAGCCATTATAAGTCTGTGTTATAGACAATTTATTACCCTGTATGGCAGCTCTTCTATTTCCATTCACTGTTGTCACGACATGCTCTCATAGTGGATTCACTCATACTGACATGTTACTAATTCACTGACTCTCTCTCTCTGCTGACAGGGGTAAAATCTTTACTTATTCCACAGCATATGGTACTGTGGCTGTTTTCCATCCATCGCACCTCACAGGACAACCTATAGCTTTCATAGCAGTAGATACAGCAGTCTTGTTAATACAAATCAACAGAGAAACATCTCTGAAGCATTCTTTTTTTCTTGTTGTTGTTGGTGTCATTGAACTGTTTGTACAAACACGTCACTACTCCATCTATAAGTGGCATGTGTGTTGAATGCGCCGAATGACGATGGTATCACCTTTTTCTTCACACAGATTTTTTTTTTCCGATCCATTTCTTTCTCACAGGTCTTGTGATGTAAACAACTTAGGCTGCTATTAAAGTTGCACACATTTTGTACTTTTTACACATTTAAATAACAATTAGCATTAGGATTACCACTGATGAGACCAACAGCTGTTAAATTTTTCTACATTTGGCTCGTTAAGAAAATGAAGTTTCGGCCTGGTTACTGTAATCCACAAGGTTGGTCTGTGGAGATTTGACTACTGTGGTTCACACATGTGGTCATGGATTGAATTATTTCTTTAAAAAGAAATCTAGTATTACAGTTCAGTTAAATATTCTTTCAATTGGATCAGTTTTATCCGAAGAAAATGTATGAATTTGAGCGAGTTCTGGCAAACACTGGAGGAATTGCCTGGATCACAGATACCTGGAAAGACTGACTGTAGTCATTTTCAGAGGCTTATTTCCAAATGATGGTGCTTAGTGTTGACCTATAGTTTGAATTCTGAAATAGAAAAAAGTGTTGGTTTGAAGGAATGATTGCATGTACAAGTGCCTACATGTTGCCGAGTTGTTGCTTCTGGTCTGATTTCAGAGTCTGAGTCGTCCTCTTCTTGCTGAATGTCAAAATATCAAAACCCCTGTGACCCTTCTATGCATTCATGTGATGTTCTGCTCATTGAACTACATAGGCCTAAGATCTTTTAACTGTTGAGACTGTTGTTGCTGTGTGGATGGGGGCATACTCATTGCCATGGTAACAAACAAAAGAATCTCTTCTCAAAAGCCATATCTGCATCACTGTTTTTATCTCTCTAACAAGAGCATAATAGAAATCACCCCACTGTAGAGCCAACTGTCAATACACACATGTGCACATTCCCATTCACACACACACACACACACACACACACACACAAAGCCATACAATGTGGTTTTTCTGTTTTTCAGTCGCTGGAAAACCTCAACCAGAAGCATTTGTGGTGTGACCTAAGTTTGTCTTTCACTCTGTGGTCCAACTCATCCCAGACCATCTCAATTAGCTTTAGGTCGGGTGATTGTGGAGGCCAAGTCACCTGATGTACTGCGTCTTCTCTCTCCCTATTTGTTAAATAGGCCTTACATGGCCTCAAGGTATGTTTGGGGGTTATTTTCCTGTTGCAAAACAAATGATGGTCCCACTAAGAGCAAACCAGATGGGGTGGCATGTCACTGCAGAATGCTGTGATAGTGATGCTGGTTAAATGTGCCTTCAGTGTTGAATAAATCACCAACAGTGTCACCATCACACCTCCTCCTCCTCCTCCATGCTTCATGGTGGGCACCACACATGCAGATACCATCCGTTCCCCTTTTTCTGTGTCTCACAAAGACACACTGGTTGGAAACACAAATCTGTAATTTGGAGTCATAAGAAAAAGCAGTGATTTTCTGATTTCCACCAGTTTGATGTCAGTTCCTTGTGTTTCTTGGCATTTCTCTTCTTCTCATTGGCCTCCCTCAGTTGTGGTTTTTCTTTGCAGCAGTTTGATTGTGAAGGTTTGATCAACCGTCTCCTTCGGACAGTTGATGTTGAGATGTGTCTGCTATTTGAAGCATTTGTGTAGACTCTGATCTGAGGTGCTGTTAACTGGTGATTTCTGATGGGTGAATGAGTGATTTCTGGTTGGTAAATTTCATGAATGCATCCCCTGCAGTGGAGTCTTTTACCGTGATGGTCATTGTAGCATTTCATCTGGCATTAAAATAAAAGTTAATACCATTGTCAGAGAAGTGGACGTCCTGTGTTCCACACTGACACTTTTGTTGTTGTTATACCCACCACTGTTGTTAGCTTTTGTTTCAGTCATTTGTTTGAAATCAAGAAATTACTATTCCATACTTCTACTTAAATGCCCTACTTTCATGATATGATATGAACATTTTACATTTTGCATAAATTTTACCTTAAAGTCGAATATCCCTAACTTTTTGTGAGTCATGTACATACTAAGTCTGTATACTGTAAAAATCCAGTATGGTCACTAATTGAAAGGCTGTGAATCAAAATAATGGTTTTTGAATCCAGCCATATTTTCCACATTTCAGCTTACCCTTTATGCTGCAACCTCTTCTCTCCTCTCTTCGCAGCACTCTTGTTTACATCATCTGTGCTGCATCAAGGGTTCACAGTAATGATGGATGTCTCTTATAAATCCTTTAAACAATATGGCCATTCTCATTAAGCAAACTTTCAATTATTGGCTCATGATTATTCCGTATCTCACAAGTTTTCTTTAAAAAATTCAGCAGTGTTATTCCTGACTGTTTTCCAAACTTCTAACGATCTTAACAGCTGTGAGCCTATGTCTTTGAACGCCTATAAAACAGACCCTCTTATTAGCTTCTCTAGAATTTGGCATGTTGACATTAATGCAAACTATGAACGCTCTTACATTATAATGCAGAGGGAAAGAAGCCGTGGCAGAATATAGAACCCTCTTTGTTTGATCACACAAGCAAGAATGTGACATACAGTAGGCAGGCAACGCATGTCGTAACATGTGCTGAATTAAGTTTGATTGATTCATTCAAACTGCTTGTGAGTGATGCTATTTACATATGTGTGAGATAGTTCAACTTTAGTTAATGTGAGTGGCTAATTAAGCTCCATCTACACAGCTGGAAAAGTGCACATGCATAGTTAGCCACTAATTCTGGCTTTGTAACTAACCTGCTGTACAAGCTGCACAGAAGCCTGGAAAACCCTGATCACATTTTCTGCAAACTAATTCTCAGATATTACACAACACAATAACAAAATATACGGCCTTTTGTGTTTATGTGAATGCTCTATTCCATGTACTGACCTGCTGATTTACAAAATGATTCAAAACACTCATCACAGAATATAACAGTGTATAAAATCTTGTGTGAGCCCTGGCACTATAATATCCTATGTTTATTGTTCGTGCATTTCTGTCAGTGTCGTGTAGATGATTGTTTAAGACAAAAGAAAGAAAAAAGAGATGTTGATCACAGCTGAATAGCTCATTCCTTCTGCTCTTCAGCAATATTTAATTCTAACGTTCCAGCTGCCGTAGTTTTATTTAACCATAGCATTTTATGATTAACAGAGGCTTTAAAGGTCACATCAAGATAATAATAAGAAATAAATAAAGTTTATCTCTGCTGGCCCTTCATGATCTTGCATTACTAAACTGAAAGATATTTTTAGTTAGATACAAAATGCAACTATCCACTTATATATATATATATATATATATATATATATATATATATATATATATATATATATATTCATCATCTTTTGTTTAGAATTATGTTTTATTGCAGACAACACATAAAGAAAACACTGCGATGTGAGTGTATTGGTAAGGTTATGTAGATTGGACAATCAGAAGATACAGTAGCTAGAATTGCATCCACTGTAGTGCATTATCATATCTTCAGTCTAAAGCTTGTTCGGCATATTGTGAGGACTTAGTAACACTCCTGAATTTGTCAGTGAATGGCTTTGCCTGACTTTTCTTCATGCTACTGGACTTTGATTGCCAGTGTTAGGTGCAAGGTGACAGAGCACTACTTCTCCTCTAATTAAACCACTCATCTAGCTGGTCTGATTGTCATGTGTTTCCCACACACTGGTTAACATGTAAAGGAAGGGGGGAACAGAGCTGGCAAGAGGCGAGGTCAGCTACGTGGGGTGAGGAGGGAGGAGAAGAAAAGGAACGGAAAAGGTGATTGATAGAATGGAAGTAGGTGAAGGGAAAAGGAGAGGGAATGAAGTTGGTGGAGCAGAGAGAAGCTGTGAGAAAATCAAAGACAAGGCACAGTCACTCCTATCTTTAAAGGAGAGTGGGTGGACTGCTTGTCTTGTTATTTAAAGAAGGAGAGCTGAAAAGAGCCGAACTCAAGCAAACACCAGGAACATGAGCTCCAACCATAGGTGTCATTTTATCAGACGTGTCATCCCTTTATCTACTTAAAATTATTATTTTACATATGTAATATTAAATTCATAGAAGAGTGGATTTCACCATGTGGTGTACAACTGTAGAGTGACAGTCCTTTACTTGCTTGCAGATTGACAAGTTAATTGACTAAAGGCACCTCTCACAGGGAGATTAACTGAGAGAGCTTTATATTAGACACCAGTGCTGTAACACTGAGGGAAGAAAAGGCTGCTAATGCTGAGACACACTACTACTAATACTTTTTCAATTCTGATTCATCCACCTTGAAGGCACGACAAGGTTGCAACACACATTTTACCCAGAGAATATTATTACAGCAGTCAAACTGTTTTACTGATTGGTCTCACTTTCTAAATGCCACCACTAAAGGAAGACACCCACAAACTCTGCATTGCAATATGAGCAAAATGCACAAAATATGGCAACCTTTAGAAGATTTTCATACAATGGCAGTTATCTATACATAATACACTATCCCATAATGTGCACCATTGTGACAGCATCACTCATTAAACTACAGAATCCTAGATTTACTACACTGTTGGATTTGGCTTGTGATGGCTCATGCCTCCATACTGACCTGAGCACATATAATCAAAGAAATGTCCAATTATGTGAAGTAAAGGCATAGACAGGCAAAGGACAATCAAATTATCAGTCCAGGGGACTTAAATGCTTCTGTTTGGCTTAAAGGTCACACATTGCCCTGTATAGCTCTGTGGGTAGAGAATGACTTCAACACTTCCAAGGTTAGCAGTCTGATCCCCACTGGGGCCACAAATGATGAAATCACTGACTCTTGCATGGTGATTCCTGGTTCTTAATTTATGCATCCTCACCTCTTTGTTCCACCAGCCCATGACACAGAAATTGATTGAGGGCTGCCATTTTTATAAGGACCATTTCTTTCTTTCTTTCTTTTTTACAAACCAGGCTGAGATGATGTTTTATCAATCTCAAAATTTCAGGCCATGTCAGTTCTATATCACTGTGCTTTAATCAGGCAGTTTAGTTATTCACGCTTTTTTCTTTCTTTCTTTTGTTTGTTTTCTTGCTGTTTTTTAGCCCAGAAGATAGGCTAAACAGCTAAGAGTTGAGGCTTAACAGTTTCAGTCCAGGTTTCATCAAATCACCACATCTTGTTTCTCAGTCTGAGAGTCTTATGTGCTTCATTGCAAACTCTGCCAAACTGTGCCATACAGCCCACACACCTTATTTGACCAGTGGTGTTGATCCCTCTTTCACAGGATTTACTACATCTGGACTCCAATCAAGATCTAGAGGCATATCAAAAATGGTCAATAGAAACAGGAGGCAGCCAAATGTCTGTACTGAATATTTATGTTGATGTGACTTTTGTAAAAACATGCAAAAATGTTCAGAGGATTAATGGATTAATGATGGATTGCTCCAAAGACTGTTTTAAAGCACTGTAGCCTCTATATAACCCTCAGACAGCTGACAACATCATCCTTGGTAAGATTGTGTGATAGTTTACAACCATTTGAGCATACAACATACACCTTCAAAACAACAAAGGTGTCTTATGTCACATTGTCTAAAAACAATTGGCAATATTAGTTTGTGTGCATATGTAAAAGTTCTCTGGGTCACATAGGTGATCTCTGTAGACATACAGAGATGTCCATGTCCTTAACATGGGGTAATACAACATTACTGTAGAATGAATTTCTCAATGGGAGGGGTGGCCTGATAGATGACAGTGAGGTATTGACCACAGAACCTGTGTTTTCCGGCGTCCGCCAACAGCCAATTCTTTGACACTTGACACAAACTGCTTCCCTTCAGAACCACTAAAGGAATAAGCCCATGCATTATGGGAAGCACGAGTGGCCGCGCTCCAGCAATACACTACATTGCAGCTTGTCCCAGTGAGAGCATCTGTGGACCAATATATAGCGGCCCTGCCACTTAAAATATCTGATTAACTAAAACCTGCAGCTGAAGTTGATTGATTAAATGCAGTCTCATTCTTTCAGTGTTTTTTTTTTTTTTTTTTTTTTAACAAGGGGCAAAGTCAGAGTGCAGAAAATATCTTATACGTTGCTCAGCCATTGTGAAGAATTCAAATGCATATGATGAGACTTTAAACAGCCTATGCCAAAATAGATGTATTTAGCATCACTCACTGACCTTCATCTACATTCATCTTCTAGTTGATAAACTGATGTTATTTCAGATATTCTGAGAAAGAAAGGAAGCTGAAAACTCTGTGTTCTCTGTGGTTATAACAATGTTTCAAATCGTCGTAGAAATCATCATAATAAAACCTTACATATGTTGAGAACTATTTCACTTTTCAAAATTAGATTAAAATACACAGCATCTTCCATATCAAAGAGTAGAACAGATGAATTGTTTAAAACAGTTTGTTTGCAGTGTAGAATATGGCATGCACAATGAACCTCACCTATAATACTGATAAGAAGATCATGCTTTATCTTTAAGATGCTCCGGCTGCACCAGGGAGGGGGAGGCTGCTTTCACTCAGTGTGCAGCGTGCATTGGTCTGTTTCGTGCTACCTTACCTCCCCTCTTATCCCGGGTAAAGCAAGGCAGACGATTCTACTGGCCGACACCTTCAGCGAGGCGTGGGGATACGGCATGACTTCATCACGTCAAGAGGAGCACTGTAAAAAAAAAAAAGAAAAAAGAAACAAAAAAAGATCCTTAAAGACAAGTTGTCGCGGGCGTGTGTTCTGGCTTAAAACCCTTTTTTAAACAACTGGAGATTCGTCTCTGCTGCTCAACAAACAAATGGCAGCTTATTGTGATCATGTAATAAACATTTATTTTATAAAGACGCTGCATTCCTTTGAGTTGAAACAATAATCAGAAAAATCAAGATTGAAAGAGACTGATGATTAAATGTATATTAATGGTCTTTTTTGTCGCTGTGCACATATTAAAACAATGTGCCATAAATGATGGGGGGAGGAGGGCAGGAGGGATGGGGGGAGATGGAGAGAGCCGTGAGTTGTGGGGTGGCTGAAGAGGGAGGGCCGGACGCATGACATCATTCCCTCAGCTTCCCTGCGCGGACAGAGCTCTGGTTTCTCCAAGTGCGCACGGTAGCTGCTGCTGCTGCTGCTGCTGCTGCTGAGGGAGCGACTCCTCCTGCCGTACACTCAGACGCGTCCTGAGCAACCTGCGCTCTTGGGGTGGATTTAAGAAAGGAAAAAAAAAAGAACATTATTTAACCCGGTAGAGGAGCCCGTGACGCGCTCCTAACTGGACCTGCAGCAGGGACGCACACATTGACCACAAACACGGGGATTATTGCTTCTTTTAATCATGAAGATGTGAGGGTTTTATAAGCTGTGAAGAAAGAGAAAGGAACTCCGAGGCTGACAAAAGGTAGGCATACTTCCCTGTCTCCCTTTCCCCTGACTCTGCCCAGCTACTTTTCTCTCTCAGTTTCTTTCTCTCTCCCTTTTTTCCACACTATCAGTACATTTCAATCATCTTCTCCCCCTAATTCCCTAAACCTTTAAACACACTCAAAAAAAAAGGCATGTGGGCATTTGGTTTCGGAGCGCACGAACCGTGCGCTAACCTGCCGTTTTCTAAGACCCAAGCAGAGATGTATAGGCAAGTGTCCAAGAGGAGCATCGTTTCAAAATACTGCAAAGAAGCTTGTTCGAGTGCCGCGGAGCTTTGCGATGGATGGATGAGAGATGCTCGATAAGTCCCGGACTCAGCGGGAGACCGGACTCTGCCACCGCAAAGCTGCTGGTGGTGGTGGTGGAGGCAGAGCTGTGTATGAAGGATATCCATCATTCCAAATGACGGTGGTAATGGGCACGGCTTCCCCCTTTTTAATTCAACCCACTGAGAGTTAATTACAATCTTAATCTCCCAAATGAAAGAAACCTGGGTGGTTCTGCAGCAGAGGGAAGAACGGACATCCTCATGGAGGTTTCTTCCTACACACACTCTGCGCTGTAGCCTATAGCTTTGGAGCATAACGCAAATTTCTGAATCATCTTTTTTTCGGACGTGTGTGTGTGTGTGTGTGTGTGTGTGTGTGTGTGTGTGCACGCGCGTGTACGTGCGCGTGTGCGTGCGGGGGTGCTCCATCTAACAAGTGCACCTCCACAGGGGGGTGTTTCATTTACCAAGTCGACCATGAGACGCTTTGCGTTAGAATCCATTGATAGGAACATGCCCGTAGATCATGACACATTCAGTTCCTCTTGCAGGCATCGATCGGAAATGCCATTTTCGATATTTCATCTCTCTCTCTCTCTCTCTCTCTCTCTCTCTCTCTCTCTCTCTCTCTCTCCCTCTCTCTCTCTCTCTCGCTGTTTGATATGATACTGAAGCCTTCATGCCGGACTTTTTTTTTTTGGTCCATACTCTAGCGCTGGTCCGTACAACACACCCCAGGACCGGGGTTGCCTTTGCGCATCATGTTGCCGGTGGAGTTGGGCTCATTTCAAGGTGCGCCACTCGAGCTTTCCTCAGTCTCACTCAGAGATGGAGCTCAACACTGACACAGACTTTTTGTAAGTGCCGGTGATGCCCTTGTTGAATGCTGGAAACTCCCAACTTGAAATACATCCCTACCCGTGCATGGAGACCCTGTTGTCTCCGTGGATATTGGCCGATATCTCCGGTGCTCTTTTATGTCCTGCGAGAAATAACTGTCTCAATTTCAAACTTTAATAATTGGGCATTTTACTGCCTTTATTTTTTCACCCTGGGGATATTGGTTTGAAATTATGCACATATCTGCTGCCATCTAAAATGACTCCCTCAGACTGAGAATGATGTGACATAATGATAAAGTTTTAAGATGTAGAACAGCCCTCTGTGTGTCCATCCTTCTCTTTTTGCCTTCTACATCATTCATTATATTAAAGCGTCGGATGAGATTCCTGTTATGTGATTAGGACATGACAGCACCTTTTTATTTAAAGACTCATGTTTAACGATTTGCCTCAAAACTGTCTGGTCCATTTTACCTAAGTTGTGCATTTTCCATCTTGTTCCGTCTCCTGCTTCGATCGCAATGAGCGCATCGCGCGTCTGCAAAGCTCATAAAAGCCAGAGGAGAGAACAATATCTCGCCAGCGCCCGGGTTGTTAAAGGAAAATGGCTTTATTCATTTTTCTCTGTACCCGTGGTAACTTAGTTATAGCTTTTTTATGGTGCCTGGAAATGTCTTACAGGCTTGCAGTGCAATGTAATGTAATCAAATTTATGATGTTGCTGTGTATTACAATTCTGTTATGCTCCGTCACATGAGAAATGTGAAGTGACCCCACCTCAAATACACACACACACACACACACACACACACACACACACACACACACAGAGTCCTGTTTTACCACAGAAGTGTTCTGGCAACCAGTGATGCGCTTCTTCAGTTTTGCTTTTTTCCATATTTCATGCTCATTTTTGTCAGCAACAGTAGAAAGTTTGGCCTCCTGCAAGGAAGCCATGAGCTGAGGTAGAGTGATGAAACATATGATGTAATGCATAAGGTGGTGTATGCACAGCGTAACACACAGAGAAATCCAAGAGAATCCACTCTCTGCTTGTGTTTGTGATGTTAATTTTTTGTTGTGCGAAACAGCACCCCTGGGATATTGGGCAATTTTTTGTAAGATGCCATAATTTCATTTTATTGTGATCATCACTTCAACACAGATGTGACTGTGTGTGTTTCCGTCCTTCTATTGAAATGAGGATGTGGTGCCACGCCATGCTTGTATACGACAGGAAGAAGTCACTCAATCTCTGCTGTCTGAACAGACAGGCCTGTGGAAGGACAGCCATTATGGAGTCCTTCCCTCAGACTTAATGGGCTGGACACATTTTATGAAGCGTCTCTGCAGCCAGTGTTTGTTCATGGAGCAATCAAATAGTCATGTTAAACATGGATAGAGGCCACACACTCTAAAAAGTAGAGGTATACTATTGGCTCTGCTAAGATGCAGATTGGACCAGTGAGTGATTCAAGTGTCTTCATGGGTTAAAATAAAACATTTCTTTGCAGCAGTTCATTATTTAAAGATCATACCTTGCTGTGGGTCTTGCACGCTGTGTGAATACCAAAGTTTGTTTTATTTTATCTTATTTAGTCTTTCATATGTACATTCTTACAATCCTTGATTTTTTTAAATCCCCAAACTCTTATCATGAAGCATATTCAATTTTTAGAGTGCACAGCATCACAGGTCACCTTTTAAAGGTGGCACTTGGTTAATGAAGACGAGCCAGGTTAGTATAACCTGACATCCATCAGCCAGTCTCTTTGTATGTATGAGATGGGTGATTGGATGGCATGCCTAAGCATCCATTGTTTTCTCCTGCAGAGATGCTCTTCAATCATGTGTACCTGTCACTGGCTGGGCGGCTACGATAGTTTTCGGGTGTGTGAGGCAGGCCAATATTGTTGATGATCGACATACATACACACAGTGACAGACGTGCACCTGCTTATACACACCCACCCACCCATCCACCCATACCCATACACACCCATATACACATGTATGTATACTTTTATTATATTTACAAGATGAGCTATGAGTCACGCTCTGAAGTCTCATTACAAGCCCCAAGCCTAAGTGTGTGTGGCCATGTCATTAATGCAGTCAAAATGGAAATAGATGTGGATGGCTGGTGGGGCTGTTTAAGGAAACTCAAACGTGTAAAGTGAGAGAAGACAGGAAGGAGAGAAAGACAGAGAGGGAGAGAAGAGACAAAGAGAGAGAGGAAAATATTTAATCATAAGCACACTTTATGGAGAGCTTCGCCCATGTGCACTGCAGCAGTCTAATTACCAGGAGAGCGCTTGTTAGTTGTCACCTGCAGATAAACAGCAGACTTTTTTTTTCCTCTCATGTTTTTCCCCTCCGTCTGTGGCAGAATTTGAAATTCTAAGCGGCGGAGTGTCAATTTCAGAGTATCCCATCTCATCCTGTTCTCAACCCTGACTTTTTGAACCACATGCAAACATAGTAATTTGTAATTTGAGTGGTCAGGGTAAATAGGAGCAGTGAGAAACTGGCACATGTTGGCTTACCAGAACTCCAGTTGCTGGCACAACAGAGTTAATTTAGAGTGAGTTAATCATTAAAAGAAAAGCAAAAAGGATGGGTAGTGTAATGTGACATTTTTTGTACTCAGCCTTCTGTCCCATGGTGCCATATTGTACAGTAAATCTTGTCAGGAAGCATATGGTCCTCAAATCCAAATGCAAATGAGTGCTGGAAACAGCATAGAGAGAAACTGTCCTTGCGCCTCTTGAAGAGTGGTTTGTCATTTCAAATGGCTCAGATATAAGCTCTTAAGAGGAAGTCCTGACTGCCAGAATGAGGGCAAAAAAAATGTACTATTCACAAGTTTTCCATGAACATCCTGACCTGGTTTGAGCCCAACGTGGAGCTTGACACTTTAATGGTTTTGATGTGTACATATTTTCCTGCTACACGCCAACCTGTCAGGAAATGCAGGAGTTCTCCTCCATTCCTGGGATAGACAGGAAGACCACTTGCTTGTGAGGGAGGAGGGCAAAAGCCTCTGGGCCCCTCTCTCCCTGTCAAATATGTCACGCTTCATTTTTAAACACCTTACCATAAATCATATATGGCAGTCATAGTGGCAATCATAGCCATCTGAATTGATGAACTGGTGGGAGGAAGTGTCTTGCACTACATCTCAGTTACTGTGAGATTTGATTATACTGTTTTCACAGTAATCACAAAAGTGCATAATGGTTGAGGGAAAACTGTCGTGGTTCATCTTCACTGGTGAGCAGAACACTAGCTACACATAATCACTGAGGAAGTCTTAGTTCAGGTTAAAGCAGCATGTTTAGCGTTCAAAGGCTCTTTGACCCACAATGCTCAGGGAGCTCTGACAGGAAGTAGACAGGTTGCATGCTGCAGAAGTTGATGATGCCTCATGTGATTTTGGTGACTCTGCATCATTTGAAGTATGCCGAGTCAGCCGGTAGTAGTTCTTATTCATACTGTACCAATGGATATATCGAAAACTTTATCTGGATAAGCGCACTAACGAAGAAAACTTTAAAAAGCGGCGGTTCTCGGGCAAGTTCTGCAGACATAAACAGCGTCTTTTTTCTTTCAATTTCTCGGTGGATTTATGGACGTTCATTGACGCGGTGGACAACGAAGGAAAGGACCGTCACTGAATGCGTAAGTCTAAAAACATGTGCGTCATTTCTGCGTTCACGTGCAAGATGGAGGTTATGAATTTTGACGCAGCAATCTGGCGCTGAAGGTTTTACATGGCTACCTGTGACCTCACGTGCAACGTTTATCTGACGTGACAACCCCCTCTCCCCTCCTGAAAACTTCTGGTTTCTACCATTTAAGAAAAGTTAAGTTAGTGAAGATATTTTAATTCAAATTGGAAAAAAAAACAAACAAAAAACAAACAAACAAACAAAAAACAAAACAAAACAGAATGAACGGTAGCTTCTCTGTCTCTGCTGTAACTGTGTCCATTTCAAAGCCCCCTTGCTTTCTTTTGCAAGCTGCTGTATACTGGCCTATTTGTGTGTCACTGAATGTAAAATACATGAAGGAAATTACCCTAATTGGGACAAAGAAGCCTACAGCGCTTAGAGGAAAATGTTTAATATTGTTCTGTATATAGTATTTACCAGTGGAATCAAACACAAGTGAGTAGCAGACAAAGTGTCCATGGTGGCCAGCGGCTTGGCAGGATGTTCTTCTGCAAAGCAGACAATTAGGAATCCTCTCACTGGATGAGACAGATGTAAATCTCCTTGGGGACAGAGGCTTGCAGAGGGTTACTCGCCACTGCAGCCACCACCCGCCCCCAAGGGTCGTAACTCTTGAAGGTCATGGTAGCATTTTACCTCCCCCCGTTCCTTGCCCATGACAACTCCAGTGGGTATTGCCGGATGTTTTCTGCCATGCTGGTGAGCAGGGGAGGGCAGATGAGGGGTGGGTGGGTGTCTGTGAGGATGATGCATCTCGACAACGGCAGGGATAACAAAACACTGTCTGGCCTGTTTACTACTAGACTGCATCATAGTCAAAGACATCATAAAGAATGAATGATTCATACGCTGTCTTGGATAGTCATTTATGTTTAATTCAGAGGTGTGGGCTACTGTAAGGCATCAGCCATGGACCCCCTGTGGTGTGGCGGGGTCATCACCAGGAGGGGGTGGATGGTTGAACGTGCGGGACAGAAGCAGCAGCAGGAGGAGGTGGTGAGAATGTCACGCTAGAACCGGGCAGAATTAAGACAGAGAGAGGAGAGCATTGGTGGTGGCCTTGTACGTTTCATCTGCAGGCCCTAATAAAACCCTCACAGGCCAGCATTGATCTCTCCCAGAATAATCCATTTAGACTGAGCGTGCCTGGCCATGTGGGGCCTCTTCAATTATTTATGGCAGAATGCTGTGCAAGCTTCCGTTGGGATGCAACAATGTGCCCTGGGAAACCTGTGAACTGCGGATTGCAGGGGAGCAAGGGAGACACAGAGGGTGGAAATGGCAGATGGGTGGAGGATAGAGGGCCTGCTTGGAGAGAGATGTGAGGAGGGAGGGAGGGAGGGAAGGTGAGGTGGAGGTAGACAGAGATGGAGGGCAGGTGAGAGGGAGGTGAAGAGAGGAGGGAAATGGGGGATGAAGACAGGGAGTGATGAGAAAGATTGGCAGGACATAGTGTAAAGACGCATGGAAGAATGGGAGTAGAGGGTTAGGGTGGGGAGGGGGTGACAAACAAGTTTAGGAGGGGAGCTGGAACCGAGCAGACCAGAGGGAGGAATTTACTGAAAGCATGTGAAGAGTGAAAAAGCCAATGAGGAAGGGAAGGAGAGATAACAGAGTGAGGGACAGAAGAGAGGGATGGCAGGGAAAGAAGGTGGGAGGGAGAGGAATTAATGTTGGCACAGAGAAATGAGAAGCAGGGGCATGGATGGAAAGGAGTGAGTGATGAAAGAGAAGTGGGGAAATTGCAAAAGAAAGATGGAAGAAACAGCAAATGAAGAGGCAAGAGATAGGCCTACTGTGAGAGATCGGAGCGGTGAGGAAGGTATAGAGGAGATGAGCGAGGGAGCAGGAGAGGAAAGAATGTAGAATTATAGATGAGAGAGGGAGGAAGAGATGACTGGAAATGAGTCAGGAATAGATGGACAGGAAGAGGGTCGAGGATGGGACCTTTTTAAAGCAAGCATGAGCAACTATTGATCACAGCAGAGTTATGGTTGCTATTGTGCTAAGTGGAGACATGTGGGCTTGACTGCCTGTACAGTCAATCATGATTTCCGCTGCACTCCTCCTTCATACTGTGTTTCACAGGAAAAAATGCAAACTAGTCCTGTGTGTTCAGAGTTATGCTTTCCAGAACAAAGTCCTCTCCTGGAATGGGTACATAGTTTAAATTAATTCAGTCCTACTTAAAAAAAAAAAAGAAAAAAAAAGTCATTTTTGGCAATATACTGAAATGGCACACTCAGAGCTACATATTATAAACTCCCCCACTGTTTACCTGGTCTATATTGTTCTATTTGCAAATCGCACACAGCTCTCATAAATCCAGACAGATTTGTCTTACCTGATTCCCTCGGCCTTCTCCATCAAGCTCTCCTCCTCTTGCTGTAATTCCCAGCACCCTATTAGGCTTTCCACCCATCGCCTGCTGCCAAATCCAGATGTCTGATCCGGTGGAAGACAACCGGAATTGAAATTTTCATTTGCATGGTTGAGTGATTATCTCTGGCAAATTTTAAGAGGTTATACCATCCATTCACAAGGGCCCTAACCTTTGTGACCTTTCTGAAGCTTGGGCTGAAATATAACAGGCCCTTTTATTTGTTAAATTTCATCAATTTGGATGTGTGCATCCCTGCCTCACGAAGAGCCATTGCACAAGTACCTCTTTAATTCCTTTAGCATGTTTTACATTACTGCTTTATTTTAAGCCCCTCTGTGTTTATCTTATATCTACTTTACATTAATTCATTCATTAGACATGCTGCTAATCCTTTTTGAGTCACAAGGGACTGGAGCCAATAATAGCTGACACAAGCCGGGGTGGGGTACATGCTGGACAAGTCACCAGTCTATCACAGCCCTAACTTATAGAGACAAATAACCATTCATCCTCACATTTACACCTACGGGCAATTTAGAGTCGCTAATTAACCTGCATGTCGTGGATTGTAGGAGGAAGCCAGAGTACTACCCGGAGGAAATCCACTTACATTAACGCTGAAGACATTTAATTTTTAATCATATTTAGAGTCGTCAACGTTAATTTCTCACAGCTAACAAAAGAAGAGAGTCAAAAGTCCACAAAGGGATGGAGCTATTAGTCGTAGGAGTAGTTCAAATGGGATGCATGTAAGGAAATAGGGAAAGGACTTTGTAATGGCTTTAACGTAGCCTGTTGTCAAACGGCCTAATCAGATGAGCTAAATGTTGTAGCGGTGAAACTATTAGCTAACGATAGCATACCAGCGGGTTTCTGTTTAATCAGTAGAAACCCATTTCCTATCACCTCTGAAGCAGCCACTGAGGATTTATTGTTTGTACACGGACATTGATTATTGGATTCTAGTAATTGTTTTGCCTTCGCTTGATTAACAAACCTGTGTTTTCTCCAGAGGCTAGTTCAATAGCAAGCTTTGATGGCAGGACCCTAGCCAAACTCCTGACACTAACGGGGTCTTTACCATGATTACAATGGGGACGAAAAAAAAAAAAAAAAAAAAAAACTCCCTCATTCTCAGTTTTTTTTGTGTCAAGGGGGAGCACTGTTTCACACTAATGAGATGGGTAAGATCATTAACAGAGGTGAGAGTGTTTAGTGAAAGGCACCATACACCAATCTTTGTGTGGGTGGCCCCTCTGGCTCATGCATCCAGGTGCACTGTGTTTTGTGATCCCTGTCCAGAGGGTGATTGATGATAGATGTGTGACTGTGGCCGTGGCTGTTCAAACCATGGCATTACTGGCATCTTAAGAATTTGAGTGGTCGGCCTCTTTCTTTCTCTTCTTTTTCCCCCTCTTCTTCTTGCGGGAGGTTCCAGAGGAGTGGGCGTCCCAGCTGTGGGGTGAATGATACATAATGAGGAGCAGGAGGAGGAGTGATGGAGAGCTGCTCAGAGTTCTGGGATGTGGAAGAAGTGAAGGAATGAGGCTGGGAGGGAGGTGAGCATGCTTGTGTATTACTCAGAGATATATCCGTTCATAAGCCTTGACACAAGTCAGATCTTTACCTTTCATTAGATGCCTTTCACTGCTGGGAACCTCCTCCTCTCAGACCTATAAAACCCTGACTGAACTCTTGACTCTCCTCCCAAGAGATAGTGTTTGAAAAATCCAATTTGTCCTCTTTAGTTGTCGAGCATTACAATGTATGACACCCACAGTCCATGGAATGAGCAGAACATATTATTGCTACAGTGCAGTAGTTATTCTCATCTGTTCAACATGTAATCGCTGCTACTGTATACGATGGTGTGGCTTCAGTATCAGACCACTGGCACAGTGCGGGGGTTACTGGACAGACAGGCTGAAAACTGCCCAACGTTTGCATCCCCCTTCTGCTGCTTCAGTACCTCCAGTAACAAGTGACGGCCGGCTTCCATGTGACAGCCAACGTATGGCCTCAGTCTGCGTGTCGTGTTGCTGATCGTTTTTACCTTTTCGCTGTCTGTGGGTTTGCACCGTTCCCTCCAAGCGGTTGCCGAGGCGAGAGCAGGATGCTGAGGGAGAGGAGGAACGAGGTCTACTTAAAGGTAATTTATTTCTGCTGTCACTTTGTTGGGTGAAGAGGAAGTGACAAATGCGAGCTGGTTGTTTATGAGGCCTGGCTAAGTGCTGGCAGGGCTGCTTTCCTCTGAGGTAGTTGGCTCTCTGTTTAATTCATGTCCTTGGGTGGTGCATTGCTTTGTGGCGTACTGTGTGGCAGGCGAGCTAATGAGAGGTGAACCTATCTGCTTCTTATTCTTCCGCCGGCCTCCCTCGTGCTTTCTCCCTGCTTTCTCTCACTTTTTGCCCCCTGTCCGTCTCACTTTTCTTCCCTCATTTTCTCTCTTGACCTTTTTTTTTTTTTTACCTCCCGCTCTGTCCTTCTCTTTCCCCATCCATCCTTTTCTCTTTTACAACTCCAAGCCCTGGAGACAGAACAGCAAGAAAAGCACACAGAATCTCCTTCCAATTGCCCCTAGCTTTGCCCTGCTTGTCTTGAATGGAAACATGGAAATGGAGAACCCTCCCTTCCATCACTTCCTGCCAAATAAATCAGTCAGCCCTTTGACAAACCCCAAATAGGACTGCCGATTTTTCAATGCTGTCCCGTTCATCACTTTGATTTATCCTCGCAGAGATAGAAGACATGTTTTCTTCCCATGTCATCCCCCCCCTCCATATGTTTACGGTCAGTGAGTTCGTCGAGGGAGGCTGGGTCACTGCACGCAGTCCAGTGTTCAGAGTTTTGAAAAGAGAAGCAGCTCAGTGCAGCGCTGGTGGGCAGACTCTTTGAGTTCTCACACACTCGCAAAGATGGACATCAGAGGGAAGGGGTTGAGCTGGAACCGCGACCTCTGTGCCGCCTCAGCTCTGCTACATCCTCTGCTGCCTTTTTTCTCCTGTATACCTTTGTGAAGTGCTGTTTTAATTGACACTAAGAAAAAAGAAGCTCTCTGGTTATCTGGCTGCCAGCGCCTGTTTCATGTCAATTGAGTTAATTTTTCTTCCCTCCTGTTCCTTGTCCATCACTCCGCTTCTGTGTTTCTCTCTCTCTCTCTGTCTTCTTCCTGCTCACTTAACATCCTCCCGTTCCCCACTGATTGCCTGTATTGTTTCTCCCTTCCCCTTTTTCTTCTTGTCTAGTTATTATTTACATCTCCCCGTTGTCTCCCGTCTCCCTCCTTGTCTCTGCTGCATTGCTCTTTCCTCTTCTCTGACTTCTATCTTTGCCTTGTGAATTATGAAATGAAGACCGCAACTAAATATAGATACAGTTTTGGAAAACAAAACCCAAAACTTCATTAAAAAATTATTCCGCAAATGAATAAAAGTTAGAGATATTTGTACAAGCTGAATAATTTACACTTTTCACAGTAAATACTATTTGTGATGAATTTTAAATCACTAGAAACATAATGATGATGTCCAGCTCTTAAATATTACATTTTTTTGTACATTCTTATAATAAATGTAATGCTTTTACATGCTTTAAACAAGGTTCAAGTAATTCTGACATTGTGTCATATTAATAGATTATTTCCTAGACTTTTATCCTGACATCATCTTTGAATAATTTACAAATTTCCTTTTACATATTTGGTTACAAAAATTGACATGTAATTGCTTAGAAATGACTTTCAATAGCATCAATAACATCAACAAAATATATTATTTACAAGTCTATACACATAATGTTTAATAATGAATAATTTCTGATTAATTAATGACTTACAAGTGATCACACTCAGGAATTGCTGTCTTCTGGCTTTGTCACTGCTGGGAAATTCAAAACTGTCCATCTCTGGCCACTCCTGAAGTTGACAACTCCTTCTCCTCCTCCTCCTCCTCCTCCACCATTACAGAGATATCTATACATCCATCTGACATCACAGAGATGCAGTTTGAGTGGGAAACCTTCCTCCTTTCATCTTCTTCTTTGCAGTGCATGAGAGGTTTTGTTTGACTGACATGTCTCTTCGTCCTTCCTGTGTTCACACCCTCCAGGCCCTCAGAGATGAAAATAATACATTTCCACATAGATCTGTTTGAGATAGCCATCTCAAACATAGCTCACCCCTCCCGCCTCTACCTCTCGGTGGGTTTTCATCTATTTCAGCAGTGGTCATGGGCAGGTGAATCTCATCCGTAACTTGCAGGCGTACTTCCTGCCGCGATAGTGAGGCAGGAGTGACGGGAGACAGCTGGCAGATGTACTTCAGGAGAAAATGATTTTCAATGAAAGTGTGAACACCCAGGTTTAGTAGATGATCTTTTTTCATTAAGTATTTTTTTTTTTTTTAGCTTTTTGCCTTTAATTGATGGGATAGTCGAGGGGGCCAGCTGCAGCGAGGACTGTCGTGTCTGCACATGGGGCACCTGTCCTTGTAGATCATATTTGTGAAGGAGTGACACAAAATGTTGAGGTTTTCGTACATCATTTTCCATATGTGTTAATCAAGAAGATAAAATGAGTATCTTTGTCAACGTGTTGCAAAAATGTTTGAAAAAATATCCAAACAACACAAAAATGATTAGGTAAAAGTGAAACATGAATAATACCTGTTTCACATGCTGTGTAGCTCAACTTTGCGTTATTCCACTCCTGTTCAGGATGTAGACATACTCCTTCCTGTGCATGTCACCTTCCAAAAATAGCTCTTAAGTGCACAACATGTCATGGGACTCCGTATACTGTTCTCAGGTTAAACGCCAGTCCCGCTTAACATTGATAGTCACCTGTCATGTATTTTTTATAGCTCTGAGTGCCTCTCCCCCTCTTTTTTTTCATCCACCAGCCCCCTCTTTCTTTCCTCACCTCCCTTGCGTCTAACCAGCCTGTCCTGTCACTCTTGAGATGTGGCTTTAACCTCGGGTGCAGTTTTTTTTCTGCCGGTGCCCTTTGTTTTCATCTATTGTTCTTAACAGCGATTATGACCATCAGACAGGCCCATTAAATATTTAGAGGAGCTGGGGCTGCTGCTTTCACTGGCTTCACAGCAACACGCACCATAGATGTTCAAAGAGCCTATCTCTGCAGCGGGGACACGCACAGATATTTCAAGGGGCTGTTGCTCAATTAAATAAAAGCACAAAAGAGAGTGTGTGTTTTTGAAAGGCGGCATTTGTGCTGATGTTTGTCCTTTAGATCCTGACATCCAGACCTGTGTGTGTGTGTGTGTGTGTGTGTGTGTGTGTGTGTGTGTGTAAGTACAGTAGTATATTCCTGTATGTGTATCTGAGGGATGTGGCTGTATTTACTGCTCTAATCATTCCTCTGTCATTAGCTGCCCCTCGGATTACCTTGCTGTTCAATACCAGAACATTTATATGCACATCCATCCTCCATCCTCACTGCAGGAAGACCTGGAATGATCAGTTGCTTGAGAGGACAATAAATAAACTCCTCCGCTATTGATTCATCTGAACACATTGTGGGACAATAGCTCCACATATTAGTCTGATGGTGTTGAATCAAATCAAGTTGAAATGTAAGCGACTGTACTCCTGTGTGCTGCCTCTTACCCTTTCACTCATTTTTTTTTTTTTTTACTCCATTCACTTCCCATCAGTAAGTTTTTCACCCGACCAGTATGAGGACCTATGGATTTTCTGCTCATTATCAATTCAACTTAGTGTATTGGGAATCTTGACTGATGTTCAGTTAAGACTCTGATGAATTGATCAAGACATTTGTATGATCAAGGACTCCCTTAAATAGGAAAATAGAAAATCACACAGGTTTAAAAGCTGTAGCATTTATTGTTATTTCATTACGTCCTTGCTGCATAACAGAGCTTTGTTGTCTCAGCCGGTACTATTCAGGAGGATTTGAACAGAGTGAACAAGCAGTGTACTGCTCAAGGATGTTTGGGCTGTTTTCATAAAAATGAATTGTGATGTGCCAGTTATGAGACTTTCAACCGCAAGTCCACCCTGCCAGTTTCTACACTTACTTAGGTTTTACTGCAAGAGATGTAAGAAATGTTTATCCCCGTCTGAAACTGCTGTGCTTTATGTTATGAGGCTGTGGCCCCTGCCTGCTTACACTGGAGCTCCACGTTTTTCAGGAATTAACTTAAAGAGGACACACACACACTTAATGGGGTTGGTTTCTGGGTTTGCTGTGTGTGTGTGTGTGTGTCATGCAATTGTCCAAGGAAATTTGTCCATTGATGTAGCTAGTGTGTGGCAACAGTGCAGGTGTCAAATCCATATCACACTTCACAAGAATCATGAAGGAAACAAAGTTAACAGATATATTATATAGAGGCACATGTTTTTATGTTACAGTCTGTTTTTGTTAATTTAATTTATATTTATGTGATGTGTGATTGTATTAGAATCCACAGCTACAACAACAAAACAGCTACAGTCTCCAAACTGACCCTATATGACCTGCAATTACAAATAAGAGAGAGATCAGAATTCAGACAACACACCATCAGACCATTTGAAGTTTAGTGGCTTTTTCTTCCTCTGCTGGATATTTCTCAGAGCTGTGGTCTTGAACCCATTTTGCTGTGTCTCTCTGCTGGATTTTTCTTGATTTTTACTTGTTTTTCTGAGCTTTTCAGCCCAGACCTCTCTGTTATTTATGTGAAATGAGTCAGCAACAGTTCACTGCTGTTGGCTGCCCGAGTTGTTGAAGCCATGATGAAGATACCAGCACATACAACGGTACATGTGTGGGCGGAGCTGCGCCACCAAACAGAATGTATTTAGCTGGAGAGGAAGAAGACAGACGTGAGGAAGATGATGGCCACACAGAACCGGAGTGGGCCGCACAGCCTGCACCACAACAGCCACATCCATCTCTTTCCCTTTTGCTCACACTCATTGTGTGTGTTTGTCTTTAACACTGAGCCCCTGCTGCCCTGGAAAAATCCCACTGGCCACTTAACACCTTTTCTCACTTGAGGCCGTGAGGGCTATAATACCTCCATGTTCTATCCAGTTAAAATGCTTTAGAGACTTATTTCAACATTTTGATGCTGATGAATTCATAAGCATAACTGGACTCAGAATACATGAATTCCTCCCTCCTAGCGGTTGTTGTGGTGGATATTGATCATTCTATCTCTCTTTGATTTGGACTGCTCATTTACAACAAATATCACTTCCTGCTTATGGATAATATTCCCTGCCAGCAAATACTTTGAATATGAACACATTCACATCATTTTAGCTAGCAAACAGACCTAGTTTTAAGCCTGAACGGGACATTACATCACTGGTTTAAAGCAACACTTCCCTTTCTGGGAATTTATACTTTTCTTTGTTTAAGTTAAGGTTAGGCAGGAGGAAGTGGACCACACATTTCAAAGACGATGAAGAGCATATTAATACTTATGCACAAGTGAGGTATGTTAATTGATGAAAGTCCTTGGTTTTAATGGCTGTCTAGCACTGGCTACTGGGAAGAAAGTGACAAGCCAGGATATGTGCTTGTATGAGCCAGCCAGCTAACCCTCTCTGGCTTCCTCTCTCTCTGAGTCTTTGCCTAATGGCTGATAATGAAGAGGGCATCTTTGCAGAGATGACACGTGCATGTCCTCTGCTGGACACACACACACACACACACAGATACACAGACACACACATATATATATATATATTTACGCACATGTACATGCACAGCCTGGGCTGAAGGGCAGAATACCAGGCCTGACATTAATCTTTAAATGACTGTTGCTTCTTCCACAAGACTTTCAATCCATTAGTGGCCACGTCTTGAGATGGAGAGAGATTGCCAGAGAGGAGAAGCCAGGGGGGATGCAGACAGGATGTGTGTGTGTGCGTGCGTGTGTTGCGGATGGGGTGGGATGGTAGGAGAGATCATGACGGAAGGGATGATGTCAATGATAATGGAGGATGAGGACAAAGAGAGAATGAGAGTCATGTTGAGGCAGTACTGAGGTATCTGAGAGAGAGAATGAGACAAGGAGAGGACATGGTTTACTTTACAGTCTCGTCCATGTCAGCTACTGTACTCCTCTGTGAACACAAGTTACAAAACTTGTTACTCTCAAAGTCAGGGGAGTGTAGATTTGACCAAAAAACAGTGGGTCAACATTTCCCTGGATGTTACAAGTCATCCAACCATTATTGTCCTTCTTCTCATAAATAACCTATGAAAAGTATTTCTGTGGCAGACAATACTGGACTATCGTTGTCATAGAAACAATAATAAGCACGGTTAGTGCTGTGGAACAGACATAAGCTCTATCTCAATTTGGGGGCTGCATCCTTCCGAGGACACATTTGAAGGATGATTACGTCACAGCGTTGCGACAAAGGCCCGTCCCAATTCGATGGCTCCTCCAAATGCGGCCGACAAATCCAGCTCCGCGCCGTCTGTGTGGTGGCCCCGCTTTGCGGCCGACATGGATGCGTGGTCGCCCACTGAGCAGGGATCTGCTGGCCGCAGAGCCCAATGCGAGGAGCTGAGTAGCTGTTGCAAGTGTAAAAAAGTGAACAAATGTTTAACATTAGGACTTTGATTTTGTTTGGATGCAAGGCTAGACCCTCCCATTAAGCAACGGTTGACATGGCAATTGGAGGTGCCTCTGAAGCCATCTAGGCTGGGACCTCTGAAGGATGTAGCCCCTGAATTGGGACACGTTGGTTTAAGAAAAAATATTGTCGCCATGGTTACTATAATAAACACTGATTATTATTTTTTTTAATTAACTGTTGATTTTTTATCAGGGCTGCACAGTATGTGGAAGGAAAAAAAAACAACAACAGAGATTTGAGCTGGATTTGATGTTTTGCATTTCATTTAATTTCACTGAAAAGATATGAAAATGAGTTTTTGTCCAGTTTTGCACTAAACACACATTTTCTTTTGCATCTGGATAAATTACATCTGAATTGTAGGTCGGGGCATCACTGTAGCACTGCAACACTTATGGTGGTAACAATGCTGAGCAATGTTGTGACACATTTTATCTTTATCAAGGACATTTCAGTTCTTATAATTAGGATATTGGCTCTTGGCCATTATGCAATTTCAATTAATTGTGCAGCCCTACTTTTCATGCTACATTGCCTGACTTTTTCTGTTGCTTCTGTCATAGTTCCTGCACTGGCTAGAGCCCACCTAACAATTTAACTATGGGTCATAACTTGATACTTGGAAGTCTGACAAGCGGGATTGGTTTTTACATGGAAGACAGCCTTGGATGTTATAAATGCAGCCGCTTCTTACACAGTTGGTTTATGTGAAGATGGGCTAGTAGCTGTGAAATATATCCTTCAAAACTATGACCAGTCTACTGTTGAGATGGTCCCTTGATGCATCAGTGTAAATGTTATGTCTCGTATAGAGGAGTGGATGGACAGTGTGTGGGGGTCGGGTGTTTCTGGGCCATGTGAATTTCTTGACATGCTGATTGATTGCCCAAGAAAAACTAGTCAATGGACCTTGAGTTAGGATTGTTTTGTCTACGTACAGTTCCCAAGGTCATAAATGAGCTTTCCCAGGCCTTTTTTTTTCGCTCTCTGTTACAATTATAACTCCATCCCTTATTCCTCTCTTCCAGCTCTATTCCTCCTTCTTCTCCACTACTTCGCTCCCTCACTGCTTCACACCTCTCTCCTTTTCTTTTTCCTCTCCCATCCTTACTGCTCATTACTGTTTTTTGCACATGTACCTCTCCACACACTCAATCCAAGTATTCCTTCCCTCTCTTATCTCCCTCTAGCATCCCCTACTGTATCCTTCTCTGCTTACTCCCTTATCCTCCTCTCTTCTTTTCATTTTTCCTCTTCAACCCTCTTTTCTTCCCCACATCCTCCTATCCCCTGGTCTCCCTCCCACTGCTCCTCCAGCGGTGAGCTATAGTGACTCTGACATCATTACCCTTGTTGTGACAGGTTTCATTTGTACCCTGTGGACCTATACATCAGCCTGACTGATAGTCCAGGGCCCGGGGCCAACGGTGCCCCGCCCAGACCGGGACAGAGTAACAGACAGAACGATCCTAAAAACCACTCCAGCTCGGGCACCACTGGATATTTTTCCATTACTCGTTCTGATATGTCAAACTCAATGGCAGTTCAAAACCTGCCCAAAATACTTCGCCTTGCTTGAAATAACAATCTGTGACAATTTCTTTGTAATAAATATGTAACTGTAGTTGAACCAGAGGAGGAGAAAACAGAGAGGAAAAGGTGTCAAAAGTAGAAGTCACCATCTGACTGACAGGTCATCTCTGAATAGTGCTTTATAAAGAAATGTTTAGCTCCTAGAATGGAAACCAAGAGAAGGCCAATAAATGTGCCACTTAGTCCTCATTTTCTTTATGCAAGAGGAGACGTCTCTGCAAAAGCAGTTTTACAGGTAATAATTTACTTGCTTTCATTGAATTCATTAACAGATTCTCAACATCATGTGTGTGAGTTTCAGGGTTATTTCAACATTTTTTCTGAACCAGCCATGAACGAAATATTTCATCCATTCATTCCAGTCAACTACGCTTTTCAGTCTTCAGTCAATTCACCACTCACACCTGCTTACCTCCAAGGTTGTGCATGTCATTATTTTTGCAATTGAAGTTATTTAATGATTAAATATGTAGTTAATTTTGTATTTCTATGGTCAAATAATGTGCACAACACACACAATTTAACCTCAGTTCTGAGTGAACTATATTTTGTAGCTTGTTAAGTCTTGACCAGAGCTCCCCTGACCCATAGGAATGAACTTTTTTTGCAGCTTTTAGTAGCATTACAAGTCTATGGTTGTGATATGTAATACATGTTTTGGACATACAGAATGAGAAGGGGAAAAAAAAGTCGAAATAGGTCCCTAGCACACATTTGAAAATGATGTGATTTACTATGAAATGAGCACTTGGTTTAAATTATTTGTACAGAAATCCTTCCTACATATATCTCATCAGCAACACTAGTTAGCACTGCCAAAGGATGTCAGGGCTTCCAGTCAACCCTATTCATCTCTGCAGCGTCGTAAATCCAGCCAATACATCAACAATACCTTCAGACTGCTCACAGCCCCATTGATCTGTGGTCATATTAATGTGCGGCTTATGAGCTCGCCGTGATCCTTTGTGGCCAGACAAAAATGAATCCACTTGAGTGTGGAGCTTTTAATGGCCAAAGTACCCTGTTTTTTTTTTTCTTTTTTGTCCACAATGGATGGGTATCTCCATTGGATTCAATCCGACATACAGACTAGAAAGCTTATTAAAGGCCCATTAGGGAAAAATCAGAAGAGCTCTTTATTTTACAGGTGCCTAGATGCTTGTTAAAATGTAAAATGGAAGTATTTAAAGAGTGCAGTTGTGGGAGAGGTTTGAACATAAAACTATAGAGAAGGCAAAATCCTCCATTGCAATATTTTTTTTTTCATGATATAAAAGGATTGGATGTTTTGGATTTCTTTTTGAATTTTGCTCCCTTATAAATTACCTTGGGACGTGGAGTGGTTTTTGTCTGTGGAGAACATAATTATAACGGTGCTTGTTTCTCAATACTAAATCCTGTCTCTAAAAAACTAACGCTTGAATTTCAGGTAGCAATTATGTTTCAATTAAGCATTAAGCTGCGTTCCTGTGAGCTCACGAACTGAAACAGTGACATGGTGATGCGTTTAGGGGAGTTATGGTGATCGAAACACTAAGATGATTTTTTTTTCAGATGGTTGTGTGTGCTCATTGTGCTGTGGTGCTTGCACTTGGCTTAGACAGGGCATGTATAAATAAAGGCTATCTGTCTCTCTCCGCAGTCAATACCACTACATTCACCCCAGAGAGTTAACCAAAGAAGCTGAGCTCAGACATGTTTCATCCACTGTCCTCTGGAATATAGCCTGGTGGTGATAACGCATACATCCACGCACATGTCTCTGCTCGTGTGCAAACACCTGCATACTTTGGTGTATACGTGTAAAAATCCAAACGTGTTTGTGTGAGTATTCTCACTCTTGCTTGTGTGTTTGTGTGTGTGTGTGTGTGCTGAGGAAGGAGACTGACCACACAGAGGGCACATTAATCATCCTGTTTTTTTTTTCTCCCTCTGCCTCATGTAGTGTGAGTTGAGGCCTGATGGATGGCTCGTCTCTCTGCCTGGATTCCAACAGAAAGGCTGTAGCCTATCGACAGGCCAGAGACCCCTTGGGGGAATCCCTTGCATATCCTACAGCCCATACACCTCTTGGCACTCGGTATGGCTCCTTGTGTACTCCTTCCACACATGGCAGATGCACCATCTCTTTCTTAAAAGTTGGAGTTGGTGCATTTGCCACTGCTGCTACTCTTTGAATCATTTATTTTAAAGTATGCCAACGCCATAAATAATATAGAAGCTAATAAATACTCTCTGTAAGACAGATTTCTCTGTACAGATGTCACTGCTGTTTAGGAGAAAGCCTCATTTGCCCATAAAATGCACATGAAGACAGTCTAAAAGCCTTCTTTCTGCTGCATCATATTTTTGTTTTTCTTTTGATGTTTAGTCTGTGGTTTGCAGTGAAATTGTCATCAGCAACCATGTGATGATGTCAGGACAATGGGCCCATTTTAGCCATTTTCAGTGTTGAGTCATAACTAATTAGCTGTTTCAGAATTGTAACATGTGACATTATATCCTCAGATTCATCCTCCCCCTCATCCCATATTTTTGCACATTGTATTGCTTAAGTTACTGTAAAATTATAATTAAGAGAGACAGAAAATAAACACAGAAACAAAGGGCCAAAAGCATTCATTTTTATGGGTTTGTGATCTCAAACAGTGTAGCCAGTCTGCCCACAATCCCCTCCTGAATAACTAACCCAGATATGCCATCATGTCAGATTTACTGTCTTTTGTAGTAACCTCAATATCTGTCTCTTCAGGGAGCAAAAGATGCCCTTCACTCTTTCACTTATATCCGTTAATCAAGTATCAGCTAGTTGCCTAAATGCAACTGTCTGTCTCACTCAAAACCAAACAAATAACTCATTGGATGTGACGTTGATGATTCTCTTTTACTGTATGCTCTGCTGAATAACTTTTGCAATTGTGATGTGAGTCACAATTGTAGAAATTTTTGCATTTGATTTTTCACCTTATAAAATTGATGATGATGTGATTTTTTTTCTGGGGTTTGTGCCAAACAGGCATGTTCCTCTATATCTGGGACTGTTATTTATAAGCTGGAGTATCTCTGTAGCATGTTGAGTTCATGGTGTGTAGTGACACATGATATAATATTGTCTTTAATTGTTCAGCCCTACTCGACATGTCACTCTACATTCTAGTCATCAGAAGTTGAGTACAGCAGCAATCTCGGGAGTTACATCAGTGCACATCATACACACACATACATGCGTCAGTGTGACTGGTAACACAGCTGATCCATACAAAAATCTGATAATACTCTGCTAATAACCTGTCATTATGTTTTCAGTGAGAATTTCTTGGATTTTGTCAGTTTGCTCTTTGTCCCCAGTTTCTCTAACAAACTAGTGAAACACTGAGGAGAGAATTATAGAGACAATGGAGGGCAGATGGCTTGGGTTTCTGGAAGGTCCAATGCTCATGTGTGACCTTCCCTTGGATTATTTGCAGCACCTGTTGGTTCTTGTTGTCTGATGATTAATAATGCAGAAACAGCATTAGCTCTGAAGTGAGAGAGAGTCGGTGAGAGAGAGAGAGATGGGGACAAGTAGGTTAGACAGAGAAGACTGTGAGGGGGGAGAAGAACGTTGTTTTTGTGCTGTGAATGCTTTGAAAGTCACAGTGAGAAAACATAAACAGACAGAGGAAGGAAAACCTGGGGAGGGGGCGGGGGAGGAGATGCAGATGCAGCGAGGAATTCGAGAAAAGGATGCAAGTGAAATGGGACAGACAAAACATACAGATGGACGTGCCTGCAGCCTACCTGTCCTGTTTTTATTCCCTCTGCGGCCGCCTCCTCCTTCCTCTCTCGTGTCTCAGTAACTCAGCGTTGTCATTCACCTAACCTTGGTGGCAGAGTGGAAGGTTTCTTGGCGCCTGCCAGTTGTTCTTGGCACGGCAACGCAAGGGAATAAACCTCGGAGCTTTCATGATGAGGCGCTTAGCAGATGTCTGATGAACAGCTCCACGAAAACTTCGATCTCCCAAGGACACAGTACCTTTGGGATCTGTGACGAGACGTGCATGTTTTATGTGTGAGTTTCAAGAATCAGGCTAGAAAGAAACAAACCAACCAGGATCACTGTTTACAGGTATTTAGTGCAGTAGCCCTGTGCAGAGACAGTGAATAGTGATGCGGTGATTCTGATGCACAATGGTGCTCCTATCACTCTAATATTCTTCCACAGAAGGACATTGAAAGCTTACATTTTATGTGGGTGTTTGCATCCTTATGTAGCTTAGTGTAACTCCAAATGAGATCAGCTCCAATATAAAGGTCACAACCTCATGGGCATGTTTAATATTTACAGTAGAGCTGTGTCTGGCCTTCAAAGTGTGGGTAAATGGATGGTGACAGACGCTTTGTTAATGTAGACTGACACAATTGATGCTGACGGTCTGGGTCGACGTGTCCTGAGAGCAAAGGGACGAGCGTCTAGATTTCCAAGCGCAGATGAAGAATTTTACCCCTGGGATGTTTCAGCCTTGAACATAATGGAGCCTGTCCACTGCCAAGGTGGATGGACTGCTACACAGAGATTTGAAACAAGGTTAGGATGTGGATGACATACCAAACGCTAACGCACATATGAAAGGAACAGAGGCATCTTCCAATAATAACAGTTAGTTGTTGCAGTTTCTGAAAATAGGTTACAAAACTTAACACATATTCCCTTGAACAGCATTAACTGATACCTACTGAAGCCAGCCTTAAAGTATCACAAATCACAGTGTGATATTCTAAAAATCAATTTGAGCTATTTCAGTTGTTTGCAATAAACCATATTGAAGAAGTATACTCTGTTAAGTTGAGCCTACAATATTGATATCTGTAGATTCCACTCAGAGATATGCTTCCAAATATACCAAGGTTAACAATATAATCAGATGTTAGTATTATTAATGTTTTTTTTTCTTCATTTTAATGTCTTTATAATTTAATCCTGAAAGAAATGTCTCACAATCCATACTTTAACTACAAGATTGAATGACACTGTGATTCAGTCGTCTCAGCTCTGGATAATCCCTGAAACAGTCATTCAAGCGTAAATCTTTCAAGTGGCTCACTGTGCATTTTGGAGTATTTGGCAAGCTTCTTGCCCGGGTTAAATACCTTGTTCCCATATTGACCTCTTTGCCGGTTTTCTCTGGCATCAGTGAGGCCAACGTATTAATTTGATTGCAATGTGGTGGCTTGCACGAGGGGGTTAGAAATGTGGAGGGAGGGTAACAGCTTTCGTGATCAAGCCTCATTCTCACCTAATGTGCCGCTCCGCGGAATTCACACCAGCCCATCCTATCAGGTACGAGGTGGCAAGTATGCAAAATGCTTAAACAGCCTCTTGTGCAGGCATTTCCACTGCGACTCAGAATGCAAATTGGTCAGGCTCTCAAGCCCAAATGAGAGGGGAGGGGGACATCAATGCACTCTGAGGCATTGACACACACTCACCAGTGTACAAAAGCAGACACTCGCTCACATACGCACGCGTGTGCACACACACACACCTTGCTCACTCTCAAGGTCAGACGATATTGGCAAATGTTAAGATAAAAGCAGAGCATCACTTGCAGCCATGGAGTATCCTGAGATAACATCACATTTAGTGCTACATGAAACACAAATTTGACTATGTATTTATTTATATTCATGTTGCCTTTTTTTTGAGACTGTCTTCTCTTCATGATATTGAGACAAATTGTGTCGTGGCCATGAAAGCCACTCCGCTGATTAACTCTTCGAGGATGGCTTTTTATCTGTTGGCATTTGATGTACGACATCTTTGTGAGGGCTACGGTCGAATGCAATCACGGGCCCTTTCATTGCAGGGTCCCCCTCAGATTGCCTGCTAGTTCTCGAGGGAGGCCATCCTTCAGAAAATATTGACTGTTGGACAGTGAGCGCCTGCGTGTGTATTAGGAGGGCTTCTTTAGAGAGAAATTGCAAAAACCTTTGTGTGTGTTGTGCCTGTCTGTCTCCATGTACTAATGGAGAAATAGGAGGATAGAGCCACCCAGAGTGCAAAGGTCACCTGCCTTGTAAAAGGGAGAAAGGAAATTCCATTTTCCTCAATACAATTGCTCCCAAATGCACTGCTCTCCTCTGTCTTTTATGCACCACTAGATGCAAATGCTGAAGTGGCCACAGGAGACCTTCAAGCTACTATAAGCAAGCTGCAGATTTTGCACCTAAATGAGGCCCTTGGTGTTTTGGGGGACTTAAACAACCGCTACTAATGTAACGGGCTTCTAAGATTTTACCATAATGTCTCATTCACCACAACAGTGATGTAAACCCCAGTTTGCCTCCTGCACCAGTAGAGTTCACCAGTTCCACAGCACTCCACTCTGCCCTCACTCACATGGACAGTACCAGTTCTTACATAAGAGCTGCCTATGGAACCGGCTGGCCAGCCAGGACCATTTTCAATAAATAAATGTTTTAAAGTGAAAAGTCTTAAACTTCATTTTATTTTATTAAGCTGTGTCTCTGTGACGACCAGCTATTCTAAAGGCACCACTATCCAGTAATGGAAACGACCTCATGAATGGTACCTGGTACCAAAACTGAGTTATGTCGAGTTGGTACCACGTAGTGGAAAAGCGGCAATAGTGTGGTTTGTTGACTTAAGCACTTAGCTTCATGTTAGCATATCCCTTTTAATTGGACTTACTATATCATCAACAGATCAGTTTATTTGTCAGGAACAATACATGTAGGCATTGTTACAACTGATTAAAATGCAGTTGGTGCAACAGGTGTAGGACTTCTAGCTATGGCTCATTTGCAAACCTCGTCCCTGGTTAGGCTTTAACGAATTCCTTTAGGACCTCACCTGGTCTCTGAAAGCAACAGCATCGTTTCTCCCTCCAGAGTGTTTATAAAGCTCACATCCGGTTTCCCTCTATTGAGAACATTTATTTTTACCATAAATGCTATCGAGAATGCATCCCATCTTATCTGTGCTCCGGCAGGAGTTTCTACCCAGAGGCTCTGACCCTCGTGAACTCCACACCACAACACTAAGGATTATTGCACTCATTACTCGACTCTTTCAGCGCTGATATTTACACTGCTCTGTCTTGCACAGCCTGAACCTGTCACGTTCAGATTACTATTATCCATACTGTGCATACAGCAAACCAAAGTTATTTAGGTCTATGCTGTACATACAAACTGAGTGACATTTAATATATTTATCTGTATATGTTGCCCTCTTCTCTCAGTAACACTGTGTGTACTGTAAACTACAGCATTAGGTTTGCTTGCACTTACCTACACCTGCATTTATCTATAAATAATGTGATGCTTTTACACTTGTGCTTAGATGCTGACTCAATTTCATCAGCTGTCTACCTGCACTCCACACAATGGCAGTAAAGCTGAATCTAATATAATCCAGTCTATCCTAATAGAATCAAAATCTGCATGTTTTCCCACTGCTGGCAATGTATATTTACACACTGGAGCATCTGAGCTTTCTCACCCGCCTACTGTGTTCACATCCTTCGACCTACCAGACAGTGGGCATCTCCTTTCCCTTTATCATGCCTCCTTCATGACTAACTACATCTGCTTTTTCCTGGGAATATTTTTTGAACCACATTTTGAGCAAGGTCCAGTTTTTGTTCTCATTTGCTAGATAAGAAAAGCTGTGTTAAAATACTCAAGTATCTCCTTTCAGTTTGAGTTTGTGAAGAGACGTGGCAGGGCTGCTTGAGTGAGGGCAACATCACATCTCTTGTCCCACATCTTCACTCTCTTCACACTGAAAAGCTTTTCTTTTTAAGCACTTATTTTTCATACATGACCACTGAAGAGAAACAGGTGTTTGAGCCTTTCTGGTATTTATGAGTTTCAAGATTCTTTATTTAACCAGACTTTTTATGCTTCATACTGTTACATGCTTCATGTACTCCTGCTTAGTAGAGTCATAGCATCCCCAGAGGGCTTGGTCTGTGCAGGGGTCAACTGTGGAAGGATGTGTATATTAGTGACTGCATTATCAAAGATGGTTTCAATCTGACCTTTAATGCAAGTCCAGTGGTTTTAAATTATGTCATCCTGCACTGTAAAAAAATGACTGTGAGTAGAATCTGGACTTGGTCTCCCTTTGGACCTATGACCTTGTGGTTCCCTTTTTAGTTCAGCTCACACCTGACTTGCATTGTCCCATGCGGATACTAAACTGACTATCAAGTGACAGTAATGTGAGGAGTGTCAGGGGTTAATCTATTGTTGGGGATTAAGGTTAGAGAAGGGTCAAATTGGGGTTTTGGGAATGCTGAAAAAAAATGATCTGGCTAACAACACTGCACCAAGGTGGTGAGGGAATCCAACATGGACATCAGAACTCTTCTCTTGCTTGCTAGTGCCAGTGCTTTGCTAAAATGAAGTTACTCATTTGGATCTTGGGTTTTAGTAACTTGATTTGGAGACAAGAAAATAACAGCATTTGTCATCTGTGCAAACGTCTGATAGTATCTGTTAGCCTGACAAAGACCTCCAGAGCAAGTATTGATTATAGCAATTGTCTGAAGCAAAAGCTGACATTGCTTTCTCAACCGTAACTGCAATCTTTCCCTTAACTAAATACGGCTTCTTTTAATCACGATGATGACCTCAAAAAAATATACAAAAAAACAAGTATGAAGGACTTAGGAGTTCAGCATGATCGAAGGTCTCTTGTGTTGAAATCAAGTCTTGTATTTTCCCTAATTACCCTAACTGTCTTACTGTTTAAATTTTGATGAATACTACAAAACCAGCAAAGATCCAGAAGGTGTATTTACAGCAAGGGAATGCCTAAAATACAGATATGAAATGTTTATCAGTGGGTAGTCAGGAGGCTACACAGCTGTTTGTGCTCCTCCATCAACAGCCTGTCCTCTCCCAGTGTCCTTGAGCGAAAACAGTGAATCCCATGCTCACTCATTGTAAATTTATCAGGACAGGAACATCAGCAAATTGCCAAACAATGAAATTCAGAGCAGCAGTAAGGATACACATGGTGCTCATGGCTGGGGCACGACCGTGGCTAAGAGGCAAAATGCGGTTTGAATTGGAGTGGAAAGACAGTGGCAGTTTGTGAGATGGAGGCTCAGACAGCTGGTGTAAGTTTATTTTACAAAGACACAGGCACTCGCTAACACCCATTAATTCCCGCCTGTGCTATGAGCTTTCTGCTTGAATGAGAGTAATTATCGCTTCAGTCTTGACGTGGAGACACCAACGCTCTTGATGTCTTTGTTTAAACCTAACCGGGAGGCCTGCCTCAATTGCCCACACACATGTAATTCAAGTTGCACGGCAAAACATGGTTGTCTGGCTAGATGTGTAATTTATGTTTGGATTGTGACCTTGGTGAGACGTCTGGTGCCCCCTGAAGGGACGGATTATTCCATTATCATAATTTCATAATGTGGTATTATTTCAGTGTGACTTCAGTGATTTTGACAGTTGTCGGTCTAGGAGCAAGCATGTAGTTTTATAGCTGATATAGCTGACCTCCTCCCAGATTTCCTGACCTGGATTTGTCTGCCAACATAAGCGACATTATGTTCACACACAGTATTATCCATATCTCGCTTATGATTCGACCTGCTGGGGATCATAGAGTAATGTTTGTGGGGAAATTGAGTGGACTGGTTAATCATCTGATTGTATCAGGTATATAGATGTTTATGGACACATAACAGTAGCTGTCGTTACTTACTCAGTAAGTACAGGAAGGAAAAGTTTGTCCAGTTTAGTTTATGAAATAACGCCTCATTTTGAAATCCCTTGTTGACCCTAGTACCAGCAGGTCTATATACTGAGAATAACTCACAATTATGTCATTCTGTTAATTACGTCTAGCCTTCAAGAAGTATAATTTAACTTATGATGTATCCATGTCTCTTCAATTACTTGCATCCTTTTATTTGATTAAAGACCAAACATTCAGCCTCAGAAAGATTTTTCAGAAATCCCCAGATTGTTGAAGCTGCACTTAACCTCAAATTCCAAACCAGATATCAGGTCCATCCATCTGGTGTCTCTGGAGGAAGGTTACAGGCAGACTGGACAGCAGAGCAAGGTCACACCTCAGGATGCTGCATCGGAGCTTGGGCTAAAAAAACATGTCTTTGCCCTGTGCAGAGTGGGATAGTATGTCATGTAGCAACTCTTCCTCGCTCAAATGATGGGAGCATGTCAGAGGGGGAAAAAATCAAGGTCTTGCCCTTTTTTAACCATGTTGCTCTGCTCTGGGGTAACAGCCCCTGGGGTAGATAATAATGGAGTAATCCTCTTATCTGTTGCTGCTTCCCTCACCCTCACAGATCATTTTTCTTCTGCTCTACTGTATCATTCCAGACTGAGCTGGCACAGTGCTGACTGTTTTCCCATTTGAGTTTTGTGCACAGTTTGGCTCAGTTCAGATTACACTGGTGAAGTGCTATGAAAATGGAAACTTACACAAACTGCTTCAATGAAAAATCATGGGTATACTGTGTTATACCAATAGCAGCAGGACTGTTCTCTCCCACTAAACTGAATCAATAATTTAACTGAACAAAATTTGCTAAATTACTCATAAGAGACTCTCACAGTCCTTTCAATGTAGGATCTCTTAAAAAATAAACTCATCTCCAAAACAAAAAGGCTAAGAGCAGCTTTCATGGCTAAAGGGGAAAAAAAAGATATATTTTGGTAAATATGCTGTGGACAATGCACGGCATGTTTTATTAAAAGGATAATAGAAGCTCATTGGCATTACACTAGCTGCACTCGGTAGCTTACAATACCCTCCAAAGCTACACACATTGGCACACATATTGGTGCCTGCGTCCAGGCGTGTTGGACATGGTGTGTGAAAGGTGCCCTGCTGTGTGGTTGGTGACAAAGACTATTTCTGTACTCGCTCTCAGACAGAGAGACAAGCAGGATGTGAAGGAGATGAACTCCCATCACACTGTGCTAAATAGCACCGAGGGGCACAAACCACACCTAACATTAGCATGCTCCTTTCTAAAGCTGTCATGCCTTTGGGCCACCAGTCTGCAGCTACTAAAAGGTCATACAAGACCCGTGAATAAAAGTCTTAATAGATCATTGTGGTTGCAAAGGATTTCAGTTTCATCACTGTTGCATATGAAAATATTCTTTTTATCCAGAGAAGGTCAATTTAATGTGAATGCTCTGTTTTTTTGCGATACCTGTACCACATTTTTATTTCCCACTTCAACTACTGGTGGTTCAGAATGCCCCCATCAAGGCCAAAATGGTCTAATGTCCAACTTTTTTAAATAGAACACTAAATGACTACTTTTTCGGCAAGAGATTACTATGAGACATTTTTCCCCCAACAGCAACATTGTCTAGTATGCCCTGAAATATGCTTCCTATTCAGACACATTTGTTAAATCAGCTGTGTGAAAAACAAATCATTTAGTCATGAAAAGTGCATTGCCTGTTTTTTTTTTTTTTTTTCGGCTTTCGCTGTTTAAATTTACCAGTTTTTAATCATCTCTTCAGTTGTGTTTAAAGGTTACAGAAGTGTTGATGCAATGTCACCACTGAGAGTGGTTGAATAGCACACTGTCCTTCTTCAGCTCCTCTTACTTTGAAAGACCAGCTTGTTCTGTTCTGAGTTGTTCACTTACTTGCTTTTAAAAGACTGCAAATGCATACGAAGTTTAACCATCTGTTAATTGCCCAACCGTCCATTATGTTTAACAGAGCCGCAGTGTTTCCTGGTTCAATTTTATCCCCGGTTTTCACTCCCAAATTCCAGATGTTGAGTTTTTGATTGAGTCAGCCCATTTGAACATGTGAACCGGTCGTATTTGTTTATCTGTATCGCTGCCTCTCGATATCTCAGCGGTGACACTGATGCATTCAGCGTCATAGTGTGACAGGGATTACGTCTAATCCCTTTAGATTTGACCCGGCGATTTTGGATCACTCTCTATTCTCCCTTTTTATTTTCATATACCCATAATGCCTTTCTGTTTTCCACAGCACTTCCTGGTTTTCACACAACCGAGGTGTGATATCATATCACATAATAGAATCTTATAGGAGTGGCAGCAGGGAGACATAGAGAGATGTACTGGTTGTTGAAGAGGAAAAGTGGGATCCATTTTTCAAGGTGTTATCGGCGGCATCCTGGAATTTGTCAGTCAATAACAACACAGGCATTGACAGACAAGCCTCTGACGTACAGAGGAACTGTAATTTTTCACCAGACATCAATGGCTATGCATCACCTCCATATGTATTCCCCTTTGCTTTGGTAGGAACAGAGGAGATAGGGGGTGGGGGAGGGAATACCATGGCTTGGATTTGTAAGTGGCAGAAGAGCAGTTCATTTTAGACACAACAACCAATATTGGATTTGGAGATAATGTGGTGAAGATGAAACGCCGGCTGATCAGACGGCTATTAGCTGTATCGTGCTGCTACTTGTTTAAAGTGGTTTTTCTCTGTCCTCTTCCTCTCACACATGCTCTTTTAAGTGTATTTGTATTGAATGCAGAGAGATACAAATCTTTAAATAGAACAGTGGGTGTAGGAAGGGCACGTGCGGAGGAGGGGGTGCAAAGAAAAACAAACTGATCTCTGATGTCTGTGTTTTACTTAACCTTCCAAAAGAAGCCTTGATGAGATTCTCGGATCGATAAATCTCCAGCAGATACGAAAGATCAAAAATTGGCCCTCATTCACTTTCCACGTTTTTTTTTTTTTCTTGCTTTTTCCGGTCCCCCCTTGGTGGCTCACCCGTTTTGTGTGTGTCTTCGCACCCCAAGGAGCATATGCCTCCGCTCACCATCTCCAGTTGCATTTTCAACCCTGCCCGGCAGCTGCTTCCATAACATAATGATTACTGTTTGAGGAAAGTGCCTCCTGGGGATGGGGAAGCAAAGCTGTGGTTGAAAAATGATGTACCCACACAATTATGTGAGGACAGTGTAGGATCCCTCCACCTCCTCTCCTCTCCTCTTCTCTGCATCTTTTGATCAACTGGCAAAAGGAAGGAGAGACAAACGCTCCGTGTTGGCTGCAGATTCAAGGTTGTGTTTGGAGTCAGCAAGGTGTGCCAAGTATCACAGCTGTATCCTGCAATCGATGACCTGGCTACCAGAGAGCTGGAATCAATGATGCCCTCCCTGTTTACACTGCAGGCTCCTCTTGTTTTGTTTTTTTCTCATGGGCCTGTGCTACAGTCCTATTTCCCCCCCCCTTTTGCTAAGCCTAGGTGGTGAGATTAGTTGCAGCATAATTTAAGGCAGACAGATGGAGACAGATAAGTACTCACTAAGTTTTATTTATTTATTTATTCGACGCAGATTGACCACAAATACCTTTTTCCGTCTGCCAAATTTTTCAAGGGCTGTTCATGAACATGTGGTCGCAGGCTTAAATAAATAAATAAATAAATAAATAAAACGCCGGGCCTTCTCCCCAGATTTGATCCTTTATTACAGGGTCAGACAAACATGGCACGGCGAGAGCTAATTTCCGCCAGTTTCGAGGGCAATCGGCTCATCGGGTCTTTAAATCCCCCACAAGGAGGGAGGATTGCACTTAAATAGTGGTTGATACTCTGATGTCTGTTGTGTTGAAGAGGCAGCGATCACTACTGAGCAGTGCCCTTGAAGAGTGAGCATGCAAGTTAGGCCAGTATGGGCAGGTTTACACTCGACTGAACCTGGGCCTCAGATAAGTTTGAAGTTGCCAAATCGGTATAAATGATCAGTGTTATCGTATGTTCACATCGAAACCGACTTCAACTTTCTCTTGACGCTCTCACCGCCCAAAAATGTGACGCCAACGCTTTTCTCCACTGGAAGACGCCGGTCATAGAAAATGAATGATTTTCGGCTGCCAGGACGCTCCCAATGGTTTCGGTGAGAACATACCATTAAGTTGTGTATAACATTCACCAGTCTGTCAAAAGTGAAGTCTAGATTTGTTATTTTGATGATACCAGTGCTGTAATGTTCAAATGGTTTGACTTAATTTGTGTCGTACCTCTTTGGTGCACTAAGGATAAAGATGCAAAATATCTCTTCAGGCATGTAAACAGAGTTCTTGCTGACTTCATGATGTTTTTGTACATTTTTTTTTTTCAAGATGAACTTCATTATTCCACTCAGTGATACGCCCACACCCAGCCATACCCTTGCTTTGCATGATACCAACACCAGTAGAGCTCAAATCCTAAACTTATAAGCTCATTTGCAAGAGGGACCTAATTCTAAACAGGCAGTCTGGGCAAACTGGGAGCTCCGATTCCCCCTCTGCCTCTGAGGTCTTTTGGCAAGCGTAGAGCTCTAGAGAGAGAGGTTGTGGGAACGTCATCTCCCTGCTCTCTATCCTAATTCTGCTGCCCAGCACAGTCGGATAAAGAGGCCACCGGCGCAGCCTCTAGTGTTTCAAGTCTGATTAATCTTCTGATTAGGTTAATCCAGCAGTGCTTCAATGGAGGAGAGCACCCCCCGCCCCTTCTTGTGGAAAGTCTACTTTTCCAAATGACAAGTTTACTTTTTTTTCCCTTTAGGCTTTCTTTGGATCCTTTTGCAATTACATTCACTCTGAGGTTAAAGGTGTTGCTCTTTATCACACACCTCACCTTAACGTGAAAGTGTTTCAAGTAGACTTTACATTACGAAGGGATTGTGTTCCCTTTGTGGATCTCAGCTGAATTGCCTCCGGATTTAATTTCAGGTTAATTACTGTTAGCAAAGTTTCCCCATGAACAAACAAACTAACTAACTAAAAACACACCTACTGAAACCTGCGTTCGACTGAGATGCTGGTTATTGTTTAAAGACACAAAAGCTAATGAGAGTCAGGTAGGGGAGGATGCTGTGGTACGTGCCGCTGGAAGATACAATAGGAGTCATTTCCTGATTTATCACTGGGGTTGGAGCAATGAATAGAAGATGTTAATGAAGGTCAAATGACAAAACGCATGCTCTGGGTTCATAGTGAGGTTGAGTTTAGTAAATTGTTTCCTCTCCCCTGCACCACCACCACCACCACACACACACTTTGGTACAAACTCATTTATTTAGCCCTGTGCCGCTTAGTGATCAGAGGACATTTACTTCACACACTTTCTCCTGTTCTCCTGCATGCTGGTTTTTGTAAAGAGTCCCCACCTAATTAGCCTTTTTGGTCTTTACCCATCTATATAACACTAAATGAATAGGACATGCCTTGCTGATGTGCAATCCTCCCAGGCAATCCTCTGGTGTATTTAATATTCTATTTATTTTTAATAGTCAGGCATTAGAGATTGCTGGTAATCCTGTTTCCCTTGGCACGCTGCCTTTTGTTTTTGGAAGGACAAATGAATTTGTTTAGTTTATTAATTGATTCGAGTGATTCATATCAATGCGATTATTTTCACTCATTTCTATACAGAATTGCACTGTCAAATGTGACCGTTGTGGGTGTGGATTTAAGCCTCCGGCACCTCATTTGAAATGTTTAAATTTTAATAATATTTTTGCTTATTGCCGTGCGTTTTAGTAAAGGGAAGAATCTGCTAATGTGATAAAATGTAAATAGTGTAATTTCATACTCTTCTTGTTGAACTAACATCTACCCTTATCTATTTATTTATTTAGAGAATATTCTCACGCTCAGCTCCTTTGAATGCACAGAGGTTTATAAAGCTTTCGTTGCTCGCCGTGATTCATGAAAACACACCCAGCTCATAAGAAGCCAGCTCGAGCACCTCCAGCCTAAACTTCTACAAGACGCCTCATTTTCATGTGACTAAGCTGACTGTTTGAACTTGGTGAGAGTGTATGTGTGTGACTTTGAAGAGTAGGAGGGCAGGCTGGGTGAAAATAAACTGGCACATAGTTCAATCATGCTCAAAGTAGAGTCTTTGAAGTTGCACATTTTTACATTTCAGGCTTTTTGCTCAGTCTCACATGGAGTGATTCACACTGAGTGAGTGTAAGTCAGCATTTGTTGCCGTGACACTTTGACATGACACGTAGCTGTGGGTAGGAGCAGAGTTGTGCCACGAGATCAAGCCCGCGACCTTGGAGTTACACGATATTCTCTCTTACATCAAGGCCACCCTGCTTCCTCTCCTGGATGCGAGACTCAGAGCAACAAACATCACTCCTAAGAACTGCTGTGACACAACTCTTGGTTGGATATCGCCCCTTGCAACCACACTGCTTCAAGTTACACTGGGCACCAATCTAAATGGGCTTAAATTTTTAATTTGCGCTAGAGAACAGAGATCACATCTTGGGAGGATAGCATATCTGTAATTTATTTAAGAACCCCACAGAGGAAGAGTTATTTTGGAGGCATGCGGGCTGGAAGGGAAGTATCCGTGTGGCATTTTTTGTTCAGCCCAAGGGGCTTGTAGGTAGACAACTCGACAGTGACCTTCTCAGCGATGTGGAGGAGCGCTGAGGATGAACATTCTATTTATGCTCCGATCCTCGGGTAAAAACTGTTGAGTGCAGAGACTATTTCTCCTCCATCCCGGGGAACAATGAAAGTGTTTGAATAATTGATTTGAAGTTTTGCTAAAACTCTGAATCCTTTTACATTTTACCAGAGTAAAGTGATTCGCCAGCTCTGTCACCCCACAGCTCGTCTCATCTCGAATTACTCTTCCGTTTGAAGACACACTTCTCTGAAGAGTGCGGTGAAGAGTGTTCAGCTTCCCCTTGGTCAAATGCGCGCCACCTTCACTGGCATGAAATAAAAGCTTTGTCGCTCTTAATTAAACCGGGCCTGATTACCGTCGACAGGTGTGGCAGGTGTTGTGTTTGCTCAGGCAGCAGCGACAAGCACGCAAAGCAACAATCTGCGGTAATTTATTAAAATCTCCATCAAAGCTGCCATTTATCCACGGTGGTGGGGCGAGTGTGTATGTGTGTGAAAGTGGGGTAAACGGGGTGGGTGGGTGGTGGTCGGGCTGCGGAGGCTGCTGGTGGTAGCACGCTATCATGCAGTTCATCCTTAATGAGTGTGGATTAGCGGGGATGATCCGGGCTTTGCAAAACCCCCGGTCCGGGGCTATTGGAGGTTGTGTGTGTGCGTTTGTATGTATGCGCGTGTGTGTGTGCATGTGCGCATGCATGTATGAGTACGGACGGGTGGTGACATCATGACACAAACTCAGTTTGGAAATCTTTCCCAGAATTTTCCACAATGGTCCATAATGCATTCTGTGACTTATTATGTGTGTGTGTGTCAGTGTCAGTGTGTGGACACCCATCTTTTCCTCCCCCACCAATCACCATGCGGTGCATCAGCCGGCTCCTCCCTCACAGATGAGCATAAGAGCTGATTAATATTTCTCGATGGTGATTTATTCAGTCATTTAATTATTTGTGTGCTGTTGCCTGTGAGGGAATAACAAAACGTTTGTCACTCTTTCTCCACACTGAATGAAGAGAGAGTATGTATGGGCGACAGGAATAAAACTGTTGTAGTTATTTTCCGATTTAACTGCATTGTGTTTCCAATGGTTTGTACCGTACCTCCTTAAAGGAGCTCTAAGCTGTAAGTTTTTCTATAGCTACATAGCCATTGTTATGATTTTACAGCTTTTTATGTAGTGATTTGAAGAAAAATGATCATCATCCCCTTGCATGGAAAAGCTGCAGTTGTCTTGTTTGGCTTCTTTTCTTGTAATTCACTTAGCATGCTAAGCTGCGATCTGGCTGGCCCATCTTTTCACTTTGCGGTAGTAAGTCCCTCTCTAGTGACCAGTATAAGAGTGTATAACAACTTGTTGTGTATTCTAAAAGCAAACATGGCTGAAGCTGTTGAGAAGCGACACTCACCATCACCTGTAAGAAGGTTGCTCTTGTTCTGCTCATCAATTATTTTCTCCTACTGAAGTTAACTTGCCCATTCTGCCCTGAAGGAAGTGGCTTCTTTCAAGGAGTGCATTATAACCCCTTGTAAATGCAACAGTGTCAGAAAGTGTTGACAAGAGCTGCACAATGCATTAACAGTTGTTAATGTTAACAGTTGCCATGTAGCAATGGCAAGACTTTCTCACAAATGGCTCCTCTAAGGCATGAATTTTTGAGTGTTCTTTTACTCAGGCCACAAATTATGCCACAGCTAAGAGAGGGTTCAGGGAGGCTTGTGACTTGTGACCATAACATCACCATTTTGAATTTGCATGATGAAATTCTGTCAGTGTGGAGGAGCATGTGAATGAGCAAAACTCATCTTTCCCTTTTGCAACAACTGATGAGCTTCCTTTGAACTTCACATGTGAACTGGTGGACCTGCTCAAATGCCAGGAGGTAGAGGGATGTGAGAAGGGACTAATGTGAGAAGGGACTGTGTAGCTTTGCGGGGGGGGGGGGGCCTTCTCAGCAAATCCCACGCAATGAAAACTGAAAACGTAATTTTGCAGCACTCCTGTATGCTGAGATCAAAATGGGGCGTTTTTGTCCCACAGTAACGTTGTGTTTTGCCCAGGTCTTGATGCTTTGGCCCTTTTGAAATGGACTGACTGATGCCCTACTTCTGGCCAGGAGGTCAAGTTAACAAGCTGACTTTTCAAACGGTTTGATGACAGTCATCTCTTTTCCGCAAATGGCTAATCCGGAGATTTGCAGCTACCACATAAAGATGTTACTGTGATATGTTTGCTGTCAGAATGAAATATTGGCAATTGTCACAAAACAGCCAAGGCATTCTTCTACTCAAGTCTGGACCTCTCCTGTCTCACACACACACAGTGCACACGCTGCAGTGTACAAGTTGGAAATCTGATAGTCAGACAACAGTTTGAGTAGCAGCCATAAACATGTGGCCTGGGAGATGATTTATAATAATTAATCCGCTATGTCCAGTCCCAGCAGCCTCCCATTCTAACCCCCCCCCCCCCAATCAATCCACCACACACCCACACACACACACACACTCAGGCTCATATAATATGCAATCACAGCCTCCCCACCCCCTCGCCGGTCAGGCTGGGGAGCACAGCTGTGACTATCTCGGCGCCTTTCCAACCCAATGTCACCAACGTCCCTATCGAAGGACATCGAAAGGGATTTAGTCCGTCTATCTATGTCTGTCTCTCTCGCTGTTAAACCTCCGCACGTTCACAATAGAACATGCGCTCTCCTTTATCATGCCCATCATATCATGAACCATTAACATGAGGCCCTACAATAACATTATTTATGGAGACGTTAATATTAATATCGACCTGTGTGCTGTCAGACGAGCTGATTTACTAAGCGCTGGAATGCCAGGGATGTGTTGAGGTGGCAGGTGAACTAATTGAATATCAGTCACCACACACTGCACACGGATACACACACACACACACACACACACACATTTTATATCCACATGCAAAACAAGAAAAAAAGTACATGCATGACCTCACTCCTGGCTGCATCAAGCACTAAGAGCTAGTGTGTGAACAGGTGTGCATCAGGCAGGTCACCCCACGGACTTATTAACCATTGTCGAATGGTAGTAATTATGATCGGGGCTTTGCTGAGAGCATGTTAGTGTAATGGACGTCTTTGCACTTATCTGCACAAAACAGGCCGCCACTAATGAAACTTAAGTCAGATTGGCTCAGGCCGTAGCGTTTCCTCTGACAACTGTGGTGTTTGAGTGTAGAGGTTCTCTGACAGAGCTCACAGGTACAGGATTAGTTATCAGCCGTAGGAAATAATGAGGTTGCAGGACAAAAGCTCTCTGGTCGAATGTGGAGTTTGTCTTGAAGGTAACTCTTTGTCAGCTTTCTTATGAGTTAGAGGCGCTTTGTAAAGAAAAGCTCAGAAGGGTATTTAACTGTTTATTTAACTGAGATGTTAGGTTTGTGTGCGCAGCTCAGGTTTTCGAACTGAGCAGTTGGTGTTTCCTTGTTGAATGTACATTGATTTAAATCTTTCTGCAATGATGTATGATATTGCAATGATATAAGAGTGCAGTAAACAACTAGTTAAATTTGCTGTGTAGCTGGGGAGGGATATAAGGAAAGGCACAATGGAGACATGTAGACATGTGGTCATTTGCAGTATTTTGTGGGAGTAGATTGGAATACATTTGAATGACTAAAGGAGGTTATTATCCAATGAATGTCTCATTATTTCTTTCTCAGAGCCCAAAGGGGCCTTGACTGGCCCTTCTGCGCCTTGTTAAATGGCTTTGAATTGAAACAGTAATTTCCATAAGGTCGATTCTCCTTTTTTACATTTGCAATTTTTCGGCATTTAGCTGATGCTCTTAACCAGAGTGGTGAATGATCAGTTTTCAAGGACAGTGTATCCTGAGAGCAGACAGACCTGTTGACAACTACCGAAAGAAACCCACTGGTGACATTCCTGTTACTTTAATCAGAACAGTTTTTGCCATCTCCGCTGCCTTTTTTTAATAAGTCACAGTAAAAGTGCTTCAAAAATACCACATTAATAGCAGCAGAACCCAGGACTTTGTGTATGTAACAGGGTTGAGGTCGGTTCATTTATGAATTCAGTTAAGTGCATTTCTCTTTGCATCATCAAGGCCAGAAATGTTACATTCCTGAAAGCAGGTATGCCGTAGGAACCTTATTTGCTGTGTGATATGAAAAAAATTAATTTTTATGTTATGTGGCATTTTATTATGAGGAAGGAGGTGTGAACCTGAATAACTGTCAGGTAAATAAAATATGAAATACTTGGCAGCTGGCTTCCGAACAAGTGGATTCACTGCAGCACACCTTGGTGGCATGAGCAGACAAGACACCCTGTTTGTGTAATCCACCGTCACAGCCATTTGTTGAGCGGTTTGAGCAAAATCCAATGCGACTGCATGACATTGGCATACAAATGTGAAACCAGTCAAAGGTAAACGGTGTCATGGCTATGGAGACAGGTTTGTAATACTATCACTTCCTCCCGATGGTTTCACAAATATGTGATTTTTTTTTCTCCCAGGGAAAGGGGAAATGATGATGTTGCATGTCCCTATCAGTTTCACAGAAATTCAGTCCAGGATCCAGTGCGTTAAGAGTCTTATCTCCTCAGCCAGGGATTTACGGTGCCTGCTTAGATTTTAAGTAGTGCCATCACACAATCGCTTTAATTTTGTGATCATGTGCTCATTTGTAAGAGCACTTGAACTTTTGGAGTCTGTTGCTCAGATTCTCCGCTGGCCATGCTTTCTGTGTACGGAATCTGCATCGAAATTTTTTTTAGCCTCTCCTCTTCTGTTTCATCATTTCCTTTGACTTCTCCTTTGTCCTTTTTCTCTTTTATCTCGGATCTTATTTCTTGATTTGTCACTTCCACCCTATTCCTCCTCCTATTATCTCTCTTCCTGTCTTCCCCTCTGTCTTTCCCCTCACCTTGTGTTCACCCATCATTTCCTCACTGCCTTCCTCTCTTCCTCCTCTCCTCCTCCTGGACCTACCTTATCCTCCTCCTCCTCTGTCACTGCCTGCTCACCCCACTCTGAACTCACCCTCCTCCTTCCTCTTATCTCTCCTTTCCTTTTTCTCACCCAATACCTCCCCATTCTATTGATTATATCAACTCCACATTGTCCCCTCCATCCTGCTCCCATCCTTCCCTCCCCTTCTCCTTCACACCTATTTTCTCCTACTCCCCAACTCTCTCCTTTTCTCTTCTCCCCTTACTCTGTGGTGAAGACCTGTTTTTTTAATTGCTTTGGGGCATATCAGTCCCAATATCTGGAGAACAATAAGAAAGAGTGGAAGTGGGTGGGTGAAGGTAAGGTAAGGACAGGACATGGAAGACATCAGGTGCTACCATGGCAACATTTCACATTCAAAGTGAAAGAATCACTTCTCTTTTGTCACATCAAGGTAGAAACAGGGTTGACGTTTATGTGTGCTTTAGTTTTCCAGCAGACCTGTTGATGTTTGCACAGAAAGATTTTTTTTTTCTTGTATATGCTCAATTCATCCTTCTTCTATTCTAAAAGTACCCGATATGGTCACGTTGCTGGAGAAAAAATACATGGACCCATTTCTGAGCATGCATGTTTTCATTTCTCAATTTGCCATGCACCATGATGCTCGACCATCTGTCTCAGCACGGTGACTAAACTCAATGCCAATATGTTGCAGGGTCATGAGAAAACAAACCGGAGCTGCTTTCCACGTGAGTGGACCAAGCATAACTCAACCCACCCTACCACAGCACAAAAGAGCACTAATGGAGTCTGAGCATGGCACTTTCACCTGTGTGCTATTGTCGAGGATGCCGGGCGAGATTCCCGCTATCTTAGATAGTGATTTAGGATCAGTGTTAGCTTCCGTGCTGTTCGGCTAACCCTTCATTCCGGCTGATTAATGGCGACTCGCCCAGCCAAGGGAGTGTCTCATGCGACGGAGGAAGCGGTAGTGCAACAGCGTGTGTGCAGTGAATAAATGCTGTACATTAAACAAATTCCCCCGCGCTCGTCTTGGCAGCCAGGCGTGTGGGAGGAGGGAGTATTGCAGAATCTGCCTCACTTTTTTTTTCTTCCTCGCTCGCTCTCTTACTGACAAACGGGCGCATGCTCATGTGTCTAAACAGCCACACATTCATTTACTTCAAGACAAACTCACAGAGGCAATGCAAACATTCCCTGTGCAAAATGTTTTACATACCCTCACAAATGCACACTTTCACAGGTGCTGCATTTGACATTCATCAACTCACTTTGCTTCACACACACACACACACACACACACACGTGTGCACGCACACACACACACACACACACACACACATATCCACTCCGTACTCTCCCCTGCGCTGCAGTCAGTGTACCAGGGGATCCTTCTGCATCCAGCCTGTTAGTTGACACTGATTGGCCAGCGAGGGCCGAGCTGACCCCAGTGGCCTGTCAGAATGAAGGATCATGTTGACCGTCTGCTGTTGAGGTAATAATGCCCACAGAGGATGCCGGGAGACTGTCTACAAGCAGCGCCCAGTGCATGAGCCAAAGGCGGAGGGGGAGGAATGAGGAAGTCAATAACATAAGGCTGAGAAGAGACAGGACAGAAAGTCTTACTCACATCAACTTTTGCTGTGACTTTTTGAGAAAGATGTCATTTAATTTGACGCACAACTAATACTCTATCATTTAATACTTTGATATCAGCGGCGCACCCAGATGTGTGGGTATATGTCCAGATTTGAAGTGCTTACACAAACAGAGCACTTGACAATACCAGCAGTTAGCATAATTCAAGAATCAAGTGCATGAAAACATATAGCAAGGCTTGTGGATAATGATACCATGTCATGGGCACTGGGGATTGAATTATGTGTTCTAATTACTTGCACACTATCTGCATAGTAATTTGATCTTGCTGTGCAGTACTCACATAAATATTATGTTTTCAACTCCCTCTTCCAAACATAAACTTAGCACAAAAATCAATAAAGTTATTTTTTTCACAAAACAAATTTAACAAGCCATGTAATGCATTTGGGGGGTGCTCGCCTGCGGGAGCCTCAGTGTCCATACTAATGGACTACACCTCTGTCGTGCATTCCAGCAATGATATTCATATCGTTATCTTGAAGGAGACTCTGGACGCAGGGTAATGATGAGCCCCTCTGACCTTTCACTGGAGATAACCTTCCTCAGCTGCTCAGTGGAAGCTCCTTAGGGTGGACTCATGGCCGCCCACAGCTGCAGACCTGACCGAGAATATCGACTGAGTATTGAGTGAGGCTATGGCGCAGTAGACATGGCCTCCAGATCTATAGAAACACACAAAAATCACTGTCAGTATCCAGTGCCGGCACTCATTTAAGTGCTTGCATTCACAGAATAAGTATAAACACACATATGAATGCGCACTCACACATTATTAGTGGAGACACGCAAATATGAATACATCACTTCATGCACATAAGTCCCCATAGTAACCATACATTTATGGATCTGTGTATATGCAGCACGTGGGTGAATTTCTAAACACGCATTGACCACACTTGTGCACTCACCCACAAACATAGGCATTGACGCACACACACACGCACACACACACACATATCCACAGATTCATACCAGGCTTATTAAAGATGTGAAGGAGAAAATGATCAAAAAAAAGCCAAGCGGGATTTCATGCAGATTCGCACTCCAGTGCTCTCAGGCAATCAGCGGCAAGCCTCCTCTTTGCCTGAGAACTGTCGTCCTGTGGTCACAGAGGGCAAGAAGAGAGAGAGAGGGAGAGATAGACAGAGAAACTCATCTCAGTATTTGTCGAATTCCCCCACCTACCACTTGAGGAGGCAGTTCATTTAGTAGTCCGTTTCATTAATGTTTCTCTTTCATTTTCCCTCTTTCTCTCCCTTTTTTTCCTCCCTCTCCCCCTTTTCCTATCTACTTTAAAAGGTACGAGTGAGTGAGTAACAAGACGAAGGAGAAGAAGAAGAAGAAGAAGAAGCCACTGGAGCAGCTGAAGATATGAAGCTAAAGAGGTTTTGAAAACAACCTAGCGGTAAGTGGACCCCTGAATTTTCTGCACACTCCACCGCCATTTTAGGAGAGTAATTTTGTTTTCCAGAAGTCTCACGCCCTGCATAATGACTGATTTTTACATTGTGGGGCACAAATTTGTGCTTTCATAATCTCAGGTTGCTCTCGTATTTGTGTCTTTTACCTCCCTTCCTCCACCTTTCCACCTCTGCTCACCTCTGAATAGGATTTTTTTTTCCTCATCCATCAATTTTTCACACCACTACAGAATTCAGTTTATTAGTTGTCTGCATGTTATCTTAGTTCTCATTCAGATTAAGTCTTAATATAAATGTTTTGTTGTACTTCACAAAGTGTCCCAGCCCCAGTTGAGCTGATAGGTCCATTGGTCTTCTGTTTTTGCTGGATGCTCCTGCAGACAAAGGGAGGTTGATTAAATCATAAGTATAGAGAAAAACAAACCAAGTGCATCCTAAAGCATCATCCTCAACATAGCAGACTCTGTTCAACAGTAGACTGCTCAACCTGCACTGAATTACACAATTTGTGTTCAAACACTCAAAAGCAGTGCATATGTTTTTTGTTCAAAAGTGATGACCGTCCTCCTGATGCCCCCTTTGTAATGACTGCCATAATATGACACATCAATCTGTCATCATTCCCCATGTATTTCCATGTTCCCGTTGCTAAACCCATCCATCCATATTGACAGCTGAGCTGAGGCTGAGAAAGAGCTATCATCTACCTGTCACAGCAGGGCTGGCAGTGAGGGGCGCCTCCTGTGCATCTTTTCATTCAGTGAACCACACTGGTGGTTTTCAGAGACTGGAAGTTCTCAGACATCAGTTTACGGGTGTAATGTACTCGATTGCCTGGCTTTTTCCAAGTTTATTCATATTCACTGCTCCACTGTGCTACCAACTACTAAGTGCAGGAATTAATTTAAAAGGTTTTCCTCATGTACTCTCTTTGAAATTGATTAACTAATTATTTTTGCTGTGTTTGACATCCCCCTGAGACTAGAAACCTTGTAAAATAACATCCTGGGCCTTCCTTAATTGAAATCAACTTCTGCTTTTAACTCTAATTGTATGATTTATTTATCTTTATTTTACCAGAATAGTCTCCTGAGATTAAAATCTCTCTTTCAGGAAAGTTCCAGATAATGTGACAGCACAATTAGCAAAGACAGGGCCAGAGAAGGCCAAAAAAAAAACAAATATAAGGCAGGCGTTAAAAACAAAGATAAATCAAGACTAATGTAAAATCTCTCTATTACTCATTCCTTCATTCAGTGATCAACGGAGCCACGAGTCTCAGGCCTGCCGTAAACTCATGCTAAAACATCTATTTAACCATGTGACCATTTACAAGATAGTCTTTTATTGATTGATGAACAATAAATCTCAGACTTTTTATCTACTTATCATTCTTAGAACATACTCCCATTGTCTCTGATTGACACTATAATTTTCTACAACTGCATATCTGTCCACCTTATGTCTTTGTAGGCTCATATTTTTCATGCAGATATTACAGCGTCGGGTTAAAATGAGATCACTTGGCTGAGTTGTAAAGTGTCCTCAGCTGAAATATCTACTGTAGTTGACTCCACCGCCATTGCACACACTGCACACACCGTCCTCATTTCCATATCATCACTTGATTATTAGTGCTGCTGGCAGAGCGGCAGGCATGCAGAAACTGTGGATGAGTGTGTGCAAATGGGTGTCAGAGCAGATGCAGGCCCAGACATCTGCCTCTTCATGTGCAGAGGGTCGCCTGCTTCTTGTCATCTCGACGCCGCTGCCTCTGCTGCCGCCGCCGCCACCGCCGGGGGCCACCAGCTCCATATTAACAGCTGTATTTGGCATATTGAGCTGCAATGATAGTGAGGCCTCAGTGACCTGCTTGATTTGGCTTGCAGAGACAGTGGAGAGGCAAGATAGCACACATAGACCACCTCCCACCATGGGCTCAACAAGCTGGATGGAGGATCATCTGCTTTAGATCTATTGTTTTGTTTTATTGACAAACTGTGTCACTATCAGTAAACATTTTTTTTTAGAGAACTTAAGTTTAAAACCTTAATTTGGATGGTTTTCCTTCTAAATGTGTTAAGTTTCTATATTCACTACTCATCACAATATATCCAAGAGTATCCTTTGGTGTGACTGGTCTCCTTTAAAAAGTCCCTCTATCACAGGCCTCTTTAAAACATAACTACAACCTTGTAGTTTAGTCCTGTTCAACGTCATGTGTCTTAAAAAGGACAGAAATTCCTTCCAGCACAATAAAATGCTTGTGCTCTGGCTTCCACCAACAATAACCAATAATATAAAAAAGTTCAAATAAAAAACTTCAAAGTAAAAAGATTGCACATTAAAAAAAGAAAGCAAATAAAAACTGCAATAACAAGTTGAAATAAACACCATGCATTAAAAAGTGAAATCACATCACAAGGAATAAAAGACATTGCACATTAAAATGTCAGTTATGCCAGTAATGACACTGCAGCAACACTGCACATTAAAAAACCACCGGTGCCTCTCATTCTCGTATGCCTTCCATATTGATGAGTGTGAAATGTATGCAGATAAAATGTGTGCCATTGAGGCTCTATATGACACTATGTCTCACATTGTAATAATGCATAGGAATGATGGCCTGGATGTGTGTTATCACTGATGCAAAAACACCATTGGCCTTAACGCAGTAAAAGTATGTCTGTGGAAAATGTGATCGGCTCCCTGACTATTACTCTGGAAACCAGGATGGCAATTTTGTCGAGCTGCTTCAGGTCCTTCACAGACCAAAGACCACCATTAAGCCTCCTGTGAGGATCCCTCCATTGGCACACTAATAAAAGGTCATCTGTGTTAGATTGCACTTCACCACCAGGTGTAATTTGCAAGTTTTCCTTTGCCTAAAAATGAGATATCCACTTCAAGAGGATGAAAATCCTCCAGTTGGACAAAACGTCATAGTGGTTAATTTTGTTTATCCCCAACTAGTGTATTTGGTTCTAAGGATGGCAATTTGAGTCAATTTGCTGATGTGTCACTTATTCAGTTGTTTGGTGTAGAACATTTCAGTCTGATTGAGTTGAAGTGGAAATATGGGCCCTGAGGGCCACTAGCGGGGCATACAGATGCTTGCTTGGTTTAAAATTGCACAATCAACATCAGGCATTTTGCCCTAAGCACTATGCACTGTAGCTATGTTGAAAAGAAACTCTTTATTCATCACCCCGCCAAGACGTGTTTGTTGTTGGTCTGCATGTTGCGGTTTAAATGCTGCCTTTTGATATTTCTTTTTGATGTTTACCTGTTGGTGCAATGCCTCAGTCAGTGTTGCTGACACAGGGGGCCCATCTCTGCAGGAGGGAAGGGTGGGTTTCTGTAAATGTGTACCTGACAAATCCCAAAGGCCTTTGCACCTGAATGAACAGGCAGCAGCAACTGTTGGCTGAGCTTTAAAGACAGTTTCTAAGGAGAAGAGAGCAGCAGCTCTTAAGTGGCTCCTAGGTTGTTAGCAGCACAATTAAACAAAGCTCTGCTAATCTTTACAGCTGGCGTAAAGAGGCACTATGTTCTCGCAGAGCCGTGTTAGCCCATAGCATGGCACTGAGAGTTTGACAGGCTGGATAATGTGCCCTGCGAGCTGCCACAACCCTGATCACAGCAGTGCCTTCACTGCACACTTACTGTACAAGCAGAAACTCTAATATACATCATAAAGAGAGAAGACAAAGGCACAGCAATAAATTGGGATTATTCAATTATATACGCTCCAGTTATTTGCGGCGGCATTTAAAGAAATGTAAATTGACCTCAAGTTTGGAGGTAATGAATTTGATTATGCCAGCACAGGAAATTTCATGGTATCTGGGAATGAAAGATGTTTTGCTTATTGCACTTTTGTCACAGCGCTGGTGGAAAACTATGCAGTGTGATGCATTTTAAAGGTCCTTTTTTTGTTTTGTATCAGAGTGACAAGTTTTTTGACTTGGAACTCATGCAGGCTTAATTTCTCTTTTCTTTCTTCTACAGTGCAGCTCAACCATCAACTTTGACAACCTGTTACATTGTGTTTTAACGTATCTTTACACAGCATTTCAGTACATACCACCTGGGAGGGAGGGAGGGAGTGAGGTAGAGAGGCTCTGCTCAGACCCCACAGGCACTCAAAACTTAAGCACTTAAGTTTTGCCTTAGTTTTCAAAACTATCCAGCCAACCTTTAAGGAAGCTGATGGATGAAAAATATCCAACCTGCTGATGTGTCCTAATATAAAAGACATATATTTTTAGGGTGGGTGGAGTGATGCTATCTTAGGTCTATTAATGCAGTCATTGCTATGTTGCCCCAGGCCATAGGGCCTAATCCAGAGGAGTGAGAGTGAATGGGACTGTGGCTCGGGCTTGCCAGATTTACTTAGGTTCTGGTTGAGAGCACAGTGCTGTGTGGGCGAATCTATTCTGTCCTGGGCAGGGCACAGCATAAACATTGCCCAGGGAACGTAGGCAAGCAGGCAGCCATGCAGGCAGTCAAGCGGACAAGAGCAAAACTATAAGGATGGTTGCCTTTAATTTCCTTTATACTGAATCCCCTCGACTGTCCATGGCCTCAGAGCCAGAGAGGGGAAAGGGAGAACAGAGTGTGTATGTGTGTCTGAAAATTACCTGTAGACCCTATCTTTTCTTTCCCAGGGCTTCACTAAAGTATGTGCTGTTATCTACTCCGCTCTCTCTCTCTCACACACAGATGCACAGACACACACACACTCCATCACACCCCTTTACGGCAAATCTGCCCAATCCATCCAACTGATGGCCATGAAACGATGACTTAGCTCGCTCTCTTACTGTCTTTAAGTGATCTGTGTTTGCTCCATGGCACTCTGCCTGGCTGACCTCCTGACCTCACATGTAAACAGAGCACCGCTGCTCCCCGATGCACTACCCTGCTGCCACCATCCCCCACCCTCCGTTACCAAATAAGGAAGACAAGAGGCACTGAGAGCCAGCAAGTCGGTCAGCCAACTCACTGAGGAGGCCATTAGTGAGCCAGCAAGCCAGCAGAGAGGTTGGTAGAAAACCACCTCTGGCATCACTCATCACTCCTGGCCTCCATGGCCTCACCCGCCTCTCCACAGTGTAGAAGGGCATGCACATATACACACACATGCGGTCACAAACACTGACTGAAAGGCATGCACAAATCTGCACATAGCATTACGGACACAGTGACCCGCAAGCACATTAAAGGCACTGAAACGCAAACACATACAGTATACAGTGACACACATTGTGAGACACGTGAACATAAACAGAGTGACAGGCTCATGTGCACACACAGAACATTAAAAATCACTCAAAAGCTCATGCACATACAAAAAGCATATTCACGGGACGCTACACATACACACACCATATACACAGAGTAATGATATATTACTACACAAAACCTCACCACACAACTTAAAGCATGCAGTCTGTAAGTGAGGCCTTTAAACAATCAAAGATGTGTTTCTAACTTTGCTGAAAGATGGATTTATATGGTGCTATATCATTACAGACACTTATCCACAGTAAAAGAGCTAAAACAAGGAAACATTGAGCATTATAAGAGAATAAGACTTTTAAATTGCAGCTACCAGAAATCAGAGTTTTATATCAGTGATGCTGATTGCAGATAATTTACATTTGCATTGGGGCAATTTTAAGCCAAAAGTCATGAATTCAACTAATCCAGTTGTCACATAAAGGTGGAGAAGCTTCTCAACAGCATTTAAAAGACTAATGCACATTTATTGAATTGCATTTGCCACTTTTAAGTACTGTAGGTAGTGACAGAGATACATAAATTCCTTTTACATGAAGAATAAATAAGTAGTAGTAGTAGTAGTAGTAGTAGTAAATAAGTGGTAAGAAGCAGATCACAGGTTTTACAAATTCGTCCTCTATACACATAGTAACAGGAGAACATCAACATTGAGTATTTATATGACTACTGATATATAGTGTGTGATAAAAGGTCTAAGCCTACACATGATACACACCAGTGAGGAACAAATGAAACCGTCTCCAGTTTACAACAGTTACCATTAAACAGACCGTCTGCTCAGTCCAGGAATGCCAACTTGAAAATTGAAATGTACAGTACAGGTGGCAGCGGGCACCGTATAAAACAACATTTGTCAGTTTAATGGGATTCATGAGACACACAGTTAAACACCGTAATACAAAACACTCCCTCTCCGTCCATGTCTTTGCCTTCCTCTTCTTTTTTTACTCTTGCTCTGAGATTCTTTGGTTTATTTAGCTAGACTCTTTCACCTACCCCCAAATGTCAGCTAAGTTCAACAGAGCTGGGGGGAAAACACTTTCAGAGAGAAAAGCCATATTGAGAGGGAGCTGGTCAAAAGACATACACGAGCACTGAAGGAGAAGGAGAGTTAGTGGGTGTGTTTGGTTACAGAACAGCCCTCCAAGATGGTTATAGTGACTCTAATGCATTATTCTAACACATAACACTGTAATTTAGGCATTTATTTGATGTCTTCCCCACAAAGGCCATTGTTTGTTGGACTAGAAAAGTGAGACTCTTATCACATAGTCATGGCAGGATGCGTTAAATGACAGATTGGATACACAGAAATGGGATTTTGCTCTCATGGCTGTTAGCTTCAAAAGCTTACAAAGTGGTCAGATGTCACAGAAATCACAAAGTTCTGATCTCAGATATTGTGCTGCTTTTCTAAGAAGAACTACTTTGAAGTGGTGGGAGAAATGAAGGAAATGAAACAGATTAAAAAATACTCCAGTTAATATCAGCAAAGAAACCCGCCAGGATGTTGTTTCAGTTGTTAGAAGGGAAAATTATAACCTTGCAACCCTCAACAAGATGGTGAACCCCATGATGACTGACTAATGTGACAAATACAGTCACTAAGCACTTTCAGATACAGGTCAGGAGCTGTAGCTAAGAAAAAAAATCATGTCAGTGACTTACAGTGTGACATAATGGCTGGTCCCTGATAGGATTTTTTGAGTACTTCTGAAACTCTTGATCTCCTGGGATTTTGATGCACAACCAACCATGATTTTGCGCAGAAAAGTGCACAAAAACTAAACTAACGGTTACATAACCCCTCTTTACAACTTTGCGGTGAGTGGTAGTGTGTGAATAAACCTTGTTGAATCTCGAGGAGCATTGGCTACAACAGGGCCACATTGGGCTCCACCCTGTCAGCCAAGAAGAGAAATCTGAGGCTACAGCAGGCATGTACTCACCATCACTGCACAGTTGAGGAAGTAACCTTGTCTGGTTAATCTGAATGTCTACTGAAACAGATGGTCAGGTCAGAGTTGGGTGTCATCAGCATGAATCCATGGACCTGACATGCCATGTGTCAACAGTCCAGTCTGGTGGTGGTGGTGGTGGTAGTGTAATGGTGCGGGTGGTGTTTTCTCAGCACACTGTGGTTCCCTTAATACCAATCAATCATCATTTGAATACCACAGCCTGTGTGACTGTTCCTGCTAACCATGTGCATCCCTTTATGGCCACAGTTTACCATCTTCTAATGGCTCCTTTAAGCATGATAACCCACCATGTCAAAAAGCAGAAGGCTTGCTGGTTTCCAGAGCATGATAATGAATTTGGCCACCGGATCTGAATCTAGTAGAGTGCCGCTGTGACAGGGTACAACAGGAGCTTGATTGGCAGCATGAATGTGCAATTGCGGTAATTGCGATACAATCATGTACACATGGAGGAGGGTCTCAAAGGAACGTTTGCAAAATCTTGTGGAATTAATGCCACAAAGAAATGAGGCTGTATTGAGAGCAAATGGAGGCACTACCTGCTATCAGTATGGCGTCCCTAATGATGTGCTTAGTAAGCGTGTATGCATGTCAGTTTCACAGAGCAGTGCTCCATGTGCAAGATGCTATCTGAGGAGCTCAAAAATTCCTAAAAATGCAGTGGAAGCTGACAGATTTATTCTCTATCAGAAGCATGTAATTCATCGCATTCCCCTCCCTGCCCCTCCCAGTACACCCACCACGCTCCCATCTCCATTCTCAGACTCCTGTCTGTTGCAGTGCTCACATGTGTATCAAGGTAATGAATTCATAATCTCTCTCAAGCTCTTTGTAGATCTCTATCGTGGTGGGAGATAAGAGGGAGCATCGTTGCACTCTAATAGCCGTCAGTCTGCCGCTGTTCCTGCTCGCTGTATCTCCGTGTGTATGTGTGTGTGTGTGTGTACAGTATGTGTGTGTAAAGCAAACCACCCATCACCACAAATCCCAGCACAAGGTCCTCCATTTTGGCTTCTGAGGAAGTTAAAAAAAAGATTCAAGCCCAGAGCACAGCCGCTTAACGGCAAACTGTTGAAACTATATGTTCACCAAAGGTGGTCAATATCTCTCAAAGAGACGAGAGTCATGCACTGGTCCACTTTCTCTTTTTCTTCCAGGGACTTGTTTGCACTAAAACACAACATAGCATTTCCCAACCCAGCTGACAAACACTCAATCACAGGGAGAGTAAATATCCGAGAGGGTGAGGCAGACTCGCGGTAACTAAACTTGCGACGGGGGGTGGCTCTCGAGGGCTGCCAACTGCCGCGTGCTCGTGTTTTTAATTGTGTTTTCGATGGGGTGATGAAATGTCCTCCATTTGAGCGCGAGCCGGCAGTAAGTGGGCTGTCGCCTCCAGGGACAGAGTGAGCGATGGCCTGCTCCTATCGGGGTGATTGTGCCTCAACCCCTAAGGGTGACATTGATGAACAGAGGGGAGCAGGAAGACAATAGGGAAAGACGTGACATTAGTTTTTAACTGTCTTTTGTGGATTTAAAAACAGGGAAAGGGGGCAAGGAAGAACTGTAAGTATTTGTGAAAATCTGCTCAACCTAAACTTTGACAGTGTTGACAAGTTTGCATCACTCTGCTCTAGTGTTGGCTTTTAAACTAAGTGCTTCCTGCTTTTATAAACGTAAAAGCAGTGACATATTTAAGGCAAGCTTTAGCCAGACTACCATTACTCACCTTTTTGGCTGGACCACAACAGCAGGGCTCACCCTGTAATCTAGAATGTCCTTGACTGGCTGACTGACTGAATGACTGAGTGATCATATTTTTACCACTGGTCAACAGAGTGCCTGGTCTCTGAGTCGGTGTCTGCAACAGGTTCTGTTAGGGGGTCTGTAGTACTTGTTGCCAACCTGGTGCATGACTGGACTATGTTTATGTGGAGGCAAAAAACTTTGCCCCGTGGTGAGAGTCCTATCAAATTAAAATGAATAACCTGCAATAATCAGCAGAGACGATCGCATAGCTGTTGTTGTCTGTTCACATGTGTAAACAAATGGTTCAAGTTCCATCTATTGTCCTTAAATACAGAGTATGATGTTTGTAGAGACCAGTCATTGGAGGCAGGTGCTATTTACTTAAATCAGTTCATACGGTTCATTTAAACAACTTTTGTTAAAGGAAAAGAACATCAATAAGACAATGACAAATATTTTTAACAGATCTAACAGAACACCAACAATGGAAAATTAGACAAAACGCTTGCTTCGACTCAGTAATAAAAGCTCTGTTACAACATGAAGGATTTCCACTGAAACGGGAAATGGTTAAAGGAAGTGTTATATTTGTATAAATGTGTAATGCAATAACTTTAACATGGAAAAGGAATGACTGAAAATGAGACTTCATAGTAACTTATCGCTATGACCAATTAAGAGGGAAGTTAGAGATAAAGACCTGGAAGTGACCCTCACCACCATCTGCTCCTGGCAAGGAACCATGTTCGGAGGCAAAGAAAACTTGTGTAAAGCCAGACGCTCACATGATGGTACTAGAGGAGCCACATTCTGAGTTTTAATCTGCAGATTTGTTACATATGAGGTATGATTGCTGTGGTCAAATTTGATTTGCTGTCTAAAACACTTTGTCTCCCTGAGTACGCAGACATTCTTAGTAGTAAAAAGTAAATTTTATATCTCCAAGTTTATTTGTTGAAAACATAAAAAAATATGAGCTGCTTCTGTTTAAGTTTAGAAACATTTTACTTTCCTGAAATGTTTTTTTTTTCCCTTCCATGTTAGCTGGACAACAGTTATAAGCAGATATTGTGATGAGGACCACCTTTGCTTGGAAGCGTAACAGCTGACAGAAGGAGGCCAGTAGGTTCACTGGTCGTTTGGAGTGTCTTCACACAGTACATGCTGTTACATGATTTGCTAACAAGAAGCAAACGATTAAACGCGCTCCCTCAAGCACTTGCCACGTCTTCCGCTCTCTGAATTTACATGGCGTTTATGAACACTCACAAGGAAAACAAAAAAAAAAAAAAAAAAAAAAGTGGAGCGGAGAGCAGGGGAAGAGAGCTCCTAGTGTGGAGGAGTCTCATTATTCTGTTATGGATTGCACATGTCAGGCGGTAAGTGCTCTTTTTATCCCTCCGAAGCGCTAGACTCGGCCACTGAGCGCATTTCCTTACCCGAGTGAAATTTACCATGTTAAGGCTCACGCCACCAGGGGAATGGCGGCGAGAGCTCTGGGTTGCCACTAAGATTTACCGGCCTGATTAAATAAGGGTTGTAGTGTGAATAAGCGGCCAAGGGAGATATCTACGTAACGTAAATGCATGTTTTTTACTCGCCAGTTAAATTGATCAGCCCCCCCACCCTCGTCCACCTCGCACCCGTCACACCTCCGTATGGTGTGCTACATGTCACGCTGGGTTTTAAACACAGAGCGGAGAGAGGGCAGTGGAGGATTGCTTGTGGCAGAGGATGGCTTTCTGCCAACACACAGCAAAGATGGCTCTTTTTTTTTTTTTTTTTGTCCCAAATAGGGTCTGTTCCTATCCATTTCTGCCTGCATACCTTGAAAAGTTCACAGAAAATATATTGCTGCTCTTTCTTCAATTGGGCAGGAGAGGCCTTTCAGTAGATGTACTGTACCTCACAAACTCCAAACACTGTCTAATTCAGTTTCATTTCCTTCAATTTTCCATCACACAACCCTGGTCGTTAATGCCCTTTGAAGGTGTTTTGAAGCAGCCAAGTTTATTTTTCTGTTGAGAGGCCACAGTGGCTTAGAGATGTTAGAATCAGTCAGTTACTTCCTCTGCCTTCTGGATTTTGGGTCAAAATAAAACAGGGAAGGAAATTTAATTGGCCTTGGCCAAAGGTGTAATAACATGTGACTGCATGCTGGGCCGGCTGGTGGTCAACCGACTGTGGGTCAGTTGACTGATGTGTCAACAGTCCGTTTCTGCTGGATAAAGTGGACACCAGCTGTCTCTATTGAGATTCAAATCCCACCGACCAATCACAGCTACTGTCAACTCAAAGCCCATGTGACTAGATGAAATCCTGTTCAAAACCCTCCTCACTTAAGACAATGAGAGTAAAGTAGTTGAGGTGTCACTATCGTGAGATGTTTTGTTTTGCTGTTGAAAAATAAGTTCCATTGGTAAGTTGTTTTTTTTTTTTTTTTAAATAAATGCTAATTAAGTTAATTTTGAAATTCAAAACAAGGACAAACAGGGCATCTTCACACTAGACTGACAGCTTGAAAGAATAAATATTCATAAAATAATTAGAACCAACCAAATTCTGATCATGTTAAAACAATGTCTGTGTGTGTTGTATTTTAGCTGGCATACAGGATGGCCAGCCCTCCAAACTGGATAATGTGTAACTTTTTCTGTTATGGCTTTAATTATGATGCCGCTGAAACTACACCATCCTGATATCATTACCTCATTGCAAGTGCATGAAAAATATGCCTTTTTTTATTATATCATATAAATACATAATGGAGCACATGGCCTGAGAAGTCAGCAGAATATGCACACTAAGGCTGCTTGCCTGCTTTTCAAATGCAAAATAATTTCAGCATTTGGGGCAAAATCTCACCAGAACAGAGGCTGGCTGTTGTGTTTAAGTGTCTAGGGGGATCCTGGATATGACAGCCTGCAATTAAATGCAAAAATAACATTATTACTCTGCAAAAACTGCATATTTTACTACAAAGCATGCCTTTTCTTTTCTTTCTTTCTTTCTTTTTTTTTTTTTTAGCTATTAGGCTAAACAAGTCCTTGGCAGGAAAAGGTAATGTGTGAAATGTAGCTACACTTACACAACCATTTGTTTTTGTAAATGAGATTGTGTTAGACAAACAAACAACAACAACAACTAAAATCTTACACAAAGGTGACACAAAAACAGGACCAAATATTAAACCCCAATTTTACACTAAATTCTCACACAGTTCCCGCAATCCTCTTCTCGTGTCTTTGCACGATTGCTCTATATATTTGCCTCCTCTTCATTCTGCCCCCGGAGCACAGGTTGAGCTATAAAACCCAAGATCAGCCACAGTAACTCCGTTTTCGATACAGCGCCACATTGTGTTATGATTTTCGACCACACGTACACTTGAACGCACCAAGTTGCAGGATTTACGGCAGAGGAGAAATCAAGAGACGGAAGTTTATGAGGCGGCTTGAACGCAGCACAGAGCTCCGTATTTTTTCCCTGCTGCGGAGGGGAGGGCGAAAAGAGGGGGGGTATTTGACTCCTTTCTCCCCACCCCCAGTCCGTACGAGGTGGATTTAGGAAGAAAGGAATCCAAACCTGGTACGCGGAGATAACGAGAGACACCAATAAAGAGATACAGGCTACAACTGGAGATCCGCGCGCGGCGGTGTCGCGCACGGATTATTATAGGCTGTTTTATTTTTCTTTCATTGAGGAGCTTCGGGCTTGGAGCGTCTGGTCTGGGGGAGAAAGGAATACAAACGCACGGGGAATGATAGCAGTATTTTATACTCGCCCCCCCCCCCGTTAACAAGTGACTGCTGTGCCGTTGGAGAAAGTGGAATATAGCGGGTTTTCTACTAACGGGGATGCGAGGAAAGTTGTTTTTTTTCTGAGGGAATACGACCGCTCACCCACGGAGAATACGGGTTTTTAAAAGCTGTCCCCCGTTAACCAAGTAGGGGGGAGTTCTCAGAGGCACTTTTCTCACGCCGTGCAAGTAAGTGCTCGCAACTTTTTCCTCCTCTTTCAACACTTTTGGTATCAGCTGAGAGAGCAGGCCAGCGATATCTGTGGGAAATTTAAAAAAAAAAAAAAAGTTTGAAGAGGGGCGGAAAGATCCACTTTTCATCTGCACTGTAAGGCTGGACCGTTTTATCTACCGGGCGTTCAGGCAAATAGACCTCAGTACGCTTGGAGAGAGAGAGAGAGAGAGAAAAGAAAAGGTATCTCTACGCTGAGCGTGTTTCAGAGGCAAAGTTAAAGCGGCTCATGTTTGTTTGGTGGTTTTTCTTGTTGGTTAAACTTAGATTTGTCAGTTTTTCTTTCTCGGGATCCAGACTGAAGTGCAAAATCTCGACCCAGAGTCTGCGCTTTCAAAGATTTCCCAAATTCAGGACCCCCCCCCCCCGGCGCAGACACATCAAAAACTCAGCCTCCACTCTGCGTTTCAACTCAACTGCTGAAATCATTTTGCATGTCAAATTATGCTTGTATCAATAAGCAGTTTTCTTAAACCAAACTTTAAATTTAAGTAAAGTGAGCTTTAACTAGCCACTTTAAAGAAAAAGGACGATTAGAATAAGACTTTTGATTACTAGTGAAAATGGAAGACAATTACTATTATTAATCTCACATAGTGTGTTTGGTTCATGTTTTGATCCAGCTCTATAGAACAGATAGTAAGAGGGGAGAGTTTGAATCTACTGTCTGCTGTGTAGTTGCTGGCTTAGGGTTAATTACTGTAATTGATGTAATTGAAGTTCTTTTGTTTTCCATGCCTTATAAAACGGCTCCTGTGATGTTTACACAAAATCCTTTAAATTTTTGTAGCATTACCTCCTCTTTTTTTCATTTAAGGCTAATTTCCAGTCCTGAGAAGTTAATTTTGTCTGATTTAGTTAGAAAGTTTAGATACAGCTCCAGGCTACAGTCCTGCTTTTCTTCTTCTTCTTCTCCTTCTTCTTTTTTGTTAAAGCAAGCTACAGTAAGTCAAGTGAATCCAATTTGAATTGCAATGGATCTTAAGTTTATCAGAACATTTAAGGCTAAACCTTCCCCGGGCAACACCGCCTCCTCCCCCTCACACCCCAACAGCAACTGCATGGCCAAAAAAGATTAGCAATGCATTTCTTTTACGGGGGGGGGGGGGTTGATGAACGGACCAGTTCAAACACTGTCGTTCTTGTTTTTGACATTGATCAAAAATAATTATAATGATAATAACAACAGAAGTATCTGAAAATGGAGGGAGTTCAGCCACAGAATGCAGAGTGGACTCAAGCAGGGAGATATTAATTGCACTGAGGCTTGGGAGTTCGAGGACAAGGCATTCAGTTGTACCTATAGACCAGTGGTGTATATTGCATATTTTGTGCCTATTTCACACCTTGGTGAACGTTGTCTTTCAAACCTGGTGAAAAATAAACACGTATTCTGTTCTGTTTCTGCCACGATCGAAAAAACGTCATATTCCTCCAAATGCAATTTCCAATGGTATGTGAAATTCAGGTTTTAACCCCCCCCCCCTTTTTTTAAACTCCAACTCATCAGTCTCGTATTCCAGTATTCCATCAGCCTGCTAGGTTGAATAAATAAACCCATTTGTCTTATGATGAAAGTCACATGTTGATTGTCAGTAGCAAGAAGGAGTCTTGTCCTTCAGAGTAATTGGACAACACGTACACCGAGAGTCTTGTGCGTCAAGTGTGTTCTGGATTCTTAATGTGTCTTTAATTGAACAATTTATCACCCCTGATCACTGTCAAGTAACTGGGCAAAGAAAGACAAAAGGCAATAAAAATGCCAAGGATAAGCTGCCAGGCACAGTTGGTTGAGCGTGACTGGCGTGTCTGTCACAGCCGCATCAGCAAGGTGCTGGTTTGTTTTATCGTACGTACTTCTTTGTTTTTTGTACGAAAACCAAAAAAGCAGATCGATGCGTTCGTGAGTGGCAAGCTTGTAAGCAGTGGTAATGAAGAATGGAGGAAGGGGAGGGGGCAGTGAGAACATTACATCCTTGAAAACTTCTTTTATTGGACAAAACTTTTGATTTCTCCCCGGAGCTCCTTTCACTACACTTGGAAGAAAAGCTAATTGAATTGTGCCCCGGATATGATGCCTTTTTTTTTTTCTCCCCCCACCCCCCCAAGTACGGAGGTCTCAGAGAAGTGTCCTCCTCAGGGTTTTGAAATTCATTTCCTTTGCAATTATTACTTTCTGAGCTGTTTTCTTTTATTTCCCCTACCTCAACAGTCGGGTGTATTCTGTCCATTTGTGACAGGATCAAAGGGGAGCAGAGAGGGAGATTCTAGATAGCTGAAGGCCTGACAGACTGGCTGTAAGCCATTCAAAGTCATGTACTTACTCCCGGTGTTTGAAAGACTTTTTTTTTTTGTGGTTTGGGGTTTTTCACATTAAGTGCATGTTTGACATTGAGATATCCAAACCAACTTATGCAATTGAGCAATGACACATTTCTCTTACAGGCGAAACAAACAGAACTCTTGACACTTAGAGAGCTTTTGCAGATGCTTCACAGAAAATGATAAACTGCAAACATTTCTAGGTTTAAAAGTCACATCTACCACTGCCAAAAGTCACAGATACCCCCCACTGAATTTCACAGATATATTAAATCATGTGGCAATAAAAGTGATTAATAACACATATCTCTTTAATTACTCCTTTACTACTTTAAATCATGCCATGGTTTAATCAGAGAGGTTATGAAAGACTTAACCACATAAAGAGACCAAAACATTAATCAGAAAACAATATACATTTAATGCATGTATTACTCATAGCCTTGTGTTCCAGACATCCAAGTCTACTGTCCCACTTTTTTTTTAAACCACCCCTGTGCCCTGTTAATTTCATTCACATCCAAATTTGGAGCATTTTGGTGCCATCAAGTGCTTCGCAATTAGCCACAAAGCACTTGACGCAACAACACAGTTAATAACAGCTGCTCTGAAGTGACTGTCGTCGTGGAGAGACAGGGAGAAATGTGCGCTGTGCAGAGGCGCTGTTGCACTCACGGCTAATTGTGTTTATTCATTTTAATTTCCTCCGAGTGCTAAATCAGTGCTCTTCTAGCGACACGAGGTGCAATTAGTCTGACTGTGAAAACAGCGCACAGTGTGTCTTGTGGAGTGTCCCCTCCTCTCCCCTTTGATACGTGGATTAGTCGTCCCTAGTCATTCACGTTTCTTTTGTTGGCGTCTAATCGGGGCTGGGGACGCACCCTGTGAAAGTGGCATGTTACAGCTTCATAGAATCAAAGTGGAGAGATCATGCAAATTACAACATTGTCACGCATGTGTACAAGCACTGATGCCTACAGGAAGAAGTGAACTCTTGCTCTTACTCTGGATTATGGCAGTTATGCATTAGATATGAGGCTCCACCGGCTATTGCAGCAAGACTACCGATGCTTCATGATGATGTTGTGTAATGTACTCTAACTCTACTCAAGTTCATCGACTTGGAGGCATGGCGGAACATGGCCTTGTGTTAGCTGGAATACTGGAACTTATGTGTCTTAACAGAACATAGGGTCTTGTTTGTGTATCCATGAACTTTTGTAACCTGTTTCGCATTAACATTTTGCGCAAGGGAGGTGATGTGCACTGCTCTGACACTTTTAAATGATATTAATGAGATTCGGTGCATCAGAGTCCTTGCTTTGTTGTTGTGTTCCTGCATTTCCAAGAAGAACCTTTGCCAACAGAACAAAACAGAAGTGACCTTTTTGGCATTGGACTGTGGCTCATGTGAGTGGTGGCTTTTCTCAGGAAAAGTAATCACTGCAGCCTTCAAGTCTGAAACATCCCTTTTATGTCTGAGTGTGTGTAAACATTACAGCCTACGGTTCTGCTTTTACCAGACCAGACTCTGGAGCCACAATCTGCTCATCTTCGCAAACATGGTTTGTTCTGTTGAATGTTAGCCTGATCACCCTGCTCCATCTTTTGTTTGGTAGATGATGTCTTGATGTCTATCTTGATGTCTTGATGACTTTGCCTGTGCTAGCATGTTTTTTGTTTTCAAACTGCAACATGTATGCTACTCTACCTGATGAATTGAAATTTGGCAAATCAAGTAAATAATAATTGAAGGGGGAGGGCAGGTCTGGTTTGATTGCAGATTCATGTTTGTCAAGACATTAGTCAAAGACTAAAACTCGGCAGTTGTGGCAATTTAAGACTTTACCGTGGTTAGACTTCCGTGCACGCCACCACCGCTGCTGGGTAGCTTTGAGTCTAAAATGAGTAAGTCTGTCCTCAGCAGACCTTCACAGAGGAGAGAAAATGGACATTAACCTCCTGGCAACAACTAGAAGTTGTATTTACACACCTACTCACCTGAACTTAAATGCCCCAACCCAAGCATTGGTTTTTGGCAGAGATGACACAGGTTGAGAGGCAAGGGACAGATAAGATAAAGCTGTGATAAGGTGTGTGAATTGAAGCCCACCTTGCATCAAGTGTGGTCGTTGGCTCCTCTTGTGGTTGCTTGTTTTTTAACTTCACCCCTCCGTCCCCTTCATTCCATTTATCTTTCTCCTTCTTTTCTGTGTCTTTCTTTGTGTTTCCATATCTTCCACATTTTCCAGTTTACGACTTACACGTTCTGTGCTTATTTTGCTCTTCTATCACTCAAGGGTGCAAAAGTGGAGACGAATTCTTCATCAGAGAATTTTCAGTCATCAAGTTATTGTGTGCAGAAGTGAGGGTAGCTTCTCACACATGCACACTAAATCCTGCCAGACTATCTGGTAAAGCCTTGGGGAATACATCGACGCTCTGTCACCTCCCCAGCCTCCTGCCCATTCCCTTGATACCTCCAGGTTTTTATAAAAATGTTTTGCTCTAGCTCCTTCTGATGAAGTGACAGTAATCTGCTTTTGACGACAAGCAGGAGTAGACCTTCTGTTGATGCCTGCTGCTCCCTCATTCACTCTAGTTTGCCTCCCTCAAGATGTAACACACTTGAACAAAGTGCGTAGTTTGTTGAAGCCTGAGAGAAAACCATACCCTACAAGACGATCCACACAAACACATTTCACTCTTCTCTCCCTCTGGCCCTGATCCCATCCTCTTTATAGTTATGGAGTTAATATGGACTGGTGTTTCATGGTGAGAAGTAATTAACACCCAGTCCAGGACAGACATCAAATGGGCGTGTCTGGTCTTGTCTTGCTGTCTGGATGTCTCCTAATGCTTGCCACTGGGCTGTTCCTGTGTTAAGTGCGATTACCAGCTGGCCTCCCCCAGACTGATGCACAGAGGTTCCCCTTGGGCGTCCGCCTCCTCCTAATCTCGGAAACTAGGTCTGGCAGGAAGGGCAGCCCTGTGCCCTGGCAGTTTGACCCCAGTGGTGGTGGTGTGGAGGGGGGGTTAAGGACGCCCATTCTCACGCCTAAAGGGTATGAACAGGTTACAGTTAGCTCATTTAAACGCTGCTGATGCAGGCCGTTAGACAGGCCCACACCAGCCTGTTGAGCCATCTGTATAAAGTGTGTATTTGTGAAGTGGGATGCGGTACAGTGGAATAGTTTCCAAAAACATTTCTGTTTGCACTCAGGCTATAATTTCAGCCTGTCAGAACCTTGTGAGGCAAGAAACTTTTAAACGCTTGAAGTTTTAAGTACTTGACAACTAACTGGTTACAAAAGTCACTTGTCTTTTCCCTGCATGAGCCGATCTGTCCATCAGCACCAATATGCCAAACCTTTTCATGCTCGCTCACTGCACTTAAGGTTAGTTCAGTACTTATAAAACCAGATTTACGTGTTACTGTGATGAACTCTTAGTAAGTTGGACGTTCTGAATTTAAACAGGGGGATCCAGCAGCTGAAAAACACTGTTCAATTTGTGATTGGTCTACAGCGTCAAAGACTGACGTTCTTCTGATTGCGCGTCCTCCCAACGTAACTCCCAACCCCCACGCACCTTAGTTACAGCAAACAAGTGACACTGAAGGTAGCATTTTGTTGGGCGTATTTGTTGGGCAGCATTTTACATGTGCTGAATTCCCACTTTTATTTACTGTACTTAATCAAAGAAGGAAAATTTAATGCACCTTAGCATTTTGAATCGTGCTTCAGCATGTATCCTTTGAAGAAAACTGAATTTAAGATTAAAAAAGGCTGGATGTGCCCACGAGTTCAAACAACTATTACTGTGAAGTAGAAAAACATTGTACCGAACATTTTCCTGCCTTTGGCAGAGCAGTGTCTGACCTTCATAAATCTCAGCTGTGAGTAGGGTCACAGACACCAGTCCAGTGGCCAGTTCTGACTAATTCACACCAAACACTGGCTTTTTCCCCAGTTTGCAGCTACAGTGTGAAATGGTTATAAGAGAGATGAGTGGTTTTGTGTGTATGTGTGTACATGTGTGTTAAAAGCTGTTAATCCGATGGTGCTTATTGTGCGCACACAGAGAGCCCAGGGCAAGCTGGCTTGGCCCATTCAGACGAACCCCCCTCAGCCCCCCCCCCCCACACACACACACACACACACACACACACAGACAAGCCATCCCTTTCCCCCCAGCCCACCACCACCCTGTGCTTTTGTTCCTAGCCTCTCCACACATGCACACCCTCACCCAAACTTTAGGGACATCTGGTAAAACGGGGGGGGGGCTGCAGGAGGGGTAAGCTTTTGGGGAAGAGAAAGAAGGGGAAGGAGGACAAAGGTGTGGGGAGGTACACTCAGCTGCCCCGAGGGGTGGGAGGTTAGAGATGGGGGTCGCAAAGAAACCTGCATATGCATAAAGGTGGGGGGTTGTCATAGAGTAGAGAAAGGGAAGTTGGATAGCAAAAGAGGAGTAGGCAGATAATTGATGGATGGAAGTAATTGTGTGTAATGCAAGCAAGGAAACATGGGCCTCTGGGTAGGAGAGATATAGAGAGGGTGAGCGAGAGGGAGCCAGTGAATAGGAGTAGAGAAAGGAGGGGGATAAAGACAGGAAAGGGAATAATGAAGAGAGGGAGTGTGCAAGGAGTTAACAACGAGACAGGGTACAGAAAGGAGAGGAGAGAGGGAGATAGAAGGGGAGAAGGAGCAGAGGGAGAGGGAGGGGGAGGAGGCCTGGTGTTCTGTTGCATCACTCAGCACAAGCTGGGGTTAAGAAGGAGTAACTACCTGCCTGTCAGGCTGATTGTTCATCCCTATGCATCAGGGGATACGCGCCCTGGTTTATGAGAGATGGCGTGGATTCACTATGTAGGCCACTTAACCACAGAAAATGGCTGCCTGCTCATCTCTGGGAATAAGCAGCACTGCCAGGTTGGGCTTTTTGGAGGTTGCTTTGTATGCAGATGACGCCATCATCATCTCCCTTACTACAAGGTGCTCATTGTCCCAGCGTTTTGAGGTGTAGCTCTCATTTCACCCTCTTTGTTTTCAGCCTGGCTAAGTGAAATAATTCATTTTGTATTAATAATTTGCCCACCGCAACAAAAACCTCCTCCATCAAAAAGCCCAGTCACGAGGCAGCCTCAGTAATTACAACTCCGGCAGCCTGAGCACCTTTTCAAACAGCACGCATGCCTCATCCCTCAGAACGATGGAAACAAAGGCTATGTACTCCAGCCTGGAAATTACAGCGTACCAGTGGCGCATAAAAGAGAGAGAAGACAGAGAGAGGGCACCAGAGGCAAAATGCATTGAGTTTCCTCTCACTTTTTCCATGCGCAATTCAAGCTTGTCTCCCAGACAGGGAAGAAAGGTTTGTCAAGCGCATCACGGTAGAGAGAGTAAAACCTTCCCCCAGCTCCTGGGAAGATAGAAGGTGACATTTGTATGTAAATGGAGACAGGCACTCTCCACTGTATTTCTGCTGACAAGAAACAGAGTGGGCAACCTGGTGTTTCCATCTCTCTTTTTGAAGAAGTTGAAGATTTTGTTGTTTCTCTGACATTTGTCTTTCGGGATGAAGATGAATGTGAAAGGCAGCCTTACAGTATGTGGTTGTGTGTCATGCTCCTGTGCATTTGTCACATGCACTTGACAAATTATGACATTGACTTCAAAGAACCTTGACGGTACAGCATTTAACTGAGACCTGTGTCCGTATACACTTTTTTTTGTTTTTATCCAGGGTGTGTAGTTTTGGAGTATTGACACATCAAAGTGAGAGTGCTGCCATAAGCTTAGTGGATATGGTTTTTTTTTGTTAAACTCTGTTCTTTTGTAGGGTTTTCTAGATTTTGCAGACTTAGAGAACAGGATAATTTAGGTCAGAAGAAGAATAAAAATAATCTAAGCAATTCCAATAAGGCTCCTGCACCTGGAGTGGCTGGACCCCTAATTAACTCTTGAATCTCACTGTCAGAGAACATAATCCTGATTAAAAAGTGATGGAGGTTGGGGGGGGGGGGGGGGGGGATGACAACATAGCAATCAGAAATACAGGCCATGGTTGGGGAGATTAGCACTACCAGGGGATGGGGCCGGGGGGGCTACCCCCTCGCTGCTGTCACCCTTTTGTTTGTGGATCAAATCCAAGGAGGCATAATGGTTTTGGAGATTTTATTTTTTATTTTTTCCATCTGGTTTTTAGACAAGGGAAGGTTGCCTTGGACACTAAACCGCTTAAATATTTTTTTTGTGTGTGTGTGTTTTTGGTACTTTTTGTTTGTGTGTGTGTGTGTGTGTGTGTGTGTGTGCGCGGGCGCAGTGAACCAAATGATAACCATGTCATCAACTGTTTAAATATAAGAATCATATATACTGGTAGTGATGATAACCATGTTTTTTTTTTTTTAAATGTATGAATTTTAATAATACCTATTGTTACATAATATGTATTATCATTATTATATGTCTTTATTATGATATGAATGTACATTACCTATGATTCTATCATGATAGCAGATGAAAGGCCCTCCTGTTAAACAGTTTGTCTGGTTGTTCTCTCCTTACACTCATTGATTAATTTGCCAAGAAGCAGACAAAACACAACAAAAAAGGTTAAAGAATAGTGTTAATTCTCAACATTTTTCATAGATATTGTGGCAATTGCTCATTTTGTTGAGTTGTGAAAGTTTGATATTGTGAGAGCCCCTGTGGTCAGTTGTAGATTGGACAGCTGATCTGGGTTCTCAAGCCAAGTCTTCAGGAATGGTGTGTCAACAAGATGTCATCAGGATCATTATGGAGACTCATCACCCCCTTGCTCTGAGAGGGTCCTTGTTCCTGGGCTCATCTGGGATGTTCTCTTTCTGTAAGGCATGTTTGACATCCTTGCAGCTGTTTGCTAACATGTAGAACAAGCTGATTTGAAGCTGAGTCTGGCCATTACTGAGAGAGAGATCTTATGAAAGAGCACTCGGTGTTTGTGTCTCGCCTTTGAGGTATTGTTTTGTAACCATACAGTCTCTGCAGCCTCTGCAATGGCAAGTTTTATTCATCAGTAGCCACATGTCTTGCGGGAATGCCCTGGATGTGCTGTCCCACTACCTGCTCAGAGACAGACTGTTGTTTAAATTCCCCCAGTATGAAACATAAAATGTAAGCAGTTGCCTGTTAGCTACCTGGCGAAAGAGGGAATTGGGCAAGCAGAGCAGACGTGAGGTAGATGGATTTTTTTAAGGGGAAATAAATAAAGCTGTTATCAGACTGTCTATTTGCTGTTGATTCGGGGAGATCATGTTGACACAGAGTGAAGCAGGGAGCCAGCGCCGCTCTGATTATGCTTGCAGCCTGATGCCACCAAGTGGGAACTAGAAGAGAAAAGCACTTCAGAGATAGGGAGACATTGTATGAAGACAGTGGGAATAGCAGTAAGAGACTCCTGCTTAAACAAACACAGTTGTAAAATGCACCATCCTAAGTTGCAGATTTCTTAGAGAAACAGGATATCTGGTGGTAAGAGTTACAAAAACATTTTTGAATGTTTGATCCCAGCGATGCCCCGCAAGTGTCCTTGAGCAAAAAGCACCATCTGCGGTATTTTCATGCTCATTATAAGTTATTCCAAATCAATGTGTCAGCGACAGGAATAAAATGTGAGCACAAGTAGGATACTTCATGCCCACTGCTGCGATCCACTCTTTAATCTAGAGACCTGGGTGACGGGGGCGATCAGCAGATAACCTCTACCCCCAAGTCAGCCCTTGTGACATTTGTCATCATACAGCCCTTAGTCTGTAATCTCAACAGGGTGGAGGTAGGACTACAAACACGTCGACAGAAGGGAAGACAAAAGCAGGTCTGGCATGGAAACGGGGGTTGCTGTTCTTATCCCTACCATACTTGCCCTTGAGTTAGTGTAGCGGAAAATAAGGGGGAGATAGAAACAATGAAATGAGAGCGAACAGTGAGAGAGTTGGAAGTAGCAAGAGAGGGAAAGGTGGGAGGGGTGGGAGTTGACAGGAGGGAAATGGAGACCGCAGCTTAGAAACAGGAGGTAGATGGAGAGCAGAGGGTCTCCCATTTTCATGGAGATAAAGGAGCACTAATGAATTTGAACCAGTGCCCTCAAGGGATATACCATAAGGGCAAAAATAGGAAGGAGCAGATTGGGGGTTTAGTGGGTTTTTAAACTACAGCCAAACTGTCTTTTAGACGCACAGGGGTGCTCCCAATTCTGCAATCACTAAGATGTCCGTCGCACCACTTGCCAACTGCCGCGGGTGAGGGCCGAGCCAGGGCTTGGAGAGGACTTGATGCCAGAGGAGATGTGCCGAACTGGCAACGCTGGAATCACTCGTCCAGCCAACAAGATTATTTATCTGCCCATCTAACCCAGTTTTAGTTACCTCATTTGCAGAGCAGTGGCTGTGCAGAAATGCAGATCACTGTGTTGTCCAGTACTGTAGTAAACTGTAGCTGTAACTGTGTGTAAGATGGTACCAGTACTGTGGGTAAGGGATGGAAGCATATTGGGTAGAGTGGAGCATGTAGACTCCCAGGGCCTCATTCCAAAAATAGATGCAATCATTTTAATATGAAATGCTCTAACATACTCCAAATGCTAGATTATATGTTTCACATGTGTGCACCTCTCACGAATAACCACATTAAATGATCAGTTTGGTTTCATGCAGTGAATAGTCAACTACAAACATAACATTAATTGGTATTTTTGGATCACGAAGGACTCTGGGTTTGCACTGACCCCGAACCTACATACCTTATCTATCATTTTTACAACGTGTTGTTATACCACACGGAGAGACCAAACACAGCCTGTGGCATCTACCCCCATGTGGAGGTAATGGTCTGGCCCCCAGGCTGTGAGCCTAGCCAGTTCGTAATGAAGTGGGCCCCTCCATTGTAAATCACAGAGGGGTCTTGTTTGGCTGACGCCTTTGGGAGAATTGCATGGGAACGGCATGTGTTATGAAGGGCAGCCTGGCTTTAGTGTAGGCAGACACTTGGAGAAAGAAAGAGGGCTGCTTTGTACATGATGGATGGTGGCCTTTGCCTTTGTTTCTGTCATATGGGATCTGAATATTAAAGACGGACTGAGGAGATGAGACGTGAGCTGGGGTGTCATATTTATGTTCAGTCAAAGGCAGTTTGTTATGTTTTACCCTTCTAGGGGTATTGGCATTTTCATCCCAAGGGGGGCTTGGGAGGACAACTTTGAGGCCTCTTGCTGCTTGCTTGCAACACAGGCTTTTGAGCTCAGTGGAGTTGGTCGAGAGGACAACATGTGTTTGCTTGAGGAGCTGACAGGGTGGCTGCAATTTACTTTACATTTTAGATGTTCAGTTGATCTGCTGTTTTAGATGTGACTTCACCAATGAAGATGTGAGAATAAAAACAAAATTCCCGGATCCATAAACATAAACAAGCAGGAGATGCAAGAATTAGTCTCACAATGTAACTTATATTTGTTAAGCCCAGATGTTGTTGTGTACAAGTATGTGCTGAGGAGAAAGAGGAAGGTGATTTTTTTTTCTCTGCATGGAATAAGCAATGACTAACCTATTTGGATGAAATTTCAAGTCTAACAATTTTGCTAAATTGCCTCTTGCACACTGACAGCCAACCTTAAGCCTCTCAGGCAGAGTGGAGTTGAACATAGTATGTTTATAAAAAGAAGCCAGGAGGAACCTGGGCTGTTCTTTGAAGTCAGCTATTTTCCTTCACTTCAAGTGCGTCACTCACTTCAAAGCGGGAATTTCACACAAAATGTACTGATTCCCCCCCTCCCTCCTCTCCTTTGTGTAGAATTTACAGCACATAAAACGGGTCTGGGAGACTTTGTCAGAAGGTATCAGTAACCTAAGATGACTCCCGTCTGTGTATGTGTGTGTGTTTTTTTGTGCCTCTTGACAGCTCGCAGAGGCCTACATAGCTGTATGTGTGTGATCTTGTGCATATCCACATAAAGAGGCCTGCAGATGATGCTTGGTGGTGGTCCGAGGCTTCGCTTTTGTTAACGAGATGGAATCCAGAGAGTGTCAGCCGTATTGTGGAGTCATAGTCGGATAGGTTTGACCCCTGTGGTTTGTGGTTGGAGAGGGGGATTTGAATGTGGTTGGTGAGTAAGACTCTTCACTAGTTGGAGTTGGCAGCTTTGCTAAAAAAAAGAAAAAGAAAGAAAATTACCAAACCCAACATATTGGTTTCAAATTCATATTCCAAGTCTGTAAAAACCAAATATGCACCAATTACAGCACAACCTCCCGTGTACTAATGACTTTGATGTCAATGAGATTAAAGGCATGCATGGAGAAAAATGGCTGGCATACCATGGGAAATGAGCTTTTGCTTGTGTGCACCGAGTTCAGTCATGTTTGTACGGAGGGGTTTTAGTGGTTATTAGCCTCTTCAAGCACCTTTAATTTTTCTGCCATGATTGTAATTGGAACCTCTACTTGATGTTTTCCATTTTAATAGCTGCAGCCAGCACTGGCACACGGGCCTGTAAACAGATGAGGGTGTCCTCTCTGCAAACCGCAGCAGCATTGCATGTGTGTGTATTCATGTGTGCGGTGCAGGCTTGCACATATTACGCATACTCAACTGTCTTCATGTGTCTGCCTTAGTTTGTGATCGTCATGTAATTTGTAACAGCAACCATCTGTACATGTGAAATTGTGTGTGTGTGTTTGGCTGGCCAGTGAGGTGCCTTCTCTTGCCAAACATGAGTGGTGAACAATGGAGAATTGTGTCCCATTCATGTGTGGGGGTCAGAGTGGAGAACCAGTTTGAGGGTGAGCTATCCATCAGGTTCCTGCACAGTCTCGCATGTGGTGCCTCCATAGCCCATCAGCCTCCCCCCTCTCTCCCAGAGTCACCTGCCACCACTAAGCACACCCAGCAGCAGAGCCCCACACAAGTCTTATTCCGAAGGTGACTTTGGCCCCGTAGTCCTCTTGGCTTCAATTTATCTGCTGGCCAAACAACACTGTAATTGACTCTCGAATAACAAACAGGAGGGCACGTCGTCCTTCAACAACCATGCAATATACGACACAATTTAAAATCTTCTTTTGTTGATTTTGGACACTGCAGATCCGATCTAATGCACTTAAGATGTTTTCAAGAGTTCAAAATGCTTGCACACCAGCATCCAATGCCCCCCCACCCCCCCCCCAAAGCCAATTTGCACTTTGGCTTTGAATAGCGGCCAATTGCAAAAGATATTTTTACCCAGACTCTGTGATCTCACTTGATCTGAGTCGGTGCAGGTCGTTAGCTGAGGCGATTGCATGCACTTGACCTGTTGGCGCAGGCGGCGTGGGCATACAACACTGGGTGCTGAGACAGGCAGGGAGGGAGGGAGGGATGAAGGGAAGTAGTGAGGGAAAAGAGCTTGTGTGTGTGTGCGCGTGTGTGTGTGTACATGCACACACACACACACACACACACAGTCAGACTCTTTCTCTACTCAAGGGAGCAATGGAGGCGGGGAGTAGGAGGAAGAGGAGGAGGGGTAGATGCAAGGATTCTTTTGAGACCATGGCTGCCAGCTCTGTCAAGGAGAAGACTTGGAGAGGGAGGAAGAGAGTGTATTAAAACAAGGGGGATGAAAGTGTGTGAGTGAGAGAGAGAGAGAGAGAGCATATAATCAAGTGTGAGAGAGAAAAAGAGGCATTGACACAGTAGCATTATCACAGTGCTAGTGAGCAATTAGCTGAAAAAAAGAAGAACTAGTGCTACTTTGATGGACCTAATATTTTGTCCTCATCGTTTGATGTGGGCCTCATGAGGTTTTAATGATGCTCCTCTTTGCCGTAGGGTAGTTGTGTACCACTTCCAGATTAGCATGTCAGCGTATTGCAGGGGAGTGGAGTGAAGGCATTGGAAGGACATGGCCGGATACCCCACAAGAGAAGCCGCACCCCCCTTTCAGCATTAACTTTACAGCTGTAATCTTCCCTTATAGCATACTCATGACAAAAGTCTTTCTCCCTCATTTGAGGCCTAATGTCTTGAACAACCCTCCCTTACCTCAGTACCCCCCCCTTCGTGCTCATTGCGCTGCCTCAATTTGCAGTTGCTGCCTTTGGATGACCTCTGTGGCGGCTGAAAATGGGCTAAAGGCCACAGATGAAAATAGTATCAGCTGATAAAGGCGACAGGTGATCCGTAGTGCTATATGCAGCTGAGAGGCAAGATTTGATTTCTTTCCTGCCTTGCACCTGATTCTGGAGGTTAGCTTTGGACTATTACGGGTGTGTTTGATTCTGTTTGAACTCTTCTCTCAAGTAAACATGGCAACATGGCGCGGTATCATTTGCCTTGTCAGGACATGTTTTTTTCATCATTTTCCGGGGTGATGATATGCCGAGTTTTAGTGTTGTTGACACCAGGTGAATTATCTTCGCCTCTGCTTTCATCTTTTAGCAGCACTCGACTCATCACCTGGCACTCCACGAGAAATCAGATGACACCTCTTGATGTTAACTTTGGTTTCTGCATTCGTGCCAGCAAACATCAGCCCAGCTTTCATTTGACATGATGTGCCACCACCGAGCACCCCCCCCTCACCCGGTCCTTCCCCCCCCCTTCTCTCCTCTGGCAAGTTAGGCATGATGGGTAACGTAGTTTGGAGATCCTCAGTGTTTATATCATTCCAAGCAAAGACAATCTGAAAAAGCACGCTGGCAGTGGCTGTCACCTGACCTTGTCATCTTGTCCCTCACACGTCAGCTCAGATTTCATGGCAGGCCTCAGTTTTGACAATTAAGAAGTTCACACTGTCAAACAAGTCAGTCTCTCAGAGGAAGACCATTGATTGGATTAACATTGTGACACTGCAGTTGACGATGAATCCCCCTTTGAACATGCCCAGTGAAAACAGCTGTTGACAATTTTTGTGGTTGCTTATGTTGTGCTACGGTGTGGCGGCAGTTTCTGAAGGTAACCTTGCTCAACTCAGATGCTCACCCCTTTCAACTTACCGTGTGTCAAAGGGGCCTGCTGCGCTCAGCAGCATCACAGCATGGTGTCCAAGAAGAATCGTCTTTGCCACTACAGCCTTTCATGTGGCCACATTGTCATTTGGCTTAGGTGCCCCAGCTGTCGCGCTGAGGGTCCAGCCACAGTCACATGGTCTTCAGATGTTGGTGTTGAAGCCCACAGACCTTTGGGCTTTCAAGGCAGCTTGAGGCAAGTCTGGATAATGGCAGTGACCAGATGGACATGAGATGTAGGGAGGTTTTCTGTTCTATTCAGAGCTGTGGGACATTCACATACCACACAATGTAAACTAGTGTGCATACAGTTGCTTCAGAGCTGCATGGAGTCTGACAGCTATTGCTGTACCCGGTCCCCATGGGGTGCAGTATTGTGAAAGGATTCTGTCTCTATTTCTTTTATTTAGCTGGGAAGATTTGCAGAAGATATGGACTGTTTTTAAATGCTGTCTGACTTCACATTTATCCAGTTCCACACGTTGCCTCTTGGGAGCTGCCTTTTAGATACACACATACTTTTTTCTGAAAAGAAAATGTATTTTTATATCCCCTCAGATTGGGACACTAAAGAACAGTTACATCTGAATGGGGTAAACAAAAAAAGACGAGCATCTTTTGGACATAAACAGTTCACAGCAGACTCTGAGCACAGAGCTCTCTACTGGAGCAGCTTGGAGTTGATTCTCTTACTCAAAAGTATGCGGGCTATAACGGCAGTAGGACAGTGTGTCACGTTTACTGGCTCCCTGCCAGGACATCAACCAGAAAGCATTCCATTTTAGGCTTACTCCGCTTCATCTCAAACCACAAGTGTCTGTTTAAATACACATGCAGATGAACACTTAAAAAAAATAGTGCATAACACAGCTAATGAAATGGGACAAAATTATGGTAGCAAGTATTTTGAGGGGAAATAACAGGAAGAAGGGCCATGTGAAACAAGGCAGTACCTTCCAGGGAGAAATTAAGTTATATTTTTGGACCAGCAACAGCTTAAAGTGTCACAGAGAGAAAAACAGCTTTAATGCAAGGGCCTTTGTTGCTCCTACTGTCATCTTGTGTTCCTATAAAATGCAAAAAAAAAAAAAAAAAAACAAAAACAAAAAACATGATAGGCAGACTTGAGAATCTGGGAGAAATTCGTTTGGAGTTTTTATACCCTGGAGTCATAATGTTTTAATTTGGCTCTACCCCCCAGTTGTGAAATTTCCGTGGCCCGCTGCTGCGTAAACAAAACACATTTAGCATAATTGCACCTTTGGTGTAGGCCTCTCTTCAAGGCAAGGTATTGATTTTCTCTCTCCCCCCTCTGTCTCTCTCCCGCTTCGCTCTTTGTTTTTCTTCTCCTCAGCTTTATTTTCCCTTTTGCATTCCTCGGCTGGAGAGCTTGCTCGCTTACTTGCTCTCCTCTCTCCCGCTCCGTCTCCCCTGCCCTCCCCCATCACTCTCTCTCTCTCTCTCTTTCATGGATGGCACTCAAGTGGAAAAATAGTAACAAGAATGCAATTCGATTACAGTAGCCAAAATAATGCTCACCTTTAATGACACCGGAAAACAAGCTGCTTTTCCCAAACTCTAAGTTGAGGTTGTTTTTCTCAGTCCAGGAAGCAAAGAAAACACCATGCAAAACTCATACACACACAGACACACACACACACATGTAGCTGTGATTTACCTTGTTGATTTGTATAAGCCTGCTATAGCAGCTCTGCAGCATGTGAAGTTGTCTTAGTGAGTCTGACTGTTCATGGCACACACAGATGTGTGTAGTTTATATGTGCTTGTAAATATCCATACCATATACCGCACCTGTGTAAATTGTAAATATACAATGTGTTTCAGTTTATCTGTGCAGCTGAAAAATATCAATACAGGCTATAGAATTTCAAAATGGATTCATAAATGTGTCCTCTACTGCACAACCTGTTGCGCTCTCTCTTAAAGGCTCAGTGTGCTTCATACTGGCTGCCGTCTCTCTGTCTTATCATTCTTAAATTTACATATGTGAGAATGCATTTTCCAACTTGGTTCGCTCTTTCTTTGTACATTTCGATAGCCTTATTCCAGCGAGAACATCTTCCAAACTTTGGCAATGGGGGCTGCCAACTTATTGTGAAACTTAATGAAAAAGTTTGGGAATTTCACATCACGGCGGCAACTGAAACTCTGGGCATTGCAGTAACTTTTTGCAAATACGTAGCTCACCAAATCTTAAATTGTCACATTTCTTCTTTTTTTTCCACATGCACCGCTTTAACTTTAACTGAAAACTAGAATTGCAGACGGTCTTGACTGACACTTCCTCTTTTCTTTTCCTTATTTGGGGAAACGGTTTGAAATAGACTTATTCTAACGCGTTTTCAGGGCAGGAGGAAAAAGCTACCTGTATGTCCTTCTTACGGGTTTTCCTTCAGTGTAAAGTGGGCGCTGAGTGGTTCGAGGGGAGGTCAGATATTGGTTGTGTGGCTTGGTTGCTTCTTGTGAATTTATTATCCACAAAGAGACAAGGGAGACAGGGATGAAGACAAAAGAAGAGGAATCAGTGGATATAACATGGGGCTGTGCACCATGCCTGAGCTTGTTTTGGTTTTTCATGGTGTCTCTGTGTCGATTTTTATCTTCTCCTGTTCCTCTGTGAATTTTACATTGAATTCAGTGTGTCTCATTGCGTAAACATGCCAGAAAAGAATTCCAAATACGTCAGAAGGTATTTAAGTGTAGCATCTTTTTCTCCATGTCTCTCCCTCTCCCTTCTTCAGTCCTTTCTGCTGTGTTATTGGCATCAGCATGTAGGTATATAGCTGTGATATACATTAGAATTTCTCTTTGAACAGTGTCTGGTTTTTAGATCAAAACCACAAGGAGATCAACATCTTTTCTTCTCTTACCCTGTGTGTGTGTGTTTGAGAAAGAGTGGTGTGTGTGTGTGTGTGTGTGTGAGTGAGACTGTGTTCAATACTGTCTGGCTTCTGCTCTGGCTGCTATTAAAGGCCCCCTGGCTGGATTAACCTCCAAACAATGTAACAGAGAGGGTCCTCCCCCCCTCCCCCCCCTCCGGACACACTTAACAGCAGCTCACACATGCATATGGCCAATTATTCCCAACCTATTACAACAAATTATATGCCTCTTGTCTGTGGCTAATGTCCTTTTCATACATGGTGCAGGTCTGCTGATTGTGTGTTCTTATCTCACTGATGTCATGGGTTTAATTCTGAGAGACAGAGACTGAAGTTTGAAAGTGTGCTGTAAAACCACAGAGCTACCCGAAGCTCATTACTGGCAAAGCAAAAGTTTTAATTCAAACAGGTGACCCACGTTGACCCGGTTCTTAATGACTACCAATACTTAGATGGACTGAGGGGAGCACGCACTCTGGCAGGCGTATACAGAAACATACATACAGAGGAGCCCATATCATAGCCTGTTGGCTATTATGATCTTACGCAGGTCAGCCTCCACGGAACATGGGGCTGTACTCTATCCCGTGATGTAAAATTATCGTACACACAGCCTCTAGATGACTGACCACGAGTCAGTACTTACAAGTAGGCACATGTACAAGCTGTCTGTTATTCCCCTCCATTTGAATGGACATAGTCTCACGCCTCCGAATGTCAGTACACATGTAATGTAATGTCACCAAGTGTATTAACATACATAAGAGATGCTTACAAGAACATGCATGGATACACACTGTTCACACACGCTCTGATGAGCACATGTACATACTCTGAGTATCCTCTTGTCTGCTCTACCTTTCTTTAAATAACCAATTTGTACGCATGACATGTGTGTATGTAGTACATATTTGTGTGCACGTGAGTGTGTGTGTGAAAGAGAGCAAGACAGAGAGAGAAGGAGAGCAAGGCAGTCAGGAAGCCATTGAGGGCCCCTCAAGTCTGGTGGAATGCAAAAAGGGGGGGATGGGCGAACAAGGTTTGGTTAAGTCTGACAGAGAGACAGAGTGAGAGAGACTTGGAGAGAGGGGTGTGGTTCTCCAGATCTGCGGACACACACTCACACACGTTACACTGTACTATATTTTCATAGTATGAATAGGCTTCCACAGATGTTCACTGTTTATATGGCCCTCATCAGCTCCGATTCAACCTTCGCTCGAAGCAGCTGTGCCAAGCACACACACATACTACACACAGATCATACACACACACATACACATATATACTTTCAGCCTTGCTATTTTTAGTCACAGCCTTGGGTGATGAGGAAGTGAAGAGTGCAGCAACAGGCAGAATATAGTCTTTTCTAGAAAAAAAAAGAAACTCATTTGCACTTTTCTCTGTTCATCTAACACCTTCCCCTCATTCCTTCATCCTGCCTTATTGAATATAATATTCATCCTGTAAGCTGATAGGGGAGTGGGGCTCCAAAATGAGGCCCAAGCCCTTCCTCACCTGCTCTGGATAACACAGAAAGAAAAAAAAAACTTTCAAATCAGCATTCCTTTACACCACACACTCTTTGAAAATGTCTGACACTGGCTTTTAACAGCCACTGTCTTTGTTAGCGCTTTTGGCTTCAATTGAAACCAGTTGGCAATGACAGTAAAAGAACAGGATTTAATCTATATATATTCCTTGAGGGCTGATTCTAAATCACTGCCCGTGTGTGAGGATTTAGGATAGTGATGATAAATACACTAATATTATAATATACAGTTTACATGCTGCTCTCCATTTTATTGCACCAAAGTGGTGGAGGAGAGCTGAACAACAGAAGTCGGCAGCACTACGTGGTTGATGTGAAAGAAGATTAACATCAGCACAACATATAAGCAAATGACAGTATCTGTTCCCTTGAAGTGGGGTTCTTCTAAATTGTTCAAACGTGCTGCCGCTCGCTTTCTTGTGCGATGCCAAAAGGCAGAGGTAGTCACCAGCTGATAGCCGTGCTGTGATATGAGCTGTGGCGTAGAATAATCTTCGGCTGTGTGAGAGAGAGTGATAGATGTGGTGTGCCTTGTCAGCAGACATCACACTCGACAGCATCCGAAATCATCAAATGTAGTCACGAAATCCAGGTCTGCCAAACGTGTGGAATACTGAACCGGATAATGGGGAGTGTAGTGTAAGAAGAGTGACCAGGAATGTACACTGGTCCAAAGGAGATGTCTTTGAGTGGACCTGGCTACTGGTATGTGTGTGTTCATGTGTCTGGTTGGAATGTTTTAGTGCTCAGCATTGGTGAACTAATCAAGAAATGTGTGTTTTCAGTGTTTTGACTCGCAATGAGGCTCAGATGCATACTGATTGGAGGGTGTGGCTCGGCTAAAGTGGATATATGCGAGGCGGTGAGCAGGGGCGCACGCATAAAAACGTCAAAAAGAATATGCCAGCACATTGCCTATGCACAATCACACATACACACACACACACACACACTCACCCACCCAGACGACTCACACACTCTCCTATATTCAGGAGGAAGGTTAATTGAAGGTTATAACTGGGGAGCTGAAGATGAGAGGCTTTCAGTAGTAATGTGTGTGTGCGTGAGTGTGTTCGTGTATATGTGTGTGTGTGTGTATTTCAACCCCTTTACTTTCCCTGACCTCCCCATTTCTCTCTCTCTCTCTCTCTCTCTCTCTCCCCATCCAAAGCCCAGTCAAAATGTGCAGCCAGGCAGATACCTACAATCTCATTAATTCAACCCATCGGCTATACTGCAGCGCTAGCCCCCCCCCCCATCTTGCTCTCCCATATGCAAACGCTTCCTCTAAAAGGTTAATATAATCGGCTGCTGCTGAGGTTAACTATCTGTGGATGCACTCTAAGAAATGATGTGTCAACACATCTCTCTGTCCATCTGTCCATGAATTCATTAATCTATTTACATTTTAAAAAGTATTCTACATAATGCTTGGTATTTAAAACATAGATGATGACATTATTTAAAGCTGTGGTATTTTGCTAATAAAAAGCTCCAAGTTACAAAGGTTATAGAAAAAAAAGTTTGTCAAGTGCTTTAAAAAAGATGATAAATAGTAAATAGAAAAAAATAAATGGATTAAAATAATAGACAAATTATAGGGAACTCCATTCTGTCATGTGTGCCACCTGAGTCCAAACTTATTGAACCTGGGAACTAGAGAAACCAAAGGTCTGTTCAGACAGTCTGCGCAGCCACTACGCTCAAAGGATGTCAACTGCACAGGCAGTCCATTTGCTAACATAGTGCGGGTACATGTAACATGTGACAATCTACCGCACATGTACTAGCCCCCCTGGATGACTTGGCTCTTGTAAGCTCCCTTACTGATGCTCTGTAGTTGACCTTGACCTTTGACCTGCCTGTTGACCAAAAAAGTAATGTTCATTCTTAATCACTGACTTCCTGTTGGCAGAAGTGGAGAGGACAATGGCACACCACAGTAGTCATTTGTTGTTCAACTCTGGCTTAGCTTTGAGTTAACAGACAGTTGGCATGTCAGTATAGAGACGCACCACCAATAGACTGGTGAGCTGTTCACAGTGGTGATGATGAAACGATCAGTGTGTGATGTAATCCTGTATCATTGAGGATGAAAACTTTCCTCAGTGGCTTTACATGATAGGTTAGCTTTGATGACTGTGTGTGTCTCCTCATGTGTACATGTGTACAATAGCAGTTTTTTACTTGTGTGTGTTCCCTTTGTGTGCACTTAATGTGTGTGCATGAGTGACATTCACGCACAGTAGCTCTTTGTGTCAGTGTGCGCTAGCCTTTGTGTGTGTCCATGCGCCCGTGCCTGTGTGCGTCCTGCTATCGTCACCCTCTTAGAGCCATGCTCCCACACACACTCATTAAAATGTCATCCTAAGCAGGGCCATCCATTCTATCTGTGGAATGCAGTAGGCTGGGAGGGAGTGAGGCGGCAGCCATATTGAGTTTCTGGAAAAACGGAGGGTCTGTGAGGGTACAAGGCATATTGTACCTTTTGGCTGCTATGTGTGTTTGCCGTCCCAGCTGACTGGATATTTTCCAGAAGGCAAGTGTGTTATCCTAAACGAAAATAATAGTTTATAGTCAACAGCAAAGTGTAGTATTTAAATGAAACGTTGATCAACCAAAATGTTTGATAATTTTTAATCACTTGTGATTAAAAATTGTGAAAAATAGCTGTTCTGGTTTCCCACATTTCAAGGTGATGTATTTAGATCGCTTGCTTCATTCAACCATCAGTCCAACGCCCCAAATATATTGAGTTTACAGTTGTGTGTGACAAAGAAAAGCGTCAAATCCTCAATATTTTAGAGGCTGTGACCAGCTAAATGTGAAGCATTGCTGCTTGTCTGTGTTTTACATTATGATGATTTTGTTAGGCTGTGAAACCTACATACATATGGCTTACACTGCAGCCCATGGCGCTTCTTATGCATTGCATCCTAAATGGATCTTCACATTGGGACCATACTAATGCAGACTCCATCTGGAGACCGTCAGAACACAGTGTATCGGTCAGCCTGTGCTGTTGGCTTTTCTCCTACACGCTTCTTATGCCAGAGAAAATTCAACATTGAGCAAATTTTACTTACTTGTTGTTTTATAATAACCCACACTTTGCACAGTCATTTCCACTCCAAACCAACTCCTTAGCAAAGTTGTCGCTCTTTAGAACAGCAGATGACGGCACATGCACACCAAAATCACAGTTAAGTACATGACAGAGTGTATAAACAGTCACTGTGAGAAATATAATTAAACCCCAATATGGCCTTTTTCCTGTGATGCATCCTCCTGAACATATATAATCAAAACTATGAAGATTGCATTGACGATGGTTTGAACACTGCTTTTCACTTTTTTCTTCAGATTTTAGTTACCGTAAAATTCGGTGTATAAGTCGCACTTTTTTTCCCTTTTTTTTCATCTTAAAAGTTGGGTGCGGGTTATACACCGGTGCGACCTATACACCAGTGATCAGACCGCAGTCAGATAGCGCCTGACAACAGAACGCACCCAAGACGCATTGAGGACGTTTTGTGATCTGATCGGCCAAACCACACAAACGCAAGTGTAAGCGGTAATGCGTCCTGTATCTGCATGCAACTCCGCGGACGGAATGTTTCCCACCAGACTCGTTTGGGTCTGCCATCGTCTCTCAAAGAAAATAATATTGTTAACAGTGTTTCACCATCTCTCATCTCTGTCGGGTCGGTCGCGCGTGCACGCACATGTGCATGGACAGGTCGCGCCGGAACGCTAATAAACGCTAAATACGCGATATGGCGCTAAATGTACATGGATATGAAATATACATGGAATGAGTTGTGTAACATTTTTATTAGCAAATAGCAATAGAAAACCTTGTTTTCCCACTTTGAGACCCTGAAAAATAGGCTGCGACTTATATACCGGTGCGACTTATATTCCGAATTTTACGGTATCTCAATGAAAAATATATTGCAACTTACAGATTCACTGATGATTGGAAAGTAATTTTTTGCAGTGGCAATGTTTCATAAAACCATATATGATAATTTGCTTGGTCAAATTGCAGGAAATCACCTTGTAAAGGGACATAGGTGATTTGTGAGGATGTCATGAAAGATATGGCCGAGGAGATAAGAAGTGCAAACTAGGAGCAGCCTGCCACCCAGTCATTATTGAATACCATTCAAACATTCTTGTAGGGAATATTACAAACACAGTGTTGTGAAACCGTAGGAGATAAGAACTAGAAGTAGATATAGGTGCTGCAACCAACAGAACATGATTATAATAGGAACTATGTACAGGAACTTCAGAGAACATCAGATATAATGTCAGCTTCCCACTTTCTCTTTTTCCTTCTCCCTCAAAGTGTCTTCATAGCCCCCCACCCCCCATTTCCCTCCAAACCCCTCTATTTCCATGGTAAACAGACAGATGAATAATTTAATCATGATCGATTCGTTTGTTTCGGGCTCAAATGTCAGAGTGTCATTTAATCGCTCCTTACCACCCCACCCAGCCACCCCCCCTTCTCGGCTCCTCATTACCTTGTGGCCAAACAACAGGCTTTCCTCCCTTTACTGACGATGATGAAGATGATGAGGAAGAGGAGGAGGAGGAAGCCTCCCTGTTAGCAAAATGTGTTTATTGAAGGAGCCACTGTTTGATTTTAACACTAATCTGTTTGGGGATTGTTTGTTGTCTCTGAGCATCTTTGTTGTAGTTATGACTTCATTTTGTGTGTGTGTTTTTTTACCCAGATGTGACTTCTTATGTGTGTGTGGATGTCTGACCCTCACACTGTTAGCATTACTGCATGAAGACCCGTCACCATGTTGTTATTTTTCTTCTCTTTCACTGCTCACAGAGGAGTGAAATCCTGGCAGACAGGGGGTGGATGGAGGGAAAGACGCAAAGCAAACAAGCAAAGGGGAGGAAAAAAAGCAGGCAGATGAGTGATGTTAAGATGAGAGAGAGAGAGAGAGAGAGAGAGAGAGAGAGAGAGAGAGGAGGGAGAGAGGATGAGGAGGACAGAAAACAGCAGGGGAAGTTTGGAAGAACTAAGAAAAACAAGGGATCATCAGAGGAATTAAGGGAGAGCAATGCAGAGCAGGAGAGGAGTTTGAATGACAACATTTACAGAAATATGTAAAAAAAAACACAGTGTAAACATGGCACAGAAAAGCCTGAGGTGTACTTTCTGCATTAGTGCATCAAACAAAACATGTTTGTGGAGAAAGTCAAGCACATTAACCTCCAGCTGATAAACCCTAAATAAAATAGAATTTATTTAGAATATCACATGATTGGTTTCTTGTCCCAGTGGCTTTGTGAGCTATGAATCTCTGCTGTTTATATCCAAAGGATTGCAGCAAAGGATTCACACATGATTTGGCTTGATTTTGAGCTAATTAATATTTGATGAAAGCCACATTAAAGCACAAGAAAACTACCGTATGTACTGCTGCATACAGAAGTACAGGAACATGGCCACTCTTCTCCAGCAGATCTCACCCATGTTGAGGATATTTTCACTGTCTGGAGGACTGAGAGGTGTAATCAATAAATTCACGCTTTGTGATTTTGTGCATTTGTCATGTCAGCGCTGTTACATAACAGTTCTTCCTGGGATTATTTGTGGATGTTAAGTTTAGGTAGGTGGCTCTCACTTGTGTGTTCATGCCAAGATGAGGCGAGGGGTTATCAGTCAGACGATTACAAAATGCATTATACTTCCTGTGCACTAGAAGATTTTCACCGGGAAAGAGCAAGTGGACACAAAGTGGAAATAGTTCTGAATCCCTTAACGAAGAGTGTGTGACATGAGCAAAACACAGGTTAGCAAACTTGGAGCAGAAGAGTGAGAGTGAAGTGGTGAAAACAAATGGCATTGATCGATGGAAAGAAGATAATGAAACAAAAAGAGAGCGAGAAAGTTGTAGGTTTTGTGCACGTCTGTGTGTGTGTGTTTGTGTGTGTGCATGTTTGGGGGCACAATAGCCCCTGTGTTATCTGCTGTGGACGATGAAGGAAGAGGGGGCAGCTGGTTCACATTTCCATGGTGCAGGGAGATGGCAGCCAGCTGCACTACAGCTCAGAAGTAGCCAGCTACTCTCTCTCTCTCTCTCTCTCTCTCTCTCTCACTCTGTCTGTCTGTCTGGTCTCTCTCTCTCTCTCTCACACACACACACACACACTCTCACTCTGTTGGAAAATGCTGGATATTGCGGTTGTTGCTGAGGGTTCATTCAAGAGTCGACCTGGCTACGAGCTCTGCTGCAATGCCCAGGTGACTGAGGCGGCCACAGGGGATCTTGTTAGTGACAAACACAAACACACACACAATTTTCATCACACCCTGCTGATGCCTAGATTCGATATCTGGGACATGGAGATTTCACCAGACTGGGCCTTTTTTTTTTTTGTTGCAGAAATATTAATGTAATTTATTTGTGTGAACTGACAGTGATTTTTTTTTATCATTTACAACCTCAAAATGAAAGAGGATCTTGTCTGATGCTGTCATTTAATTAATGCACTCAGCTTCTAAAAAGTCTTAATTGCCTTTAGGTGAATGAAACTACCAACAGAACACCCACTTTTATATGCTCCGCTATTTCGGCACCCTCTAGAGAGCAAAATGATACTGCAATAAAATTGACAAACGGTATCATCATAATTGTCACGATCTTCACGGAGGACATAATCCACAGTGTTTTTTTGTTTTTTTTTTTGGTCCGCCATTGCTTGTTTGTCTCCCCCCACCTCCCTTCCCATCTCGCTTGCTCTTTTCTGTTTCTCTTTCTCTCTCACTTGGTCACTCTGGCTTTTCTGCCTTAGCAGATGGCTGAGGTTGAAAAGCACCTGCCAGCAAAGCATCTGAGAAGCAGCTGCTTTTCCAGGTGAAAAATGGACTCCCCTCTGCCAATTAAGGCTTTTACTCTTTTCATAGTGAAGACCGTAATATTGGGCATTTATTACGTTTTGGATACTTTGCATTGTCAGTCATTCCTTTAGCCAGAACCACCCTGTTCCTTCAATGGGAAAAGAACCTACATTCATTTTAGTGAGTAAATGTTCTGCTATTTATCAAATAACTTTGTGAGACTACTTTAAGAGAAAGAAAAAAATATCTATTTTAGATGTCTTATCGTCAGACATGTTTAAATATTGAGGTGTTATTTTTAGCTTTATTGACCGATTCTGCTGCAGACAATTTATTCTTCACTGAACTGGAAAGAAGCCACCGGTTATAAACATATGCAAGCGTACTGGGTGCCTGGATGGGTTTTGGGCTTTGTCTTGTTGACTCCATCCTCACATTTTTTGTGTCATCACCTGTAATTTACCTCAGAGGTTTTCCACTATCATGCCATCAAACACTGGGCTGAAATGAGGAATGAAATGGTTTGGGTTGGTTAATAGAATGCTGATTAATTTCACACTTAAGCTGCTGTGTGTGTGCGTCCAAAGGATATTTGGATAGGTAGTATATGTACCCCGGCACATTGCATAACCCAGAGAAAGCACACACATTTGTGCATGTGTGGGTATTCACATTAGTGCACGTGATAGTGAAAGCCATGCCCATGTAGACTTCCACGCTACACACACACACACACGCACACACTCATACGTAGACAACACACACCCCTACGCACAGAGTCTCCAGAGAGGACAGAGGAGGGGTGGGTTGACCAGATGGAGCAGCCTGCTTCTTGCTGAGCGAGCTTGACGACAGCTGAACAGCTTGAGGTGCACCGGAGTGGCAGGCCACAAACACACACTCGCAGGACACATAATACACAAGTATACTGGCGCTGACAAACACACCAACACACGCTAAATCACATTCATGTTTGTGTGGATTTGTTACACGGAGACCCAGAGCCACCCACATGGATGGTCGTCCTCACACATGTGCACTCATTTAGACATATGAAGAGAGAGCGAACCTCCTCCAATTGAAGCCAACACACAACACACACATTCCATCAGACAAGGCCTTCAATCAGGCCCTTTTTACATATAATCAAGAGCTATAGTGCCACTGGTGGTAATGGCTTATTGCCTTGTTTCTCTTGATAGCCACTTCTTCCCTCTCCCACTCTCTCTCCCTTCATTTTCACCTCTCCTGTCTCCTCCTCCTCTCTCTCCCTCCATTCCTCCCTTGCTACGAATCGTGACTCTCCAGTCAGCCTATTCCCTGTGATTAGGGGCTTTGGATTCCAGCCTGCATGCATTTTAAGGCCCGGAGGCTTTGGAAAAACCAGCCGTCTTTTTCAATCCAATAAAGAACGGCGAGTGAGGGCGATCCAAAAAAGCGAAGCGAGCAAGTGAGCGAGTTGTACACAACTTACGGTGAATAACCAAAACAAAAAGAAACATAAAACGCGAGGGAGAAAGAAAAATAAATGGGGCCTCCTGGTTGAATGAAAGCCAGCACACTGTGCCCGGTGCCAAGAAGAAGAGCAGTCTGGTGTTACAGCAGTCTGGCTTGGATGTCATCTTTCTTATGCTCCTTCTTAGTTTTGGTGCACTCTTGTCACTCTTTCCCCATGATTAATTGCTCTGGTGTTTGTGTCATTGGAACTCCTTAATATGTCCCCGCTGTTGCATTGCATCTACTGATTTTCACTGTGTTCCAAACAGCAAATGAATATCGCAGGGCGTGTTCAACAAGTTCAAACTCATTATTCTACATAGCCTTTCGTTACAAATGTGTTTGGAAAGACCAAACAGATGCAGGGAAAAAAACAAAAAATCAGTTTAACTGATCAGTTAAATGCTGAATGAAATGATGTTCAGAGAAGTAAACCGAACAAAGATAATTACAATAATAATTGATTTTCTTTTTCTTTTTCATTTGGCGCTTGATTTAACTAGGACCAATTTAGAAATTGAGCATTAAATTTCCTTCAAATCCAGACATCCAGGTGAGCATTGTTCCTCCTGTCTGACTGAATCTGTAGAAAACCTTTGGCTGCAAATGAGGATACTTGGCTAGTGATGACGATTTCTTGGCAAATACACACCATGGAAAATGGCTACTGGGTCTTCTCATAAATGGAAAAACAATAGAAGGAATAATTTTGTGTCTTCTCATGGGAACTTGGCATCTTCAGCAGTTTCACATTTATCGCCTTGTAGCTCTAAAAGGGAGAATCAAAAGATGCACAGACTGCAGACTGTGAAGATGTGAACATAAAAGACATAAATACACAATACCAGGGTCCAAAGCCGAGAGAAGTCCAGTCCAAACCCTGTCAGACGAGTCCCAAACAATTTAAGAAGGAAACATGACTAGAGAGTGAGACCAGACTGGAGCCTGGTTCAGGATTACATAGTCACAAACAGTTGGAATGCCATAACTGGATTACAATAGTAAAACATCCATGATGTGGCTGTGCCTGGCTGGTGTAGTGTAAATCACAAAAACTGGCAGGGTTCTGGTTTATCCCAGGCACAGAGGGCTCTGAACAATGAACTGCTGATTCAAGGGCAGTAGGAAGTGCAGCACCCACCAGCACTGCCAAAGTGCTCTTGAGCTAAGTGCTCAATGTCTAAACTGCTGCACGAAGCACTGAGTCTGCAGTCTGAGCCGTTTCTCACGGCCTCTCTTGCTCTCTCTTTCTCTTTTTCTGAGTATAAATTGTTCCCTGGGTCACTGTGACTGACACCAGCTCCACAGCCTTGGCATGGGCCAATATGATACATTCATCCGTCTCCATTATGTCTGTGAACCCCACCAACCCACCCAGCAACTCCCATACACACACACACACACACACACACCCTCCCATGGCTTTGTCATCAGCTTGTCAGACTCATCTGCTCTCGATGTGGTTTAGCTTGATGTCCATGTGTGTGAGTGTGTGTAAAGGATGAGGGGTGTGGTCTCCTAGCTCACTCATGTGTTACTCTCATACTATCTGATGTATGTATGTATACAAGCTCTCTCTCTCTCTCTCTGTCTATCACTCTGTTTTATTTCCTCCAGCCACTGCCACACTACATATATGCACATACTGTGTGTGCATAATGTATGTACGCATGTGTGTTTGTGTGTCTCTCTGTATGGGGGAGCATGTCAGCTTCCCTTGAAGTTGAAGCAGGAGAGTGGAGTTATGCCTCTCTCTCTCTCTTTCACCCTCTCCCCCTCCATGTAGCGTGGCACACAGCACAACAATCCACAGCATGGGTGTGCAAAGTGGTAAAATGACAAACACACAGAGGAAATAAAAGACAGAGAGTCAGAGTGAAAGGGGTCTTGTTTATGCATTAGTCGCAGGACTTAAACCCCCCCCCCACCACCACCACTCTACCACCACTTAAAATCAGCGTGGGTACTGCAGACAGAAAAACAAACAAACCCAATACCCCAACCCCCCCACCACCACACACACCGCCACTACTTTTCTCTTGCTGTTTTGAATACTGCAGAATAATTTGCTTTTGTGTTCTGCAGTCTCCTAAAATATGACATTTTATGCATGCCAAAGCATGAGTCTGACTCCTACGCACACACACATAGACAGTATGGTACACAACAAGAAATTGCACATAGACTCCACACACAAGCGTGGTGTTAAATCAGGCAGGGATGGATGACTAGCTGGCGGTACCCTGCTGTGAAGGAATGCGTGGTGTAAAAAAAAAAGAAGAGCATTTAAAGAGGTTTACCAGCTGTCTGACCTCCCACCTTTGACCTCGGCGCACCACCCCTCCACCCCACCTCGGCTCCCATCCCTCTCTGGGCCCTCTGAAATTCATTCTCATGTCGAAGGCACACAAAGTGATGTAGGGGGGGTCGTAGTGGGGTGTTTGAAACGATGGTGGTGGCAGCGGGTCGTCGGTTGGAGTGAAAGGGTCAGAAGGTGGCGGGGTGCTCAAAGAAATGATCGCTGACTTTGTGGACACACACAAGTGAATATATGAGAGAACACACATCTGAGGAAGCCATGCATGTGTGGCCACTGTATGAGCCTCATCTTACATAAGTGAGAGTGTTTGGTGGAAACTCCACTGTGTTATCATCACCGACCTTTCTCCTGGCTTTCGCCCATGTGCCTACCCCTCGTCCACAATATCCTTCTGTCTGCCGCACAAACAAACCCTGTACTCCAGCGGGTGGGAGGAATGTAAGACCAACGGATAACACTGGCTCTGTGTCTCAATAATTTATTGTGGAGGAATACATTAATATGGACCATAGCATGTTATTACCTCCCATTGAATCCCACCCCCCACACACACACAACATCTGCCAACCACTGGCTGAACACTCTACAGGTCACATGAGTCGGCCTGAGCCTCAGTGTTCTGCCAAAGGACAGGGGACTTTTCACACTTGGCTGTCTGATGGTTATCTAGAAACAGGGAGGGGATTTCTGGGGAAAGTTTTCCAGCCCTGTGCTTCCAAAAACACAATAGCTGAAATTGTTTGAACACAGCTCTGCCTCTTGCTTCACTTCACTTCACAATTAATTTCAAATAATTTAGTCTGATTTTTTGAAAAACTCCACGTGATAATCCGCTTTGTGCTGATGCCACTGTCCATTGTGGTTTCTCTTGTTAGATTTGCCATCACCACAGATTGGGATTATGATTCCTGTCAGTGTTTGTTTTGTTTTCCTACTTTCTTCCCTCATCTATTGTTTGGTTTCATGTACCAAACCATACTGGAAAGTTTTTTTTGTTGAAAGTCTTGCCTCAAAGTGTCACACTTGCCGCTGTCTGTTCCTTGTCTTTTTTAAAGCAGCCATAAAAAACAGTTGTCTTTCCCAGGCTTTCTGTGGTAGCGCTAGTGGTGGGGCTGTGATGAGCGGACTGACAGGCGGAAAGACAGTGTGGGTCAACCATTCCATCTGTCTCTGCTCTTTACAATCCTGTGTGATTGACAGGCAGACACCCCCCCTAACCTCCAGCCCAAACAGGATGTAACCGCAGCCTTTCTGCACACAGAGTTGCACAATGCTAATTGCATTGGTAGCATGTTTATCATCTTCCTTGTACAATCATCCATATAATCGGATTCTGAAAAAATCACTTTAATCATGTAAAAGATGAAAATGCAGCAATTTTGAACATCGGTGCAGAGACACACTAACTAAACCAAACTGAAATGTGTGAGCAGCTTAATCCCAAGTGGGGATACCTGTCGTAAATTGAGTGATGTTCAATTTGGTGTCTCATGGATTCCTGCTGAGGTACATTGAGGCTTGATGGCAGTGGGGATTTCAAATTTCTGGCAGAGATCAATAATTTTCATGTTCACTCCTCTTGCAGTCAATAAGCAGGTAATAACACAAAGGAGTTCAAATTAAAATGCCCCTTCCCTAATCACACAAGGAAAAAGCTTAATCTCAGAAACTCTGAAGTGAGGTTACTAAATACCACTTAACCCACTGATGGGCTTTGGCCCAGTTTCAGAAGCAAATTACCACGATTAACTCTATTTTCAATTAATTCCCTGAGAAAAAAAAAGGGGGGGAAAAAAGTCTGAAAAAGATGACCACCCTAGATGAAAAGAGGAGTTCTTATCACCGGAGCCAACAGAGTTTGCTCTGTATGTTTGAGTGTGCTTCTACATCAGTGTGTCTTTGTACGTGAATGTGGGAGTTTATATGTCTCTCTGCCTTGCTCTCTCTTTTCCCGCTCTTGAGAGGCACAGGATTAATCAAAAAAGCAGACAGGACAAAAGGAGCCTGAGATATGAACCTTGAAAAAGGCAGCCTCGCTTCTGCAATCACTGTGGCCTCATATTATATTTAACTGAAGGATCACTGTCAAACCAGGTGAGAATTACATTGTGAAACCTGAGTTGGAAAAGGCATTAGATGGACCTAATCTATTGCAGACGGATGCTGCTGGCTGAGGGCAATGTCTGTAGTTTTTTTCTTAAAAGACACACTTATGCTTACGCTGTTATACATTTATTAAGAGATGATTGTACTGTCATTTCTCTAGAATTAACTGATCATTGTTGAAGGATTCGACCCTCCAGAGCAGAGGTGTAACTCTCAGACACCACAAGAGTAATCTCTTTAGATGTAGTTGTCGAGTTAACACAAGCTTTTTTTGTTAGTAATCCAAAGTTCATTTCATTCATTGACAAAAGTGCTCTTCAGTTTCCATTGTATTACACATAAAAGGAAACTCTCCGTTATTTCATGCCCTTGATAGTAGATTATTCTTCAGTAATCATTTGCTGTGTTGAATCTCTTATGCAAAAGCTACAATTTGCGCACTTTTAATTATTTGGTGATGCTACATCCCTCTTTAGCAAACAGAATTTTCAAGGTCTATATATTAAATTGACAATAACTTCTGTTTTACAATGAGCTCCCCTGTTATGTTCATTTCACATTAAAAAAAAAAAATCCCACTCAGTGTTCATTTTTCTGTAGAAAAAAGATTATATCATCTACATTTTTACTTTTAAAGCAAAGGGCCAAAGATAGCTCCTGCTTCACTTAGTTGTGAATTTGCTTAACATGCCAGCTGTCATTTCGTTGTGTAGGTGTCACAGCATTTTCAAATGGTATGTCTCTCGTTTTGGAAATGAAACTTCTCAAACCACACAGCAAATGTTGCACGGTGAGCCCTGCCAATTACACAGAGGAGTTGTGGAGATATTTTCTAAGCACCCTGGTCTGCCAGTCTTTGCTTCCTCCGCCTCCTCTTCGATCACTTCGAATAATCTCATTCCCCCACCATCCGCATCCCATTTCCAGAATGAATATGAAGCGTGCATCCTGAGCTGTCCCGGCTGCCCTTCAAAAACTTCTTTCCCCCTTCTGTGATTTTTTTTAAAGGGCATTCAAGCCTCTGGCCAGTCGGTGTGATGCTTGTCTGACTCTGTTGGCAGAAGGCCAAAAACTGATGTCACCCATCCAACCCCTCCTTTCCCCAGATCTACACAGCAGTCTTCCTCACACACACACACACCACATCCCCAACCAACTGCCCCTTTATTGTCAAGGACTGTCTCACACCACCCGTCCCACCTTCCCTGGCTTCCAACTGTGACCTGTGCTGTGTCCTATAATTAAATGCCTCCCCCATATATAATATGTAGCAGCACCCTCCCTTCCCAGACTCTTTCTAGCCAAGGTGATGGCTGTCACAGACAGTGCCACCTGTAACCTTTGGCCTTTCTGATTGTTGGCAGCTAGCACCGACAGACCAGGAGAGGCAGAAAATAAAAACAAATGTTCCTGTGTGTGCGCATGTGTGTGTGTATCTGGTCTGTGTGGATTTCATCTGGCAACTTGTGGCGTCACAGTATGGAGAGGTTACACAGGAGACAGATAGTGTGTCACCCCTCGGTGGTAAACAAAATGGCTGTGCAATAAAGTCCGCATTTAGGAGGTCAGCTTGCCGTCCAAGCCTCCCAACTGCCAATCCGTTCGCCCTCGCTGCACGACCCTGATGCTTGCTGCTGTGCACTCAACCTCAACAGAGGTGGATTTCAGCTAAAAGCCTCACAGCCCTGGGTGTTTTATTGGAGGGACAGTGCAGTCTCATAATGTTCAGAGTAAACCCATTTCCAGCCGATCGAACTCAGGGCAACACCTGGAGAGAAACAAAAGGTTGAAGATTCAGTGGGCTCCAGGTAATTTGGTCTGAAATCTTTTTGTAAACGTTTATTTCCTCTTGGTACTAGTCGGACACGACTGTTTTTTTTTTTTTTCTTCCCCTCCAAAAAGCCATGAGGCGGTGAGCTGAAGGTGATTTTCAGCAGTTCTCTGGAGCAAAAACTCTCTGTTAGTAGGCAAACTGGAGCTCAAATGGCTTGTAAGAGTCCAAAGAAAGGTTATGGTGCTCCCAAGGGGATAGCAGATGGCCAGCACAAGGTGTCTCAGAGGCGTCAAGCACCATTTCTGGGCCTGGGAGGTTGGGAACAGTTGAGGGCAAAGGCTCATGGGAAAGCTATTCCAAGGAGAGGTTGCTTAGGCAGGGCGTTCCACGGTCTCTTTATGAGGTCACGGTAGTGCCGGTCTGCAAACAGCAATCACTTTAGGCAAAAAGAAAATGTGCTCATGCAATGCCATAAGTTATATAATCTAATTCACCAGTGATTTGCTTTGGAGGTACAAACGTCCAGTATATATCAGCATCCTCCAAAGTCCAAAGATATGCGAGTCACATACACTGGAGGTTCTGCTTTTCCCATGATTGAAAACATCAGTTCTGCTGAAACACTGTCCATTCTGACAGTTACAGTGTTTTGAAAGTTCTCTACCTCATAAACAAACATTCAAGGTTGCAGAAAATATCGCTAAAAGAAGGTGTTGTTAAATTTATTGCCAGATATCTGCACACCCTACTGCTTTTTGCGCATTTATGTTGACTACTGTAATGTAAGTCAGAGCCGATGCTTAAGACGGTAATGTCATGTGCAACATATTTGAACAGCTTTCCTTTGCATGAACTCTTCTCCTTCCACTGGGGATTCCCTATGTGTGGTGGTTAATTACAGGTGCACCTTGTTTCATATTCCTGTGACACGGATCTTCCGGGATGGAGTGGATGGCAATGAAAGAGTGAAGCAGGGAGGTAGATGCACACTTGGGCATTTACATAATAGTCCTGCAGTTCCATGCAAATTCATGTGATTCCCTACCAAACATCTGCAATGCAAGCATACTTAAGTATGCATGAGCTGGAGGAGGGTAGGGAGGGAAAGAGAGGAAATGAGGGAGAGGAGAGGGAGAGGGTTAGATGGAGAAAAATGAAAACAGAGATGGAGGATTTGAAGGACGACTAGTCTGATCAGGGGGATATATTTAGAAACCAAACACGCATACACACAAACACACACACTTCTGTTTCTCTGACACCACCTGTATGTCTTACCATTCTCATAGCTTTTAGGTATCACAGGACAGTGTGCCCGAGGGTTAGGGTTTTCCTTTTTTCCCACCATGGAAGGTTTTTCCTTAAGATGTAGCCAGTGTTGTGATGCAAAGAAAGTATAAAGGTGAGCAAGGGAGGTGGAGAGAACGAGAAAGCAAGGAAGCCTTACCAGTGGCACATGGAATCAATACTGTTAAGATTTCAGCGTGGTGAAAAACAGATGGTTGCTATAGACTTCTTTTATAGCTGGGTGGGGTGTGGGTGTGTATGTGACTTGATATACCTCTGCTTCACACACACAACTACACATAGGTAGAGACAAAATAAATTACATGGACACACTTCAATTAGTTCACACAAAATTATTACATACTTCAATCCCAATTGCACACATCAAAGTGTAAAAAATGACCAATACAAAGATCATCTGCATACATAAGTAAACATGCAAATATACACTGCTACAGATAGCCTATTGGATATTATATTCAGATGCTGTTTCTTCACACAAATGTCTCATATGTAGACTTATACATTTATACATATATGCACACATAGACTAGTATTGTTCACAAATACACAGGCACAAACACTGACATATAGTGCAACGCATACAAATGGGCTAGTCATGACACACACACTGATACAATGAATGGACCTGGTTCTTACATCTTTGTGTTGGTCATCTGTAGGATATGAATCAATGAAAGGCAGTAAAAGGCTGTAACTTGGGGCTGACGCATAAAAACTTCATCTAAGGTGAAAGACTGCAGAGGGAGACCGAGCAGCTGAAGGCTGAACATAAATAGCAGCCAGCTGCGTTTAGACACTACCATGAAAAAGCCAGTACTTGCTGTTTTTTTTTTTTTTTTTTTTCTTTCCCCCCAATCCAGCATCATACAACCGCAAACAGCACATTTGGCTTATTTTCATAACAGCTCCTGGAACAGCCTTGGTTGTCTTTATTTTTTATTTTATTTTATTTTATTAAATTCTAAATAAAATTGGACAGTAAAGAGTCATTTCATGTCCATTCCTGTGGATTTTATGTCAGCCAAATCATTTTCAAATAGGCTACACACAATATTGTGAAGTTTAGACTGTTTTACAACATCGACCCTTTTTATGGGAACGCTGTATTGTGAGATCCGTGGTCCTAGTCTGATGTTGTGCAATTGTCAGGGCAACCACAACTCTAGAGTTCCAGCACACTATCAGCCTTGTAGGGACTGGAGCAAGTCTTGGTCTTTGCAACATTGTTCACAGAAAATAACATGTCATTACATAAAAACTAGACAATGACTACCTTTATGCAGTTTGGAAAGGGCATCAGCAGTATACAGTAGCCCTACTATTTGGCTACCAGTAGTAACAGCATGTTAGCTATTTTTATCCGCCATAACAACGTTACATCGCTCATCACAGACATACATAGAGTCATGTACTTAACTCTTCTACTGCTCTCTTATACCTGTTGATACAAAGTGTGTAAAGCATTTAGGGGAGAACTGTAAACCATTTTAAGATTAAGATTTTCCTTTTTCACACAGCTGCAACCCACAGAAGTTCTGCTTTCATCTGACAGTGTGCTTCTTTTTGGTCAACAACATAGTAATGTGGAGTTGTCTGTAATTATATATTGAACAAAGCAATTGATATAACCTTAGCTACTAATGGTAACATTAGCAACTTGGCACAGCTGGATGTGCATTCTGCCTGGGACTAAAACAATGACTTGGTGAAACAGTTCTGAAGATACATCGTTTACCTTTTCTCTGACACAAGCACAACTTTCTGCAGTAATTACTAAGTTGTTGGATGTTTAGGAGTTAAAGTTGCCAAGCTCGCCCTAAATAAGCAGCTTTCATGGCATTTTAAAAGTAATTGAAAGACCTATAACTTATGTTGTATTAAACAAGACCACTGATGCTATGTCATTAGTGGCACCAGTTGCCAATAATGTCCTAATTTAAAGACAATTAACTTGTGCAGCCCTTGACTCATTTTTCAGTTGTAATCTCTTATTTTATGTGTGAGGAACCCCCCTCCCAAAAACCAAAAAAAAGGAGGAAAAAGTTCCCATAAAGCTATTTTATTTTTCCAAGGCAGTTTGACACAACTTCTTCAAAGTTCCTAAGAGGTAGAATCAGCAACATTGCAAAACAATGCAAAAACATACTCCTGCAGAAAGTCTGCCTTTTTGTTGGATTTGTCAAACACAGAACATATTACTCTTTTTGAAGTTGTAGACATCAAACAATCAATTTTGATCATCAAGCCCAACCAAACTGTGTTTTAACTGTGTGTGAAGTGGGTTTACTGCTCACTTCATAAAAGGGATTATTAATGTGGTCCCTCAGGTGATAAGTTTTCCTCTTCGTGAATACAACTTCACATCTTCACAGTGTGTGTTTTGGAACAAGTGTAACAGTATAGTGTGTCGTGGATGGAAATAGCATGGTCCTTTGAAGTCACTGGTCTCAGGGTCTCTTATCAAGAAATCCATGTATATACTTGCTTGTACTTTCAATCACTTTGTAGGATTCACTTCCTCCTTTTTAATTTTTCTTGGCCAATTGTGGTATGTGTGTAGGTGTGCATGTGCATACACTTTATATCTATTGGTCTTGCTCTCATTTCACGCTCATGATGGAAATTCCCATCACTCTTTCCCTTCACTGCCTTTCTCAGTCTCAGTAATCAAATGCATTAGTATCAATATTGCATGGGGAAATGAGCTGAATTTAAAACTTGACCATGTCAAAGTGTGAATCCCTGATAGCCAGTGACTGCCACCACTCAGTGGATGTTTTGCCGCCATTTTGGCTGTAATTACTGAAGCTTGACGACGGGTTAATATCTGGAGAGCTCAGCACTGTTTTCACAGGGTGTAGAAATTCAAACTTTAGAATAGAGCCATTTCCCATCACAGGGAATAACCTACAGTTTCATGAATAGTATTACTGATACTGCAACGTTTCAGTGTTAATTAAAGATTAGTGACAACATTTAGTATTAGTATTTACTAGAGCGCTATTTTAATATAGTGCATCATGGTGCATTAGTTACATTGGGTATCTGGGATACCCAATCACATTGAAATCTGCTAAACATAATCGCATGCAGTTCCCTCTTGATCAAAACCTGTAATATGGAAGCAGCTGAAGTAATGGTTAGGGTTTATCAATCGATGGGTCTCTCCACCATATTGCGAGAATGCGGAGGACTCTATCTTTCCTCTGCCCATTTCTAGGGGCAAAATGATGAATGCTTTTAGCAAGTGTTGACAGGTTTTCCCATGGAGGTGGTAACAGCCGGAGAAACATGCTGTGCTTCCCATACCATGTCGTACCATGAGCAAAGCACTGCTTTAGTGACGTGTTTGCATCTCTGTTTCGGGCTGTTAAAGGGTTAAAATTTTAATGTGGTGAGGGCCTACCTTCCCCAGTCCCTCAGGGATTAATAAAGAACATGTCTAGGCATATACACATATCTTTTTATCTAAATTTCTCTGTCTATTCCTTCTCTTCCATTAACAGTTCATAAAAGACGGCAGCATTGAGCCATGCAGACTGTGTCTCTGGTTAAACTGGAAGCCATACATGGCCTTAGGTTATGGTTGGTGAGACCATTCAACAACAATAGCTCATGTAATTGTGTTGTGAAGTTTGTATTGCATCTAAAGGTGGAGATAGAATGCCATACCCTAAGGACTGGGCCATAAATCAAAACCAAGGCATCTTGTGAGCATAGACGGAGTAAATCCCTACAGGCATTGTGAGATTCCCTCCACCTATGTACCGATGTTTACAGTCAGAACAATAGTGAGCAGTCGTTCAGGTGTCCCCCAGACAATTTGATACTCTTCTGTTCTATTCATGTTTTTGTGCTTCCTTCAGTTCTCACCAATGACATCACCTGCCCTTCAGGCCAAGAAAAAGAAAAAAGAAAGGCAAAGCAAGCAAGGACACATATTGGTCGTGTGCGTATCGTATTGTGTTGAAAGATGAACTGAGCTCATGAAAGACACCCACTCTTTTCTGGCATGGCGTCACCACAAAAGACCTATTGTTGATGTCTTCCTTTGTGCCTTTCCAAGTGCACGTGTCACATTCTCTTGAATTTCTCTCTCTTGCTGAATTACGGATCTAAAAAAGAAACGAGTGTTTGCAGCCCAGTAGCTTTATGGTTATGTGTGCATTTGTGTCTCGTATGGGTTTTGCTGTATGCTTTTGTGGTTTTATTTTAAGTGCTCCTGCTGCTGCATGTGCCAGTTGAAGCGCCAGTAGCTGTGAAGGGTGGGGCGCTTGTCTGTGTGTGTGCCTGCTGTCTGAGGTGCTTGGTTACACTGCAATTAGCTGTGGTTTTCTGCCTCTCACAAGGCCACAGTCACAAACATACCCTTTAAAACAGCTGCATATATTAACCTTTCAACTCTTCTGCCAATTTAGCAGCTTGCCATGGCTTTCATAATTACTGCTTTTTTTTTTTTTTTTTTCTTTGGAATAAGCTGATTTCATTTTATTTTATTTCATCGAACAGAGGTGATGTAAGCTGTTGTTGATCCAGATAGTGGGTTAGCCAATGCGGCTCCATCTCTGAGCGTATGATGTAATTTAAGTGTTTTATAAGCAATTTTATAACTGAGGTAGTTTTATGTGCAAGTGATTGCTACCCATCAATTCCACTGGTGTAGTTGACCTCTAAAGTGGTATGTCGCTTTGTCTTATCTGATGTGCTCGTGATCCTGATTGCATCTGAAGGGTAGCAATTATAACGGTCAGTTGCGCTACTTTTTCAAGTACATTCAGTTCCCATTTCAGCCACTGACAGCCTTGTCAAAAGCAGCTTGCTGTGAGTTTGCAGGTGAGAATTTGAAAGTGGCTGTTTTTGTGGATCAAAACTTAAACCTGTGCTGACAGAATATTATCTTTCACCTCTAGGTGACCAGGATAAAAAAAAAAAAAGTTGCTTTAGGGAATCTACAATGGATTGTGCGCCGTCTGCATGGTTTGTACTATTGTACCCTGTTAGCCACCCAGGGTGCAGGTAATTAATCTCACTTCTAGAGAGTTGCCCTCACCCCTCATGTAGGCTCAGCTGAGAAGTAGCACCCATGTGCGCTAGGAGGAGTTAAAGTGTCTTGCACAAGGACACTAAAGCAGGCCAGATGTTTGCTGACACGGGGGTATGAACCTAGTCCTGTGAGCTGGGGCCTATGAGAATGGACCCTTTTTTTTTTTTTTTTTTTGCTTGGATGCCCAGATAGAAGTGTCCTTTAGCAAGACCCTCCATCTTGCTGTGGATGTGGGTGTCAGCTGAAAGTCATACATAATAAAAAAAAAAGAAAAAAAAGAAAAGGAAATTGACTAATTCATTATATTCATGTCATGGATCTCTCTCTTTTTGTCTCTTTATTCACGTCTTTTTAATTAAAGAGTATGTGTAACCACTTGGTGGTGGCTCAGTGCTGCACAAGACATATCAATGAGAAAGGACTATGTGTGTGTGTGTGTGTGTGTGTGTGTGTGTGTGGGGCAGGAGGCGTCCCCAGTCCTTCTGTGTAGCTCGGGGATTAATGGCAATTTGACTAAAACAAAGAGACAGTGCCTGGAATATCATTGGCTGCCTGTGTAATTACAAGGCAATGAGATAAGCAAATAATGACAAGATCAGGTGATTAGAAAAAAAAGAAAGAAAGACAACAGTGACTCCCCTGCTAATTAAGGGATGTGAGAAGATGCTGGTTGCAAGATGGGGAGGTTATAGGGTTTGGGTATGTGACACTTTGCTTCCAGTTGTGTCACAGACACCCTATTACCTTCCTTCCATTTATGTGTTAGCAACAATGTGAGGTTGTGAATACCACAGTGGCTGTGTGCCTGAGTGTTCATCAAAAGTCATATGTCCTGACCATGTGGGCAGAACCACTACCTTTTCGCTCATGTAGAAGTGGAGTTATTTTTCTGTTGTGAATGTGGTGTTTGTTGCTGTCATTTGGAGAAAAGGCAGTATGGCAAAAGCTTGACCTGCCCGACTTGTACAAATGTGTTGCAACAGTGAAAGCCAATCTGGTAGCTGTCGAAACATGATATGGTGGCTGAAATGAATTCACCTTTCTTTCTGTCTTTTTGCAGAGTGCCAAGCCGTCCTGCGTGAAGACCCCAACCTTCCCTGCGCGGTCGGGGCCTCGGCTCTCCGGCCAGGTCAAGGATCAGTCCCACCCTGCCCCTCCCTGCCCCCTACCCTTTCCCTACTGGAGCCAAGATGGCCACCAGCGGTGCCCCTCGCCTCTCCTTGCCACTCCTGCTGCCTGTCACCACTCTGCTGCTATCACTGCTGCTCACCAGCTCACACGCCTTATGTAAGTACCAACACATCAGCTACACACTACTCCTGATCACCTCTCAGCTTTCCTAATGTACTGCCCTCTGAAGGGTCATCATGCAGATCTGATACAGGAGTTAGAAACAAGGTAGAGGATGGAAGTTTGTAGGTGGTCTCTGCTTCTGCCTGAGCCAGAAGAAAGTAAAACTGCCACCACAACAAAACTATGTTTTACTTATAGGCATTTCAGCCCCACCCTGGGCTTTTTTAAATCATGGATACCTCAAAATCGCTACTTTATCCATGTATCCACATTGATCATTCTATGTCCCTTTGCATGATAGTAACGGCAGAATGTCAGTATAGTCTCTTATCCCACCCTGTCAACTCCTGCTTAGGATTTGTTCTGCACCATTTCCCCGTTAAGATGGGCTTAGAGCAGTATTAAGGAGACAAAACAAAGAGGAGGCTCTGCAGAGAAATAGAACAAGAGTGATGGCGAGGTGGGGAGGCTTCCCCTTGGGTTTCATTGTTTGAAAATCCTGTGCGAGAGTGTGTGAGACTGTATATGTTTGAGTATGTTGAAGGATTATTTATGCATGAAGTGGTGAATGTGTATAGGTCTTTAAATCATTGTGAACGTGAGTGTGGGCAGGGGGAGCCATGACAAGTTCCTGCTCATTCGATTGCATGTTTGTTTATTGACTGTATGTATGTACACTGCTTTGGAAGCAGGGCGTATGACATCCTCCACTTCTCCTCCAGATCTAATTTTATTTTCCTCCTCATCTCTGTCTGTGACTCTCTCCCTTAGTACCAAAAAAAAAACATTTTGAGGTGAAAAATTGAATTATTAAGTAGTTCCAGTTTGTGTCTGCACTCAAATAACTAAGCAAGTTTGTAACGAACAGTATGTACACATACACAACATATGGATGTAAATTAACAACGCTGTATCCAGAAGTAAAAAACCAAAAAAAACCTAATGAGGAAGATCTCATCAAAGAGACAGAATCATTACAAATTTTGAGCCAGAGAATAAAAACAGTTATTTAAAATGGCTTCTAAAAGTCACAACAGATTAATTTCATGCATACTGTTCCACAGTGCAGGTGCTGCTACCTGAAATCCTCTGTGCTTCATTTTTCTATCTTTGGTAATTGGCAAGATAAATTGCATTTTTCACCTTGTTCCCTCCATGTATCTTCTTCACTCTTCTCAGTTTCTGACGTTCAGTGAGTGCGCTCTCAGTGGTTCACAATGGCATGAAGAGGATTTGATTTTTCTCATGTTGCAACAGAGCTGTCTACTTTTGATTGCATGGCGGTTGGAGTGTCTGGCAGCATAATTCGAGTGTCTTTAGGCTCAGCTGGCTGAAAACATCTGAAATTGCAGTCAGACATGTCAAACAGACGTCTTTGTTCTCTTTCCTTTTTGCTCTTTACATTTGCAGTGGGTAAAAGTAAAGCACAGGCTGCCCAGGCTCCTCCTCCTAACATGTTACATATGAGGGCAGTCGTCTTCAGTTCACTCACCCACTGTTAGGAATCTCGCTTGAACTTGCTGACAGCTTCTCTTTGCCCACCCTGGTTTAAATAACATTCATTGCAGGCTGCTTCATCCTTGATGGATATTAGGCTCCCTTCCCTTTTCTCTCCCTCTCACACACACACACACACACATATACACTTACTATAGACTAACAGCAGGACTCCCTCCCCATCTGTCAGTATCTACCAGTCTTTGTCTGCTCTGCCTGTGGATATGATCGCCGTCGCTGTTTGTCAAGCTCTCTCACTCTGTTTTATTGTCTCTTGCGCAAGTCATACTCATACACTTTTATTTGTTTAGCCCACCCACCCCCTCCTCACTCGCTGCTCCTGGTCACACATATTCACGCACATACTCAGTCTCTCTTCTTCTCATCCCTTTATGGGGCCACGTAATGTTGTCCCACCATTATGTCTGGAAATATATGCACACACTCACAGGCTACCTTCTTTTGCTTGCTCTGATTGTCTTTCACACCCACACGCTCAACTACACACATGTACACACACATGTGCACGTGCACACACAGCCCAGTGGTGGTGCCGTTGTCCAATTATATTCACTCCCACCTGCTGAACTGAGAGGACCAGAGGGGGGGCAGGGGGAGTGCATCATCACTTTCTGTCTCTCCCTCTCTCTGTCTTACACACACACACACACACACACACACAGATGCCACTTTTTTCTTTTTTTTTCGCAGAAGTGCCCAGCTGAAACCATGATGTCATCCCTTCCTCTCGCATCCCTCCCTCTCTCTCTCTGCCCTTCATCTCTTTCCATTTACACTCATAAATCACAGGGAGAAGGAGACATTTTTAATCAAAAGAGAAAGAAAGATGGCTCAATATACTGCGCCACCCCAGCCTTAATAATGCCAGGCGCCCTGTTTGTGTGTGTATATGTGTGTATTTACTGACATGTTTGCATAACATTTGTGTGCAGGTGCACACACGTGTGTGTGGAATGTCCCCCTGAGAATTGTCAGAGGTAGCTGCGGCATATTGAGCGTAATCCATAATATCTGTTCTAGCATTCATTAGTTTTTGTATTCATTTTATGATAAGCAAAGTTATTATATCTAAGCCTCATTTTAAGATATACAGATAATATAAACCAGTATTTGTTCGGAAATATTTGCAGGCAAACAGTCAAATTGTTTTGTTTTTGATAAAACATTATCAAAGTTAATTTTTAATCATTGGACAACATTAACTGGCAAAATAGCAATAGTCTTGAAAGTGGAAATTCAGTCAGCTATTTATAGAATTTATGCTAAATTGCAACCTGAGGCATGTTTCAGTAATGATTAAAGGGAAAAAACAGCATCAAACAAAAGCTCTACACTGCTGAGAGTTACAACACTGAAGTATATAAACCATTATATTCTACAGAACTGGTTAAAAGAAGTGAATTAACTAGAGCAGGTAAAAGGTACTGTACATCTAGCTATTTACTTTCTGACATCATACACACACATGCAAAAAGTAGCCAAGCAACACATATAATCAGACACAAGACCTTTGGGAGCCCAGATTAACTTGAGCAAACCTGCTTCAACAGCTCTGTCTCCATTAACAAGCGGCATTATGACAAGTCGTGTTCTGTTGTTGACCTTTTGGGGGGTGATAAAGTTGTAACAAGAAGCAGTGTTTATATTATGGTGTAAAACAGACTCTCCTAAACTTCCCTGATTATTCTCCCAAATAGGCCAAAGTTCATGGTTTCCTCCCTCAGGGCAAAGAAAGGACAAACAATCTTCAATCCTTTCCAATATATTGCAATACACGGATGTTTCTTGAATTAAGTGAGACAATATTGCAGCACCAAATTTGGGTTTTGTGTTTCTAGACAGGAAGGCATGATTATTTGTTAGCATTTTCTCTATCCCTTCACCTCCTATACTTTTCCCTCCTCCTTTTTTCAGCCGTTTAGGGTCCTCCACAGCGGCAGTCTTGGCAAGGCACCCCTAATAGTAATTGGCCAGAACTCACTGTGATGGGGTGAGGGTGTTCAATTATTAATATTACTTTGAAGCTGCCAATTGGAAAAAAAAAAAAAAAAACGAAGCCCCTTAGTGGAGCTGTTTTTTTCTTGTTCTTGTTCCCTACATCTCCATCTCTGTTTCTCTCCACTTGTTTCTTTTCACTGGCCTCTGTCCTCCCTCCTCCACTCACTGCTTATCTTTTCGAGTCAAATTATGCTCGAGCCAACACTGTCAAGTTAATTCTGTCAGATTTAATTTTGGGTGCACCCTGCTCTCACATGCTTTGCCCCATGTGTTGCTCTATACACTGTTTTCTCCTCTCAAATGAGGAGAAAACATGTTAATTTTTAATTGCGTTACGGGCATGAGTCCCTGCCTCAAGTTCCCCGTTGGTGCTGTCTGTATTCTGAAGGTTGTTACAGGTTGAGCTCTCAGAGCTGCAGGAAACCAATCTTATTAAGCACAAGAAAACATCTCTCCTTCTTCTTAACAATGTGCAAACTTGTTGCATTTCTTTGTGTGGGCTGTAGGTGCCCGTGCCGTCAAACAAGATTGCTGAATGCTGTTGACAAGCAACCCAATGTTTTATCCCCACTGAAATGATATAGAGTGGTGAAAGAACAAATAAGTAATCAGCAGTGCAGCTCTGGCTCTTATGGCTGATTATCAAGAGGTCACCTACATACAGCCCATGTCATCAACCATCAAATCAGACCAGAAATACAAAATGATGTGGCCGTTCAGTATCAGAGGAAAGAAGTCCAATCAGTGGAATCATTTTATTGAGGTACCTTTAAAAGCACAGATTCAGTACTTGTCTTGTGGCCACAGTGCGAGTAATGTTTATGTCTTCTCTTTATTTATTTTTTATTTTTTTGACATCATCTCTTTTTCCTCAGTCTCTTTGCCATAACATGCTTCAGTAGTTTGAGCAATGTCGTACGGACTCAGTTTGACAGAACAATACAACTAAACAAGTGATTGAAGTGCATGAAAGGCACAGTCCCTCTCTGCATTATGTTTGTGTGTTTTTTTTGTCTTTTAGCAGAAAGGAATTCAACACACAACAGATGCAGCTTTTTAAAAATTGTTATGCCTCCAATACTTTGATGAGCAGGTTTAGATGTTCAAAGATTTGTGGTGTTCTCTACTAATTTTTTCAAACCCTCTCTCAGAGAGTGGACAGGGCCACGTATACACAGACTTTAACGTCAAGGAAGATTAAGGAGGCTTGTGTTTCTCTGATTTCTACTTTATTTTCAACAGAGAGACGGGAGACTGTTTTGTCTCCATTTTCTTTATTCTAGTGTCCTTTGTTTTGATCAGACCTGAGAGACCTTTGGCAATTTGAGGTGGCCTCTTCATTTAATGAGCCAACAAGTGTCAGTTTGTCAAGTGAGTCTCTAAATGACACAAAATTGTTACCATTGCACTCCCTCTGTGTATTATGTGGTCAATTGGAAATCAGACACACACTTATCCATAATTTCTCTCCCTTCTCTACAAAGAATTGAATCCATTTAGGATACATGGCAGCATCTTTGGCATTTTCTTTTTTCCTTCGACAATGAACCAACACTGAGACCTGTTTGTGTACCACTATTTTGCACATGCAGTTCTGCTGTGAGAGCACTGTGTGTGTGTGTGCTTTTTTCACCTCTGGGTACTAACACTCCAGAACTTATTTTATACTGGGTGCCCACATCCCACCACAAGTCCCTCACTGACTGCAAATGCTGAGCCCGTCGGGTTTGTTTGCAGTGCAGTCAACATAGATGGTACACTGTATGATGCAATGGGCCAAGGAGTTTGCACGAAAACATGCAATTTTTATTCATCTCATGCATCACTGAGCGTTGGTGTCTTTGTTTCCCTCAACTAGGTGATAAAAGATGTGATGAAGAGTTAATCGTTTTATTTCTTGCCAGTGGAAATCAATTGTTTGAAATATCTAATAATGCTTTTAGATCAGGCCTGTATCAATCGTTACAGTCAATTTCTTTGAAAAAGGTTTCAGTGGATTTGCACAGGTAAGATAGTGACAATATTAAACAAGGTAAAAAAAAATACTTTCATCCTGTCTGTTTATTAATTTGTTGAAAGGGGAATATGATTTTTGAGCCTCCCACTTGAGGTTAGCAGATGGACAGTTTTCCTCTGTGAGAGCTGGCTATACAGCAAGCAGCGCAAAGTCTCTTTGTGAATCATTACATCCACAACTGCTTGGCACCCCAGCTGCCCCAGGAGCAAATCCCAATTAGCCTTTCTTCCTTACATTTTAATTGGAAAAGCAACTGTTTCATTAACCCTTAAGCTTAGAAACACGGCCTGTGGAATATGGCTGCTGCTGAGATTAGTTTAAACAGTACTTTATGTCGTTTTTTTTATCCTGACTGGCAGAGCTTATTTGAAACAAAGGTTCACACCTCACTAGCACAATCATTGTGTGACATGGTTTTTCCCCTCAGTTTAAATGCACTGCTCAAGACTACCTTGGCAACAGATGAAGAGAGAGAGGACAAATGCTTATCTTTCAGTTCTCTAAGATGGATTTTGAGTTTATAACAGGTGCTACAGATTTCCACTGGTACTGTTGAATTCAGCTGATGAAAGTCAATGAAAACAAAGTGGCCTCTGTTATAAAATCAATCAACTATGATAGAGGATCTCATATCAGACACGTTGTTGACTGAAAGAGAAATATTATCACTGTCATTAATCAATCAAGACTCTTTGTCTTCTAAGTTGCTGTGTATTGATGCCACCAAATTGTCCGTTAGAGAGAGGCAACAGACTAACGGACTTTTTCTCCTTCTTCCTTGTTTTTGCTGAAACTTAAAAGACTATTTTCCCATCTTTCCCTCTTTTCACACCCAGTTCGTTTTTTTTTGCAGCAGCAGCAGCAGCAGTCTGCTGGTCTTTGTTGGCAATGATTACTTGTCAGAACCTCCAGACAAGACAAAGCAGGACGGGTTTAGAGTAAAGGCTTGGTTTCCATAGCGATGGTGCTTGCCGAGGCAGCCTGTGAGAATTGGTCCTGATTGATGGGGTTGGTTGTTTAGGCCCGGAGGGTGTGTGGGGTTTATGTGTGTGAGAGGTAGAAAGAGGGTGGGGGGGCATGAGGTATGTGTGTCTGCTGCTTGTATATTTGTCTGTGTGTTTGCCTGTTCATGTGTTCACTTGAATGCACATTTGGATGAATGTGTCTTGTGTATCTATGGGTCTTTCTCTCCATCGTTCTGGTGTGTGTGTATATGCTGATACAGGATGATGGGGTTTTAAGTCAGGTCCAGGACTGATGGACAGGCAGCTCTAGCAGCTTGGCGGATACTGCAAGCTAGTAAATCTCTACACTTCAGAGGACCACATGGCCGTAGTTCACCGTCAGCAACATCTCTATGCCCTGCTGGTCCAGTTGACTTGATTTATTACCCACACACAGTAGCATCACCTTTAGTTTAGAAATATCCAAAAGTAAATCATATTTCAATCTATAAAAAAATGTCTTAAACTCTATTTAGATATATTTCAGTGTGAAATTGAAAGGCAACACGTGTAGACAAACTCCAAAATTAAGTCCTGGACAAATTGAGATGCCAAGTTACACTGCTCTCTCTTTATTTGTTGTTTTCTTCTGCACATAGTCAGGCTTGATAGTGCCCCTTTGTGTGTCATCATGTGTCTGGTGTTTGGTTAATATGAAAATCAAGTTAAATCTCAGGATTAGTTTAGCACTAAATCAACTTCTTTAAAATTAGTGGCACACGGTGGTTGACATTACTCTTTTCCACTAAAAAACAAACAAACAAAAAAACATCATATCTGTCAGTACGTATGGACACTTAAGCGGCAATTTAGGTAAAGTGACAGTGAGTGGGATGAGCATATGTGGATTAAGTAATAGCTATGCTTTTATCGAATTTGCTGAAATTTGTCGTACAACATCTGCATCCTCCAAGAGACTACACCCTCAACCCACACGGCTACATGAGTGGCTGGAGAAACTGGGACTGGCTTGCTTGTAGTGGTATCTCTAATAGCACCAAATGTTCTTTTCAGACGTTGTTGGTAAGAAAAAAGCTCTCTGTGTGCTAGGAAAGATACCTATTTGTGGCAAGATGGATAACAAGTGCCCTTTTCCCAATTTGCTGCCTTTCTCTGCAAATCACCGAATGGCTGTGCGTCATTTTGTCTCCCACTTTGCTAATTCAGCGGATAATGGGTCCTATTTATGACCTGAGAAGCTTTTCTCCATCAATTACTGTATTAGTCATAAAGCCAGTTCCCTCCCTCCTCTAACGTCCCCCCATTCCAAACGACAACAGTAAAGTACTGTAAATGGAGCCGTCTCATATTCACATACCCGCCTCCCACTCTCCACCACTTTATAATCACAGAGCCAGTGTGTTCTGTCTTATCTGGTCTAACAGAGGTAGTGGCCACTAGCAGGTGGCTGCTGTATGAGCTAAACAAGCGTCTGTATGCACAGTGTGAGTTGTTGTTTTTTTTTTTTTTTTTCCCCCTCCTGCTAGCTGGTCATGTTTTCATGGATCTGTTCTATTCTCAGGGCCTTGTGAAGATAGTCGGGCCCCCAGTGCTGGTTATTTTAGCTCAGACCATGTCCCCCTGCCAGGCAGATAAAGGCAGGTCTCGTGTGCTTATCTGGGTAGTTCTGTACCTCTGTCTGTCTGAGGGGAGCTTTGGGAATAGAGAGAGACTTTGGCGGAAGGGACAAATGGCCACTGCGGGTGCAATGTCCTTTCAATGTCATCGCTGGTAACATTACGTGTGCTGGTTTTTTGGAGACTTTTAAACAAGGTACCTCACAGCAAAAGAAGTGTGTACGTTTTTAGGAAACATGGCCCTGGTGGGAACCAAGCCCCAAAAGATCTGTGTTGTGTGCAAAGCAGAGGACATTCTAGTACACCTTTATAGTATATTTTTATAGTCTAGTAAAAGAATAGAAAGATATGCAAAGCCTTTCCATATTAATTGTCAAGACTTCACAGGAAATAGCTAGGTTGTTGTAAGTCACTAAGGTGTTTTACTACACCAGTCTTGTTCTAAAAAAGTTAAAACAGGTTTCGGGGGGGTGTAGTTTGAACTTTTATGAGTTTGGCACTATGCATCACTGACAGAGATAAAGGTGATAGTTCTGACTTTTCTATGGTCTGGTCTTAATACAATAACAACAGCCAGTGTGTGTGTCAACTTCTGATGTCATTATGTACACTACTGAACCACATCAATACCATGAACCATTGTTAAAGAGCGTGCAGCCAGAAAAGGGATGAAGGAGGTCACAAGGTGCAAGTGAAGCTAGAAGCATTTTACATGTAGATTGATGGTCCGGCGAGTCTGCACTCACTGTCACATTGATGTGGAACACGGGCTGAGCATAGACAGACCTCACTCTAGCTTTGTAAAATCTAACTGTAGTCTTCAAGCCATAATTGATTTGCCCTGAAGCACCAGTATGAAGCATGGCTGAACTGAAGATGTTCTCAAGCCTAGTTTGCTTACAAAACAAATAGAAATGTAATGCCAGTAACATGTCATTACAGAGGGAAGATAAGCTGTTGATCACATACTGTTATTATGATTGTAAAAGTCAATCACCTCATCGTCCAAAGTCTATTTGGTCATGGTCACCTTTAGTTATTTAGAAAACACTCCACATTGTTAGAATGATGCCACTGAGAAGATGATACTGAAGAAGTTTAAATGCCATGTGGTTATCCTTGTTCATTGTTAAGGCCTGTTAATGACTACTGGACATTTGATGGCATTGCACAGAGCAGTTTGTGTGGTACAATAAGCAATTACCAGTAATTATGACTTCTAATAATACCTTTTTTGTAAAGCCATAAAACACAGCACCCCCCAACTTCATCCCCACGGCTAAGCCCCCACTGTCTCAAGATCTCTACAACACCTGTGCTGTTGACTTCATCGTGTGGTCTACGCCACTGTCTATTACTGGGATTTTTTTGGGCAGATTAAGCCCCTACACCACTGAACCTTCTCTAACCTGCAATTACAGGCCACGTGGCAAGCATGCATGAAAAAAAAGAAAGGTTCAAAGTCAACAGTAACTGGCAGCAGAGGCCCAGAGGTACACAGTGGAGGAAAATTGAAAAAAAGGTTAATTACGCTCATCAAAGTTCACACAGTTCCCTTTCGCAATTGCACTATAATAGACATTCATGCGCCCACAGTCCGTGGCTGCAGGGTGTTTGATGGCATACTTGTGTATGAAAACACAGACAAACACATATGCACACACACACAGCCTAGTGTATTTACAGTGCATACATAGAAGAAAAAAATGAACACATGTAGTGTTTTTTTCTTCATATCATTTTGAACACCTGTAAGTATTTGCTTTTTATTATCCTCACAAATCAAGCTCCAAATTCAGTTTACATTGGCAGCCAGAGTGAATGAGTAAAAGCTGGCATCCCTGCTCTCTACCCAACATGGGTTGATTTGAAGTTAAATAATGCTGATGGCATTTAAATAATATCAAACCAACCACCTGAATAGTGTTAAAAGAGCAAAACAAAAGAAACGGTAGCAGAAAGGTTGCACATGTTTGGGTGTGTGAGTGTGTGTGTGTGTGTGCGTGACAGAGAAATGATGCCCCTTTCTCATAAGTGGGCAGGCATGGGAGAGCGAGACAGCAGAGCCGAAAACAGAAACCTGTCTCAACTCCTCTGCGCTTATATTATGTAATTATGTATAATTCTGTGGCGTGCAGTAAAACCTATGGAACTTCACTTTTAGACACATGTCTGTGTGAACACTGAAGGCTAGGGATTAACTTCTGACAGCACTTCCATACAAGTATGTCAAATGTAGGGGAATGAGCATTCTTTAGGATACTGTGACAGACATGTCTCGTGGCTCAGACACACGCAACCTGTTCCTGCAGCTCAGATAGGAGACTGGTAACCTGGTTTCTGTCATTACTTCTGTTTTTGTGTAGCTGTGTGTTCCCTCACAGCTGGTATTACAGCCATGTGAGATATTTTCAGAGAAGAAAATATCAGTTAAAAATCTGTAAGAGCTCTGTTACTATATCCTAAGTTATTAAATGAATTGTTGCTTTAAAAGCAGATGCTTGTTGCTCGTACGCCACATTGTGGCCAGTGGTTTGTTTTCCGCTGCGTATAGGGTACAGAGATAACAGTTGAAAGAGATTGTGGAGGACACACAACAGACAGCATCATATGCAGCAGAATGAGTGAAGCTGATTAGCAGTTACAGGTGAAAATCTCCTGAAGGGAGATGTAAGGACTCGAAATGGGTCTTGATATGCTTTGAAAATGTAATTTTTGTATTTCATGGCTGTATAAATCTCATGTTTTCATCTGCCTGTTGCGAGAAAAAAACAAGCAGTTTCTACAAATAACAAGAAATCCAAGCAAGTGAGAAAAGTCACTAAAACTTTCTTTTTGATGAAATATTTAGCTCTCTCAGATTCACTCTCGCTCTTCACATCATCTCCTCCAGTCCCTGCACCTTCTGTCACCTTCTCTTCTCTCCTCTTTCAACTTTCTCTACTCTACCACTGACCTTGCCACCTCCTGCTCCACTCCTCTTCCTCTGTCTCGTTCTTTTTTATTTCATACATCTCTCCTCCCGGCCTCTCGCTTTAAACCCTCCTTAGGTAATGTTCAAAACTGCATTTACCACATTATGAGAATCCTGAATCTGTCAGGAGTTAAATTCAGACTGACATGTGGGCAAAGCACATTTATTGTACATCTCTCTCATCCTCTGAAGCAAAGAGAGAGAGAAGGCAACTGGGTGGAAATGTCGAATGGTCCAGGGGAAAACTAATCAAAGAGCGCTGGCCTTCAGCAGAACCACTGCCACAGGCCTGCTCTGTGTAAATCCCTCTTCTGTCTTGACAGAGGGCACATTGTAAGGGGAGGTCAAATGCAGAGGAGCTGTGTTGTGTAAAGCTGTGTCTTGCAGTTTCAGAATGGAAATTGAAAGTATAAAATGCCAAAAGGGATCATTGTATGCACCAGATTAAGTCGACCTATTCCTTTGTGTGAAACTCTTTGTAGTGTATACACAATGGATGCAGAGTGATTTATTTCATGATTTTTTTTTAGTCTTCCCGTGTTGTGGTGGGTAACATTTACAGAGGGGTAGTTTAAACCTTTTCATAATTCATAAATGCCCTCCGTCTTCACAGAAATGTGTGGGTTACATACGTTTCTCCAACCTGAGCTGGTGGTCCTCTGCTGACAGGTTTTTTTTTTTTTTTAAATACAGACTCTCAATAAGAGCTGAACATTATGGGATAATAATTATTGGACAATAACAGCAACTGCTGCGCTGAACAGACAATAGATATCCATCTTCAGGGACTTGCTCTCATAACACAACTCCAAACTGATAAGATGGCCGTCGAAGAAGATGAATGGTTGATGTATTCATTGCTTCTGTGTGTCAACAAGCTGCTCTGATTAAATACGTCGATGCGTGTAAACACCAGGCCGTATTAAATCACGTCCCTTGACAGCTGTTGACCAGAAATCTTCAGAAATCAGTCTGAATGAAAAGATGAATAAAAATAAAATAATACCGTGTTGACATATCACTTCAGAATACTTATAATATCTTACCATATTGTATTGTCATGTCACCCGGTGGAGCTCAATGGTCTTTGTCGTGTTCAGGTATTAACAGAGGATTGCTGGGTTTCACAAATCTTTCATCTTCTTAAAACATTATATACTGTAAAGCCTCACACTGCATCAGTGAATGTGACTTCCTCTGAGGTTATTTTAGCAGATGTAGAGGCAGATTCAAATAGTGTAAAGAAATATTTTTGAAGGAGGCAACAATCAATATTCTTTCATTTGACCATCAGAAGGCCAACAATCAATATTTCCAACATTAAAATGATTGCCAGCAACACATCCCTTTAATACTTTTTATTAAAGTAGAAGAGTTTCATCCCTGCCCTGTGGCTGATTTATTTAGCTCAGGGCATCCAACACTCACGGCCTGTTGGAATGATGTATGACGATTTTATTCACATGCACCACGAAGGTAACGCTATAATGTAAAAGTGCACTTTTTTTTTTTTTTTTTTTAACCATGCATGGTTCCACTACCACTGGCCTTGCACTCAGTGTCATGTTTTACCCCTTGAGCTACATATGCATTAAATTATTTCAGAACAAAGGACGATAAAGCAGAGGAAAAAAAAAATCAAAGCAAGATAAGAGTGACTCTGCTCATCTGCAAGTGAGCAACTCTGTCTGCTGACTGCTTGTCTCGAACATATTACAGCGTGTATAACCGAGGTTAAGTTTGTTTCACGCTCATGAGCAGGGCAGTATTACGTTTTTGGTGTCTCATCCTTCAGCAAGCCCTATTCTGCTCAGGCTAGTTAACCATTTACCATTAGCTAAGTTAGTTTGTGTATGTCATTGTAATAATGTTTGCATCAGTACCATTTTGGGTGTTAGTTGGAGGCGGGGAGATGAACTTTACATGCAGTGCCTCTGGTTTCCCCAGGCACTACAGTCAACCCTCTTTCCCGCTTCCTTGTCTTACACTATTTCTCTTTGCCTCGTTCTTTCAAAATACCCACTCCCTATCTATCTTCACCATGTTAATGAATGCAGGAATTCTCCTTCATATGTGTTTAGCTGTGCCTGGAGACTGGTGTCGGCCCATGGTCCCTTAATTATTAATTTGACGTTATGCGCTGGCCGTTTGATCATCCACACATATCTGTATGATTCGGATTTAACAAGTTCCCTAGGAGACTCTGTTTTCTCTCCCTTTTCCTCTTTCTACTCTTCCGAACCTACCGCAACTGCAGCGATTAGGGAGAAAAAAAACACACCACCACCATAAGCAACAGGAATTACTAACATTTGATGGGCAGGTTAATGACAGGGTCTCACGTCTGTGAGTGCATAATTTTTTAGTATGTGTGAGCCATGTGAGAATTGAACAACTGATTGTGGCTTTGTCAGTGCAATAATCACTTCTCACTTTTGAGCACTTTATTACTGTGTCAAATTAAAATAAAAACTCACTTTTACCACCTCACAGACTTGCTACATGTTCCTTACTGATCATCAGCACCTTGGCACAATATCAACATATAAATTCACATTGTCTCGATCGACAAACAAAGCTACACAGCGTTGAAACTGGGGTGCCAGATGAGAAAGCCATAGTAATTTAATGTCAACACAGGTTGGGACTGCAGGTGGTAACTGCAATGAGGGCATGGCCCAGTGATTAAAGTGGCTGCCCTGTCAGGAAGAAAGCAGCAGGTTCAGTCACCACAATGGCCATTAAATCTCAAGCCGTCTACGTGTGGTTCACCTGAGATTGTCATCTATCCATAGCGGCTCATCCATCAATCCGGTATCTGCCTGTCTGTTTATCCTGTGTCTGTTCTGTTGTATTCATTCTTTTTTCTTCAGAACTCAAACTGGCAGAACAGCGTGTGGGCTTGTGTGGTACATGGAGAGCTATAAAATTCAGAAGGGGTTGCAAGAACCAACTAGTGTGGATTTGTGTGACATTAGAGAGTTGTGTGTCTGTGTGAAAGTATGTGCTTGCACTTAAATTGGCATTTGGAAGTCTGGAAACTTTCAGAAATGTAATTTCCCTTATTTAATGCTGCCTTGCTAGGAATGGAGTTAGCTCCAATGGTGGTAATGTCTCTTCTTCTCTGTCTCCCTCTCTCCCTTTCCTTCCTCTCTCCTCAGCACCACCGCGGTTCACTAAAGTTCCCATCGACCAGATTGGCGTCTCAGGGGGTGTGGTCTCCTTTGTCTGCCAGGCGACAGGCGACCCCAAACCAAGGGTTAGCTGGAACAAGAAAGGCAAGAAGGTCAACTCCCAGCGTATAGAGGTGAGTCCATCGCTGCTGCACAGTGGAGGTTTGGAGACTTTGTGGCCATTCCTATTACTGTACTGTCACACAGTACAACTGAGGGATAAAATGAAAAACTCATTATATCACCAGAAATATTCAGAGACAGTTCTTGAGGGTTGAGGTGCCTGAAATATGATATGTTGTATCTGGTTATTCTAACGTTTACTTTGCAAAAAGACAGGAAAGGAAAATGTAATGCATATTTAAATGCTCATCAGTAAGCTTTAACAATCTGCTGTTCACTGATAAAAGATCTGACTACATATTAAATGATGCTGTAATGTTGCAGGTAGGACTAATATTGGAACAAGTGAGATCTAGCCTTATTGACAATTTTATGATCCCTAGCTGCTGATAAGACAAGTCAGCTCACAATCTCAAAAGATCTTAGTTCCGACATGTCACTCTTTTTAACCTTTATTTGTCCTCACACATTCTTGTTTTGATCACTACATTCACATTAAGAGCATGGTCTTCTATGATTCTTGGGTTCCCACGCAGTCTTTCTGAAAAGGGTGTTTTCATTCGCTTTCTTTACCCTTAGTTTTCACAAATAGTCCTAGACAACAGCTACCAATCTTTTCACAGACAGGCTGTGCTAACCTCTGAGTGATGTGCAGGTCGTCCATTAGCTACAGTTGCACAGTAATCCAATGCAGAGCTCTACCAGTCCTCCGACTCTGTCCTCTTTGCACTTGACTGGCTCTGCTGTTGTCACATTCTTGTTTCTAGCACTGGGGCTTTTTTTTTTTCTTTTTTTTCTGCACGCAGTCCTGTCTCTGTGAATGTGTCTGTCTGTGTGTTATTCATGATGTTTGTTGTTCAGTTCTCGGCAGGCATCCCAGATGGCATCTCTAAAAGTCTTGATTGATGCTCAGTGTCTCTTAATTAAAAAGTTGCTTTCGTTAAGGATGACGACAGTGCACAGAGATACACACACACACATGCACGCACATTCCAGCATAAAGACAACCACAGGGGAGGGGGCTAAAAAGCAAAAAAATGACAACAACATCAACACAGGGGAAAGCAGCATCTCAACGGAGGACAAAATAAAAAGACAAGTAGTGTTTGTACGTTCTCTTCTCTTGCATGCTAAGTGGGAAACAAAGCCAAGGGCGTAAAGCAGCCCGCCAGAACGGACGCTTCTTTTCCTCCGTTTAGCATGAAATAAAAAATTTGTAAAGGGGTTTTGAAGTAGTTATGATTTTTTTTTTCTGTTTTACCCTCTAGACAGCTGCTTTGATATCGATCGTGATGCCGTGCTCTGCAGTGTTTTTAGCCTAATTAACGGCTCAGCTCTGAGATGTGCAGCAGTGGAGCAGCAGGGCTGCTGGAGACTTGTACTTGTATCTCAAAGTCATGTTTTGCTCAGAGATCTCAACAGTGAACCCTTCGTTGAGATGGTGTAAGCTCTTCTGAGGAAGAGAGAGATATTGGTAGAGAAGGTTTGCCGTGAGACTAACAAACAGGTCGGCCATCTTGTCTAACGTTTCATCCATCAAGAATTAGAGGTGGTGGTAAGTTTTGGAAATGACCATCTTTATTGAAGTGAAGGGGTGATAGCCTCAAAAATCATACCAATTTATTATTATTAAATTCTAGTCATTGACCCAAATCTTGAGGTTCAGTGTCTTACCATAGGATACATGAGTGTTGATACATTAACTGTAAAATAAATCCAACCCATGGCCTTTCAGATGCTGACCTGTGACAAGTCTCTAAACCTGTAGTGAAGAACTGTCCTACTGTCAATCACATCCACGAGCATCCACATTTTAAAACAAAGACACATTTAAAAGGTCATCGGAAAGTAGTTCTAGTGCATGTAATGAGGACTCTGTTAAAATGGATTTCCAGTCATTTAGGAATTTAGTTATTGGCAAGTTCAGACTATTTCAAATGCACTCCATTGTTCTCAACATCCAAAACATCAGGATGCTGATATCCAATTAGTCTGAATTAGGAAACTGGCAGTCAAGCAATATAATTACTTCTGCTGTCAAGTTTTGTGAGTGATTCATACATTTGAGAGCTCGATGCACACACTTTTATCTATAGTGGGGAAATAATAGAAAATATGTCATTCAGTTACTGTGAGAAGTCTGAGTTTCTGTTGAACAAAAAGCATCATGACAATTCGAATACAAACGGTGTTAATGTTTCTGTAGTTTGTCTTAAATGTTATGATGTAAGTGCGGCAGTGTTGTCAGTATTCTGAGCACATGTTGCATCCCGGTTGTAGTCTGAGTTTGTTTTAAAAAGCCCTTTAAACATGATTCAAAAAAAGGGCTTTAAAGAGAACAAAGGGCATAATCACAGATAAAAACAAGAAATGAAAACACACAGAAGCAGGCACGTCATGCATAAAGATATGGGACTGCAACTGTTTGTGTGTGTGTAGAGAGAGGGGGGGTGTATTTCATTATAACTCTATTTATGACGACCAGGGGCTATAAAAGACTTGATACACGGTACCTTTCCATCCGAGGATATCTTGTTATAACTCACTTCTGTATGTCTCAAATTTAGTGTTGAGGTAGGAAAACAGGCTTCTTATCAACTTTATATCTTAAATAATGAGACAGCTGACACCAAACTAATCAATGTGTCTCCAAGACAGTTGTTATCACTGATATCCTGTGCTAATGCTGGCTCACACTGGTTCAACACTGTTAGCATTTTTATTGGAATCCCACAACTGTCTAACCTTACCCTGTTCCTTATGCCACAGACGATTGAGTTTGACGAGGGTGCCGGAGCTGTCCTCAGAATCCAGCCTCTCCGAGCGCCACGTGATGAGAACATCTATGAGTGCGTGGCAGAGAACAGCGAGGGCGAGATCACCGTCAATGCCAAGCTGTCCATTATCCGAGGTGAGTCCTGCATTATGAAACAGTGTGGAGAGGGGTAACTGCAAAATAAATCATTTAAGTGGACATCCGGGCGCTCCTCAGGTTTTTTTTTTTTTTTTTTTTTTTTGGATGACGTCTTGTCTTGGAGTCGTTGAACTGCACTTGACAGTAGGTGAGGGCTGAACCTTGGAAGTCTTTTTGCTTATAATTTCTGTAAGAAGCCATTTTGACTTTTACCTGCAAGAGGTGATTGGCTGGGTTGTTCGAAATTTGTCACAAACATTGTTCCATGAAACATTACTCATGTATATTGTAAAATATATTGGTACTATCGGTACTTCATGATTGATGATGATCTTGCGTGATTAAGTGTTAGGGGATTATTTCCTAAAACTTCCCTCACAGCCTAAAATAGACTTATATTCCCTTGCAGCAGATGGACAGTGTGCACACTGTTTGTGTGTTGTTTATCAAGGGTCCATCAGATTGATGTCCCTAATCAACGGTCCATTCATGTAAGAGCTGAACCTCTATTTGCCCGTGATGAAAACTCACAGGATCCTTGAATGAAAAAGATTGATTGGTCACCCATAGACAGTGAGGGCACAGCGACTGACAGATGTGTCTGGACACCCACACAGAGATTCACTCTCACACAAACAGGTGTAAAATAATAAAACAGTATGAGATGTGTATAGATGAAATCAGTGATAGCTGATCTTTGTGGACCTTCACTGAGAGTGTTTGAGGTGATAGTTTAGTTTCAGAAAAAGATGTTATTTATTTAGCTCCAGCATAGAGGTCAGGGAGGACGGTATCAAAAGCAAGCAAGTGTGTGGTCACACACTCCAAGTCCTTCTATCTCTGTCTACCTGACTCTGTCTGCCTAAGAAATACAGACACACACCAAGTGCCTTCTATCTTCTCTTCTGTTCTCTCCTGCCACCATCTGCCATGGTTCCAGGGTTGGATGAAGCGGAGCTATTGCTGGCTGGCTGGCAGGCAGCACACGAGCTAGGCCTCCCTGGCTGTCAGTGCATGTTGGAGCAGGAATTGGAAGCCTGGCCCAGCATCCTTGGATAGTTATTGTTAGCAACAAACCCCCTACCCTGGAAGCATGGTGCTGTGGGTGTTGGGGGGGAGGAGTGTGAGTGCCTCAGTTGCCCTTTAAAACTTGCTATACATTTACTAAAAGTTGGAAATTACGTGTGGGTCATTTGTAACAGTTTTATTTACTATTTTGCCTGGAGTAATCTATATTGAGTGAGCAGAGAACAATTTGGAGATGTATATTTGTACTTTTGTGAAATCCAAGTCCAGAAACTCCCTTACAAACAAACCTGGACACACAGATGGATTGATAACGAGAAATAAAAAAAACAAAAAACAAAAAAAAAAGACAACAAAAACCATCAAAGTTTAAACTGCAGGCCAGGCAGCATGTGCAGCAGTGTGCACAAATGGGTGTGTGATAGAGTACAGGGCAAAGCCAGGGCAGTCTACAGCACCAGAAAGAAAATGAAAAGTTCTTGGAATCAGCTCGACAAGGTTTCCTCAAGAGTCCAGAGGAAGACTGCAGCTCTCCTGCCCAAGCACGACCCAACAGTGAAGTGAAGGATGAGTGCAATGATGAGAGTGAAGGTGCAACATGAGCAGTGGAGGAGGAGAACAGCACGTTCTGTCTCTCTTTAATGAGGTCGAGCCCCGCTGCATTAACCTGCCAGGTTTCAGAAGGCAGAAAGATGCAGCGTATGAGAGAAGAGAGATATAATATAATTCACAGAAAACCCAGAAATGCCAGGATGTGAGAGAGAGGTGAAAAGTGAAAACATTAGAAAGTGAGTGTGGTGGAAGTGGAGCAAACCAGAGACACAAATAGGCAAAAAAAAAATTGTAGAAAATTGGCCAGAGATGAAGGGAGACAACAGGGGGTGTTGCGGACGATTGGCAGTGTAGAACAGGTGAGGAGGACAATAGGCAAACATGGGCTCTTGGAACAGGGGCAAAGGATTATGGGATATGGGACAAGGCACAAGGGACACATCCGCAGTAAACAGAGGGTTTGTGGTCTGGGATCTGGAGAGGCAGAAAATGGGTTGCCGTGATGGGTGACTTGGCCGGAGAGCTGTGGCACACATTTTTAAGAAAATAAAAGTGCATGCACTCGTGTATGTAAACAGATACAAACAACACAGGATAACATAAACAAACATGCATGACTTAACCATCATAAGGGTCATGGAACTCATGTAAATGACTGAGTACTGATCATTCGAGTAAATGCAAGAGACAAGAGCAGACTATACCCTGTTTGTTTTTTAAAAGGCTTCTTTATTGCATGAGCGGTGAATCATTTCCATAACCTCAAGTGAGTCCAGTAACCTTCGTATAGAACTATATGTATAGTCACTGATGAGCAGACACAAACAGAAGGGAGTAGAGAGTAGAGTATACCAGCGCTTTCTGTCCTGTTGCAAACTCATCTACCATGAAAGCATGGAGGCTCTGCTCTGACTTTGAAAAGGAAATGAACAGCAGCACAGTGTTTACTCTTGCAGACAAGCCATAGCTGCATGTACATGTGGTAAAAATGCTCACATACAGCAAAGACATACATATGTGCAGTAATGCACATGCATGTGACCCCATCCACTAAAACATGTAGAGATAACAACATAAACGCAGCTACCTCATAAACCCACAGACATTACGTCATACAAAAAGACATGCAGACTAAACTCTAAGCCTCATCTCCATAGTTTTTTTTTTATACTGTACTGTGGCAATGGCAGAACCCCACCCTCTCTTCTGTTGTCTCTGACTGTTTGTGTGTATGAATGTGTGTTTGGGTGCTTGTGTTGGTGGTGATGGCAGGGTGCGTTTAGCACCGACTGTGACACCTCTTTGGCTGTTGCTCTACTGCCTCAGCTGAATACCTAAGATGGGGGCCATCTGGCTCCACTAAGGCTCACACACAGTCCTCTGGGAGTCCTTGGAGAGGGACTGACAAGTGTATGAAGCACACTCTTGAGATCTGACACAACTTGCAGCATGCTCTAGGTTTTTTTTTTTTTTTTTTTTTTTTTTTGTCATGGAAACATTTTTCTTTTCCTGTTTTTAGGATTTGCCAGTTTTTCCAGGGAAGTGTTTAGTGTGTCACACAGGAGGCGTCGTTGCCACTGGGATACTGTCAGCTCATGCTGTTGTGAGGAGATCATGGGAAGCTAACCTGCTTTGTTTGCTCGGATTTTTAAACTGCCGCAGTCTTTAGCCCTGTGATTACTGTTGCAAATAGATTCTCCCCTGAGGCATCCCAAGGAGTAAATACTGTGATTGATGAGATTTGGTCTGATGTTCATTTTTTTTTAAATGTTGAAAAAGCTGTAAATATGATGTCTCTATCCCATTGAACCGATCGCAGCACAGCAGAGTTGCTCTCGAGGCAGAAACATTTGTATTGGTTGGGTTCAACTTCAGTGGTGAAGTCACTGAGCTGCAGTGTTTCTCATGAAGTAACATACACGTAAGCTTCGGGCTATTTGAACCAGCAGGCAGCAGAGACTCACCTCTGATATACACACACGCATGCACACACACACCAGCAATTCAGCGTTCAGGTCTAGCTTCATATGAAGGGTTGATGCATTAACATTAGACCTAGCCATGACCTTTATTTGCAACCATGCAAATGTACACACACACACAGCCTCAACTGCATCATGCAAATTTTCTTTGTCACTCGCAACCAGGTGGAACCAATCAAACGTACCCTTCTCCCTGTCTCTCATCACTCTGTTACTCTCTCTAAAACCTGTCCAGTCCACTTACTTTCTCCCAGAGTATGCCAAGTTGCAATCCTGGTTTTCATCCATCCACAGCACTGACTTTTTTTTCTATCTATTTCTATTTTACCTCTAACTCCTCCCTCACCTCACCACCATACCCTTCCCTCCTCCTCAGCCGTTTGCTTCTTGTTAAGGAGAGTTTGTAGAAGGGACGGGTAGGTCAACGTGTACATGTAAGTCCAGGGTCTGTGGGCTCTGCTTTCAGTTTACAACTGTTGGCACAGAGAGTAAAGCAACATTTATGTTTGGATTCAGCTATGTCAAAGTTTCTGACTATTTTTCATTATTTATTATTTAGCTCGTACAAGTATTGTTTTGTTGTTGTGCTGCAGATGGACTCCTGTGCTGTTTCAGTTGCCCGGGAAGCACACATCCATCTGCTCTTCAGCAACACTGTGCAGGTCAAGTCAGGTTTCGGACAGTCACCCAGAGGAGAGTTGGGGTGTAGTGTATCTACTGTTTGATCAGGCTCTCTTCTAATAGGCTGCTCTCTTGGGATGGAGCAGGTAATAGTGAATTTTAATGGGATTCTGGATCGCGGTACATGCACAGTCGAGGTGAGTGAATAGCGGGAGTGGGGATGAGAGACAGTGAAAGCCCGGATGTGGGGTAGGCAAAGGTGCAAGGATGAGATGGTGGAAAAAGAAGAGAGTGGGAAAAAGAGAGAAGGAAAGTTAAATAGACAGAGTCCAATCAACCTCTCAACCAATTGTGGCTCCAGGCCAAGCCTTAAGACATTCTGTTTCAACCTGGCTTTCAGCGCTTCATCCACCGCCTTCAGTATCTCTAACTCCCTCACACGGTATCACCACCATTACAGTCAAGGCTCTCTTCTCTCTATCTCTCCACTGCACAGTTGTTCCCTCTCTGCCTATTTCATTTCATTGTTTTTCAGTGGGCTGTGTGTTTGAGAGAGTAACTGCAGCCTGTTGCAGTGGATGGTGACTACTCACTTATGTATGCAGTGTGTACCATGCAACTATGTGTCCACTACATTTTAAACGATGAAATACAAATTCAGATTACACTACACTGAACTGGAGCACATGCAATATAGTTGTCTTTCTAACTAGGTGGTGGCCCTGGACCATGGGTATCCTATTTATTTAGGATTCCTTTATTCATAATATTTTTGCAGTAGAGAAAAAAAACAGTTAAAGGGTCAGGATGGGAATTTCTGCTCATTTGACGGGCAAGCCTGAATAAAATCACATAACATTAGGTAATATTAGGAACTGTTCTGATCTTCGCAGCTTGTAGTGTGAGTATTTTTGCTAAAGAACTTAAGATATGTGAGATCTCTCTTCATGTGCATGATGCAATCCCATTTCAAAATTGGTTTGTGCTTTAAAAGTCTGAGCCTGAGCTAAGACTGAGAGGAAGAGACAGTTTGAGAAAAGAGAGATGATAGAGAGACAGAAAAAAAAGAATTTCTCCTCCTTGCTGTTCATTTCATCAGTATTCCCTGTACGTATCAACCAAGCAGCAGCGCAAACACACATTTAGATTTGTGAAAGATTCCCCTTGGGTTCACTCATGACCCTTTGGGTTTTTGTAACTTTTTAAAACTACATTCTACAAAATTGCTCTCTCCTTAAACTTACTTTTCGTAGATGTAAGTTCTCTTTTGACATTAATATACACTATATGTGAATTTTTTTTTCCGTACTCATTTGGTCAGTCTTTTCTCTCTGTAGTGCAAATGTGCTGCTGCTTTGTTGTTGAGGGGTTGAGTTTTTATTTTTAATGCGTTCATTTTAGAGGAAAAGGTGAGTCCAGGGCATCAGGCAAGCTGGATGAAAAATTAATAAGACACATAGTGAAACATGAGCAGGTGTGTGGGTGTGAGAGTTTGTTTCAAAAATGCGTGTGCACGTATACATGGTGGACAGCTGATTGTTTGTGGTGTGTTTAAGGTTTTTTTTGTAGGTGTATGTGTGTGCAGGAGAGAAAAGGGGACAAAGTAAGAGCGAGCCAGCAGGCAGGCAGGCAGGCAGGCAGGCAGGCCGACAGACAGTGGCTGCCCTGTAATGAGACAGTGAAGAATAAGCTTGGCAGTATCAGCAACAGATCTGGCTGTTTTTCCTCTTCCTGTTTGTCTGCCTCTGAGGTAACCTCTGCCCTCTTCCACTAGTTTCCACACCTATAGAGAAACCAAGGAGTATTGGAGATAAAATGCAGAAAAGAGTGGCAGAAAGGTGAGTTGAGCAAAGCAGAGAAGAGAAAAGAAATATTTATTTGAAAAGACGGTGAGCTTAGTGTTGCTAAACTAGGGCAGCAGCCCAGGTAAGCTGCATGCTTGTATCCTTGAGGAAGTAAACATTCAGGGTATGATCCTACAGCCTGCGCAAAGAAGCACCATACGCAATGCAACTATCTTCACTACTTTTGGATTGATGCTGCTGCCAGTTTCATGTCCAGCACCCGTGTCCAGCGCCCGTGTTTGGAGGTGCTGTCAGGGGCATTGTTTGGTGCATTGACCAACAAAAACCTGAGTCTAAAGTCAATGGTGAAGTACTTAACTGTTATTTTAAGGGTGTATTATCATTATGCGCCTACATATGTGGAAGCACAATGCATACACACGCTGCCTGTTCTGCACAAGCAGTGCATGCTGAAAATGAGCTTCAGATATTTGGAACATCGGCTGGAACATTACACAGCCCTCAGAAGGTCAGAGCTTTGCTGTGGCATATTGTGCATTGCATAACATTGCCATGCATCACGGATGTCTCTTGGACGTGAACAAGCCTCTGCAGAGAAGCATTCTTTCATACTAACTGGTAAAACATCACCTGGATCAAATTTCCCCCACCACAGCTTTATAATGAACTAAACATTCCTTGCATAAAACATGTCTGGATGGGATTGATGCCAGTGCTTCTTTATGGAGTGCTGTACTACTCAGCTTTATGTATTGCCCAGCCCGTCTTTGCCCCTTGGGGTGCATCGAGTGGCTGCGTGCTTGTGCTGTGACTAGGATCACTGGTCAGTCACAGCATGTAATCAGCTCACTGCGAATAGAATCTTATTCTGTGTGAAACACTGTGCTGTTAGAATAGAAATCCTCCGAGATGCAAGTGCGCCTGGCTTTTAAATGCAACGGGAGGTGACACTATGTTTGGTCATACAACTTGGTTATAATTTTGATTTTTTCCACACTCAGTTGCTACTGTGCATCTCAACTTTCATCTGTTCTGTGTGTATACCTTCCATTGTTTCCAGTGTTATCTACTAGCCAGGACAGATTTGGATTTATTAAAACATGCCATTTGGATGGAAGCAGCCACAACATGGCACTTACGTGTCTGCATCAGATAAAGTTGCAGGCATGATGCTCTGACCCTCATATACCTGATGTGACTAAGTCCACACAGAGCTAATGTATTCTCTGTTGTTTTTGCTATCTCCAGCTTGTCCCTGACAAACAAGTCAATTCTGAATCCCAGGCAGAACTTGCAGCCTCCTCCACTAAATAATACATTTGTTTAGCGCTCTTAACATCTACACTTATCAGTGGAGGTTACTTGCATTTTTGCATGAGGCACCTTTCTATTGTTATTTTTTCACCTGCAAATGATAAACCATATGCCTACCCATTTTAGCACATGATCACAACCACCAACATTTCTGTAGCTTTTATTGGTGTGTGGTAGTGGGCAGGCTTGGTAAATAATAATAAATCACGAGTCAGATCTTGACCATGTGGACGGCTCTCATGCCCCAGGTCTCTTTTTTGTCATTTTTCCTCACATATATTCCTTTCTCTGTCCTTCAGTGACACAGACGCCTCCTTTCCTCTTTTGGGAAGATATCTCCTTTACCCACCTCTCACCTTTCCTCCCCATGCCCCACTTCATAAACGCATATTAGCATTTGTATGCCTGCCAGACTACTGGCCTTAAATCTCCCCCACTCTGTCTTTTTCTATCGTACAAAAAAAAGTTCCCTCCAGAGGAAATTCACTCAGATGAGAGTTTATGGCCTCTGAATCCTTTGATCCTCCGAACCTCTAATGCAGTAATCATGTGTGATTGGAGGATGAAGAAGAGGGGCAGAAGCTGAGTGGTAGCAAGAAAGATAAAGGAGGAAGAGGGAGAGAGAAAAGATGTGGTGTGATGGAGCGGGATAACTGGAAGGAGCTAACCTCTAGCTAGGGATGGCTGGCTCCTGAACTTTCACCATCAATTTCATATAATTCTTGCTCAGGCAGAGTGACCCTGGCCACCCTGGACATCTGGCCACAGCCAATATACAGCACTGGAGTAGAGTAAAAAAAAAAAAGGGGGGGGGGGTGAGCAAGTGCAGAAGCAGAAACATGTCAGACTTTGACTGATGGTTAGAAAGTTTATATAAATGGATGCTTTGTCACAGCAATCAGTTGGTGAGGAGACTAAATTGAAAGATCAGCGTCTCAGTGACACTACAATGATAAGTGTTCACTGTTTTGATTATCCCAGTCAATCAACATGTATTCAATTCATAAACAGTTCTTTTTTCCTATAAAAAAAAAGGCCACCTCCCTTGTGTACAACCTCAAATATAACAAAAATTATATCAAAAGTTGTGCTGTTGAACGTCCATGTGTAGAAATCTACGTGTAATTCATGATTAGCTGTTATCCTTCCAGCAGCACCACTCTCCTTCCTGTCATTATATTTCATTAGGTTTGCACCAGTGTTTTGGTCCCATGTGGTTTAGTTGGATAACGGAGAAAATGTAAATCAGTTATATGCAATCTGCAGTTTCTGCTGGTCAGAGTATATGCACATTCACATATTCATTTTAATGTGTCGGACGATCAGTGCAACTGGATGTGGGATCTACTTCCCCGTAATGGTTTCTAATTAATTTGACAAGACAACAGAACAAATATACTAATGCTAATAATAACTGCACATTGGAACAGTACATTAAATGAACATGCAATGATAATGTGTACAAGTTAAATTAACAGTGCAAACTACACTAGGATAGCACTTTTGGCTCTGCATCTGATCAGAGAAGGAGAGTTGGGAGAAAGTGGTTCCTGTGGAAACGGTGTGAGTGGCGACCTTTGGAGTGGCCCAACTCATGCATAAAGAAGAGCAAGGGGATATGGCCCGGACCACCAGCTTCATGCATATACATGAGCCACCAGCCCAGGTGACTGAAGTCGTACAACACAGAGGTCATGCTGTGAGCCCTGCAGGATTGGTTAAGTTGATGTGACTTAAAATCTTGCTTGCTTTAGGGTTGTGCATACGCCACCTGTGGTAAAACTTAGATCGAATGCTTAACAATGCAATTGTTATTTCTTCTACAACAGGAGAATGCACCTCAGCCAAGACTGAATAGATTAAAGACTTCTATCCCTATGAATGTGTAATAAATCTCAGAAGATTATAGCACAATGTTTAATAAAGAAATGAATTCAAATGTACTAAAACCAGAGACTTTATCATTTGAATATTGTGAGGCCATTGGAACTCTTGGTGCAGTGTGAGGTGTACATATCAGTGGGACAAGAGAGAGAGAGGTCTGCTTGAAAGATGCTGTCCAGGACTTCTTTGTGATTACAAAGCTTGTGTTCTGGAGCGCAGCCCAGATCCAACTGGATTTAAAAGCAGCTGTTCATATTTAAAGAACACTGTGCTCCTTGGTCCTTAAAGCGCAATGCCACATCCAACATGTGTCACTCAAGCCCCCGTCACCCCCTCTTCCTGCAAACCCATGCACCGACATCTTCTGTCACATCCTTCCATTGAAATTCTTGGAGTTCAGTTTCCACATCACTTATGTGTGTGAATGGGGACGTCAGTGGATTGTTATTGTCGAAGAGGACAATGTGTTGTCTTCATTCATGACACACTGGTTGTGTTTTTCTTTTTCTTTTCATTTTTTGATGGTTCCTTCAACTTTAAGGTTAGACCATTCACCATTTTCTCTGTTGGTGTGACGTGGGTTTACAGCAGGAAAAGATGGAGAAATTGTCACCAAGGTCTTCTATACATTTTTCCCTCCAACAATCCTTTTTTTTTACTCAGTTTATCAGCATTCTACCCGCAACCTTGCAGTCTTTTCATCTTTTTTAAATGACTTATTTATCCAACACTCTAACTCCAATCTCGCTCTGGTGAAGAGCACATCCTCTGTGACCCTCACCACTATGTGCACTTGCCGTCTCCAAGTGTTGAAGTGACATTAAGCGATTACCATGGAGTCATCTAGCTGCCTTTCTGCTCATTTCCAGGCACCACATATTCATAAACGACCAACGGTTCCTCTAAAACCTGTCATTAGTGGCTTAATTGCTCTAGGCTAATGGCCCACCAAGACTATGACCTCACACCTCAGCCCCACCCATCCACCTCCTTCAGCATCCTTCGCAATTAGTGTCACTCTTTGTTTGGGAGGTTTTTGGTATTTGTTTGGGTTAGATTAGTTAATTTGGCAGGAACAGCACAGCGCAGCAGCTCAGCTCTTTCAATCCGCTGTTGTTTTGGCCGCTTAGTGCTTAGACAGCTTAGAAAGGCCTCTGCTCCACATGTCAGGATTCTCACACACATAAGCCCTGTTCACACATATCTTCTAAACCTCAAGACTTAACAAGCTCCAAATTAACAAATATCCGTGGATATTTGGGGAAAAATAATAATTCACAGAGACTGTTTTCACATGACAGTGCTGTTTTTTAACATTACTATTTGTTTCCATGCGTCACACACTCAGCACTATTGAAGATCAGGGATGAGTTTTTCAAGTATCCTCTGTTATTACACAGACTGTTTAAATAAGAAATGATGAATCTTATATTATTATTGAAAGAAGTTTAGGACTTGATTGCCAAACTTATGGGAATGCTGCACCTCAGTGAGCTGTCAAAGCACCCTGCCGTACGCGCTCTCATTAGTGTCATCATTAATTAGGGAAGACACAAAATGGTGCTGCCTACTTAGAAGATGTAAGCCCCTTAGCCACAATTATTTCTTTAAAAAGTTGTGTGAAATAAATTGAGCTTTTTTTCCTTTGATTGAATGACACAGACACATTACAATCCCTACAACCACCATCTATCGAACAATTAACGAGAGGAACACATTTTAAAAGGCTTTCCGGTGCAGCCCTGCCGCTCACGCAGCGTGATAAACTGACGTCAAGTTTCAAGGTGCCCACTGCGCCTCCACACGCAGTCCCACCCTCCCACACACAAGCACACACACGGACCTAGAGAAACACACACATACTCAAAGACACCCACCACTAAACCAGACCTGACTGGTTGACGTTTTTCTACGGTGAGGCACTTCCTTTAATGGCCCCGGCCTCATCTCCTGTCTCCCCTGGAGTTCGCCTGTCTTACCCCAGACGCCTCAGGAGCCTGACAAGACAGAGAGAGACAGAGAAAGAGAGAGAGAGAGAGAGAGAGAGAGAGAGAGAGAACTCGATAAACTTCCACTGGCAGAGATGGATAAACAGAATTTTTTTTCTTTTTATGTTTTTTTTTCTCTTTTTTTCACTTCACCTCTTCTGCTCACAGGCAGGGGATCATTGGAACTGTCCTACGCAATCACACCTCTCTCTTGTCTGTGCTGTGTCTATCACAGTGGCTCACCACATCAGGGAAACAGCCTGTAGTGTGCGTTTTTCTATCGAAGACCAGACTCTGGGTTATAGCACTTAAAGTTATAGATAGAGCAAAGATGGAAGGTAGTCCAGCAAACTTGAGCCATGAGGAGAAACCTGTCAGAAAATATACTAATGAGCTGTCAAACACTGAATGGATGATAATGTGAGCGTAACGGCACAATGTAGCTACATGATTCTTAGAGAACTGTGTTGATACAAGCATGATGCAAAGAATTATCAGGAAGTAAAGCCAATTTGTGCTTCACTGTTCACATATAATATTTTTTTTTTCTTTGCTACAAGACTTGACTGTACACTTTCCATCACATACTGGTGCAGCAAGTCAGACCAGTCAAAAGGCAAAAGTACATGCAGTTTTTTTTTTATATTTTTAATTCACTCTAAAATATACTGGTTCTCCACTGTCCGAGGAAATATATGACTGCAGCAGTGTTTTATTTGAAATCTTGTCAGTCCACTGGTTTGTGAATTTATAGGAACCTGGTTTTGCAATCTGAAAAGAAAAAAATACCAGATATAGCATAGTATAATTGCAGGAGGCAATTATTTTCTTTAGTCCCTGAAAAACCTTCATCATCACGAGTTAATTAAACATTAATACTAGTTACACAAAGAGCCACTTCTTTCTATAGATTATGTGTCATCCTCTTTGCAGGTATAATTTGGAAGTCTCATGCTCTCAAACTATAGCAGCCACTGATCTTACTTTGATAAAACCTTTGTCCATTCTTTGTCTATAATGGATAGGAAATTACGCAAAATGCTGCAGAATATTACCCTGCTCAGTCGGAGGGTAAAACATTGCTTCCTGTCTAGTGCTAGTACTCTCTTCCATGATTTATTTGGCTTTAACATTTGACAAAATTGTGGTCAGAGCAGATATGTGTGGTCGTTGCTACCATTTGTTCCCCCCCCCCCCCTGTCTGTCTCACTCGTTGCCGTTAAGGTCAGTGTTGATGATGGCTTTATGTGCGTGGCCTAATATGGACTGTCCTCAGAATTGGAAGTGGCGTGGAAAGTTTCTGCAAGCTGCCAACCATCAGACTGGTCAGAAAAGTCAGCTTGTACTCTAGACTGAAGTTCCTGTGTTCTCTCATATATCTACATTCCAGCCAAAAAATTTGACATCAGATTATTCTTTCGCCATTTCGGAGATCTACAAGGTTCACAGCTGGCCCTTCATACTATAGTGCATATGGTGGTCATATGGTCAAGGAACTTACCCAACAACATAATTTTGATTTGCAAAGTCAAAAGTTACTGAACTTCATTTTCATTCAGGTCATACAAGAAAGAGTGCACAGCAGAGCAAAATTACATTCCTCCTCGATGTGCAAATAGCTGATATATAGGAGATGAACAAGGATGTAAAAAATAGTTTGCAATGTCAAGTAATGGACTAATAGACAGTAGCGACAGTCAGTTTAGTGCACATGCATGTGTAGTATGTAAACACTAACACTAGAGTCCACTAATCAAGTGCTGAATTTACTAAAGTATTGACTTATTGCACAGTGTAATAGGCAGATAATGAGAACTGGATATATCTGTTCAGTCAGTCACTGTGTGTGTGAGACTGTTCCAATAGTGTGTGTGCGTATTTTAAAGAGAATTGAGGAGCCCAGTGGCCTGTGGGAAGAAGCTCTTGCAGAGCCTGGCAGTCCCGCACTGCATGCTGTGGTAGTGTTTGCCAGAGGGCAATAACCTTTGCTGCAAACTGCCTTACTTTCAGTGTCCCTCACTTTAAAAAAAATCTCTCTGTGTCTTTCTGTCTCATTCTTTGTGACTCTTTTCCTCTTCCCTCTCTTCCTTTCTCTCATCTGCTCTTACAGGCTGTTTCTCTTGGTTGTATTTTTCGAGATTTTGGATGTAAATGTTGCCCTTGGTGGCTCAGTGTGCGGGGTGTGGAGAATACCAATGGGACATCAGACATCTTTCCTGGAACTGGGTAGGGGGGTATAGGTTGAGTGTTGGCCGTATAATGACCATTATTCAGCTGAGATGGCTATCCAGAGAGGGCTATCAGTGCTGGGCCCAGAGACGCTGTGATTAGATTTCCCCTGTGTTGCTATTCTTCTCTGCCCCTGGATCACTGTTTCCCTCTCTTCCTTTGTATATTTCTCTAGCAATTCAACAGTGGTCCTATTGGTCACTGAATTCAGTGAATGTCGCAAAAAGGTGCACAAGACAGGAAAAGTACAAAAATGTCTCAAGCTTCCTTTTGCCTTGACAGACGCGCATTTGTGTCAGTCCTCAGCCACAGATGAGAAAGCTGCTGAGTGAAACGGGCTGTTGCACTGTTTGGTTGGAATGAAGACCTGAAGTTTAAACCTGGTTTCACATTTTCTTTTCAGCAGCTGGTGGCTTTCAGCTGCTTTACCTCACAGTGCAGAAACGAAAACCTGACCATGACCTCTTTTAAAACACAGAGAATACAAGTTGCAAGTTGGCCTTGCAGGCACTTTGAGTTAGGAGACATTTAGAGAGTTTTAGATTGCTGTCTGTTGTCAAACTTATATGGTCACTGAAATTTGAAGCGTTTTGATTGAACAAACTACTGTATGTGGTTCATATTTGCAAGTATTGTAACAGGTGGGGGAACTTGAATTCTTATGTTTTGGACCTGGGTGAAAACTATTTTCTATGTTTCAAGTCTCATCATCATGTACAAAGGAAATGAAATTACATTGATGTGCTTATCAATTAAACCTCATTTTACTATGAGAAAGAGAGCACACTATCTGTATTCTCCATTGTCTTCCTGTGTTTATCATACTCTTTCTGTTTAGCATGTTATCTTAACCTCTGTCTCTCTTGCTCCTCTTTTCCCTTGCTCCCTCTCTCTCGCAGCAGCCCCTCTGTGGTATTAATGCACAGGCCTGCTTAAAGTCTGTGTCTCTATGCTGTGGCTCTGGGTAATCAGTTAACCTGATTATGCTGCTGATGAAATTAAATCATTTCAGTAAGTGAAAATAATAATATGAGTAATAGGTGCGGGGGACGGTGGAGCACCCCACAGCATTAGCTGCAGTCCCAGCCAGTCAGGTTTTTACCTCTTTCCTTTTCTGTTACTGTAGCTCCATCCACCCTGCGAGATAATTGATGGCTCAGAATAAGCAGCTTTGAAGCCAGTGTGTCAGAGATCTTGACACCAGATGAAAATGGATGACATGTGCAGTATAAAAATATAAAGATCCACACACAGTGTAGCATCCTGACCGGTGCTCAGGGCTGAGTAACTGCTTCAGTTGCTTGTGTAGTATATGAACAGAGAATACCACCAACACAACAGTGTGATCCTGCATAGCTAACAGGGTAAAATAAGCTGCCAGCATTATGATGGCCACGGGCTTTCTTCGAACTGCCAGGGACCAGGGTTAAGTGCTCTTTGAGTGGAGAAAAGTTGCACCATATAATGCATGGCTCTGTAATGTACAATTGATAACATTGTATGTGTAACAGATGGTGAATACTATGCAATTATGTTGTTGTATAGTGGGTACAGCATAGCAATTCCAAGGTTATACTTATTTCATATGGCTCACTCATTCATTAGTACTGTTTGTTCTTTTTACTCGGGATACTCTAGTGCTCTGGTACATTTATGACCAGAGTTAGATTAGCACAAAAAAAAGAAATGGTATGGTAAGAGTGAATCACTGGAAATGGGATTAGGCAGGAGAGTTAAATGAGTCTAAAGGACGGACCTTTTAAGAGGGCCACACTTAGCATGATAGAAAGCAGAATGCAACAGCAGACATGAGTCGGCAGATTAACAGTCGGGCAATGGCTAAGCTGACCAGAGGCTGATTAAAGGCTTTGCACCTGTCACTTGTGTAATGATATTAAATGGTGGAATGAAATTAAAGACAATTATGGATAATGATGGTACTCAAGCCAACCCCCCACCCAAAAAAAAGAGAATGACGAAAATCAAAATTTAGATAACTGTGAAGGACTGTGGGAGGCTTAGCTTTAGAGTCAAGCCAGCTGTTGCAGGTTACATTACCGGTTAGGTTACTGTTCTTCCTCTTGTGTTACTTGGAAGTCTGAGGAAAGTGGCGATCTCTGACACCTGTCTAAATCCTATTGAATATATAAAGTATGGGGATATATGGTAAAGGGTTTTACCCTGAGTAAGAAGAGAATGTTTTAAGGTCTTTGTCATTTCTGCTGGTAGAAAGGGCCAAGTTGAGCTGATGCCAGCCATCAGCATATGCCAACAGGTCTTTCAACCCAAACAACCATATAGGTCATTTGTCCCAACCTTCTGATACGACCCATTGAAGCAGCTCCTGAAATAGCACCCTTAACGGTGGCACGTACAGCGGACCATCATCGCCATGGTTTCAAAAGCAAACACATCATGAAGGAACAGTCACAGTTTGGTAATGTTGAGATACACAAACTTCTTGGTTAGGTTCTGGAGAAGATCTCGGTTTGGGTAAAAATAAGCAGAGGACCTATGTGGTCATGGTTATAATAATAAATATGCAGTCAATGTTGACAAATGGTCATAATTAAACCAATTGTAATGACTGCTGGATTCAAACAAGGAATATACGTTGGCCTACCTAATTGTGAGACTTATCTTTAACCCTCACACATCATCAACACAATGCAGCATGTCACTGTAGCATGTGTCTCATACTGTAGCTCTATAGTAGGATGATTGTTGGCCCAAGTGATAACGGCTGCACTCTGCAAAATAAATAGCAGTGTTGTCATTGACCAAGAGTGCACATGCGTCAATTCTATTTGGCCTGTGAAAATTTGTCATCACAGAGAACCCCCAGTACACATCATAGAAATGCAATTGCAATGCCATTACAGGGGGACTGGCCCTTTGGCAATTCTATGATACTATCAGCCCGTGTCATTGGTTGCCTTCTCCCCTTCACAGTCAGGCTGGCTAACCCTGAAGTAACACTCCCTCGATGAGTGATCTATTTATTTTTGCATGGCCGCCTTTATCGACAGAGCCTGTAGGCTTCAGGGGGAAAGATGGTATCAGACACTGTTCCTAGGGAAGTAAGTAACCAGCATACATGCCATTTATTCAGGAAAGGCTGCCTGTGCAGTATCAGGTCAGAGCAGCTGTAACGATAGCAGAGCCTCTCTGTGAATTCACCATCCCTTCATCTTTTTTTTTTTTTTTTACTGCTGTTTTGGCTGCTTTGTTTACTCCCCCACCTTTTTCCTGGTCTCTCTCGCTCCTTCAGGCAGATTCCCTCTGTCACTTGCCTAATTTCATTAGCCTCAAATCCAGTTACTCTGTTTATGTTTTCAGCTTCATTACTGTAGTCTGTGTAGGCCTCTTGTCTACTGTTCTCATACCGCGAAGGCAGAGTTGGTGTGATGAAAGCACAGATAGGCCTCAGCAACAACACACACATACATCAGGTGGAACACTGGGAGAACAGGCCAGACCGATTTCCTTCTTCAACAGACAGAGCTAGCTGGAGGGCTACGAGAGTGCAGCACCTTTTATGGCATCTTATACAAAGATCATTGATGACACACATGAGAGGGAGTTTGTGAGAACGTGTTTCTCTGCCTTGTCTTGACGTCTCTAAAGCAAAAGTGTGGGGCTTGCCATTACCTTTTTGAGCTGCGGGGGAAAATTGGTTTAAAGAGATTATACAGGGGTGATCATTAATAATCGATGGAGAGGATACAGCACGGAGCCTAAAACTGTGTAAATGCCTGTACTTCTTTGAACCTGGTATTGAAATATTCATTGTGCTCTGCTGATGTCAGCCTTAGTTAGGGGTAACCTGTCTGGACTTAGTTTGGAGACCCTCTGGTTCTTCCTTCTGTCCTCATGTTTGTCTTTTATTTTCAATATTCACTATTTTAAAATGCGACCTCACTTCCCCTCTTCTCCACACAATCTAAGTGCATAAAACAACACGAGGCTTGTTGTTTTCTTTTGGCAAACCAAAGAATAGAATTAAAAAAGAAAACTTTTGGAGATAATGCCATTACATTCATCAGTAATAATCATCACCCTGACATTTTAGGTTGTTTTTTTCCCCAGTCTGGTACAACTTTGACCAAAAATAGACAATTCTGGAATGATCATTTAATTCATCATTGTTTGTGTCAAGTGGAAAATGTAATGTGGAGTAGCCCTTAGGCAGACAGACCAACTCTGCTTCTAGACAGAAACTTAGTGTCCTAATTTCCTTTAATTTAGTGCTCCCTTGCTGTCTACGACACCACCGCGATGTCTGCAGAGTGGACATGAGGTCATCGTCTCTCCAGATGAACAGTGACCTCTGCTGTGCCACCGGCCAGCATCTTAGTCAGTCAATCTTCTCTGAGATGCAATGTGGCCTTGAGCTTCTGATGCATATTACAGCTCGAGGTCCTTCCCCCTCGGCTCTCATCATCTGAGACTGAGTCACCATTCTGGCTTCAGTCAGGGTAGAGGTCAGGCAATTTGACCCATGGGACTAATTGCCGCCAAGAAAGCAGGGAGTCTTCACAGGGAGAACAATGACCATAGAGCACACTGTCATCTTTTAACAGTGTAATGACTGGGCAATCATGCATGATTATTAGCTACAAGGATCCGACAGTGTTTGTAAAATGAATGCACGTAGTAGCTAGCGTGATGGTTCTTGAATCGGTATAATGACAATCACAATCACAGCAGGTTACACAAACCTCTTTAATGCTAAGGAGAAATTTTAATTCAATCCTTGGTTTTCGTGCTGGTTGTAGTATGTCTCAACCAAGTGGTAGTTTTGCACTGTGTGGCGTGTAATAGTGATCATGCAGAAACTATACTGGAGAAAACTCCTGACTTTTCTTCTGGTATTACTTTTCACTCCATTACCTCCACTGCTGGTGGATTTATATCCATTTATTACCACTTGTTATAACCAAAATACATGCAGAGTAGGAAAGGTTGCCATCCATAACGGCCTTTAAACAAGACACATGGTTCTTAATGTGTGGGAGCCGATAGTGGGAATGAAGTGTAGTCTGTGAGCATCTGGTTGTAGGATGGTTTTTCTAACAATTAGAAAAGCCATTAGCCATTAGAAAGCCATCTCATTATCTGTGAGAGGAGAAGTGGAAGAAAGCATCTTGCATGGTTTCATTGCTCTTTGTCCTTAAACCTCTTCAATGCTTCAACACAGGCTCATGAGATTCTTACAGGTTTGTATGTTTACCCCAAGCCTCGTTTCCTTAATTGATCTATTGTATCTACTGTACATGGCTGACTCTTAAATCTAATTCCCAATGTACATGCAGTGGTTAATAGCAAATTGGAATTTAGAAAATCAGCTGTGATAAGGCAATGTGTCAAATACAAATGCATTATTTATTTGGCTCTGTGGTCACTCCGTTGCCTCCACTGCAGGTGAATTTAACTTGACACTTGTGAAATGAGATTGTATGATTTCTTAGTTGATGGTAACATGGGAGCTATCTCAGTGTACTAACCTACGCACTAATTCAAGGAAGATTATTTCAAGCACCCATGATTACACATTATACTACATTAGAGCAACCAGTTACCTTGTGACATTAATTTTGTCATAGATTTATTACATATTTAACTCATACAGGCCACTGTTAAATTTTCCCTGTATGTTAACATTCAAATTACTATGATAATTAGAAATAACTGTCTTTGTGTGTGTGAAATGTAGAATGAATAAGTCCTCAACTCAGACAGGTATTTTATCTCTGGAGCACAGAAATCACACAGCACATGGTTTTAGAAAGTGTTCTGAAATGTCACACCTACCCAAGTCCTACTTTTATGCAGCAACAAAAATTTCAGAAATCACCTTCCTAATAAGTATGCGAACAAGACAAGATACTTGTGAGATTTAATCTTTGTAGATTTTTGTTCCAAAGTTTGACACCCACATCTACAAAAAGGTGTCAAAAAGATTCTTTGTTGTGTCATTTTTTATTGAAATCATTACTGTGTTGTGTGTCTCAGTGGGGGTTTATGTTTAAGGATTACAAGTAACTACTGTGAGAGGGAACTTGTTTTTGCTTTTCTAGTCAGAGCCCTAATGTGCCCTGTTTCTCTGTTCACAGAGGACCTACTCCCACCAGGCTTCCCTCACATTGACATGGGCCCTCAGTTGAAAGTGGTGGAGCGCACTCGAACAGCCACCATGCTCTGTGCCGCCAGTGGCAACCCTGACCCAGAAATCACCTGGTACAAAGACTTCCTGCCCATTGACCCCAGTGCAAGTAATGGGCGAATCAAACAGCTACGCTCAGGTAAGAAAAGCTAAAATAAATAAGTGAATGAATAAATGATGTTGCTTTCTTTTTGCTTTGAACTAACTTCAGCATTCGTTGTCTTGTTTCATCTCTCCTTTTCCCAAAGTGCTTGATCATTTGATTGAGAACATTTCTGAGCCTTTCAGCAGATTGACAGACTTGACAGAGTTTGGGAACACATAAAATTGTTCAGTAACAAACTGTATCACTGTCTGTAACTTTGTCCTAATGTTAACTTTTTTTTTTTTAATCATGGTTTGCTTTTAGGTTAATGACAACATGGATTTCTTCAAGTGATCTGAATAGCATTTAACTAACAGTTAATTAATGAAGAAGCATGCAATTATAGATCATGTACAGATTACACATGAATTCAAAGAAATATGTACTTGGCATTTAAGTCAAATTTCCTATAATATCAAGTCAGGCATCAAACCATTGAGCTATAAGTCATTATAACCATAGATCATCATCTGAAAGAGTCAAAACTGACACACTGTGTTGAAGAGCGTGACATTACTGAATGAGGGCAAATGATTCACACCATCCCAGAAGCGAGTCATACTAGACAATGACAGCAAAGTCCACATTCTACAGACACAACACAATGGTGGATATGTTGTCTTGTTCTCATTGATTAAACCCCACTGAGAGGCCCAGTAAAGCAAAGTCTAATTATATAGCTAATTAAGAGCAGGCCCTGGAGTGGCCCTGGGCAATAAGGGGTAGATATTTTAGGTCGATGATTTGTCACCATTTGCAAAATCCAATGACTCTTATTTGATTTGTTGCTGCAAACGTAAATCAGGGTAGACGCCACTAAATAAAGAGTCTGTTGCCATTGAATTTCTGCCCCAGTTGTGGCCCTCATGAGCCACACACTCAAAAGAATCAATTTGTCATCTCATTATTCATGCCTTACCAAACACAACAAGTGCACATTCTTCTAAGACGCCTTTAATTTTAGATACGTTTCATCTTTAATTTATTGATGCACCTCAGTTTCGAGGTACACCTTTGACTTTTAAATTTTCAGATCTAAAACCTTGAGTCGAAATATCTGACTGTTTATTGCACTGCTTCCTGTGACCCATGTTTCCTGGTTGGCGTGGCCCGGGAATCTCTTCTGGGTATGTCAGGTTGTCCTGAGGTGCTTCGGTGAAGGCTGTCAGCCAGTGCTTTTGATTTAAGTTTGAGGACAAAGTAGCCTCCACACAGGACTCATAGGAAGGGAGCTCTAACTTTTAATATTTTCAGTCTTTTCGGTCATCTTCTTGCACAGCCAGGCTTGTCCTAAATAATTTAGCGATTTAACCTTAAAGGTGCACTGTGTGTTTCTTTCCTGTAAACAAACTTAAGTTGTTTACTTTAATAGATACATTTACCACAGCATACCTTGAACTTTTCAGATTCACAGCACCTCTTGAGACGTGACAGCCAAAGCTTCACAATAAAGTCAGAATAGAGTTTTATATAAGTAGAGGAATAATACTAATATCACATCGCCTGACACCATGACACTTTTTTCCCATCCAGTGTCTATGAAATGTTACAAGAGCAGAACAAACTGAAATATAACAGTGGCAGGTTTACTCTATCGTCACAGTCACCAGGTTTTCTTGTCATGTAGATGAACATCTAAGACGCCATTTCAGAGACACTGTCAGCTCTGGCATCCAGTTGTATGTAGCAATAGGAACATTAGATAGCATTGTGGTGTGATTCAGCTTCAACAGATGCTTTTTGACTAATGCCATAAAAACCTAACCATGTTCAAACATTCAGAAAACTCACAAAGGCTTTTAAAGGTATTTTGAGAGGTTTGTGTTTGTGTTTTCCAACTGGGGTATTACCTTCAATAATGAACAAAGACATGAACAAAGCAACTGAAATTACTGTCTGTTCTCTAACCTCTGCATCACCTGTCTTTATCTGTCCCATGATGTCTTCAATTGTCTCTGTGTGTCCTGTCTTAACTGGAACAGACTGCTGTTTCATGGTCTCTCTCTTTCTCTCTCTCTCTCTCTCCCCTCTCTCACTCTCTCTCTGTTTTGTCTGTATTTGTGTCTGAAACTCTGATGTGTCTCAGTGCACATTGAGGAGTCTTCAACACGTGTCATTTGACTGTTGACCCATAACACAAGTTAAAACCAAATAAAGACACAATAAACCAATAAATGAAATTTTACAATTGCCACTAAATGGGCTAATGCAATTTTTTACACAAAAGGCCTCTAATTAGATTTTTAAATTGTAACCAGAACACATGAGACTTGATTGCAACTTCTGATCTCATGCTAATGAACAACAAAAATCCTGACCCAGCTAAACTAGTTCCTTTAACTCTAGGGTGGCAGTCACTTTCAACCTCAACCTAAAATGAGCTATGTTGTTCTTCCCCTTTTTATATTTACTTTTACTTTTTGTTTTCTTTTGTTTTTGCTTTGTCATTTTCAGAGACCTTTGGTAAGTGTCTTACAAAGCCCAGCAAGCCCACCCACTCTCCTTGAAGCAGATGGCATATTTAAACTTCTTTCCAAAATGCATGCATCCCCTGCTCCCCCCCCCCCCCCCCACACACACTCGTCCTCCTTTGTCACTTGTTATTTATATTCTGTTCATTTTATCTGTGTATTCATCCTGAACTTTTACTTTTGTTTGTACTATCCTCCTTCACATGCCAACTTCATCTCCCCCCTCCCCTTCCCTCTCCTCCCCTCCTCTCACACTGAAACGTACACCAGAAAGGTTCAAGGACAAGCAGCACCAGAGTTTGGGAGGTGTCCAGGCATCATTTGTCTGCTTTTAAGCAGCACAGTTTTTATTTATACATTGACGAGCTGCTGAGCAGGTCTTTTGAGGTAACTGTCTACTCCACATTAATGCTGCTTGTAAGATTTAAGAACTGCCCAGTTCGACCACCTTTTCCTGCAGCATTTTAGCAAGTTTGCTGGACTAAGGATTCTAAGTACCTTGGAAGTAGCTGCTGCCTTATTTACTTTTCCCCAACCACATTATTCAGGTTTGACACCGCTGATGCCCCCTGTCACATCTAGTTCTTTCTCTCCGCTGTGCTGTGAGACAGCAGGCTTTGAGGAAATAATTGGGCTCTGTTTGAACTCAAGACAATTGTCCCTGTGCAGTCGTATACTGTAGCCTACAGTTTTTTTAGGCTTCTTGGTGAGATATATAGTAAATAGTTTGCTCTGGCAATACATATGACTAGCTTTATTCTTTTTCTTTTTAATACTTAGATGTTGACCTCAGTTTTCACAATAAGAGCCTTGCTGTCCAAAAATACCTGTGGAAAGTGCAGCAAGTGCTGATAGGGTCTGAAAGAATCTTGAGTTCTTTCCAGGTGAAGGCCTCAGCAGGACCACAGTATGGCTAAACCCACCAATCCCACACTTGGCTGGGTCGAACCCCATATTTTCTCAGGAGAACATTTCCTTCTCTCACTAAATTGGCCCTCATCCCCACTGGCTTACAGATCTCTAGCTAAGGCTCTATTGCCCATACTACAGGGCGAGGGCTCAAGTGATAGTTACATTTGGCCACATTTTGTACGCCTTGTGACTTTTTGAACTTCTTGCAAAAATATACCCAGCCACTTTAAGCTGGGTATGTTTTACCTACAGTTCAAGCTGTATGTATGTATAGGAGGGCAGAAAAGGAAATTCCTCTCCCTTGTCTCAATACTAAGACTCTCATAAGGTAACGTAAGCTTTGAGGGCTTGTCTTTTTTTCTGTAGTCCATTTTCCTGCTGGAAAGCTCATTCAGCAGCCAAGCAGGATTTATGCTGATGAGAAAGCGGCCTGCGCTCTCCAGCCCCCTAGGCTGCCATCTTCACATGTCCTCAGAACTTCAAGTAGCCATCTTGGGGCTCCAGGTTTTAATATTTTTTTCTTTTTTCCCTAGTGATAAATGCATTCCCAAAAACAGAAAGGTCAAAGTTCTCGAGGCAGACTTTTAGTGTTTCTTTTTTTTTTTTTAATTCTGTAGTTGATCAGATTGCTTTTGACAATTTCTGGGGGCTACCTGTTTACGCTTTTCCTTCAGGCTCTCTTTTAACCCTCAGGGGGTAACACTGAGTCTGTTGGTTCCTTTCCCACAACAAGGTGGTGAAACAGAGCGGAGGTGGTGGGGGCGCTAGGTAGCTGACTAGCTGGCTCACTGCCTCCCTGTGTGCCAGACCATGCTGTGCTGGCAAGGCAGTGATATTTGCGTCTGGGTCCCCTGAGGAGCTCCTCTAGAGGTGTGGAGGGAGCCTGACATTTCTCCCCAAGTCCCTGTGGCTGCAGACCCCAGGCCCTCACTGGCCTTGTCAGCCAGAACAGATTAACTAGAGGCCAGAGAGACAGCGAGAGGATGGCGAGGAGTGCATATCCTTAGAGATCCAGGCCCTTTTGAATGAAAATGTTTAAAATCATGACCTGACACTGGATAGCTCCTTTACTCAAACACATTTGTGAACTCTCCAAGTCTCAATCTTGCTGAGTTCAGTTGCACGTAATCCTTGAGACCTGCTGCGACCCCACCAGGATCCCAGATGGGAGTCTGTGGTGATGAGAAGGTCAGCCAGACGGCCTCTGGAGGGCGGTCAGACTTTGACACTTGACCAATCACGCGACCCTGTCCACCGCGCACGCAGATGTGCAGCATCTCTGGCCAGATTGCCTCCAGCCGGACTACATCCTTCAATAATATATTTTTTTAATATATTCAGAGTGTTGTTCAACAAAACATCTGGGATGTTTTCTGGAGCAGATAATACCGCATTGATAATGTGAGGAAGTCTGTGGCCTGCTGAGGTATATTTAGGTCATTGTCACCCTAAGCTGATCAACCTCTGGCTGGCCAAAGCTTAGATGGGGGCTTATGGTCATGAGGTTGCATGTCTGCATCACAGGTGGATTTGCAAATGTAATTGAATACAGACTGACTGCTGTGGACCTGGCCAGACAGATCCTTGGCCATGTTTTATTTATATCGCTTCATGCTGCTTTATTATTAAAAGTTAGAGGTTCCAATGACACCTGGCCCCCATTTCTTTCAATGTTTTTTGTTTTTTCAATGAATGACTTTCAACTGAACCCCCTACCTTTATAACCCCTCATCCTCCTTTTTTACTCTCCTCTCTTTTTCAGTCTCTCTTTTGTCACTCAGCACTCTTTAAGGTCTACGTGCTGGCCTTCCCCTGTACAAACCCGCTTTATTAACCTTCTCCTTCCCCCTAACCTTAAACTAATGTTGACTGTAACCTCACCTAACCTTTATCTAGTAACCTGTTAACCCCCCAACTAAAAATCATCTCAGCAAAAGCACAATAAACCAGCTTCATGCAGCCTCTAATCAAACTCTAACTCTATAACAATGTAACCTTCCCAGAGCCCTATTGTCTTTTGTCTCGTGATTACGTATGATTATGTGGTCTTCAAAATCATTGTAGAAATGATTAAAATGTCACTGTTGTTTTGCCTGGTTTTCCAGTGACTCTAAACTGCCACAAAGGTAACTGTATGAGCATAGATCACTGTTTATGGATAGTAAATGATGATATTCTTTTTATGGTGGGTTTATACTACTGAAACTTTGAAATTAAGAAATTCTTAAGAATAAATGATTTCTTTAGATATCTTTCTGAATTGTTTCACAAAAATATTATACACACTGATGTCCCCCTTTCATCACACAGTGTTGACATGATATTTACAGTTTGGTTAATGTCCAAAAATTTACACTTAGAATATATAAACACTCTGTGCTTACTGATTTGTTGCAATGTCTGTCAAAGCATGACGCAGCACTGTGGACAGCAACCCTAAAGAAAGGGGATTAACCCACCTAGATGCATTGCAAACCAGGCAGAGCTTCAAACTCAGTGATTGCCTCCTGCCTGCTGGTATCACAAAGGATGTCTCTGTGTGCAGAGCTGCAACAACTTTTGGACTAGTAGATGCTGAAAATTTCATCCCCACTACCCAGCCACCCACACTCCTTAATGTGCCATATAGAATATGGAAATAGCTGGCATCATTTTGCATCTTTAACATGCAGGTTTTCTGTATTTGATTTGATTTTTTTAACTGGGAAAAGTATTGGTGTTTTGTTGTTTCTGGTATTTCTTAGGAAGGCTGGCATATGTTGTATGCAACTTGCATGAATGCATGGATACACACACACATACTCACACACAGACACAGGGGCCCAGCTTGTAATGTTAGGCTCAATGGGAAGTGCATACCATTGACCCGCAGCTCTGTGCCTGCAGGCTTTCTATGCTAAGTAGGGCACCTCTCTTGGGTTGGTGCCGCCCTGCTGGCACTCTCCAGGGATGGCCAAGGGCTTGTTGCTGCCATGAGTCATCCTCAGACTTTGAGAGGGGACTAAGAGGAAGGCAAGAGATTCAAACTCAAAAAAAACTTTGAGAGAAGAATGGTGAAACAGATAAAGTAAGAAAAGAAAAAGGACTTTGGGAAAAAACTGCTTGAAAACAATGAGAGAGGGTTGGGGTGGGGAGGGACAAGCAGAAGGACAGTTTAATGCTTGGCAGAGGGGTTGAAGTTAAGCTGGCTCCCCCAACCAAGCTCTGCCTGTAAGGGATGTATTTTACATTGCAGCAACAACTAGGGCTAAATTTAAAAAGTCCACCAGCCACCTACTGGATAAGCTCAATATTTTATTGGCCCTAATGGGGCATTTGGCCTGCAGTCAGGCATGTAACCCAATACACAATAAACAAAGAATACAGAAGCATACATGTCCCAGTGAAATGAAACAACGGAACAAAACAGGAGGAGACTGAATGACCGGGGAGGCGGGCTGAAGCTTGAGGTGACGAGTCTATCTGTCACAGTTAAGCAGGTTTATGACTCGTAGGATAAATAAGAACTTCAGTCTGCTTGGTTTAACTTTGCGGGTGCCTGAAGGTACAGCCTGAAATTCTAGTTCAGTGGAGACGCTGTTTCTCCCACAGCAAATTTGTGCCAGACTAATGCAGATATCCAGTGGAGAATAGTGACGCCCTAGCTGTTTTACTGACCTCTTACTCAAGGTCAATTGGCCGGGAAAGGGCTTACGCCACTGGAGCAATCCATGTCAACTTAAGGTCAGACCTCTCACGCTCAGCCTTATCAGCCGGAGTTGCAGCCCAGATAAAAATGCACATCGACACCCCGAGCTTCTTGAGCTCTGCAGATGAAGCATGTTTCCTAAGACCAAGGCAAGTGGGGAAAAAGGGAACGATAAGGCAATGGTGTGTGCCAGCCATATAAATCTCCTCATTCCTTTGTGATACCAGCAGTGAGAGGTATTGTTTGTTGTTTTCTTTTGTTTTTCTTTTTTTTTCAGTGAAAAAATCCCTAAGAAATTTCAAAATGGTTTGATAATCTAGTTCCAATGATCCATTTTCCAATCCAAATAACTCCTCTAACTATTACTAACATTAACCTTGAACTAAACTGATGTTGTGTCTTCATTTTTGTGTCTCCTCCAGAGGGTACCCCGATTCGAGGTAAGACGTTTAACTATCACAGTAAAAAAGGAAAGAAAAAGAAAAAAAAGAAAAGAAAAAACAAGACTTAAACTGACACATAACCAGACATAACCGCTCCTTACTCCACCCAACTGACTAAATCTCAAGTGGGCGCTTCCTGAGAAAAATGACAAACCTCTTTCATTTCCACAAACGTTTATATTCCATCTGTGTTTCTGTTCTGTGCTTTCTGTACGCGTGAATTTGTGTCACACTCCCATGCCTCATGTCATCATTAATGTGCAGTTCTGTCATCCCTGTGGGCATCCAGTGTTTGTGCTTACCCACAATCTCCTCCACGCCATCAGTGTCAGAAACCACTGAGCGATTCAAGTTTTGTTGCCGATTGGTTATGATACGGCCGGTTTGGGAAGGTTGAACCAGAGGGAGGGAGGGCCATTTGTTTGCTTTGTGCCTCTGACATTTAAGTTTGTTTGGACATGGTCATGGGTCTGGAGGGTGGGCAAATAGTGATGGGATGTTGGGATGTGGGTGGTGGTGGTGACCTTATTTGTTGATAAGACCAGACTATTCAATACTGTTCAATACAACCCTGTTTCTCCCCTCTCTCCGTCTCTGCTTTGATATCCTCCTCATCCCCTTGTGCATCACCACGGCAGTAGCCATGATGCATAAGTAAAACCTGCGTTTTTCAAAAGAGCAACATTTTTCTTTCTTTTTACCAGGGCATAACCAGTTTTTGTAATGTCAGAGGATGAACAGGAGGATATCAAGGTGGGACTGGAATGACAGTGGCAAAGAAGTGTGATGAATTATACAAAAGCTTTGTTAAAATAATTCCTTCTCTCTCAACATTCTTTGTTTTTTCATTTCCCCGGACGATTTAACTTTCGCTTGTAATTATCCACCAGGCTTTGTTGCTGAAGCGTTCTCTCCCAGTTGATTCAGAGTGATTCTGTGTGTTTGTTGAAAAATGTTTTTGTTTTTTTTTTTCTCTTATTCAACAGGCTGAACAGGTAAGTGAATATCTCAGTTTGCCACGTATGTCCCTATATTCAAGGGGATGGAAAGGTGACAGTATTTTCATAACAGAGACCCAATAGTGAAGTTAAGGTCCTCCATCCTCAACCATTCACAAATCTCTAGACAGTGGTGTGTGTTGGTGTAAAGCATATCCATGAACATCTTGAGTTTTTAGACTAAACTCAAACCCTTCGCTCCTTTAACACCCTCACTCATGACTCACATGGCAAAAGCCAGCCTTCCCCATATCTCCTTCGTTTGAATAAGAAGGTCTCATAAATCATATTCTGGCGAACAAAAGCAGGCGTGACTTATGAACTCTGCATTTACATAATGAGATAAGCGGCCTGAAAAAGGCGATTTCTCTCAAACACTTCAGCACATGCCAACACCGATTCTCCATCGAGAGTGTATGAAAAGAGGAAAAACCAATTGTGGACCAGGAGAAAAGGTGATTGAAATCAAGGCAAAAAAATAGTTTCTTTACATAGGCTCACGTTCAGATTAATGCGAACTTTAGGCTGTCTCTTGAACTCTAGAAAATTGAGCTTTTTTGAGGCCTTAGGTAATACGTTCTTCTTCTGCTGAGTCATTTTACTTTACTCCTCTTAAAATGTAAAATCTGCATTCATTTTGCCTCCACACAAAGCCACCCAGGTGTTGGCCTAGAGGTAAGCAATAGGGATAAAGGTAGCTCGGCTCCCTACCTGCTTCATTACTGATTTCATGGGAGCGTTACAAGCCACCAGATGGGCACTGACAACAATGGCATCACACGTGGGGCCCCATGCTGGTGCGATCACAGTGTAATGACCTTGGGGTGGTGACAGAGTGTACGTAAGTGACAGGCAGGATGCGGACAGAGGGAGAGACACAGGGAGAATAGTACAAGTCCAGGCTCATACACACCGGTCACACTAGCCATCCTCTTATTTGTGGGTGCAGAAGAGCTGCAGGTTTAAAGTAGTCACAAGAGATGCTGGAAATGTTCAACAATACAGCAACAACTGGAGAATATTTATTTTTTGAACCAACTGGTTGCAAAACTTGGAAAAGCACCAGACGCTAAGGTGGGCTTTTGATATTGATAACATGTTTCACACTGCGTAAAAATGTGTTCCTTCTAGTTTGCTTGCTGTTGTTACCTTTGTCAGCCAGGACAGATGTGGCCTGACAATTTTCCTCGATAACACAACGCATCCCTAAACATCTACATCTTTGTATAAACTATATATATATGTGACTAGTATAAATCATTTTTTGAGCATTTCCCCCTGAATCATAACAATGTAGGTATTGTATGCCGCACTCTTCTGTGCACTTCAGTGAGTTCACTTCATGTTCTAGAAAGGTTATTATGTTGAGTGTGTATCCACTTATACAGAAAGGTGCTTTTAATTACACTGTAGCAGAGCTTGGTGAATGGTGTCTGGGCGAGAGGATGGAGGGAGAGCGACAGGAGAGGAGATGAGAAATGAGGGACAAATGAGCGACATGCGCTGAAAACAAGAGATAAAACGATGAAAAGAACAGTGTGCCACCGGCATGCCCGAGCGGGCTGCGGAAGGAGCAGGGGAAGAGGAGGAAAAGAAAGAGAGAGAGCCTTGGCCAGCCATTTTGTTGATCGCCTAAACAAATCAATCAAGGCCCGCTGGAGCACACTAATTGAATTACACAAATAGGACCGAGGGGGGGGGGCACACACACACACACGGCAAATCTGCTACAAAGCAGCGACCGGGGTGGGTAGACCACGGCTTCAGGCACTTTCTGAAATTAATCATCCATGGCGGCCCCTCCTTGCTTTTCTTTTATCCCCTCATCTGTCCTTCTGTTTTTCTGAGCTTGTCTGTCTCAAGTTCTTTCCAACCCTCCCGACTGTTCTCTTCCTCTACACTGTCTCTCTTTCTCTTTCGGTCACGACACCTCTCAAAAATGACGCTCAATTTCAACATTTTTCTCTCTCTCTGTCTTTTCTCTATAACTCAGTTTCTGATCTCCCTTGTCCTTGCAGTCCTTCTCTTCTACCTAGAATAAAACTCATACATGGGATTGTTGATATTGATCTCCTGCTTAAAATAGATATTGCCTGATATGATATTTCCTACCAGGCTACAGCTGCAGAAACCTGCAAGGAAATGTTTTAGGTTAAATTGGAGGGAAACATTTCAGACTTTCTTTTGCAGTTAAATAGATAGGCAGGTGTAGCATTGCTATATTCTTGCAAAATGTGCAGAAGAAATATAACATACTGATGATTACTAGCACAAAATATCCACTGTAAACAGTCTATGCACAAGAATGCTTGTCCCAAAATCCAACGGGACCTTCAAAAGCATGTATTTGCTGAACCGTGCCCAGACAGTCCTCTTTGTTATCACACCTTGGCACCTCAACGCTCCTCATCAGACCACCCTGAGGCAAGCAGTGCTGTTAACCAGGGCAGCTGTCACGGCTGGGACAAATGTCCCAGACCCACTGCCCATTATAGCCTTCTTTATTGAATGGATATAGGCAGTGAACATGCTGCAAGACAGCCAGGAGCGGGCAGCAGTGAAGAGTGGAGGTTATGAGCGCTGGTGTGCAGGAAGGGTCACTTTGACTCAGATAGAAACTAATTGGTCCACATGGAAGTGATTTCATTGTATTCATCAGTGACTTTATTTGCCTGATGTGGACCCAGTGGTGTTTTCTTCTTCTGGATATATCATGGGATAAGACAGAAAGATAAAAGTCTTCTCTACTCTGACCCAGAAAACATGAATTATTACTCAGCAGGGGCGGTGCTTCTTGTGGTTTTCTAAGTGGATTTGAGAGACTGTCCTGTCCCATTCTCCGGTCTTAGGTTCACTCTCACAACAGCTTGCACTGTGTCCTTCTACATTCATGTGTCCTTAATAAGTGTCCTTGAGCAAAATAACGTCATATTCTCTCAAATACTTGTAATATCATATAAAGCGAATGCAATGTAATTTGTATGCGAAAGATTGAATATTTTATACAGCAGCGATTGCTGTATGAAGTCACATCAAACAATTATCTCGCCTGCTGTGGCTGCAGAGGTCAGACCTGTACCTGCAGTATCAAGGAAATGTAGTAGTAGTAGTGGTCAACTGTTTCTCAGGTTTTCTAATGAAATCAAGGTAAACAAACTGGTCTGTGACAGTTATTGCAGTTGTTGCGTCTGTGATAAGACGTCATAGCTGGAGACAAGGAGGACATGCCATTAGGCTCCATGTAGTAGGTCTCGCTTCATAAGCACAGCGTGGTCATCTTGTGAGACGCTGTAAATTGCCTCTTTCTTTTTTCTTTCTTTTTTCTTCCTTTTCACTGGGCAAGACTTTATCAGTAAACACCCATTCTTTTTCAGTATTTATTTCATTCTTGTGTTTCCTCTTTTCTTAATAAACACCCCCCCCACCCCCCCAGTTAAAAAAAAAAAAAAAAAAAAAGTGCCAATGGCCACTCGCACTCTGGCGAGCCACAGGCGGCAGGAACACAATTATGCAAAACATGGAGAGTGAAGTCACTTAAAAAAAAAAGACAAAAGGGAATGGCAGGAAAGAGACGCATGCTGGTGACAAGGGTTTTCAAAGAGTGGAGTTTGTTCTGTGGGTGCACACATGCACATTCATGCTGCTTTTGGAGATAGGATATCAAAGATGGTTCATTTGGATTTAGAGGTCTGTTGTCTTTAAATGATAATGTTATCAGACTTAAACTGACACTCTGGACACCAAAAAAAAAAAAAAAAAAGATATTTTACTCTTTTATGTAGTGACAGAAATGATTATTCAAATGGCAGGGACAGATTAATTTAAATTAACTTCTTTGTGGTTTGCAAAAACAAAGCAGGGGCTAGAGGAAGGGAGTGGAAACGGACATGAGAGATATGCAACTCTCAAAGCGTGGCACAGCACATATAACACCAGCAGGACATTGCATCTCTGCTACGTGTGAATCTAGCAGAGAGAGGAGCATAAAGCATCTCAAAATAGACTCAAGTTGTGATTTCTTCTGTGCTTTCTTTTACTTTCTCCGTTCCTCTCCCACTCAAACTCTCTCACTGAGCTTCCTTCATCAGACATTTGTTCGTGCACATCTAATCTTCGCATCGTGCACAAATTATAATCATCTGTATTTTTTATTTTTTATTTATTTTTTTTTAATGAAACTAATCTGAAGTATATTGTGACTCACCTTATTTTCACAAGGGCAAGAACAATATCTGTGCTCGAACATTATTTTTTTCTCCTACCTTTAGACAGAAAATAAGAGGTATGATACATGAATAAGAATGAATCACCTCCCTCATTTTTTCTTTACATTTTTTCTCTTGTCTCCTTAACTTATTTGTTCTCCCTCTTTCTCTGCAAGTACAGGGAGTGTTTTTGTGTTCTTCACAGTTCCACTTTGAAATAATAGCTAGAATATGTAATTAAGCCAGTGGGGGATTGGAAACAATAGATAATACCACCTAGCAAGGATCCTCCACCAAAGCTGGCGGGAACATATGAAACTCACTCGATCCATTCAAAGTTCCCTCTGCTTTTCATCTCTTTCGCCAGGAGGTACGATTCACACCAGCCAATGTTGGTTTTAATTGGCTCTCAATTAACGTTGTTTGGCTCATTATCTGACACCCCTCCGCATGTTGGTGGTTGTGTTTTGTTGACCTTCAGATGACATTTGTTAAGCAGTATTTTTAGACAGAGACATTTGTATTTTATTGGAATGACTGGGGCTGTGGATTTTGAGCAGCTGGCAGACATGGGATGAAAACGAATGAAATATACAACAATTTCTTGTGATTTAACTGTTTGGTAACAGTCAACAAAAAAGGCAGCTTTGACCCAACACAAGTTCTTCAACATTATCATTTATGAAGAATTCGGGGGCAAAAAAGAGAGAAACAAAAGATTTTATAATTCAGTACAGGGACCAAGCCTGACGAGCTGCTGGCAGAGCTTTCTGGAACCGTCCATCTGGAGTTGAACTTCACACAGTCCTGACTTTGTGGTCTCCCTTGTGTTGAGGAGCCTAGGCTTCTGAGCAAATTCCAACCCACCTGCCACCAGGCTGGCATTTGCTGTTCCAAGCACACATCAAACAGATCCAAATCAGATCTCTGCATAAACGCAGAGCAAAGACTCTACCACCTGCACTCTGTAGGTAGATGTTTCCATTTGGTTCACCAGCTACGTGCCAGGAACAGCTCCCTCTGGGGGATGAGAATGATCTGGAGGTGTGGAGGGAAAGGAAGAGAAGGGAAAAAAAACTATATCGAGTGTGGATTGTTGTAGCTTCAGGTCTGTTTTCTTTTTGTAATAGTAGATATCTTTGTTGTGACTCCGAGGTGTAAAATACTCTTAGCCCATGTCCAAGGTGAAAGCGTGACTAATCTTTATAATTAAGCAGGATCGATAGTCTCATTTGTGCAACAGCTGAAAAGCGTTATTAGACCAATGTTCCAGAATCGTAGCCTTGTACAACATTGTGTTCACTCTGCTTGCATTGCATTACAAAGCATCATGGGCAGTGGCTGGCGTATTGATGCTTCCTGGCTAAATGCTAACGAGCGATGGTGCTGTGTTTGTCAGGGAGGCCTGGGCTGCAATCTGTCTGCTGAGCCAGCCAGAAGCCCTAATGATATCATCAGGAAGTGCCGTCAACAGCGCTCTAACGAGGAATGATCTGACGCCCGTTGTTTCACCTCCCTCCTCTACCCCCCCCACACCCATTCAGCGATGCTGTTGCCAAGCATTTAGGTCGAGTTTATTTGCACATATGAGATAAAATCTGAGGATAGTAATAAGACATACAGCCTGTGTGAAACACATAAGCCCTAAGGGATTTGTATAAAAACATAATAACTTTAAAATAAATGAGTGAATATGCATCCGATATTAACACACAGGAGAAAAGCAAAATACATGGGTAACAAATCTAAGAGAACACAAATGACCTACCTCCCAATCACAATGGTAGCCAATATAATAGCTCCTGTGGATTTATGTGTACAGGGTATAATGTAAGCAACAGATTTCTCTCGATTGAGTTTTTTTTTTTTTTTCCTGCAAAGTTTGAAATTCTTTGAGCTGCATAACTGCAGGAGGGCTTCTGCAACCTCTGCATTATGCCCCATACCAGTGTTCATTTGGACATGAACTATATGTAAGGATAGTTTCCCATGACCTTCCTCCCCCGAGCACCCACAGACTCTCCCTTGGTGAGTGCTATACAAAAGGGAATTTGCTGATCCCACCCAGCTTCCAGGACCATCTCAGTGCTCTTCGACGTTACCTTTCACCATGTTTATGTTTACATGCTTACTGTGTCCTTATTTCAGTTCTCACATCTTAAATGAGTTGCAACACTCAAATTCAGTGCAAATTGTTCAGTTCACATTTTCATTTATTTAATCGTTCTATTTTTTATCTGTGTATGGCTGAGGCTGGAGAGGAACCCAGTTTGTCATAGCAATCTGCATTGGCACTGCAGAGAGAAACAGTTCTTGACAAAAAGGTCTTGAGAAATTCAAGATACTCTCTATTAAAAAGATTGTCTGACTCCTTCATGCACTGTCACTGACAGGTTGACTAATCATTTCCTCCCTGCTTTCTTTCTCTCTCTGTCTGTCTCTTCTCTTGCCACCACCCCCCCTACCCCCTCCCCTTTATTTGTCTTTGTTGAATCTTGTCATTTCCCAGGTGCCTTGCAGATCGAGAACAGCGAGGAGACAGACCAGGGGAAGTACGAGTGCGTGGCGTCTAATGTGGAAGGCGTACGCTACTCGTCCCCTGCTAACCTTTATGTGCGAGGTAGGGAGCAACCCGGCCCCAGAGCCAGGCCAGAAATATAAAATATAAAAAACAAAAAAATGAAAACATCCATCCATTCTAACTAAAATGCACAGTGCAGCTCAGCTTTAAGTGGCATTACTGTTGAGCTAAACAAATGATAATTGCTTCCATTCTAGCCCAGCTGTATGCACAAAATGTATTTTGCGAAATAGTGTTACCCGACTAATATAAATCTTTTAACACTGATAGTATTGCCTGCCCATAAATGTAATTTCATATGCACTGACACTTCCAAATGTAATACTATAATTGACCAACTAATGTTCTTCTCTGTTATGATGTTATGCTCCATTTTGTCTTTCAATGCCCTCCCCTACTCACTTGGAAGGAAATGTGTAGCACAACAAGCCGTATGTCTTTTATCGGTTGTAAGACGCCTTTTACCTGTAACTGTGTGCCCGATAAAATGTTTCCCCCTTCGTCAAACTTACGGAACACAAAAAGAGTCGGGAAAGACTTCTTTTTGATTAGTTTTTTTCAGGTACAGGAGCACAACGGTAAGTCTGGATTTTGATTGGGTGGCGAGGTATTAATGCCCACCAATCAAAATCTCAACCCCCTAGCCTTCTCCAGATTCAGGGGTTAAAAAAAGGTTTTCCTTGTGGGGAATTAATAGGAAATGACTGTTAACACAGTCAACTGCTCTGTCTTACGTAAGAGATGCTCTTGTCATATAGATCATAAATAGTATATACCTCTTTTACTTTTCTTTATGGTGTTCTGGAGCATAAATCCATAGAATTCCCGTTTCTGCTTTGAGGTATTATCCTCAAAGCCTTTTACAGTCAGTTGTAATTTTGTCTGGCATGTTCCAGCAAAGTGGAGATATGAAAAACAATCAGTCACAGAGGATGTTGAGTTTCATAGAAAACAGGCAATGAAGACAAAAGCCTACTCTCTACCACTAATGTTAAATGGCAATGAATCCCAGTTGAGGGAGCTTTAATAAATTGAAGCAGATGCATTTTTGACATGTATTATTTATATTGTGCATATTAAATAAAGATGCCTCGGTATCTACTCAGTTTGTTCCCTCTGCTGTGTACCAAATAACTTTGTTCCCAATAAATAATTCACTACTCTGACATTATAAAATGGGTCAGGGAGCTGCTTTTTCATTATTATTGCTATTATAATACCCTGTGAAGTAGCAGCATAGGGAAGAAAAATTTCATCTGTGAGGAGCAGACGGTAAAAAATAGTTCATCAAGATTAGTGTGTCTTCTTGCCAGCATTCATCCCGGAGGCTCATGCTGTCTCCACTGTGATGCAGTAACACTTAATGTCAAATAGCTATCCACCTTGCTCATGTACAGCGTGGTCGGAAATTAAAGAGTTCATGCAAATTGCAATCAACAGCTCTACAGGGATTGTTAAGTAGCTATACTGGGAACATTATGTCGACACAGCACTGGGATATTCAGTAGTTCCTATGGTCAAAAACACACAAACAAATACAATTGTATCATTTCCAACAATTCATGCAATCTCCATGAACACTGGCTCCATCAGCATGCTTTTAAACAAAGAGTACACAAGGGTCATAATTGCTCAGGTTCTTTCACACTATGTAACACACTTGTTATGCCTTGATGGTGTCAACCTCTGTCTGTTTTCAGTTAACTTTTGTCAATCAATTCTTGATACTTGATGTTGACTATGTTTTGTTCACAAAGCGAAATGCACTCGAGATTAGCAGCTGTGGTAGAGATCGCTTTTTGGAAGAAAAAAACAGAAGAAAGAAAACAAGAGTCCTAAATTGTATATAAATTGTTGAGGTAACTACCCAAACAGAACCCATAATGACAGTGCTGCTGATTGACTTTCTAACAACATTTACTGTAACTGTCTTGAACTGCAGCTGCTAATTTCAGCCCAAACTGTGTCTTTTTTTATTTTCTATCTCTCATTAGTTTTTCTTTATTTTCTCTTTATTTGGTTTCCTCTCTAACAAAAGCAAATACAGCCACCACAGGAGCCTGTCCTTGTGGCTATAAGGAGCTTGTGAAATTTTGAATTATGAGTATGGTACGCTTGATTTGACTCCAGTGGCGCCTCACTATATTTTTCTTGCCAGGCGACAGTGCGGCCACTGGGGTGAATCTGATTGTTTTGGTTCAAAGTTTATTTAAGGTGGGGGGGTGGGGGCAGGCAAGTGTACTTTCAAGACGGGTGTCACTGATAGCAGGGACAAGGGAAAAGGAGGGAAAAAAAAGATTAAAGAAAAGGGAAATGTAGCTGCAGCTAAACACCTTGAGGTGGCTTTTTTTACTCTCTCTGTGTTTCCCCTATTTTTCTCTTCTCCTCATGTCATTGTGTTCTGCATCAACCCCTTTACATCCCTCAGAGCTTCGAGAAGGTTGGTGTGTTTTTTCTTTTTTACTTTTTTTAACCCACATTTGAAAAAAAAAAATTCAACATGTTGAAAAATTTTAGCTGTATTTGCCTATGACAGAGCTCGATTCATTACTAATTTGAACAAATAACAAATCAGTTAATCCAAACTGCTAAATGATTATGAAAAGAATTTTTTCTTTATTTCCAAGGAAGAAATGATGAAAGCAAACCCGAGTAGCTCGGGTCTTGTTAATTTACTTTTATGTTTGCATTGTGGGGCCTTTTCTCGTTTTGCATCCTTTGGTATTGCTTCTGCACCTAAAAGCTTTCTTGCACGTGTTGTCATGGAAACCCAGCACGTGGAAATAACAGGACTTGTTGCATGATGGGAGAATGTAACTGCGCTTGCATGCCTGTACAGAATCCCTTTGGCCATGACGGTCTTTTTCTTTCTGCATTCCCTGTGTTTCGTTCAATTGATTCCTTCTCTTTCCTTGGTTTCTCTTCAAGTGTTTCCCCTGATACACCCCCTTTTTTGGCTTTCCTTTATTTAGTTTGTTTTTTGTGTTGTGACTGGTATAGTGTTTGTGTGTTTTCCTTTCGTTTCAGTTCTGTTCCTGACCTTACTTTTCTGTTTTAGAAAAAAAAACTGTTTGTCTTTTTGTGGTTCATTTGTTTGTGAGATTTGTGTTTCTTTTTTCAAAAAAATGATGCTGCTCTGCTTCTTGAGTCTCGGAGTGCAAATGCAAATGCCGAATGAAAAGTAATAAGTGTGTATACAGCCAGTGTTCCTGTCATCTTGTGTATAGCGATCCATTACTGAAAAAAATTAAACCTGATTGGGCCTGATTGGGTTCCATGGTGATTCAGGCAGCCATTAAGGGATGCCATTTACAGTCGTGTGGATCAATAACAATATAATGACTTCAACACCACATTTGCTGTTGCTTAGCAGGTGCTTAAAGACACTTTTCTTTTCAAATGGCTAGATGTGATTGGTTTTGTCGAATGACTGCTGTTTGTGTTCCCTCGCAGTCATGATATTCAATCAAATTATAATTTATTATTCAAAAGCGCCCCTTCTCTTGTGCACAAACACACACCCACACATTTATAGAATAGAATTGATTTTCAGGTTGATGTGACGAAAGTAATGAAGATTCTCAAAGTGGACTGCAATAAGCTTTTTTCTGCATTCATGCTGTAATCCTACAACAATAATGAGCAGAAAGTACTTAATGAAATGGAGATCAATGCAAGCAGCACTGATTTATGTTGCAGCAGGGTTTGTTTCAACTTCCTGTTAACTCTTGATCAGCATGTACACCATGTTTCCAAGGATATCTTCAACTGAATCTATGTAGGATCTCATATCAGGTGCTGCAGCGAACTTGTCTGTGCGTTTTACAAGCCCCAACAGACTCATGTAAGGAACAACAGTTTTTGGTGAAGGGTATTAGATATGGCTCAACAAGTCAGGGTAGATATCAGTCTTTCAGGTAGATTACACACTTTCTCCCTGTGGCTCTCCTCTGAGAGTGGTAGTTATTGTATGTGTGGCTGCCCTAGTGTACTGATCTCCATGGGATTAAACTGATCTCTGTAAAGCATCTGAAAATCATATACAAAATGATTGCAACCACAAAAATTAGCCATGTACTTTTGTAACCTTTATTCATCTGTAGAAGCACAGAAATAAGTTTTGCTTACTTGCTTAAGTCTCTAATCTGCCCATTGAACCAAGTTTCACATTGTACAGTACATCTTACCTAAAGACACCTTTACAGTCATTATTTACTTACAGGATATGAACAAGCCAACAAGAGAGTTTGCACTTGCAGCATCTTGCTTGTTTCTGTGAGCCACACTAAGCCCCAAAATATAAGCAAGATAAAATCCTTCAAAGTGGAATATAACAGATCTATTTTTGGCCCAGGCTACCACATCCATGCCATTTCTCTAGGGCAAAAGATGCACCAAGGCAGGTCGTTGCTCAAATATATATAATCATCTCTTCTCACACTTTCCTGGTGCAAATTAATTTTGCAACTCCAACTATGCACCAATTGGCTGTCAAAAAAATCTGTAATTGTGACCGCAGAGTTTGCAAATACCACTAGTTTGCATTGTTGCCCTTCATAAAACAGAGTCCACAAAGTATGCCACGATCAAGCTAAAAGAAACCCAATACTGTCTAAATTTGGTCTTTATAATCGTAAGTCCAGTGGATAACACTGATGCAGAAAGACTGTGCTGTTATGAACGCATGTGCCTGTTTGGCCTTCTACAATGGTATCTGCCTGATTTTGAATGTGCTTGCATGTCCTGCTATGCATTTGTGTGTAACGTTGGGAAAGAAAGCTAGATTACACCTTATGTTCTCACTGGCCAAAGCAAAAAATCCTGCCATCTCTATTAGATGTTTGTCTTAAGGAGTCCTGAAGTTAACAGCCACCCATCAATATATATATATATATATATATAGTACCAGAATTGCACTTGTTTTTTATACAAAACCAAAGTTTTATTACCTCATATTCAAATGCAAATACATGAATACACTCCCTTTCCCAATCCGACTGATATTATTCACTGAAGGGATCACCACAGTAAGGGGACAAACTTGCATTATCATTTGGCTGCTTGTCATCTACCTATAAAACAATAGACAAAAAAGTGATACACTCTGAAATCCTATCAATTCACTGCTTGCTATTATTAGACACCCCTGCCATTATCCCTGTCAGTTTCCTTTAGGTAATAATTTCCATTTTGATGAGCCACCCATAGTGACTGTTTAGCACTGGCGCAGCCAAGGTATGTTAATACAGGCCAACCCCTACAGCTTATATGTAAATGCCGTAGGCCTCACCCAGCAAGTGTGACTAAAGGATCTCCATACTGCGCCTGTGTCCTCAGGCAGCAAGAGGGTGTAATCTCAGCTTCAAGGTGACACTAAAGGCTGCACATTATTTTGGCTTCCCCCTTCATTTTGGGGCAGCAAAAACTGCCTCACCAAAATGGCCGATAATGTCCACCTTCTGACCTCTGTTTTTTGGCACAAATCCCTCCACAACACCGCCCACTATTAGCGTTAGTGCAGTACTCTGGCGTTCTATCTCGACTGCTTTTCACCTCGTTCACTGTAAGGCTTCTTGTCTTTCTCTCCACATTGGGGCTTGAAACAAGATTACATGTTGTTAGTAGTCCAAATGAAAGGTATATGTTTGTTTTATTTTCTCAATTCCAAATGGGCCGGCTGGGCTCCTGGTCTCTGTGAATGAGGAGCCTGTCCATGCAATTGGGATTCTTTATTTTCTTTCACTGGCCCTACATTTTAATGGCAGGATAAGAGAGGGCGCCACACCACACACACTCACCCACTCACACACACACACACACAAATGCACATATAAATAGTTTGTGAGTGTCCACTTGAGCTTTGACTTGACAGAGCTACGCAGTCCACTTGAACATTCAGTCACCATACAGACCCATCTCTCCCTATGATAGTGCAGCTTATTTGCATGTTACACTGACATTTAATTAATCTTGTCCCCTAAAGTGTCTTCTGGTTTTTAAGACTTATAATTTTCTACCCCAGGATATAGTGTAATGTGCTGTAGTTAACTGACCTTGAGCTTTTTTTGTTGTAACCAAAGACCAAATTTACTTACTTTGTCAGACACGAGGTGCATGCTGTTGACAGGTAGACTCTCCCCTGGCTTTGTAGTTTCCTTGTTTTCCAAAATTTTAGTTTGATTACTTAGTGCCCCAGTACCATGAACCCTTCAAGGAAGGAAGGTTTTTTTTCTTTTCTTTTACTTTTTTTGTGTATTGGCTTGTTTTGTTGTTCAGAGATTTCAGAGCTCACTGGCCAGCCGCTGCCAAAAGTTACCACCATTTGGCACATGGTCTGGTCTCGGTTTCCACATTGCCCTGACAATGTCGCTATTCAAAGGTGAACAGAGACATCTTCCTGTGGGGAAACCTCATTCACTCAGCCACTACAGCTCCCGGTCCATTGGCTGACCTGAGCCCCAGGGAGAGAATAGCACCACCAGACACACTCTGATTGAACGTTTCCCCTAAAAGACAGGCCCTGTTCGCCCAAATCAGTTTTCACCATTCTTTTGGATTTGAGGCAAAATTCAAGCAGAGACAAAATCATAGCTGGGAAAAAAAAAACATCTAATAGCATTGATGCATACCTCTTCGTTGAACACAGCTGCACTCTGGTACTGTCTATGCTGTTTGGACTTAGTTCTTTTTGTGGATTTGTTCAGTTTGATTTGTTTCCTTTCGTTTGATTTTGTGCGTGTGTGTGTCTGGAACAATGCTATATTTGGGAATGAATGGCATGCTTGGATGGGCTTGGGTGACATTTTTGGATTGTATTGGTTCTCTGGTGTCTGCCCAAGTGGATGGGGGCGCACCTGTATATGTCACTCATGCCATAGCCACACCCATGCATGTCCGTGTGAGGAATGGGCTGCCCTTTCACCTTTGTTGTTTAGTGAGATATTTTTTGACAAATTAGAAAGCAGAGAGATATTTTCTCTCCCGACACAATGGGCTTTTTTCATTTTTTTAACAATTCAACATGTTTTTTTAACAATCTCCCATTTGGATTTCATGACTATGCAATAATAATAGGCTGTCATGATGAAAAAAGGCATGAAACATCATGCGTTCCGTTGTTTTATTCATTTTTTTCTTACAGTGAAGTCAGGACAGGAAAAGGTATTATTCTTTGATAAGTTTCACCACATATTAATTAAAATGAGCCACTTTTTCCTTCTTACTGAGGCATTTTTTGTTAGATTGCTATCTATGGAAATTTGGTATTTTTAACATCTTTAAATTCGCTGTTCACCATTTTTCATGGTGCATTTTCAGTGTGTAATTTTGTGTACCACAAAGGAACATTTCCTCAGAGGTCAGCGATGAACTTTTTGCCCTCAAGGTCCGGTCAAGTCTTGCCCAAGGTAGTAACAAAACTAACATTAACAAGGAGGTACATTAAAGGACTGAGAGGATGCATGAATAGCTCAGAGGAGAAAAAAACCAAAGGCCCAACCTTGGCTTCATGGTCTCCATCTGGGTTTCATTCAACTCATAACTATAACTGACTAACAGTGTTTTAAACATATTAAAAAGCAAGATGCATTGTTTTTTATTACTGGATGTGAAACTCCTATTCCAAGCCATTGAGAGTAGATGTGTTTTAACCCTTTGGATGTGCTGCAGTGCTTCAAAGCTTTACCCAATGAATCACATGTCATTGTAGTTCATGTACATTTTAATGACCAGTTCAGTGCTCAGGTCAGTATAATTCAGCTTTCCAAAAAAAACCCCTCAGTGTGTGTAGGTGATATTTGTGCCCTAAGTTTGTTGGCAAACTGTCCCATGCAACGATCATATGAATCCCATTTGGATCGACACGGTGTATTTTGGAATGCTACCTATCCTTGATGCCCCTCCCGGTCTCCTTTCCCTCGAATCTCCCCCTCAGTCCCCACCCACCCCGAACCCACCCCCAAACACACACACGTCACATCCGCCCAACCCAAGACTTCCTAAGTTACATTTGCACAGAGGTGCACTGAGGTGTTAAAGGCGGGGAGGAGGGGACGTGTAGTCGATTCTTGATTTTAAGCCCCAGTGTGTGAGACCTCCAAACCCACTTTGAGCCATGGTCTTCTTTTTTTTTTTTTTTTTTTTTTTTACTTTTTCTTTTTTGATTTTTTTTGTTTGGATTCAGAATCCCAGTCTCCTTATTCTATCCCCCACTTATGCCCTCCTCCTCCTCCTTCCCTTTCTCCGACAACCCAAACCCTTACCTTTACCCTTGCGTACTGTACAGTATGTCTGCGTACTCATCCGTCACTGTCTGTCTGCTTGTCTCCCTCTGTCTGTCTTCCTGTCTGCTGTCTTGCTGCTTGAGTCTGTTTTGTTCTGCCTTGTGCCTTGTCTCTTGTCCCTGTCTTTCCTGTCTTGTCTATCTGTCTGTCTCTAAGTCATCTCTTCCATTTAGTTCATCATTTTTTACTTCTACATCTGCAATACTTTCCTTGTCTCTCTTTGACCTTCTTTGCATCCCAACAAACATTTTGACGCTGAATAAATGAAGACACTATACTTTACTCCTCTGTTAAAATGCTCTTTGAAATAGCGAGACACATGGAGGTCACAGACCTCCATAGAACCCCCTAACTGTTTCCTGTGTCTTTTATGTGAATTCAGAATCTAAATATCCTTTGGTAGTAAAGTAATTTTAAAGCTTGGATAAGTCTTTCGAAACTATCCTAATGTCACAAACCTTAGATATTAACATAGGCAAGAAAAACCCTGCACTATCAAACACTCTTGCATGTCGCTATCCTTCAAGTGCTTGCTGGGATGCCTCTCATGAACACACAATGTTTTTCCTAACTCATACTCTTCCACTTTCTAACTCTTACATACTGTACACACGCACACTCATGTCTATACCAACGCAAAAAAATATATATATACAGCTATGTATATACACATACACACACATGCGAGCACACAGTACCTTTCACGCCCTTCCTCTGCGTCTCAGACTCATTATCAACCTCCCTTCACTCAAATTTCAACTCCTCTCCATGAGTTTTGAGGTCCTCCGCGTCTCCCTCTCTTTGCTGTCATTCTGCCCTTATTCATCTACCTCTCTCTTTCCCTTTTCCCTCTGTCTTTCTTTCTTGTTCTCTGGATTTCTACTCCCTGTTGATCCAGTTCTGTTTCTTGACTCCAACCCTCTGTGATACTAGACTCTCCAGCTACAACTATTACAGCTCTTTTTTCTATGTATTTCTAGGCACATACCTTGTTCCTCAATATTTATTTTGTGTTAACTGGGACTGCGATGTGACAATGTGCCACCATCACATTTTGTCACATTAGCTGAAGAAAAACAAAGTTTACACAGCATTGAAGCGGGTTACCCCCCCTTTACCCTCCTCCAACCTTCCCCTCTCTTCTTCTTCCTCTGTCACTCTTTGCTCCTCTGTTCCCTCTCTTTCTATCCTTTCCTCAGATGCTCTATCCTCAATCTTGTATTTCTTCTTTCCTCTCCAATCGTCTTTTGTCTGGGCATGCTAGCGACCCTTCAGTTATATTCCTCTATGCATTTTATCTCAATTTTTATATCTGATTTTGTTATCATTTACTCCTTAATTTACCTCGGTCTATTTATGCATGCTGTCTGTGAAACTGATAGCTGCATCTATCAATGGAACCGTGTCAGATCTTAATAAGGCTTTGTCCAGTGGATCTACCCTAAACCACAAAAATCTGATTAAAGTTTCTCATCTTTAAGGTATCTAGGTAGTAGAGACAGGTGTCAAGTGCAAACTTGCGCTAGAAAGTGTTATAGGACCTTGTAGAGATGGTCAATTGCCCTGTAACCCTACACTTCCTGTGCCGTGGGAGAAGCCTGTAATGGCCTACTTCCTGTTTGGCATGTGTGCCAGAGAGGACAGGAAGTTCCAGGTTGCCACTTTGGCCCTATGTGATAGCATTATCACATAGACTTTGGTTTACACCTTGGTAGTTGGTGATTAGGTCATGCCACATTTGTACATATATAAGTCAGCAGCTCAGTTCCAAAGATGAGAAACTCGTAATAGATTTTTGTGTCTTTAATTGTGCTGTGATGGGTCAAATATTGGTCAATGGAACCTTGTTGCTATGAATCGTTGCTTTATTGTTAATCTATATTGTTGTTGAAGCAGTTCTGTTAGTTTAGTTCCTTCTCATTATTTGTATATTTTTTATGTTTTGAAAAGTCTACTCTTTTATTTTGTGTTTAAGTTCACATTTACCATGTTGAACCTTTTGTGTTAAGTATTATTCTTGAGAAGGGTCCATTTTCATCGGCCTCTCTTGTTACCTCTCTTTTTTCTCTTTTTTTTTGACTCCCTTGCCCTCTTTTGTCATCCTCTCCCCTTCCTCATGCCTTCTCCCAGTCCGGCGGGTGCCTCCTCGCTTCTCCATTCCACCAGCGAGTCAGGAAATTATGCCCGGTGGCAGTGTGAACATTACGTGCGTGGCAGTGGGATCGCCCATGCCTTACGTGAAGTGGATGCTGAATTCGGAGGACTTGACACCAGAGGATGAGATGCCAGTGGGCAGGAACGTTCTCGAACTGAGCAGCGTGCGTGAGTCGGCCAACTACACCTGCGTGGCCATGAGCAGCCTGGGCATCATTGAGTCTGTGGCGCAAATCACTGTCAAATGTAAGAAAAAATGTGCATGTGAAGAGGAGTACTCCTAACATTACCTCAGTTTTAACAGAAAACTATAAATATGATGTTTATTGCTTGGGGCGTTGTGAAGAAGTTTCCATTTTTAGCAATTCTTCAATCCATCACTGATGCGATGAATCACTTCCTCATGTTTGCTTCCTCTTTTTTCACCTTAACAGCTCTCCCCAAGCCTCCAGGTACCCCTGTGGTAACCGAAACCACTGCCACCAGTGTGACCATCACCTGGGACTCAGGCAACCCAGAGCCAGTGACTTATTATATCATCCAGTACAGGGCCAAGTCCCCAGACAGCAAGTATGAGACAGTGGATGACATCACCACCACACGTTACAGCATTGGTGGCCTCTACCCCAACACAGAGTACGAAATCCGCGTCTCAGCCGTCAACACAATTGGCCAGGGTCCTCCCAGTGAGCCAGTAGAAACCCGGACTGGTGAACAAGCCCCTGCCAGTCCACCACGAAATATTCAGGCCCAGATTATTTCCCAAAACACCATGATGGTGCGCTGGGAAGAGCCTGAGGAGCCCAATGGGCAGATCAAGGGGTACCGCGTTTATTATACTATGGACGACTCCCAGCCCATGAGCCTGTGGCAGATTCATAATGTCCAGGATAGCATCATCACTACCATCCAAAGCCTGGTTCCCCAAGAGACATACACAATCAAAGTCCTAGCATTCACCTCTGTAGGAGACGGACCTTTCTCAGAGCCCATCCATGTCAAAGTACTGCAAGGAGGTAAGCATGTGAAGACAGTTTTTGTCAACTTGGCAACTGGTGTTAAAACTTAATACCTGCTTTGTCATAGAACAGGCAACAAGTGTTATGTTCAAATATTGTTTGAACCAAGTTGTTAGGTACAGTAAATTCAAAATAAGTAATACAGAAAAGCAGAGGGTGTTGCATCTGTTATCCAGCCTTCTGTGTAATAACTTTCGCAGTTATTGAAAAACACCTTCAGCTGTTTTGTGCATCAGCAGCACAATTTCTGAGACTTTAAACAGAATGTGTCTGCTGTCAAAGAGACAAGTTTTCACCCCCGCTGCGCGAGATTCTCCCGCACATCTGCAGACTCTGCAAACAATGACAAAGGTCTGTTCATGGTACACTGAAAAAAAAAAAAGAAATGAAAATCCAACATATGAGAACTTACCAGGATCAGATTCAGGGCTGAGTAAAATCTGTCTATCCAGGCCAGTCCAAGGCAGCACATCCAGCAGTAATGACAATAGAAAACAAGGCACAAACCTTTTGTGCTTCAGTGCAGTCCATCCTTCAATATTTTATTTCACTGAAACCTTGCATGTTAGTGTGATACTTTTTTATTATCACTGAATAAGATTTTTTTAATTGACCCATTCTTAAAAATGGTCTCCCTTTGGTAAGTGGACTGTAACACTCCCATGTGTAAAATATTAGTTTTTAATAATTCCTAGTTTCATATCCTGCAACAATGTCTCTGCTGTGTCCTTCAGTTCCAGGTCAACCATCCAAATTCCAGGTTGGTGCTGTGTCTGACACAAGCATTGAACTGACCTGGGAACCTGCCTATGAAAAGGAAGGAATTATAAATTATGAGCTTCGCTACTCAGAAGGAAATTTTGGCACCCAGGTGAGAGTTTTCATTTCAGTTTGAATTTCAGCATCTTTTGCACTGAGCAGTGTCGATCACTCTCTTAATGATCCACCGCTGGATTTATGTACACTACTGTTTTAAACCAGACTGGTCAATAACTTTTTTTTCTGTCAACAGATGAAGAAAACATTTGGACCCACATCCTCATATGTTCTGGAAGGGCTCCGCCCAAACACAGAGTACCACTTCTCCCTGGCAGCCATTTCAATCAAAGGCATCGGCGCCTTCACAAATGACATATCGCAGAAGACCTTGCAAGCTAGTATGTAACCTTTTATTCAGTCCTCTCTCGTGTGTTTTCACTGTGGCTGTGCTAACAAAGTAATTTTCTCCAGGAAAGCCTTTAAAGGATTTTATGCCATTGTGGACCTCCACTAACATGAATTCTTGGTTGTGTATTTTCTCCCTTCTAACTGGCGCCTTTAAACGTTCTTTTCACCTTTGAACTGTGCCTGTGTTATTGTCAGGCAAAATCAGGGTTCAAAGCTGATTCAAAAGATGAATATGCCTGAGCACATGATTTAATATTTTTGCGTTAGATCTTTGTTCATCTTAATGTAACAATGCAACTGTGGTGTTTTATATTTAGGTAAAGTAGTATTTACACTGTGAGAGTTGAGGCTGAAATTAAGGCTCAAAGGGCTAGCATTTACAACCTTTTCATACTATCTCGATTTCTAATATGTATGAGTGTACCCAGCACTGTCAAAACAAATCAAGTCTTTGTAGACTGACAATTTTGGCAGATTCTTTATTTCCCTTTCACTTTTGTTCATATTTGCTTTTCCTTTGTCAACAGCAAGTGCACTTTCTTCCACGTGACAGAGACACAAAAAATGTCAGTTCTCCCACCACCAAGGCTCTCATATGAACTGTTTTCAAACTCAGATGGGGGGAGGGTTGGCTTTGAGTTTAGTCATCAAAGAAAAACAAACCCTATCAGCAGTTACCAACAGTGTTCGCATGCCCACCCCAGGAATTTATTCCAGTATATCAGTTCTGCACTGATTATTTTATTTTACAGATGGCAGGAACACAACTGAATTATTTAAACCAGCCTGCTAAAAATAACATGAGTGATATCATAGCACACAGAAGAGCAAGCTGTAGAGAAAAGAAAATACACACAGCTTATCCAATCAAATATCCAATAGCTGAAGTACTGTCGGGATGACAGGGTATGAAATTCACGTCATCTGGGTTTACACAGCACACAAAGATTCACAATAGTGTTGTGTATTGATGTTTAATATATTAATGGTAAATAACCTGGAAAATGTAGCTGGATTTATGGGATTACTGGTGGATCTGAGTGAGTCATTGTGGATCCCGATGATACAGAACATAGAAAATTCGAGACAAAGATACATGTTTACATTCATAGTCAGAATGTCTGCCTTTATTTTTAATGATCTGGGTCTGTGCTTTGTTAGATTTTGTGAGGCCTAAACCGAGTGAATTCTTTGACTGGGACATAGGAGAGCCATGGCGATGGGAGTAGACCTCTTTTAACACATTTTCTGTTTCTACCAGTGCAACTTGTTGGCTGTGGCCCCCACATCTGGGCTGTGGGGGCTTTGGAACAACCACTTCACCGTTCTTTTTGTTAGTGCTGGGCAGCAGAGCTACACAGACAGTGCAGAGTCACTGAGGAGAGCGCCAGTTGCATGCAACACTCACTCCTGCCCACTGGGGGTGCTGTTGAGAACCTATCACTGCACTGTTGATCTGTGATCAGTCCAGGCATGAAAAATACTTTATGTTCATCCAGCCCCATTTCTGTCTTGGCGTCTCTCAAGTGTCTGTGCACATCCTCACCTGTCGATGTGTGTTTGTGGTCTCCTTACCTCTGTTATTGCATTTGTTGTTGACTGGTAAAACTGCAAGCTGATTGGATGGGATCCACTCCTCTCCTCCTCTTCCTCTCTCATCACCCTGTTCCAGCTCTGTTTCTCTTTGCCACTTGTTCCCCTGTGCAATGGAACAAAAGCTCTCCTTGGAATGGCTTGACATCACCTTGCTCACTTTGTGTCCTCTTCTTTTTATATTGAGTCTTTTGAAAAAAAAAAAAAAAGTCAAGTCAGATCTTTTATTTATTTATTTTTCTTAGTTTCTTTTACTTTCTGGGTTGTCTGAAGGAATATTGGTTTGACATCATTTCAGATAGCAGCTTGCTGCTACTTTATTCTTTCTCTTGGCTCTTTCATGAACCTAAGCCCACCACAGCCATAAGCAACTACAGCACAGCAGGCAGAGCAGCACGTGCAGACTGCATTGACATACGTTCCCCTGTTGAGAGGGGAAAATAAGCTGAACTGATAGCTTAACTCATCTCTCTACTTGAGATGAGAGACTCTTCCTTTGTACTGCCTCATCCATACAATTACAGTGGACAGAAAGGATACCTGCTGCCTCATAATGGTACATTCTTGCCGACCATAGATATTTGATACTACTGCCCTGGAAATGCGTATCAATTTATGTCCGGAGCAGCAATGAACATTGTAAATATTCTGTTCCATATAAGTGCTAGTTTCCATGACAGTATTATCAAATATACTGTGCCTGTCATTTTAAGGTTAAAACCGTGTTTACCTTTTCTATCCATTCTATTTCTATGGTTTGCCTTAATGGCTCATTGATTCTGGACTTTCTCAGCCATTGTTTTTTTAACAACTTTATCAAGAGTCCCAGCTCAAGCAGATGTGAGTTATAACCATCAGTTTCTCTTTGCTGAGGTCAGAGAAATCACAGAATAAGTCAGTCAAAGCAAACGACTTCCCACACACAACACAATAACTAACTTGATGTTTTGGATGCTCTGAGGTAAGTGATTGTGTGGTTTAGGGATTCAGTCTGCCATAACCTTTCTAGAAGACCTGTCAGGGACATCCACATTTTTATCCAATTAACCGCTTTATGCAGTGTTTTTCTTTGAAATACCAACAGAGAATTCGATGCATAAGCAGTCTTTATACACGACACGCTTTAATATTAAAGTGACGTGTCTGCAGTTTGGCTGTTCATACAGGTCAGGAATAGAAGCATTTCTATGCATCCAAGTCAGTGAAAAGCCCTATGAGATATCTATATATATATAGCTTATATTAAGTGCCATCACCGCTCAATGTACCATAGACAGTTGAAATTGTACTGTAAGTCTTTTGGGAAACAACAAATACTACATTTCCCACACATAAACCAATACACAATAGGACAAAAGTCTCAGTTTTTAGGGCAGTAAACCGGCACAATTGTGAGACTCCTCAGTATCATACTATAATAATGGGTATGGCATGGTCACAGAAATTCTCCACATATATACAATAAACTCTTCTCATATTCTACACCACAGTGAGGAAGTCTGATTTAGTTGCTTAATTGAAGTAGCTGCACAGACACAGATCCACTGCAGTAAAAAGAAAAAGAAAAGAAATAGATTTTGCCCATGCCAGTTGGATGCTTCTTTCCTAAACAAATTACAGAGCAATGACTGCATACAATTTTAATATTGCTTCATGCACAGGCTCAGCTTTGGGCATTGTTAATGCCATTTTCTACTTGTCCTCCTGCAAAACCATTTCAGCGTGGTTCTGAATCCTCTGCAGTGTCTGGCAGACTGAAACCCTTTGCCACAGAGTGAAAAGAAAGACAGACAACATGATTTCCCTGTTTGCTTTGTTGTCCATTACTTGTGGTACAAAATGTTCGCAAATTGTTTAAGTTTGTGCTAAGTCCAAGCAGCATTACCAGGGGCTATTGTCATGGGGACCACTCTGTCACAAATGTGTGAAAAGCAGCTAAAAAAAATCCATCCTCAATATCAGTCCTTTGCATTTGCTCCGGCATAACTCATAATAAATAACTTATCAAAGAACTCTGCTATTACTTCATTGGTCAATATCACAGCAGGCTGAACTAAATACTACTGGCAAGAGTGGCCCTCATTCAGAAGCAAGGCCTCTTGGGTATGCTGTCACAGTCAGTTCAGGTTGAGAGACCAGTTTTTTGTGAGATCGTTCAGACGTGGCCGGAGTGGGTCCACAACCCGAGAGCCGGGAGGGTTTCCCAGCATCCCTGTAGCTGTTACCCAGTCGGAAGACGTGGTGACAGAACCTAAGATGGACCCTGGGAGTTGGTGTTAGGGGACAGCAGGGCCCCAGAATGGCAGATAAGAATCCCATTTCATAGCGTCAGAATTAATTTCATGCTCTGCGATGAGCTATGAGCCTGGCCCCTGGATTGTCAGGCTTTGTTACACATTTAGATTATACCTAGAACCTGCCAGTAGCCAGTCAAGTGCTATCTCTCAAATTAAAGTGGCAGATTCTAAATCCTATGTATTTAGCCAAACAAGCAGTTTAGCGCCCAACCCCCCCACTCACACACATACACATACACACACACACTTACTGTAATTGCAGGAGGTTTTTAGATATATTGGAATATTTGTGTGAGCCACAGCATGGCCATTTGGCATCAGGGGAGGATTAATTCCATAATGATCTACAAATACGAACATCCTGTCATTCGAGGCCTCTGGTGAAAATACAATTCAAATGCAGACATGTGCTTATACTCTGATAGCAAAAGCACTGGCAATCTGTGTCATTTTTTCGGGTTGACAACAGGCATTGAGTAATGGCCTGTGTAGCCAAACTGTGAGCGTTAATGTGTGTAATTTATATCCACTGAAGATGTCGCACTAAAAGCACTTTTAATCTGAGGGTAGTCATAATAATTAGGTATGCCACCAGTACTTGACATTGCAGACTTTGTACCCAGAGCTCCCAGTCATATCACAACAGACTTAAAAGTCAAAGAGAAGGATATGAATGCAGACATGACTAATTATTTGTCAAATAGCATTTATGAAACTCTTTCAGGGAAGCTTCAAAAGAACCTCAAGTGAAGCATTAGCTGAATTTCTTCTTTTGTGGTTGTATAGTTCTAGTATCCATAATCCTACCACTTGGCTTCATGGGATATGCACTTTATTAAAGCTGTGCCCCAGCTGGTCTTAAACCGTTATCAGGCATGAGGGTGCCTGTGCGCTGCGATAGCCTGGCCACTGTCAGATTCACAGCCCTTTTCCGCACCACAAAGATTGAGAACTGAGCGATCATTCTTGACGTGGAGAGTTTGCAAATACAATATGAGCGGAGGAAAGAAGCTGAAAGGCTCAAAATCCAGTAAGACCATAAGTAAATAAGCCCATTGGACACAGAGAAGGGTTTGGGAACTGTGGCTGTGGTCCTGTCCTATTTGTTGTGTGCTGGAACACTCGGTCCTCGCCAGTAGGAGGCCTCTCTGACAGTCAAAACTCCTGTTATTGTATTTTCTTTATTCTTTAAAGATGTTCTACCCAAAGTGACACTGCAGTCAGAACGCTGTCATTAAGCTTTTATGAATTCGGCTATACAAGCTTTCCGTCCTGCTTCCTCTGTTCTCGTGGCTTGGTATTCTCAAAATGGCAAGTAAGCTTTTGGAAGAGACATAGGCACAGGGCTATGAAATGGGATTCATATGAACAAATTGTTAAGAGGGAACAATTTTTGTGTACGTGGCCAAGTGCATGGCTTCCCCTCTCACAGTCTTGTGGACCCTCCGGCCAAAGATACATGAGTATTAAACAGCCCTGGCTACAGCACAGAGCCAACTCTCTCCATCCCAGTAACCTCCTAAATGGGTCCAAATGATCTGTCATTGAATTCAAACGAAACTGATTAAAAATGGGAATAGATCTCAAAATTTAATACATGCTTTCTGGGAAGGAAAGTGTTGCAGCTCACTGACTATAGAGGAAGCATACTCTGTTGTCAGGTGCTGGTGGTAAGAAAGTCTATAAAATTTAGTATATGTGGGAGTCAGGTACGTATGATGCAGACGATGCTTGTGATTTCTTTTTGTTTGGTCGGTTCCTTTTTTTTTTTGTTGTTGTTTTGTTGTTTTTGTTTTTAGAGGTAAATGTTTTTATTTTCTGTTAATGCCGAGTGCCGTGTTTTTTCATGTTTTCTCATGAGTTGTCATTTTGAACCTTAACTGTTGTTGTGGTTCTTTCTTTCGAGTCACCTGGGTTACAGAGAAATTCATTTCCCAGTACCCTCCTTCAGTTCATAATTTATTTCTTCAGCCTTTGTTTTGGAATGAGAACATGCTGCCTGTTTCCATCGGTTTCATTTTAGTTCTTTTCCTAAGTTGCTGTGTGGGATGCTTCTTTTTTTTCTCCCCCCGATGGTATTTCATTTAGTTTTGGTTACTGTGCAATTTTTTTTGCCCTTACGTAACAGACAAAAATGTAATAATGAATTGGGTTTTGTAACACCAAGATGGATGAAAAAGATTATCATAAAGAACTAGTGCAGTTGATGGAACAGACCTAACTAGGATAGAAATATTTTCATACACGTGCCTCTGTACATAGAGTGTAACACCAAACTCTGGGTGAGAATGTTTTATCACCCCTTGCACAGCTCTGTCTCTGGACAAGCACATGCTGCTGAGGAGCTTGGCACAGATTAGAAGCAAAAGGCATTGAGTTTGACTTAGAAAGTTCACAGATGTGCGGGCTTGAATATGTTGTGGAACAGCTGCCATGTTGGAAAGTATTTATACTGTTACAAATTAAAAGAGAGATATTCATGTGAGATTATACTTGTTTTGTTTTTAGCTACTGTTAATATAGTTGAAAATTTCTGGTACAAAATTACTATTGTTTATCAATGGATTATTTAATTGTGCTCATTCAGCCTAAGATAGAGGCTATTACCGAGAGACAGAAAGAGACAAACAATGCCCATTAATGCTAAATGTATTTTGAATATATTTGTCTCATTTTTATGACAGATTTGTAGCTATGACGATATGTTATTAATCCTCACTTTGACAGCCCAGTGTCTTAATGGTAGTCGTAATTGCAGACACCCTGCAGAGGAAAATTAGGGTTTAGTGCTCAGGACTGCCATGTTTATCCAGTTGCAAGTTTAGATTGGCAAAGGAATAAAACCTCAGTTTAAAGCCTGAAGTTAAAATACACAATGAATGAACCCATCCCTGACTATGTGGCAGTGCGTCTTTAAATTAGTGATTGCGGAAAATTAAGTGACTCAGGTTTAGAAAACTAAATGCTTTCACATGGGTGATGTGAGCAAGACAGTGTCAGATCCCCTGCAGCCTACTTGGTAATACATAACATGACAGAAAAATGGCCTCTGTTGAATGTAAGGATGGGGATTGTAAGATTATCGCAGAAGAATGAATGGATTTTCTCGTATATCCAAAAGTTATTGGTAAAACAGTCAGAAAAATTGTTGCAGGCGCAGTAATGACGCCTTTGATTCCTCATTATACAAAAAAAAACAGAGCCATAACCTCTACATTTTACAAGGGTAGCCATCTTGATTCATTATTACACAAGCTTGTGCCATTGTCCATTTATGCCTCTTTGTTGACATTTGCTTGATGATTTTATTTTTATTTTTGAACATATTTTGCCTCCGTCTTTGCTTTGCAATTTTTGGTTCGAATTATTCTAGTTTTTGTTTGAGTTTTGAATTTTCCTTTTATCATTTTCTTTATCTCTCCCATCTTTTTATTTTTTTGTTTTTCAACCCTCCCTTCCTCCTCCCCCAACCTCTTCGTCCTCGACTCCCACCCTTCCTGTCCTTTCCACCTCACCAGAGCCCTCAGCCCCCCCTCAAGACATTAAGTGCAGCACCACCAGCTCCACCACCCTGCTGGTAAGTTGGCGCCCCCCCCGCTTTGAGAATCAGAACGGTGTCCTGGCAGGGTATAGGGTGCACTACCAGGTGGTGGGCCCGTCAGAAGGTGGCAGTGACAACGGGGAGCCCATGGAGGAGGCCACAGTGCCTGCCACGGATGAGCAGGTGCTGCTGCAGCGCTTGGAGAAGTGGACCCAGTACCACATCACTATGTCCGCCTTCACCGTGATTGGGCCAGGCCCTGAGAGCGAGCCCCTTATCTGCCGGACAGATGAAGACGGTACACAAATCTCTAATTTCTAGTTATTTGGTTTCAGGAGTATAGCTGCCTCACTGACCAGACCACATGCACCTGTCTAAACCATATGAAAGTAAACACTTAAAATGTACAACACACTTGGGAAATCAAGCGTGATGGTAATAAAACATAACTAACCAAATGCAATTCATAATAACTACCACATCCCATATCCTGCCTCTCTATCTATAGGCTTTTAACAGTATCTCGTTGCTCAGCTGAGAGCCATAAGCATTCGTGAGTGCTTTACACTGCGAGGGCATGTCTGTCTGTGTTTTTATGATGGAAACAGCCGGCTGGACATTAAAGAAGCAGGTGTGAGTCCACTAAGGTTGCAGCGCAAATCCCCTGGCTGGAAAGTATGACTGGTGAAAAAAAAAAAAAAGAATTAATAACACCCTCGCAGTCCTCACTTAACTACTGTTGTGGTGCTTTGGAGCGTGGCACTCAGGCCTGACCCACTCCACTGAAACACAGAGGCTGGTAATGGGTGTCACTGTGTGAGTGTTAACCAAGGTGCTGTTGAAAAAGAGAAAACAGGCTCTGTTGACATTCCCTGGAAAACAGTATAATACTGTACTCACATACTGATTTTTGCTTCTGTGCACTGCTGGTCACTCCACGGTGTGTGTGCGACAACTGTGTACTAGTTTGGCACAAATAAAATTGAAAAAGACAGAAGAGCCAAGATGCTTGCAAAAAAAACACCCCATCTCACCCTAAAAGTAAACATTACACAGCTGAGTTGGGATAGCAGGAAGTAGAATGAACAAATGAGCAAAGCAATTGAACAATAACATAAATAAGCTGACAAGTAAAGATGTGAGCATGTCACGGCACATCAGAATCATTGATGGATGGCTGACACTGGCTTCTGTTCTCTAAGATCCATTTCACATCCATTACCACAGCATTTTAAACATCTCTGTGACACTGATGTACAATGAACGCAACAGCAGAAACGAGTCTAAATTCACACTGTGCCTGTTTTAAAACACACACAGTATCAGGATTGCAGGGGTGAAAGCCACAGCACACTGAGAAGAGCGGTAACAAATTTTCTGGTGTCATTACGATAATAACGTGTGACCGAGAAGTGCCAGGGAGAGAAAAGAGCCGGGGCTAAAAGGTAGGAAAGATTTTGGCAATAAACAAGATTGGTGAATGATCCGGGTGAAGATGGGAGGGGAGGGGGATAGGGTTGTGATTTAGGGAGGAAAAGCGGGACTTTAAGTGTTGTGGAGGAGCAAAATGGAGGCAGTTTGAGTGGAAGAGTTTTATTAATGGCACATCCTTCTCAGAAAAAGGCAGTCCGTGGCACACGAAAGGCCTGGAAGCAGTGCCTCCCATAAAGGCCTGTCATTATGACTGAGAGATAGGGCTTCCTATTGATGGCAGACAGACACAGCAGACATATATTGAAAAGGTGGAGCAGACAGGAAAAAGTGGTGGTGTGTGTGTGGATATACTGACACAGGAGTGTGTTTGTTTATTTTTGTCTGTCTTTGTCTAATATTCTCGCCAGTTGTCAGTATCTTTTCTTGGATAATGTGTGTGTTAGGGTGTTATTAATGCCATAACACAGTTTTATGTGCATCTGCCACCCAGCATTGCTCCTATAAATAGTATGAAAGATTTGGAGCAATTGCACCAAGACAAAGTACTGCATGTTTATAACCACTGTCGAAAGAGGGACATTCTTACTAATGTCTGAAAATAGAACATCAGAATCACAATTTTTTCCCTGCATACATGACAAAATGATTCTTATTTGACTTGTTGTCTTATTACCCACAGTTCCCGGGGCTCCTCCAAGGCGGGTGGAGGTGGAGGTCCTTAACTCCACAGCGCTAAAGGTGATGTGGCGCTCCATGACGCCAGGCAAGCAGCACGGTCAGATCCGTGGCTACCAGGTTCACTATGTGCGTGTGGAAAATGGAGAGTCAAGGGCCTGCCCCTCATCAAGGACGTCATGCTGGCTGATGCCCAGGTATGACCATCTCACAGCTTCCCCAGTCAACATCAGTTACAGAGATGCAAATGTCTCCCCAGAGCTCACTCACATGAAATTGCACGCAGGACCTTATCTGCCTTTGAATCTCTTTTTCATTCATGATACAAAGACTGGTTAAGCAGCATATATCAACACTGCTACACCGATTTAATGATTAAAATCTCAGCGGGCACATCAAAGAAGCTTCAGCCAACTTTATTTCCGACATAGATTTCAAATTGTGTACTTCATCCTCACCTGTTGTGGCTGTGCAAATATTGCTGGAGTATGCCAGAGCGATAGGTTGCTCTCGCCTCTTGGATTTCATTTCATATCGCTGTAATAT